>OY747132.1:21364965-22727153 GCA_963556465.1 Berberis vulgaris
AAAAAAGGTGTTTCGAATCATTGCTATTTGACTCGGACTTGATCTAAAAATGTCGAGGTATTTTGAATTGTTTGTTGACACGGACAAAGTTAGGGAAAACCTCTGAAATGATTTCAATATTGGACCTTGGACACATAATATTTCGGAATCGAATCTCTTTACAAAGAAGATCTTTTGTCTCATGGTAGCCTGCTCCAGTCCCCTTACGAAACTTTCGTTATTGGGTTAGCCATACACTTCACGTGTTTTTAGCGATTCACATGGCATCATCAAATGATAAAGTCTCGGATAAGAATCTGCAACACACTAGAACGCCCCTGTTGATGATCTTTTACTACAAAAACATCTAGGGTTCCTCGAACAATGTGATATCTCACACCGGGTAAATCCTTAACTCTTCCTCCTCTTACTAAGACTACAGAATGTTTTTGTGAATTATGGCCAATACCAGGTATATAAGCAGTGATTTCAAATCCAAAAGTTAATCGTACTCTGGCAACTTCACGTAAGGCAGAGTTTGGTTTTTTGGGGGTGATAGTGGAAAAGTTGACAGATAAGTTACCCTTACTGTCACTCTACAAAACCGTACATGAGATTTCAGCGCATACGGCTCCTCGTTCAACTATTTCGAAGTCATTGGATCCTTTTCCTCATTCGAGAATCTCCTACCTTCTTCCAGTCCGTCCCAAAGAGCAACTAGACCAATTCAGTCATGTTTTCATGTTCCATTCCAATAGAACACTTTCCATTTTTTTTATTATGATCCAATCATGATCTTAATCTTATAATCTTCTAATAAGAACAAGATATCTTCCTCAATCAATCCCTTTGCCCCTCATTCTTTGAGAATCAAAAAAATCCCTTTCGAGTTTGAATTTGTTCATTTGGAATCTGGGTTCTTTTCTTCTACTTATTTCTACTTTCTCTATTTTTTCCCTCTTTTTTTTATTCCCTTCCATAGGCACAACGTTTGAATCTATAGAGATTCTTCTGTATGAATATGAATCAATATTATTACATTCCAATTCCTTCCCGATACCACCCAAGGAAAATCCCAAATTGACGGGTTAGCGTGAGCTTATCCATGTGGTTTATGCACTCTTCGAATAAGAATCCATTTTTTTAAAGATCTTGGCTTTCATGCTTTGGTGGGTCGTCCGAGATCCTTTCGATGACCTATGTTGTGTTGAAGGTATATCTATATGATCCGATCAATTTCGTAAGGCCTAGGCCCGCGGTATCAACGGAACCGGGGAAAGTATACAGAAAATATAATTTTTTTCTATTATATTAGTTAGGGATCCCAACTCAGTGAGTCCTTTCTTCCATGATGAACTATTGGCACCAGTCCTACATTTTTCTCTGCAAACCAGGGAGAAAGGGGGGCTCAGCAGGAAGAGGATTGTATCGTGAGAGAAGCAAGGAAATCAACCTGTTTCAAATATACAACATGGATTCTGGCAATGCAATGTAGTTGGACCCTCATGTCGATCCGAATGAATCAGTTTTTCCTTTCCACGGAGGTAAATTTTTGCTTACTAGGCAATAGGATAGCAAGTTACAAATTTTGTCTCGGTCGGACGTGTATTTTTATTACTATGAAATTCATAAATGAAGTAGTTAATGGTGGGGTTACCATTTTCTTTTTTGTAGTGATGATTTTGTATGTGTTCCTAAGAAAAGGAATTTTTTCATTTTTCGAGGTATCAACGGGGTGTGGAAACACATAAGAACTCTTGAGTGGAAATTGAAAAGAGATGTAGCTCCAATTCCTTCGGAAATGGTAAGATCTTTGGCGCAAGAAGAAGGGGTTGATCTGTATCATCTTGACTTGGTTATGCTTCCTCTTTTTTTTTTAACAATATTGAGTCGGGTTCTTCTACTACCCATGTCTAATAGAACATACTAAGCAAAATCTTCTTCATGTAAAACCTACTCGTCTTAAAATCGTACGGTACGGATGTTATGAAACTGTGTGCTATGGCTCGAATTCGTAGTCAATCTTATTTCCGATAGGAGCAGTTAGGGGTGGGCATGGTCCGGATCGGTTCCAAATTTTGAAGAACCTAACTCGGACAGTTTAAATTTAACGGATCCGGTCCAGATTTCCTCATTTTGAATATTGGGACCGAACCTAACTCGAACCGTTTGAAACGGTCCGGTTTCCACGGTTCCAAATTACACATAAATTTATTTTTCATTTTGTACTTAGTTCAAGATACAATCATAAGTCACCAAGGTGCAAATTTTAATTCAGCAAATTCGGCAACAAATTCAACAAGTCGCTAAGACCATGTACAGTCAAATTCAAATTCACAAACTCATGTTATGTTGTTTCTGATCAATCAAGAAGTTTAAATGTAACATGCTTGAACTCAACTAGGAAAATTCCTAATGAATAAAGGCTAGCTTTGCTGTAATGTGTATACAAACATGATGATACCTACAACTATATAATTTAAGACTGCAATTAAATTATAATTGATGAGTAATTGAATATGGCTAATTTCTTGTTTATATGCGACATCATGTTAGTGGCAGTGTCAATGTACTTGGATAAATGCCATCCACAACTCCCATACTACAACTGGAGCTGCTAAATATCTGTGAAGAAATCCTTGGGGTGCTTTTTGAACTGTTGAGCTAATACTCAAGCAGCAAGGGATGTTGGGGCTAGACAGCTGAGTGAACCTAAACTGCAATGAGATCTTTGGTCAAGGAGTAAATCGAGGAACAATTTGCAACAGGTGTACTTCACCAGTAATCCTTGCATGAACATGACCCATCTTGGAAGTGATGGAATCTATTTTTGAAATCAGCAGCAACTATTCCTATGTATAGGACCAGGGAATACTTATTTTGCATATCAATTAACAAAGAATCAGCTGCAAGGGATCAGCAGCAAGTGCACCATAAAGGATCAACGAACCTGGTAGAGGAAGAGGTCTCAATCTGAGATCACAAGAGCTCTCTACACTACAGATCCTTCTTCTTCTACAGATTAGTTCTTCAAGAAATGGAGAGATTCTTCTTCTTCGATCGAGATGGGAAGAGAAGACCGGAGAGGATGCGGGTGCGGGCCGTGCAGCTACAAAGAAGAGAGGGAAAGAGAAGACTGAAGAGGATGCGGCATGCGGGCTGTGCAGCTACAGAGAAGATAGGGCTATGTTTCTCACTTTCTCCTCTTTAGTTCAATCTTCAACTTCCAATTTAGGTTTAGACTTAGTATTTTAATTTTTAACTTGTAACAGTAAATGTGATTTGAAACGGGTCCAACCCGGACCGTTTCTTTTTAAATAATAGGAACCGAGATCGGACCATTTTATAACGGATCCGAACCAATCCGGACCGTATCTAAAAATACAAAATTAAAATCCGGACCGTTTGGAGCAAAACGGTCCGGATCGATTTGAACCCGCGGATCCTCGACCCGTTTGCCCACCCCTAGGAGCAGTTGATAATTGAATCCAAAATTTCCCATTATTTTGATATCCGTAATAGTGCAAAAAGAAGGCTCGGCTCCAAGTTATTCAGGAATAGTGGCGTTGAGTTTCTCGACCCTTTGCCTTAGGATTAGTCAGTTCTATTTCTCGATGGGGTGGGGAAGGGATATAACTCAGCGGTAGAGTGTCACCTTGACATGGTGGAAGTCATCAGTTCAAGCCTGATTATCCCTAAACCCAATGTGGGTTTTTCTATTTTGACTTGCTCCCCCTCCATGATCGAATGAGAATGGATAAGAGGCTCGTGGGATTGACGTGAGATAGAAATGGCTATATTTCAGGGAGAAAACTCTAGGCGAATATGAAGCGCATGGATACAAGTTATGCCTTGGAATGAAAGACAAATCCGAATTTGCTTTGTCTACGAACAAGGAAGCTATAAGTAATGCAACTATGAATCTCATGGAGAGTTCGATCCTTGCTCAGGATGAACGTTGGCGGCATGCTTAACACATGCAAGTCGGACAAAAAGTGGTGTTTCCAGTGGCGGACGGGTGAGTAACACGTAAGAACCTACCCTTGGGAGGGGAACAACAGCTAGAAACGACTGCTAATACCCCGTAGGTTGAGGAGCAAAAGGAGGAATCCGCTCGAGGAGGGGCTTGCGTCTGATTAGCTAGTTGGTGAGGCAATAGCTTACCAAGGCAATGATCAGTAGCTGGTCCAAGAGGATGATCAGCTACACTGGGACTGAGACACGACCTAGACTCCTACGGGAGGCAGCAGTGGGGAATTTTCCACAATGGGCAAAAGCCTGACGAAGCAATGTCGCGTAAAGGTAGAAGGTTTGCGGGTCGTGAACTTATTTTCACAGAGAAGAAACAATAACAGTATTTGGGGAATAAGCATCAGCTAACTCTGTGCCAGCAGCCGCGGTAAGACAGAGGATGCAAGCGTTATCCAGAATGATTGGGCGTAAAACGTTTGTATGTGGCTTTTCAAGTCCCCGTCAAATCCCAAGGCTCAAACCCTGGACAGGCGATGGAAACTACCAAACTAGAGTACGGTAGGGGCAGAGGGAATTTCTGGTGGAGCGGTGAAATGCATTGAGATCGGAAAGAACACCAACGACGAAAACACTATGTTGGGGCGACACTGACACTGAGAGAGAAAACTAAGGGAGCGAATGGGATTAGATACCTCAGTAGTCCTAGCCATAAACGATGGATATTAGGCGTTATGTGTATTGACCCGTGCAGTGTTGTAGCTAACACGTTAAGTATCCCGCCAGGGGAGTACGCTCGCAAGAATGAAACTCAAAGGAATTGGCGGGGGCCCGCACAAGCAGTGGAGCATTGTGTTTAATTTGATGCAAAACGAATAACCTTACCAAGGCTTGACATGTCGCGAATCCTCTTGAAAGAAAGAAGTGCTTCGAGAACGCAGAACAGGTGGTGCATGGCTGTCGTCAACTCGTGTCGTAAGGTGTTGGGTTAAGTTCTGCAACAAGCGCAACCCTTGTGTTTAGTTTCCACTGTTGAGTTTGGAACCCTGAATAGACTACCGGTGATAAACCGGAGAAAGGTGAGGATGACGTCAAGTCATCATGCCCCTTATGCCCTGGGCGACACACGTGCTATAATGGCCAGAACAAAGGGTCGCGATCCCGCGAGGGTGAGCTAACCCCAAAAACCAGTCCTCAATTTGGATTGCAGGTTGCAACTCGCCTGCATGAAGCCGTAATCGCTAGTAATCACCGTCAGCCATACGGCGGTGAATTTGTTCTCGGGCCTTGTACACACAGCCCGTCACACTATGGGAGCTGGCCATGCCCGAAGTTGTTACCTTAACCGCAAGGAGGGGGATGTCGAAAGTAGGGCTAGTAACTGGAGTGAAGTCGTAACAAGGTATCCATACTGGAAGGTGCGGCTGGATCACCTCCTTTTCAAGGAGAACTAATGCTTGTTAGGTATTTTGGTTTGACACTGCTTCACACCCAAAAAGAAGCAAGCTAATGCTTGATGGAAGCCTTCTTTCGTTTCTCGATGGTGAAGTAAGACCAAGGTCATGAGCTTATTCTCCTAGGTCGGAACAAGTTGATAGGATCCTTTTTTTGCTTTGCGCCCCCATGCCGCCACACGGGATGGACATGGGGCGCAAAAAGGAAAGAGATGAATGGAGTTTATCTCATTTTTGACATAGTGGGCCCCCAGTGGGAGGCCCACACGACGGGCTATTAGCTCAGTGGTAGAGCGCGCCCCTGATAATTGCATCGTTGTGCCTGGGCTGTGAGGGCTCTCAGCCACATAGATAGTTCAATGTGCTCATCGGCGCCTGATAGGGGTGGGCTAGATTCCCGGTCCCGAACTGTCTGACCTGGTCCAGTATGGTCCCGAACCGGTTTAGATCGGGGCCAACTCGTTTATGTTGATTTTATTCCGATTTCGAAACTGGACCGGTTGGAACCGAGATGGAACCGATTTATACAAATATAGTCCCGGACTGTTCCAATTCGTCCCGGTCACTGTAGCGATTCCAAACAAATCCAAGCCCATATTTAGCAAACTCAAACAAAGCAAAGCCCAACCCATTATCCTTAGGGTTTTGCAAACAAAGATATAAACTCTAAATCTCTCTTCTCTGGCCGTCTTCCTTCCTCTCCTCAAAAGATCTCTAAATCTTCCTTCCTCTCAAGAATCTTCAAGATCAAGTCTTCCTTCCACTGGCCGTCAATCAAGTCTTCCTCTGTCGTCGTTTAAGTCTTCCTCTGGTCGTCGATTCGTCGATCAGTCAGACTCCCTCCTTCAAGATCAAGTCTTCCTTATTCTCTAAAGCTCTTTTCTCTTCTCCATACCAAACACGTACCCTCCCCCTCCACCTCGGTCTCACCACAAAACTCTGAAACTAACCCTAGTTAACCTCGCATCCTCACCCACCTTCCTATAAATCTAGCCCTTCTCACAACGTAGCTCTTTGTGCTCTCTTTGAGGTGGGTTGGAAATTCTCCCCTTCTTTTCAGTTTTCTTTTCTTTGTTTTTCGATTTCAATGGCTTCCGCTAATGTTGAGTATTGGTGCTTCGTTGGAGGTCTTGCACGGGCCACTGATGACCAAGCCCTCGAGAAGGCCTTCTCCACCTTCGGAGAGATCCTCGAATCTAAGGTCTATTCTTGTAATGACGAAGTTGTTGTGTTGTCCGATCATCGAACCAGATTATCGGGTCGTATCGGAGGACTTCAGTTACTGTTACTTCTTCTTCTTCTTCGGCTTTCTTAATCTTGAACTGTGTTACTATCTTGTTATTGTTCTCTCTTTCTGTTACTTTTAATTGATCTGATCTCACCGGAAACAATATGTTTTACCTTTGTTGTTCTAGTGACTACATTGTCGTAGTAGATCTCGATCAATTTTAATTTTAGATATTCTTGTATATGATTGATTTGATGAATGATTAGTGTTTTTTGAATATGATTGGAACAAATTATCTCAGATCGGGAGACAGGAAGGTCAAGGGGGACGATCTCGAACAAGCAGTCGATGAGGGATGCTATTGAGGGGATGAATGTACAGGCGCTAGATGGGAGGAACATTACTGTGAACGAGGCTCAGTCCAGGGGAAGCAGTGGTGGAGGCTACCGATCTAGTGGTGGTGGTGGTGGTGGTGGATATGGAGGTGGAGGCGGCGGTTATGGTGGCAGACGTGAAGGTGGTGGTGGTTATGGTAGACGAAAGGGTGGATCTGGTGGGTATGGCGGTGGAAGTCGTGGTGGTGATTCTGATGGCAACTGGAGGAGTTAAATGTGTTGGTGGTGGTGCCCATATTGTTTGAAAGGGTGTTTATGTTTGCTTTTTTGATCTGGTTTTGTTCTATGTTATCATGGTTCTATGGTCATGTTAGTGTCCTGTCCTGTCCTGGTTCTTTGTTTTTGTCCCTGGTTCTGAGTTTAGAAGTGATGTTAGTGATGTTAGAAGTGATGTTAGTAGGTGGTGGGTTACTGAGTTGTTTCATGGTGGACTATAAGTTCCATGAACAAGAAGTTGGATTTGGTTTCTAATTGTTTTCTTCTATACTCATCATAAATGAATTAATTGATAAAATAAAGGTTATTGTTAAGTTTAGATAAATGCTAATATTATTATGTTATTTGAGCCATGGCAAAATATAGGCCAGATATGTTTGGGCTGGGCCTTAGCAAATTTTCTAAATTTGTGTTGGGTTTGAAATTTGTCAATCCTAATCCAAGACATTTGGTGTAAGAAATCATAAGCCCAACAACAATACGGGATGGCATGGTCCCGACCCGGACCGTCCCATTTCAAACCGGTTTGGGACCAATCGGTTCTGTCCAAAAAAATGTGCAATCCCGAACCGTTCCGAACCCGTTTCACTATACCGGGAGTAGAACCGGGACAGGCTCAATCCCGGACCGACCCGGACCATGCCCACCCCTAGCGCCTGGCCCGGAGATGTGGATCATCCAAGGCACATTAGCATGGCGTACTCCTCATGTTCGAACCGGAGTTTGAAACCAAACTTCTCCTCTGGAGGATAGATGGGGCGATACAGGTGAGATCCAATGTAGATCCAACTTTCTATTTACTCGTGAGATCCGGGCGGTCCGGGGGGATCACCCGGGCTCCTCTCTTCTCGAGAATCCACACATCCCTTATTAGTGTATGGAAAACTATCTCTCGAGCACAGGTTTAAGTTTGGCCTCAATGGGAAATAAAATGGACCACCTAACAACTCATCTTCACAGACCAAGAATTACGAGATCACCCCAGAATGAAAGGGGTGACAGAGGGATCGTACCATTCGAGCCTTTATTTTCATGTTTTTCCCGGAGGTCTAGAAAAAGTTGAAATCAATAGGATTTCCCCAATCCTCCCTTCCCAAAAGAAAGAACGTGAAATTCTTTTTCCTTTCTACAGGGACCAGGAAATTGGATCTAGCCATAAGAAGAATGCTTAGTATAAATAACTCGCTTCTTGGTCTTCGACCTCCTCAGTTACTATGAACGCCCTCGATCGGTGCAATGGGATGCATCTATTTATCTATCTATTGACTCGAAATGGGAGCAGGTTTAAAAAGGATCCTAGAGTGTCTAGGGTTGCTTATTTTTCAAATCCCCTAAGCATTTTGTTGCTTGCTACGCCCTTCCTCATCTCTAGGTGCCTAGGTATCCACCGTAAGCCTTTCCTCGTTTAAATCTCGTCGTTAACTTTAAGGCCATGCCATCCTAAGGTGCTGCTAAATGGAAGGATCTTATCAACGTCCATGAATGAGAAATCATAGATCAAACTGTTTTATACCTTTGTATCGGTAAGTTCACGAGTTGGAGATAAGCGGACTCGAACCGCTGACATTCGCCACAGGGTAAACCACCGCCTCTTAGGCCTCCCCGACTAATTCTACCATAGAGGCCAACGATAGATTTATCTAAAGAAAAGACCCTCTAGGTTTAAAAAGGATCCTTTTGAACTGCTACTAAATCTATGGGCATGCAAGTGACAACCAGGCGAACTGAAACATCTTAGTAGCCAAAAGAAAAGAAAGCAAAAGCGATTCCCGGAGTAGTGGCGAGTGAAATGGGAGTAGCCTAAACTGTGAAAACGAGGTTGTGGGAGAGCAATACAAGGGTCGTGCTACTAGGCAAAGCAATGGAGTACATCACCCTAGATGGTGAGAGTCCAGTAGCCGAAAGCATCACTAGCTTATGCTCTGACCCGAGTAGCATGGGGCATGTGGAATCTCGTGTGAATCAGCAACGACCACCTTGCAAGGCTAAATACTCCTTGGTGACCGATAACAAAGTAGTACCGTGAGGGAAAGGTGAAAAGAACCCCCATCGAGGAGTGAAATAGAATATGAAACCGTAAGCTCCTAAGCAGTGGGAGGAGCCTGGACTCTGACAGCGTGCCTGTTGGAGAATGAGACAGCAACTCATGGGCAATGGCTTGGTTAAAGGAACCCACCGAAGTCGTAGCGAAAATGAGTCTTCATAGGGCAATTGTCACTGCTTATGGACCCGAACCTAGGTGATCTATCCATGACCAGGATGAAGCTTGGGTGAAACTAAGTGGATGTCCAATGTTGAAGAATTAGCAGATGAGTTGTGGTTAGGGGTGAAATGCCACTTGAACCCATAGCTAGTTGGTTCTCCCCGAAATGCGTTGAGGCACAGCAGTTGACTGTACATCTAGGGGTAAAGCATTGTTTCGGTGCGGGTCGCAGGAGCGGTACCAAATCGAGGCAAACTCTGGATACTAGATATGACCCCAACAGGGGTCAAAGTCGGCCAGTGAGACGATGGGGGATAAGTTTCATCGTCGAGAGGGAAATATCCCGGATCACCAGCTAAGGTCCCTAAATGACCGCTCAGTGATAAATAGGTAGGGGTGCAAAGACAGCCAGGAGGTTTGCCTAGAAACAACCACCCTTGAAAGAGTGCGTAATAGCTTACTGATTGAGTGCTCTTGCGTCGAAGATAAACGGGGCTAAGCAATTTGCCGAAGCTGTGGGATGTAAAACTGCATCGGTAGGGGAGCGTTCCACCTGAGAGGGAAGCACTCGCGCGAGCAGGTGTGGACGAAGCGGAAGCGAGAATGTCGGCTTGAGTAACACAAACATTGTTGAGAATCCAATGCCCCGAAAACCTAAGGGTTCCTCCTCAAGGTTCATCCACAGAGGGTGAGTTAGGGCCTAAGATCAGGCCGAAAGGCGTAGTTGATGGACAACAGGTAAATATTCTTGTACCACCCCTTGTTGGTCTCGAAGGACGGAGGAGGCTAGGTTAGCTGAAAGATGGTTATCGATTTAAGGACGCAAGATGACCCTGCCTTTTAAGGATAAGAAGGGGTAGAGAAAATGTCTCGAGTCAATGTCCGAGTACCGGGTGTTACGGCGCAAAAGTAACCCATGCCATACTCCTAGGAAAAGCTCGAACAACCTTCAACAAAGGGGTACCTATACCTGAAACCAACACAGGTGGGTAGGTAGAAAATACCTAGGGGCGCGAGACAACTATCTCTAAGGAACTCGGCAAAATAGCCCCGTAACTTCTGGAGAAGGGGTGCCTCCTCACAAAGGGGGTCGCAGTGACCAAGCCCGGGCGACTGTTTACCAAAAACATAGGTCTCCGCAAAGTGATATGACCATGTATGGGGGCTGATGCCTACCCAGTGCCAGAAGGTCAAGGAAGTTGGTGACCTGATGACAGGAGAGTCGACGACCAAAGCTCCGGTGAACGGCGGACGTAACTATAACGGTCCTTTGGTAGCGAAATTCCTTGTCTGTTAAGTTCAGACCCACACGAAAGGCGTAATGATCTGGGCACTGTCTCGGAGAGAGGCTCTGTGAAATAGATATGTCTGTGAAGATGCAGACTACTTGCACCTGGACAGAAAGACCCTATGAACTTGGGATTGGCTTTGGGTCTTTCCTGCATAGCTTAGGTAGAGGGCGAAGAAGGCCCCCTTCCGGGGGTCCTGAGCCATCAGTGAGATACCACTCTGGAAGAGCTAGATTTCTAAACTTGTGTCAGGACCTATAGGCCAACTCCCAAAAGGTAAAGGAGGCATGCAAATGTTTCCTCGAGTCAGGCGAAGATTGGCCCTTGAGTGCAAAGGCTGAAGGGAGCTTGACTGCAAGACCCACCCGTCTAGCAGAGATGAAAGTCAGCCTTAGTGATCCGACGATGTCGAGTGGAAGGGTCGTCACTCAATGGATAAAAGTTACTCTAGGGATAACAGGCTGATCTTCCCCAAGAGTTCACATCGACGGGAAGGTTTGGCACCTCGATGTCGGCTCTTCGCCACTTGGGGTTGTAGTATGTTCCAAGAGTTGGTTTGTTCGCCCATTAAAACGGTATGTAAGTTGGGTTAAGAACATCGTGAGACAGTTCGATCCATATTCGGTGTGGGCGTTAGAGCATTGAAAGAACCTTTCCCTAGTATGAGAGGATCGGGAAGGACACACCTCTAGTGTACCAGTTATCGTGCCCACGGTAAACACTGGGTAGCCAAGTGCGGAGCGGATAACTGTTGAAATCGTCTAAGTAATAAGCCCACTACAAGATGAGTGCTCTCCTATTCGGACTTCCCCAGAGCCTCCAGTAGCACAACTGAGACAACGACGGGTTCTCTGCCCCTGCGGGGATGGAGCGACGGAAGTTTTGAGAATCCAAGAGAAGGTCACGGCGCGATGATCCATTTATTATTACGATAGGTGTCAAGTGAAAGTGCAGTGATATATGCAGCTGAGGCATCCTAATAAACCGCCAGACTTGAACCTTGTTACTACATGACCCGATCAATTCGATCAGGCACTCGCCATCTATTTACATTGTTCAACTCTTTGACAACATGAAAAAAGAAAAAGCTCTGCCCTCCCCCTCTATCTATCCAAGGGATGGAAGGGCAGAGGCCTTTGGTGTCCCCTCTAGTCAAGAATTTGGGGTTCTCACTATCACTAGCCAATATGTTTTTCTCTCATGCCTTTCTTCGTTCATGGTTCAATATTCTGGTGTCCTAGGCGTAGAGGAACCACACCAATCCATCCTGAACTTGTTGGTTAAACTCTACTGCGGAAAAATAGCTCAACGCTAGGATGATAAAAAGCTTAACACCTCTTATTCTTATTACTTATTCAATATGAAAAAAAAAATCAAAATGAAAAGAAAGGGTTGTCTTATTCAAAACCCCAATTATGACATCACTTTTCTCACTTCGCACCTCAGAAGGCACCGTTCTTATAGAGAAGAGAGAAACACGTTTTCACATCTTCTTAATTTGACCCGAAATGGCCGAGGAGAAGAAAGGTTCCTTTTTTAGGGTATTCCCGAGAACAAATCTAGTGGAGACGGGGTGAGGCCTGTAGCTCGGAGGATTAGAGCACGTGGCTACGAACCACGGTGTCGGGGGTTCGAATCTGTCTTCACCTCTGGGGGTAGGAAAATCATGAACGAAATGGCGGACCTAAAGCTATGAAACTTGGGTGTGGGTCTTTTGTAGAAATGGAACGGTCTTACTTTTGATCTATTATTAATATTTAATTAATTAAAAATTAGAGTATGCACAAACTAAATCCGCATATATATTTTTTGTTTTACTCCCAGCAACCCTTCCTCAACCAAGCTTGGCCTAAATAGCAGAGCAAGTACAAGTATTAGTAGCATAGCAAAATGCGTTACTCGTCATTAATATGTTTGCTCGTGGTAATTTTGGCCTCTCGGGAGAATCGATGACTACATCTTTGATGTTTGTTCAGGATAATCCTTTCTTCCTTTCAAATCAATTAATGCTAGGGTTTGCATCTTTGCTAAAATCAATTCATTACATTGCTAGTTAAACATGTGATTAGTTGTGCCTTAAACAGACAATTAATGTTAGGGATTTGCATTTTTGTTAAAATCAGTCCACTACATTGCTAGGAGACAATAATTGACATTAGTATAATTTTATGAACCTGATGGATGATTCGAAAGCCTTAGCATCCCTCTCTTTGATTCTCAGACTATATTTTTAATTATTTTTTTTTTGCCTTCCAAGGGTTTAGAAATTTATAATTGTTGTAACCCTCTTTCAAATTAGTTTAAAAAGATCTTAGTTTTTTTACTGTGTCTTCAATCCTCGTGGGATCGACCCACATTTTCCATTGTCTATCAGTTAGACAATCGTGCACTTGCGGTATAACAATCAAGTTAAATTAGCCTATTAATTTAGGTTGTAAATTTGACATCATTGTCCCCTCATTTTTTTTCTCTTTGTTTCATGGTAGTGGTGATGGTGAGGTGGCGGTGGTGTTGGTGTTGGTGAAGGGGAGGAGGAGGAGAGGTGGCTTCCTATTTTTTTCCTCTCCATGTTGCGTGGTGTAGTGAGGTGGTAGTGAAGGGGAGGAGGAGGAGGCCACCACCTCACTACCACCACAACACCACGCAACAGGGAGATGAAAAAGAACGAAGAGGAGAAGGCCACCTCCACCCCTCCTCCTTTCCTTTACCACCTCCTCGTTTCCACCACACCACCTCCTCGCTTCCACCACACCACTACCATGCAACATCGAGAGAAAAAAAACGAGGAGGAGGCCACCTATCCTCCTCCTCCTCCCCTTCACCACCACCACCACTGCCACTTCGCCATCACCACAACCACCACCACTAATGAGAAAATAAGAGGAAGAGAAGAAAAAATGGGAGAAGGTGGGACACCGCCACCTCTCTTCCTCCTCTTCACCACCACCACCTCACCACCGCTACCTCGCCATCAGCACCACTACCACCTCGCCACCACTAAGGAGAAAAAAAAAGGAGGAGGAGAATAAGAAAAAAACAGAGAAGAAGATGGGAGGAGGTGGGATGAGAGGTGGCATTGGTGAGGTGGTGGTGGTGATGAAAAAAATGAAGAAGGGAAGATGAGGAGGAGGTGGCGACGGTGGTGGATGATGGAGAAGAAAGTGAGAAATGAGAAGAGATTGAGAGAGGAAAAAAGGGATTAGGGTTAGGGTTTTTTTTTTATCTTTATTGGTGGAGTCCTTCAGAAAGGTGATGGTGTTCTTAAGAAAGTAGGGTGGTGATGGTGTCCATCAGAAGAAGTAGTGGTGTTATTTAGTAACTGCCTTGATATATATATATAGGTAAATGCTGCCTTGATATATCAGAGCTACCAAAATCTCCTATTTTTCTCTCCCACAATTCATTGTGTGTGCGTGTGCGTAGCGATTCAACAATTCTAGTCAGCCTTGTTTGCTGGCCTCTTTTAGGCATTTTCTCGGCTTTTTTACAATTCTACCCCTTCTGATATTTGTGGTTGTATTTTAAAGAGGAAGGGTAAAAATGTAAAAACAATCAAGAAAATGCTCTAAAGATGTCAGCAAACAAGGCTGACTAGACTTACTCGTAGCGATTTAAGTTGGCGGTCTTGGCGATTAAATGGCGATGAGAAATGAGGCCCTCCTTCCATTTTATCCAAAAACACCCATTCAACATTCAACTCAATTGTTGATTGCCGCGCTTGCTATTCGATTTACTTTACTTAGTTTTTTACTGTGTCTTCAATCCTCGTGGGATCGACCCGTATTTTCCATTGTCTATCAGTTAGACAATCGTGCACTTGTGGTATAACAATCAAGTTAAATTAGCCTGTTAATTTAGGTTGTAAAATTGACATCATTGTCCCCTCATTTTTTTTTCTTTTCATGGTAGTGGTGATGGTGAGGTGGCGGTGGTGTTGGTGTTGGTGTTGGTGTTGGTGAAGGGGAGGAGGAGGAGAGGTGGCTTCCTATTTTTTTCCTCTCCATGTTGCGTGGTGTAGTGAGGTGGTAGTGAAGGGGAGGAGGAGGAGGCCACCACCTCACTACCACCACAGCACCACGCAACAGGGAGAGGAAAAAGAACGAAGAGGAGAAGGCCACCTCCACCCCTCCTCCTTTCCTTTACCACCTCCTCGCCTCCACCACACCACCTCCTCGCTTCCACCACACCACTACCACGCAACATCGAAAGAAAAAAAAACGAGGAGGCCACCTATCCTCCTCCTCCTCCCCTTCACCACCACCACCACTGCCACCTCGCCATCGCCACAACCGCCACCACCTCGCCACCACCAATGAGAAAATAAGAGGAAGAGAAGAAAAAATGGGAGAAGGTGGGACACCGCCACCTCTCTTCCTCCTCTTCACCATCACCACCTCACCACCGCTACCTCGCCATCAGCACCACTACCACCTCGCCACCGCTAAGGAGGAAAAAAAAGGAGGAGGAGAATAAGAAAAAAAACAGAGAAGAAGATGGGAGGAAGTGGGATGAGAGGTGGCATTGGTGATGAAAAAAAAGAAGAAAAAAATGAAGAAGGGAAGATGAGGAGGAGGTGGTGGCGGTGGTGGATGATGGAGAAGAAAGTGAGAAATGAGAAGAGATTGAGAGAGGAAAAAAGGGATTATGGTTAGGGTTTTTTTTTATTTTTATTGGTGGAGTCCTTCAGAAAGGTGATGGTGTGCTTAAGAAAGTAGGGTGGTGATGGTGTCCATCAGGAGAAGTAGTGGTGTTATTTAATAACTGCCTTGATATATATATATATAGGTAAATGTTGCCTTGATATATCAGAGCTACCAAAATCTCCTATTTTTCTCTCCCACAATTCATTGTGTGTGCGTGTGCGTAGCAATTCAACAATTCTAGCCAGCCTTGTTTGCTGACCTCTTTTAGGCATTTTCTTGGCTTTTTTACAATTCTACCACTTCTAATATTTGTGATTGTATTTTAAAGAGGAAGGGTAAAAATGTAAAAAAAAAATCAAGAAAATGCTCAGGTTGGCTAGACTTACTCGTAGCGATTTAAGTTGGCGGTCTTGGCGATTAAATGGCGATGAGAAATGAGGCCCTCCTTCCATTTTATCCAAAAACGCCCATTCAACATTCAACTCAACTGTTGATTGCCGCGCTTGCTATTCGATTTACTTTTCAGCTGCTAAGTTAGGGTTTCTTCCCCGAAGTTTTCCGATTTTATGTTCGCCACAAGGTAATTCTTCTCTCTATTCATTCGTTTAGCAGAAACAGTTCAGATTCCTGATTGTTCTTCATTCATTCAATCATGCTTTCTTTGCTTTATGTAAGGAAATCGAGCAAACATGAATTCAATTGTTTTATGCGAGTGGTAGCTCTCCTTACTAACAGCATCGCTGTCATTCTTTCCGAAACTGAGTATGGAAAGCAATCCTCAGACTATCGCTAAAATTTATTGGACCAAGTTTTCACTCTAGTCTCATGGTTAATGAAGTTAGTAGAATTGCCTATGAGCATAAGACGGACCAAGTTTTTAACTTCCTATGAGTTCATAGTCATGTCCAACATATATATTACAAATTTTGTGAATTTTCAAGTTTGGTTGCTGGGTGGTTTGAGTGCCTACCTGACCTAGGCCACACCTAGTCTCCTGTGCAATGGCCTTCGTATCAAAATCTCACAAGTCAATTTTACACAAATTTAACTAAAATTACGAACTCAGAAGCCTTCATAGTCATAATCCAATAACAAACATCATAAACAACAAGTCAAAATGCAAAAAACAATCATACAAAAATTCAAAATCAACCACCAAATGCAAAAAGGAAAAGAAAAAAAGAAGAAGAAGCAACCACAAACATAAAGTTGTAGATTGCAATTGGTCAGAGAATAGGTGGTTGTGGCTTGTGGATGGCTGTCAACAAAAAGGAGGGTGGTCGATCGGCAGCTGCGATGAGTGATCCTTTAGAGTTGTGATTGTAACTCTGTTGTATTTTGTAGGTTTAGTTTAGGGCTATTGCTTGTATTTTTTTAATTTCGTCCAGTCTATTGAATTTAACTAAAAATTTATGGACATTATTTATAAGTTGTAGTCAAGGGCTCTCGCCTAACTTGCCTGGGCGAGCGCCTTTTACCCTCCTTTTGGCTGCCGCCTAGGCGAGGTTAGGTGGTGAGGGCAACTTTAGGCAGCCTAGTGCGCTAAGCCCACCTAGTCGTCGCGTGAGACAACATAGGTTATATTAGGAAACTGATTGTAGGACTCTGGCTTTCCAAATTCAAAAATTTAACAACCATTGTCTAGGCTCTCAGTTGCAAACCTCGTATAAAACATTTGATGTGATTTTCACACGTGTTCATGAATTTCAAGTTTGGTTGAGATGGGGTTAATTTTTATTTTAATCTAATTCTATATTCTGAAATCTGAGAGACTGGCTTCCCAAATTCAGAATTTGACAAACCACTTTGGTTGCTCTTAACAATTATATCTTTTGGATTACGTCCTGATCTTAAGTACATTCGGTTACTTCAGAAATGGGTAAGTTGACTGGATGGCAGATTGTGTGATTGAGAGGTTAACGGACAAGTTGGCTAGATGTGGCAGTGATGTTTGAGAGGTTTAGTTAGAAAGTTAGACGATAAAGGGAAATGAAGAGAGTTAAGGCACTCACTTCCATTGCAAGAATAATAATCTCCAAGTGAAGAATATAGATCAATCAAGGTGATATTTTGACCATGTTTTTGTTTTTTCATAGTGAAATATTTCTTTTCCAATTTATGAAGGCTTTATTTTGTTGAGTGAGATAATGTCAAATTCCTCGTTACCTCTCCCTATTTTTCTTCTCTCTCCCCCACTCTCTTTTGCTGTTTTTCCATGGAGTTTTGTTCTTGTCAGCTAACCCAAGTTGCAATAGGGATTACAGACTGTAATATTTATTTTACCAACTCATTATTCATATTTTAATGGAGGCATTCTATTTGCAGGATATGATGAGCATTCTATCGAACAACCCCCATAGTTGGTCAGTAGAAGCTCAGAATAATCCATTTAAGGGAAAATTATATAACACTTCTCGTTTCAGATATTCACGTCCATGCTTTCCTTCCAGAGGATCACTATTTACGCAAGGTCCATGCCTCACTGTTAGCAACAGCTATACTGGAAGAGTTAAGCGTTCTAGACAACTGTATTCTAGCACATTGGATGATGGCACAGACCCTGATGATTCAGAAGATGAGAATCTTGAGGAAGGATCTTCCCAAAAAGAAAGGGTATGTGTGATCCCATTCATTTTTATTGAAGCAAGCTGATTCATGCTAGGAGTTTTTCTTCTTCATTTAGATTTCTCACCCGTCAATCTAAAATGAGCAAAGAATATTTAGTTCCAGAAATTTGTTTCTATGTGCATATTCTTGTTTTTTTTTATTTTTTCAGGTGAATAATGAATTCCGTGAGGATTTGGAAAGAATTATAGGAACAGATGATTCGGCCTTTAGCGGGATAGATCTAGCAACCCTTATCAGGAACAAGTATGGCAGATCATATGACGTTCAATTAATAAAGAAGGTATATTCTATCATACAAAGAATAAGGTACTCAACATTCTAATGTCAGTGCATTCAACGGGTCTAGCATTTATTGCATAATTGAAAACCCCTTTCATGTAAATGTTATAATATCCATGGTCTACAAGCCAAAGACTAAGGTACTATTCTATACATAGAATACTACAAAGTACAAAGTACAAACTAAAACAATACTGCAAACTAAGCTAATGGATTCGAAGAAGGATCCTTCCACCCAACCACCACATCTCTTGCTAATGGAAAATGATTTGAGCAAAAGGGCAATGGATACACTCCCTTGACAAAGCACATACCCATTCTCCAGTTGCATCCCCTTTAACATATCTCTTGTAGGGATTCTATTCCACCCCAAGCTCCAAATGAAGAAATACTTTTATTTTAAATACTGTACAAGAAAATCTCAAAAACTATGTGAATAAAAAGTTTTCCCAAGAAAATCTAAACAGATTGGCTTTGTTTGGAGGATTGGATGTTCAATTGATTTTCTTTAGCTTAAAAAATCCTTAGCATTCTCTCTTCCATACTATCCATATGATGGCATGTGTTGCCATAAACCACAACCAGGTTTACGTATATTAATCCCTCTCAAGTTACAATCTTGGATCTCATCAAGTCGACCTTGAATCACCTTGAGGTTATGGAACTCATTCAAGAAGTTTTTCCAAATCACTTCAGCCATTGAGCATTCTAAAGAGAGATGATTGGCTTTCTAATTTGAAGACTCTCTCTTATAATAGAATCCCCTTTGGGAGACCCTTGTACAGTTATTTGCTGTCTCATACTTAACCCTTTCTTAAAAACATGTTAGTATGTTACCTTGATTTTTTATGGAGTTTGGATATTGTTGGATTTGCAATGATATCGATCGATCGTGGTTTCTTAAGTCTTGCATTTATTTATACCTCTATTTTATATACAATGCTCTTTCTTCATTGGAGGTCTTGTTCATTAGTCATTACAATGTTTGGTACAGGAATTCATGGGAAGAAATCTTTTGGCATTGAATGTTATGTGGAAGTACATGGAACAGGTAGACATACTTTTAAGATTTTACCCCTAATTATGGTCACTTATCTTTTGATCGTGGTTTCTTAATATTTGCATGTATGTAATCATACCTCTATTTTATACAATGCCTCTCTCTTTACTGGATATGTCATTCATTAGAATTGTCATTGTTATGTACATGGTGATAAACAACATGATCACATATCACAAAACGATGGCCAATAATGTATGTCATCTGTCTCATAGCTATATATATATATATATATAGCTCGATTAGCAAATCATTGAGAAACTGAATCTCAATCATCTCAACTTTGCCAAAAGATTGCGATTCATAAAACACTGCTTTTCTTATTGGTGAACTAATCCTAGTGGACTGATTAACAAGTTGGGTCCAAGCCCAATTAAATGAATCTCATTTATTGGTCCAATACTCGTCATAGATTTCTTTCGGGTTTTATCCTTATTTTGACCATTTGGGATTTGGTTAGAGTTGTCACGCTATTATTGGTCATTTTATCTGTACCCAACTGGCACATGAGCCTGTGAGCTGGATATGCTAATCAAAAGTATTTGCAGTGTGTTTCACATAATTCGGATTTCTCATTTCTTATGACGTAATTCTCTCAGAGATCGTTTCCACTTACTGAAGAAGAATATCTATTGCGGCTTGATGATATAGCAAACACATTGAAATGTTGGGGAGCTGTCTCACATATTCGGAATAGCCTAGCCAAGTTGAAGGAGCGACCCAGAATAGGGAAGGTGAAAATTCAACTTGCCCAGTTTTGTACACTAACCATGTGACATTTGTATGATTATTTATTTATTTATTATTATTTTTACTTCTTGCATATTTTTCATGTTATATTTGTGTTCATGTAACCCTCTGGAGTGTTGAACTTAAGTTTGAACAAATTATACGAAACACAAGGGTCCTCATATACAGAATGGCTTGGGCCGTGTTATGTAAGACCATAGGATGGGCATTCTTTACACATGCAGACGGTCTATTGCATATGCATCTAGTGGTTAAGATAGTCTTGTTAGGTTTTGCCAAAAACTGTCAATCAAATTATGGCATTAAACTAAAACAGAACTGGCAGCTTCATTAACCAAGTTGAACTCGACTGCTCGGTTTTGTTTTAATAGAGGATAAGAAAATGATTTTTGTGGCTATTTTCCAATTGTCTGTGTGTTACGAGTAAGAGAGTTTTGAACACCAAATCTCCGTATCTCATATTCAAATATTCTATATTTTACCAAGAATTTTGGAAAAAGTTGATTATTGGATACTCCTATCAATATGTAAAATCAAAGAGGTTTAGTGTACAATGTTTAATGCTTCACTTTATAATTTTTTTTAATAATAATAAACTGTTTAAATCATTCAGTTGGTATTTTTTTTAACAAATACTTTCATGTTGTTTGCTTTGGGGAAGAAGACATTAGAATGTTTTTTTTTTTTTTTGGGGGGGGGGGGGGGGGGTGGGGGAGAAGGGGTAAACTTTTTAGGCTGTTAACGAGGGCTGGGCTTGTTGTTCTTTTGGTCTTTTTATAGTTAGTTTGGAAAAATGTTTTTTTTTTAGTACGAGCATTTTTCCCGTACACCATGGGGATTTCAAGGACACCCATAAGCAAAAGAAGCAAATTTGAGTGTAATTATCCTCAAGTGCTCAACTTGATCTGTTTTGCTCTCCTCTCCCCTTTATTGACCGTCTTCCATGAAATTTGTGTTGGAACTATAACCTTTTCAAGTGGAATTCATGCAATATTTTGTGGACAGGCTGTTAGTATTTTCATCGACATGGATGAATCTGGAGGTCGTGCTAATGAATGGATATATAAATGATTTGACTGGCCAAAAGAATCGTGAGGGCCCATTTTGCCTATTTCATGAAAGAATGTCCTGAAGATGAGGTAACCTCATTGTTGAAGTTTATCTGTTATGTTAATCATTGATTATCATTCTTTTAGTCTGCAGTGTTGCGAAAGCAGATTTATTCAAGGGAAAAGTCATATGGCCAAGGGAAGCCATGCTGCTCTGGATTCTATATTTGATTCAGTTTTATGAGATATACCTGCACAATTGTCAATATAATATGTTGTAAAGGCCCTTTTGTGACATCTATTTAAAGATGTCGGGCACATTCTAATGCAGCTCCTTTTTTTTTGGCAACCTTGCTTTACCATTAAATTATTCCGTAATTAGGATGTTCTTCATGGAGAACCATCATCCAGTGATAGGATTAGGCAGCACCAGAGCCAGATCAAACTGTATTTTATTGGAGCGGAAGGCCTTCAATTATTTATTACATGTTGTTCTCCATTTATATCTGATATAATTGAAAACATTTCGATACTCGGTGAATCAATAATTGGGGTTGGCTTCGAGTGTAGCGTATATATGGGACGGAATTGTTATGCCTCAATTGTCAATGTTTGCAATGGCGCCATGTCACACAAAACTGATTGTGGTTGCTGGGAATGTATTTTCTTATTTTTCTAATCTCATGTTTAGTTTTGCTCATACAAAATATCTTTTTTTGGCTCACAAGCATGGGAATTGTTGGACACTACCAAGGGAAAGGAGAAGCAATTGATGGAATTGTTGCCGTGGAATTGAGTCATACGTTTACATTATTATTGTACAACATAATTTTTGTTCGGCTGAACGGTCTAACATGATTACTGAAAAACAAATAAAAACAATCATATAGTGTGTAATGATCAGCTCCTACTCAAGGAATAATTCACACGAATATGAGTTAACTCATGCAAATCTTTCTTCTTCCCACCTCAATAACCACCTGGTTGGACACTATAGCCTGAAACTTTTGGTGGAAAGGATATGAAAACAGCAAAGCCAAACACCTTTGTCTTTGGCATTGAATCATTTGCCCCAGACATCTCGGTGATTTGAATATCTCGTAATCAAAATTTCGCTTTAATGGCCAAAAACATTTGGAACGCAATCTCCATGTCTTCGAACCCCCGTAACTCGGCAGCTTAAGAGCCTATATTGGTACAACAAGAGCCTTTTTCAAATTTCAGGCTCACCATCAATAACATATTTTGCATGGAGAGGCAATCTCAATGTCCTAAAAAAACGAAGAGTTTTATCCTCTGGCAGGTCCGATCAGGCAACACGATAAATCTTTGGACAGACTGTTGGGTCAAACCTGGATTTATTTTAGATGAATGTCGTGAGTTATTCATAGGCAAATCTGACACTCTCCTTTCCCATATTCACAACTTATGAACTACGAACCATAACAATGTCCCCTATTGGAACTCTGACCTCATTCTAACCATCTCCCCACAGCATGTGGCCATGGATATCCTAGACATCACTATCAGACTCTCGAAAGAACCAGATAAACTTATCTGGATCTTCAACAAAAAATGAACCTTCTCGGTCAAGGGTGCAACCAAAGCATTTTCGACTAACTCACTAGCCCCAGCTTCCTCAAACCACACCTCACCAAGTTTGACCCCCAAGCTACTCCGAGAACTTTGGCTAGTAAAAGCACCGATTAGTGCCATCTTTACCCTCTGGAAGGTCACTCAAAACCTGCTCCCTACCATGACAAATCTACAACGGGTCCACGTGCCTACGGATAACTGCTATATCTTCTGTCACCACCATCACGAGGATACCTTACACCTCTTCTTCTTATGCTCAATCATTGTTCATCTTTGGCAACTCTCCCCAATCCCAATCAACTGGCCTAAGGAAGCACTTCTGTCTCAAAGTGTAGATAACATCATCACTTTCGTGAGGGCGACAGCTAGTGCTCATACCCATTCAAAAGATGAAATGTTATCCCAGTTCACCGCTGTCATTCAAACTATCTAGCACACATGTAACAATATCATCTTCGAGAAATCCCGTTTCACAATCTCTAATTTCATCAGAGCTTTCAACAATACATGGTTGAATTGGATAAACCAATGGTTCACCACCCCATCCAACAGTTACCATCCTACATCCCCAGATACAATTTATCAAGTTCTGGCCAATGTTGCAACAGACAATATTTCCCCCAATCTGCACCTAACCAACTCAGCCCCCAATAACATTGTCACAAGAAATCCTAACAACCTGATAAATGAGGCTCAACCCAACCGCTTGACAACGATTCATGCCCAATTACAAGCCATTTAGCATCATAGACTCATCAACCATTTACACCTCAACCCCCACCACGGACCTATTTGTTTGTCACAGGGTATGATTATAGTTTTTTATGATGCTAGTTTCTATGTCTCTTTACAGAAATGAGCAGTTGGTGTTCTAGCAGTAGACGACAACGACAATGTACTCGCTAAGGTGGTTTCAGTGATCTCTGTAAGAGTTTTGGACAACACCATGGCAGAGTGCCATGTAGCAGAAGTGAAACTTTTGTTGGTCCAATCGCGCCAATGGAGGACAAGTTTTTTGTTAAGTGACTTTGGTTCGCTTAATACTCTTCTTAATGAAGCAAATCAGAACGAACGCTCCAATATGCGATGGATGTGGCAACCTTTGCTTAGTAGTATAAAACATTTACTTGCTGTCAATAGTAACTTGTATTGTAACTATATTCCCCAAGAGCTAAACTATGAAGCTCATGAACTTGCCTCAAAGTACTAGATGTAACATTAGGTCTTTTGATTAATATATCTAGCTATAAGCATAATAAAAAAAAAATTAATTAAATTAAATTAAAATTTGAAAATAAAAAATAAAATAAAATAAAATAAAACATCTTTTTTAATTGGTATTATCCATGGAATAAGTGGTTAGACGTGACTGTTCTCCCTTGAGTGCATGAAACCCACTTGGCCTGGTGATCCAATGCAATTCATTTCCCCATCATATGTGCCACTGACACAGACTCCAAACCCTATCCTCCTACAAGGCGAAGTAGCTTAGCCCCATTATTACACGTCTCAATGTAACAACCGGACATTTCAGCTAATTATATAATATACAAGTACTAAATATTTTTGTTGTTTTGATTGCATCCTTGTGAACATGTGCTATTTATGTTGTGTTTAGTAAGAAAATCAGGTCGTAGTGATTCATGAAATATGTATAGTTTCGTGAATGTGAGGAGTATAGAGTAGTATGATATGGTGTTGACTAATGATTTATATTAAAACAATGGTTTAAGTTATGTATTTAACTAGTATAATCCCCGTGCATTTGGCACTCCAAAAAAGTGTATATATATATATATTAAATTTTTAGCGTTTGTATGATTATTGGTTTTGTTAGAGATCGAGATCTTTCTTTGAATATGCCTTGAGAAGCCATTTTCATTCATCTGGGAAAAAAAATTGAAAAATACTAACAACGTGAAATGCATTGGATATTTTTTTTAATAATAAGCTATATGTTTTTAAAATTTTAGCGCCTATATTGATAATTGGTTTTGTTAAAAAGATCTTAAAAAATGCATTCACGATACTAAGTTTACCGAAATTCGACTACTACGTAGATAGTTATGATAATTTTCATTTTTTGACAAATATTGTACATTCCACCACATACATTCCCAACTTTAAATTACGACATCTTTTATCTTCAATTCCTTATGATTTGACGTTTGTCCCAATCAACAATAAACAATAAAGCATCAATCTGAATTGTAATATAGATTATTCAAAAAAAAATTGTTTTGGGGCAAATAACCACATTTGGTCAAAGACCTAGTTGTGGTGGGTTTAGTGGTTGTGCAATCAAGGAGAAAGAAGGGGAGGGTGGGGAAAATAAAAAGGTTGACCACTGTGTGTGTGCGTGTGCGGCGGTGTGGGCTACATGTACGTTTTGAGTTGTGTTTGCATGACCATGGACATAAAATGATGTTTTTGTGGGTTGACGAAGTCATTTTGGATTAGGTTTTTTCTTCACCAAAACTAATTCGAGTAAATTGATTTAGAGGCTCTTTGTCTTTGATTATGATTGGAGTCAAAAGTCTTAATAGGAAGTGATATTTCTGATTAGAAGTTGAGTTTCTAATTGGAGTAAGTACCATGCGAGGTGTTGATCACTTAGTACTGAGTGTTTAATGAAAAATCATTTCAAATAATAGCCTCACAATAAACTTATAATGACTGATGTTATCTTTCTTCCCCACTGGTTATCCCATCTTCTTCATCTCCTCTTTATCACGAGAGAAATGTTGCCACCACTACCACTACTCTCTCCTCCCCTCATCCTCCCTCCTCTTATCTTCCATCAGTTGCTGAAGATTTATAAGGAACATAGAGTGATGTTGGGTGGTTTGTGGTAGTAGAAAGAGATCTCAATGGTGTTTGGAGGAGAGAAAACAAGTAAAGAAGGTTAATGTTGGTAATTTTTTTGTGGTAAGCGGTGGGAGTTGTGGTGTTGGACAAAAATGTCAAATAACTTTATGTCAGCACCTAAAATAAACACCTTTAACTTTTACAACTTCTAATCAGCAACTCATTAAAAAACAAAACAACTTATTCAGAAGCAAAACAAACAACTCATTTAGAAGCTCGTTCAAAACTTTCAACTCCAATTAAAACGTAGTTTCCAAACACTTAAAAAAACAAACACCACCTTATTTTTGTTTTTTATTCTTCTTTATATAGCTGGCCTTGAAAATATCAAGAATGGGCTTTGACGATGATGATTTTTTTTATGTAAATCCAACATAATGTTCGTTGATAACCTAACTTATGCATTTGTTAATTAGATTTTCACATTTTGTAAAGGAATTGTTAAGGATATCATTAATCTGAAATATATGTTAATTATTCATATTAAATAGTCTGATTATTATATTGATTAATCAGATTCTTTGGACTTGTTGGTCTGATCATTTAGTGATATTATTAATCTGAGATAAGGCTTATTATTCAGATTATATAATATCATTCTATTTCGATTTATTGAAGTTTATCAATTTTGATTACCTGTTTAATAATCTTGTTATTAGACTGATTAATTAAATTTTTTTAGGTTTATAAACTCAGATTATTGGGTTATTTTATCAGATTACTGGTGCTTATGAATCAGATAATTTTGTATTTATTTAACCAGGTTATTTTTATGAATAAATCAGTTTTTATTCAGTAGATGGTTAATATGACATTGGTTTGTTAATTTTTTTCTTAATCAAAATTTTATTTATAAATGGGATTTAGGAGATACAATTTATTTCAAAGTCTGTAGAGCTTCACGTGCTAAACCGTAATAATTCGAGGTGGGTTTTTTTTCACTAATTATTTCTAGGTGGATATTTAGGTTACTTGTAAATTTTAATTTCCATGCCAATGTTGTTGTTGATGATCTTATGCGTGGATTGGTAAATTCCTTAATTCTAATGTTTATATAAGTTTCGGTAATTCTCATTCATTCATATAAAGGGTAATATACGTGAACTAGTTAATTCTCAGTTACCCGTTAGCTTGTTTGATGAATAAATTGTTTAACTTATATGAAAGGATTCTTCTATTGGTGTGATTGTGTTGCATTCCCCAGTTTAAGTACAGAGGTTGATAAACAGTGAAATGATATTTGCGTGGTGTTTGTCTTTGATAATATGTGTGGGTGTGATATTGGAAATGCGTTAGTCATGGATTGGTGTGGCTATTGGCCTCGTGATTGGTGTGGCTATTGGCCCCGTAAGACATAATAAAGCAAGTATCTAAGAGTTTGACCTAAGGCAGGTAGGCCAGCAATACATTGACTCCGACTAGGAAGCAAATACCGAAGTATATGACGAAAACTCTCCTGCATCAACAACACTCCGCAAGGGAAGAACATCCAACAGATATCGGAGCACAAGTCATATATGAAACCTCTCCTAAATGGACGACTCCCAATAAGGAAATGATGTCTCAGCAGATCTCTTTCCCTAAACTACGCCACCAAAGGCATAGCCAAACAAGGACTCTCGCGTGATAAATAGAACACAGAGTTGAGGAACAAAGGTACACTACAGAACCCAATTTACAACATTACACATTTCTCAAGGCTTGTCTGACTTAAGCATCGGAGTGTCATCGGCCGCCACAACGGTGGTCTTTGGCTCACGTGTGTTCCCTATGCATGTCAAGGAGAACAGGATCTCATACTATCAGTTTGGCGTCGTCCGTGGGGAATGACAAAGTTCCTAAGAAAACAGTGATAGTACCCCTTCATTATAGTCCGGAAAGATGGTAACCACGAGATCTCGCAATAATGGAAAAATTGTCAAGCTCTCGAATGCTCAAACCGGCTCAGTGCCGCCAGCACCGGTGGTACCGGCCCACAGGGAGAACAGCCACAGGCCCCCGTGCCGACAACAGCCACGATAGACTCTAGGGTGGATTGACTGACAGCCCAAGTGCAGCAAATCGTGCAAGCAGTGGAGATACTCACTAAGCGGAACCTTCCACCTGCGGTAGGAGACAGGGACCCACAAAGATTCTTGTACCCTAATGACAACAGAAAGCTCATTCAGGAGAGTCACTATGCTCTTGTTAGCTCTCAGTGGACCAAGGGCAGTGGAGCGACCAACGAAAACCCGACTTCTAAGGCCGAAAAACCCGCCTCGCAATCCGGATGTGTTGTACAACCTCACCGTCCCACCGTTCGCGGATCATATCATGAACGAGCCATTGCCGAAGAAGTTCAGCCCACCAAAGCTGGAGTTTTATGACGGGACAGCAGACCCGTCCGACCACTTACGCCATTACCACCATGTGATGCTGCTCAAAGAAGGATCTGAAGCAATAATGTGTCAGACATTTCCCACCAGCCTGAAGAAAGTAGCGCTTACCTGGTTCACAGTCTCCCTCCAAAGTCTACTGATTCATTTCAGACACTGGCCAAAATGTTCATCACTCGCTTTGTTGGCAGCTAACAGACCAGAAAGGGCTCACATTACTTGCTCAGCCTCAAGCAGAAACCAAACGAAACATTAAGGGAGTACGTCACCCGTTTCAATGATGAGTTAACTCTCATCGACTGCTGCAACGACGACACCTTGGTACAAAATTCACCTCGAGAATGAGGAGAGGCCAATTCTACAACTTTCTCACTCTCGAGCCTCCGACTGGCATGGCAGACTTCCTGAAGAGCGCCCAGAAATACATCTCTTCTGAGGAGATGTTGGCCACCAAAAAGAAATGAGGGGCTGACAAGAAACGTCCTTCTGATCCCAGAGATAAAAAGGAAGGAAAGAAACATGAGGACGATGCCAAAAGTAAAAGGAAGCGGAATGACAACAAGGCAGACTTTGGCCACACGAGACAAAATAAAGCATCCAAGTTCGTCGGGTTCAAATCCTTTACTCCCCTCAACTCCAGCCTGTCCGACGTCCTCAATACCATTAAGAATTGGGGAGAAGTGAAGTGGCCCGCCAAACAATGAAGAAATCCCTTCCGTCGAGACAACATCAAATATTGCTCCTTTCACAAGGATAACGACCACGATACTAAGGACTGCAAGAGTCTCAGAAGCGAGATTGAGTACTGGATCAAGAAGCGAAAATTAAAGGAATTCCTGAGCCAGGAAAAAAGACAAGACTGAGCAAAGGAAAAGGGAAGAGGTCGTCAAAGAAATAGAGAAAGAAGTTTTTGGCGATATATATGCCCTTCAAGCGGTAAGCTCGGAAGGTGAGCAATCTAACAGGTGCCAAAAAGGACATTCCGCGAGATGCAGACTTAGCCCACCTACGAGGATCGACAAGTGCAATATGCACGTATTCAGAACCCGATCCCATAACTGACATTCACGGACAAAGACCTCCAAGGCGTCCATTCTCATCATAATGACGCCCTGGTCATCTCAATCCTCATAGCGAAATGGGAAGTGAAAAGGTCTTTGGTAGACACGAGGAGCTCTCTGAACATTCTATTCCTCAATGCATTTCGCAGCATGCTGCTCAAGGAGGAGATTTTGACCCTCGCCAGTCACCCCATGATCGGGTTTAGCAGAGAGAATTGCTTTCCTATCGGAAAAATCAGACTAACATTAGTGGCGGGAGAGCCACAACTGTAGAAAGTCTTGTTCCAGAAGTTCATGGTGGTATGCCCTATCTACCTACAACATCATCTTGGGAAGATATTGGCTCCATCATATGGAACAGATAGTTTCTATTTTACACTGTTGCATCAAGTACACAACCAATTAGGCAGAAGGAACCATTTGAGGAGACCAACCGTCAGCAAGAGACTGCCACTACGCAGTGTTGAAACAGCTGGATTGTTAGCAATTATGTTACGCCCCAAATTTCGAGAAAAACAAAATCCTAATATCCGCATAGGATTATCCGTTTTCCCTAAATCCGGGACATAAATTTCATTCACTAAAAGTAACAGTTAGCATCCACGAGAAATAATCAAATGCACAATTTACCAGCTTAGAGGGAAATAAAACAATTGCTCTAAAAAGCCAAACAAAAAGAAAGAAAAATAACATTTAAATCTCGTAGAGCCAACTCTAACAAATTCAACTAAACATAGGCATAACTCTCCCAATAAAAATGCAACACCAAGTTCTACTACAAAAGAATAAACTGTTACCTAACAAACAAAAGGACCTAGACTCTTGAACAACGTGCAACTCCCCAGCAATGTTCATCACGTACGAAACGAACTTCTCTAAGCTTGCCCGAAACTATTAAATCTTGAAACAAGCTAGTCGGCTACATTCCCAAAGGAATGTACCCAAGAAGCCAAAGCCCACTTGGGTCAGCAACTAAGCTGGTGTGAAATTCTTCGTTCCCAAAAATCAATAAGAGAAATAGCATGGCATGACAGGAAATAAAGTACTACAAAATAACCAAAACAAAATAGGTAGTTCCTCCCAAGGCGAATGTATAAAGCTAATTACAGTTTCTAACATATTTTCGTAACGATTTACCTTAAATACACCTGCTCTGTGGAAACTAACATGGCAATTCAGACCTGCAGAGAATGTTAGCAGACATGCCATCCTGTACTAAGTGATTATAAGACAATAATTGTATTATTTTGTTTACTCAAAATTTACCAATAAATTATTTATTTTAACACAGTTATCTGTTTATAATGAATTGATCACTTAGACTATACCACATTCACACCACCTTCGTGCCGAACATACATGCTTGTATGCCTCTCTCATATAAATGAGGACTTCACCATCATCCATGCCCAAGTAAGGACACATCACATACAGGCATGCATCATCGGATACCCCTAACTATATGAGTACAATAACAGTCACTCTTGGGCTAACAATGAGCATAGATCACGTCACATTTTTTCTATGGATAAAGAATCAAGCCTATTTTAGGCATTCCGAAACCACCACATTTCCGCAAGACCGGCCCGAAAGTTATTTTAGTTTCTCTATAAGAAAAGGATGCCCCACATCCGCAAGACAACCCACAGGTTATTTAGTTTCTCTATAAGAGAAGGAAAATAATAAACAAAAAGAGGTGTGGTAGTTTTAAGTGATATAATTCCAAGTGATTAAAATTTATGAACTCAAGAATTTCTATATGACTTATTGTGATATCTCATCGTTCTTACACATTATCAATCAACAAGTTCACCCATTCTTTTAGGGAACACCACATACTCACAATTCATCAATCATATGGACATGTCAAACTAGATATAGAATACATTCATGCTATCCACTATCCTTGTAATTCTAAGGAAATCACTCTTACATGGCAACTGCTTCATTAAAATAAGTATTCACTATCACTCTTACATGACCACTGTTTCATTAAAATGAGTATCCACAAAGCAACTTACATGACCACTGTAGCATTAAAATAAGTATCCACTGTCTCATTAAAATAAGCAATTCCATTTTTCATTAAAATATGTTTGACCAAAATCAGGGATGTTGGTACCGACCAGCTAGAGTTATATGTGGTTTTAAAACTTCTAATATTTGTAAAAGACTTTGCCTAAGGTTGCAACTTGGGTGGGCCCTATTTTAGCAACCAATTCATAATACACTTGGGGTGGCTTGGGCTCAATTCCCTGTGTGATGGGTTGTGCTTGGGTTAACCAACCAATGCATGCTTTTGTGTAAGTCTCAGGTTGAAGTGTTAGGTACCAACAATACTTGAGTCCATAACCTCTACAATACAAAATTAAGTAGCTCAAGATATATGTATATATATAAATCTTTAGTCAACTATTTGGCATGGCAGTTGGTGCTACTCAGCTGGGCTCTCACATATGGACAAATCATAGCCTAACATACCAATCTATCTTCCTACCAAATTAATATCACACAAAGACACCCTCACGTCACATGTGCCTTTTTTCTTCAACTACCAATTTTTATCTACCCACGTTGTCAGATTATGAAAACTAAAACAAGGTGTCTAGGACCTACCCATCATAGGTTGTCAGATCTAAGCACAACATTATATTGACACCCTTTTATTTATTTATTTATTTATATACACCCAATCTCAAAATAAATATGCCCTAAAACATTATCATTTGTCAAAATTGGGGGTCATTACAAATTATAGCTCAGGCCCTTTGGCCAAACATATTAGAGCCCGAACCCAACTAAGAGGAGAATCACCCCGCACGGACGATGAGACTTTAGTCAGTCCGAGGCGAAGACCCAATGTTCGCTAGCCAGAACTCACTGGCCAGTGCCACCTCGCCGAAAAAAAACGCGGGAAATGAGTTCTTGTGGATTACATGAGCCAGGATAAGGCTTGTCCGGAAAATAACCCTCCACTTCCTCGCATGGATCAGAGTGTGAATGCCACCTCCAAGAACAACATAGCTCAACTAAATAATGAGTCAGGATCCAACACTGAAAATATTATCCGTCAGTCACTCCAGTTCAATGCAAATCTAAGTAGCAGCATGTTGACGGGCCGACACTTACTCCAGAAGCTGACAACCAGCAGGAATAGGCCATCCGCACAAAGTTCACTTTTCAGTGACTTCACCATCACTAGTGAAACACGATATTTTGCCAAGGGAAATACACAGTCTTAGTCAGGACCATGCACGTCTCCTTCAGGACCAAATTAGCATAATCCCCGCTCAGAACCAAACTATCTCATTGTTTTGATTTCTTTCTTTTTCAATCTAGAAAGATTGTTCACACGAACCAATATGATACAGATTCATTCAAGGAATAAAAAGTGATTTATAAAAAATAAAAAATAAATAAAAAAAGACTTTATTGATCACTGAGAAAGTTGTTACAAAGCTTGCCGGATTGACTAGTACAAAAGTTTATACACCACAAGTTTCTAAGCCTGGTGCAAGACTTCACTCTGCCAATTTGCTTTGAGAAGAGGATTCAGAAGTTAAAGCAAAAGTACCCAAAGTAGGTTGCATGTATGCACTTGATACTTTGCTGCCTTGAAAAAGAGAATTCAAAACTCAAGCAGAAAGAAAAGGTACCAAAAGTAGGTCGCAGATACGCACTTGATACTTTCCTCCGCTAATTTTCCTTGAGAGGAAGATTTGGAAATGAAAGCAAAGGTAGCCAAGGTGGGTTGCGGGGGTGATCTCTCTGAATGTAATGCCTGGGGTGAAGCAAAGTTAGCACCTCAAGACCACAAGCCACATCCCCTAGAGCTCTGCTCCGCCAATCTGCTTTCCAACTGTGGCATCACGCGTGAGGCCCAGGAAGGAGCAGTAGGAACAGCCACCCAAAGTTGGTTGCGGGCCTTATCTCCCAAATTAGATGGCGAGAGACGTCGTGGGAGCACCGGAAGATGGAAGACAAACTTGACCCCTAAGGGGGGAGTTTGTACATCCTCTACGCAATGTAAGAAGAAATTACGAGTTCCCATGGAACCAATTGGATGCTCACCCAAACCAGGTGGGATCACCCAATAACATGTTTTGTTAAGACTCATCGTTGCAAATGTCAGAACATTCAAAGAATCAAACAACGAAGATATTCCTTTAGCCTTTGGAGAACCCAAAGCATATTTTTTGGAGAGATGCATTTGAGAAACATGTTCTATAGCGTTCATGGCAACGCTTGAAATGGTGAAAACCAGCATATAAATAGGTGCGACAGTTCATGAAACGAGGCCACTCAGCAGTTACGTCAGCATTAAATGTCGTACGGGAAATAGGGATGCGGCGATTCCAATTGCAACTGCAGAAGTCCACATTCATTGAATTAATGGAACTACACGCAACCCCATTAACTGGGAGGAGTAACCGATACAAAACCTTCTCGAAATCTACGCCGTACACGTGGCATGATGGTCTCGTCAACAGGGCCAAGGTAAACCAGTGGGCGCAAGTAAGTGCCCATCCTGGCAAAGCGTAGACTATTCCAAGCCCACTGAGAGTGGCCTAATACATAATCAAACACAAGCGGCGAAGGCCTTAAGTGCCCACGGAATGAAAAGCACCTACGAAGGTATTATCGATAAATCCAAGGTACCTGTTTTATTAAAGTTCCACTATTGTTCATCAAATCTGGTTGAAATTCAATATGGTCAATCTATTGTGATCCGGCTTAGGTATTAGACTTGGTGATCCGACCCCGATGTCAGACTATTAGGCGAAGTAAGTAACTCAAGACACCCAAGTCAGACTTATACACCCAGGGCCATACGGTCGTCGAACCTGACCAAAGTTTAGTCAGTTACAACTGATGACGATAACTTCTAGTCGTCTCTAAGTCATAGTCTGCCAAGAGCAGATGAAGACGGCTTAGAAAGTGGGAGTTTAGTTAGCTCTCACAACGCCTGTTCAAGATGACTTGCCAGGGATCATTGTCCAACTACAAACAACAGTCGTCGAACCTAACCAAAGTTTAGTCAGTTATGACTGATGGCGATAACTTCTGGTCCGCTCTAAATCATAGTCCTCCATGAGCGGATGAAGACGACTTAGAAAGTGGGAGCCTAGTCAGCGCTCACAACGCCTGATCAAGATGACTTGCCAGGGATCATGTCTAACTACAGACAACGATCGCCGAACCTAACCAAAGTTTAGTCAGTGACGATTGATGACGATAACTTATGGTCCGCTCTAAGTCATAGTTCACCAAGAGCGGATGCAGACGGCTTAGAAAGTGGGAGTCTAATCAGTGCTAACAATGCCTGATCAAGATAACTTTCCAGGGATCATTGTCCAACTACAAACAATGGTCACCGAATCTGACCAAAGTACAGTCAGCTACGACTGATAGTGATAACTTCTGGTCCGCTCTAAGTCATAGTCCGCCAAGAGCGGATGAAGACCGCTTAGAAAGTGAGAGTCTAGTCAGCTCTCACAACGCCTGATCAAGATTACTTGCCAGGCATCATTGTCAAATACAAACAACGATCGCCGAACCTGGCCAAAGTTTAGTCAGTGACGACTGATGTCGATGACTTCTAGTCCGCTTTAAGTTATAGTTCGCCAAGAGCGGATGAAGATGGCTTAGAAAGTAGGAGTCTAGTCAGCGCTCACTGCGCCTGATCAAGATGACTTGTCAGGATCATTGTCCAACTACATACAATGGTCGCCGAACTTGACCAAAGTTTAGTCAGTTACGACTGATGGCGATAACTTTTGGTCCGCTCTATGAAGATGGCTTAGAAAGTGGGATCCTAGTCAGCTCTCATTATGCCTGATTAATATGAATTGCCAGGGATCATTGTCCAACTATAGACAATGGTAGTCGTACATGACCAAAATTTAGTCACTTACGGCTGATGACGATAACTTTTGATCCGGTCTGAAACCTAGTCCGCCAGGAGCAGACAAAGATGGTGTAGAATACGGAAGTCCAGTCAGAGCTCATGAAACTTGACTCCGGCGACTCACCAAGATCACTATCCAACCGTAGACTGACGAAGACAACTTTTGGCCCAAATTACAGCCTAGTTCTCCGAGAGCGGATGAAGACGGCTTGAGGAATCCAAAATGTGATTAATCTATGAGCTCGAATGGTTTATTACCTGCCAAGATTATTCCACCACGCGAAGTTTAGTCAACTTACAAAAATGGCCGAGACAACTTTCGGATCTCTAAAAAGCATAGACCATAATCACTTGATCTCAGGAGCAATCGCAAGATAAGCGGTCAGAACTCTTATCAGCAAATCAACTAGACAGTTTCCCAACTTTGCAAAATCTCTTGTCTAAAGACCAACACCATGGCTAGGCAACACAGAGAAGATTCAGCAAGAAAATTCCAAAAAAGTGCAAGGACAAAGTGTTACTTAGCAAATCGTTTATCATTGATGATCAAAAAAATACAAAGTTTACTCCTTATCAGGAGGAGATTCAAATACAGTGGAACTTGGCTTAGCGGAGAAGAAGTAGGGGACGTGTCCGCATGCACTGCTGTTCTGGCACCCTGATCCGAGTCACCTTCTTATTGTGATTGATCGAAAGCTTCTCCGAACTCCGAAAATGCCACTTCTCTGTAGTGAGAGAGGTCCCAATCAGCATGTTCCTCTTCCATCAGCTCCAGTCTTCTTTTCACAACTTTGATGAATTCGAACGTGCCTTGAGCCTTGAGGAGCTTCTCCTTACGTACTCTTGACTCTGCAAGCTCTCGCTCCAGCTGCTCCAGTCTGCCAGACAGGGCATCAGCTTTGGACTGCTCAGTACTCAAATTGTTCTTGACTACGCTAAGTTCATTTTACGCCAGGAGGAGTTGTTCCTCTTTTATCCTCGCACTCTTGGCGTTGAAGTCAACATCAGCCTCTGGCTGCTGAAATCGGACAGCCCACTCGGACTCCTTCTTGGCCTTCTTAATATTCGGAGCATGCATCTTGGTTGCAGTCTCTAGAGGAAGTTTTAAGTCATGACGGACATGGTTCAACTCTTCTTCCTACCTGTCCCCCGCGGACACTACCTCTGCAAAATCGGACTAAAGTGTTTCCAAACGGACCCTCTAAGCTTTCGATCTTGTCTGCCAGGCCTCCAGATCAACGCTCGATTAAGCAGGGCTTCGACCTTCAAGTTGCTTCTTCAGTGACTTGATTTCGTGAAGAGCATCAGAATAAAACTTCTGCGAATCCGCGAAAACTCGCTCCATGGTGTATACTCTCTCATGAGCAGCCTCTCACTACAACAATTAAGGCATTTTTCAAGAAAACTTTCCTTGAAAAAAATCAATTTTTTGTTGAAATATACATTTAACAAGGAAAAAATTTGTTACTAGGTTCATGGAGGCATCCCCGTAGCTAAAGATTTTTATCAAGGAATTTAGTTTTTTGTTGGTAAAACGGATGATAAGTCAAGGAAACATGGTGCTAGTAATATTGACAACTACCATGAAAATTCGTTGGTAAAAATCAAATATCTTTACCAAAAAATTGTTTTGTTGCAAAAAAAAAACTTTTAATTACCTATGATTTTTTCTCGAAAAAAACTTAGAATCATTAAGGGAAATTGTTGTGGGAAAAGGTAAATGTCATTATCATAGAATTTTTTTCGTTGGTAAATTGCATGTATATCAACGAAAGTTGTCATAGGTACCGTTAACAATTACCAAGGAAATTATTTCCAAATGAAAAAAACCAATCTTTACCAGTTGAGCTATTTGAATAATTGTGTTGTGTGAAGCAACTTTATAGCTTATTAAATCAAATTACTTTTCTAGCTATTGCAATAAAAAAAATCATTGCTACGTATATAATAGGGACCAATAAATAATATTATAATTAGCAATAAAATAATATTTTATTGTTAAAGAGATGCTACTCGATTTTTTCAGATGACATAATATCATTGCTACTAATACAAATTTTAAATGAAATAATATCCTGCCACTGTACAGAAGTTTGGAGGTTTAAATATAAATAAATTTTGTGGAAAAAATCTTCATTATAAGTAACCAAACATATCGTTCTCTCATTCTTCTCTTTTCCCAAGAGATCATTCTTCTACTAAACCTGAATGAAAAAGGTTTTGTAAAAAGTATCATATTTTTTTTTCTATCATAAAGCATGGGTGTTGGTCGATAGTTTACTATCATCGCTCAAACTTGTTTCAAAAATTCAATTGAGTGTTTTCACAAGAGACTTTTTGCCTCGAACTTGATGCATATGACTCTGAAGCATAGCTAATTAATAGTCTATTTTTTATTTTTATAAAAGAATTTAATTTAGTACAATTAGCAGTTGAACTTAAGGTCTCCAATCAGACAACATTACTACAGTCAAGACTTTTGTCAACAAAATTTTCTTCCTTTATAAAAAGTACACTTTTAGTTGGAAAAAATTTGCACTAACAAAAAATTTGTCCCTGGATTCCTTGAATTATCCTTATACAATATTTTTGCAATGAAATAAAAATATTTTCCAATAAATAAATTTGTTGTCACATAGTTCAACAATTTCCAAGAAACAATAATGAATTAATGAGCTTTACTGAAAAATAAATTTTCATGAAAATGATTATTGGTTTTTAACAAGGAAAAAAGTTGTTACCAATAAGGTTGTAATTACCAACAAAATTTTATTTCCTTGCTGTAGAGATGTTGTTAAAATAGATATTGTTTCTAAAAAAAATTGTTGTCGTGTACCAATTTCCAACAAAATAATGATTTGTCGGTATAAAATAGTTAGTGAGCTTTAATTAGAAATAGATTTTCATGAAAGTAATTATCACTTTTTACCAGCGAAAACAATTTGTTACCAACAAGGTTATAATTACTAACAATTTTTTTCCTTGCTAAAAAGATTTCATTAAAAAAAATATATTGTTTCCAACAAAAAAAAAAAAAGAGTTGCCAATAGTGTAACAATTTTCAACGAAATATTACTTTGTTGCTATAAATGAGTAAACGAGCTTTAATAAGAAAAAAAAACTAATGGAAAAAATTAACAATCATTATCATTGAGTCAAATCATTACTAATAATGTGATTATTATCTAGGAAAACATATTTTCTTACTAAAGAGAAGTGAATAAGTGTTAATATTTTGTTAACAATGAATGTGATTATTGTTAAAATTAGTCTTCTTTAGCAACAAAATATTTCATTCCAGATAATGCCATAATTACCAAGGAACTAGTATTTTGTGGCCATAAAAAATATTTCGTTGTTAAGTCAATTTGGCGAGAAATTAGTTTTGGAGGAAATGCTTACCGCCACCTATTTAACAAGGAAAGTTTCCAACAAAATATATTTTGTTGAAAAGAGTAACAAGTTTATGGCTTTTTCAAGGAAATTTTTTTCGTTGACAATCATACCATATTAACAAGGAAATTAATTTTCATAAAAAAAATTTGTTGGTAAATGATAGATTTCTTGTAGTTTCTACTTTCGTCTCAGCGACGACAACTTGGTTCAGATACGACATCCCCAACATAAGATGTTTCTGCCCCTTGTCCATATGTTCTCCTAGCATATCCCCTTCTTGCTTCGAATAATGGTTCGCCAGCCAATCATTTCATCTACTAATATGCTTCCTGGAGGCATAATAAATGTCAACCTCCTGATGTAGTTTTGGTTGCTCATCTTTATTGCATCGGGGGCAGACAGACTGAGCCATGCATTTGGGTGAAGGTCCGTTGGGAGCGGTATCACGCCAGCTTTGCCCTTCGCCTTCATCACCACATCAGCGACCTCCTCCACCGTTTTTCAATTACTCATAATGGCCAACTCCCTCTCACGGGCCAATTCAGAAGCAGTTGACTGGGAAGAAGGAAGTAAATTATCACTCAGACCCGTCATCACCTCAAGCTGAGGTTGAGATCAGGACGGAGGACAGTACGGGTGATGTGGAGGGGGCCTTTCGCCATAGGGATGACAGTCAGGCAACTTTTCATCAGGCTGAGGGGACTCTTGATCCAATGAGGAGTTATACTTAAAATCTTCCAAAGAAAAAGGTTGAGTCTGACCCGCATCGGATGAAACGGCCATTCCCACCTGCAGCAACAGGTTGTTCATAATCTTCGCATGCTCGGTGCTTAGCTTTGTCGCATCTTCAACCCCCACAATTTTCAGATACGTCTTTTCCAAGTCGGGAAGGGAAATGGGGGCTCTCGTCTGAACATCTTGCTTCTCGGACACAGCAAGATCTTGCCCAACAACTTTAAGTCTCCCTTCTGAAAGGGCCAACCGCCTGGAAACATGCTTATACGCGGTGCGAGGCTTTTTTGCAGACACGGACGAAGAAATTGCCTCATTCAATTTGGCCATCCTTGACGGGCTAGGGATTTTGACATTAAGCTAGTACTCCCACAGTCTGTTGGGCTTGATGTTGGGCTGTGAAAGAGATTCGCCAGAAGTGGGCTGTGAAAGAGATTCGCCATCAGGATTCGACTTCAAAACCCTAAAGAGAGTGGGAGCCTCATGCTAGTACTCCCACAGTCTATTGGGCTTGATGTTGGTGGATTGCACAACATCTTCCACTCGCATGAAGGCCATGTCACCAAACTTGTCCATGGTTGTTTTGTCCTAAGGAGAAAGAAGCGTTGTTGGAAAGGTCATGAGTCGATATGAGTAATTGTTGATCGGTTGATGAAGTGTGCACATTTCATTCCTGTTAGTACAAATCGAACGGTAGACAATTTAGTAGTGTTGATCATTCGGGAGATAATCTGCCTTCATAGGTTACTATGTCGATTGTATCCGACCTAGATCTGTTTTTCACAGCCCACTTCTGGCGAGGCTTTCAGCAGGCTATGGGTACAAGATTGGACATGAGTACAACATATCATCCATAGACAGATGGTCAGTCTGAGATAGTGAATCAAGTAGTGAAAGACATGCTTAGAGCATGCCAAAGTCAGTTTGGAAGATCACCTACCATTGTGTGAGTTTGCGTACAACAACAACTACCACGTAAGTATTGGCATGGCACCATTTGAGGCACTCTACGGACGATCGTGTAGGTCCGTTGTTTGTTGGACAGAGATTGGAGAGTCAGTTGTGATGAGGCCGGACATGATCAGAGACACTACTGAGAACTGAGTTAATTAGAACGTGTTTGTTGACAGCTTAGAGCAGATAAAAGAGTTATGATGATAGGAGGCATAAGGAATTAGAGTTTGCAGTTGGAGATTGAGTCTTTTTAAAGTTTCCTCGATACGCGGAGTTTTAGATTCAGAGGTCGATGGAAGCTTGCACCGAGATATGTAGGACTGCACAAGATTACTAAGAGGATTGGACCTGTAGCATACAAATTGGCTTTGCCGCAAAGTATGTATTGTATCCACGATGTGTTTCATGTATCCATGCTGCGAAAGTGTTTGGCAGACCAGTCACAGATTAAGGAATCGTTGAGTTGGAGATTTTAGATAAGTTGACTTATCCAGTGGAGTCACCGAGAGGGTGACATGACTTATGATGGAGGATCAGATGAGGCGGAATACCCTGAGTTTTTCACCTAGTGTTTCTTGTTGTTGCTTTGTCAGATCTCGGGGAAGGGATCTCTTTTGAGGTGTGTATGATGTAACACCCTAAGTTTTTTCGTTTGTTTTATCGCTAAATTTTAAGGTTTTAGAATTAAAAATGATTTAAAAGTTCTTAAAATTTAAATGATTTTTAGAAAAATATCTGGATTTTTTTCGAAATTATTTTTCGGATTTGTTTTGGTGGGATGCCCTTACAAATCCGGTGGGGGCAAATAGCCACCCACTTATAAACTCTACTTTTTCTTCCAGATTTTCTCCCTGCATGCGAGCACAGCTGCTCCGTTTCTTCTCCGTCTTGATTTTGAGTGATTCACCTTCGTTTCTTCACCAAATCTCATCATTTTTTCACCATTTCTCTTCCTCTTTCTTCCTTCTTCCTTCTCCCTGCTTGATTCCCTGCTCAAATACAGTAAAATCAGAGTTTTAGAGCATGTGAACTCGATCGGAGCTGTCACTACCGGAGCGAGCAACGTTGCTCCAACCGGCTACTCAGGTAGTGGTTGGGGCATCGGTTGGAACATGTAAACCCCACATGCAAGGGTAGTTTCGTGGTTGGCTGGAATTTCTGAAAAATCAGTTGTGCATATCCATAAGAAAGGTTCACCGGCATGATTCTGAGTTGTGATCGCACGGGTGAGCTGCGGTTCGTGGTTCCAGTTGTTCTTTGACCTATTTCCGGCCCCTTGTGTTGTTCGAAGGCGACCAGATCAGAGTAAGGTGGTTTTCGGTGAGTTTTCGCCGGAGTTTAGGCTTTGTCGAAGTGGTCGACGGATTTAGTTTGCCGGTAGTAATTTTTCAGCCTTGTGCCGACTGTTATTTCTTTATTTTTCCAGTTTTCGGCCAGTTTGCTCACTGTTGGGTCCGTCTTTGCAATTTTGGGAAGTTTCTTTAGTTTCAAATTCGTTGTTTCGAATTGGGAGCTTCGGTTGGTAGGATTTGGGTTCTGAAAATCCATTTCGCTCAGGTGAGTGTAACTTTAATGTTTAGTTTATACAAAATACTTAATTTAAAAATCTTGAATGAATTGTTACATTATGTCGGTGATTGGGTGCGACTGAACACAAGTTTGGGATTTGACACTCATGAGGTTTTGGAGATTTCGATTGTTGTGTTGGTTCCTTTGTGAATGAATTTATGTATTAAGTTTTTTGAAGGCATGATTACATGAATGAAATGGAATAATGGTTGAATATAAATGTGGTAAGGCTTTGGTATGATGTCATTGGGCTTATATGTTGTGTTTTCAAGTATGCTTGATATCACATGGTCGAACTAGTGTCCCGATTTAATAACCTGATTTTATTTGCAAAATTATATTGACACTGAAAGAATTAGTTAATATGGCCTATGTCAACAGTTTGTGTGTTTTACCATAGATTACCGAGTCTTGAACTTGTATGTTTGTTCGACTCGAGGGACTTTATTGTTGTGAATTGGGTCATGTTGAAACCCTAGTGTAGTTGTGGATTTATAAGGATTGCCTAGTTGATTATTATACACATCAGTTACATTGGATTATGTATAAACTCGTAGTGCATGCAAGTTTAGATTAGTGTAAGTGTCTTTACCCCGCTGTAATACCTGTTGTGCCAATGCTTTAGAGCTTTCTTGCATTGTGAGTTTGGTAGGTGCTTGAGATAACTTGTACCTACGGACAATGATGACGCTATCGCGTGTGGCATGTTCGCTGAGGTGTGGTGAGCTCCCGCACACGTTTGCCACTAGAGAGTGCGATAGGACGGGTCCTGGAGGACGTGCTTCGGAGATTACTCACTTTCCCTCCCAGTGCACTTGAATTTGATTTGTGTTAGTTTAGTCATGTTAGGTCAGTCGTTCGGGACGTTTGAGTTTGTATCCATGCATATAGCACCCCATTAGGATACAAACAAGCCCGAAGTGGTACTGGTGCACGTTGTGTGATGTGTCTGGGTGAGACACATTCGTAGGATATGCGGATACCTACGATATGAGACACATAGAAATTTTTTTATGGTTTCGACTTGATTGTCATACTTAGGAGGCTATGCAGGATTACAATACTGTCTTTGTCTTCATCACTTGATATTTACCATGTCTGCATCACCTGTAATGACCAACATATCTTGTAAACTTGTAGTTATTGTTAGATATGGAATGCTTGTGTTGGTACTTGAACTTAGAAATATGATCCTTAGAGACACGGTGTGATTCAGACTTTAGAAACTTGTATAGGGACACCACTTCCATGTTATGGATCTTGCATCTAGGACTACTCACTTATTCATTACTGTGTGGCATGGATTTCTTCTGTATATTGATTTGTTATTTGTATTTAGTTCACTAGCACCAGCTAGCTTGGTGCTTTGCTAGCCCCACAAGGGGTGTGCTTCTATTGGAGTGCAGGCAGTGTTGTTGTTCTTGCTGATCAGGCTGCTTAGGCCCAGTTTCCAGCTATTGACTTGTTTTGTGTTGTTTATTCTTGTCCACCCTGTACGGGTATGTTTTGCTTCCATTGTACTATTATACTTTGTTAAATATTGGAATCAACAAAGTGGGATCGAAAACAAAATTAAACTCACTCAATTGCTTGAATTCTCATTCAATCGGACGACCATCAAGCTCAAAATACTTCGAGTCCATAGAAGCCATGAAATAATACTTATGCCAGAACTTGTAATCATCAAACAACTTGGCCAAGCAAGCCGACGACTTCAACACACACCCAACATGCTCGTTCACCCAATGAGAGGTGAACAGTTGGATCGCCCTCGGAGACACTCGGACACCATCATCCTTCGCCCTGTTTAGAATGGCGATCACAGTTATGTACTTGTTTGGCACTAGTTGAGTGGGCGGAATGCCAAGGTACGCCAGGAAGCGCCAAATTTCCTTGTTAACGGGAAAACGAACGCCCGATTGAAGCATACCTTTGTGCAAGCAAATAAATCCTTCCAGATGAGACAAGGGCGTCTGATCAGCGCCCAATGTGAAAAGCACCAAATCATCAGGGATCTGGTACTTCTCACAAAGGCCCACCAAATTCACATCTGAGATAGACCTCTCCTCAAAAAACTTACGGCCTTTAGTGAATAGTTCATCGGGAAGTTGATTCTTGCCAGCCATGGAAGAACGTACAAACTTTCGATTACGGAAGTTGAGCAAAGCCAAAAATGCAGAAAGCGAAACAGCAAAGCAGGATTTCTCTTAATTGCAAGAGTAAAGAAACTAAACTCTGTAGAAAATGAGATTCGTACAGAAGCAAGGATTCCCACCTTTTTTTAGCAGTCGCATACCCAATTAATGATGTACTCCACTCAAGGAGATGATTCAGACTCAATCATCGTGACCACACAGTTCCTTCGTGACGTGACTTAGTGGACTGACGAGTTAACCCACTAACTCAGGGAGAGTAGCTGATGATACAATCATCCAGTAATCTGCACCACACACGTGTCAAGATGATCTCGTCAACAAAGTAAAGCAAGCCCAAGAGTTTGGACCCAAACAACAATGCTCTATTAATCCCATACGTCATACGATCAAGCCCAATACCTATAAGACCTAATAAGGCAAACATCTAGGAGTTTGACCTAAGACAGACAGGCCATCAACACATTGACTTCGACTTGGAAGCAAATACCGGAGTATAAGTCGTGCACGAAAACTTTCTTGCATGGACGACACTCACAACGAAAGAATCCCCAACAGATATCGGAGCACAAGTCGTATTTGGAAACTCTCCTACATGGACGACTTCCAACAAGGAAATGATCTCTCAGCAGATTTCTTTCCCTAAACTACGCCACCAAAGGCATAGCCGAACAAGGACTCTCGCATGACAAATAGAGCACAGGGTTGAAAAACAAAGGTACACTACATAACCCAATTTACAACATTACACCTTTCTCAAGCCTTGTCTGACTTAAAGATCGGAATGCCATCGGCTGCCACAATGGTGGTCTTTGGCTCAAGTGTGTTCCTGTGCAGGTCAAGGAGAACATGATTTGACACCATCAGTAACGATAAAGACATAGCCAGTCTTTACCTCTATATATGTAAGAAATTACAATTCAGATATAAATGTGGCTTATTTGTCAATAGAAAAGCTCGTTCTCAAGATTTCATGTTAAATGCATTTTTATGGGTTTTCGCTTCATTTGATAATTACATCCTAGGTTTTGTCGTATGTCTGAATTTGGGACAACACTGAATAAATTAATTTTTTTTGTGGTTAATGAGTTTGGAAAAATAATCGGTCAGTGCTCTTTTGATGAAAATTTTGTTCTGAACAACTTTGCAGTTTTTAGATTTTTCAAATTCCACACCCGTTTGATAAGAAAACTTAAGATTTTTTGGCATGTCATGTATTCCAGTTTATACTAATCTTTGTGGATGCAAGAGGGTAAACCTTTCTAATATTTGACGCGGGTTTGGTTTACCCTAGATTAGAGTATACCAAGGGTAGGTACAAGGTAGATTGAATGGTTATGATAGGTCACACTGTGTTAAAAAATACGTACTTGCTTTCATTACTTAGAGGATGGTCGGGTAACGGAAGAACTATTCGTCTTAATCGTGTGCATCTTATAAGTACTATATATTTATTTTGTATTAAATTCCTTGTATTAGTGTTTGAAATTCTCATACCATCATTGCTTACCGGAGTTTGTCTTTGTACATCTTGAGTGAATCATCTTTTATTTTGTCAAATTGTTTTACTTTCAACATAGAGTAGTATTAACTTTCCAATATTGTGGAGGATTGTTCTATTTAGTCCAAATGTTAATTTGGGAGGCTGTAGTTGATTTGAATTTTCCATGTTCAGTGTTACGGTTCACTTCTAGAATGGAATGGAGATTTTTGAATTAAGGCGAATTTTGAAAAAAAAACTAAAATTTGGATAGTTTATTTTTATTCGTGATGTGAGAAAGTCCGTAACACTGGTTGCATGATGTTAAATGGTTCACGTTCCAGTTTGAGGAAAATCAAGTATTTTTGAATAATATTTGATTTTCTAAAATCGTGGCATGACAGTCAAAGCAACAAAGCTAACACAAACTATGCATCACCTCCAACCTCACCACATCCCAGTAGCAATTGACGCATTACCGCTTGCATCTTCCTGTCATTTCTATCTCTGCTCCTTGCGTTACTTCTACTACTCTATAACCAGTACATTACCATCTCCATTCTGTTTGTAGGAAAATATAAAAAATAACAATAAATCTCCATTCTAGTTGTAATTCCATTTCAAGTTCTTGAGAATTTCTTTGCACAAGCATCTCTTTTATCTAAATATGTTTGATTTTCCATTATAAATCACCATAATCAATAATAGCCGTTAGTGAAATATCAGCCTGTAACGCATAATTTATAGAATGGTTAATTGGGTTAAAATAGTAGTGGCCAGTTAGCTGATTTATTCAGATTTCATAGGTTAATTGCAACACCCTTTCAATCTTGAACTTATGTTGCATATGAGCATTAGAATCCATCATTTCCTGTCGTCGATTCATATCACATAAGGTTTCTGTTAGGTTAACAACTAAAAACGCCTGGCGAGTTGTAGAAATGCAGTGCTGAAACTTACCTAAAAAAATGAAATATTGATGACCAACTAGGCAGAGGACTTGATAAGCTAGAAACTTGTGTGTATAACAGAATAGCGATTACCACATACATGAAAACTAAAAAATACTTGACTCCAAATAAAGTAGTATTATGTCAGTACAAGAACCCCAGATGTATAAATAGAAATGTATACACTACAAAGCTAGAATAACACAGTAAGTTGCATGGCAATGTTTAGCAACTCCGAAGCTTCAAATTCAAAGCCATCATCCTTGCAGTAAGCAGTAGTGACACTGGAAAATGAGGCGAACTCTTCTAGCAGACTTGCAAAAAAAAAAAAATTGTGCAATAAACTGTACATCTTGTCGGGAATCAATATCCTTTGCACCCTATACTCATATTGGGTATAAAATCAAAATCAAAATTATGTGAAAAACCCATCATCTCCCATCTGCTAAAATCCTAGCAAGGACATTGGCTGTCCGATGGGCATCGAAGGTTGCTGCTGCAGTGGTGGGGGAGGATGTGTCTGCATGGACTGTCCCGTAGGCAAAGTGGATTGCTGCTGCGGCAGGGGTGGAGGATGCACTGGCAGTAGCACTGGTGGTGGCAAGATGGCCTGAATGGCTGGTGGTTGATTGGGAAATAGCATCGACTCATGATGAGGTAAACAAGAATCATCAGTACCAAGCATCATATCATAACCATAATCCTCACCAGATGGAATTGGAAACCCCGAAAGGTAATCAGGCACAGCACTCCTAATTGCACCATCATAAGTAGTACTACTGGTTCCCACATCTCCATAACAATTGGAAGGAGCGAGTGTCGCCATCTGGTTTACTGTTCCATCAAAGAACAACATGGGATTGTTGGCGGTAACATGATCATCAACGTAGACTAGGACATCTTTTCCTTTGGGATTCTTGGTTGGCTTACCATTCTTTTCCTTGATAGATTGAATTTTTTATCTAAGTTTGTCCAACTTGTCATCCAAACAAGTCTTCAAATCCCTCAAAGACTCGTGTGAAAACCCATCAAGTCGACTATCCCAACTTGGGTATAAAGAAGAAGAAGAAGACTCGTGATCAACATCTTGGAGCTTCTTGGTTCGAACAAGAAGCGATGAAATGTCTTGCTTGCGTTTCTCTCTTTCATATTTGTCAATCGTGTTGTACTTTCGGATGATTGAAAGAAGTTGCGATCGATCTTCAGGCCTTGTATTGAGTTCCCCATTGGGTCCGTAAGTGATCGCGCAAGCATCCACACCGCAGAGTGTAGACAACTCCATAGTCTTCTTGCCGAGTCCACCCCTTCTTTTCTCAAATCTCAGTTTGCGAGACCTCTCGTTGCGAATTGGTTGCAGAACAAGTTTCCCTCTTGCGCGACCCATCCAAATCCAAATCCAACGATTACTTTCCTTCCTTCCTTCTTTCTTTATAGTTGTCAGTAGTTTCTTATGTATTACAGCAGCTCAATATTATCATAACAACAACAAATTAGAAACATCAATACTTTCCAAATCTAACCTTAATATTGGAAACACACACACCGAGGGGTTAAACCATCTCCTGTATTAATTGTACACCATAATTCTATTAAAACTTTCATAATATTACAACTGCAGAAAATGGAACATTCCTAATACTCATGTTTTAATACTAGCTATAATAGAAGAGTGATTATAAACTAGATTTTACGCAAGTGTATTATAATATAGTGCACTATCAAAACACACACTCTAGATTGGTTTGAGGCGGCTCTAACTGTAATAAAAATATTCACTTTCATGTAGTCCAAACAAACAAATTGGTTTGAAGAAGCTCTAGTCTAATGAAATACATAATTTTGATTTCACATAACAAGTGGGTTTCTAATAACCTGCTTCGGAGGAAAATGGTAGAACAGACTGAAATTACTGAAGCACTTCTAGTTAAATGTTCAAGTTTTTCCAGTTCGGATGAGACAGTCAGCAAAAACATTATTGCGTTAAACAGTATATTAAGTAGCAAAGTTTTGCAGAGCCCCTAATAAAATTTTGTAAAACCTGTATGTAAATTAAGGTGTTCAATTGCTTAAGAGGAAGCCAAGTTTTGAAAGGGAAACCCATTCATTTTCAATATGGTGGGAAAATATGCATATCTTCAACCTTAAATTCGAAGCCTTGTTTCTTCTTGTTCGGTTTTGTGTTCTTTACTAATTATCACGCTTAAGAGAGGTCATTCTAGCATAAATCTCTCAATCTTCACTGGTTGAGTATAACATGTGGAAATCCATATCTAATGATGGTGAGAACTGGTTCTTAAAGGCTATCAAGCAATATGAAAGAAAAATGATGGGAATAGCACCACAAAACGATGAATCAAATCCTTTGGCACTGAACCAAAGAAGAAAGAGTTGCATGGAGAAACGCCATGAAGAACTTGAAATCGCAGGAAGAAGGTTTGAACGTGTGGGAAGAAGCATCATGATGGGTGGTTTGGTTTGGTGTTCCGACATCTAAATTCAACCGTTCATTTGGGGATTTGATTTGTACAACCCATCGCCATCATTGGAGTTTTAATAATCAACTGTAGATTATGATCTGAATAGTTGAGATGAAACAACGTATCCCTTTCTTCAAAATTCAAGAAGTTACAATGGTTAAGGTTTTAATTTCAGCCGTAAATTACGATCTGAATAGGAAACATGAATCAAAAGCGCCTGGAAACCAAAAGAAGATAGATAGTTGGATAAGATGGGAGAACCAGTAGATTCCCTCAGATTACAGTGGAGTGGCAAACAAAGATAAACATCTAGAACCGGGCGACATTAGATGAGGAGTTTCTTTTCTTATAGATTACCCTACAAAAGTCAGTTTCATTTCTCATAGTCACCCTACAATAACTGAAGTGCTTTCCCATGATCATTAGTGCCCGAAGCTGAGTGTTTTATAAAGCAAAAAAGGAATTGCAATCCCAAGCACTAAACATGAAACTTTCTTCAACTCATATTTTCATGCAGTTATAATTGGTAATGGAGTGGCATTTCCCTTCAGATTTTGATGTGTTAGTTAAATTATGAAGTTATTCCATCCGAATGCACCATGAGAGCAAAGGCTTAGTCTTGCTTCACTCCATATCGGCATGCTACTTCTTCTCCTTCTAGAAGCTTCTCAACGGCATCTGCAGGAAGCCCGACCATGTCCAGTGTTTTCTCCCACACCCTGTTGGCAGTTGATAGATTATGTGCTTCTTCTGAAGCATTTGTTGGACGGCAATCATGTGAGATGAAAGCACAGACAGGCCACTCATCTGACTTCAATAAATCACAATACTCCGGTATTTGTGAATCTGTAGCAGCGAAAAGTGCACTTCTAGCACCTGCAGCAGTAAAGTTAAGGTAATAAATCCTCACGCAAGAATTTGGGGAATTGAACATTGTGAAGGGGAATCAACAAGCAGTTCAACAACTAGTAGCTGGTACTAAAACACCTCTTCTAATGTGGAACAACAGAGATAATACGTTGGACTAAACTCAAAACATACTGAGGTCGAATAAAACTCAAATTTCATATGCCTTGTTTAATTATCTGTGGATTTGCATACTATGTTCTAGATCTAATTAGGTAACATATATATCTGAAACAATTCCAAGAAGCCAAAACCATTGACACTTCCATGCATACAGCATATACACTCAACAACATATATTATGCAGACAAGTGCAGTGAAAATGGATGATCTATCCTTTGCCGTCCTGAGGGTGTTTAGCAGTTGATAGGTTTTGCATTTATATTTTATGTGGTGAATTTTGAAAGGAGGGCCAATCGAAAGGATTGACAAAAACGCTAGTCAGAGAATCTGAGATGATGTTGATCTAAAATCCTAAAATTTTGAAACCTTTGTGGTAAGAAAAAAAACCCCGCAGTTCTATATAATGAGTAAACGGGTGGCTCTTTACCTAGAAGATCTCAAAGGGACTTTAGTGTAGCTTAGGACCTACCTATGTAACAAGGACACTTCATTTTAAAAAAAAACCCTTTATAGATGCTCCATAGCCAACCTTTTCATATATCTTCAAAAGGTTCCAAATATTTGTATAACAAGATAGTATATGAACGTAGCGCATTTCAAACATAAAATATACTGTAATCTATGAGCCATGGTCCTGTTTCTATTGGATTTTAAATTGACGTGCCAACCACCAAAATACCCATGTCGGAAACTGATACACGCGCTCCTGTTATATTACATACTTATATTGTCTGAAGCGACATTGCAACACTGAGCGCCATTTTCACACCTAGATGCTTTCCTTCGAATGTTTTTCTCTCTACCGTGGTTTTTTCACCTCAAAAAGGTGCCCCACTTCAATTGAGTTATATTTCAGTTAAAGGAAATGACTCACAAGCTACATGTATATATTAAGGTTTCCTCATCAACTACACTGCAACTCCCGAGGCTCCCGAAGAGAAAGTCAACACTTTGTCCCGCTTTGTGGCAATACAACATAGCCTAACACACAATCAACTAAACTATAGACATTGAGATAATGACACTGGAACATACATCCCCGCCAGAATAATCACAAATATAAATAAGGAAGTACAAGAGGAAATTATATCATTTGAAGGTGAAAATACCCTAAAATGAGCACTTGGTGGGGTTTGCCGAGTTTGATCTCAATCAATCATTTCGTTTGGTTTCTTTTGGCAGCAGTGCTTCTAGGAGCGCAAACAACGTTGTTGACAGTGGTCGCATGTTCTTGCCGATAGTGCTGCCAACTATCACGACTCTATTGTGCTGGTTGGTGGTGTCGGTGGTGCCTTGTCTCGGGTTTTAGACCATCTTTGAGGTGCTTTCCACCTTCTCCTTACCAACCTCTTCCTGATTCTTTGAGTTCATCTTCTCTCTCTGCTTGTGTCCACTCATGAAGTTATCGAGCTTAAATTGCAAGGAAGCCAGTCCTTCCTGCAACTTATCAATGTTTTCTTCTCCTTCTCCATTCTCTTGTCTCTACATCTTTGCAACGTCCTCAAGAGCAAAAGACAACTCTAGAACTAAATTGAAAGAAATAGTGGAAGAGTAAAAGAAGCTTGATTGACAGAGGTTCGAGGAATTGAATCTCTACTGTTTCAACTTTGCCAAAGAGACTTACAGTTCATCTATCTAAAAGTAACCTAACTGTAATGGACCTAAGAAGTGGAACCCTCATCTAACTGTAATAAAATCCTAAGTTAACAAGTTGGGTCCAAGCCCAATTACTAAAAAGAAAAAGCAATTACATAAATTCCATTTACTTGTCCCCCAATACTCATCATAAAGACAGTCTACTGAAAATGGTGTAATTCCCATGTTTATGTTGAAGGGTGGAGGGTATGGTGCTTCCTAGCTAAGCTTCTCCACTTTCAGAAATCTTTGGGGACTACTTTTTATATGTATTTACTAGGAGTAAAAGAATAAAAAACAGATAAACAACCCACTTGACATTTGCAGAAAATATGGCATGCATTACAAAGATGCTAAGAAATTTAACCGAAACAGCTTGCGCAAATAATATGCAGAAGGTCATTTACCTTCTTGAGCAGTAAAGATGAAGTAGGGTATTAGGTGGTACGCAGCTTGGACAATTCTAGGAAGATCTCTTGCCTGCAATTTTAACCATCAGAATAAATTCAAAAAGGAAAAATAGTGAAAATAAAAAATTAACATTTGTAAGTTGTAACCATGTCATATGAGAAAATGAAAACGAGTTTACTTAACAACAAAACTAGCATCCTTTCGAAGTTCTAATTGTTAATCCCTATCAGTCACTGTCACTGTATTAGTTGCTGAGTTGATTAGGATTGCAAAGCATGGTTTCATTATTTAATAATAACGTGCAGCAGACTCTTTCTTGTGGGCAAAAAGTAAAAGAGAAAGTTTTGTGCAAAGCAGCATGGAATTTCTTTATACAACAGAATTTGCATATGGTGTTGTGCCTACTCAGTTCCTCCACTGACCCCATAAGAATGTACCCCAAACCTTATTGTGTGATGGCATCATGAAGTAGAACTCTGAATTTTTGTTTTTTAATCAATAAAACAGTCGCATTGATAGAAGAGAGATTGCAGGGAGGCCCAAAGGGAAACATGAGTGAGAAGCTCAAAACAAAGCACAGAAAAACTAACAGAAAGCAAAAAATTAAATTTGTAACCTATGTTTAGCCCAATCTAAGAAAAGGATGGCAAACGGCTTGTCCGGAGCTTTCTTCCAAGCGACTGCCCATTGGATTGACATGACTTTGATCATTTTCCACATCATGCTGTTATGATGGTATCTACCTTTTGCCCTCCAAAGATGCGAGTGTTTCTCTCCTTCCAAATCACCCAAAGAACAATAAGGATCAGGCACGCCCAGTTCCATTTTCCCACTGGGGTGAGGGTTCTTGAATTCCAAGTGTGCAACCATTTGTGAAGGCTGTCAGTTGGCAATAAAGGCCAATTTGACTCAGTTGCAAATAGCGTACACAGAGAGAGAGTGAAAGGACAGAGAATGAAGGTATGCAGAATAGATTCAACTGCACTTTCGCGAAGAAGGCATCTATTAGGGAGTAAGAACCCACACTTTGCAAGGTTATCAATTGTTAGAATTTTCCCATGTCCAAGCATCCAAAGAAATATATTCTGTCGAGGTGTTTCTTTCCGCGAGAAGAAATACTCTTGAAAGGGGAACGGAGTGAGAGAAAGATTCCATAGTGAGTGATTGGCCAAATTAGAATTCTGAACATTGAGACTGCACATATTGGATCAATAGGTAATCCCCATTAATTTTTTACTGGTCCGGTACTAGTTTTTTCCATCCCATAACATAAATTTCAGTCATCATTCTAATTGTATCAATCATAAAACAAGCTGTTAGCACCAATGTCGAAGGTACTGAATTTTATTCTGTATGCTTTTGAAGAACTCAATCCATTGATTATGCAATAAGAACAGCACAAACAGGATTCCACTATGAAAGGATTAGTCAAAAGTAATATGTGAATACTAATCTTATTTATTTATATTTTCACATTGACAAGTTACAGTTTATTACATAAAGAAATCCTGATCATACAGCAAGTCTCTCCCCTTCTAGCAAAACAAGAAATTTCAGCAGTGGGGTCAGGGAGTAAAAAAGAGAGACACACTACAACTCCTAGTTACACCACCACCAGCTCTGTGAATGAGTGTACAAACTGACTGCTGACCAAGATATACGGTACCATAATCTTTGAATTTGTTCAGAAAGGTATAAATCGGGATTTTATTATAATAATAATTTTATTATTATTATTATTATTATTATTATTATTATTATTATTATTATTATTATTATTATTATTATATTTTAGTTGATTTGGACAGAGGGTGTGGTACGTAGAAGGCAGAGGATATAAAGGCACAAATCATTCTTTACCATCACCTGTAAAACCTACAAAAACCATTTATTTCTACACAATCATGTTCCAGTGGTAATCGATCAGGTAAAACCCACTTCTGAAGCCATTTAGCCTGCACTGATATGTATGCAAAGATCTAAAACTTGCATCAAAGCGGACTCTATCAGCTCTAAAATCAGTGGCTTGATATCTAAGTCTGTCTTTTCTCATACAATTTGCTCAAAGGCTTCCTGAACCAGAGATCAAATTTCTCTCTTTTAGTTTGAGAAAACTGTTATATCAATCAGGGAAAAAACGAACAGATGATTACTTACTCACAAAGCATATAGGAATACTTAAATATATATCAATGTACTATTGACAAGAAAAGGTTCAAAGTCAAAATTGAAGGGAAAAACCAGTAGAAATTGGATCAAGCAAACTTCACTTAAGTATCTGAATAGGTTTAATACTATAATCCTATTATGGAGGAATGTTAGAAGCAAGTCATTTTTATGAAGAGAAGATAAGATCCTATTATTATCATCTACATATGGACGAATGTTAACTTCAAATGTTCCTAGGAGACTTACCACATTTGTGTGGACAATTCCAGGTGATACACATATAACATTGATGCCAGCTTCAGCCGGTAGTCGCTTGTGGAGAACGCTACTAAACATGACCTGCTATGTAAACACCATTCAGCATCCACTCTCTACAGCTTTAACCTTGTATTTGTTTGATTACGTCTTATAAAAGAAAGTAGTCACTGAACCTTCGAGGCAGAATAAGGAAAACAAGAGAAGATCTAATACACCCATCAGGCGGACAGAGAATCTTCAATTTAAACAGCCTAGTTGCACGAGACAAAATGTTCAACAAGGACATTTGTCATATTTTTCAAGTGAGGATCCAAAAAATTGCAACATAATCGGGAGCATGATTAAGTCTGAATTTGCTTATTTTAGCAATGAAACATAAAATCATCCCATGACCAATTATGTCTATTTCATATGACTAGGCTGTTTGTAGATCATCCCATGACCAACCAGATAGGTGCATCAGATTTCCTGAAATGAAACATAAAATCATTTTGTGAAAGTGATTGGAGAAACTTGAATCCTCTAACAAAATAAACACTGGAAGTGAGCTCAAAGTGCACCTGTGCAAGTTTGCTACTAGAGTATCCGACCAAACTTGTATATTTCCTTCTCCCAGAAACAACATTCATATCTTCTGTGTCAACAAAGCCAACATAATGCATCTACATGCAGAGAAAGGAACCACGGTCAGAATTCTTTGGTGTGACAGCCAAACAATGACAAATATTGAATCACATCGTTTATGCTTAATCAACAATTACATTTCTTTGAACCTAAATAAAATAAGTAAATAAGTAAAACAGTTCAGTTCTTTCATATTTTTATGCACAGAAACTTCATTCAAGACATCACAAAAGCTCATGTTACAAGCAGTCTCAACCTAATAAAAGAATAAGGACGCTTTCACATGCCCAAATCACTCAAGCTTGAACTGATGGTGAGAGATTACTGATGTGGTAGAAATGACGAGGATAAATGCTTTTATGAACAAAATTTTAGAGCTAAATATGATTTGGGTTGGTTAGCCAAGCGTCCAAGGACGGCATATGGCAATAGCAAAAGCTCATAGCTCTTCTAAACCCAAGTTTGTGTTGTGGCAAGCTATGAGAGGAAAGCTCTGCACACACCATTTCGTTGCTGCAGAAAAGTATTTTGATGGTCTCTTTGCTATCTTTGCTTCAAGTGTCCCAAAAACATCCCCACTTGTTCTTCAAATGTGTATACTCTCATAAAAAGTGGCAAGCTATTCTTAGAAAGGGAGGATATGTCAGGATATTCTCCTCGTAGTCAGGAAGGGAACCGGATTCTTACCGAATGTAGTTCAGGAGGGATTGTTAAGGACATCATGAGAATGATCCTTGCAGTATCAGAGCAATACATCTAGTGTGGGAGAATAAAAGAAGCCTTTAGATATTTGCTCAAAGCTCAAGAAATGTTCTGACATAATCAAGATAGTAGAGAAGTTAGTTCTAGCCTCAATATTATCTCATGACTCTATCCATGGAACCTAGTTTCAAACATGTGGTCTGAGTGCATCTTCCCTCCTTCCTTGTTGCTATGTAAGTGGGATTCCCCTCCTGATGGGTGGATTTTTATTCATCTTTTGGCTCCCCAAATGGAGTTAGTATTGGAGAAAAATCAGAGCAGGACACGTCATGGAGGTTCTTCAAGTAACACTGTTCTCAAGATTGAGCTGGAAGCTATCTTATGGGACTTATAGTGACAGCTCCATAGAATGGAGATCAAATATGTGGCTTTATGTTGATGCCTTTCCAGCTATCAACATAGTGAACAACGCTTAGAGCTCTCAATGGGACTGTTAGAGCCTTAGGCCTATGTGACAGTATCAGAGAGAAGCTCTCCCTTCAGCGCAACAAAGTTCTTCATGTCTGGAGGGCTCTGTGTCCTGATTGGCTAGCAAAGTTTGAAGCTAATGAAGTTCTTTGCTTTTTTCCTCCTATGAGCGAGAAGCTTGATTGATCTTGCAAGATACTTTTGATGCATGGTTTGTTTGAGATATTTGAGTCTCTCGGGTTTCTTTCGTTGAACTCTCCTCCTTGGGAGGGGGGAATTCGTGCTAGCTTGTAGCCCTTTAGAGTGTTTTATTCTTTCTCTATGATATTTGTTGTCTAGAAGAGGCTCTCAAGTCTCAATATCTAAGATCATTCTGTATGGAAGGGGAGTAAGCATGGTGACTTCCATGTTAGCAAGCTATAAGAATGACAATCTTCCTCCTAAATGGCCTTCTGGTGGAGAAGCAGGTATGGAGAAAGGATATCCCACCAGGAGTTTCATTTATGTGCTTTGGTTTAGGATAGAATTCCAGCTATGGCAGAGGGATGTGAATTGATTGCTCTTGTGGGTCAGAGAATGAGAGAAGGAAAATGTCTCTAGTTTGTTTCTTTATGGAAATAGCGTAGGAACGTGTTCTTTGACCTCTTCCACATGGCTTGGGTTCTACCCAACTCAATGGAGTCTCTTCTAAGGAGTTTGACATGCCATCCATAGGGATGCTCTTATAGAAAAACACTCCCTATGCCATTTGTTGAGTTTCGAAAGAAAGAAATGCAAGGATAATGAACAACGAGGCATCTGATACTTTGAGTTTGGGGATGGATATTCTTCCATTTGGATTTCTAGATACAGATGCATTTTTCTATCTTCCAGAAGTACGATACTTAAATCAATATGTCAAGAAAGAGTTACATTGTTCCAACAATTATATGAGAAAGAGGACAACGAAATGAGTTTAAATATTATAATAATAACTGCGTGGATAACATAGTATCTTACAATGGAGTTCACATTGACTATTCTACTTGGAGAACCCCTGACCAGAGATGGCAGCAACAATACTGAAAGCAATGCTGGAGCCAGATGGTTCACTTGCATATGTTCTTCATACCCATCCTTTGAAAACCGTTGTGGTTCTGAAATGGCATCAAAAGAAAATAAATAAATAAAGGAGAAACATCATTTTATTGGAAAGGCTTTATTGGTTTATGATTTTCATCAAAAAAGTGAATAGTATAACCAATAAGAGGAACCGTAGTGACACTCAAACCACAAATTGAAACTTTTCACCCATGACCAAGAGAAGGAAAGAAGGTACAATCTTATTTTTGTACTTGTAAATGGTCAAAATGAAAAATGGTGGTTGACTAGCAAAGTATCCAGATATTATGATCCAACCCTGCCCTAAGCAACTGTTCACCCTTATAACCAAAACAGGTTCAATACCAACCTCCAATTGAAAAAATTCCAGCGTTATTGATCAAAACATGCAGAGGTCCTAAACGTGAATTCCATGCTTCTGCAAATCTAACGACAGAGTCCAAGGAAAGAAGATCAAGCTCCATCACCTTTAAAAGAGATTAGAATATTGATCAAGTCAGCAATTTTCAAAACACAATATCAACCTGACCTTGACAAATTGTATTTCAGTTCAAGTGAATAGAATAAACAAGCCGACAGTAAGATGTCTTAGTTGATATAAACATACTCCGGCAACTAGAAATTAATCACCTTTACATGAATGGATATAAGCTAAATCAACAAGATAAGGAGATTAGAGGTGGACACAATTTGATCATTGGTATTCTATAACAAATAAGAGCAGTGTTCGGTAAAAAAGTCAAAACATCAATCAATTGATATTTTATACCATCCAGCGAGGTTAAATGACATTCATAACAAGACATGCAATTTTCATTCCTACTAATGAGAATTATTATCGTTTATAGTATTTTATAAGTAGGGTTTCCAAATGTATGGTCCTCCAAGTACAGTCTAGTCAAGTATACAAGGTCCAAGCCTAGTCCAAAGTCAAGTCAAAGTCTAAAGCAAGGTCCAAGCGCAAGAAGAGTGGGGCGGCCCAGGTCGACCAATGTGCACTTCATGTATATTCCAAACTGTTCTGGAGAATTCTACTTATTCTCCAGTATTTCTATTCTAGAATATGTTGTTAAGACGAGTTTTAACAGGTTTCTATTGGTTTTCGTACTATAAGTAAACATGTATTCTTCGTTGTTTCTAATTCAACTCAATAAATACAATAGTTTATGGTCTCCAGTTTTCTAACAGAATGTCTCCAATGAGTGACTATACTTTATGGGTAATGTTGCGATCCAGGACATGATCAAGGCAAAGATCTCAATTGTGAGAAGTTTCCTGAAGCAAGATTCAAGGTGGACAAAGTTCAAAACTCCCATTAAACAGAAATTTCTATTGTCCAAATTTCGTCGGAAGTTGACATGATGGGAAAGTGTTTATTATCATTACAATATTGATTTAGCATTCTCATTGTCTCTAGGAGAGTAAATTACACTTTATTAATTAGGGTTTATGTTGGAGAACATGCAAATTCCACATTTTTGTTGGTTACAACGTTCAAATTACATAAAATCGCTGAAATTTTTTTATTGTATTCTTCTTCCACATGAATTTTACGCTTTGCAACTATTCCGCTTGTCAAAAGAGACACTGTCCCAACCCTTGAGTGTAAGACATGTTATATAGTTCCATATTTTATTTTTATTTTTTCTTGGCATCACACATTCTACTATGTGATACTTAGCTCTTCCCAAATATAGAGTGTGTTTGTGGTTATTGGATACCTCTATATCCAAAGGGAGCCCCATTCCAGACCAGTCATTCTGCCACGTCTGGATCAACTCATGAGCCACCATTGGTTTTCTCACAGCCATAATCACATGTGCTCCTGACTCTGCCAGTTGCCTGCAAACAGAAAAGGCTTAACAGCTAAAAGCAGAAGAACAAACGAAGGCTCAAAAATATATCCAGGAAAAATAGATGTATCTTGTTAGTGGAACATCAATATTCTGCAAAATGAAAGCAAAAATTGTATCCAAGAAAACAAGGTGTATGTGCAAACAAATTAGATGTTTGTATTCTATTATTGGGTTACAACTCTATCTGTCATCTTCATGGGACTGCATTCAAATAGATACTACTTATACTTGAGTCATCAGAGTGTCCTTTCCTTCTTTTATTTCATATATTAATTACTAGGGTATTCCCCCTGCCTTTGGCACTACCGCATGGTGTCCCTTATTTCCATCTTGTTTTGTATTTTCGAAAAAGTTTGACTTTATTTTTATTTTTTACTCCATGAATGACAACGAAGTTGATCAATGGTTACTTTCGTTTAGTTGTTCATCTTGCATAAAGAAGGAAATTGACAATTGTCCAAGTAAATCAGAAAATTCAGTCCCCATTCATCATCATTAAACTTTCCCCTCTTGAAGGTAGCTTCCTTTGTTAACTTAGTCTATGTAGTACCATCAAGATACAATCTTATAAGTTGTAAATCAATGTAAGATTTATTATTTAAAAGGAGAGAATTTAGAGTTTCAGAAGAAGAAAAAATCTTCTCTCCTTGTGTAGAAATCAACCCACACAAATGGGAATACTTTAATATATTAAGTTTTGATCTGGGGATAACATCTGGCGCCCTTCAGTTTCTCTAATTTGCAAAAATTCAGGCATCTTCTCTCTTGATCATATAAAACCCTAAAATTCCCTAACTTCACAGCACACACAAAACAATAATAAAATAATAATAATAATAATAAAATAACTCCAGCAGTATGTGGAAGATGAATGAGTGAGAGAGATATATATGAGATATTAAAGAGATTAAGAGAGATGAAAGAGTGAGAGAGAGATATGAGAAATTAGAGAGATTAAGAGAGATATGAGATATTAAAGAGATGAGAGATTGAAAGATCGGTTTGGGCCATTTGATTGGATTTTGTCTTGTCATTAGTGAGATTTATCTCTAGCATTATTAGCTATCTTATTCCACCCCCTTATGAATAGTAAAACACCATTGTGTTTTATTATATAGATCCTTCTAATAATTTGCAATTCTTACAGAATTCGGAAACTGTCACAACTCACATGTTGACCTTTAGAGTGAGGAAATTCATAATCCACTCATTAATTCTAGAACTTTCACACTAGATTGAATAAATAAAGAAATAAAGGAACAATGGAGTAGTGGACGATATGCTCTATATGAGATCGCGTGGGACACTAGGCTAAGCAACAAATTTCTAGAGATAACTAGAAAACCTGAAATGTTGTCATATAAATCAGAATTTTCAACCAACCTTGCACAGGGAAATCCTATAAGTAGTGATAACTAAACATTTCATGGTTCTCGCATTCTTGCATCAAAACATATAACCGAGATTTAAAAATCTTAATCGAGAATTGAGGCGTGGCCTTTTCATGAGGCGTAAGTGAGGCGTAATTCTCATTGAACTAAGGCGTAAAGCCTCACTCAATCAGTGTATGATGTAATCAATTGTTGAAATACCTGTGAGGTGTAAGCCTCAATTCGTTAACCATAAGCCTCGCACAAAGGCGAGCCTCACAAGGTTTTTTTAAAACCATGCACATAACAATATTAACTAAATGTAACCTGACCCTAATAAATAACTTTGAGTTTGACTCCAAAACCTGAGACTTGAGGCAAATAGTTTTTTGTTCTAAGCTAACAATTTATCTTTCTCTATTACAAAATATATAGCAAAATATAAAAGTATCCGACCTCGGAAATAATACAGTGTATTGAAGTAAGAAGAAAGTTAAGTTGTGTTAATTCCATGGAAATGGGCAGAATTTTGCTTTTTGATTGCATTTCGACGGGTAGAATTCCTCACATGACCCCATTTCCTTAAAAGACGTTATAAAATCTCATTTCTTATTCTTTACCCCCCACCCTCTCTTAAGATAGGTTTCTCGCAAGTAATGGAATAACTGCCCAACTCAACTACTGCTCTGCTATATCAAAAAACAACTATGACAATGACACCTTCACTATATTTAACCTCTGATCTTCAATCATCTGGACAAACTTCCAAGTACTATGAAAGACTTTTACAATCTCTCATTTCTATTCTCTTCTCAAGTGTTTCACTTTCTAGGTTTAGAATTTTCCTATTTGGGTTTTCGATTTCTCTTTACAGTCTCTTCTTTCTCTTCCCTTCTAGGGCTTTGAGGAATTCGATTGCATGATATGAATGTCAACTGTCAAGGTAAGCAATTCGATTGGATCCAGAGAGTTACATCATGAATTGGATTCTTCCGATTAAAGGTTTTTTTTTACTGGATTTTGTGTTTCTGGTGATAGCGGTTTGAATCGGAAGAAAGTTTGGGTATTTTTCTAGAATTCAAGGTCGATAAGAAGCAAATATTGTTGTTGATTCCGAAGATAATCAAGGATAAGCAACAGATCATGAATCCCATGTTATTTGGTGTTAATGCTAGAACAAGGATAAGTAAGGATCAGGCTCTTTCAATGAACAATTATGAGCAGCTTTGTTTTTACATATTCTCACTCGTGAGTTTGATTTGGCTAGATTTGTTAAATTGTGTTTATCATGAGTTCATGACTACTACATTTGAATTTTCTTCAACGGGACCTGTTGAGTTTGTTCTCTTGAGTTATGGTATTTTAATATCTTTTCCCTGGAATGCACTTTTACATTCATGTAGTGGAATTCCTAGTTTCCACATGATAGACTTCCACAGAAACCCCAAGGAAGGAAAATGACAAGAAACAATTCTCTACATCAAACACAACCTTAAGGTTCTTGCATTTAAAACATATACAAGAACCACCTTTCTTCTTCAACAAACAAAAAGTGATCAAGTACACTAGTGCTTATCTTTCATTTCTCGAAGGAACTTTTCTTGAAAGTCAGTGATTTCGTTCATTAACAAAGCTATCAATAAATTACATAACACACTAGAGTGTGAGAAAAGAAGTACATCCCAATGAGTCCATAATCTCTCAAATGCTACCCCTGATCATTTCTTCCTCGCCAAGGCCCAATGCCACACAAGAACTAGATAGTGCATACAAAGGTTCGTAGCCTCATTCGCTACTCCTTCAACGACCCTACAATTGCGCTCCTAAAGGTCCAACAAATGACATATCGAATGAGATTCCAAACATGCCCGACAATATCGAGATTAGGACAACCCTTCCGTGTCCACCACTCGATAATTGAGCTCGTTGTCACACATAAGAACCGAAACTTGGATTAAAACAAGTTCCACGCCCCTTGAAGACCTCTAGCAAAGGTTCGTAGCCTCACTCGCTACTCCTTTAACGACCCTACGATTGCGCTCCTAGAGGTCCAACAAATGAGATTCCAAACATGCCCGACACTATCGAGATTAGGACAACCCTTCCGTGTCCGCCACTCTATAATTGAGCTCGTTGTCACACATAACTCATAAGAACCCAAACTTAGATTAAAACAAGTTCCACACCCCTTGAAGACCTCCAGCAATGAAGGATGAGATGTGTCGTCAGAAATGTCATGCCCTTCAGAAGGCAATCTTAAAAAAAATTGCCAAGCAAAGAAAAAATTCTAGGAGGAATGTGTTTGGTCCACACAAAAGACGAAGGGAAATTAGGTGGGGCATCCTCCAACAACTGCATTCATAGTTCCATACTGCTTTAAGTATGACGAGCAATGAACATAAATAAATCGGGACTTCAGATGTTGTGTGTAGCAAGTTAGAAAGAAACTGGGTCGCAATCCTACGGGAGTAAGTACGCCCAGCAAATGAGTAAAGCCACCATTGCTACCAGTGGCCCAGATTCAGGTCTCGTAAGTGGTAAAATTTTAAATAAATTGATTTACCCAATGCGCTCATGAAATCCAACGTCAATGTCACTGTTTTAAAATAGGAAGCCAGATCACACTTCATTTGAAAGATAAAGTAAAAACGAGCTAAAAGCGACATTTCATCAAACAAATAAAAATCATTAATCACATAAGCGAATCCAATAAACTTTACCATAATTCACATCTTTATATCAATAACTAACTACAATAAAGAAGAGGAGAAGGAGAAACCTGGCAATTTGGAGGCCGATACCACTGGTGCAACCAGTGATGATGCAAGTGATATCAGTGAGAGGAGGTAAAGGCAGTGGATTCTGCAAGTGACTGGCCATGATTCTTTGGAAAAGCATCTCGTATATGAGATACATCCAACCTCGAAGCCATTCCATCCATCCTAAACATTGCTTCTTCTCTTCTTCAGCAGATGGTGGAGATGATGATGGTGATGATGAACTCATTGTCGTCGGATCTCTCTCTCTCTCTCTTTCTCTGCTTTCTCTTTTCTAATAATCTCTCGGTTTCGCTGTGGTTGCCAATCCAGATCTCTACTACTAAATTTGTCCTGATTGTGAGCATTTCGGTTTGGGCCCGAGGCGATGTGTTGCACGTGCTGCCCTTTATTGGCATATAAAGATTCCAAACAACACCACCTGACACATCAGATACCCGTTGAAGATGCTTTTGAACAAGGATGGTGATTTCGTTTTTTTAGTTAATTTTGTTTATCCGGAGTTTAAGAAATATTTTGGTGTATAAAAAAAATGTAAAATTTTCAAGGGTATATATATATATATTGAATTTCGATAATATATTAAATATGTGAAAAATAAGATGCAAATAAATAAATGTATTAAACACTTTAAATGAAACTAAAATCCCAATCATTAGAAACTCAATGGTTAGTTTCAAAAATCAATATATAAGTAGAATAAATGTTAATTAAGAAATTAGGGGATGGTTAAAAAATCAATAAGTAATTAGAATAAACGATAATTTAAAAATAAATTAAATTAAATTAAAAAATAACCTCAAAATTTACGAAAAAAACCCCGAAATTTTTCGAAAAATATCCTCAAAAAAATGTAACTTTTACCTTATTTTTGTATTTTTACAAAAAAAAAACCAAATTTTACGAAAAAAATCTCAAAATTTTTTCTTTTCCTAATTTCAAAAAACAAAAATTTCAGCAAACTTTCATGTAATTTCGCGAAATCACAATCCTTACTTTTAAAAAGCTCTCTTTTTTAATGAATGATTCAACTTCCCCAACTCAAATTCGCTTTCACCAGCTTTTTTTTTTTTTTGATAAGGCACCCTAGCATATATTAGAAATCAAATTTACAATGCATACAACATCGTTTTGCAAACTCATGCATTATGCAATTAAATTCACGCCTAATATATATAAATTTCCAAAAGCCATTGAACTTCAAAAGTCTTTTTTAATGTTAAGCAAAATGGGTTTCCAAACCCAATCGATACTAGCTAATCACACCATGCGCATCATTTAATATTGCATTCAGAATACTGGAGTTCTCTAGCAACACACCTTGCTTCCATCCATGATGTTAGATGAGCATAAGAGCAGCCTCCGCAGCAAAGCATTCCGATATCAAACTATTGAGAATTTTACCTCCGATTTTGAAGGAACGTTGCGCGAAGACATTGTCTTTTTCATATTGTACACAAACTCCAACCGCACCATGTTGTGTCAATTTAATAAAACTAGCATCGTAAGAAATAATATGAAAGCTTGAGTGATGCCTATCAAAATACATCAAGACAGACTTAGCAACAACATATTCAAGACTTATGGATTGAAATAAGTTCAAATCATCTTCCAAATAGCGAAAGTAATGCATGCCCTGAAAATTTGTATAAAAAACATTGTTCCCAACACTCAAATGATGAACATCTTCAACCAACACATGATTCAAAGTGAAACCACAATCAACACCACATTCGTTTCTACTACTGCAAGTTCCTTGGTGACAAGAAAACACAAAAAAATTGATTTAGAATAGAGGAATGACTGCCCTACTCAACCTTATTTTGCAGGCGATGGTTATGGTTTTCATGAGACAAAATAGGCAAGTTTGGCAAGGTAAAAGCCTAGAAAGTTGAATTGATTGAGTGACATAATTTCTTAATTGAAAGATCAGTAGCAATGAGCTGGTGGAGGGAGATGGATCCTAAAAACAATTTTTTAAAGGTGAAAATCATTGTTTTTTCCAAAAATTCCAAATTTGATTATCTTTGCTTGGAAGAGAACATGACTAACTATTTTATTATTGAAGATGGAATCACTTCTCAAAAACCAAATGGGAAGCAAAATTGCAGTGAATTGAGATAGAATTTCCATTTTAACATTTGATTGTTGCTTAGTGGTTTACCAAATGAAGGAGAAAGCTTGGGTAGTTGATGTTACGTTTAAATGGGCATTTGTCCAATCATTAGGGAGAGGAGATAATCTCCACCAATGCCACAAGAGGGAAAGCAAAGAAAAAAATGCATTGTATCCTTTTTGTAAGAGAGACAAAGTACACAAAGATCATCGATAGGAATGTGGATTTTAATCAAATTTGACATGGTTGGGATGATGTTTTCAAAACCTTCCAAACAAGGGTGATAGCTCTTGGGGGAGCTCGAATCCTCCAAAGTTCTTTGCACAACTTGGGGGGTTGGGTTGGGTTGAGAGTGGCATTTTGTTGAGACGTGTTTGTGAGAAGAAAGTTATTGGAGAAGGTGGTGGTGGTACTTTTAACCAAGAAAATTCATTTTTTTTGTTTCCCATCCAAATAAGATAGTCACAATTATATGTGGCTCTAATGGGAGTCTCAAGGATGTCAAGAGCCATCGGCGAGGGAACGAAGCCTAGCGAAAGGGTATTTTTTTTCTATTTGGTACACATAATTTAGGTATATATCACACCATGTATAAAAGTTTTGCATAATTACATCTTGAGTACAAAATTGAGGTCAGTAAAAACTCAAATACCCTCATGTTAAGTGTGCACATCAATTCATGATGTATGACTTTACAATAGAGTGTTTATTTGTAGCAGCAAGAAAACAGCAGCACGATCCATAATATGTTTTTCTCAAGGTTTGAGTTCACAACTGACACTTTGAATCATTGTTTAGATTATGGATGGTGTTCATCACATGTCCACAACAGAAGTAACAAAAAATAAAAGCTCGTGTTGGAGAACAAAATTGACAGATAATATACTGGAAAATCATGCAAAACACATGCACACTTAATGTGAGGGATAAAGTGGGACGTCTGGCCTTAGTTAGCGTTGTTAAACAAACAACCACGACTCAATTTCGTACACAATGTGTAATTATGTAAATTTTCATGCCTAATGTAATAGACGTTGTGGGTACCAACTATGATATCCTCTCAAAAACCAAATATGCCCAATGTGATAGAAGTGATGTTCATATGTGTTTGTTTCTATTAACAAAAACCAGTTGAGATGTACTGTGGTTAGACTCTATTAACAAAATCGCAAATTTTCTTTCACATAGGAATACGATGGAGAGAGAGATCCAGGGAGAGAAAGAGACGATGCAGTGGAGAGGGAGGACGCAAGAAGAAAGAATAGAAGAAGAAGAAGAAGAAGAAGAAGAAGAAAGAAATAAAGAAGCGGTTGGAGATTTTTATTTTTTATTTTTTTTCTTCTCTACTACTCCCTTAAGAGCTTCACGGTTGAATCAAATAACTTCAAGAGAGCAGCAGTTGCAGATCATGCTCGAGGTACATACAAATCTTCTTACCTTCTTCTTTTTGCTTTCTTCTTCTCTCTCTCTCAATTCAGGTTCAAAAATTCTGAGACTCCAAGCCTCCAGTCGATAGACGCTACCCAAGCAGCGCAATTAGCTCCCTCCCAGGTCGCTCCTCCACAGCCACTAGGCAGTTCGTAACCTCCCAGTTGTCCTCCCATCTGTTCGATTAACCTCCACAATCCATCTCCTTGGTCGATCGCCTCCAACTGCCTCCCCAAATGATCTCCTCCCCCTTTTAATGCAAAAAGCACCAGAAAGGCTTCAAAGCTGGGGGATTCTCTCATCATTCATTAGTAGATAGAAGAGTTTAATGGATTGAGTGAGTGTTTTAGTTGTTCTATTATTGTTCATGAGCTTTATTCTCACCAAGTGATCAAAGAAAAGTTGTTGTTTAGCTATAATGGGTGAAGGAAATATTGGCTTTATAAGTCAACTGAGTAGTTTGTGACTACCCCATTTGCTCCATTTCATGTTTTGATTGGTGGGTTTGGTTCATCTTCTCAACTACTTCTCCATTGGGTCAGTGCTCTGTTTTTGTTTCTTTGTCTCTTCAATGATTGGTTTATATTAATTTTCTTTGATTAGTTGACTAATTTTGTTGTTGGAGTTACAGTTTTCAAGCATTTGGTGATAGTGGGGTTTGAAGGAAGTTTGGGTTCTAAACCTTGGGATGTAGAGAAATACGAGTATTCATTGATGGAATTGAAGTCCAGGAAGTGTCTTCAAGGCATAAATGTTCTAAGAGGTGTTTAGTTTCTGTAGTTTATGTTTGTTTGCGTCAATTAAGTTTTTGGAATGGAGGGGATATTGGAAATGAAAATTAGTTCTTCAACACTAGTGGCTAAAGCAATTGTGTTGTTATGCTCAAGCATTTCATTTATACCCCCAATAAGTTTCCCTCAATGGGTTTGGAAAAAAAAACCAGAAATCCTAACACCATGAATTCCAAACTACGGATTTGAGAATTATTTCAATGAGATTTTTTGGGGCATTTGTTTTTGCTTGTATGATACTATGATGTAGAGATACTGGGCTCTATGTAAGAATCAACAAGTTCACTAAAATTTTCAGAAATTTAGGGAAGGTGGGGGTTATAGAATCCCTGCTGAAACAGGGTGGAGAAATGGGTTTGGTAGTATATGAAAATATTGATTTTTTTAACTGTCAGAAACTACTTGATATTTGTTTCTTTAGGGCATGACATTTATTGATGTTTGTTCTTTTTGTGAATTTTAGTATTCATGATGCACTATTTTACTAGCACGCAACTTAATACCATTTTTTGTAGTCGTAGTAAATAATAAGTAGGGATCGTTCTAGATCGAGATTAGAAGGCTCACTAACTAACACTAAGGGTAAATAAAAGACAACTAACAAACTAAACAAGGAAATGTTGGGGGATTGGATTTTTCTAATTTTAAACTAAGAAAATTACTAAGAAGATTATTGTAAGACTAATAAAATTTAAGGGAAGTAGATGATGAGAAATTAGCTAAGGTTTTATCTTCATAAACAAAACATAAGCCCATGAACTAAATTCCAATAATTCCTTTAGTAACTCATGAATGGCAATGCTCAAGATTAACCATGACGCACTTCATTCACCTTATTATTTCTCCAAATTTGTTGAATTAAACTCAGCGTCGCTTTCAAACTATTCTTTTCATGTTGTCTAATAAGGAATCCACAAGTTAGATAAACAATCCAAAATCATTAAGTTCTATAGAAAATATGAACACTGACTAGTCTATTATAAGTATGAACAACATCTTGTTCTTAACCTAGGTTTTACTTAACCTTACCAATGTTTCCTGTTATTTATTATTTGTGAATATAGGGTTGTAACTATTAGGTGAAATTTTCCTATACTCTAACACCAAATCCTAATATGCTTACTAAGTTGTCCACTTAACAAACATACAAAGATATGTTCTCTATAAAACAGTTAAGTAAAACACATTCACTACTTAACAAGGAAGTATTGAATCTAATTAATCCATAAACAAATGTTCGCAGCTTTGAATTCACCCTTAGCTTGCATAAACAAATCTTCCTAATTAATCCATAAACAAATCTTCCTAATTCAAACCAATTGCATAAAGTTAACTTGGAGAAGTCGACCAAATCTGCTCATCGTTTAAAGTCGATAATTTCATAATACTACAAAGTAGTTCTTTCTTCGCATTTGTTTATTCTTCTATATATGGTTTAGATTGAAAAAATATAGCCTCCAGTAGACTAAATGCAAAATAATTTTTTGTACAAATTAGTTATTTCTTCGCATTTTTTATAAGAGAATTAACTGAAAAAAAGAAAAGAAAAATACAGTTGCTTAGCAATGCTATCTGTTTCTAGACACGTTTTTCGAACAAAGTGCCTGTGAAGGCTCATATGAGGCAAGAATATGGTCTTGACCTGGTTCAAACCGAGACCAACCGGTTCAATGGCGGAACCGGTTTCCAACAGTTCAGTTTAATTCAAGTTTTATTTTACTTTATGCAAGTTTTATTTTGACATATTAATAAATTAAATCAGGAAAGTTCCATCCAATATCTATTACTTAAGTAAATTAGTTCGACTATAAATTTCAATAAATTAATGCCATTTCACATAGGTCATTTGGTAGGGGTTTTATATCCTTATAGACTAATGCAATGGTCATAAGCAGAATATGAAACTTATCATCTCCCTCCTTTCTCGAGCTTCCTGAAACTCCAAGTTGGTGAATTTTGTTTTTTTCCTGAAATGCACTCTTCTCGTTAACTTGTTTTGTTTTTGAACTGGTTCCTATACCCAATGATAGTTATTGTTTCTATGAATCATTTATGTTGTGTGTTAAATATTTATCCTAGTATGCTAGTTTATCAAAGATGTAAATCCTGTAGTCACTTGGAGATTGGAATTACACTGTCCTTATGAGTTGCATTAAATATATGCTTTTACACCTTCAAAACTATATATGCTTCTTATTGCTGATCTCTCCTTTTCTTGACCTTTTCATTCTTTTTTACTTCTGCTGAAACAGGCTTATGGTGTTCATATTAATGGGTACGTCAATAAAGAGGGCAAAAAGGTATCTATATAGCAAAGAGAAGTGAGACGATACCCACTTATCCTGGGATGCGTTATCATCTTGTTATGACTTCTTGTCCAGAGTTCGAACCCTATCAAAATCATTTAATGTTAAAGATAATATTGTCAAGGAACGTGAAGAGGAAGCAGGAATACCAATGTCCATTTCAAAGTAGTATGTTTATCCTTTCCCCTCTTAATGGTTTTCTTTAATCGACTATGGATGGTTGGTTGCAAATTAAATTGGTTTTTTGTCTTTCCTGTCAATTTAATTGGCACGCTTCTTGGAACCAGATTCAACATTTGTTTTGGAAGTTCCACTTTATAATGATTATAGTTTGCTTCAATGCGTAGATGGAGAAGTGGAAAGCTTTAAGTTAGTCCCATATATCATACTAGCAACATAGGTTTTCAAGCCTAACTGTACTCTGGTCATCATTGATTTCTTGCTCAGACATGGGTACTAAGCTTCCTCTCTTACCTCAATCATCTTGATAAATTTCTCTTTTGGCTTTTTTTTCTTATAATAACTAAGATCAGTTCGATTTCGGCAAAATTAATTTTCTAGCAAACGATTTGTTTCGTTTTTTGTTATAGCACATGAATCTCATATGGTGAGAAGAATTTAATAAAAGCAAATGAAACTGTTAGAATGTTTAATAGCATTTCTATATTGTTGTAATCAGGCTTTTATATATTTATAAAAAAAAATGGAGTATGTTCAAATTTTAGTCATGTTAATTCGGCAGACAAGAATTTCATAAAACAATTAGTTTATAAAGCCAATATCTCATTGACCAAATTATTCATATGCATAACCATAGATAACAACAACCATATCCCATTTTCCCTGCATGCATTGCCATGATATGGCTTCAAATATTTGTTTCTATAGTTGTTCACAATTTCCCGCCATTAGCATATTCTGCCCCCTCAACAACAAAGTCTTTGCTCAATTGAAGGTATAAATAAGTAGAGAGTAACTGAAAATATTAGATTCCAAACTACCTAGTTGACTTAATCATTTAAACTTGATTGAAAAGTAATTTTTATTTTGGTTCCTAAATACAGCTTGGGAACTCCTCATTTTAAGTCTTTTCTACTTGTAAATTTGTGCATGGAGTTCACAAGTCCTAATCATTATGGCTAAGAATATTTGAAAATATTAGATTCCCAAACTGCCAAAATGGCTAATTAACTTGAATGAAAACTAATTCTACTTTGGTTTTGAAATGTAGCGTGGAGTTTCCTAACATAAGTTATTTCTATCTCTAGGTACTAATCGACAAGGTTACTCGCACCTGTTGTAGAGTTTAAGGAGTGGATGTTAGGTCACTATTTTTTTTTTAGAATATAATGTCAAATAAATATTGATTGGTAATGGTATTAAGAAGATCAATTGGTATTTTATTCTTCCAATAAAAAAGCATTAGGGTATATTCTAGAATGAAACCCTTTCTTCCTTGACAAACAGCCCAAACAGCCTGATCAAACACTGTGGAAGGAAAGATTAATATTATCATCCCTCAAAAGTATGGAAAAAAATGACTCAAATCATTCTGATTCCAAGTTATTCTTCCAAGTTTAAAAAGGGACTTTGGATGCAAGTTTGAGAGGTAACATTTATGCTTCCAAGTTATGGACTTAGTTAACTTAATAATTTTGGGTATTATGCGTCTTATGGACTTAGTTAATTTAATAATTTTGGGTCTATTATTTTCCTTGTGTCAGATACCATTGTCCCTTAGCCTCGCTGTTGAGTAGTATGGTTCATCCATCGTCCCATGCAATACTTGAAGATAGAGTTATTAGGGTCCATCCATGTTATTATGATTCTCCATTTGTTATACCTTTGAATTTGGCCTTGTGAATATTGCATGTAGTGTTTTTCTCTTGCAAGAGTTTGCTTTGATGTACATTTATGTTTATATGACAGGTGATGAGATCAAAAGAGGATTCTATTTACTATGAAGAAATGAGATTTTCATACATTTACGTTTACATGTTATGTAAGGACTAATGAGACTTATAGTTGAATTTTCATCCCTTTATTTGGCATGTTAGGTAAGAAATGAGATTTTTATACTTTTATTTTGTTATGCATTGTAGTTATGGTGATTTGTGTTTCTACCATGTATTGAACTATTATGATTATGATTAAATGAAAATTTCATAAACGAGTGCAGTTTTAATAGAAGGTAGAACATTGCAAATGATACTAACACACAATCGCTAAAAACAAATGGGCAAGAAAAGTAAAAATAAAACAGGTGAAGACTATCAATATCATTTTTAAAGTGTCATGAGTAATTAATTTAGTAGTTTTTTAAAAATGTTGCATATAACAACAATTTTTAAACACTATGAAAACAAATACAACAACCTTTTCTAAATGTTGTTAAAATAACACTTTTAATAGCGCTCCAAAGCCCTATCATAAAGCAAGACTTTTAATCGTCCAAAAATCGGCTGACACAATGTACTCTATAACGCTATTGAAGCGACCAAAAATCGTCCTCCTATGAGTTTGACCTACAAAATCACTGTTAGATTGTCAAAGACCACATTTTTTGTGGTTGAAGACACTCCGATGCTTAAGTCAGTAACTCTGTTGGAAGAAGGAAATAAATCTGGACAAAATTCAATTAAAGTTGCATACATTTGTCGAATGTTTCATTTACCTTTTATAATGGTCACGCATGTGAGGCGCAATTGGGAGATGTTTCTGTAACAGTCTCCTTAATGGAGATGCGTTCGTGGAGGCGAAGGTTCCTCCACTGCTCTTTCTTGGTGCAATGTTTTCCTTCTTTATGAGAGAACGTGTATCGAGCCTGGATTTGGGTTTCGATTCGTCTAGACCTAGATTCAGATCCTGTTTACACCTCCTTAGTGGTGGGCCTAGTCTGGACATCTATAATTAGCCTCCTTCCTTCTGGGCTTTATGAGCTGGCCCAATGGATCGGGCGTTGTATTCTCGTGTGGGACTTTATGCCACATGTACGGTCGTGATAGTCAGTCTATTTTGATGTATCATCAGCAACTCTCCTTTAGTTAGTGGGTATGTTCAAGTATCCACTAACCGTGTGGCAATTTTGTTTTTTGATTGCAGCATTACGGCTTGGTTAGTGCCCTTGCTACCTATCACTACTATTTTCTTTCCGTTGTTCCATTCGCATGTTCATTTTGGCACAATTTTTGGGATTTCGTGCAGTTGTCACACCCTGCACGTTCTCCAATGGCGGTCCTTTCGTTGCCTATTCCTATAAAAGGCAAATTTTTGTGTATGCTCTTCTTCCTTCTGCATCTTCTCGTTTTATGATTGTTAACCTTTTGATTTTTCGCATTCGTTCTGTAGTCATGTCTAACTCTAGAGTTTTGGGCAGTGATGCTCTTGTTGTATGTGAAGCTTTCTTCATCCCCAAGAGGGTGGCACGCGTGACTCTGGACAACATTCGTCACGACTACTCGTAGCCAAATGATATGGAGATTGTTCTCTCCGGAGACGACGACGATGTTTATCATCCTCGGTTTGGATACATTATTTTGTATTCAGGTATGTTTCATTTTGGTTTCAGGCTTTCGGCTCCTCCTATCGTCTGGGAGTACTTGGATTTGGTTAGAATTGTTCTTACTCAACTTGTTCCCAACGGTTGGAAGGTATTGACTGCAACCTTGGCGAGGGTTGCTGCTGCTCGTATCCCTATAAATGTTAGGGTTTTGCATTCCCTAATAGGGTTTAACGTGGACCCTAGTTACTTGCGTTATCCTTCCTGTTTTAAGGATCTACGAGAGGAGTATGTGGGTTGATCGAGGTCCTGGTTTTACGCCTATCTTTCTTATGACCATTTTAGGTTCCGCGGGAATCAGATTCTGCGATCGTTTTGGGAGCCTAAGAAGGTTGAGTTGTCACTGTTTTTAGAAGAGCAGGAGTTTCCTCGTCGATTTTGTTTTCTTTCTCGAGTATCGGTAGAAGATTTCCTTACTTCGGACGCTGTTGTCCGTGGTGGTTTACTTTCATCGGGTAGGGCGGACATCGATTCTGAGGTTACTTTTGCGTGCACTTGCGATGTAGGAGTCTCTGCTTCTGCTCGAGGTCCTAGGAACACTGGTCTAATTGTTAGGAAAATGAAAGTTCATAGGCCTCCTAGCCCCTCCAAGATATCGGTTGTTAGTCCTGGCCGTGTCTCGAAGAGGAAAAAGTTTGCTTATTCTGTCCTTGAATATGCCATGACTCCCTCTCATTTTGCCTCTCTTCAGAAAGGAGGTCGTGGTTCAGGTGATGATTCTTCTGCCCTTGAGGACGAAGAGATAAACCGAGTCCTCGAGGTAAGTAAGAAGCAGGTGTCTCGCGCTCTGGATGACCATGAAAAGAAGTTTGTTGCTTCTTATGGCTTGCCGGATTTTGTCGACCTCCCGATTGATGATCTGCGCATCATCGAGAATAAAATGCTTCAGCTGAGCTGAGTGTTTGGCTGTCAAATAATCCGAAAGGTACTAATACCTTTGATGATTTTAATTATGATTCGTCAGTAGAGGATCAATTTGTTGCTCGTTCTCGATATCACAAGCTTATTGTTTCTTCTGTTGTGGTTGGGACTTTGGGATCTCATTATGCTCCTTTTGCTTCTCGCCCTGCTTCTTCTGTCCTTGGCGATACCTTCTAGCCTTCCTAGGCTGATGTGCAAGACAATGCTCGCAACCTTATTGGCGGCTGTCACGAGCGGTTGGTTAACAAAACTTTTATGCCCGTACGTCAACCACTTCGTCATATTGACGATGGCCTCCAACATCTTATGGAGGGGATGACGCATCTTACTTATGCGGTCGTCATGGGGTCAGACTGTAAGGCGTCTCGCGACCAGGCTGCTCATGTTGAGCAGGAACACATTTTAGTTCTTTCTTATTTTCTTCATCGACTGGATTTGTTGAAGGCACAGTGCACAGAACATGAGAGGGTTGCGAACTCTGCGCGGAAGTTATTGAGGGAACTCGAGGCTACGCGTGATGTGTTTGCTTCTTACCTCGAGACATCTGAGGTGGAATTGGGCAGGTTGCGTTCCCGTCTGGATGTTGCTGAAAAAAAGTTTTCTGATTGAAAGGCCGAGCGTGACGAGGCTGTTTACTCCGTCAATGAATGTTTTGCCAAGCTTAAGGTTTCTATTGCTCGTATCGTTGAGCTGAATTCTGAGTTTGGTGAGACCAAGTCAGCGGTCGTTGTTAAACTTGCCAATGTCGACAAAGAGTTGGCGTCTACCCAAGCCGAGCTGTCGACTGTTAAGGAAAAGTTGAAGGCAGCGGAGGCCACGGATTTTAATAGATTGGTCGAGGGTCACCATGATTTTCTGGATTTCCTAGAAATGCAAGGTTTGAACATGTCCCCCTACCACAGCCTTGCTGAGCAAGAGTTCGACGATGTCGAGGTAGTTGTTCTGGATTCGATGGGTGATCCGGATGTCAAGGAGCCAGCTGACCCTATGCTTCCTGAAGATGTCGTTCATGACAGTGATTCCTCTTAGTTGTTATTATTATTTATTTTTTTTGTAATCTTCTATTTTAGAATATGAATGGAAAATTTGTTATTTCACATTTTTGTGTTGCGTATGTTTAGCTTGTTTAGCTTTTATTTATGACAATTTTGGGAGATTTCTGACTTTGGTTGTCCAAATTTTCGTGGGTGGCTTCGATACTTACATTCTAGTCGTATGGAAGCTTTGGTTTACGAAATCTTGTTTCTCATTCAGATTACAATGTCGTACATTATAGTCGACGTTAAAGTCTGGCGCTTACATCCTGGTACTTTATTACTTTGTGGTTGATCAGGCCAGAAGTTTTGATGTCTGACTCATTCGTTCAACATATTTGTTTGCTCAATACCCTAGCCATGCTGAGTGTTATCTCGAGTCCATTTTTAATCTGACTTTTTGTCCTGATCAGATTTGGTTGTTTCGACATTGAGAGCAAAAGACTTTATTGATAATATATTTTCAAGTGTTCTACATTCCATGGTCGAGGTATCATTTCGCCATCTTAGTCTTCCTATCAGTATGTTTCTAGTCTGTTGATTTTCGTTACTCAATAGAGTCTTTCCCAGTTTGGGTTGTTTTTCTGCGCCAGACTCTTTCTTGTTTAGTTGGACTTTTCGTAACACCCAGTCTGCGACGTTGAAATTTTGGATTTGTACCTTCTTATTATAGTTCTCTGCCATGCGTTGTTGGTACGTTGTTGTTTTAATCGAGGTTGTTTCCCATTTTTCTTCGAGGAGATCCAGCCCGACTCTTAATGCTTCAACGTTGTCCTCAGATGCGGAATTCTTCGGTTTAGAATGTTGGCATTCCGACTTCCACAGGTATCATCGCTTCTGACCCGTAAGAGAGTGCGAAAGGTGTTTTTCCTGTTGGAGTTTGTTTTATTGTTTTGTATGCCCAAAGGACTCCAGGTAATTCGGACGTCTATAATACTTTTGCTGTCTCGAGTCTTCTTTTGATTGCCTCCAAAATTGTTTTGTTAGTGACTTCGGCTTGTCCGTTTGCTTGTGGGTAAGCTGGTGCGGAGAAGTGCTGCTGGATATTCATGCTCTTGCACAACTCCTTGACCATTTTGCCTTGAAACTGTCTCTCATTGTCCGTAACGATTACTTTTGGGATCACGAATCTGCATATGATGTCTCTCCAGATAAATTGCTCGAGTTGTGCTTCCCCTATCTTTGTGAAGGGCGCTACTTCTACCCATTTGGTAAAGTAATCTACTGCTACTAAACTTTTTTTTTTGTCGGAAGTTGAGAGTGGTCCTAAGATGTCCATTCCCCATTGTGCGAACGGCCAGGGGCTACTCATTGGAATCAGATTTTGTCCCAGCATTTGAGTGTATGGGGCGAATCTCTGGCACTTGTCGCATTTACGAAATAGCTTCTGAGCGTCCGCCTGCATCGTTGGTCAATAATACCCCTAACGTGAGAGCTTTGTGTGCCAATTGTTCTTCCCTCAGGTGATTCCCGCATGTGCCATGGTGTATTTCTTCTAGGACCTATTTGACATCTCCTGGTGCAAGGCATCTTAGTAATGGGTTCGCAGCATACCTCTTGTACAATTTGTCATTGACCATTGTATATCTTGCTGCCCGGTTCCGTAATTTTCTGGCTTCCATCTTATCTGTTGGGAGTTCCCCGTTTAAAATGTACGCCAGGATTGGAATCATCCAATTAACACCTTGGTTTATGGCACATGCTTCTTCTGATTGATTTTCCAGTATGGAGCTACCTTGTGTCATGACGAGTGGATTGCAATTATCCTTTGTTGTTGAGGCTTCTTTAGCTAGCTCATCTGCTCTTTTATTTTCTGCTCGTGCACATTGTTGGATGGTGGCATTTCGAAAGCCTTCTATTAATTCTGTGATTATCTGGTGGTCGACTTTCATTCGAGCATTTTTTACTTGGAACTCGCCGCTTAGTTGATTGACCACCAGCCTGGAATTCATAAAGACATTAATGTCCCTTATTCCTAGGTGTTTTGCTAACTGTAGTTCTGCTATCACAGCTTCGTACTCGACTTCATTATTAGAGGCTTCAAAACTTAATTTTATCGTTTTTCTGATGCAATGTCTTCTGAGTTGTATAAGACCATTCCGCTTCCGCTTCCTGCCTCGTTAGATGCCCCATCACAATAGAGGATCCATCCTTCAGGGATCGGTTCGGGCTGTTATGTTTTGCTTTCCTTATCCTTGGGTTGGTTGTTGCTTCCTGTGAACTCAGCGATGAAATCCGTTAATGCTTGAGCTTTGATAGCAGTTTTAGTGGCATAAGTAATGTCAAATTGTCCGAGATCTATTGCCCATTATACCATTCTTCCCGATAAGTCCAGCTTGTGTAATACTGTCCAAAGTGCACTACACCAAAAGGCCTGTTTAGCTACGGGGAGGTGGCCACGACTCTAAGCCGTTGGTTTATTTGCCACGGCTAAAAACCGTGGCTATAACGGCCAACGGTTTATAACCGTGGCTAAAAAAATTACACCAAAACGGTTGCCACAGTTTTAAACCGTGGCTATAACTGCCAACGGTTTATAACCGTGGCTAAAATTGCCAACGGTTTAAAACCGTAGCTATCAAATTTACACTTTCGCGTTTTGGCGAAAATATTTTCGTGCTTTAGAGGGAGCAGTTTCGCGCTTTGGCGAAAAAAATTGGGGAAAAACAGATTCTCACTCTCTCCACACCTCCTCTTCACAAACACTGATTCTCGAAGCAGAGAAGAAGAAGGACGAAAGAAGGAGAGGACGATAGAAGAAGAAGAAGAAGAAGAAGAAAAAGAAAAAGAAAAAGAAGAAAGTTTGAGAAGGTAAGATCTCCTTCTTCTTCTGTAGATCTTGAGATAACCGAACTGAAGAAGAACATGAAATTGGAACTCCATTGTCAGTTTCTTCTTTCCAGTCGATTTCTTTCTCTCTCTGTCCAAATCACAAGTAGAAGAAGCATCTAAGCATCTCACCCCCTTCAACTAGTACTCCCAGGTTGGCCCGTTCTTCCAAATCTCAGTTTCTCTTTCACTCATGCTCATTATCAACCATTGGGTATCTTTCTAATCAATCACAAAATCAACCAAATGATCACAGCAAGAAATGGGTTTGTTTTTCTGTCGAAACTGATTCGTGGGTTTAGTTTTATTTTTGTTAATAGTTTCTCAACCTGTCTGTTTGGTTGAGTTGGCTCTGTATTCCTTAATTGGGTTGTTTTTTGTTTTATCAAAGTGTTGTTCTTTTTCTTTTCATCATTAATTGTGGTTTGTTTTTCTTCTTGTTTACATGCCACTGTTGAATTCTTGTTGTTTGTGTTTGTACTATGGTTGTTTGGCTTCATATGAATGAATCATCACTTTTTCTTAGGGGTTTTCATTTACATCTTCACCATATAAGTCAAATTGCATTGTACAATTCGATCTCCGGTGCTTGCTCTCAATCCACTCTCCTATTCTTGTTGTCTTAGTTTTGGGCTTATACCCAATCTGTACTGAGATGACAGCTCAATGTTTCAGATAATTGAAGGTCGACCAAATCTTGAAGACAATATATAATGGTTTCTATATCTAGATTGGGTGTTTACTGATGCATTGAGATCATAGTAATTCTCTCAGGAACGGTGCTGACACTTTGCCTTTTATAGACTCATTGAGAGCATATTCTATTACAGGTATTGGATTTTCACAAAATTATTTTGTTCAAATGCTGGTCTTGTTTGTTCAATTCAGAAGGTCATTCTGATCTTATAGAAGCTTGGGCCAGCCATGCCTTTTTACTGTCACCTGTTAGTTTGAATTTGTGATTTACTTGAAGGATACTACAATACTCGAGTGGCGAGCAATCTTTCAAAAATGTGGGGGATTTTCACTATATTTCAAACAGTCTATTGCTATACGTCTGTTATGTTATTAGTATTACTGTGGAAATCTGATTTAATTTACCTTAACACTCACGTTTTTATGTGTTCCAGAGCTTGATCACCTTGTTTAAGACCAGCAATGATTGGTTAGCACTCTGATTTTGGACTGGAAGGGTTCAATTGAGATAGTAGAATGGAGAGGAAAAGGGTGGATGAATTTGAACCTGGATCAGTTCCACCTGTGAGACAAGTGGACAGATTCGGGTTCGTAAAGCAAGACGTAAACTCCCCCGATGGTCAACCCAGGATTAGGTCTGCGATTGATCAAGAGAGGTGGGTTTTTAATTGTTGGAGCTGATAATTATTTCTTAGTTGTTCATAGTTTCATTTATGTCTACAATAGGAAACGATTTTATGAAATTATCATGTGGTGGTTCTTATTTTGTTCCTGTCTATATGCTTTGTTGAATTATTGAAGTGCTGAACAATTGGTATTAGCTTGAAAAAAATGTCAAACATAATTTTATCGAGTGTGATCATGTTGGTAAGATGCATCATAATTGAAAGAACCTTGTCTTTCTCTTCCTCCATTGAGATGACACCAAAATGTTTCTTCACTTTCCACAAAAATAGATAAGTTCCTTCGCATCCCTGAACCAACCATTGTCTTGGGCTCTGAAATCTTTGATCTTGTGTTTTTGTACTTGGACGGGAACATTGTTACCATTGCTTGTTTCAACAAAGCCCAATTGTCCTTCAAAATATCACTTGAACAAGTACGGCTGCTTGTAGCTGCCATAGAGGAGCGAAAAGGGGATACATTGTCAGCACTTGCTTGTGCATAATCAATATCATGATCTAACGTGTACTTAAATTTACCAAAATCGTTAATGTTTTAATTGTATTTTCTCATTCTCATTAATCTGTATGATAATTTATAATTAGAAGATGTCTCAAGATTAGATGGTTAAAATGTTAAATCTGTGTGAGTGTTTATGTTACTTGAAGTTTGTGCACACTTCATTCTTCAGAAATGAAATCTTGTTTGACATGATGGTGTGGTGTACAAGGAATTGTGAAAAATAACTATTAGCTGTCATTGATGCCCGCATTATATTTTGCAATGGATCCTATATTTTCGACAATTGTTCTAGAACCTGTTCTGATTTATTTCAATCTCAGTTAACTATTTTTTTTTCTTTTACGTATTATTTCCAGGTAAATCAAAAGATGATGAAATCAACTCTTATCAAGGACCTTTACGGAGAAATTGATAGGCTTAAAGCAGGTAGTGTATGCTTCATGTTCTGCAGTCTGATTACTCATATGCTTTTCTTTTGACATGGCATATTTAGTTGTAAATAATTGGCTTCTTTTTTGAAGAGGTTTATGATGCGCGGGAGAAAAATGGAGTTTACATTCCAAAAGAACGTTACTATCAAGAGGAGAGTGAAAGAAAGGTATTCATTCAACCCTATTTTACAGTTCCATGATGGACAGTGGCAGGTGATAGTGCTTTTATCTAGAGTTTTCTTCTAAATCTTGACCAGGGATTATTGTGACACTTAGCTAGTATCTCATATTTTTGGATTTCTCAAGTAGAGATTTGTTTACCTTTGTTCTATGTTTTTGGATCTCAGATGTAATATCTTGTGGGCGGGTATCAACCCTAGACCCGTGATATCATATGCCACATGTCTTACATCTATGTTAGTTGTATTTCCTTAACTAGAGTAGAGATTAATACTGACACCTTAACAATGAAAATAGTCTTATGGAATTTGGTTGGAAGTTTTTATCAACATGAAAATAGTCTTGTCCTTTTGTATTTGAAAAAATGGATATTTGTATGTGTTTCCTACAGGCTTTCAATAATTTGTTGTTTAACTTGAAGAAAAATGAAAAATGTACAAAATGTTATTCTCTGATGAGCAGTTTTGGAGTTCATCTTGTTGAAAGAATATGCAAAGTCGTTCACATAATTATTTAGCAAATTGCATATAGTAATAATATCAGCAGTGTCAAGATCACTCTACATATGTAGTTAACTTATATATGCTTCTCTATTATGTCTGAATATGATCTTTTTGGTGCAGAAATATATGTGAGAGTAATGAACATCACGATGTGGATATTTGTTCTGCACGGGTTGCCATTTGGAGAGTGAGTCGTTCTACTAGCACGTTCCACTAGTCAGTCTTCCTTCAGTCAACAACTACCAGGTCAACAATCGTTTGGTATGACTGGACAAGTTCCTCCTTCCCAGTCTCAGGTTCAGCAGACTGCCTCCTCTGCTGCAGCACATCTGATCACTCCAAACTTGCAACGGCAAGGTGTACATACTAATGCAAACCAACATCAGCCTACTCCTGGTGGTCAGCAACAATCTCAACAGTTAGCTCAAGTTCTATCTCAACAGACACAAGCTCTACAAGCGAGCTTTCAGTCATCTCAACAAGCATTCTCTCAGCTGCAACAACAGTTGCATCTAATTCAACAGTCAAACCATAACCCAAATCAGCAGCAGGCTCCCCAGGCTAACAAGCAGCAGGTACTTTGACTATTGCAAGCCTATCTGTCTTTTAGAGATTTATACAAGAAAATATATCAGGTACTTTATTCTAACATATTTATCTAATTGGCAGGTTTTTGTGACTAAAAATGGACAAGAGTTGACAGGTCAAATGGCTTACAGGCAAAACAGGAAGGTAGTTCTAAAGATATTTGATGATAATTAACAGTACATTTCTTGTTGCTGAAAAGGTATGTTCTCAATTTTTGCAAATTAGACTTATCATGTCTTGCTTTACATATAGCACTATAGCAGATTATATTTTATTGACTTTATGATTCACATACTGATTGATTGAAATATGTTTTTGTTATTGAACTTGGTGTAGGTAACAGTGTCAACAAAGAGTCCAAAGTCAGATAAGCAGTATGTCTGGGAATCTGTAGCAGACAGTAGCTCATACGTGATTAAGGAAGAAACTCATCCTCAAAAGCAACTCCCCGGGGGAACACAAATTACCCTTCATCTAAGAGTATGTATCATTGTTGCTTTCTTGCTCATTGATGAACTAAAATTTGTCTCAACAGCCATTGAAACTCATTGATGACATGCCAAGATTGCGGGAACCAAGCAAAGAAGGATTGTATTCATAGGAGATGTAGGACTTGCTGCAAGAGCCGTGGGTTTGATTGTGCTACTCACGTGAAAAGCACGTGGGTCCCTGCGGCTCGGCGACGTGAATGTCAGCTATGTACTACCACCACTGCTGCTGCTGGTTCTTCTGGGTCTTCTTCAGCTGTCAAGAAACCTAAACTGTCTCAGACTACAAATTCACATACTTCAACTTCTAATATTACTCCCCCTAGAAGCTTAGATACTAGCTCTAGCCACCAAGGTATGTTAAGATTCTTCTCTAGCTCTTTATTGGTTGTGATTTCATAGATCAAAACACTTCAAATGGTGTTTTTTTATTTTTTATTTGTGATTTTATCAAATTCTAAAAAAAATTTAGTGGGCATCTCTCCTATGATCTTGTAAATCAATGGGTATCTCTCTTTTTTATTGAAAGAAGTTCAAATGAGTGTTTTCTATTGTTGTTCACATCTTATACATGAAAAATCCAAATTAGTACTATAGGTCACAAGAAGTTGAAATGGGTTTCTCTTTTGATGTAGTCTTATAGGGTCAGAAGAAGTTGAAATAGATTTCTCTTTTGATGCAAGTCTTGTATATCAATAGAAGTTGAAATGAGTTTCTCTTGTTATAAATGTATACATGAAAGAAGTTTTAATGGATTTTCTTGTTATGATCTATGGACCAGGACAAGTTGAACAATGGATGTACTATAGTCTCTTGTTCATATTTTTTCATATGTATATACATGTTGAATGGTTTTCTCTCTTTTGTGATCTTATGGATGTTTGTTTTGTATGTACAGATGCAAGTTTTAAAGAGACATTGCCAAGGCAAGTGCGAGCACCGGCAGTGTTCAAGTGTGTGCGAGTGACAGCCATTGACGATGGAGAAGATGAGTATGCATACCAAGCAGTAGTGAAGATTGGTGGGCATGTGTTTAAAGGTTTTCTTTATGATCAAGGGATTGAAGGGAGAGAAGGGTTTCCAAATATATCTGATTTGCATTTGGGAGGAGGTGGTAATGGTGGTGTCAATGTCAATGGAAGAAATGCGCCTTCTTCTTCATCTCCAGTTATTGATCCATCTGATGTCTATGTTGCAGCCTCTGGTGGTGGATTGCTTGGAGGAGCTGCTGCACCTCCCTATGGTAACCCAATAAATTGATCTAGGAGAAGATAATTTTCCATCATTTATGATCATCTTCTCCTTAATTAATTTTCTACTAATTATGATGCTACTTAAGTTTCTATTCATGTAATTAAACGTGGTAGTCTAACTTGATCAGCTTGCTTGCTGTAGCAAGCAGCTCTTACTAGCTTCTTGTTTCTTTGGTTCCTTTTCTTTTAAATTTTATGCAAGGAAGCAAATAAAGCAAGCAAATAATTCTTGTTATGTCATATAAGCTAAAAAATTATGTTTAAATAGAGATCATATAAGCTAGTTTGAATCTGTTCTTTATTTTATTTTTTTGTACTTATAGTGTAAACATCTTTTCTTTTGTTATGTTTAAATTGAGATCATATAAGCTAGTTTTCTTTTGTTATGTTTGAGCATAACCATGAACAGATGAAGACGAGCAGCTGCATGTCATAACCATTCTCTAACATGTTGCCCTTGCACTTTGTGCTACTTGTGGTTGGTTGAATTAATATGTTAATTGGGTTTCTTTGGTTTTGTTTTGTTGCTCAGCTGGGAGATGATGTTGCTCAGCTGATCAGAGATTGGCATGTGGAGAGTGCGTTTTCGAGGGTGGGTTTGCTTCAAAACTTCTGACTTATGTGTTGGTTTATTGATTTTTTATTTGTGATTGTGGTATTTTATTGTATGGGTTTTTTATTTGTGATAGTTGCATTGACTGGATCAGTTTGAGTCTTTTATTGTTTAAAGGGTTTTCATAATCTGATCCATATTGTGAATTGTTGAGGGACTTGCCCAATGATGTTAATGAAGCAGTGTTGACATTGATGATTTTTGTGAGAAGGTAAAACAACAGATATCTTCATCTTGCCTGCATTTGTGCATGATTTCTCCCTTGGTCTTGTTCTCACTTTAGCTTGATTATTGTCTCAGGCACAACTTGTTAACTACATCCAGTATAGAGCTCTGCTGGAGGGATGGACTTCTCGTATGTGGACAAAATATATGGGCGTTCTAATATGGAAGACTCAGAATCCTTGGACTGGTCTTAGAGGTCAGTTCTATGATCATCTCCATGACCAAACAGCAGGATTCTATGGCTGCCGCTCTGCAGCAGAACCAATTCATGTCCAACTGAATCTGGCAACATATTTCGCATGGCTGTGCTCATGGCTATTGTTTGGTTATTCTATCTCATATGGTTGTGTTCATTTAAAGGTAATATTTTATTGAGCACAAATCAGTCATTGTTTCTCTTGTGGCCTGTAGGGCGTTAAAAGCTGAAACTTTATAACTTATAAAAGTGGTTTCTATATTTGCTTGTCAAGAGATAATGATGGAGGTCACTAGATGGGAGAAGGAGGCTAGAATTGTCCCAAATGCCGATGTAGATTCTTACATGAAGGTATGTTTAGCAACTCTTTTCTTTGTTTCCTCCATGGCGAGGAAATATCTGATTTGATGCACTATTATTGTTTCAACTGTTAGTGGCATATAGTACGATATAGGTAGCTAATGAACACATTAATACAGAAGTTCTAAAACACAATTTTTAAGTAAATATTGGGAATATGGTGGGTCACATATTTAAGGATTGATGAGTAGTGACTAGGGATATCCTTTCTATCTTTTCTGGATTAATGCTCATAGTATATTCCCCAATGCAACTTTTGAGACTTTTGTTAAGCACTAGTGTTTATTATGTACAAGGGAGCATTTCAATTGGAGGGATTTGAGTATGCTACTATGTATAGACCATCAACATGATTTACTCAATAGTCTTCTTTAGCCATGTCTGTGTGTTTGTATTGTTATGAGCATGATCATTTGGGCATTCTAGCTTAATTGGTTTAAATGTTTTTTAGCTTAATTGCAAAAGAGGTAATGAAACAAAGAAACATATACTCAATTGGCCTCAATAGCAATATGTTGTATCCATGGGTTGGGAAAATTTAAGCTTTAGACTTCGATTTTAATATGAAAAGTGGACTTCTGAATGACATTTGGACTCTGTTAGTGTTTGCTAACAAAAATTGATATTTTTGTAGGGCTCACTATGTCTTTTGATCATTATAGTTGAGATTATTTCTTGCATCTTTGGCACTATTTCAGCTCTATCTAAGATTATTCAGAACTTGAGCTAATGTAAGCTAATGTATTTGGGAATCTCCTTCTAGGAATTGTTTTTTTTTGTCCCCTCAGTCTTTTAGCTTTCTTTTAATGTTGTTGTTGCTGAATGGAATGCAGGCTGCTAACACAAGTGTTGTTACTAAAGGGAGCAGGTTGCTATATGTTGCAGAGTGCTATGTTGTTACATGTAATGTTGTTTAGGAAGGATTTATGTTAGATTAGTTGTCAATTAGCTGTCAATAAATGTAGTACTATAAATAAGAGAGCATAAGAGAGAAAAAAGGATTCATTTGATTTGTAAGAAAATTGTACACTTGAGCATTTGCTCTACAGGAGATTAGCTATCTCGAATTAGCTTTCTTATTGAATACAATCCATTCCATTTACTGTCATCAATCCAGAATTACAATTACAAGTTCTTCAGTCTGTAATTTCTCTTCATTGCCTGTATTGCATCACTGTCAGTAGAACTGCATTGGCTTAACACCGTGACCAAAAAACAAAAAAAACAAAAAAAAAAAACTAAATAAATAAATAAATTTTTGCCACGGCTTAAAACCGTGGCTAACTATTGCAACGGCTAAGAACCATGGCCATACCTTGCCACGGCTTATAACCGTGGCTAGTACTGGCCACGGCTTAAAATTGTGGCTAAAAATATTGCAACAGCTTAGAACCGTGGCCATAACTTGCAACGGTTTTAAGCCGTGGCTATTCCTGGCCACGGCTTAAAACCGTGGCTAACATTTTTGCAACGGTTTAGAACCGTGGCTAAATCATCAACCGTCCTCGAGTATAAAATCGTTGCTAATATTTTTACCACGGCTTTTAGCCGTTACTGGGGATTTAGCGCCGCCTCTACAGCCCACGGCTTTAAGCCGTGACAATGGGTTACCCCCACGGTTCAAAACCGTTGCTAATGGGTATTTTTGGTGTAGTGGTGGTTGTTTGTTCATGACCGTGATCGAGTGTGCCTGGAAGTATGGTCGCAATTTCCTTAATGACACGATCAGAGCGAGCGCCAGTTTTTCTAGAGTCGGATAGTTGACATCTGCATCTGCGAGTGTTTTGCTGATTAGTACACCGATTTCTACACCTTTTTTCTCGTATTAGCACTGAACCCACTGCGTGATTGGACACAGATAGGTATAGATACAGTGTTTCTCCTGTGTTTGGTGTTGTTAGCAGCTTCATACTTCTTATGTATGTCTTAAGGTTTTGAAATGCTCTTTCGCATCCCACTCTAAATTGGGACAAGATCAGGATCGGTTTGATCATCCCAAAGAACCCAAAAAACGGGACAAAATGGGATTGGATGCCACCCCCTACTCGTAGGCGGTTGCGAATTCTCCAGGTAAGTTCTTGGTTTATGTGGAGAAGATAAGCTAAATCTTGGTTTTGATGAAGTATGTCTAAATCAGTTTAGTAATGATGTACCCAAATCCAGGTAAAGGTAAATTTCAGTTATAGAGTTAAATAATTTGATTGGAATTGTCTAATTCTGTAACTACCATTTTGGTTAAAATGTATGCATAATTTGACTTGCATTTTGGAGCACATATATTTATACTTTCTGTATGTTATAAAGCAAGCACGTGTTTTAGTGACCATCATCTTCATTCGAGATTTTAGGAAATCTACTTTTTTTTTTTTTTTTTCGATATAGTTAATAGAAAAGAAGTTCAAATTAATCTAGTGAAATTTGCATTCATATGCCAACTATGTTAGACTCTATATAATTGCAAGATATATGTTATTTTATGGTTACAATGAATATATTTTGGAAATATCACTACTATGATACATTTGATTTGGGCATGGTAGTCGGGAGGCATGAGCTTGCCCTCTCTCACAAGAGCCTTGCTAGGGAGGCATGAGCTTGCCCATCACCATCCATCATCCTAGAAATGTTGAAAACGCATCCATCTCTAGGATGGTGGATGGTGATGGGCTGGCCTTGCGCGGGCCTCGCTTTCTAGAATTAGGGCTCTCACAACTAACTTGGGAGGCATGGGCTAGGCCCTCTTCCTAGTATAATTCTGGAGGCTAAGGTCAATATCATTTTCCTAGTGGAATAAGAGGGCATAAACCGAAATATTTACTTAGAAGAGTAGGTAACTTCTTCTGAGATCCTTCCATGGACTAGTAGGGAGCTAGGGCAATGATATCTTTCCTAGGTGGAAATGGGAGAAATTAAGCGAAAAGGGGCGATATGAGGGTGACCACCATGCACCTTCTAGTTCAGAGGGTGGCCAGTATCAGGCACCATCTAGTTCAGTGTGTTCTCGAGATCGTAGAATGGTCCAAGGTGACCAGTATCATGCACATCCTAATTTGGGATGTTCTCGATATTATAGAATGGTGGAAGGTGACCAGTATTAGCCACCTCCTAGTTCGAAATGTTCTCGAGATCATAATGATAGAGGGTGACTAGTGTCGGGCATCTCCTAGTTTGAAGGGTGCCAATATCAGGCACCTCCTAGGTCGGAATGTTCACGAGGTCGTAAAATGGTGATTGGTGACTAGTATCAGGCACCTCACAATTTTGGAGGCACAATAGGAGCGTTGGCCGCCAAGAGGTTGATTTTTTACTTGACATTAAAAAAATAACAAAATACTTTAGAAGGTAGTGCTCAGCCACGTACTCGAGATAATATCTTAATGTTCACATACTTGGGGGTTGTTTGCTTCCTGGATATTAAAAAAAAAAATTTGTTATCAGAAATTAGGATAAAAGTTGATATTAAAAATTACATCATGAGTGCGGTATAATAGTTAGCTAGGATAATGACTTTTCCAGCACATGGGGATAGCAATTGATCATAGTGTTTTGCACTTGTGCTATGAAAAGCTCAGTTTGAATGACATTTCAATATTAAAATGCTATGGAAAAAGTGCGGGAGATTAAAAAAATAACACTGCTCGATTTTGCTCAAAATTTTTAGAAAACTGCTTATCTCTCACCAAAAGCAAAAAACACACCTCTCACTCTTTTTGTTGCGTTATATCTCCCTCTCTGTCTATCTCCCTCTCAGATGCCCTCTCTCTGTCTCTTTCTGACACTCTTCTTTGCTATCTCTATCATGTGTTGTTTTTCCTCTCTATTTATCTTCTTCTTCTATTAAATGAGTCAATTGATTTGGGGTTAGGGTTACTTGAAAATCCCCAATTTTCTTTGACTTAGGAATACTATAGAAAGAGATAGATCAAGAGACATAAATCGAGGGAGAGAGAGATAAAGAGACGACGCTGGGGAGAGGGAGGACTCAAGAAGAAAGAAGCAATGAAGAAAGAAAAAAAGTAGTTGGAGATCCTTTTTTTCCCCTCTTTTTCTCTACTTCTCCCTTAAGAGCTTCACGGTTGAATCAAATAGCTTCAAGAGAGTAGTAGTTGGAGATCTTGGTCGAGGTACATACGAATCTTCTTACCCTTTTTCTCTTATTCTTCTTTTTCGATTCTTTCTCGATTCAGGTTCAAAGGCTCCAGTCAATCGACGTTGCCTAAGCAACGCAGTTAGCCCCCTCCCAGATTGCAAATCCTCCACAGCTAGTAGGTAGTTCACAACCTCCCAGTTGTCCTCCCCTTTGTTCGATTGACCTCCACAGTCCATCTCCTTGGTCGATCGCCTCCTACTGTCTCCCCAAATGATCTCCTCCCCCTTTAATGCAAAAAGTACCCAAAAGGCTTCAAAGCTGGGGGATTCTCTCATCATTTATCAGTAGATAGAAGAGTTTAATGGATTTAGTTAGTGTTTTAGTTGTTCTATTACTGTTCATGAGCTTTATTCTTACCAAGTGATCCAAGAAAATGTGTTGTTTAGCTACAATGGGTGAAGGAAAGATTGGTTTATAAGTCAACTAAGTAGTTTGTGAGTACCCCATTTGCTCCATTTGGTGTTTCGATTGGTGGGTTTGGTTCATCTTTTCAACTACTTCTCCACAGGGTTAGTGTTTTGTCTTTGTTTCTTTGTCTCTTCAATGATTGGTTTATGTTATTTTTTTGATTAATTGACTAATTTTTTTGTTGGAATTACAATTTTCAAGCAAATGGTGATAATGGGGTTTGAAGGAAGTTTGGGTTCTAAACCTTGAGATGTACAAATATGTGATTGTACATTGATGGAATTGAAGTCCAGGAAAGTGTCTTCAAGGCATAAATGTTCTAAAAGGTATATAGTTTATGTAGTTTGTGTGAATTGCGTGTTTGGAATGGAGGGGATATTGGAAATGAAAACTAATTCTTCAGTAGTAATAGCTAATGCAATTGTGCCATTATGCTCAAACATTCCATTGACCCCAATAAGTTTCCCTCAATGGTTTTGTGGGGAAGCCAAAAATCCTAACATCATAAATTCCAAACTACGGATTTGAGAATTCTTTCAATGAGATTTTTTGGGGGCATTTGTTTTTGCTTGTATGATGTAGAGATACTAGGCTATATGTAAGAATCAACAAGTTCACTAAAACTTTCTAAATTTTAGGGAAAGTGGAGGTTATAGAATCCCTAATGAAACAGGTTGGAGAAATGGGTTTGGTAGTATATGAAAAGATTGATTTTTTAATTGTCAGAAATTACTTGATACTTGTTTCTTTAGGGCAGGATATTTATTGATGTTTGTTCTTTTTGTGAATTTTAGTGTTCATGAAGCACTATTTTACTAACACAATTTTTAATACCCTGTTTTGTAGTCGTAGTAAAAAATAAGTAGAGATCGTTCTTGATCGGGATTAGAAGACTCGCTAACTAACACTAAGCGTAAATAAAAGACAACTAACAAACTAAATAAGAAAATGTTGGGGGATTGAATTTTTTTAATTTTAAACTAAGAAAATTACTAAAACGATTATTGTAAGACTAGTAAAAACTTAAGGGACGTAAATGATGAGAAATTGGCTAAGGTTTTATCTCCACACACAAACCATAAGCCCATGAACTAAATTCCAATTATTCATTTACTAACTCATGAATGAAAATGCTCAAGATTAATGATATTCACATAATTATTGCATAATATATCCTTCAATTTATATATGTTAGTGTTTCGATTATTATATTTTATAGTAATTATTTCGTTTTCATGTCTTTGTAGGAATTTGAGCGTAAACGATGAAATCATATTAAGGCGACAAGTTAAGAAATGACAATTGGTCGATTCTAGCGGTGGTAGAGGATCACACATCTAAACCCATAAACCCAAAACCTAAGCCCATAACATAAACCCAAAACCTAACCCATAAACCCAAAACCAAGCCCATAACTTAAATCCAAATCCAATGCTAAGCCCAATCAAACCCTAGACACATTCCCTAAATTATTCAAGATTCTGATTTATTTTTGCCTTAAATCACTCATTGAACCCTCCCTTGAACTTGTCCATATTCATTTTCTCCTAATTATCTATAAATACAAAAATTCAATGGATGAGAAAGGAGAGGAAGAGAAGGGAAAAGAAAATTTACAGAAAATCAAAGCCTCTTCCTCATAAAGTGATTTTCATCACACAAGAGCCACCACCATCACCACCTCATTCCGCCACCACCGTGCGAGCACCGTCACCACCACGAAACAGGGGAGTGACAACCCTGTTTCGCATCAGACATCACCTCGCCACTGAGCCTCGCCATCACCACCATCACCCTTCATCTCGTCGTCCCTCCCTCTCTCTCCGCCACCACCACCGCACGAGCACCGCCACCACCACGAAACAGGGGAGTGACAACCCTGTTTCGTGTCAGACCTCCGCCTCGCCACAGACCCTACTCCCTGTTTTCCTCTCTTCTCCACGATCTCTTCCTTCTCCACCTCGCCCTCTTTGTTCCTGCATCACAACAGACCGAGAACCACCACCACGCCGCGAAACAGAGCCTCACCGCGTCTCTGTTCCGCCTCACCGCCGCCACTGTTCCTCCTCTTCTCTCGGCCTCTCTTCGTCTCGAGCTCCTTCCTGCCTCCCTCTCTCACGACCACCGTCGCAAGCGGCGCTTCAGCAGGCGGCACAAATCACCCTGACAGGATAAACAGGGCTCCGCAAACTCTCTGTTTTGATTTTCTTTCTGCTTCATTTCCTTAATTTAGTGTTTCCTCACTTTCTCTCTCTCTTTTTGCAGGTTCAGAACCAGTCGGAGGAGTGAGGAGCGAACCAACAGACGCGAAGAACAGCACCACAAGCGGCGCTGTCGCGTTGGAGACGAAAGAAACTGTAGCAGAGGCGCGAGAATGATTTAAAATATGTTTTGGCTATTTGCACCCCCGATTTCTCTCTGTACTACCACAGAGCTTGTGTACTTCATTTTCTCGGGATTCATGTTCGGACCAACTGCTGAGTACCACCACATCGAGTTTGCGATAAACTAAATGGGTTGTATAAGTTATTGTGATTGATTTTACTGAATTGTGTGCTTAATTGTTAATTACAATTTATTTCTGAAAGTTTTTGATAAATTGCTTTTGCTTGAAATAATTTGTTAATGTTTGATAGAAACATGATATAATTTAATTGGATTTTAACGATCACATATTCGGTGTAAGCAAGGGATTCTCATCCCTAAAGCTTCTCGTTTTTAAATTCAGTAATTTAGATTTAAATAATTTTTGCTAACTCATTGGTGAGTCCAAGCCCACAAAATCCACATTTTTCTTTTATTTTACTTTTCTTATTTTTAAATTTATTTTTAGTTTAGTTTTAAAATGTTGTAACCTCATTTTCCATTTAAATTAGTTTAAATTAAATTATAAATTTCAATTGCATCCACCTTCCTCATGGGATCGACCCGTACTTGTCGTTGTTTACCAGTTAGGCACCGTGCACTTGCGGTTATTACAAGTGGGTTAAATTAGCCTATTAATTTAGGTTAGTTAAACTCGCATCAATTAACCATGACACACTGCATTAACCTTATTATTTTCCCAAATTTGTTGAATTAAACTCAGCGTCGCTTTCAAATTATTATTTTCATTCTATCTAATCAGGAATCCGCGTGTTAGATAAACAATCCAATATCATTAAGTTCTATGAAAAATATGAACATTTACTAGTCAATTACATGTATGAACAATATTTTGTTCTTAACCTAGGTTTTACTTAACCTTACCAGCATTTCTTTGTATTTACTACTTGTGAATATAGGGTTGTAACTATTAGGTGAAATTCTCTTGTACTCTAGCACCAAATCCTAGCATACTTACTAATTTGGCCACCTTAACAAACATAAAAATATATGTTTTCTGTAAAACAGTTAAGCAAAATACATTTACTAATTAGCAAAGAAAGATTGAATCTAATTAATCCATAAACAAATATTTGGGGCTTCGAATTCACCCCTAGCTAAAAAACTGGTTTAGCTAGACATATTAATTGTGACTGAACAACAATCCATAATTAAATATCAAACTAAAATTAAGAAAAGGGTTCAGAGATGAGATAGAACATTGTTGCCTGCATGGTGGTGGTTGATAGAATTTGCATGGGTGTAGATAGCGTGTGAGAGGGATGAAAAATGTTTCTTCTTCCCTGTTCATTGTTGTGTGATTCAAATGGAGGGCGAGAAAGGTCTATGGTGTGGATCTGCTATGGGTGAGAGATCGAAAACAGAGAAGAAGTATGAAACATGAGGAAAGGTCGAGATGGAAGTGGCGAGATGGTGATCTGCTAATGAGATGGTGATGAAGAGAGTAGGCGAGATGGAAAGGATGATGATGGTCTGGCGAGGTGGATAGGAAGAAGAAGTGGTTGCGAGATTAGGTCCATGATGGAAAAAATCATGTAGCAAAAACAGAGAAAAAAGACTTAAAAGAAGTTTTGTGGGGAATTGATTTTTCTTCGCTGAAATGGGTCGAGTGTATTATTAATCTGCCTCAGCTCGGCCAGGTAGACTTAACATAAATTTTGTGGGAAATTGGAATCATCTTCCCTGCAATGGGCCGAGTGTCCTATTAGTCTACTTAGCTCGGCTTAGGCATCCTTGGAAAATTTTTGTGGGGAATTGATATTTATTCCCTTTAATGGGTTGGATGGCCTATAATATCTCAGCCGAGCTGAGATACACTTAGAAAATTTTGTAGATTATTCAATGCAATTTTCTTAAGACACCTAAGTCATTGATTCACTTTTCAAAAAAATATACAAAGAAGATTGCTCGGTTTATAATTGATTCACTTTTGAAGAAATGTCATCAAGGAAACACTATTAGTCTACCTCGACTTGATTGAGGTACACTGAGAAAATTTTGTGAAATTATAAAATCTTCCCTATATAAGATTGAGTGCCTTATTAGTCTAATTCGGCTCGTTGAGGTACACAGAAAAGTTTGTGGGGAATTGAAATCATTTTCCCTACAAAAGGTCAAGTGCCTTATTAGTCTACCTCAGCTCGGTTGAGGTACGCTTAGAAACATCTATGAGGAATTGAAATCATCTTCCTCGTAAAAGGTAGAATACCCTATTAGTCTACCTAAGATGAGGTACACTAACAAAACTTTGTGGAGAATTGAAATCATCTTCTCTGCAAAAGGGCGGGTCCATATCAGTCTACCTCAGCTTGGTTGAGGTACACTGATAAAAGTTTGCGAGGAATTAAAATCATCTTCCTCGCAAAAGGGTCGAGTACCCTATTATTCAACTTCAGTTTGACTGAGGTACACTAATTTTTTTTTTTGGGAAATTGAAATCGTCTTCCCTACAAAAATCTGAATTCATTTTAGTCTACTTCATTTCACTTTGACAAAAATTTGAGTGTCTTGAAATTATCATAATTGTTTATTGTGTGTTTTTTATTGACTTGTTATTTCTTGGCCACTCGACTTTAACAAATCGACCAGCCAAAAAGAGGCATAATGACCTATTTATTTAAGCAATATAACATTGGCTTACTTATTTGAGTGGCTATTGTGATTTAATAAGATTTTTATGTGTCTAGACACATGAATATTATAACAAAAGTTTTATTAATTTTTAAATGTTCTAATTTTAAAATGAGTATTGGTGGCAAGACAATCGGACAAGCTCAGAAGTCTACTTGATCTTGAAACTCTCCATAATCTTCAGAAGTCTACCTAGTCTCGACGTTTGTCGTCTACATGTACTCGACAATCTATGTTCAACACTTAGTCTTCAATTGCTCATTCTCGATTATCTACAGTCTTGAGTCTACTTGCTCTCAAATGTCAGTATTAGGCATAGTCCACAATCTTCAGAAGTGAATTTGGTCTCGACATCTCCATAGTCTTCAAAAGTATATTTGATCCCGACATTTCCACAGTCTTTAGTAGTCCACTTGCCCTCGGCAGGGCAATAGTTTTTGGTTGTCAGCCTTCGTTAATATTTAAGTTTTCAACACTCTAGTTGCACTTTAGTAGATTGTCAGTAGGAGAGTCAGATAAGTTCTTGGCAGTCCGATACGTTTCGGTAAGTCTATCAAATTTCTAAGAGGGGCTATTGTGGGTACCAAATACGGTATCCTCTCAGTACCACTGCATAGGAACTGCACAAAGTAAACAAGCATGGAAGACCTAAGGAGAGATGTCCATCCGTAGCCGAAATATACAAAAGCAACATAAAAGTGAAGAAAACAATTAAGTCATGTGACTAGGCTAAATATGACGAAACCAATTCTTTGTTTACCAAGTTATTTGCAAATCCGATGTCAAAAGTTTAGACATACATCACAATGAGTAATATAGGATGTTTTCCAAATTGGGATTATTAAATGACAATGACCTTGGTCAGATATCTCATAAAGCATGAAAGAAGTAATTGTCGTCCCATTAAGTTGCACATGAGCTCTCTTCCACACAACCATTTATCAAGTCTTGAAGCACTCTATCCACCTGACATCTCACTCTCGTGGTAACTCTTCCATGGATTGAGGGGGGGTCATGCGCAGGAAGCACAGGAGGACATCCAGTGCACATTTCTCAGCCGATGGCTCAGATTCATGGATTTCAAAAAAAAAAAAAAAAAAAAAAAAATTTGAATTTTGAAATCCATTTTTTTGAAATTCATGAATCTGAGCCGTCAGATCTAATCCGACGACTGATAAATGTGCACAGGAGGACGTCTTGTGCTTTGTGAGCAGGAGCCCCCCCGGATCCCTCTTCCATGCCCAAAGTTTAGATAACTAGAAAGAATCCAACATGGAATCAGTTTTGGTAATTTAGATTCAGGATACCCGACCAACGGGACTGACGAGTCTACCTACATTAGACCGATGTGAAATAATTGATTAATTAAACTATTCACTAAAGACCTCAACATTCATCTTCAATCAATTTATGTAAACTCTGCCCATACGCACGCAAATCTGAGAATCCAATTCATCAATTTGAGGGTAGCGAGGGAAACCCAAGCCAAACACCCCCAAAAAGGGTTGGGCCTAAAAAAATGGTGTATAATTGCACTGGCTGGGGAGTCTAAATGCACGATGTTGCTATCTCGAGGCGGACTCGCCCCTTTCCCTCGTTCCCTCCCTCGACCCTTAGAATAGAAGGGCTCCAGTAATTGAAGAACCAAAAAAACGGTCGGTGCAAGTGTTTTCTTTCCTTCCCTCTTTTCATTTTCCAGCTGTTGAATATATCTCCTTCTTCTTCTTCAAACCGAGTTTCGCTTCAGCTATAAAACTCGCATTCTCCAATTTTAATTTTGTTCAATTTTCAATCTATCCATCTATTATGGATTGAACCATACCAAATTTGACCTAAATTCACCTTGGTTTTCGCTTTCCCCGTCACAAACCGAAAGCCAGAGGTATCCGCATCGAGATCTGCACCAGATCTAGGTTTTCTCACGATTTCGCCCGAGATTCCAACCCAATTCGTCGAAATTTTGTTCCAAAGCGACTGTTTTCAGATTCAAGGGTTCGGATCTGGGTTTTGAGATTGAATTTGATTCATTTGAAGAGTTTTATCGGATTGGAACCCTAGAGGAGGGATTTGGAAGGTAGTTTGATCGAAATGCCTGTGAAATCAGCGCATTCGTCATATAGAGATCGGACGCAAGAGTTTCTCACTGTAGCGGAGAGGCTGAAGAAGTCATTTTCGTCGGTGCCATCCAATGTACCGAGAAGTAGTAACTCCAAACCAGAGGGTCCCCGTTCTGGGATCTCTATTCAGGCTGAATTCAACAAGAGAGCTTCCAAAATTGGATTTGGGATCCATCAGACATCGCAAAAGCTATCGAAACTAGCAAAATGTAAGTATCTAAATTGCCAAAGCATTTCCATTTGTTAGTTTGGGCTATGTTTTATTAATTCTATCAATGATGGAGATCACATATGGAGAACAAATGTGCTTGTTACAATTCTAAAGTATATTAGGTGTGTGTGAATGTGTGTATTTGCATGTTATTTTTCCGTTGCTACTAGCTTCAATCCAATTCTGTTAAATTATTACTGTAAATCTATGTGTATAACTTCCAATATAAATATTGTTGTTTCAAAATCTTTCATCTATTTGATTCTATTTAAAGTCCTGGTCTCTTATATGCTCAGATTAGTCAATAATTAGCATGGCTTGTTTCAATGCATAGTGTGTTTGCTCTTCCTTTTCGTAAAGAAATTGAATAGTAAAAACACAAGGAAACAAGAACATCTTTCAGATATATTAGATTAAAAAATATGGTCTTGTACATGATTATCATAGCTGACAACATCGGGAGCTCTTCATAGGATGTTGGATAGAGATATGAATCTCAAGCTAACTTTGAATTTGACAGTATACGAGGAAATATGAATTCTTATAGTTTAGGAAGTACCATTTCCTTCATTGATAACTTTATGAAGAGCCACATCTTGGATGTGGGTGAAGCATCAGTTCCACTGTTTTAAAGCGGTCAGCTCGTACAAGTCGCTCGCGAGTCGACTCGAAGCGGCTGAAAAAGCCCTAATATGTACAATTCAAAGGGATGTTTCAAGGCGAGCGAGTTTGCATTCTGACTCGTACGAGTTGACTCGTCATGAAGTGCACGAGTCGTTGGACGGTTGGAAGTAAACCCCACAAAGTTAAATGGGTTCGTTCTCTGAAACCCATTCGATAGAGCTTGCGATGCGATGGAGAAGAAGAGAAGCAATGGCTTACGATGCGATGGAGAAGAAGAAGAAGAAAAGCAGAAACAGAAGAATACGACGACGTCGATACTGTTGCAGATCGTTCCTGCAGCCATATCGAGTCTATCGACTACCGATTGAAATCACAGTCTCAAGAAGAAGAAAAGAAGACTTACAGTACTATTTGTTCATCGTTCTTTTTGTCATCGTTTTTAATAGAGTATGAGGGAGAAAAGGGAGAGTACTAACATCAGTTAGACTTCTAGGGACAACCCAATTGTCTAACTAGGGACAACCCAATTGTGAGATAGTCTCCATTTCATTGAATCCCTTGAGAAGTTTCTCTTGCTTTGTAATAGTCAACAACCTCTGTCTGGGGAACGACGATGGTGGATTCAACCTTTTTCAGTTCTTTCTTCTCCTAATTTGGGTTTGGGATCGATATCGGGGAGCGCCTCGGTCATTGTGGTTGCAAGATGGATCGATGTAATGAAGTGAAGAGAGAGATTAGGTTTGTACTAGTATTGTTACACTACTCTCATTGCTTTACTTAATAAAAATTCATGATGAGACAAGAGTGAAAAGTGTTTTTGTGGTGGTGGTGGAGACACTTGCAAAACTAGAGGAAACATTCAAATTTTTTTCGAAAATTGTGCCTGTTTTCAAAATTATTCAAAATTATCAGTATGTACACTCTTGGGTCCCTCCCTCCCATTGAACTTGGCCACATTTTTAGATCAGAAGAGGGGGGAAAACTTTGGTACAACTCACAACATTAATGGCCTCAGATTTACACCGCCAAGATTGGTCAAAGTTAAATTGTATCAGGGAACTTCCGCTTCAATTTCCATTTCTTCTTCACTGTAAAAGAAATTCAGAATTATTTTGAAATATAATTGTCTTTCAGGCAGTAAACATCATTGAATTCATGCGATCTTTTGCATTGATGAATTCTTTTGTTTTCTTATTATTTTGCAATTCATATATTTTTTCATCATTTTTTTTATGGAAAAACGCTTCGCTTCGCTATGCCTCGAGGCACCGCTTGGCCTCGTAAAAAGCTTGACCGCCTCGAGGCTGAAAAAATATTTTTTAAAACAATGATCAGATCATTAGGCCACTCAAGTCATTGTCTACAATCTGGATACTTTTTATCGCCTACATAATTGGGTTTTCCCTTGGAGTGTAGACAGGGCCGACCTTGTGGTTTTGGGGGTCCAATGCGAGATGCCAAAGTGTGGCCCCCAATTTTAAAAAAAGTGAGGGGACCGGACTTGAAACCCTGACTTTGCTCATTATAGTTAACATACCACTAGCACCACTTCAGCTGTTGTGGTAGTTGACACCTGAATATATATTGTTTCTTAAAGTCAGGGGCCCCAAAATTGAAAATTTACAGGCCCTAAAATTGAAAATTTTTAGGAGAGATGAATGTGATATTTTTATGAGTGATGAACGTGATATTTTTATGAGAGAGAATGTGATAGTTTTATGAGAGAGAAGATCAAAACTTTATTAGAGAGAAATGACTAGACTGGAAATAGAGAAAACACTAGACGGGAATGAGAGAATTAATACACCTAGTCTATCATGAGATAAAAGAAAACCAAGGCACTCAAAAAGTGAGCGAGCGGCATGAAACCCAAAGACGGCTTAGATATAAACTATGTAAGCAACACTATCCTCAACCCCAACAAACATAAAGAAAATTCACAAACTAAGTTCTGCTTGGAGAATGATTTTGAAGGTTTTAAGTGGAGAGTTGTAGCCTGTGGAGGAGCATTGTGGCTGCCAAACACAGACATGAGTAGGGTTTAGGGTGTGTTTGGTTGCATGGAATTCATAGGAGACCACTTATGGTTAAGATAAATTTGATTAAAATGTGGTAGACCAATTATGTTTAAGTCAAATTTGATTAACATGTGGTGAACCACCTATTATGAATTCAAGATTTTGATCAAAGATGAGGAGTTGAATTTCCATGAAACATGAGAATCCAATTCTTTAGGAGGTAATGAGTTGGAACTTTCATGTTTCATGGAAGTTCAGTTCCCACCTTTGATCAAAATGTGGAATCCATGATAATTGGTCCACCACATTTGATCAAATTCAGCTTAATCACAAGTGGTCATCCATGGATTCCATGGAATTGGATTCCGTGCAACCAAACACACCCTTAGTCTATTTGGATTACCTTGTGGAATGCCATTTCTAATAAAAAGATGTATTCATGCAAAAGAATGCATAAGGTGGATGCAATTGAAAAATTGGTTTGGCAAGTGAGGATTGCATGTGATACATATTAATAATGTTATGGTTGTTGATCAATTGGTTAGCTTTATTCATGTGATAGTTTGCTTCTTGGACAATGTTGCATGGTAGAGTCCTCACAGTTGGTAGCATTATAAAAGAGGACTTCTCATTCTCAATCATTGTGTTCTATGCAGCAGAGAAGAGGAATCAGTTAACTGTATTATGATCCATCATAGATTCACCAAAGTTTTATGGGATAAGGATGTAGCTGAATTTCACATTTTTTTCTCCTCCTCAACATCTTTCCTCATTTTGGCCAGAGTTTTGGGCTTCATTGAGATACATTTCCTCCCATCATCTTAACCTATACTCTGTAGGCAAGTGGGCTTGGGAAATAACCCTTAGTGCGATTATTTGGGTGATATGGAAGGAAAGGAATATCAAAATATTTAGAGATGTGCACAAGTGGATAGGTACTAAGGTCTCTTTAAGGATGTGGGGAAAATCTTTGGGTTGGATATATATTTTTCCACAATTACTCTTATTTTCAGTTGAGATGATATTGTGTAAAATAGCATTAGATGATGTCTACTTTTGTTGGATGGTTTGTTCATCCTTTTTCTTAAATACAATTTTGTTTTACTGATATAAAAAAATAGTTTGCTACTTGTACTTCTTCAGGCATTTGATCTGTGAACCCCCACACTCGCCATTGTTTGCTTTAATTAATCTCTTCCTTTTGTTTTGCTGATAAAAAAAATTCATGCAAGAGATTGCCTTTAGAGTGGTCAAAGTAAAATATAAAAATTTTGGGTTGATTGTCCAGTGAAGGAAGTTTTAGAAGGTTGATGAATGATTAGGTGATGTAACAGTGGTTAACCTTAGAAGGTTGCTGTATGATAGGAAAGTGGAGGAAGCTAAGCATTTGATCAAAGATTTGAACTTGATTAACCACAAAGATGAGAATGATGATTGAGCGTGGAACCTATGGGACTTCATCATTATATCCATTTTCTTGACATTGATGAAGCCTAAAAACACATTTGAATTTGTCTCAGATTTTTCTAAAAGACAAGTTTGAATAGAAACATTCCCCAAGATAGGTTTCTTCCTTTGGCAAGGGGTAGGATCACCTCCTAAAATAAATCTTGTTGAGAGGTAAGTGTTAGTAGAAAGTAGATGTTTAGGTTGTCACACATTTTGTTGAGATGTGATCTTATTTCTTTGGACTATTTCCTGGGTTGCTTTGGGATCTCATGCATGGTGATTGGGCGTTCTTGAAGTATTCAGTTGAAGCATGCATAAGTTGGATCAATAGATCCCTTTATAAAGGTGTCGAAAAACTGTGTGGACCATGATTCCATTTGCTATTTGTTTGATGTTATGTCCTAAAAGAAACAAGAGTCTTTCAAGGGATTACGAAGGATTAGGAAACTATAAATGGAGGATGTACTTTCTTCTTTGGGATTGAGCACCCACGAGAGTGAAGATTAAAGTGCTTCTTTTGAGAGATTTTTAGGTCATTGGGAGGGCCATTTCCTATTGCAATGATCGTTCTTTTTTTGGTAGCAGGGCTTTGTACTTGTCATTGTTTACTCCATACCATATCAATAAAATATTTTTCCTTCCAAGTTAAAGGTGAGGTTGGGTTTTGTAGATAAAGGGAAGGATTCAATCCCATTAGCGAGAAAGACGAAAGCGAGAATGGTAATTTCTTGCTCTAACCTCAAATTAAGCTCTCTTACCCCTCCATTGGCATCCATTTTTAATCCATCCTATTGTGACATGTCGTTCATTCAGTTGTGACTGACCTCGCCTCATAGCTCTCAACGAAATCTGACGTCGGGCAGAATAGCGATTATTCTTCAGGCTAATAGCAACAGATAATTGACAGGGAAGAACACAAGATGATAGCCCAAAACACAGAGAAATAGCTCTAATGTTTAATCAAATTACTCAAATCAAATGTATCTCTAAAATCAGCCCACAAGCCGGGTTTTATAGCTAAAACTCATCAATATTGGAATTTTACCAAAAATGACAACACCCCAATAATCATGCTAAAACAAAATTCGTAATAAAAGAAATAAACTACCAGAAATCTGGCCCAAATTGGGTTCAGAATCACTTCCTAAACAATAATTGAAATATTACTATAAAAGGAAATAAACTGCTAAATTTGATGATTCAGAAGGGAAAACGGTGAAATTTGGCCTCAAAAAGATGTGCAACGAGCGTAGCTGGTTGACCACGACGTGCGCGTTAAAAAGAGCTTTCCGAATCGGAGTCGTTTACGCGATTCTGATACTCGTAGCCAAAATACTAAAACGCACCCAAAACTCCCAAATTAGAAATAGAATCATGATTTCCTGTCATCCTTGCGCTGATCTGCTAATACAAGATATATTAGTGCTAATAACGTGTTATCTGACAGCTCAGTATCATCTGACTTGGATCCTCCTGCATCAGTCGCCCCGGGTTAGAAAGAACTCGTCATCGAGTTCACAAAAGCATCATCGGGATCTGCAAAACAAGGACTCGGGTGCTTTACATTAAAAACATCAGAAGTCCTCAAATGACTTGGGAGGCGCAGTCTGTAGGCATTATCATTGATCTTTTGCAAGATCTCACAGGGTCCAATCTTCCGCTCCATAAGCTTATTATACTCTCCGACAGGAAAACAATCACGGGTTAATACTGCCCAAACAAAATCACCAACATCAAAAAGTACCTGACAACGGTGACTGTCGGCTTGAACCTTGTACTTGGAATAACTCTCGTGAATGGACAGTTTCACTTGCTCATGGATACCCCGAAGATGTTCTGCCATCGCATCTGCCTTGGGACTCAAACGATCCACACTGGAATAGGCAAATAGACAATCTCAAATGGGCTCATTCTTGTGGTTCTGTTCGACCTGTTATAGGCAAATTCTGCCTGAGATAATGCCAAATCTCACTGTTTTGGTTTAGTGTCTGTCAAACTCCTCAAAAGGTTTCCCAAACTGCAATTTACCACCTCGGTCTGTCCATCTGTCTGGGGGTGGTAGGCGCTGCTAAAATTCAAGTTCGTCCCTAGTTTCTCCCATAAACTCCGCCAAAAATGACTCATGAACTTGGTGTCACGATCTGAAGTAATGGATCGGGGAACACCATGTAAACGCACAATCTCTCTAAAATAAAGATGGCCGATCTGGGCAGCATCCATTGTTTTCCTGCAAGCTACAAAATGGGCCATCTTGAAAAACCTGTCAACCACAACCAAAATAGAATCCCAGGCTAGTTGGGTACGGGGTAAGCTCAACACAAAGTCCATACTGACATCAAACCAAGGGGCCTCAGGTACAAGTAAAGGTGTGTACAGGCCCGCATTAGTAAGAACTCATTTGGACCGCTGACACATAACAACGCTCCACATAATGAGCCACATCACTGGTCAATTTGGGCCAATAATAGGAAGAAGAAATCAAGGCCAACTTCTTATCTCGCCCAAAGTGACCCTCATTATGAAGTTCATGAATAATCTGCTGCCTTAGTGAGCAATCTGGAATGCACAACTGTAATCCACGAAACAGATAACCATTATGCAAAATAAAGTCATGTCGTTGACCATCAGTTACCTCCTGAATTATCCTTCCGAATGAAGGATCTGCAGCTTACATATCAGAGAAAGCCTCAAATCCTGCAACTCTAGTGCTCATGGTGGTGAGGAGTAACGTACGACAACTCAGTGCATCTGCGACACGGTTCAGACTCTCTGTTTGGTGCCTCAGCGCAAACGTGAATTTCTGCAAGTACGCCACCCACTTGGCATGCCGTCGACTCAGCTTGTGTTGTCCATTGATGTACTTCAGGGCCTCATGATCAGTGAAAAGAATAAACTCCCTCTGAACTAGGTAGTGACGCCAATGCTTCAGGGACCGAACTATGGCATAAAACTCCAAATCATAGGTGGAATAATTCTTCTTTGATCCTGATTGCTTCTCACTGAAAAATGCTATTGGGCACCCTTCCTGACTCAGAACACCACCAATGCCAACCCCAGACGCATCACAATTTACCTCAAACACCTCTTCAAAATCAGGAAGTGTCAAAACTGGTGCTTCTGTCATCTTCTGCTTGACTAGTTGAAAACTGGCCTCTGCCTCCTCGGACCACTGGAAATCATGCCCCCGTAAGGCACTCTATGATAGGAGCAATCAAAGTGCTGAAGTTTCTGATGAACTGACCGTAGAAGGACGCCAATCCATGGAAACTTCTGACACCGTGTAAGGTCTTTGGTTTGGGCCACTCCAAGACCGCATCTATTTTCGACTGATCTGCATGAATACCATCAGTAGACATAACAAAACCAAGAAAAGTAACAGTAGTGAAGAAAGAACACTTCTTCTGATTGACGAACATGCGCTCCGTCCTCAACTTATCAAAAACAGCACGAAAGTGATCAAAATGTGCCGCCCATGTCGGACTATAAATGAGGATGTCGTCGAAGTAAACTACAACAAATTTCCCCATGAAAGGCCGTAAAACCTGATGCATAAATCTTATAAATGTACTGGGCGCATTGGATGGGCCAAAAGGCATGACCATCCACTCATACAACTCATGATGCATCTTAAACGCTGTTTTCCACTCATCTCCAGGCGGGGAATTGGAAACCTGTATTTTACTATAATCTTATTGATTGCCCTGCTATCAACACACATACGCCAAGAGCCATCTTTTTTTGGCACTAGCAGAGCAGGTACTGCACATGGGCTCATACTCTCACGGATGTGGCCCCTCTCCAACAATTCTACCACCTGTCGCTGCAACTCTTCAAATTCCTTAGGACTGAGGCGATAAGCCGGCCGATTAGGCAAACTGGACCCCGGAACGAGGTCGATCTGATGCTGAATATCCTGCATAGGCGGCAGCCCAGGAGGAAGATCCTCTGGCATCAGGTCAGAAAACTCTGCAAGAAGCTGTTGCACCTCTGTTGGCAAATCTTAATTCACATTGACTGCACTATTTTCACAAGGTAACAAAGCATAGACCACATCTCCACGATTAATCTCAACTAAAAACCTGGACCTAGAAAGCAGGTTAGTATTATTGGTTACCGGGGTAGGAGTGGTTCCTTCCCGACGAGGTGCCAACACAATCTTCTTCCTTTTAATGCTAAAGGAATATGTATTTTTTCGCCCATCATGAATAACACTGCGATTATACTGCCAATGTTTGCCTAACAATACATGACAAGCATCCATAGATACAACATCACACCAAGCATTATCAAAATATTTTCTGCCAATCGAAAAAAACACTAGGCATCGCCTATCTACTGTTACCTCACTGCCTTTATTCAGCCATGATAATTTGTACGGCTTGGGATGACGATTTGTCTTCAACTACACTTTCTGGACAACCTCTTCAGAAACGACGTTCTCACAACTGTCACTATCAATGATCATCTTGCAGATAAACACTTTATCTGCAACTGTGCATGTCGTGTGGAAAATATTGGTTCTTAACCAATCGTCCCCTGAATCATCCTTGAGAGTCAATAGACTCTTACGAACAACCAGAGTCTCATGACCATCTCCATACAGCACATCTCCATCTTCATCATCGTCATACACAGGCTCTCCAAGTTCCTCAAATTCGTCTACCACGTCTTCCTCAATCAAGAGATTGTTGCCTTTCTGAATAGCAGGCTTCCTGCACTCAGTCGCTCTATGTCCTTGTTCACCACATCTAAAACATCTAATAGTAGAGTTACTCTGCGGTGGTGGTTGGGTAGGACGGGATTCTTGAGGGCGAACTGGCCGACTGCTTTGATCACTTCTGATCATAGTCCTCCTGTTCTGCTGTTTTTCCACAGCAAGTGCATGCTGGTAGGCTTCAGAAACGGTCCACAGTGAGTGAAGGGACATCCTGCAGGGGTTGTCGTAATCCCCCTAAATATCGTGCCACCATCTGCTCTTCCGTCTCTGATAAGTCATTACGGGCTACTAATTGATAGAACTCTTCCGTGTAATCATCAACTGATTTCGTGCCTTGCCTCAATGAATGAAGTCGTTGAAACAAAGTTTGAGTGTAGCCGAAAGGAAGGAAGTGACGCTTCATCTTTTTCTTCATCTTTTCCCAATCAGTGATTTTGGCCTGGCCCTGCCTGTCGCGTGATCGCTTCAACTGCTCTCACTATGCAGATGCTCTGCCTTTGAGTTTGATGGCAACCAATTTCACTTTGACAGGATCTGAAACTTCCTTATACTCAAATATACGCTCTACTTCATTCAACCAATCCACGAATCCTTCGGCCTGTAACGTCCCAGAAAACTCGGGTAGATCTACTTTGAAATTGAGATTTCCATGACGATCCCCCCAACCACGGCGCTCCTAGAATCGAGCACGATTGTGATACGGGTTTTCGAAACTGGAATCAGGATCGTGATTTTCCATCTCACGATTATCGAATTCCTGCGCCGTTAGACGCTGGGTTAGCTCTGCAACTTGCCTCTCTAAATCTTCAATCATCACTTCTTGAACGTTACGATCACGATGAGGGGCTTCCTCGTTCGGAACCTGCCCGCGACCACGACCACCAGCCATAGAAACTGATAAAATCTCACCCCAAGAAGATGTTGAAGCTCTGATACCAACTGACGCCAGGCAGAATAGCGATTATTCTGTAGGCTAATAGCAACAGATAATTGACAGGGAAGAACACAAGATGACGGCCCAAAACACAGAGAAATAGCTCTAATGTTTTATCAAATTACTCAAATCAAATGTATCTCTAAAATCAGCCCACAAGCCGGGCTTTATAGCTTAAACTCATCAATATTGGAATTTTACCAAAAATAACAACACCCCAATAATCATGCTAAAACAAAATACATAATAAAAGAAATAAATTAACAGAAATCTGGCCCAAATTGGATTCAGAATTACTTCCTAAACAATAATTGAAATATTACTATAAAGGGAAATAAACTGCTAAATTTGTGGATTTAGAAGGGAAAACGGTGGAATTTGGCATCGAAAAGATGTGCAACGAGCGTGTTATTTGACAGCTCAGCATCATCTGACTCGGATCCTCCTGCATATTAGTATCTCTCCCAGAGAGTGCCTTCGCTACCGCTTTCTAGATCAAACGATTTTGATACAGATTTACAGTTAGTCTAACCTTCTTGAGTACCTCAAAGCCTTAACCTCACTACATGGCATATTTCTTTTGTTTCTCTTGTTTGGTAGGTCTTCTTGGCCTAATTCCCCTTTATGCTTTATTTTGACGACTGACATGAATTCTTGGATCATGGAAGAGTCTTGTGGTCAACATCTTCTATAGGCATACTATTTACCCTTGTTGTAGGTTATGTCTTAGTGTCCACTTTACCATGATGTTTTAAGTGTACTGTCCTTTGTCTCCTTGTAATTATTATTTATGAGGAAGACACAAATTACTTTATGGTATTGGGGCTTGTATTGGGTGTTTTGCTTAATGTTAACATTGCTTTTTGCATCTTTAATTGCATCCGGTCATTGTAACTTAGTAATTCATTCCCTGCAAACTTCCTTCCTTTGTGTTCCCCTGAGAGCTTCTCATTCTACAGGGTTCACTTAGAATATTTGTGTCTTTCTCATTTTTTTTTTTAAACTGTCTCCTTGTAGTTATTATTAGTTATATATACACACATATATATTTGTGTTCCCCTTGTAGTTAATATTTGTGCTCCCCTGAACCAGCTTTAGTTCCATCTTGTTTCTAATACGTTGTCATCAAGAAATTGCATACACCAAAACACTGTTGTTGACTGTAGCCATGTGTGTGCTGCATCGTTATAAATTCAATCTCATAATGCTCCCATAATCCGACAACTGGAAACAACTGCAATCAGTGGGGCATCTATATAATTTTACTATTACTTAAGTTACTATATGCCACCTTCAAACTCCTAATGCTACATGATACCCTGTTAGAAAGTATATATACTATCCTAACAATCCAATGGAGTTCATGATTGCCACCTTCGACTTATCATCAATCTCCTACTTCATTTTAGTTTTCCCCCTATTTGAGGGCACGGTTATGTCTTTGTGTATTATTCCTGCATCAATTGCCAATCGTATTGAAAAGCGTATGAGAGGATTCCTTTGACCAACTACAAAGAAGATCCACTTGCTCAATTGGAGGAAAGTTTGCCAGCCAAAGTCCAAAGGGGGGGCCTGGTCCTTAAGAGAACCAGGAAATTTAATAAAGCCCTTCTTTTGAATTGGATTTGGAGATTTAGTAATGAAACTGAGGCTCTACAGCTTGATTGGTTTACCTAGGAGCCAACTTCTTCTTATGGGTGTTCTTTGTGAAAATAGATTTTGCAATTCAAACAATTGGTACATGCTCACATCTCGATTATGACATGATATGTGATCTCCTTCATAATGGTGAATGAATTAACTCCTGAGACCAGAAATGGAATGGAGATAATGACATGAAATCTTCTTTCCTAGCAATCTACAATGTAATGCACAATAAGTAGATCTTGCAGCTTAGGAGGAATTTCAATGATTGGGAAAATTTTCAAATGACCAACCCCCTTGCATGATATCTCTTGGATATGGATGCTGACAAATGGCTTTGGAATGGTAGAGTAGAGATAACTGTGAAGGAATGGTATAAACAGTAGGCGCCTCTTTTCCTGCCTCTAATCGCTACAATAGAGTTTGCAAGCTTCATCCCTTTATTTGGATGAAGGAAGTTCCCTAGACTCGAGGAGTGACTTTCCTTCTTTGGACTGTTCTTCATGAGCAGGTCCCCACTTTGGACAACATTAATAGGAGAGACATTCAACTTTTTAATCATTGTGTGCTTGTGATCAAGATGAAGAATCTATTGACCACTTGCTGCTATTTTGCTCTTTTGTTAACTGGGGTGTTAGCTTTTTCTGATTTTCATGTCCAAGCCTCCTTATCTCAATCATTATAGGTGAATGAGTGGAACACTGATACTCTTTCAACCTTATCCTCCTTCCAATCTTTCTCATTTTGGAAGTGGGTCTAATCTTTCTCTTTTGGGAAGTGGGGCTGGGAGAGACTAGTTGATGTAGTGGTTTGGATGGTTTGGAGGGAGAGGAACAATAGAATCTTCATGGAGGTAAAAAAGGAAGTTGTCAAGCTTTGGACTGATGTCAAAGTAACTCTATGGTTTTGGGCTTGTAATTGGGATAGATACACTGTGAATTAATAACAATCCAGATATAGTGTTACACTTTCAAAAGGCTGTATTATGCCAAGGACAATCCAATGCACGTGCCAGTCATCCGTATTATGAGCACTTTATTGTAATTGGTTAATGATGGGTTGATCTCTTATAAATTTCTCCTATTTTTAAAAGTGGGTACTGCTGTGTTATGTTTGTCACTCTTTGTAATGTGTGGTGCATATGAGGAAGGCTAGGCAATAGTTTCCCCTCATTATATTGCTTTTGTATAATGTGTTGTGTAGTCAGAAACTCAGAAATCGTATATTGAACATGCAAACTTCAAAATCCATTTGAATTATCTTATTTTATTCATCTTTTCGTAAATGCAAAGAATCAAAACTTGAAGCTTGCACATCAATACTCACAAATCAGAGTTGGTCTTGGGTTCATTCTTTTGATTCCGACCACTAAAATTAGGGTCCTAGTGTTTTCTCAGTCAAGATGGGATAATCGTTGGACAAGGTCTTAATGCTGAAAGGTGTTTTATCTATTAGCAACTGGGCAGTTAGTGCATTATGCCTTACAGTAAAAAAATTGTCCATCTAATGATGATCTCATTGTAATTAAGTGTTTGTGTTTTTAGTATGTACACCATGATAAGTAATATGTTTCACCAATTTACTTCCAGTGGCAAAGAGGACATCAGTTTTTGACGATCCAACAGTAGAGATCCAAGAGCTAACGGCAGTCATCAAGCAGGATATTACTGCCTTGAACTCAGCAGTAGTAGACTTGCAGTTACTATGCAACTCACAAAATGAGAGTGGGAACATCTCCAGTGATACTACCAGTCATTCAACGACAGTTGTAGATAACTTGAAGAATCGCTTGATGAGCACCACAAAAGAGTTCAAGGAGGTTCTCACAATGAGGACAGAGGTATGCCAAGCATGGGTGCAATAATGACCTTGATGTATCTTTTCTTTTTCTTCTACTGTGGTGCTTTGCATTATCCTTGTCATATTGTCTTCTATTGATTTGGTTGTACTTGTGCTTCTGCAGAACTTGAAGGTTCATGAGAACAGAAGGCAATTGTTTTCTTCTTCGGCTTCGAAAGAGTCTACCAATCCTTTTGTTCGTCAACGTCCGCTTGCCTCCAGGCAAACTGCTAATTCCACGCCAGCCCCTCCACCTCCATGGGCCAATGGGAATGGGTCAACATCATCATCACAATTGTTTCCCAGGTAAATTCTCAATGATATTGTGTTGGTCAGTCACAAAAGAAAGGGCCATGTTTGTAATTGATCTCTGTTGCAGTTTGGTAGGGTTTTTTTTAATTGTTTCCCAGGTAAAATTTCCAGGCTTTCTCCTAATATCTTCCTCCCTTTCTATGAAATATTTTAAATTTTTGACATCAACAGATAAACATGGATATATCTAGTGACTTGTCATGGAAGCTTTTGCCATGATGTCTAATATAAGGTGTAGAATAAGATGCGAGCAAACTTTTTATTTTCGGTTTTATCTTACAGAAAGCAGATGGATGGGGAAGCAGCTAATCAGTCTCAGCCGTTGCTACAGCAGCATCAACAGCAGATGGTTCCACTACAAGATAGTTACATGCAGAGCAGAGCTGAAGCTCTTCAAAATGTGGAATCAACCATTCACGAGTTAAGCAACATCTTCCAACAGCTGGCGACCATGGTTTCTCAGCAAGGCGAGCTTGCCATCAGGTTGTATTTTGATTTTGGCATATATTTTACTACATCCATATGTAAATGCTGTTTTGTTTTTCCAGAGTTACTATTATATTAGCATGTAGAAAACCATATCAAGAGAAGGAAAAAGGCATTATTAGTATGTAACGGGAATCTATAATGGATAGAATGTAGTGCTGAATCAAATACATAAGCTTATTATCTAAAACATAGAAGAAACACCAAATGACTCTGATTTTTTACTAGTCTAGATTGAGTGTTATACCCATGATGATGACACACTTACTCTCGGTAGAGTATAATTAACATATGGGACCAAGCATTCAGTGGTTTCAGCTCCAATCTTTTTTCAGTAATCATCATGATAGGATTAAGCTGAATTTCAGCATTTCAAATATTTCCATATATTCTTTGAAAAAAGGAACTAGGTATTTGCCCAGAGAACTGCAGCTTTTATAGCCTCCATCCAATCAGGTTAACAATTGGCATTGAAATGTTTGTCATATGGAGTCCAAAAAAGGTTGTGAGAGTAGTCTGTGTATTTTCATTTTATTGGAGAAACTAGTCAAACTAAACAATGAGTTTTCCATTTGTTAGGATTGATGAAAACATGGATGATACATTAGCAAATGTAGAGGGGGCACAGGGGCAACTGCTGAAGTACCTCAATGGGATCTCATCAAACCGGTGGCTGATGATCAAGATATTTTTTGTGTTGGTTGTATTCCTTATGATCTTTTTATTTTTTGTGGCATAATAGTATATCATTATGAAGGGGAACAAAAACAAACGAGAAAGAAAAAAGAGAATGAACCTTTTGTTACTGGTTCTGCCAGGGAGCCCTCGTCTCTCTCTTTGTTACTGTTGTTTTTATAATTTTTTTTGTTAATTTCTTCACTCAACGTATGGATTCTGTTAAAATGCCTCATTGAGAACTCAAATATCCAGATTCAGGATATTTTATACTGCGTGTAGATGTATAGAGTCTTAAACTGCTGTTTCAAGTCTGATTACTGCATCCATCTTTTCTATCGCATTTGTTATATGTTACGAATGCATCGTATAGGCTGTGCATGTGAGGATACATCTGTTATTCAAAGTTGCGGCTGACTATAGCATGAGTGAGCCCATTCATATTATAAACACTTGCCCCTTTCTTATTGACGTCCTGCCCAAACATGGTAGATAGCACCATTGTTAGGGTTCCTTGTTAACATTTGAAAATCTTTATCACAATATTGCTTTGTTAGCCGATGATGATAGTATGTTTGCCCCACCATTTCAAAGCGTTGTGCATCAACCTTGCTTCAGCATCGTTCATGTTTATTGAAAGTTAGTTGACAGTTACAACATACTGAAATGCAATAACTATATAATGATTGCAGTCTTAACTTTATACTTTTGGTGTATTAAAAATTTGGAACTGCTCAATAAAAAAAATTCTTCATCCATAATAAATTTCAAGTAAATTGGATAATAAAACACAATATAACATGAGCAAGAATATGAATCTTCATGACCATGTCATCATGGTTGATGCAAAATGATGTTGGCCAACAGTTGTAAATGCATGCTGCTGCTAATGATATAGTTAGTGTTGTTTGTCTGTCTTGATGATGATGTTGTTGGTGGTGAGTATGATAGCCATGATATAGTAGGAATGATGATGAAATATTGTTGTCAACAACAGATAATGGTGGTGATAATAATGGTTAAAGTGTATAATGAAAATAAGTGAAAGATGATGGTGGTGATAATAATTGTTGAAATGTATGTTGAGAATGATTTCATTTCTATCCAATTTACCTCATCATAAAAAATCCCAATGAGATGGGCTCCAGATGGATTAGATAGCTGCTAGGTAATGTCAACCTCTTCACTATCAAATTTGATCTACCCATGATTTTGATTCATGAATGAAGCATGTTCTGGTTTTGGGACCCAACAAAAAAAGCCTACTCAGGTGTTTAGCTACTGTATTAGCAACTAAAATTGCTTTGAATCCAATGTACATCAAGCTCGTTGTCTAAACCCAACTAAGGTTGGACATGCGTTATGCCCCTGAATATACTGTATTTGTCACACCTTGGTTAATCCATATGTGATTGACTATGTGAGTAGTAAATTTTGTAATATGAAAAGGTTGTATCATAAAAATATTGATGCTTGGAAATATGTATTCATAATTTTTTTTAATTGGAAAATGATATAAAAATCAATCAATAAGAAATTATAAATTGTATATGGTCTATTTAATATGAGGGCAGTTTGTGGATTTATGTTGTTGATAGGGGTATTTTTGGTATTTTAATGGGTTTTAAGACACCTTGCATTGTTCCTTTATGGCTTTACATTTACTAGGGGCGGAAGTGCTCTATGTGCACGTGAATAGAAGAGCTAGGGCGATCGCTGTGGGAGGAAGAAAGGGGGCGGGGCGGTGGAGAAGAGGAGGAAAGACCAGGAGGGAGAGGAGGAAAGACCAGGAGGGAGAGGACGGGGATATTGATGCAAATTTGGTAATGTGGCAAGTGCATTTTGGACATTTTAAAATCTTGACACATTTAAGAACACTGACATTTCAATTGTCGTTACAGAAGTAGATAATAGTAGAGATGCGATGACTACAAACCATGTCTTCGATCATTTTCATTTCATATGTCAGGTGTACCTACCAATATTTCAAATAGACATTCCTTATAAATGCAAGTTGAAACATTTTTTTTTCTTCTGATAATAACTTTAATTTACCTCGGCTCCTCACGCTTTTAGATTACCGGTAGAAACCTCCAGGTATCGCCGGCTCAGGAAGGAGGTAAGGTCTCACCCCTTGTCCTTAATTTACAGAAGGAGGTATCTGGCCATGGGGCATTCCATGAATTGTTACCCTCATTTACTTGAATGCATTAGTTCAATGCAATTGACCACAAATCATGCCACCCTCCATCTTTATTCAAAATATAAACACAAACTTGAACATGGGCTTAGTCTTCAAGTGGAGGTGACAATTTGTGATTTGAAATAATTGATCGACTCTGGTAATTAATCAAAGTATAATTAAGTTTGAGTTACAAGTTTGAAACTCGGTGAATCACTCTCAAACCATGTGATTGATATGTTACCCATTGTCCAGTCGTGTCAAACAGGTCAACGTTGTCATTGACCCTACTTGACATGATTTGTTTACTGATGATACACCAAATCGTTCTTAAATCTGCGTTGTATGCGTGTCAAGATGATCTCGGCAGCAGAGCAAAGCAAGATTGCCCACCAAATCTGGCAAGGCTCAAATAACATTAAGCCCACATTAGCATAATCCAGAAGGTTGGATCCAAGTTGCAGCGCCCTATTAAGCCCACACGTCAAATGGTAAAGCCCAATACTCGTAAGCCTTAATCAGGCAAGTATTTGGGGGATCACCTAAGACGGGCATGCCAACAACATATTGGTTTCGACTAGGAAACATATATCGGAGTATAAGTCGTGCATGGAAACTTCCTTGCATTGACACACTCCAAAAGGAAAACCTCTCCCGCAGATCTAGGAGCATAAGTCGTGTAGAAAAACTCTCATACATGGACAACGCCCAACTAGGAAAGGATCTTCAGCAGATCTATTTTACTAAACTATGCCACCAAAGGCTTAGCCGAATGAGGACTCGCATTATAAATAAGACAAATTTGACGAAGAAATGTATGCTACAAACCCAATTTCCAGCTTTAAGTCTTTCTCAAGCCTTGACTGACTTTAGCATCGGAGTGTCATCGGCCACCACAACGGTGGTCCTTAGCTCACGTGCGTTCCTTGTGCAGGTCAATGTCAAGGAGAGCGAGATTTGACTACATCAGTTTGGCGTCGTCCGTGGGGAACGACGAAGTTCCTTTAAAAAACAATGATATCACTCTGCCTCATAGTACAGAGATATGGTGACCACGAGATCTCGCAACAATGGAGATGTCCCTAAGCCCTCAAACACTCGTACTGCAAAGCGCCGCCAGTTTCGGAGAATCCAACAACACAAGGGGAACAAAACAGACCCCCGCGGCAGCAACGGTGGACCCAAGGGTGGATCTACTGTCAACCTAGATGTAGCAGATTGCACAAGCGCTAAAGATGTTCACCTAGCAGAACCCTCCACCCATAGAAAGAAAACGGGAGCAGCGAAGAGCCTCGTCCCCAGAAAACACAAGGGAACACGTTCAGGAGAGCCACGCTGCCCCTGCATGCTCTTAGTGGACCAGAGGCGGAGACCCAACGTTTAATGCTGACTGATAGGTCTCCCAGAACCCCATCCGGCTAGGGGCAACCAATCCTGGCGTGTTGTTCAACCTCACTGTCCCGCTATTCATGGATCATATCATGAACGAGCCTTGGCCGAAGAAATTCACTCCACCGAAGCTGAAATTCTATGAAGGGACGATAGAGCCATCCGATCACTTGCGCCTCTTCCAACATGTAATGCCCCTCAAAAAAGGATCCAAAACAATAATGTGTTGGTCATTCCCTACCAGCTTGAAAAAGTCAATGTTGACCTGGTTCCACAGCCTCCCTTCAAGGTCCATCGAGTCATTTCGGACACTGACAAAAGTGTTCCTTATACACTTTGTCGGTAGCCAGCGAATTAGGAAGGGCTCACGTTATCTGGTCACCCTCAGACAAGCCAAGCGAGATGTTATAGGAATACATCATGCGCTTAAACGATGAGTTGACTCTCATCGACAGTTACAGTAGCAACACTGCGATCACAACCTTCTCCTCAGGTCTGAAGAGATGCAAGTTCTATGATTTCCTCACTCTGAACCCTCCAACCAATATGGTGGATTTGCTGAAAAATGCCCAGAGATACATAACTATCGATGAGATGATGGCCGCCAAGAAATAGGCGAAGTCTAAAAAGAAACCCTTTGCATCTAGAGACAAAAAGGAGGGGAAGAAATAGGATGACGATGACATAAAGAGAAAACACAATGATAACAAGCCCGACTCTGGCTGTGCAAGGCAAGATAAGGCCTCCAACTACATCGATGTTAAATCTGTCACTCCTTTCAACTCCAGTCTGTTCGACATCCTCAACTCTATCAAGATTTGGGAAGAGCTAAAGTGGCCCACAAAACAGCAAGGAGACCCCTCTAGGCTCGATAACAACAAATATTGTTCCTTTCACAAGGAGAGCGGCCATGACACTGAGAAATGTAAAAGTCTCAGGAGCGAGCTAGAGTATTGGATCCGAAAGGGGAAGCTCAAGGAGTTTCTGAGCCTGAAAAAAAATAGGACCGGGCAAAGGAATAAGAAGATTTCGTTAAGGAGATAGAAAAGAAACTTCTAGCATCATATATGTGCTTCATGGAGTCGATTCCAAAGGCGAGCAATCAAACAGGTCTCGCAAGAAGATACTTATCGAAATGCGAACGCAACCCACCTGCTGCGAGCTCAAACAAGTGCAGTATGCACGTATTCAAAGCCACATCCCACCGCTGACGTTCATGGACTAGGACCTTCAGGGCGTTCATTCTCCCCACAATGACTCCCTAGTCATCTCGGTCCTCGTTTCAAAGTGGGAAGTGAAAAGAGCCTTGGTGGACACAGGAAGCTCTTTAAACATCATGTTTCTCAACGCTTTCCGTAACATGCAACTTAAGGAGGTGGACTTAATACCAGCCAACCAATCCCATGGTCAGGTTCAACGAAGAGATATGCTTCCCTATTGGGAGGATCGGCTTAATGGTAGTGGTAGGAGAGCCACAATTACGAAAGTACCTTGTCCAAGAGTTCATGGCGGTCGATGCTCTGTCTACCTACAAACAACATCATCCTAATGAGGCCTTAGCTTCACCATATGGAAGTAATAGTTTCTATTCTGCACCAATCCATCAAGTACACAACCAATCAGGCCCAAGGAACTATTCGTGGTGATCAACCTTCAACGAGAGACTACCACTATGCAACGCTGAAGCAGCTAGATTGCTAGCAGTTATAGCTCGGGCCCGCGGGACATATCAAACACCAGGCCAGATTCGGGGGGAGAATCACCTCATGTGGACTGTGACAAAGCTCCGACAACTAAAGCTCAGCTATCCGACGAGCCGGAATCCAGTACTGGAAACACCATCTAGTCTAGCACAAAGCTAAGTAATAACGGTTCAGCAATCAAGACACACCCTTTGAACGCTGACAGCCAGCGAGGAACGACCTGCCAGTGCGAAGTTCACTCTTCAGTAACTTCGCCAACATTGGTGATACCTGACGCTCCGCCAAAAGAACTACACAGTCTAAGCCAGGACCGTGTACGTCTCTCTCAGGGCTAGATTGATTTAGTTTCTATTTTAAATCAAACTATCTTATTATTTTGATTTCTTTTGTTGTTGTTTTTTTTTTTCCAGTTTACAAGAATTGCTCGCACAAGACATATCAAAGAATAAAACAGACTTTATTGATTACAATGGAAGTTATTACAAAGCTTACTTGAATGACTAGTACAACAGCTTATACACTACAAGTATCTACGTCCGACACAAGTATCTTTTCGCTCAAACGCACGACAAGACTTCACTCCGCCAATCTATCTTCAGAAAGGATTCAGAAGTGAAAGTAAAGTACTTGAAGAAGGTTGCAAGTACATGCTTAACTCTTCACTCCGCCACTTTGCCTCACAAAGATGATCTGAAAGTGGCAACAGAGACACTTACAATAGATTGCAGACATCCCTGCCCCGCCAATCTGCCTTGCGAAGAAGATTCAAAAGAAGAGCAGAAGGGACCAAATGGGGATGTCTCTCAAATGTGTAATGCCTAGGGTGACACAGAGTTACCACCCCAGGAACACAAATCGCGTCCTCCAGAGCCCCGCTCCGCCAAATCCGTCTCCCCGCCGTTGCATCGCTTGAGAAGCCTAGTGGATACAGTAGAAAAATCCGCCCCAAAACTAGTTGCTGGTATTATCTCCCAACAATAGTGATGGAGGGAAACTGGGGAACAAAAAAAAGCAATAGACAGTCTCGTCCCTTGGGGTAGAGTTTGTACTTCTTCTAAGCAATGTAAAAAGAAATAACAAGGTCCCATGGAACCAATTGGATGCTCACCCAAACCAGGTGTCACCGCATAAAAGTAGGTGTTATCAAGACTCGTCGCTGCAAATGTCAGAACATTCGAAGTCCCCAATAACGAAGATATTCCTTTAGCCTTTGGAGAACCCCAAAACATATTTTCTAAGGAGATGCATTTTAGGAACATTCTCTAAAGCATACATGAAAATGCTTGAAATGGTGAACTCCAGCATATATATTGGCGCGATGGTTCATGAAATGAAATCAATCAACAGTTATCAGCCAATTGCAACTGCATGAGTCCACATTCATCGAATAATGGCACTGCATGTATCCCCATTAACTGGGGGGAGTAACCGACAACGAACCGTTTCGTAATCTATGCCATTCATCTGGCACGCTGATCCTTACAACACTGTTCGCCAACCAATGGGCCCAAGCAAATACCCCGCCGGATTCAGCCTAGTACAGTATGAAGGCCTTTAGCGTCCATGCAACACAGAACATGCCTACAACGATATTATTAATAAGTCCAAGGTATCCGCTCTATTGTCTGTCGTTCATTGAACCTAGATAAACTCGGCCCAATCGATTTTTATGGCGATCCGACTTCAGAACTAGATCTATTGGTCCGACCTTCGTATTAGACTCCCATGCAAATTAAGCAAAGCGGACTTACATGCCCAAGGCCAAGTGGAGGCCTAACTCGATCAAAACTTAGTCAGTTTCGACTGATGACGATGGCTTCTGATATGCTCTAACCCTAGTCCGCCAAAAATGGACGATGTCGACTTATAAAGTGGGAGCTTAGTCAGTGCTCTAATGCTTGATCACGATGACTAGCCAGGGACCATTGTCCAACTACAGATAATGGTCGCCAAACCTAACCAAATCTTAGTCGGTTTAGAACAATGACAATAGCTTTTGGTCCACTCTAATGCCTAGTCCGCCAGACGAATGACAATGGCTTAGAAAGTGGGAGTTTAGTCAGCGCTTTAATGCCTGATCGAGACATCTCGCCAGGGATCACTATCCGACCACAGATAACGATCATCAAACCCAACCAAAGCTTAGTCAGTGACAACTGATTACGATAGCTGATGGTCAGCTTGAAGCCTAGTCCACAAATAACGGATGACGACGACTTAGAAAGTGGGAGTCTAGTTAACGTTCTCAATGTATGATGACGATGGTTTGCCAAAGATCATCGTTCAGTTACGAACAATGATTGCTGAACCCGACCAAAGCTTAGTCAGTGGCCACTGATAACAAAGGCTTCCGGTCCGCTCTAACACCTAATCCACCGAGCGCGGATGACAATGGGTTAGAAAGTGGGAATCTAGTCAGTGCTAACGCAGCTTGATGACGATGGCTTGCCAAGGATCTTTGCCTAATTGCAGGATCGCTGAATTGTATAACTTTAACACCTAGTTCGTCGAGCGCGGATGACGATGAGTTAGAAAGTGGAAGTCTAGTCAGTGTTCATGCGGTCTGATGACGATGGCTTGCCAGGGATCATTGTCCTTTCCTAGACAATGATCGTCGAACCCTATCACTCTAACACCTAGTTCATCGAGCGCGGATGATGATGGGTTAGAAAGTGAGAGTCTAGTCAGTGCTCATGTGGCCTGATGACGATGGCTTACCAATGATCATTGTCCTTTAGCAGACAATGATCGTCGAATCCTATCACTCTAACACCCAGTCTGCCAAGCGCGGATGACGATGGGTTAGAAAATGGGAGTCTAGTTAGTGTTCATGCAACCTAATGACGATGACTTGTCAGGGATCGTTGTCCTTCCACAAACAATGGTCGTCGAACCTAGTCAAAGCTTAGTCAGTTTCGACTGATGACAATGGCTTTTGGCCCAACCTACGGTCAAGTCCGTCATAAGCAGATTAAGGTGGTCTAAAGAATTCGAAGTGCAATGACTTCAAAATCTATTATGCAAGTAACGTATCTAGGAGACCGCCGCAAAATATGACAACACAGCTAAGCTTTAGAAAGTACAAATACGAAATACTACTTAACAATCTTTCTTTAAGTCATCTCTTAAAAATTATAGTTGTTTTGGAGAATCTGCCCCATAGGCCGACGAGTCGACTACATCAGAAGGAACTGCGGGTGACAAGTTAACATCGCCCGAAGCCTGTCCTGAGTTGCTAGACAGGGACACAAAATCAAAGGCTTCTATTCTCGATCTTCCAATAAAAACCTTCCTATAGCACGCAAAGTCAAGCTCAAGACCGGGGTTTTCTTCTTTGATCAGACCTAGCAGTTCCAACCTACCCTGGACGATGTCTGGGAATTCTGAAGTTGCATGTTGCTACTGTTCCTAAACTTTGGACTATGCTAAGCTCACCTCCACCTTTGTTAGGCTATATGAGAGCTCAGCCACAAGATATTGCTCTTATGCCAGTCGTTGTCTCAGCGGATTTAGCTCAGCCAACGTAGACACGACCTAGGTCTTCGCTTCTTGGATACACCGACGCTCATCAGCCAACTCAGATTCATATTCCTGATGCAATACAATCCACTCAGACTCAGCTCTCTCCTATTCAACGGTTTGGGCTTGCAAATTAGCTTGAGCCTTGCCTGTCATCTCTTCCACGCGCTTCAACTCCTCTCGAGTGTGCCCCAACTCCGTTTTTGCGGACACTAAGCCAACCTTGGTCAAATTCAACTCAGCCTTTGAGGCTGCCAGTTTGGCCTCAAGATCAGCCCGAGCAACCCACAACAATTCAGAACTCGTCCCAGCACCGCACTATTCCAACTGCTTGCTTAAGGATTATGCCCGCTAGAGAGCATTCGAATATGACTTTCGCAGTTTAGCAAAAGCCTTCTCCAAAGCATGGACTCTACTGCGAGCGTCAGGGTGCAACTCACTCTGATCCAATGACACATCCGCTTCAACCCTGAATGTCGACACTATCCTAAGAGAATCCGTCAAAGACACCAACTCCGCAGCCGAGGCCTTCTCAACTGAAAGCTCAACCCGATACTCAGCTCCAGAGTCTATGGGCGGGAGAGAGGGAGAAGATCCACGCCCCAAGGCGGCATCTTCGGCAGAATGAAGAACATCAACAGATTCGGTGGCGGGATCCAAAGCTTCGACTTTGTTGAGGTTCGCCACCTTTGTACCAAACCCCTCCAAGACAACTACGGGAGCATGAAGCTCGAGCAGATTGATTAGGCCTAAACCCCGCGATGGTCACTTCTCTCCCCAACGAAATCAATTTAGAAGAAGAATCAATTTTACGATCGGCTCACTTCCTATTGGGCCGACCAATGGGTGGCATGGCTGCCTTCAACTCAACTTGCCTTGCGTGGCTAGGTATCGTAAGTTTCATCTTCTTGGAATGACTACTACTAGCATCCCTTAGCAATGGCCTAAACAAAGTAGGAGCCACATGGAAGTACTTGAACAACTCACTCGACACGATGTTGTCCGAAACCATGACCTCCTCGATAGTCATCAAAGGAAGCTTATTGAACACCCTCCTCATAGACTCCTCAGTAAGAGTTGGAATCACAAATTTCCCTGCAAAAAATAATAGAACGAAATCTCAATATCCACAGTGGTTATACAACAAAAAGGGGGAACGTTATGCTTACTGCGATCAAATTGAAAGTATCTGACAATTGGACGCCCCTCCAGTTTGAAGTACGAAGAGCTCGAAGAAGCCTGAAAACAATACTTTATCCAAAACTTGAAATCATCCGATAGGGAGCCCAAATAGATCGGGCGTACTCAACCAACAGGCTCCGTGACCATTCAGCCGAGAGGAAGTCAACAGATGGATCACTTGCAGAGTTAACCAAAAATCCAACATCCTTCGCCCTAATAAGAACAACTATCAAGGTCCTGGATTTGTTTGGTACCGTCTGCGCGGGAGGAATGCGAATATACGATAGGAAGCGCCAAACATCTTCCGGAACTGAAAACGAAGCCCGAATTGGAACATGCATTTATGCAATGAGATAAATCCTTGCGGAGGTATTAATAGATTTTGGGTAGCACCCAAGGGAGAAAGTTCCAAGTCTTCAGGAATCCAGTATTTGTCCCAGAGCTTAACCAAATTGGATTTAACGACCTTCTGCTCCTAGTAAAATTTAAGACAGGCATGTGACAGCTCTTGACCAGGGGTGAGTTCGACATTGTTCGTCATGAAAGAAAGTGTGAATTTTCAAATGCACTTGCAACAAGAACGCAAAAGCAGAAAAGTAAAAAGGAGTTTCAGAAAAGTTACAGAAGTAAAGAAATTCTCATCTGCAGAAACGACAACTTATAAAGCCAAAGGTTCGCGACCACTTTTTACGAGCAGTCACATAATCATTTAATGATGTGCGCCGCTCGAGACGATGTTTCAGGCTCAATCATCACGATTGTATAATTTCTCAAAAATGACTTAGTGGACCGATGCGATGGTCCACTAACTCAAGGAAACAGCTGATGATACACCAAACAGTCCTAAAATCTGTGTCGTATGCGTGTCAAGATGATCTCGTCAGCATAGCAAAGTGGGCCCAATTGCCTACCAAATCTGGCAAGGCTCAGACAACATTAAACCCATATTGGCATGATCCAGAAGGTTGAATCCAAGTTGCAGCGTCCTATTAAACCCACATGTCACATGGTAAAGCCCAATACCCGTAACCCCTAATTAGACAATAATATGGGGGATCACCAAAGACGGGCATGCCAACAACACATTGGTCCTAACTAGGAAACATATACCGGAGTATAAGTCGTGCATGAAAACTTCCTTGCATGGACAACACTCCAAAAGAGAAACCTCTCCCGTAGATCTAGAAACACAAGTCGTGTAGGAAAACTCTCATACATTGACGACTCCCAACTAGGAAAAGATCTCAAACAAAATCTCTTTCCCTAAACTACACCACCAAAAGGCCTAGCTGAACGAGGACTCGCATTATAAATAAGACACAAGTTTGACGAAGAAATGTACACTACAAAATCCAATTTATAGCTTTAAGTCTTTTTAAGCCTTGTCTAACTTTAGCATTGAAGTGTCATCGGCCACCACAACGGTGGTCCCTGACTCACATGCATTCCTGTGCAGGTCAAGATCAAGATCAAATGAGTCATTCTAGGCGGCGAGGAAACGGGCGAGGGAGGGGGGTTTGACCCCCCATCTCCCTCGAGATTCACATGGATACGCATCTCGAGGGGATAGAGGGTCACACCCCCTCCCTCGCCTGTTTCCTCGCCATTTAGAATCAGCGTTTTGAAAATTTTAAGACATTTATCAAGTGCGTAGGTTATCACACAAAATTTTAGTTTTTGATGACTCTATTATGACATGACAACACCCATTGTTCGAAAATGAAAGGTCACTTAACAAACAAGGATAGTTTAGTAAATCAACCTGGACTTTTTCTGTTATAGCTCCCTCTTTCTCTCTCTCGCAACCCAAAGTGGTCTGTAATGTAAGGTAAAATGTCATTTAAAATGAAATGAAATACAACTCCTGTGTGTCCTCACCGCCACCTTTTCTTTCCCTCCTCTTGTTCACAGTCCACTCAACTACTGACTTGATATTACTCGTCACTGAACCCCTAAAAAACCCCCAAAATGATCAATGTTACCTTCAATGGCTTCTTCTCTTCTCCTCCTCCGAACCCTAATTTCCTATTTCCCCTCTAAACCCCCTTCAAATTCAGTCACTGTAGAAACCCTAAAATGATCCTCCCTTGTTCGAATCGGGATGCAGATTTCCTCTGCTATGGTTCCCACTCCGCTAACCACCAATTCCACTACCACCACCAACCCTCCTCCTCCTTCCTCCTCCTCTATGAGATCAGCTTCAACACCACTCTCTCTCAGTCTCCTCTCTCTCCCTCCTCCATCATCCTCAACACCCCCATCTCTCCACCACAGGCTCTCGCAGCCCTTTCCTAATAACCACACTCGCCAACATGTAATTGAGACGGACCCAATTGCTTCTGCTGACCCTCCACCTCCAATGTTGGCGCCTCCTCTTGCAAGAGTGAGGCTTTCCGACATTACGCCTTATGATGGGGCGCTTGGTGAGACTTATGTTAGGTCAGTGGAGGCGCTGTCGGGGTCCTTGATGAGGAATAATGCGGCGGTCATTCAATTGGGGCCGGAGGATGCTGCCTTGGTAAGGTGCGCACTGGAGGCAACGAGGTTGTACTTCAGAACGAGGACAGTGCAGAGTGGTGGTAGTGCCAACAGCGGGACTTGGGCCAAGGCAAGCCGAGGGGTTTACATGTACAGAGCTGGAAGGTGGGAGTTCAGTACTAGTACTACCTATTGTTTTGACAGTAGGAATTGTGTTGCTAAGTTTTATGATTAATTCTTGATGATTAGAAGATTTATAATTGAGACAATGATACATGTTATTTCCACACTAAAATGCAACAACCAAATGACTAATCTTTAAGCTGAATAAAAGAGTTTGAACACAAAGATGTCTACTTTCATCTATATAAAACTTATAGTCAACACCCCTCTTTTGGAAAGTGGTTTTTGTTTTGGAGATACAACAAAGAGCTGGATGGTCTAATTCTAAGCTAAACATGAATATAATAGCATTGGGAATGATTGGCTTCCTAAAACCACTAATTGAGTCCCGCTTACAGACAAATTGTGAGATGTCCTCACTTTTGTTTTGCCCCAACTCTTTGCCCATTGCCAAGCCATTGCCTTAATATAATCAAATTGCTTTGGTCGGGATGATTATGCTTTTTTGTTTTCTTCTATTATATCATATTGTAAATGAATGGTGGAAACTTCAAATTTCTTTCCTAAAATATATGCTCGTTTTTCTCTTTTTAGAGAACTCAAAATACCATGAGCAAGCTTTGAGGAGGGAGAGATCTACCATTCCGCTGTTTCACCAAGTTATACTGAACTTTTCCTCGCTGTGGTTCCATCTTGACTTATATTATCAGTTGCCACACTGATTTTGTGAAACTACATTCCAGGAATGGGTGTTAATTAATTCTCAGTTTCACAAAGAGTGCAGTGATTGCTTATAACATAGCTAGCTTAGCAATGGGCCATGGTTACAAATGAGGCGAGCTCAGGTAACGCTTCTTATACATGGCCCAAAGGCATACCCATATATGCAGATGGAAGTTATCTTCTTTACACCCTTTAACAAGACTGTCTTATGGAAACTTACTATTAAACCCGAGACAACATCAAACCAAATAAAGAGAGACTTGAGGACTTTTCAACTGTTTCATTTGCATCAAGGACTGTATGATCCACAAATTGAAGGATATAAACCATGGACCCCCTATTTTGGTTTGGAAACCTTTGATGAGATTTGTGTTGGGTGGTCATTCTAAAGAGGCCTCACCTACCAGGGATATTGGATCTCCCTGCATGATCCTTATAAAATTTTTGATGGCAAGTGTCTCTGTTTTAATACGGGTCATAACCCAATCCCAGATTTTTCTTCCAAACCCTAACTGATCAATAAAAGGCATTCATACTTGATTTTAGGTGAGAGTCAATATTTACCACAATCCCAAATGACAGTTGATTGGAAGGAGGAGACTAATTGCTTCACCGCCATTACCAGACGGTTAGCACCCTTTTGAGATGATCTTTGATACAGAAGAATTTAGACCAACGGATGTGAATTCTTCAATACGGAGAATTTCCCAAAAGTTCTTGCATGAAAAAATTACTGTCTGAAAAAGGAAACTACCTGAGTTTGACTATATAGAAATTGACACCAAACACCTCTCTCTATGAGGTGGTGGTCCGCTGGCACGGGCATGGTTTAATAAAGGCAATATAAGAATTTCAAAAAATAAAGAGAAAACCCCATATGAATTGACTCAGTCAAGGTTTCTTTTAAAAGAAAAAAAAATTAGAAACTGTCCTTTTCCAGTAAATAGGGGTGACATGGCTGGAGTTGTAGAATGGATAATTACAACAAGCCGTTTTGGCTTAAGTTGACATGAATTAGGGGCTTTGGGTAATTACTTGTCTTCAATACTAGTGTCCCTCTTACTTTTGGAATCATAGTGAGGAGTGTTAGATTAAGTCTCCAACGAAGACAGAGGGTCCAGTAATGTTGGGCTCTTAAAAAGGGGCAGAGGTAGGGTGACTTGGGCTCTTATTTCCTATGTTAGTGTGTGAGTGTGGTCATTTGGCAAGAAAGGAATAGAAAATCTTTGAAAGCTCCTTCTTGTCCAGGGATTGCATTTTGATGGATCTCCATGCTATATGTTCTTTTTACTATGTATTTCAGTGGTTCAGCATACTAATTTTAATGTTATAGTGGGAACAATTCATGAAGGTCCCATAATGTTGTATATCACACTGTCTCTCTTCCGGGGCTTTTGTTGTAGTTTCTTCAATTCTTGTACAATTATTTTTCTCTTCCTTAAATTTTGAATCTCTCTAAAAAAGTCTCCAATCAAGGGAGGAGTTCTTGCTAAAGTTTGTACCAGATCTGATTTCACCGCGTCCCAAATTTAATACTAAGTGGAGAATTCGGATGGGAATCCCGGGAGAGATATATTTAATAGCTGAAACTACTTCGTTCTCGGTTACATTCTTTAAGTGTTCTGGTTGCTCTTCTATATATAAGGCACTTGGAGAGAGAAAAGCCTCCTAAGCCACATGGCATATCTTCTGTCGATTTGAGGTTTAACATCACGTTGCCACATGGAACTAAGGAAAGCATGGAGAAAGAAGGTATTTTTCAAGCTAAAACACCCCCCCCTAAAAACAAAATAAAACAAAATTCAAACACAGTTTTAGTGTTTGTAGTTGCTACGAAATTCTATGTTGTATTTATTATTTGGTATTAGTTAGGAAAATAAAATTTTCCAAAACATTCTCCATACTTATAGAATGCATTCCCCTAATGAATGCCACAATGCAACATTTTTGTTAAACCAAAATTCGCTACCATTCTATTGCTTGCTAAACTTATGAACATCTTAAACCAAGAAGTTTTGTTCGTGAAGACACTAAATTTACATGTATGTATTAGTTCCTATGGCTTGCTTAGATGTCATTAAATCTTTTGAATGCATATTTCTAATGTACCGAATTCTGAAAATAATTCAGTTCAATATAGAGTTTCTTCAAAATTTTCATATGGGTCCTTTACTCATTTCATTACAGTTAAAAGATTATAGAAAATAGAAGTATTTACTAAATTGATGTATCTTATATTGATGGTATTTTTCGTCAATTAAGAAAATTTAGACAAAGGTTTTAAATTATAATTATCTTAAGGTATGTATGATCACTGTGATAAATAAATATCTAAGTTAATTTTTATAACATAGTTTGCTTAAAATTTACCCTTGCTGAGCATGGATTTTAAAGCTTGTGCTTTGGAATTTAATTTGATTAGTTGTTCTGCTGTACTTGCTTGTTCTGTTAACACAACTTCCTCTTCTGGATGCAAACAAATTGTGGAAGTACTTAGTGCAGATATCTATGATATAATCGAACAACCCTGTTTTACTCGAGATTATCGTTCCAGCTAGTATACTCTTTTCTGAGTAGGTTGTTGAGGTCCATCTTTAGGTCTAGTCTCTTAGCCCATTCATTTTGATTGATAAACCTTTAGGTCCCTTGGGACACAGTTTGATTTGAATTGTTTCTAAATAAATATGTATAGTTGCAATGTGTTCTTTACATTTGTTTCTGGTTGTTGTGGTGTCCTGTTAGTTGCAAATTAAACCTTTTTTTCTCAAAGTTTCAAAATATGTCATGACAATTTATTGAATTCAAGTAATGAAAGATTATTCGAGACCATCTCCCGGCACCTTGTCAGAGCCAATACTAGCTAGAGCTACTACAATTTAATCTCTTCGTCACCTCCAACACTAACAAGTATACACTCTCCATTCAAACCTATACTTATAAAATTACGCCATGCTTTATCAAAAGATTGCACAGCTAAACTTATACATATAGAATTTGGCCTTCTATCTTGTAGTTTCTCGTTCAAATATTGTTAGGGTCATGTCATGCTTATTGGAAGAACTTTCCAATCGTTGGTTGGTACTCTTTTGATCCAGTTCACTTTCCCCATAATATTTGAAGATATCATGCTAAGAATGGCCATGTTTCGTTAACAAATAAAGACTATTTGTTTATTTATTAGTTAGTTAAGATGAGAGACTAAGATACTGAGTCTTCTAAATTGGTTCGGTAGTGTGCCCCCTCAATCCATTTTGTACGTAGGTTACGAAATATAATCTAGTAAAATTTATGATAACATATGTTGGTTCAAGCAACTCAATCAGAGTAGCTTGTAGTGCTTGTGTTGCCAATAAAAACGTTCAGGCAGTACACAAACCACCCGCACCCCCTTCTCTCTCTTCTATTTGCAGCTTGTAGAATAATATTTTTATCATGATGATTTTAGGTTTTCCCCACTGGTTACTTGTACAGGAAGGGTACTTTCTACATCATAATCTTAAATTATTCCAATTCAGGGCATTGGAAGATGGAGATTCCTCTCCACCATGCATGGCTGATGTTTTTAGATGTATGGGAAAGGCTGCTCGAGCTGCTTTGTGTGCAATAGCTAGGCATCTTCGTTTACGCAGCGAGTAAGGATCCTGTTTCTGTTGTTATTTTGGTTGAGATTAAACAACATGACATTTGGATTTTCAATACTTATCTTGTTGGGACTTTGTCATCTAATTGTTTGTTCTAATGAAGAAATTCACTGTGCAGTTTTTTCAACCACTTGCTTGATGACACCCCACTGCCTGCCAATGAAGCATCTTCCTCAGTGTTGGTTGCAGCATTTTCTCATTCATCCTTGCAAAATGTGAAGGGGGCATTTGGAGGAGGGAAGCCACCAGTGAACAGTGAGGTTGAAAAGGGATTGTTGACATTAGTTGCCTCAGATGGTCCTGGTCTTCAGGTAACTTACTTTTTAACTCTTAAGAACGACAATATTTTAAATGCGGAAGTCTCACTCTAAGAGAGAATCCTGGCATGGATGTATGAATATCAGCACATACATTTTACAGTGGTATTAATTTTGGTCTTCAAGTGCCTTTTATAAATTATTTTTGACGTTAGATCTTCTGTGATCCTCAATCATTCTTTTCAGTTTTTGCCTGTATAGGTTTGTGATCCCAACAGCCGTTGGTACCTTGCCGATGGTGGGTCAAATCCTGGTGATCTTTTACTACTAACAGGAAAGGCGCTTAGCCATGCTACTGCTGGCCTTCGCCCTGCTGCCTTATATAGGGCTTTTGACTACTGTTCGGGAGCCATAAGCGGTGGGAGGTAAAAACAAAAAAACTTATTCTTTGCACCAATATTCTTATGCCTGAGAAGTCGTTCAGTCTTCATTAATTCTGTCGCGCTCCAATTCCAAAGAGCTCATTTGAATGAATATAACCTCTCTTCTGCTTCTGACTTGCTTTAGGACATCACTGGCCTTTAGACTTATGCCTCAGAGCAATGCCATATTAGATTGTTCTCGGATTGCAACAGCTGGCCATGTAATTCCCCAGAGCTATGTACCAGTCTCAGTAAGCCAGTTCATGGATGATCTTTCTGCTGAGGAAGATGTCGCGTGCAACCGTTCTGATAATGCTTACGTAAGGTTTTTATTTATCTATTTATTTGTATTTTTATTTTTAATTTCTAGACATAATAGCACGAAGGCACGCACATGCACATACGCAAGAAAGAAGATGACAGCCAAGAGAGGCAATGAACAAACGAAACATGGTTGTTATATGGACCTTTGTTTTGTTTCCAATTTGCTTTACTTGAGTTTCTTTAATACATAATTTTTCCTCTATAGCTACTTATACATTTGCCAAACAAAGAAAAAGATAACAACACAGCTAGTGAGCCGAATAGTTAAGTTGTGGCTTTAGAATTCAATAGACCAACCTTTCTGATCTTTCATGAAAATGTCTGTTCAGTGACTTAAAACAAGTTTAAAATGAGAGGCTCAACAGGATATGAAGGCATCAATAGTCATATATGCCAAAATTTTTATTTTTTATTTTTTATTTTTTATTTTTTATTTTTTATTTTTTATTTTTTATTTTTTATTTTTTAATTAATTAAATTTTTTTTTTGTGAAATGCTATAATAGATGATTGGAATTCAGTTCACCTTTTCTTAGCAAAAATTAAGGCATCCAAATTCACATATGCCAATTTATTTGTTTATTAAGGAAGGCTAAATAGAATCAATTATTACTCAATGATCATACTTAGGTGTAGCGCCCATAGAGGAAAAAATTAGAGAAAGACGTTTAACTTGGTTTGGTCATGTGCGGAGGAGACCAAGCACGGCGCCAATTAGAAAATGTTTAGATTGGCAAGTTAATGGAGGGTGTAGACGGAGGGGACGACCGTTGAAAACTTGGATGAAGACGGTGAATGAAGATATCATTGAGCTTGAATTAGGTGAGGAAATGTGGGAAGATCGCATTGCTTGGAGAATCAAAATTCATGTAGCCGACCCCGAAAATCTCGGGAATGGGCTTTGATGATGATGATCATACTTCATATAAAAAGTATGGTGTCTTGTACTCAAATACCAAAGGATCTTTCAGAATTTTTTGCAAAAAAACTCCTAGGATGGATTTCCATTGGGCTTGGTGTGGCAAAAGGGGATCACACAAAATTATCTCTTTCTTAAGGTGGTGTTATTGAGGTGCCAAAGGCAGTATTTTTAGACTGCATTATGTCACGGCCAATATGTCAAATGCAAATGTGTCAAAGTGCAGGTAATTTTAGGTGCTTGCACACTTCCGGACCAAATTGTATTGTATGGTTTGAGGAAGCGGACTTTTGCAGGCTATTGAAACGGTGGTGGGGGGAGGTTGAATGCATGGTATCATCTGGTTACATTGTATGGTTCAAGCTCAAGTATCTCAAAGTCATAATTGTTGGGTGGAGCAAAGACTATTGCTAAGGAAGGTGTGCTCTTGGATGAGATTGCAATGGTGGAGAGTGTCCTATTGAGATTGATTTGATTCCTGTTGGGATCTCTGAGTTGGAGTTGAATCCGTGGGGTGAAGGATGAGAGATGAGGGGTGAGTTGGGTGCCAAGTGGCATGACTCGAATGATTATAGTATTTCCCTGCCTATGCCACCTTGCGGAGAATTTTTATCCAAGCTTTTCAAGGAGCTTAATTCCAATGAAGAAAAATGGACGCCTCTTTTGGGGATTTTCCCTTTGATGGTATTATGGCGGAGCTCAATGAATGGGTTAAAAGGGATTTCAAGGAGGAAGAAGTCTTGAGTGCTTTGGTTTTCGTTGTGCGGTCAAGGCCCATGCCTTGATGGCTTCCATATGGGAGCTTTTAAGTTCCGAAATGCTCATTTCCTTGATTGGATACTTAACATCACTTTTATCATCCTCATCCCCAAATATGGCCTTGTGACTTGAAATATTGTTGCTCCCTTAGTCTTCTTGGAAGCTGCTGCAAAGTCATTGCCAAAACTTTATTAAGAAGGATGAAGATTTGTATGGAAAGTGTGATCGGGGACTAGCAAGGTGATTTTGTCAAAGGTAGGCAAATTCTTGATGGGGTTTGTAGTGGCGTATGAAGCCATTCATTCTGGACGGATGGGGCTGCTTTAAAGTTGACTTGGAAATGGTCTACGATCAGGTTGCTTAGGACTTTCTCTTGTATGTACTCGGTAGGAATGAGCTTTCACAATAGATGGAGGACTAGTGTATGCTTGTTACATGTACAAAGAAGCTTCTTTGGTTATGGTTAATTTGGCTCTGGTTGGTTTCATTAGGGGATATATTAGACAGGGATAGTCTTTGTTGCGTTTTCTATTAACGGTTATGGTAGAGATTTTGAGTAGGATGACTACCCTGGCGCTTGAGGTGGATTGCCTTATTAACTTCCTTGTTGGATAGGATACAGACCCCATCTTCAATATGAGGATGACACAATTTTCTTCCATGATAACTGAGTTGTGTTATGTTACAAAACCTCAAAACACATTTTACTCTTTTTTGCGAAAGCTCCAGGTCTCATGATTACCTTTGCAAAGAGTATCATTTCAGTTGACTTTTATTATGGAATTCCATCCCATGTCGGTACCTTGTCTTCCCTTGGGTGCTAAGTGCAATTGTAAAAAAATGTGGGATATGATGATACAAACATTGGGATGACAGTTAGCTAATGGAATATTAAAATTTTCTAAAGGAGAAGGCTTACTTTGGCGAATGGTGCTTTGACCATCATTTGCCGATGACTTTTTGTGAGGATGGGCTGATGGTGGGAGTTTTTTTTTTCACCCACTAGGAAGTTGGTGGCTCTTTCAAAAGAAAGTGGTGGTTTGGGAGTCAAAGCCTTTAAGAAAATGAATATTGCTTTATTAGGTAAGTGTTTTTTTAGGTGCAACAAGGAGTCGCCTTTGAAGATGAGTTATTAAATTTAAATATGACGGAAATGGCCCTTTCAGCTAAATATGGAGAGTTGAATAGCCTTTTCGGCCAATTGACCCCCTTAATCACTAGCTTCTTGTCTTATTGCATTTTCTGGTTTTATTGATTAAAAAAATGGAAATGGGAATGAGTGGCCACCTCTTCATCCCAAGGGCCCTATGGTAAAGCTATCTCCAACGTGGACACGTGATGCTCAACTTTTTTAAAGGGTGGGGCATATTCTTAGGAAATTACAAGATTAGTTTTTGGCACTACAAATTGCATGCCTTGTGGCTCTCAAAAACATTTTCCGAGATTCTTTTAGTTTTCCTCCTTGGGTGGGGCAATGGTAAAAAAATTATATGGGTGAGGTTGGGACCTTCATCTTAGAAAGGCCCTCTATGATTTAGAAGACAAGGAGGCGGAAAACTTGATTGTAGCTCATGGTTTGATGATGCCGAATTCGGATGAGGATGGGTAGAAGTGGAAGCGCCAAAGTGATCTAGTCGTCTAGGAGTGTTCTTTCACGGTTTCATCCTTTTATAGCCACTTAGTTGATGAGAGATCACCCTGGGCCTAGTGTGGACTTTCCAAAGGCTCTTGTTTGGGTAAAATGGAGCTTATGCAGAACAATACTGCTTTTCTATATGTTATGAGTCTCGACTATAGAGGAATGAAAGTGGAGTTGGATTGCCTTATGTGTCAAGATGGTTTGGAGTCTAGGGTCCATACTCTCTTTTTTATTGTGTTCTCCCAAGTTTGTCTAGTCCCATTTTTTTGGTGCTTGGGGGATATATTTGGTGACGCGCGGTCCAATTTGGATGTGCGTTACATGATTGGAAGTGCCAAGCCTAAGAGTAGAAGTGGGGTTTCCTTTCTCACTCCGTATACCATTATTTGGGTAATTTCACAAGAAAGGAACATGCTAGTGTTTGAGCTTGCATCTTCTCTATGGATGTTATGGTTTTTCAATGGTATTTTATTTTATGTCCATGTGATTTTCGAAAGTGTTCGTTTCCAAGGATTTCTTATGTACCAAGGTTGGTGGTCTCGTGGCCTTGGCATTTGTTTTCCCATTCAATAAATTGAACCTTTCTATAAAAAAAGAAGAAAAGAAAATTAAACCCTTAATTTCAAACACTTTTTTGTGACACCCATTCACTAATCATTTAAGCTTGATGCGAGCTTCACCACGCGCCTCTGATAGCATGGGTGCTAAGTGGTTACTGACAAGGATTGGGAGTTAACATTGGGAGTTGACCTTGGTTCTGTAGCTTGTGATTGGGTGTTAGAATCTAGGACCACTAGTTCATAGATTGCTTACTTGCTTTTCGAGTTGACATCATTTCATTGATTCGGAATGCATTCAGTTAGAATGCAGCATAAGCCAAAAAAGTATTTAAAAGGGGGATGGAGTTTTTTTGTTAAAACTGAAGTCTGATTTTTCGTATCCTACCATTTGAACAATTGAGCTATAGCCTACAAATGATATCATTGTATGGTTAGTCATTATAGTCCACAACCTTTTCATATGCAGTTAAATAGCACACAAATACATGCATATGATAACTAAACATAAGCATTAGGCTATTTGGCTCAAATCAAATGGTGGATAGCCTCACCAACTTTTTTTTTTTTTTTTTTTAGTGTCCTTTTTTACTTTTCCTCATCAGCAAAATTATCATTTTATGTCGAGTGATTGCTATTCTTTATGCTGTGTTAATGCATGTTCCTCCCCTCAGGAAGTTCAAAGTAATTTGAGTAGGGAACCAACCTTGAGGAGTGTTCTCTCAGATCCCTTGTCGTAAGTAAATGTCCATTTAATGTTTCTTTTACTCTTTGGTGGATTGACTCTGTTTTCTTTTTGTTTTGTAAATTGTTTACGGATCATGCTTTTGGTTTAGTATCTAAGGAGTTCCTTGATCTTTGTATCAAAGAAACTTTACGTACCCCCATTTTCTCTCTCCCAGGTGGGGATGGGGACTGTTCTTTTATTTATATTTGCAATGTTTGAAACAACACATCTTTCAATTTATATTGAAATCAAACAGTGACGGAGCGAAGATTTTTGTTGAAGGGGGCGGAATAATGAGTCATAGTTAATTAATGATAATATAATAATTAATTACTTTAACAAAAAAAATTTAATTTGAACAATACATAAATAACTATACAAACACTCAATTGTTAAACAAAGCTCCATCTAATAGGAGCATAAAAGATAAATATATGGAGACAAATCAAATTGGTATATAAAGTTAAGGGGCAAAAATTAATTTCAAATGTAAAATTAGGCGTGGAAAAAATTGGGTTATTTGTGATTTGCCAGCTATTACAAATAGCTAATTAGAGGCTACCCCATCATTAATTACTATTGCAGTTTTTCTTAAGGACTAGCAGTCAACGTGCATTGACTGTCAAAAGGTTCACTTTGATTACCAAAACTCCCTTCAAACAGTGTCCCACAAATGGACATCGAGATACAACCTTGTACCTTGAGAAAAAAAATTAATGCATAAAAATTTTCATGTATATCCAGAAAAATCCTATGATAAAATACAAAACTAGACCTCGAGATATGAATTCATCTTGAGAAAATAGATTTAAAAAAAAAACTTCTTCCTCAAAGCAGGCAAGAGAGGCTGAGGTTACTGGTGGCTGATGGCGATGGTTGAAAAAAAACTAAATCAAGCAAAGAAGGAGGGAGAGGAAGAAAGAATGAGGCGGGGCGGTTGCCGGTATTGCAGTAAACAGAGAGAGCGAGCAAAAGATAGGAAAGGGTGGAGCAGGGTCGTTGGCATTGCAGATAATAGAGAGAGAAAAAAAGGTGGGGCAGGACTGAGTCGTCGGCATCACAGGAGTGGGCATACTAGAAATTATTAAAAATTTTCAAAAATCAAGTGGGGGCAAGTGCCCCCATGTAGCTCCGTCCCTGAAATCAAGTTTTGATTATCAATAGGGTCACTAAGGCCAGAAGATTTATGAACACTTCTTGCACTTCTTGAGTAGCTTAGCAAAGGAAAGGGGGTTGAGAGAAAGATCAAAACCCAATGTGAAACTAGCTTTTCAGCAGGCTTACCTGTTCACATTTCACACATGTTCATGGTGTGTGAATCGATTTAAACAAGAGAGGAGTGGTACTTCCTAACAGATGCATACTGTGTGAAAAGGACATGGAGTCCATTGACCACATCTTAGTGAACTGTGACTTCGCTGCAGCAGTTAGGCAGCTTCTTCCGTCAGAGTTTGGTACTAATATGGGGGAATAACTTCTTGAGTAGCTTAGCAAAGGAAAGGGGGTTGAGAGAAATATCAAAACCCAATGTGAAACTAGCTTGACAGCAGGCTTACCTGTTCACATTTCTCACATGTTCATGGTGTTACTATATCTGTTCATGGTGTGTGAATTGATTTAAACAAGAGAGGAGTGGTGCTTCCTAACAGATGCATACTGTGTGAAAAGGACATGGAGTCCATTGACCACATCTTAGTGAACTGTGACTTTTCTGTAGCAGTTAGGCAGCTTCTTCCGTCAGAGTTTGGTACTAATATGGGGGAATAACTTCCGTTATAAATGCAATTGTGAGTTGTGAGGATAGAGCCATATCTAACTGGAGTAGGTATGGTACATCACATGTCAATTCAAATTTTTTTGACATGATTCCCTAGGAATTTCAAATTTTTTTATTCACATCACATATCAATAATACTCAGGAGTAGATATGGCTCAAAATTTGATAGAATTGTTTATGGACATCAAACTGCTGTTAGCTAAGAATTTGTGCATCATCTGTTTAGTTCATATCATTAAATTTGAACTATTTAGTCATTTCTATATGATTGTAGAAAGAAATTGCTGCTAGGAGCTTAAATTGTTTTTAAGAGGTTATTAATATCTTCTTGACATTTGTTGGTCTTCTAGTGGTGCCTTTCTTGAAGATGCTATGGCCGTTTCCTGTGGACATTCATTTGGTGGTCTTATGCTCAGAAAAGTCATTGAGACGGTAAAGGAACTATTCTCTTAACTCTTTGAATTCCCATTAACATAATGTACATGCATGTAATAAATCCATATTATAAAGGAGGATTTGATTTCTCTTTTTTCCTGTCTCTTGTGCATAATAAACTCAAATTATGGAACTTAATACAAATAATGCCATTTTCCCTTCTGATGACTGAAAGTACATGACAGGATCAGTGTGATATAAGCACACATATAAGAAATGTTTGATATGTGTGGAGCAAAAAAAAATTAAAAATTAGAAAGGGAAAGAAAAAAAAACCCAAATATTAAAGACAGAAAAACGGAAGGTAAATCCTTATAATTGGTCTTTGATTGCTAGGGTATTTCGGATTGATGTATCACCATTCTGTTAGCTATTTCAGTTTTAAGTAGAACAAAAACAGGAATAATGAATAGCTAAATGTTTTACTTGTGATGCAGTCCAGATGTAGTCTTTGCAATGCAGACATTGATGGTGGATCATTAATCCCAAATCTTGGTACAGTTTCCATGCCAGAACTTCTGTTCCCTTACAATTCCTCTGATTTCTCCATGACTCACTGAAATTGATCGGCTACACAGCCTTGAGAGCTGCTGCTGCTGCTGTTAAGCATGAGGATGACCGGAGACTCTTCCATAATGCTACTCTTAGGAAACGACGGAAAGAAGTGGGTGAACATGATTCTATGAAGAGACTAAACAGGGTATAGTTTGCACTTAATAATGTGTGAATTGGTTAATGTAGTCCTCGCTACGATTATGTGTATGCATGCATCCACATTATGTTATAATAACTTATTAGTAGTCATATTAAAAAAGAAAAAATGAGCCTTATTTTGTGTTAATTCTGTAGTTATACAGTCTCTGTTATTGTATAAATTTAACCAAAAAATACTTGTTTTTGTACTCAAAGGTAGAATGACATAAACAAGTATTATTTTGCACCACAGAGAAACATGAGAAAATTTTTAATTTTTTTTTTCAATTGTCAGTCATGTGAATTTATCACCTTATTCTTCTCTTTTCACCCCTCTTTGACCTTTTGCACCATCTTTGATTCTGCATGTGGATAGATCCCTATTTCTCCTGGGGTTTCTTTCCTCTTTATTTATTTTTCTCCACTTTTGTATATAATTCTTTGATTATAATAAAGTTTACGTCCTCTCTGCATTAACAATAAAAAAATAAATCTGGATCTTACAAAGGTCTAATAATTTTTAGGCTTATCCTAATCTATGTCAACCCCTTCTTTGGAAGCCTAATCCTCAAGTTTAGAAGGGTAAGCATGTCAGTGGCTGACACTAAACTTTAAAAAACAACCAAAACTGAGATATGCCCTTATGTTGTTAGGGGAGCCAGCGAGGCACTGTATATATATATTTCAAAAGGTGCCCTGCCTTGGGCTTGCCTTGCACAATGCTTTCATGCTGTGGCGCTTCGCCTCATGTGGGGCACTAGGTGCTGGGGGCACCAATATTCCTTACAATAAAATATTTTAATAACTTAAGTTCGCTAAAAATGTTAATTATTTATTTAATATCTGATTAAGTCTAATTAAAGAAGATTTAGCCATTTGGGCGATGATGATGGAGATGAAAATGTTGAAATTAGTTCAGGGGATAATGTGGATATTCAACTTTTATGAGGGATGGTGCCTTGATGAGTCTTAGTTTTAGTTATCTATTTTCTTATTTTGAATATGATTTCTTATTTTGAATATGATTTGGTTTATGTTAAGTTTTCTGATTTCTGGCTTATGAGAAATACTTGGTAATAGAAAGCTACTTTGGAATTTGGTGAGGGTGGGATTGAGATTTGAGACATTATGTATTTAGGGATTGTGGCATGCATTATTTGTTTTGCCTTTATATGTTTGTTGACTTGTTTATGATCTCTTGTATTGAAGGAGGCACTAGAATGTATTAAGAAATTAAAAGACCCCTAAGAAAATGTAAAAACCACCACAAATATGAAAATGTAATTCCTTTTCTCCAAGAAGGTTTTGTTGTCCAAGGTTCTCCTAGGCGCTAGGAGACCTCCTTAGCGCCTTGTTGAGCTTTGCGCCCTTGACAACACAGGATATACCTCTATACTTAGTATTTATTTAACTCTCCTAGATATAAACTTTATTTTAGGTTTCTATCAATATTCTAACTTTTAGATTTCTATTTCAATGTGCTATCTTGACGTAATGTAACATAACATGTGTAAAGAATTGGAACCTTCAAAACATAAGTCAGTATGCAAATTACACGGAGCCACGGACACGAGTTTTATTAATTAATTTATTATTGTGTAAGTGTAACTTAGGTGTTTTATTAGGTAACTTAGGAAGTGGTTGTGTGTTTTTTTCCAGGAAAATGGGGAGATGAATGGTGGTGGTGAAAGTTCACTCCAACATAGGGGAGTGCAATATCCATTCTCAGTTAACGAAAAAGTAGTAATTAAGGTGAATTATTATTAATATTATTAGTCTTTTCTGCAAAAACTTTTGGTAGTTACTTTGATTTTTCTTGTTATATCAAAATGGGTTTTAAAAGAGGATTGAACTTTGCAGGGAAACAGGAGAACTCCAGAAAAGTTTGTTGGACGGGAAGCGGTAATAACATCCCAGTGCCTCAATGGCTGGTAAGTGGGACATAGTAATTCCTACGAGTTACTAAACTTTCAGGTTTTTTGTTTATCTATTAGCTTAGTTTTGGAGATGTGAAAACCTCGTGTTTGGCATAGCTTAAATTACCATGAATTTACATGATAGAACGTTATATACTATGATCATAATAACTGTCTAAAAAGGGTTAAGGGTTATCTTTCAGGGTTTCTATTTTCCATCCCTATTCACAATTAAGTTACTTCTTAGGACCGTAGTTTACTATAACTGCGCTCAACAGAGAAAATTGTGTAATGTGCTGAGTGCTAATATTAAGGAAAGCCACTTAATAGTTGAAGCTAAGTCAGTGTAACTTAGATGACAGTGGAAGAAATGATAATGGTGATAAATATTACAGCTGGTTGAGCACTTGAGCTGCCGTCATTGATTCTGCACTTTTGTTTCAGTTAGAGGGTTTTCTGTTTTAAGATTTAATTTTATGTCATGTTCTACGAGAACATTAGAAAGATACCCCTCAATATGTCTGTTATTCCAATGTTTTACCAATTATAGATGGTTTAATGGGGGGGAAGTGTGACAAGACATGATTGTCTTTTTTATATTTTCTGATTTCTAGGTATCTCCTCAAGATTCTTGGAACCGGAGAGAGTGTTCGCCTTCAATACCGTTCCCTTAGGAAAATTTCTAACTCTCAAGCAACTGAGGAGAGGCATCAAACACAACAGCTTGTGCAGAACAGCAGCTGACGCCTCATATAATATGCTCATTCATCGAAGAAGGCCCTACAGGTTCCATCTGTATGTGGATGCCACATGCTCCTCGACCCTTGTAAAAATGTAGATGGGTTTTGTTGTATTGAAATGTTTTCAAACAAGATTGAAAAGAATCCCTTAGTTTGTAACTTGTTCTGAAGAATGGAGAGGAAGATCCTTACAGGTTAATGTGCTGTACATTGTGCTCTTTACACCAAATAGGACAGAGAAACATTGTTAAGTACAGGAAAGTCGCGGGTAGGTGTTTCTGTTTCTGATCAATGGAAAAAGGGAGCACAGCTGTATGATTTACTTTTGTGCAATACCCACGTGATTTTGCAGATCCCCCCCCCCCCCCGAGTTGACCTGTAGCTGAATTTTGCTCCTGAGGTTTTGTTGTAATTTGTAACTGTTATTATTTGTAATATTATGTTTTATTCCAATTTTCATTACAAAAAGGTGTAGGTTGTAGCTAAAATATTCCTACGGTGTTTGAATTGGGAAACCAACCTTTTCTTTCATGATCGGTGTATGCTAGTTTTTGTGGTTCTCAGGCCATATCAGCTTGTCAAGCAAGATTTGCAACGAAAGTGTCACTCTGGGTTATAAAACCTAATGAAGCACGGGGGAAAAGGGGGGTGGTTGTTGGTTACCTGGTGATTTTTTTTTTCTTCTTCTCAAGGAAGACTGGCTGATCAGCTCTATTACAAGTTCACAACTAAGGTGTTGAAAGACACCCTCTATTGTTCAAGTTTCCCTGAGAAGTTATGCAGTCAAACTAATCACTGATGCTATCTATCGCGTGTGGAGATGTTGTGTAAAGCAGTCAAGCTATCTCCATGGACTTGAAGAGAATCTCGACCTATTGAGGATTGTTATGGAAGAATAAAAAAATGTAAGAGATGATGTTGGTTTGAGAGGGTTGAAGATGAGCTTGTTCATGCTCATGAAATCTTACAGACTGAGGAGATGAGCTTGTTGGATAGGAGATGTCTTGGAGGTTAATGCTCAACCGTTGGACTAGTTAAAAGTTCGGTAGGAAAGTTGTTAAAAAGCTTGCCATTTTGGTAGAACCAAGGAACAGAGGAGATTTCAGCTGACAGATCGAACCTTGTAACAGTTGAAGCTATTCAAGACAACCGAGTAATGGGGATGGACTCACTCCTGGAGAACGTTATGAAATTGCTTGGAGAAGATGACTTCAGCATTGTGGGATTTTATGGTATGGGTGGTGTTGCGTGTTGGCAAGACATCCCTCCTGAAGAAATTAACAATAAGTTCTTGGGGATGAGCCTCTACTGCTTTGACCTAGTCATCTGGATTGTGGTGTCTAAGGAATTCAATCCTACAAAGGTCCAGAAAGGTCTTGAGGGGAGGTTGGGGTTTCTGGACAAGACCTCAAAGATCAGAGAACGCTTTGGCCATATTCAACATTTTGTCGAAAAAGAAATTTGTGGTGTTGTTGGATGATGTATGGGAAGCCGAGTTGGAGAGTAAAGGAATTCCTTCCTAGTATTCTAAACTACTCTTAAAAGGTTGTACTTATAACCCGGTCCGAGGCAATATGTGGGGTTACGGAAGCAAACATGACAATCAAGGTAGAATGCTTAGATTAGGAGAAAGCATGTAATTTGTTCCAAGCAAAGGTAGAACAAGAAGTTCTCAGTAGTGATACAGAGATACCTGACCTCGCTAAGTTGGTGGCTCGAGAATGTTGTGGTCTACCGTTGGCACTCATTGTTGTTGGTACTGGTAGGACCATGGCTAGCAAGAGGACTCCCCAAGAGTGGAGCTATGCAATAACAATGTGGAGAGAACCTGCAAGGGAATTTTCAGGTATGACCCATAAAGTATTTCCTATTTTGAACTTAAGTTATGAACATCAACATATAGATGATACTCGCTCGTTCGTGACATGGGATATGATATCATTGGAAGCCCTCAGGTTTTATGCTTTGTTGTGTGTTTACAATATTAAGGTTAGATTTGGAAAGTATTGATGTTTCTAATTTGTTGTTATAATATCGAGCTGCTGTAATAAATAAGAAACTACTGACAACGATAAAGAAAGAAGGAAGGAAGGAAAGTAATCGTTGGATTTGGATGGGTCGCGCAAGAGGGAAACTCGTTCTGCAACCAATTCGCAACGAGAGGTCTCACAAACTGAGATTTGAGAAAAGAAAGGGTGGACTCGGCAAGAAGACTATGGAGTTGTCTACACTCTGCGGTGTGGATGCTTGCGCGATCACTTACGGACCCAATAGGGAACTCAATACATGGCCTGAAGATCGATCGCAACTTCTTTCAATCATCCGAAAGTACGACACGATTGACAAATATGAAAGAGAGAAACGCAAGCAAGACATTTCATCGCTTCTTGTTCGAACCAAGAAGCTCCAAGATGTTGATCACGAGTCTTCTTCTTCTTCTTTATACCCAAGTTGGGATAGTCGACTTGATGGGTTTTCACACGAGTCTTTGAGGGATTTGAAGACTTGTTTGGATGACAAGTTGGACAAACTTAGATCAAAAATTCAATCTATCAAGGAAAAGAATGGTAAGCCAACCAAGAATCCCAAAGGAAAAGATGTCCTAGTCTACGTTGATGATCATGTTACCGCCAACAATCCCATGTTGTTCTTTGATGGAACAGTAAACCAGATGGCGACACTCGCTCCTTCCAATTGTTATGGAGATGTGGGAACCAGTAGTACTACTTATGATGGTGCAATTAGGAGTGCTGTGCCTGATTACCTTTCGGGGTTTCCAATTCCATCTGGTGAGGATTATGGTTATGATATGATGCTTGGTACTGATGATTCTTGTTTACCTCATCATGAGTCGATGCTATTTCCCAATCAACCACCAGCCATTCAGGCCATCTTGCCACCACCAGTGCTACTGCCAGTGCATCCTCCACCCCTGCCGCAGCAGCAATCCACTTTGCCTACGGGACAGTCCATGCAGACACATCCTCCCCCACCACTGCAGCAGCAACCTTCGATGCCCATCGGACAGCCAATGTCCTTGCTAGGATTTTAGCAGATGGGAGATGATGGGTTTTTCACATAATTTTGATTTTGATTTTATACCCAATATGAGTATAGGGTGCAAAGGATATTGATTCCCGACAAGATGTACAGTTTATTGCACAATTTTTTTTTTTTTGCAAGTCTGCTAGAAGAGTTCGCCTCATTTTCCAGTGTCACTACTGCTTACTGCAAGGATGATGGCTTTGAATTTGAAGCTTCGGAGTTGCTAAACATTGCCATGCAACTTACTGTGTTATTCTAGCTTTGTAGTGTATACATTTCTATTTATACATCTGGGGTTCTTGTACTGACATAATACTACTTTATTTGGAGTCAAGTATTTTTTAGTTTTCATGTATGTGGTAATCGCTATTCTGTTATACACACAAGTTTCTAGCTTATCAAGTCCTCTGCCTAGTTGGTCATCAATATTTCATTTTTTTTAGGTAAGTTTCAGCACTGCATTTCTACAACTCGCCAGGCATTTTTAGTTGTTAACCTAACAGAAACCTTATGTGATATGAATCGACAACAGGAAATGATGGATTCTAATGCTCATATGCAACATAAGTTCAAGATTGAAAGGGTGTTGCAATTAACCTCTGAAATCTGAATAAATCAGCTAACTGGCGACTACTATTTTAACCCAATTAACCATTCTCTAAATTATGTGTTACAGGCTGATATTTCACTAACGGTGATTATTGATTATGGTGATTTATAATAGAAAATCAAACATATTTAGATAAAAGAGATGCTTGTGCAAAGAAATTCTCATGAATGAGAAGATCAAGGTAGAATGCTTAGATTGGGACAAAGCACGGAGTTTGTTCCAAGCAAAGGTAGGACAAGAAGTTCTCAGTAGTCATTCAGAAATACCTGACCTCGCTAAGTTGGTTGCTCGAGAATGTTGTGGTCTGCCCTTGGCACTCATTGTTGTTTTAGGACCTAGGCAAGCAAGAAGACTCCTCAAGAGTGGAGCCATGAAATAAGAATGTTGAGAGAACCTGCAAGTGAGTTTTCATGTATGACTGATTAAGTATTTCCTCTTTTGAAGTTCAGTTAGGACAGCCTTCCAAATGATACAATCAAATATTGCTTTCTATATTGCTGTCTATACCCTGGAAATTTCTCTATTCCTAAAGACGAACTCATTGAGCACTGGATGGGCGAGGGATTCCTAGATGAACAGCAAGATATAGATGATGCTCGTGACATGGGATATGATATCAATGGAAGCCTAAAGGTTTTATGCTTGTTACAGAGTGGTGAATCCAAAGAAACTGAAGTGAAAATGCACGATGTTGTTCGTGATTTAGCACTTTGGGTTGCATGTGTATGTGGGCAGCATACAGGTAAAAGTTTGGTGCAAGCTAGTGTTGCATTTAGTCAATCGCGTAAGCTTAAAGCTGAAAAGTGAAAACTGGAGAATAGCTGAAAGAGTTTCCCTAATTCTAAATCCAGACAGGGAACTACCTCCAGAGCCACAATGTCCAAATCTTTCTACTCTGTTACTTTAAAACAGTAGTGTTCAGGTTCCAAGCATTTTTTTTTTCAATATCTGTCTAGTCTAAGAAGTTTGAACTCATCGTCATCCATTGTTTTTTAACTCCCCCCAAAAAGTATTAGTAGATTGGTTCAGTTACAATATCTCAACTTATCAGAAACACCGATAATATCATTGCCAGATGAGTTCAAATGGTAAACCTCAAGTATCTCAACTTGGGAGGGACACAGGGCCTTAATAAAATTCCAAGTGGGATAATATCACATCTTGCACAGTTAAAAATCTTGAACTTGTATGATAGTGGTTTTAGAAGTTGGCGTGTCTAAAGTTATGATCATGGTTTGGCCAATCTAGCTATTGCAGAAGTGAATACTTGGATGATCTTGGAATCACCATAGATGAGAACACTGCTGTTCAAGGCTTATTCAAGTCACAAAAGTTGCAACCATGCCTAAGTTGCGTGACAATCACGAACAACCAAGCTTTAATTGCAATCACAGTGGAACCATCTTTAGCATCAATGTCATCATCATTAAGTCTGATTGAGATGAAGAGGCTCAGGAAGCTTACGGTTAGGCATTGTTCAGAGATGTTAACAATTGATTGGGTGGCAAATGATGAAGAGATAGCGTTGTTCTCAAATCCGGAGGTGTTGATACTTGATAACCTTCCTAAGTTGATTATCATTTGGGAGAAAGCACTATGCTTCAAAAAGATTTTCTCACGTAGAATTTGTGTTTTGTGATTCACTGATGGACGTGACTTAGCCTCTTTGAGTTCCAGCTCTTAAAACTCTTCATTTAGGATGTTGCAAACACATAATAGAAGGGGACATGAAGAGCTGAACTTCTACTCAAGACTAAAAAAGGTTACAACTACGTTCTTTTCCCAAACTAAGAAGCATTTGCAAACATGCCCCTCGCTAGGGATGGCAGTGGGGCGGATTTTCACGGATATCTGCCCACTAGCCCCGTTTGGGGCGGATTTGGTAAAGGGTCCCTGGATTTTGGGACGGATACGGATTTCCAATATGCATCCGTTTATTAATCGGGGCGGATACGGATTTGACCATATCCACCCACGGATATCCGTTTAACCAATAAAATTACGAAAATACCCTTCAACTATATAAAGGGGATTAAACCCTTCACTCTCATCTCACGTTCTCCACTTATTCTCACATTCGACTCTCACAATCTCCTTCTCACAGCAAAGCCAACGAAGCGTCTCCTTCTCTGTCTCCTCTCACATCCCGAAGGGCTCAACACAGCGAAGCGTCTTGCCGTCTCCTTCTTTGTCTCAACTCACATCCCGAAGGGCTCAACTCACAGCGAAGGGTCATCTCCTTCTCTGTCTCCTCTCCATCTCATCTGTTTCGAAAGAACGTCGAAGGTTCGTCTCCATCCCGGCCGCCTCCCTCTCCCCTCCATTAGCGAAGCCAGCGAAGGATCGTCTCCATCCCGGCCGCCTCCCTCTCCCCTCCCTTCCCCTCTCTTCCCTCCCCCCGCCTTTCCCTCTCTGCAATCAAAGATCTTTGATCGAATTTTTTTTTATTTTTTATTTTTTTGTAATTTTTTGTATGGTTTTTTGTATGGATTCTATCGGTGTTAATGAATGAAGTATATTTTACATGGATAACCTGCATTTAGGATATGAGATATCTCAACTGATTTAGAGAATTTTTTTTATGGAGATTTGTGCGGGACGGATATCCGCCAATCCGTGCGGGGTGGAGGTGGTTTTTAAATAAATCTATAAACGGATTGGCGGGGCGGATTTGGGGATCCGTTATTCCTGACGGGGCGGGGATGGATTTGTTCAAATCCGCCCCGTTGCCATTAGGGGTGGGCACGGGACGGGATGGGACGAGATATACCCATCCCTATCCCATCCCGTTCATACGGGATCGGGACGGGACGGGATCAGCGGCATCCAAAAAATTTGAAGCAACATCCAAAAAATTTGAAGCAACATTTGCCAAATAAATAATTAAATAAAAATTTTAAATAAAAATGTTATATACAAGAAAGACCCGTTTCCTGATATCTCTGTGTCTTAACAAGAAAGGTAAATTTAGAGAATTCTGGAACATACTCAAGGAAGTTTCCAGCTGAGGAGAAACCCAAATGATGACTAGGAAATCAATCAAATGTCCAACTTGCTAGCTGCCACAAACTCAATTTAGCTAGGTGAAGGCCAAGATAGATGGTTTTAGAATGACAAGGGCTCTAACTTCTCAGTAAAAGAATGGTATCAAGAATTGGCTCCTAGGATCACTCCCCCCCACCTTGATCAAAGATTCAATAACTTACATTCTTCCATTTGGTCATCAGAGATTTCTCTTGTGGACTATATCACGATTTGGCTCCTAGGATCACTCCTCCCCTTGCTCAATGATTCAATAACTTACATTCTTTCATTTGGTCAATAGAGATTTCTATTGTGGACTGTTCTTCATGGTAGGGTGCTCACAGTAGACAACATCATCAAGTTCATTTGGTCAACATAGATTTCTCTTGTGGACTGTTCTTCATGGTAGGGTGCTCACAGCAGACAACATCGTCAAGATGGGCTTTTTAATCCCAAACCATTGTGTGCTCTGTGATCAGCTCGAGAAGATTATTGACCATTTGCTTCTGGGCTGCGCCATTGTGGCAGAGCTCTGGTCCAAAGCTTTATTTGAGTTTCAGTTGTAAGGCCCTATTGCTCCACAATTAATGTTAACATTTTTATAAAGTTAAAATTAATGTTATATACATTAGTATATTTGTATGGGCATCCACAATTTTAAAATAAATAATTAAATAAAAATGTTAATAATTAATATTAATAAATTAGTTCGGGACGGGACGGGATTGGCGGAATTGAAAATCTCCATCCCATCCCATCCCATTCTAGATCGGGACGGGACGGGATCGGGATGAAATTATTCAATCCCATTAAGACCCGGAAAAATCGGGACGGGACGGGATCGCGGGATGGGATGCCCACCCCTAGTTGCCATCCCTACCTTGTGCTTCCCTTCTTTAGAGACTCTCCTTGTTGAAGAATGCCCATTGTTGGAGAAGTTGCCATTTGATTCTAACAGTGCGGAGAACAGTTTATGAGTAACCAATGGAAGCTGGGGTGGAAGATTACGTGATTGAGCTTGATTGACCAATTGGCAAGAATACTTTCGAGTTATCAAGAGTGTTGGCAACTTTACTGTAGAAGATGTTAAACGCGTCATCAAAGCGTCTCAGCGACGATGCATGGTCACCCACCTAGCCCATTCTATATTCTTTTAGTGTGTCAAAGCCCATACTCAAGTTCATATATATAAACCAAGTGGGTCCTAGTTGTTTACTTGATATGGGATTAAAGCTTCCCATATCCAATCCTCACCAAACCTTCACCCTTTTATTTGAAAATAATCTTAACAGGACTCTGTAATCCAAACTTTATTTAACTCCCACAAGTTATTACTATGCCCAAATTAACCATCTGGATGTCAAAGCCATTAAGCAACCAAAGTTTTGTTGGACTTTTTGACATCAAGCAACCAAAGTTTTGTTGGACTTGCAGTAGCATCCATATCAACACCAACATTAGCAAGTTTGGGTACTGCGAAACCTAGCAATCAGATATTCAGAGATACAACTCTTGACCCTTGATAGAGAGAGATGTCCATGCTTGAGTTTGGAGGTGCTAATGCTTACATCTTAACCAAAGATGGTATCACGTAAGAGAAAGCAGTAAAACCTTCATGCCGCTTTCAAAAGCTTTATCAGAGTTTTTCAGGCATTGAAGGAGTGATATAGCTTCTACTGTGCTCCAACGCTCAAAATTCTCTCGTTAAAACCCTGTCTAAAAATAATAGATCTGGCACTTGAAGGATTCACAACAGCAGATAAAGCCAAGCATATACACTAACCCCAAAAGTTTAGAGAGATAAGTTTACTGCCCAACCTAACACATATATGCAGACATGCTTTGTCTCTCCCTTCTTTGAAAACTGTCTTAGTTTACAAATGTCCAATACTGATGAAGTTGCCATTCCATTCCTGTAGCAGTACCAACACCTTACAACGTAGAAAAGGGGGCAAACAGTGATTCGAAGAGTGGGACAATGCAAGCTTTGATTAATGTAATAATCAAGTCAAAATAGTAGTGTACTAATATCCTCAAGTTGAAAGATTAGTGTACTAATGTCCTTAACTTGGGAATATAAATGTGATGATTAATCATGTTGAAGATTCAAATATTTAAGGTTGCATCTAAACAAAGAAAGATCTTAAAACACTTTAGCCAAGGCTGAATAGTTGATGCAAGAAACAGTCTTTCCACATTTACATACTAACCAAGTTTACTAATACGTATCTGACTACTACAAAAGAAATCAAAGATTTGAACATTGATCATCAACTTCTTCTGTCCATTCTCTTGGATCTACCATTAAGTAAATTTTGGATTGTAACTTGGCCCACACAGGAAGAACAAATCAAACTTCTTGACCCTGTCCCACCACCACTTGGAACTCCTAGACTTTCTCTTCATCATCTCTGCTTCTTCCTTGAGACTCTTGTTTTCACTCTTCAACTTCTCAACTTCAAAACACACCTCCAAAGCCACCATTTCTCTCTTCTTACTCTTCTCCCTCTCTTGCTCTTCTTTCCTTACCAACTGCTCATGATACTCTTTGTTCTTCTTCTCCAACCCACTAATTTGCCCCTGAAGATCCTCAATTTTACGGCTCAGTAAACACACCCTATGATCCTCCCTCACCTTCAACACACACCGAGCCAATTCACTTGCCTTCCGTTTCACCATTGCGGATTCAGACACCAACCCTTTGTTCTCTTCCATCAATGTAGTCATTTGGTATCCCAACCTCGCATTCTCATTCAATAAAATCAATCTTTCTGATTCCAACACTTCCAATAAGCTCTTTTGCAACTCCATCTTCCTTGATGATTCGGTGCTCCGCCGCTCTATGACACTGAGTTCATTCACCGTGAATTCGTAATCCACGGTCTTGATTACGAGTTGGGCAACAAGGACGTCTGGGTCAAGTGGGGTAGGATCACATTGTTGTGGGATTTGGTAAGAGAGTGAGCTTTCAGCGTCAGAATCACTTGGGTTGGGATAAGAGGGATCATCATCAATGTCATAAGGGATGGCAAGGATTTGAGATGAATGTGGGAAGCTTTTGGTTAGAGATTGGCGGCAGTAACGGTCAGCTAAGGAAAGGTAATTGTTGTAGAGGTGCTGGAGGAGGTTTAAAAGCTGAGGACGTTTTCGGTAATAATTCTCAGCCCGGTTGGCAAATGAGTTCGAATCGTCTTCTTCATGGAGGTTCACTGAAAGTGCTTTCATCTTCTCTTCAAGTTCTGCAATGCACTATCAGTTTGTAAAGACCAAAATAACCCAAATACAGGATTAAATTCCATGAATGCACCAAATCAAGAATTGAGGTCACCATATTAATACAGCAAACATGGAACATGAATCGACAGCATATGACATGGATAAAGGCATCATAACTCTTTTAACTCTTATCATGACGAATTGATGAGAAAAATAGAAACAATATTGGTATCTGCTTCAGCTAGCCATTTTCGTCACCCTTTTAAATGCAAATTTAACACAGTTCTATTCTGATGCAGTGCAATATTAATTGACTTGGCCTTAGAAAAGGTACAACTTAAAATAAACTGTGTTCAATCTAAAAAGTGTGTCAATGGGATGCACTCGTTGCTTAAACTTGTAAACATGTGTACCTACTATGAAATGAAATTGTACAAAATTTTAGATACTGTGTCAGTAGTACAAGAGGTTGGGAGCCAGCTTCGGCATATACAAATGTCATTTATCACAAGGAGGGGCTCCCTTGCACCCTCGCTCCCTAGCAAGGCTCTTAATATTACTGGCCCAATGTCCCCACCACTGGTGAGTGACACTTTCTTCCCCACTCCCCATCCACCACTCTAAAATTGGGATATATATGTTTCCCATTAGAGATATAGTAATTTTCAAGGGTTATTTACTTAAACTTTGATCGTATCATTTTGGTGGAAAATTATGTTGCATACTCCGTTTCAAAATACAAAATCCCTGCGCTTCCATCCATTCAACAAACAAAACACCCGTATTCATTTAAAAAAATTTAGCTTTGGTCACATTTCCTAATCCAAGATAGATCTCCAAGAGTTTGCTGGCACGGTTGGGATCAAGAATTGTGATTTCGTTTTTCGAGTTCATTTCGGTATTTTGATTTTAAGAAATATTTCGGTGTATAAAGAAAAAACATAAAAATTTCGAAAATACATAAAAAATATATAATGAATTTCAAGGGTATATGAAAATGTGAAAAAATTGATGCAAGTAAATAAATATATTAAACATAACAAATGAAGCCTAAAAATACCAAGAAATGAAACAAATATGTATCAATATATAATTAGAAATTATGAGTTTCAAAAATCAAAGTAGAAGAAATAATAACTAGAAAATCAAATATTGATAATAAGAAAAAAAACGAAAAAATTATTATGAAAAATCAAGAATTGATAATACAAAGACAAAAAAACCCTTGAAAATTTTTAATTTTTGGTAGCTGGGTTTTCTATTTTTATGGAAAAAACGAAATTAACAAAAAAAATAAAAAAATTTCAAAAAAAATGTAACTTTTAATTTTGCCCTTTTTCTTTTCATAATTTCAAAAGAAGGAAATTTTCGTTGAGATTTCTCAAAATGACATTCCTTGATTAGGATTAATTATAAATTTTATATTACCAAATTTGCACCAAGATTTAAAACAAAATTACATCAACTGACCAAGTTGAGGGAGTGGAGATTAGATTCATCTATTTTGAAAATGGTGCCCTTATAGGTCAAGGAAAATTTGCAAAACAGAAATTCTAAATGGCGAGGAAACGAGCGAGGAAAACAGCAGATCCGTAGCCAAAATGGCCTATTGCTATAGACACAATGAATCAAAGTAGGCATCTGCTATAGACACAGGATGCGTGTAGATAGACACAGTATACCTGCCAAGGATGCTTGTAGCCAAAATGGCCTATTGCTGCCACTGCCATTGTAGCTGTAGTTGTAGTTGATGCTGCTGCTACGACAAGCTTCAGCAGATCCGGGCCCATCAGTATTACACCCACTCCACATCCCTACTCGCTTCGCTCACTGCATTCAAAATTTTCAATAAATAAACTTGTCAGCATTTTCTGCTATCCTTGAGATCCGTGCACATAATGTCAGATTTGCTATATTTTGAAATCGAATGGCTGAAATCACACAGGATTCTGCATAAACAAACAAGGGTCACGGATATCAAAAGACGCGTACACGCAATAGATTTCTTGCAAATAAAACAGAGATGGATTCAAAATTTCCGTATGGAAGTAAGTAAAGTTAACTGCTTCCTGTACATGGCAGGTGTGAACAGATCCCAATGTAAACATTTTTTCAGCCCATCACGGAATTAACAGCATTATAAAAAATTAAAAAAAACCTACATGTTGCAAAACTCTAAGGAGGTGTTTGTTTGTTTGTTTTTTTTTTTTTTTATAGCACTGAGCATTCAGTTGGTCCTTATTCTGAATTAAGAACCTATTAACAACTTCTAATTCTGATTAAAAGTAAAAATAAACACCCATCTTGACCACTTCTTATTCATAACTACAAGGTTAAGAAAGAAAGAAAAAACCCCACCTAAGTCTACACCAGAATTCATGGAAGTTCAAGAAGGCATTTTACAGCTAATGTATAGTTAAACGATGTGAAAATGTCTAAAATCTATCTATCTAAGCTTAGTAATTGCTAATGTTTTTTGCAGCATCCATATTTGAAGCAGTAATAGGCCGAAAGTAAAGAATGAGACTAGTGTTTAAATGTGTGTCTCACCGGAAAATGACGACACGACACCACCGACTTATTACATTTGAATCAACATACATACATAAATAAATAAGAGAGAGAAGACGCACGCACCTCAAACAAGATGTATGGCGCCAAGGAGAGTGGTCGTCGAATGGGCTGCTTGAAACGTTTCCAGAGCACAGAGAGAGAGAGTTTTGTATGATTTTTCTTCTTCAAACGGCTATTTAAACCCACAGAGAAGCAGAGTGGAGAGAGTGAGTAAATGCGTACAAGCAGAGAAGCTGAGAGTTTTGAACAATTCTAGGGAGCTTGGGTTTGCAGTTTTGGGGGAGAAATTATTCTTTTACCCCTCTTTTGTTTTGTTGTTGTTATATATTTAAAGAGAAGTTAAAAAGACAGGGAAAAAAATATAAAAAAGCACTCGAGAGTTTTGGATGATTTTTTTATTTTTTTTCGCTTATACACTGTTACGTACGATCGGTCATGGATCAATCTGACGCGTGTTAAAAATGATATTATTTTGTTCCCATTTGAAAATTGAAATGTATAAAGGGATTGGGATTTGTTTTGAGTAGTTTAGGGATGGCAGAGAATAAACATATATTATTATCATTGAAGGAAATAAAGAAAGAAATATAGAATTTTTGGTTTTCAAATTTTCAGGCGCAATGTTTTAGAAACGACTAGGCTGGGCTGGCGATGTTGATGTGTTAATGGGCGCAGATTTCCAAAGCTGCTTTTTTCATTTTTCTCTTGTGTCTCTGTCTAATTGCAGAAATTCTAGCCTGGGAAATCAGCCTGATTTTCCCAAGCCAACTAGAATTGCTCGTCTAATTGATACTACTTTTCACCTTCTTATTTTCACCAACTTTTCTAGATAGCCAAGCTCGCGCCAGGCTAAGTTCAATATCATCCATCCCTAGGACGACAAATGGTATTGGGCCTGGCCCCTTGGCTCTCTAGATTTTCGAAAATTCTAGGGGTCGAGGGAGGGAACGAGGGAAAGGGGCGAGGGATGGGTGGAAGCCATCCATTCGCCTCGAGATGAGAGACATTGTGCATCTCGAAGCCGATGCGCTCATCTCGAAGTGGATGGGTGGTTACCACCCATCCCTCGCTCCCTCCCTCGACCCCTAGCAAAGCTCCTAGATTTTTTGTATTTCCACTGCTTGTCAATGTCATTTTTTCAAACAATTTTTCTAGGTAGTGAGGGAGCCTCTCTCACACGTGCGATTTAAAATTTTTTGGCTCCCTCCAAACATTCAATTTTTCCTTCCAAAACCAGCATTAGCTTTTATCTCTCCCCCAAAAAACAGAGCACAGTATGATTCACTTTCTTTTTCAGATCTAGACGAGGCTTGCCGATATCTCTCCACCCTGAATCGAAGACGTTGAAATCAGGCAAAGTCGAAGAAATCGACATTTTCTCTCCACCCTGAAATCGAACACAAAGAAGGCTTGTCTGAAGCAAAATTTTATAGGAAATCGAGGAGGAGATGCAGAGGAGAAGAATAAGAATTGAGATGAAGATACAACCAAGTCAAGGAGGAGACTAAGGGAGCAATGGTGTTTATATTTTACAAATTTGAATTTGGTGTGTTATAATATTATCACAAGAATAAATTTTATTTTTATTTTGTTTTCATTTATCTATTGTAAACCAACTTTCAAGTGGAAGCTCACACTATTTAGGTGGAAGAGATGCGCAAGTGGAAGCTGACACTATTTCAGCAACATTTAGGTGGAAGAGATGCACATGATCTTAAGGCGATGGTTACTGGTGTTTGTGTTGTTCTATTTGTTTGATACCAATGTTTCTGTTGTATGGTTTGTTTCAGTATTGTAAAATCTACTTTGTGAAAACTTGTCTTCCAAAATCATTTAATTGAGAAAGCTTGTTTGTTTGTCTGAGAAATTGTCTCGAGTTTACTCATTATTAATTAAATACCCTTAAACTCCAGCCCCAATTAAACTCTCATATATATGCTCATATTTATCAGGTTGTAATTTAGCTTGCATTTCTGAATTACAAAACTCATAATTGTAATCAGGTTGTTTGCATTTCTGTAAATCAGGTTGTAATTCAGGTTGTCTTAGTGTTTTTTCTGACATAGCTTTGTTTTTGTAAAAGCACAAAACTTGTAGTCTTTATATTCAACTTCAATTGCAGAGTTTTGAATCTGAATTAAGTTCAATTGCAGACTTTTTATAGTCTCATTTTTTCTTCAAGTTCAATTGCAGATTATATAGTCTCACGTCAATTGCAGATTATATAGTCTCACTTCAATTGCAATATTTATAGTGTCATTGTTTCTTCAAGTTCAATTGCAGAGTTTTGAATCTGGTTCAATTGCAGTCTTTATAAAACAAGTGCAATTATATCTTTGTAATTCAGTCCTAGTGCAATTGCAGAAAAAAATTGAGATTCTAGAGTGCAATTCCAGAAAACAAGTGCAATTGCAATCTCAAATTCAAAACTTGAATTCCAGAGTGCATTTCCAGAGAAAGATTGTTGCAGAGTGCAATCTTGCTACCTAGAAAGATTGTTGCAGAAAACACAGACTAGTGCAATTCCAGAATTCCAGATTGCAATTGCACTAATGAATTCCGAAAAACAAAACTTGATGCAATTCCAGAGTGAATTCCATAGACTAGTGCAAATTAAGGAGCACATAACATAATACTTCTCCCTGTTTTCTAACATTGACAGAGTCAAGCCTTCCTGCACAAGATAGAAGATCAACCACAGAGTCGAACCTTCCTGAAGCAAACCATACAACAGAAACATTGGTATCAAACAAATAGAACAACACAAACACTAGTAACCATCGCCTTAAGATCATGCCCATCTCTTCCACCTAAATGCTGCTGAAATAGTGTCAGCTTCCACTTGCGCATCTCTTCCACCTAAATATTGTGAGCTTCCACTTGAAAGTTGGTTTACAATAGATAAATGAAAACAAAATAAAAATAAAATTTATTCTTGTGATAATATTATAACACACCAAATTCATATTTGTAAAATATAAACACCACTACTCCCTTAGTCTCCTCCTTGACTTGGTTGTATCTTCATCTCAATTCTTATTCTTCTCCTCTACATCTCCTCCTCGATTTCCTATAAAATTTTGCTTCAGACAAGCCTTCTCCGTGTTCAATTTCTTCGATTTCAATGTGGAGAGAAAAGGCCAATTTCTTTGACTTCCCCTTCGCCCAATTTCAACGTCTTCGTCTTCGATTTCTATGATTCAGGGTGGAGAGATATCGACAAGCCTCGTCTAGATCTGGAGAAGAAAGTGAATCATACTCTGCTTTGTTTTTTGGGGAGAGATAAAAGCTAGTGCTGATTTTGGAGGGAAAAATTGAATGTTTTGGAGGGAGCCAAACTTTTTTAAATCGCACGTGCGAGGGAGGCTCCCTCGCTACCTAGAAAAAGTGTTTTTTCAAATTTACGAAATGAACCTCCAACACACCGGAAGGACAACAAATGTGTTTTTGTTTTATCATTTTATAACATCCCACAACAGAAAAGATTACCAACTTTTGTATTGAGCTCTCAATTTCAATTGCATAGTAAACTCTATCTCTCTCTATTGTTTTTCTGGTCAAATCTACCACCTATTTTATCCTATATGCGATCTCATTTCCTCTCCATGCAACAATACATCTTATTCCCAACCTTGTTTTTCTAGCTCCATTCTTACACTTTCTACTCCATATCTCATCCTTCATCAACTCTTCAAGTGGTCTTTCATCTTCAATTTTCAGTCTCTCGAGTGTCTTCATATTTTCGAGTTTTCCTCTAGTTTTTATTTCTACCTCCATTTTCGTCCCCTAGTTTTTAGTTTCCACTTCAATTTCCTCCCACATTCTCCCCTCTCATTTCCTCTTCACTCATTCTCTCTATCACCTTATAGGTCTATTTTGATAGCTAACTGCTAACTATTGTGTTTCCATGTTTTGTTTTGGCTATAGGTCTCAGGTGTCTATTGATCCGGTGTCAAGAAGCTTTTGATTGGGTCCTACTTCATCCTCCTGTTACCATAACTAATACCTAGTTCGTTTCTAGTTTCTCCCCAATGTAATTCCTTAGTCAAGTTCTTTCACGGTTCCATCTCAACCACATTCAACCTTTTCTTTTCTTCTTATCCCTCTCAATTCATCACATCACATTACTACACATTCACTCACTGCAGCCCACATTATACCATATGTGTAATCATCATTTATGTAAACCACATTTATACCCACATTTACACCATATCTCTGTGGCAAGATTGTTTTAATTTTTCTGAAATTTCTATCTCCTCTCTTTAATCCCCTTTATCATGTATTCAAACCACACCACTGTTTTCTAGCTTTGGCAATGAACTTCACAAACTTCTCTTTTGACCCTAATCCTACCACTAATAATACAACCTATACACAATCTGAGACGTCTCCCCCACACCGCTCTCTTCAATTTCGACCCCTATTAGTTTTCCACAATATACAACAACACTCCCCTAACCACATCCCTCACTCCGTCCTATCACCACACTTTTCCTCATAATCCAATACCTCTGCCTCATTAGCAGTTACTACACGTCAACACACCATGACCACCTCATCATCCCATTAGCTCATTCCATTATCAACCTCATCTCTTTTAGGAAGCACACCAGTCCTACACCCACCTCAAACCTCCTTTCCTCCTCACCATCATGAACAAGATTCACTTCTATTAGAGTCTCATGATTCCCTCGTTGCTCAGCTTGCAGATCATTTTGACAACAACCTTCTTATCCCTGAGCCACCATTAGAAACACAAGAGAATGAAGGGTTAGATGACCCAAACATAAACAAAACCTTACTCCTGTTACATTTGCATGCAACATGCTCCCTCAATGGGAACCAAAACATACAGTGCATTTCAAGATTCTTGAGGGAGATGAAGACAAACAATCAGTGTATTACCTTGTCCAATTTACTGATTTCGAAGACAAGCTTATGGTCTTACAAAATGGTCCCTGGTCCCTTTTAAGATGGTTAGTATTAGTGAAAATGGTCCAATTTCACTTCAATTTCTTTTGATTCGATTCCCTGTTGGGTGCGGCTTCATGAATTCCCTTTACAGAAATTGCTTCTTACAAATATTGAAGCCATGGCTAGCTGCATAGGAACACTTATGCAAATTGATCAGGATGCTTTCAACATGATTTCTATCCCCTATATCAGGTTCAAACTATGGCTAGATATTAGAAAATCACTGCCAAGTAAAATGCGCACATTATTTGGTATTGTTCAGGGGCGCCAAATTATGTTATGAGGATATGCCGCTCTTCTGTTTTTGTTGTGGCCGTCTTGGGCATCGAGTGGGACACTAATGCCAAAACTTTCATGAAACCTCCTCACTTTCCCCATTTCCATCACCTTCCTAAAGACCAATTATACAAAATGTTCCCTTTTGGTCCGGTGGCCAGAATATCACATAAAAGAGCTTTGAGATCAAGCTTGGCACACTCTATTAATACTCAGCAGTTGAATCGTTTCTTCTTCACCCCGGTTAACATTGACTCACACAACGAAGCAATTCCGGATACACAGGAGTTTGATATGGTAAATACTTCTACTGTGAATGATACTTATGTCTCTGAAGCATTACATCAAACACTGGCCATGCACCAATCACTCGTCCACCAAAGGCATCTATTTGACTTGAACTCAATTGAGGAATCTGACAGAATAGAGGTTTTTGAGAGGCCTCCTCCTTCGGAGAACATGCAACACCGCCATCTCTCTCACACCAACCCGACACCCACCAACTACTCTGACAACAATTCAAATCCAATTCATATTAATGCACTTACCATCATGTCTTCCACCTCAACAATCCCATGTCAGACCACCTTCCATCAAGCTGGCCTTACAACCCAAATCAATACCCTACAAGATGCCACCACCACCCTGCCTCCTTCATCTTTCACTCACTGCTCAGAGATCATTCCCCTAATCTGCATTACTATAGAGAGTCAGTCTCTTTTGCCTACTCAGAGAGATTTCGTGGGCTCGATTGATAACTTGAGCTTTCTTCATATGGACACGGGGACCTCACATGTGGGTCAGATACATAATCAATTTTCGAAGATGGGCCCAGACACAAACTACATATTGAGCTCAACAGCTCCTCATTTGGGCTCTAGTTCAGCTTATACTTTAAACCCAATTAGAGGAGCCCAGCTTAGAGAGCATGGGCCTTATTACTCCACAGTGATTACACCAAGGCCAATATAAATGCCCCTCCCTCCTCCAACAATCTCTCAGGGTCAATACAGTAATGAGTTCCACCTCGATCCTTTACGATCAGTCTTCGATCAACTTTTCGGGCCTCCATCTCCGACGGTGCATGCTTTCCTGGACTCATTCACTTCCGACCCTCCGTCACTTGCTCATAACTCCAATTTGGAAGCACCGGAGATAGGTTCACAGGTCGTAATCTCTCAAGCTCCCCATGCTCCTATTCATCAATCTCAAGGTTGCAATACTGATAAGGATTCGATTATTATACACACTGCCACCTCCCTAGCAACTCAACCTTTAAATCCGACTCTGATTGATGCGACCGCTTACCTCAAGGCTTCATGCCGCAGAACCATTCTCCGTAGGCGTGCACAATGTTTGAACAGGGAATCCATGGGGTTTTCTCTCACAGCAGGTCTTCCCATACAGCTCCTGAAGCAAGCTTTTAACACTCCTCCCACTGCTAGACGAACTAAAAGAGTTCAAGGTAAAAGTAAAAGAAAGCTAGAGGATGATCTCAATATGGTTCAGGAGGGGGTTTCCTCACTACTGGAAATCGACCAACGCTGGGTATTTCATTCAGAACAGTTGACCAGAATCTCTCCCAACACCCAAGCTCTTTGACTCAAAGCATGCAACATCTAGCTCATCCACCACCTCAGGGACTGCCTCCCCTTATAGTGGCAAAGATCATTCAGCGCACCACTGCCACTGGTGACTTCTCTAGTCAGTCTTCGACTACCTTGCCCACCACACTTGAGGAAGAGGTGACCGCCTCCAAAGGGTCGCCCCGGGCGCCATGATACTCAGTTAGAATGCAAGGGGCATCAGATCGTCCGACACATTCCGAAACTTGTGGGCCCTCTCCCTGCAATCCAATCCCGACATTTTGTTTATATCTGAAACAAAAGCTTCTTCACTAAAAATGGATCGTATTCGCTGGAGGCTGGGCTACAAACATGGCGCTTCAGTTCCAGCTAGCGGTCTATCAAGTGGCCTTGCTTTGTTTTGGAGAGAAGGTACACATTTATCAATTATTTCTTCATGTAAATATTTCTTTTATTGCATAGTTGATAATTTCTATTCACAAGTCACATGTGCTATTATTTTTGCTTATGGATAACAAAATTCATCTCTTCGTTCAAAATTTTGGGATGCTTTGTCATAATTGTACTCTCTTCTAGATTTCCTACCACCAATAAACTTTTGGGATGCTATTATTTTTGCTTATTATTGGTGATCTTATTGCAATCTCTTCGCAGGAGGATAAATTAGGTGGTAGAAAAGTCACAAATTCTTTGGTTAAACATCTTAGACAGTTTTTGAATACTCATAATCTTATTGACTTCCCATTAAATGGCTCCAAGTTCACATGGAATAATAGAAAGAAAGATCATCATGGTATCAAATCACAATTAGATAGAGTGCTGGTCTCTACCAGTTGGATGGAATTTTTTCAATTTGCCATAGCTCACTCCATACATACTTCCACTTCTAACTATAGGGCCATCTCCCTTCAATTGGCGACTTCTTCTAATTTTGATTCTAAACTTTCTGGTTTTTCCATATGTGGACTAGGGATCCTCGTTGTAGTGATGTTGTTAAATCCTCATGGACTCCTACCATGCACCCGAGCTTGGCTGAGAACTTTACGTTCAAAACCAAAAGCCTCAATTGTAAACTCTCTCGTTGGAATAAGGAGGTCTTTAGGAACATACATCAAAATATCAAAGACACCTTATTACATTTAGAAAACTGCAGAACTCCCCTCCCTATCTGGATAATGCCTCCGCGATTTCGGTTCTGGAAGACAAGCTTCAGGAACTTTATCTTAGAGAGGAACTTTTATGGCGCAACAAATCGAGAGAGTCATGGTTGAAGGATGGTAACAAAAATACCAAAATTTTCCATATCTCGTGTTTGCTTCGTAGGAAGAGGAACACCATTTGTCGTCTCCAAGACCAAAATAAGATCTGGCATACATCTCATACCTCGATGTGTCAGATTCTTAATGAATATTTTGAGACAATCTTTCAATCCTCGAACCCTGACCCTGACCCAAATCCAAATATTCTTTAACTCTTTTCACCGGTCATCACTGACACTGAAAATGAAGCCCTCGTCACAATCCCAACGGAAGAGGAAATCAAACTTACCATTTTTTATATAAGAAGTCATAAAGCACCTAGCCCGGACGGTTTGCATGCTTTCTTCGTTCAACAGTATTGGGACATTGTGAAAAAGGACATGATTGCATTTGTTACCAACTTCTTTATCACGGGCATCATGAATCCCAAACAAAATAGATAAGGCCAAAGCCTTCCTAGCCTTAATCCCTAAGGTCTCAAATCCGACGACCCATGATAAATTTAGACCCATAGGGCTTTGCAATGTCATCTACAATGTCATTTCTAAGATTCTTGCTACTCGCCTGAAACCTCTGCTAGATAACATTATCTCACCTAATCAAGGTGCTTTCCTTAAAGGTTGATCCATCACAGACAATATTAACTTTGCCCATGAGATGTTCTTCCAAATGAAACACAGTCGCCGCAAAAAGCAAGGATGGATGGCCATCAAAACAGATATGGCTAAAGCATATGATAGAATTGAATGGTCCTTCTTGTTCCTCCTCTTTCGTCAACTTGGTTTTGCGAAACATTGGATCACTATTATCCAACAATGTGTTTCCACTACTTCCCTCAATGTACTCTTAAATGGCTCGCCACTTCCTCCCATTAAACCAACTAGAGGTATTCGTCAAGGGGATCCTCTTTCCCCTTATCTTTTTATTTTTGTGGTAGAAGCACTGTCACGTTTGTTGACAAATGATGAAACAAACAACAACCTAAAAGGCATTCATCTTCGGTGCCAATCGCCCTCAATCAGTCACCTACTTTATGCCGATGACCTTATGATATTCTGTCGAGCTACACTCGCCGAAGCACATTCGATCAAATATCTCCTTGCATCTTACTGTGAGGAGTCAGGAGAAGCAGTCAATTATGACAAGTCTTCGGTTTACTACAACTCAAATGTGCACCCAAAACACACCAAAATGATAAACAAAATTTTGGGTTCATAGCTGTATAACCCCAAGGACAAATACCTCAGGTACCCCCGTTGATATCTAGGAAGAAAGCTTCGGACTTTCAATTTTTAGTCGAGAAAATCAATTCCAAGCTCTCTTCTTGGAAAACAAAGGTGTTATCGCAGGCAGGTAGAACAATAATGATCAAAGTGGTAATCCACTCTATCCCCGTCTACACCATGCAAACCTTCCTCATTCCGTGTTCAATTACTACACAAATTGATAATTTGGCTTGTAACTTCTGGTGGAACAGTACGGAGGAAGGGAAGTCGAAACACCTTTGTTCTTGGGATAAAATTACCATCCCACGACACCTTGGCAGACTTAATATTTCGCCCGCCAGAACAAAAAAGTTTGGCACTTAAAGCCAAATCTATTTGGCATGCGATTTCAAATCCCCACCACCCATGCAATGTTCAAATGAAAGCCATTTATTTTAAAAATAAAAGTATCTTTCAGTTGTCCAAGCCTCCCTCCTTGATCTCCTTTGCCTGGAAAGGTAATTTGACTGCCCTCAATAAAATGAAGAACTACCTTTTGTGGCAGATCAAATCCGAGGAAGATATAGATCTATGGAAAGATTGCTGGGTTAAACCTGGCATCCTGCTGATCAAATGCGGCTCGCCAACAACATCCATACCACCATTTTGCAAAGTGCGTGATCTTTGGATTCCTGATAATCCCATCCCTACCTGGAATGCGGATCTTATTCTTTTCCTATTTCCGATCCTTGTGGCTAGAGACATACTCAATATTACCATTCGTCCATCCACTGCTCCCGATACCCTTATCTGGACCTTTGACAAAAGAGAAGTGTTCTCTGTCAAAAGTGTTACCAAAGCCTTTGTTCTTTCAGCCCTAGAACCCTCATCCTCCAACTTTGATAGGGGTCTTCCCACCCAGAAGATTATAAGAGACATTTGGCTCATTCAAGCACCAGAAACAACAATTCTCCTGTCATGGAAAGTAACCCAAGACATTCTACCAACAATGTCTAACTTACGTCATATTCACATGCCAATCGACGACTGCTGTGTTTTCTATCGTGCTCATCAGGAGAATGTTGTCCATCTTTTTTTTTCTTTGTCTTGTGGTTCAGTTGCTCTGGCTACTCTCCCTTTTACCCTTTCATTGGAGTTTAGCAAATGTCTCCACTCAAACAACTCATGCCTTCTTCAAACTCATTCGGGACTCGGCAGCCACCATGCCCTATCTTTGAGACGATCAACTTTCTCATTTTACAATGGTGATTAACCACATCTGGTTTGCTTGCAATAATTGTATCTTTCAACAAGGGCACCTTTTTATCCCGAATTTTCTGAAGTCTATCAATCATACTTGGTTTACCTTGAGTAAACAATGGTTCCTTCTTTCCAGGCCAGACAAGATAGACAGGTACTCCATATCTCCCCACTAGGTCCTTGAAACTGCCACTACAACTAAATCTACTCTCTCTGTCATGCACATTGCTGACCATCCAGCTTCTGAATCAGCCTTTATTGTTCAATCCGACTCCCAAAGATCTAGAGTCCATACCATTAACCAGCAAATCCTGGCCGCCACTACACACAAAATTAACTATATAGCTAGGAACCCCACACATCCTTCTTTCTCTCCATCTGATGATATGATTGTGGTTACTTACGATGCATGCTTATTTGCTTCAACTCTACAGGGAGCTTTAAGAGTTATGGTGGTGGTTGCCTCTGGTATGGTGCGTGCTACTATGATGGACATGATCCCTGGTCGAGTTACAGATAGTACTATGGCTGAATGTTTTGCAGCGGAAACCGCTCTACTTCTTGTACAGGCACGACAATGACCTACAAGGTTGATCTTGGGGGACTCAGGGCGCCTTAGTATCTATTTTTAGTGTTCTCAAAATCGGCCTAGGCGGCCTAGAAGGTAGAAAACTGCCCAGATTAATGGCTGGGCGGTCTAGGCAGGTCTGGGCGGCCTAGGCGGTCTGGGTGATTTTTTTTTTTTTAATAAGGTTGATTGTGTTCTTATTTTATTTTTCTTTCCTCTTTTTTAGAAATAAACTATTTTATTGTTTTTTATTCAGTATATGTCTAATTGTAGCAAATGATGATTACTTAATGAAATTCTCAAAAGATCTACCGGTACCAATTTTACTAATGTAGATTTTATCAAACATGACTGAGGTTATTCATGCAATTTGAAGAAAAATAAAAGAGTAGGTTTGGATATTTGTCCACAAATTCAGTTTTATATAAAGTACCCATCATGACCAACTTCAATCATTTGAGTTTTAATATATTTTGTTCATGATTGTTAATTTTTCATGTTTTTAAATTTTGCATATGTATCTTGGCATTAAATTGGATGTAATTGATAATATATTATGCTTAAATTTTGTAAATTATTAAAGTTATAATACAAAACCTAAGACCGCCTAGGCCCCTGGGCGCTAGGCACCTGCTCGCCGCCTGCCCAGCGCCCAACGCTTTTTAGAACACTGTCTATTTTGCATGACAAATTGGAAGATAGGCAGACAGACATGCGATGTATGTGGCAACCATTAATATGTAGTATTCAGGCCCTTCTTTCAAATTTGCCAAAATGGGTCTGTAAATATATCCCTCGGGAACTTAACACTAAAGCTCATGTTTTGGCTTCAATAGCAGGGCAACCGTTATGTACCTAGTTTGTTATTATTAATGCATATGCTTTTTAACAAAAAAAAAAGTGTGTTTTTGTTTAGGATCAAGCGAAAAAAATAAAAAGCGCAAAAATGATTAATCTTTTAAAAAATATATGAAAACGACCATAAAAATATATAAATCAACTTAAACACACGTGCATACACAAATATATATGTAAGAATAAACAAATAATTAATCTGCAAGAAGTATTAATTTCATTTATTCAAGTTTTAAAGCGATATGCCGATGGCTTCAAGATGAATGTGTAAAGAAAAGAATTTGAAGTTTGAACTTAAATTTTTTTATTTATTGGCAATGACTAAATAACACCATCACCCCAATTTTTATTTTTGAATTTGTTGAAGGACATCACCACTATATACGCCCAATTTGTTTTTTTAAAGATATTTCTCTCCCAAATCTAGTAACTAAGGAACCCCACTCGCAACGTCCATTCCCTTTCCAATATCGCCAGAACAACAAACGTCGGTCACACATCTTCTATGTCTTCCTCCTATCCCTCCCTCCGTTATACTTATTCATACTCCCTGCCTCTCTTCTACTTCTTGGAAAGGTTTGGGTGATCTGCGCAAGGAAATAAACACATTCAACTCGCATGGCCTATCTTCACACCCAAGCTCACTGGACGACCCCAAATGTCAGTGTCTCTCCTTCTCTTCTATGTCTTCATCTTCTGTCTCCATCTCTTCTAATTCTACTCCTTCATCTTCGTTTGGAAGGGGTTGGGTGTATCTAGAAATGAATGAGTTTTGTGAAAGTGATGATGGTAGGCTTGAAGATTATAATGGTGGAGCTGAGGGTCTGCATCATGCTCCATTTATAGGAGTAAATGAAGAAGATGAACATTTTCAAGATGAAAAACAACCCACTCCACCTAAGGTACACTTTCAACTTGATATGAGCTTGCATGGGTATTTTTTGTTGTTTTGATTATTATAACATCATATTTAGTTTCCTTTTTCGTTTATATTTGAAGCAACATTATTACTTTTATGATTGGTTGTTAATATTTGAACCATTAAACTTGTTTATTTATGTTTTTAAGGCCAATTTGGTCATTGTTGTTGTTGTTAATGTTTGTCAATTTTAATTATAAATTAATGATTATTTTGTGCATAGGATATTATAATAGATCTAATACATTTTGAGAGACCTTCAAACAATCTTTATAACCCAGAATTACTTAAAGCGTATTTGGAAGATACCAACTTTCTAGAAGTAACCATTGCCTTAATGATTTTCTTCATTACTTTTTTTAATATATGATTAGAGTAACAATTTTTTTTATTTACTTAATGTAGAAGGATGATGATGTTGACAAGAATGAGGCTAAGTTCGAGACCAACACTGAATATATAGCACTGGAATAAGTAGTTGATGATAGCGACTTATTTATTACGGAAGACATAAGGTTAATTCTTGTAGGCATGTCTTCTTGTATAATCCTGTTTCATAAGTTCATTAATTTTAGTAACAAGTTTATTAGTGTTCCCAATGTGAGTATGCGTTATTTTTTTGTAGGTATTCTCATCGATGTCGTCCTTGATAGCTTGGTGCTAAAGTGTTGGTAGGGATAATAACATGGTTCTGATTATCAGTAAATCGAAACTCGCTGATCAGAGACATAATGAATGATTCACTCGGGATGTGAGAAGGGGGAAGCTCAAGAAAAATCAAAGGCAAAAATTGGAGGTTGGTCAAACAACCAGTAAAAATAAGTGTGGGTCCCCATTTCAGTTGAGAGGGATTCCACAAGGTAACGATCGTTGGAAACAACAAGTGACCTATTGAACCCACAATCATTCATGATCAAAATCATCTCGTGGCCATTCCTTTGCTGGCAGACTCAACGAAGCAAAGATCAGATACTTCCAGAACATGTCAGCATTAGGTGTAGCCCCTCGCTTCATATTTTCCGGTTTGAAAGAGATGTTTTCCAAGAATATGTTATATTAGAAGATTGTTTACAATGTCACTCATCAGCTAAAGACACTTCAAGTGAAAGACAAAACAACTTTGCAACATACTATACACTGGTTTAGCAAGAATGATTATATTGAGGGGCATACCATCGACGATCAGAATAGAGTCACCAATATTTTCTAGTTGCATCCCGAGTTAATTCAACTAGAAATGTTTTTCCCATCGATAATGCTTATGGATTACACCTACAAAACCAATCGGTATCGAATGTCGTTATTTGAGGTTGTGGGTGTCACGTCGACCGACAAGACTTTAAATGTTGGTTGTTGTTTTGGAGAGTCATACATCTGGGCATTCAAAGTCATTTAACGAATTTTCCCTGAAGCAAGGAGATTGTTGTACAGGTGGCACATAAATATAAATGTTGAGAAGAATCGCAAAACACACTTTAAGAATAATGAGGGGTGGAACGAATTTATAGAATCTTTCTCGAATTTGTATAGATCAGCTACAAAGCTAAAACAGAATAAGGGCACTATTGAATTCGAGAGAAGATGAGCATCACATCCGAAGTGTTTGAACTATTTGTGGACAATTTTGTATCACATAAGGAGTAATTTGTGATTGCATGAATCGATGTGTTCATGGGTTGCCTTGTGCTCATGAAATGATGCAATATCTTACTCCTACTAGACAACTTTCATTATCTATCTTAGACAAGCATTGGATGCTTGGCAAAACACCTATTCGTGGAATTGCGAATGTGATTATAGACCAAGTGGTCAACGTCGTTAAGCAAAAAAAATTGAATCCACTCCTGAGCAGCAGTTGGTGTTGAAGAAGAAGCTTTTAGAGTTGATTTTCCCTAGTTCATGTGTCATGATCGAACCTGTAAAGGCCAATGGAAACCTAAAAAGAAGAAATTTTCCAAGGTCATGAGTACGCCACAACACAAGTAGAACTTAGAAGTCAAGAATGTGTTTCTAAGTCAAAATAGAAGGTGACAAAAAATGGAAATATACGTTTATAAAGAAAATTCCTTTGTGGATTCGGGACTATGTTCACAACATTCAAAATATACTCGTTGATGGAAATTGTGGGTTTCGATGCATAAGCAACTTTCTATGATACGATGTGGATAGTGGTTGGAAGCAAGTAAAAAATGAGCTTCTAATGGAGCTAGAAACTAACCATGAGTTGTGTCTATGAATGTGGAATAAAGGTGGGGTGAAGATTGTGAATGATGCTTTGAGAATTCCGATACGCATTACACGCCGAAACTAGTTAATTCAACTAGATATGCTAGAGCTTGTGGCAAACCGTTATGGTTGCGTGTTTGTGTGTTAAGGGAACCAAAGCATTACATGTTTTCCATATGTTCAGCAACCGTCAAAATTGAATGACAAACGGGTATATTTCATGACACACCTTGCCCAGAGTTCCCACTTTATCTTGCTCCATAATACCGAAACCCTCATTGCCTCGGACAATACCTACTTGGCCCTTTCGCATATTTTTAGAAATAGTATAATGGAAAAGTTTGTTTGATGGTCAGCTCCGCATTGGTGATGTAACGATGAAGAATTACAATGCAAAGAATTCTAATATATTAAGAAGTCGGAAAATGTCGTTCACATAATGGATTGATCCACATTTTATAACTTTTTGCACATTTTGTAAATGACATGTAAACATATGATGATCTAGTTGTAAAAGAAGTCATGGATTTTGTATTTATGATCAGTTACACCGTTGGGATCATTAAATTTCAACAAATTATATTTTACATTCATGATAACTTTTATCATTATACCTAGTTTCAAGGATTGTGATTTCGTTTTTCGAGATAATTTTGATAAATAGTTTTTAAGAAATATTTCGTTGTGTATAGAAAAGGTAAAATTTTCGATCAAAAATTTGAAGTTATCAATATTATTTAAGCATTTTAAACTCTTACATACTACATAAAAAGTCTCACAAGACTCATAATGTCATGCAAACTATATATTGTATAAGAATCACTCATATAACAAAATTTTAATACTAAACTAAGGTTATAACGGGTTAAAATATACGGAAATTGAGATGGCCTAATAAAAAAAATATATATTTCGGATTTTGAAAGAAATTTCGGTAACTTGAAGAAGAAAAAATATTTTGTCAAATTTCGACATTTTTCAAGAAATCACATTCCTTGCTAGTTTTATCGATGACTTATATCATAGTAATGGTTACAAAGTTAACTAAAAAAAATTAAACATGATAACTTTGATAAATCAAACCGAAAAATTAGACACAAAATCAAAAGTCAATGACAACAACAAATTCTGACTGTAAACGCAAGATCCGCAGGGAAAATATAATCTATATTTGCAAGAGCAGCTGTGAAGCTAACAAGCACAATCGCCGATAAGGCTATGGTTGTAACCTTACACAACATACGTAGCGACACTTGAAAATTTAAAAGAAATCATAGCAGAGACGTGTGTGATTAATTTATGAGTCTGATTTCTGTCCAATCGTAGAGAATCCAGCGAATATGTTCTCCCATTCGTACGATCCTCTGCGATTGGACATAAATCAAACTCTGTCAATTTTTGTGTTTTTTTTTAGTTGGACTTTTTTTTCAATTCTGATGGTTTAGATACACTCTTGGCATATTTGATATATTGCAAAACTCTCATTTTGACATTCTCATCATGTATCCATAGAAATGGTGATTTTGCAATATATCAAATATTCCAAGAGTGTATCTAAACCATAATAAGTGAAAAAGAAAAGTGTCAAACACAAAAAACCAAAAAATTGGTAGACAATGATTTCTTACTAATGGCAGAGGATCTTGTAAGTTTGTTTTCTCCATTCGCAAGATCAATTACGGTTGGACATAAATCACATTTTGTACAATTGTTTGTGTTATTTTAAAGTTTGAGTCTTTATTATTTTCAATTCATATGGTTTAGATACACTCTTGGCATGTTTGATCTATTGCTAAGAGTATATCTAAACCATATGAATTAAAATAATAAAAAAAAGTGTCAAACACAAAAAACCAGAAAATGAAAATAGTGTGCTTTCTATCCAGTCGCAGAGGATCTTGCGAGTTTGTTTTCTACTTCGTAGGATCCTCTGCGATTGGACAGAAATCACACTGTCAAATTTTTTTTGAGTTTAACTTTATTTTTAATTCATGTGGTCTAGATAAACTCTTAACATATTTGATCTATTGCAAAACTCCAAATTTGACTTTCTCATCATGTATCTATAAAAATTGTTGTTTTGTGATTGATCAAATATGCCAAGAGTATATCTAAACCATATGAATTGAAAAAAAAAAATTTAAAAAGTGTCACACAAAAAAAAAAAAAAATGGAAAAAGTGTAATTTCTTGCAAATCTCAGATTATCCTGCAAATCTAATAAAGATAATCTCAGGATCCTTTGTGATTTGACAGAAAACAGAATCATGGATTGCATAATACTCTGTGATTATTTATTTTAGGATCACGGAGCCGCTGCGTTTGTTGTATAAGGTCACTAATGCAACCTGGTCTTCATTGTGGTTGTCATATTCGCAGCGGCTCATGTGAATGTGGATTTTATTTTTGCAGAGGTTCCTGGTTTACAGTTAAAATTATTTGTGGTCATTGATTTTTGACTTTGTATCCAATTTTCCGGATTGATTGATAAAAGTTATTATATTTAATTGATTTACAGTTAACTTTTTGTAACCATTACAATCCCTTAGTTATCATAGTTGCGATCGCAACTTTATTATGTCGTTACTGTCCTATTTCTGAGCAACCTATAAAAACTAGAAATAATTCATGTATTGGGAAATCATTTTCATTTTATAAACGTAAAATCATTACATTTCATTAACTACAAAGTTTACACCAAGACAAAAGTTTAACAACTACAACAATCAAAATTGAACATCACATCCTCTTAGTCTTTTTACGAGGTTGAGTAGAACATATATTGTCATGCCTCTTCTTAGTTCTGTACTCATTTCCTCCACCAACCAAGATTTCTTCAATGTCACCACCACTACCACCCCTTCCGGGTGCACTACGTACCACCACCCCTTCATCTTCCACCACCATTGCCCCTTCCTCTACCACCACCGGAGCACCAACACCAGCACCAGCACCATCATCACCCCTTCTTCAACTACCACCTATAGCACCACCATTTGGAGCACCACCACCATCACCACTTGGACCACTATGTTGCTCTTGCTCTTTGTCTTTGAAGGTGACATGTGCATACATTTGTCTTAGTAGGCCATCTACTTTATTTTGTGTCGTGAACAACACAACTTTATCGACATTCCCGCCTTGTTCAATAGAAACGTCTACCAACTCTAAAGCCTCATCAACTAGCTTGTTCGGCAAAAACATTATTTTAGTAAAAAAAATTATTTTTTGTATTTCAAATGTATGCAAATTTGTTAAAGTATAGATCAATTACCTGACTATGCCATATGAAAAATTGATTTCTTAAGGGATGTGTCCCCTTAGTCCTTGATGGTTGAATGAAAGGATGACTAATGTTATGAAACCACTGTAAGTAGTCCTTGTTGCAATCCCATGAAAGCTTTACTGGTGCACCTTGGTTGTCAATTAACATGAGGAAATTCTGCCAAGTAGCAGAAAACGATGATAATATTTCCTGTTTCACCGAGTAGTTATGATCATATCGACCTTTATTATTCATTTTGGCTTGAACACATGGATTTGTAATGAATTGTACCTTTCCCATCTGTCTCATCCTTGTATCTGGGTGATAGGGTTCTTCGACATTAGGGCATAACAAGCAGCCTTGGAACCATGTGATGCTATGAAGTATAATTCTTTGCTTGGATTTCACATAATGGTCCCAAATGACCTGTCAATACAAATATTAAGTTATTAAATTATGGATTGAAAATGAAAATAATTACCTTAGATGAAACATGAATTTAAATGACTAAATTTTACCTATTCAGGAAAAATGTAATCGAAAGAGTCAGGATTTCTTCAGTCACAACCACGCTAAGTTGGGGGCAATCTCACTTAGCCATGGTGGGGAGACGATTATTCATGAGGCTCGGGTGATACCCCGAAGCCTGAAGTGATCGTATATCTGGCGCCAGGCAAAATAGCGATTATCCTGCAGGCTAGTTCTAACAGACAATTCACAGGGAAGAACACAAGAAGATTACCCAAAACACAGAGAATTAATACTCTAATGTTCAATTAAAATTATCAAAATCAAAAGTCTGTTACAATATTGAGAAAGAGCTCTATTTATAGTGCTCAAATAACTTGAATAATAAGCAGCCTATTCCTAAAAGAAAAAGTAGAATCAAATACTAAAATAAAACATGCAATCTATTCCTAAAAGAAAAAGTAAAGCCTAATCCTAAAAGAAAACTGCATATTCCTAAAAGAAAAAGTAGAATCAAATACTAAAATAACAAGTAGTCTATTCCTAAAATAAAAAGTAAAACCTAATCCTAAAAGGAAACTAAAAAGACTCCTAATTAAATTGAAAGATTACGAATAAGTTATTTAGTAAATAACTTTGAGAGCAAATTAGGAACCCTAGAAATCCAAATTAGGAACCCTAGAAACCCTCCTGCATCAGTCGCCCCGGGTTGGAAAGAACTTGTCCTCGAGTTCACAACAGCTTCATTGGAATCCTCTGGCGGCAGCCCAGGAGGAACATCCTCTGGTATCAGGTCAGAAAACTCTGGTAAATCTGGATTCACGTCTGCAGTACTATTCCCATAAGGCAGCAAAGCATAGACCACGTCTCCACGCTCAATCTCACCCAAAAACTTGGACATAGAAAACAGGTTAGTATTATTGGCTATCGGGGTAGGAGTGGTCCTTTCCCGACGAGGTGCCAACACAATCTTCGTCCCTTTGATGCTAAGGGAATATGTATTTTTCCGCCCATCATGAATAACACTGCGATCATACTGCCAAGGCTTGCCTAACAATACATGACAAGCATCCATAGACACAACATCACACCAAGCATTATCAAAATAATTCCTGCCGATCGAAAAAGATACTAGGCATCGCCTATCTACTGTTACCTCACTGCCTTTATTCAGCCATGACAATTTGTACGGCTTGGGATGACGATCTGTCTTCAAGTGCAATTTCTGGACAGCCTCTTAAGACACTACGTTCTCACAACTGCCACTGTCAATGATGATCTTGCAGACTTTATCTGTAACTATGCATGTCGTGTGGAAAATATTGGTTCTCAACCAATCGTCCCCTGAATCACCCTTTGGAGTTAGTAGACTCTTACGAACAATCAGAGTGTCATGGCCATCTCCATACAACACATCTCCATCTTCATCATCGTCATACACGGGCTTTCCAAGCTCCTCAGTTTCGTCTACCACGTCTTCCTCAATAAGGAGATTGTTTCCCTTCTAAATAGCAGGCTTCCTGCACTCAGTCGCTCTATGTCCCTGTTCACCACATCTGAAACATCTAATAGTAGAATTACTCTCGGTGGCTGTTGGGTAGGACGGGATTCTTGAGGGCGAATTGGCATACTGCTTTGATCACTTCTGATCATAGGCCTCCTGTTCTGCTATTTTTCCACAGCAAGTGCACGCTGGTAGGCTTCAGAAACGGTCCACAGTGAGTGAAGGCTGATGACATCTTGCAGGGGCTGTCGTAATCCCCCCAAATACCGTGCCACCATCTGCTCTTCCGTCTCAGATAAGTCATTACGGGCTATCAATTGAAAAAACTCCTCCGTGTAATCATCAACCGATCTCGTGCCTTGCCTCAACGAATGAAGTCGCTGAAACAAAGTTTGAATGTAGCCGAAAGGAAGGAAGTGACCCTTCATCTTTTCCCAATCAGTGATCTTGGCCTTGCACTGCCTGTCACGTGATCGCCTCAACTGCTCCCACCACGCTCTGCCTTTGAGTTTGATGACGACCAATTTCACCCTGACACGATCTGGGACTTCCTTATACTAAAAATACGCTCTATTTTATGCAACCAATCGACAAATCCTTCGGCCTGTAACGTACCAGAAAACTCGAGCAGATCCACTCTTAATCCGAGGTCTCCATGACGATCCTCTCGACCACGGCACACCCAGAATCGAGCACAATTGTGATACGGGTTTTCGAAACTGAAATCAGAATCGCAATCTTTCATCTCACGATTACCAAAATTCTGTGTCGTTAGATGCTGAGTTAACTCTGCAACTTGCCTCTATAAATCCTCAATCATCACATCCTGAACGCTACGATCACGGTGAGGGGCTTCCTCGTTCGGAACCTACCCGCGACGACCACGACCACCAGCCATAGAAACTGATGAAATCTCACCCCAAGAAGATGCTGAAGCTCTGATACCAACTGACGCCGGGTAGAATATCGATTATCTTACAGGCTAGTTCTAACAGACAATTCACAGGGAAGAACACAAGAAGATTACCCAAAACACAGAGAAATACTCTCATGTTCAATTAAAATTATCAAAATCAAAAGTCTGTTACAATATTGAGGAAGAACTCTATTTATAGTGCTCAAATAACTTGAATAATAAGCAACATATTCCTAAAAGAAAAAGTAGAATCAAATACTAAAATAAAACAAGCAGTCTATTCCTAAAATAAAAGGTAAAGCCTAATCCTACAAGGAAACTAAAAAGACTCCTAATGAAATTAAAAGATTACGAATAAGTTATTTAGTAAATAACTTTGAGGGCAAATTAGGAACTCTAGAAACCCAAATTTGGAACCCTAGAAACCCTCCTGCATCAATATCCAACACAAAAAAAAACACATCAAATAAATTAGTTCGATATTTGAAACACTAAAAAGATAATTAACGAAACAACAAAGTCTAAATATACGTAAAAAAACGGCAGACATTTAGATATTTGTTTGGTACCCGCTCTGCTAGCACAACCCAATGTACGATACAAGAACGCCAAAGTACATACACCCCATGCAAACTTTCCAACATCATCCACCTTCATCAGCAACTTCAAATATTCAGTACGAACCTTTGTTATAGCCTTATCAACAAATATAGTAATGCCCAAAAGAAATAACAAGTAACCCCTAGCAACTTGTTGTTACTTTTGAAGAGAAATAGTTTCACTCGCTTTCCCACAACAATTGCCTTTAATAAATTTCATCTCCACAAAATTAAGATTCTTCTGCACATGTTTTCGTGCTTCACTATTTTGAATACCCAAACCATTCACCAATAGTTGTACACATTTATCTACCTTCATCTGACTTTTCTTCACAATAATTAGCGTACCAACAATCAGTAATTGAGTAATACGATAGACGTCATCGATGGTGATAGTCATTTCTCCAAAAGGAGGTGAAATGTGTTGGTCTCAGGTTGCCAACGCTCGACAAAAATACAAATGGTCATCCTATTGACACGATCCTTACAATAGTCAATCAAGGGAGGTAGACCACTCTAATAGATCGTTGAAATTACTTATCTCGGCTCCTCACTAAACTTCCAAACTATAAATTTTTTATATTGATGCCGACATCTCAACACGTCTCATTCCTAAATACAATAAATAAGCAATAAGAAAAAACTAATAAGTGTCCAAATAATATGAAAACAATAAGTACTGCATATTTTAAGAACTTAAAAATATTACAATTACCTCTTCACCAGCCCAAATGGACTGAGAAACATGACCATCATAATCCTCTAATATGAAGCAATATTTGGGATCATCACAGTACGAAACTTTGTCATGTTTTTTATCTTCATCAGAGTCAGGTTTGACAAAAATAAATGGTTTCTTTTCATTTTGAACCTCCTCATCTCCCCCACCCTCTTCACTTTTGACCATTCTCATCCCCATCACCCTCCTCATCCCCATCACCCTCCTCATCCCCCATCACCATCTTCCGCTTCCTCAACATCATGTGCAACACCCTCACCAACCATATCACGTTGACTTTGCGATAACATTAGGAGTGTCGCCTTTCCATCAAAGTCAATAAAAAATTTCCCCATTTCATCTTCTCTCCTCTTCATCTCCATCCGTTCTTGCATTTTTTGTTTTTTCTCTCTTCTATTTTTTTATTTTTTATTGCAATGACCTTTCTCAAAGTCTCCATCATTGGTCGTCTTTGAGTTGGATGATATCCACTACGACCACCATCACCACCACCAACACTACCAACCAAAGAAGATGCAGTGTCTTTGTTTGTCTTTACGATGCTAAATTTTTGAAACAAAATGATATAATTAAAACAAAAATGAGGCATGAAAGTTTAGAGTTTTGAAATGGAGATTTAGCGTTTACCTGACTTCGTGTTTTGGTTGAATGCACAGACGAACCCCCACGGCAACAATTGAACAAAAAGAATCAAATAAGATGACGACGCATAAAATCGATATCAAAACAGCCCCATATTGCAGGATCCAACTTGCACCAAAACGATACCAATGGAACCAAAAATACATCGAAAACGCACACAAAATACCCTAGTTTTGTATCGCATAGTGAGAGTAGAGGGAAAAACAGAGAGCAGAGAGTAGAGGAAGAGTGTTGGCGGGAAGAGAGTCGGTTCCAATATTCAAAATTTGGGAGAAGAATGAGAAAAAATTGGATTATGGGAGATTCATGGTTTATATTGGTGGTGTTTTTCAGAAAGTAGAGCAATGGTGGTGTCCTTCAATAGAGCTGGTGGTGTCATTTAGTCATTGTCTTACTTTTTTTTTTAGAACATTTTTTAGTTACTCCAAACGCACGAGAGAATGTCTTAAAATATATGTATTTTGGAACAATTATACGTCAAAATCGTGATATGTAATATAAGTTTTATTGGTAGCAATAGCTTAAATTCAAAGGCATGTATGACAAGTATAAAGTCTTGGAGAGCGCCTTAGGCACATTGAATAGAGTTACTAGAATTAGGTATTGTGCATCTGGATTACATGGAAGACAAAATTTGAAGGGGATATAGATTACCTAAATAAAAATAAAAATAAAAATAAAAATAAAAATAAAAATAAAAATAAAAATAAAAATAAAAATAAAAATAAAAATAAAAATAAAAATAAAAATAAAAATAAAAATAAAAATAAAAATAAAATAAAAAAAAAAATAAATAGTAACACTAAATCTAAATAAAAAAATTTAGTATAAATAAAGGTAAAGTTCCCTTCCCACCCCTTTACTCAATCAAACCAACCTACCAAGCTCCCCTTGGGGCCATGCCAATTTAGATAAAGATTCGAGAGGTCAGTGTATAAATAAAGGATAGAATGGGAAGAAGAGATGAAAGTGGCGAGCGAATGAAGATGTGTCGTGGAACAATGCATGCAAATTGAAGAATAAAGAGGAGGTAAAAGGAGATGTGTATGTGCAAGTTGAGAAAAATCGATTAAGGAATTAAGAGGAGGAAGGAAATGGGGCAAGTGTTATTGTAAGAGGTAATGAGGTATCATGGTGGCAATGTGAGGGAACACATGTCACGTGTGTATAACTCGAATTGTATGAAGAAAAAAACGAATAGACGATAATCCATCCCAATATGGGAGGGAGAATACATCTTGATGATACACATAAACGTCCTCTCTTCTACATCGTACATGTGTCATGATAATCTCAAAGAATAACATGCCCAATCATCAAGCCAACACCAATATGGCCCAAGTGGCTTCAAGCCTGCACAACGCAGTTCGCTAGGCGGATCCAAATTACTACAACATGCTAAGCCCTGCACGTCTCACAACCATCCCGATTACCCATAACACCTATTAAGGTAAGTATCTTAGGGATCAGCTTCGGACGGGCAAACCAACAACACCTTGCTTCCAACTAGGAAGCAAATACCAGAGTATACGTCGAACATGGAAACTTTCATCTATGGACAACACTCTGATTGGGAACTATCTCCCGTGTACCTAGGAGCACAAGTCTAACAGGGAAACTTCCCTTCATAGTACAACTCCTAATTAAAGAAGGATTTCCACGATGATCTTCTTCCCTAAACTACGCCACCGATGGCCTAGTTGAACTAAGACTCCAACACTATAAATAAGACATGAGGTTGGTAAGCTAAGGTATGCTACAAATTCCCTGTTTACAACATTAAGCCTTCCTCATATCCCTGTCTGACTTTAGCATCGGAGTGTCATCGGCCACCATAACGGTGGTCCGTGGCTCACGTGTGTTCCTTGTGCAGGTCAACATGTCAGCAAGAATAGGTCAAGCAAGGAGCGAAAATCGACTGCATCAGTTTGACGCCGTCCGTGGGGACGACAAAGTTCCTAACCAGTCGCTAACATCATCTCTCTTCACAGCTCAAGAAGACGGTGACCACCAGATCCCACAATGATGGAGAACAGGGGGACACATCAAGCGCTCAGGTTGGCGCTATATCGTTGCTTTTAGCGGTGCTAGTGACACGAGGGCAGTAGACTCACACCCCCGCATCAGCAGCAACAACGACTGATCCCAGGATAGATCTGCAATCATTTTCTATACAACAGATCTTACAAACGATGAGTCAGATTCATGAAGCAAAAGCCTGACAAGACACTAAGAGCATATGTCACACACTTTTGTAACGATTTGACTTCTGTCAACGTTTGTAACGATGCAATAGTCGTCGCGGTCTCACCGATGGTCTGAGGAACAACAAATTCTATAACTTCCTAACTTTGGACCCCCAGGAAACATGGCAAACTTGGTGAAAGAAGCGCAAAGTTACATCGCTTTAGAAGAATAACGGACCGCCAGAAAAGAGGTCGAATTCGAGGAAAAGCCCTCTGTACTTTTCGATGACAAAGTAAGGGACAAGTCGACAAGCATGATACATGTCCTCCATGGGGCACATTCCGAGTTTGAACAATCAAACAGGTCTAAGAAAAAAAAATCCTCAGAGAGATGGGGATCCAAGCTATATGCGGCGACCGACAAACGTCGTGCGCCCAGAGCCATGGTCCTCATACATCGCTAGCTTTTACAGACATAGACCTCCGAGGCATCCAACTTTCGCATAATGACGCTTTAGTGATCACGATCTCCCTAACAAGCTGGGAAGTGAGAAGATCCTCGGTGGACATGGGGAGCTCATTAAACGTTCTGTTCCTCCGCACGGTCCGCAACATGCAACTAAAGGAAGAAGTCCTAACTCATGATAGCCATTCGATGATTGATTTCAGCGGCGAAAAGCACTTTTCGGTGGAAAAATACAACTAACAGTAGTCGTGGGAGAGCCATCGATTCAGAAAGTCTTGTTTCAAGAGTTTATAGTAATCGATGCACCGTCCACCTATAACGCTGTTTTGGGAAGGCCCTGGATACACCAAATGGGGGCGGCAATTTCCACACTACACCAATGCATAAAGAACCCAGTCAACCAAATAGTTGATACTATACGAGGCGACCAAGCAGCGGCTAGAGAATGCCAATATGTGACCTCGTAGCAGCTTGAAAGTCTCCAGCTTATGACTAATCCCGCAGCCAAGAAATCTCTTAATCTTGACAAAAAATCGGGAAAAAGCAATCAACCTCAGACGAAGAAGTTGCAATGAGCCCATGAGGCAAACCCAACGTCGGTCAACCGGAGGAAGATACTGTCATAGTTTACCTCGACAAACCTCTCAACAATAGAGCCATTCAGATAGGTTCCCGCTTAAGCACAAAGTTGGCAAAGCAACTGACAGAGCTACTACAGCAGAACCAGGACATCTTCGCCTGGACCATGCAGGACATGGTGGGAATCAACTCGTCGATAATCACTCATCGCTTAGAGGTGGACCCCACGAGGAAAACCATACGACACAAAAAGATTCCTGTGGCTCCTGAAAGAAATAAAATCATCAACTAGGAGGTTCAACGGTTACTCAATGTGGACATGAACAAGGAAGCGCAATACCCGGACTGGCAAACACCGTGTTGGTGAGAAAGAAAAATGGGAATTGGAGAGTCTGCGTCGATTACACAAACTTAAACAAGGCGTGCCCAAATGACAGTTTCCTACTTCCCCGTATCAATCAGATCGTGGACGCTACATCCAAATACAACCTCCTGAGCTTCATGGACGCTTATTCAAGCTACAACCATATATTAATGCACCCGCCTGATCAAGAAAAGACTTTTTTCATAACTGAGAGAGGAATATACTGCTACAGGATGATGATATTTGGCTTGAAGAATGCACACACGACGTATCAACGACTGGTCCTTCTCGACATGAAACCTTCTACCAAAATTAGAGACGTTCAGAACCTGACTGGGAGGGTCAACAGGTTCATATCCAAATCAACCGACAAACGCTTTCCCCTTTTCAAAATACTGAGAGGGAGCAAAAGATTTTGATGGTATGAAGAGTGTGAACAAGCCTTCCAGAATTTGAAAGTGTACATGGGGAGCCCCGAATTACTCTCAAAACCAGCAACAGGAGAAATGCTTTACTTGTATTTGTCTGTCTCCAAGCACGCCGTCAGCTCAGCCCTTGTGCGAGACGACCAAGGAATCCAAAGACCAGTGTACTACACCAGCAAGACCTTCATGGAAGCAGAGGCAAACTACCCAGACCTGGAAAAGTTAGCCCTGGCACTGGTCATGTCTTCAAAGAAATTGAGGCATTATTTTCAGGCTCACTCAATAACGGTTATAACCAAGCACCTCCTCTGCATGGTACTGCACAAGCCAGAGTTATTTGGCAGGATGGTGAAATGGTTGGTAAAACTCAGGCAGTTTAAAATAAGCTATGCCCGAAGAACCGCCATCAAAGCCCAAGCGCTAGCAGACTTCATCGCCAAATTCGCTGGCGGAGAATAACCAAGGGAAAATCTTCAAGCCCAATATGCAGACAACTAAGGATGGACCTTGTGCTGCGATGGGTCATCAACAGAAAAAGCAAGCGGAGCTGGAATCACACTCCACTCTCCAAGCGGCTTCACCCTTGAGAAAGTCGTCAGATTCGGCTTTCCCGCCTAAAATAAAGAAGCCGAATATGAGGCCTTCATGTCCGGCCTAAAACTAGCCATGGGGATCGGGATAGATCACCTAACTGCATATAGGGACTCAAGGCTGGTAGTCAACCAGGTCAAAGGAGAGTACAACAACAAAGACCCTTGCATGATAGCCTACCGCAAAAAGGTGTTCAATGCAATTAGTGGGTTCAAGAGGTGTGAGTTCTTACATTGCCCCCGAGACGACAATAAAAGAGTTGATGCATTGGCCAAGGAAGCCTCAGCCTCCACCGAAATATCGAACGGCCTCATCGAATACCACGAGCAATCAAGCCTTGACGAAGAAAAACCCAACGACATCTGCGCCTCAAGAGTATCCGCGAACTGGATGACTCCGATTCTCAAATATATCGGAAGCAAAGCCTTGCCTGTCGAAAAGGCCGAAGCTAGAAAACTCAGAAGCATAGCAGTGCAGTACACTCTCCTAAACGACAAGTTGTACAGGAGATCAGCAACCAGACCCCTGATCCGATGCCTGTCCCCTCCCGAGGCATATTAGGTCCTGAGAAAGATCCACGACGGGATATGCGAAAATCATCCGGGTGGAAAAACTCTGACCCACAAAGCTTTAACTCTCGAGTATTATTGGCCGACGATCCAACGAGATGCCAAAGACACCGTCCGCAAATGTGACAAATGCCAAAGGTTCGCGCCATACACGCACATGCCAGCCCAATCGCCGAAGCCAATGACTAGTCCCTAGCCATTCACACAATGGAAAATGGACATCGTCAGACCACTCCCAGCATCAACCGAGAAAAAAATTCTTTCTTGTGGCAGTCGACTACTTCACCAAGTGGGTTGAAGCAGAGCCCCTATCCAAGATAGGGCAAATCTAAATAGAGAAGTTCATAGCGCAACCATTGTCTGCAGATTCGGCATCCCTAGAGTATTGCTCAGCGACAACAAAACTCAATTCGAGGGTATCAAGGTTAAAAAACTATGTGAAAATTTGAACATCAATCACCATTTTTCCTCGCATTGGCATCCACAAGCCAACGACCAAACAGAGGTTAGTAGCCGAACAATCCTGGTGGCAATCAAAAGGAAATTTGACTCGGCAAAAAAAAGGTTTTCAGAGCTACCAGGAATACTCTGGGCGTATCAGACAACCAAAGAATCCCTATCAGAAAAACATCCTTCGCCCCAGCATATGGGTCAGCAGCCATGGTTTCGATGGAGCTCGAAGTGCCCACCTTCCGAATGGAGGAGTTCAGTATAGACAATAACGATGAAGCCTTGAGCGTCGGACCAGACCTCCTTGAGGAAAAATGAAACCTAGCCTATGCTAAAATAGCTGCCTACCAGCAACGAATAGCGCAATACAACAAGAAGAAGGTCAAACCACGCGAATTTAGAGTGGGAGACTGGGTACTCATAAAAATCTAGCAGAACACCAAAGAAGCAGGTGCAGGAAAGTTGTACCCAAATTGGGAAGGACTCTACAGGGTGACCAAGGTCAATAGACCGGGGACATACTGGTTGGAAGACATAAACGATGACAGACTTAAACAACCATGGAATGTAAAACACCTCAAAAAATATTATCAATAAAAATATTTTTTTACTAAACTTCCACTGCTGTCTGTTACAACCAACACATCGTCCAATCATCCCGCCGTAGCCAGATCCAAAAAATCACGCTCGACGCCTAGTCCACTACGCGTAGATGACGATGGCCTAGGAAGTGGGAGTCTAGCCAGCGCTCTTACGCCTGATGACGACAACTCGCCAAGGGATCACTGCTCTTCTTTAGACAATGATCGCCGGACCTTACCAGGTAAGCTTAGTCAGTTCGCGACTGATGACAACGACTTCTGGTCCCCAATGCCTAGTCCGCTGCGTGCGGATGACGACGACCTAGGAATTGGGAGTCTAGTCAGTGCTCTTATGCCTGATGACGACGACTCGCCAATGGAGCATTGTTCTTCAACAGGCAATGATCGCCGAACCTTACCAGGTAAGCTTAGTTAGTTCGCGACTAATGACGACGACTTCTAGTGCCTAACGCCTAGTCCGTTGCGAGCGTATGACGATGGTGTAAGAAGTGGGAGTCTAGTCAGCGCTCTCACGCATGATGACGGCGACTCGCCAAGGGATCATTACCACTCTGCGGACAATGATCACCGAACCTTACCAGATAAGCTTAGTCAGCTCGCGATTGTTGACGACGGCTTATGGTACTCGATGGCTTTTGGTTCCCGATGCCTAGTTCGCTGCGCGCGGATGGCGATGGCATAGGAAGTAGGATCTAGTCAGCACTCTCACGCCTGATGACGATGACTCACCAAGGGATCATTACCTCTCTATCGACAATTATCGCCGAACCTTACCAGATAAGCTTAGTCAGTTCGTGACTAATGACGACAGCTTCTGGTGTCGGACGTTTAGTTTGATGTGCGCGGATGACGATGGCCTAGGAAGTGAGAGTCTAGTCATCGCTCTTACGCCTAGTGATGATAACTCGCCAAGGGATCATTGCTCTTCAACAGACAATGATCGCCGATCTTTACCAGGTAAGCTTAGTTAGTTCGAGACCGATGACGACAGCTTCTGGTGCCCGACGCTTAGTCTGCTACGGGCAAATGACGATGGCCTAGAAAGTGGGAGTCTAGTCAGCGCTCTTACGCCTGATGATGACGACTCCCAAAGGGATTTTTGCTTTTCTATAGACAATGATCGTCGAACCTTACCCGGTAAGCTTAGTCAGTTCGTGACTGGTGACGACGACTTCTGGTGCTCGACGCCTAGTCCACTGCTCGCGGATGATGACGACCTAGGACATGGGAGTCTATTCATCGCTCTTACGTCTAATGATGATGACTCGCCAAGGGATCATTACCCGCTGCAGACAATGTTCGTCGAACCTTACCAGGTAAGCTTAGTCAGTTCGCGACTGATGATGACGGCTTTTGGTGCCTGACGCCTAGTCCACTGCGCACGGATGACGATGGCCTAGGAAGTGGGAGTCTAGTCAGCGTTCTTACACTTAATGAGGACGACTCGCCAAGGGATCATTACTCTTCAACAAACAATGATCGCCGAACATTACCAGGTAAGCTTAGTTAGTTCGCGACTGATGATGATGGCTTCTAGTGCCCGACGCCTAGTCCGCTATGAGCGGATGACGATGGCCTAGGAAGTGGGAGTTTAGTCAGCGCTTTCACGCCTGATGACGACGACTCACCAAGGGATCATTGCCGCTCTACGAACAATGATCTTCAAACCTTACCAGATAAGCTTAGTCAGTTTGCGACTGTTCACGACGGCTTTTGGTGCCCGATGGCTTCTAGTGCCTGATGCCTAGTCCACTGCGCGTGGATGACAATGGCCTAGGAAGTGGGAGTCTAATAAGTGCTCTCACGCTTGATGACATCGACTCGCCAAGGGATCATTACCCCTCTACGAACAATGATCGTGAACCTTACTAGGTAATCTTAGTTAGTTCGTGACTGATGACGACAGCTTCTGGTGCCCGACGCCTGGTTCGTTATGCACGGATGATGATGGCTTAGGAAGTGAGAGTCTAATCATCGCTCTTACACCTGATGACGATGACTCACAAAGGAATCATTGCTCTTCAATCGACAATGATTGACGATCTTTACCAAGTAAGCTTAGTCAGTTTGTGACTGATGATGACAACTTCTGGTGCCCGACGCCTAGTCCGCTGCGCGCGGATGACGATGGCCTAGGAAGTGTGAGTCTAGTCATGCCCTTATGCCAGATGACAACGACTCGCCAAGGAATCATTGCTCTTCAACAAACAATGATTGTCGAACCTTACCAGGTAAGCTTAGTCAGTTCGCGACTGATGATGACAGGTTCTGGTGACCGACGCTAGTTCGCTGCGCACGGATGTTGATGGCTTAGGAAGTGAGAGTCTAGTCAGTGCTCTCACGCCTAATGACGATGACTCGCCAAGGGATCGTTGCTCTTCTACATACAATGATCGCCGAATGACGACCAGTTAAGCCTAGTTAGTGACGACTGATGACAACAACTTCTTATCAACACCCAAATTTGTAGCTCGCTATGGGGGGGTGTAGATGGTTTGGAAGAGGGAAGCTTAGTCAACCTCAACTGATATCGACGGTTTGCCATGGGACCACTGCTTCTCTACAGACCATGGTCACCGAATTTAATCGTAGCCCAATCAATGCTTTTACGCCTAATGTCGACGACTCGCCAAACATCAGATGACCCCCAGAACTCACCATGTAAGCTTAGTCAGTTCCTACTAATAACAACGACTTTTGAAATATCCTAACGCCTAGTCCTCTATGTACGGACAACGATGGCTTAGGGAGTAAGAGTGTATTCAGCGATTCCACGACTCATGGCGGTGACTTGTCAGGGACCATAGCGGCACGCCTATAAACAAGGGAGGCTCAAAGCAGCCAGTTTCGACCCAACTCAACTGATGAATACGGACAATCTGCCAACATGTAGGGTCCGAAATACTAATTCCACGACCTGCATCATGGGTTGAAAACTTCTAAAGAATACGCAATGACACGATAGTACAAGACAAAGAGAAAAGTTACACATGACTTTCATTAAAAATTCTATTTTTCTTTGTCCCTATAAGGACATTACAACTATTTTGAAGCAGAAATGGACAAAACGGCTTCCTCAGCAAGCTATCCTGAAGAGCCAGGACCTTCTTCCTGCATGATAGTTCTGAAACCAACCTTCCTATAGTAGGCAAAGTCGAGGTCAATACTAAGGCGTTCTTTCCTAAGAAGCTCCAGAATCTGACCCGAACAACATCTGACGAGATCTGCAGCTTCCGCCCCGAAGCACCGAAATCCACCGCGCCTACTAAGGCGGCGTAGTGCGAACGCTCTTCCAATAATAAGCGTTCTGCCTCACGAAAGTGGCGAAGTCCCTCAACAACTTCAAACTCAAGTTGTCGTCGTATAATAACCCATTTAGTCTCGGCTCGCTTTCTCTCGACATTCTGAGATTGCAGATCAGACAACCACTTGTCTACAATACTTTCTAAGCGCTCCAACTTAGCACAGGCTCGCCTTAGTTCCGCTTGGGTAGAAGCCAGGTCGACTTCAGTTGAGCCTTTATGGCTACCAATTTTGCTTCAGACGCAGACGTCGCGCCCCGCATGGCCCCCAAGTCCGCAAAAGCACTGGAATCCTGCAGTTAATCAGTCAAGGAATCCACCCGATGGAGAATATCCGAATACGACACCTGTAGGTCTACAAAAACCTTATCCAAAACAAGCACTCTCCTGCAAGCATTAGGGTACAACACAATGAAACTGTGCGTCTTAGTAGCACGAGCCTTCACTAGGGACCCATGGTGACTCACAGCATTGACCCCTGGTCCAGTGCACCCTCTTTAAGTAAGCAGAGGGGATAACAAGATCCAGCAAGAGATGATGATACCTTGGGACCACCTCCTGAGCAGGTGAACGTAACTCATGCATCAAAGTCACCGCCTTCTTTTCTAACAAAAATGACAGCTCAGAAGAAGAAGAAGCATGAGTATAAGCCGCCTCCTCTTGGAAGTAACAATAGGAGGCACGCCTGCCTCCAACTCAGCCAGCCCGGTCGAGTTGGGCATTACCAGGCTCATTTTCTACAAATGACGATATTCGACCTCCTCAGTCAATGAACTGGGTGCAACAAAAAGACATCATGGGAGCATCAGAGCAACCCTATCCGTACGACATTGCCTAACATTACGACCTCCTCGACAGATATCAATGGGAGTTCATTAAACTCCCTTTCTATCCGCTCTTCCTCCTTAGTGAGGATCGGAGTCGCAAACTTTCCTGGAAAAAAAAAGCAACGTATCGAGTCAGCACTACATCCAGGAATAGAGAGGATAAGACAACAACAAAGAACTTATTAAGGTCAAACTGAGTATCTGAGGACTCAACGTCTTCCAAGCCTGAAGTATAAGGAATTCGCTGAAGCCAGAAACCAATACTTTTGCCGAGGCTCAATGTCATCTGCTATCGGACGCAAGCGAGCAAAGGTGTTCAGTATGCAAATGCTCAGACGATGAGCTATCGACGGGGTTAGACGAAGGCGAGTATCGCGCGCTATGAGAAAGATCACAATCAAAATAATGAACCTGTTTGGGGCCAATTGAGTGGGAGGCATACGGAGAGAAAAAAAGAAACGCCAAATGTCATCCGACACTGGGAACTGGAGCCAGATTCAAACATGCCATGATGCAACCCTATATACCCCTGTGGGGGTGAAAAATGAGCCATAGTCGCAAACACATGAATGATTTCCAGATCTCCAGGGACATGGTATAGACTTCGAATCTTGATTAACTCGGTCTCATCAACCAAACTCTTCTAAAAAAGCATGAGGCAAGTATAAGACAACTTCTGTCTGGGATTAAGTTCAACATTATCCGCCATCAATGGAAAATGCAAATCAAGCTTTACAAAAGAAAACACAAGAAGAAACAAAAGAGATCTTCCTTGAAACGATGACTATTTATAAAGAATGTAAACCGTACCTCTTCTTCTTGAGAAATCTTATACTCATTAATGTTATGTGCCGCTTGAGACAACGCTTCGGGTTCAATCATCAAAACAACATAGTTACTTTTCAGAGATTTAGTGAACCGACTAGATGACCCACTAACTCGGGGCGAGCAACTGATGATACATCGAAACATCCTCTCTTCTACACCGTACACGTGTCAGGATGATCTCAAAGAATAACATGCCCAAGCGCCAGCCCAACACTGATCCGGCCCAAGCGGCTTCAAGCCCGCACAACGCAGTCCGCCAGACGGACCAAAATTACTATAGCCTGTTAAGCCCACACGCTTCACAGCCATCCTCAATACCCATAAGACCTATTAAGGCAAGTATCTCGGGGATCAGCTTTGGACGAGTAAGCCAGTAACACCTTGTTTCCAACTAGGAAGCAAATACCAGAATACAACTAGGTAATGACCATTACAATGATTTAAGCCATTTTTTGTTTGGCCGGGTATAAAATTGGCATAATGGGAATGACCATTACAAATTTCATTGTAATGGGTCGTCCTTCTAAAAACCCTATGAATGCCCATTACAATGCCTATTGTACAATGCCCATTGTAATGGTCAACACTCCATTTGTCTTATTTGCCCTTCTAAACATAGATGCCTCCTTACCCACCATAGATAAAAAATTCATGGTTGATAATTGAGGGCATAATGGTACATACACAAATCATTCTCATTCTCATTCACATTCCATCGAGTAACCAAACATAGTAATATTCACATTTTCGTTTATATTCCCATTCCCATTCTCATTCCATTGAGTAACCATGGCCTAAGTTCTAAAAAAATATGAGTTTTTCTCTTTTTTTGGATGACTGAACTGAATGATGACCATAGGGCCCAAATTTAACCCATAAGACCCAAATTCAACTAAAATATTACCGCTCAGATTTAACCAATATGTCCCAAATTTAAATATATTTTTATGACCCAAATTTTAATGGTGACATGCAATTATTTTGAAAAAAAATAGGATCAATGTTATCATTCCCCCCCACCCTTCAATTTTAAGTTTTGTTGTTAACACTAGTGTATTACCCGTGCCCTTGGCACAATTTTTAATAAATTTAGCAAAGTTTATTATTATTAAAATTAAAACAGAAAGGTTCATGCAAAATCGAGTTATTAATGAAGCGTAACATTACAACGGCACGGGTAACCCAATATTTATCTCTAGTGTATTTCTCGTGTTATTGATACAATTTAAAGAAAATTTTAAAGATTCAGCCAACTTTACTATATGAAAAAAAGAAGTTCATGCATAATCGAATAATTTATGGAAGCACGTGACCCAATGGAGATCCAATACTATTATAGAGAATTAAATGGAAGGCTTTTTTTTTTATGCCTAAGGCTAATTGGAAGGTCCAATCTATTAAGGCATAATATAGCATGTGACCCAATACTATTACATAGAATTAAAATTGATAAACGTGTTATTGATCTTTTCTGCATGTGACCCAATACTATTAATGGAGGGCCCAGTCCATTAATGGAAGGTCCAATCCATTAAAGCTTGTTATTGATCTTTTCTATGTTTTAATATTCTAACTCTTGAAAGCTTCATAGCTTCAACATACAGATGAATAATCTCCCACTCCCTAATTGGGTTTCACGCTTCAACATAGAGATGATGTCAACAAATGGGTTTCATCAATCTCACACTCCCTAATTGCATGCCTAGCAATTGATAAACTCACCATTTAGGCTTACTCCAAACCCACCAATTGAATATGGAGATATGCACAAAGATTGGGAGAGATTAATGCGAGAGATGAGGTTGCTCGTGAGATGAGGATCATAACTAGAAAAGGAACACTGGTGAGGAGGTTGGAGGGATCAATGGGTTTTCGCTGATGGAGTTGAATGTGCCAGGAGGTTATTGCCATCTTGTTGGAAGCCCCGACCGAGTCTTTGATGATGAAATGAAGTGTTGCAGGTGCCTTTATGTAGCCCGAAGTTCTTGATGAGGGCAAAATTTAGAGAGGATGGTGATTTTTACTAATTGTTATCCCCACACTATTGATGATAAAATAGAGAAGTGTGCTCTAGAGCTTGAGAAGATTTTGGTTGGTTAAGTGGAAAGGGAGGAAGAAGGCATGCACACAACGCAGAAATGGAGGAAGTGAGTGGCGGTCGGTGGTGGTTGAAATCAGATAGAGGGAGATGATTGGGGAGGGTGTGGTCGGTGGTGGGAGAGATTACAAATAAAGCGTGATAAAGGGTTTGAGAGGAGGGCAAGGGAAGAGGACGAGAGATTACAAATGGATAAGAGAAAGGGTTTGTGAGGAAGAAGAGAAAGCAAAATGAAAGATTACAAAGAGAGTTTGTGTGAAGAGAGAATGAGAAGTGTGGAGAGTAGGAGGAAACCATCGTGGGTTGAAGTTTTCTCTTAAGTTTTGCCAGAGGTATAATTTTGCCACGTAGGACATACACACTGTTTATAATATTTGTGAATAGTAAAATACCTATGTAAATTGTTAGATAGAAGATATTATCGTGCCAACGACACAAGTGATATACTAGTGTATTATACGTGTCATTGCACGACATATTTTCTTGGAAGGCACTTTAACCAGCAAAAGCGTACTCAGAGTAATAAATACTTTAGGTATACCATCAATAGTTTTGCAAATGATATGGACAAAGTAACATGAGGCCTTCCATATTGAGTGTTGATATTATAGAGATTTTAGAAGATTAGAAAAAGAAGATATCGAACTGGATGGCTCGGCTCAAGCTAATTTGATTTATTTCTTGGCTTTCTTTAAGTTCTTTTAGAGTAATCTTATTTCGACCCTAAGTTTTTTGTTTTAAATCCCAAGTCAATGTAAACCAAATCCCAAAATAATGAGGTTTGTGAATTCTTTGACTTTTCTCAACCCTAACACCCTTTATTTATTTTTTCCAGAACTTTCAAACCCCAAATTTTTTCACATTCTTCTTCAAACCCAAACCCCTCACATTCCTCTCCAAACTCAAACTTTTTTTCTCACTTATCTCTTTAGGGGTTTTGCAAAATCAAAACTGAAACTGAAAGCAACCAAATCAATGACAATGACATAAGGGAAGTGGTATACAAGTTCCAATCCAAAGTAGTGTGGGTAGGAAACCTTGGGGAGTAAGAAGCAAAGCCTTAGATCTCTTAAAAAACAACAATGTGGATGCTCATGATGAGCTTCGGATAGTGGCAAAGTGGTGATGATCAAGGTGATAATGCTAATGGTGGTAACGAGGATGGTACTAGGTAGACCATTGTTTTGGCAAATAATTTGAACATAATTACGACATTATGACTGTCATAATACTGTGACTGAGAGTTTTGATAGATGTGAACATAGTCAATTTTAACAATCACAACATTGTGATTATCATGAATCCATATTCCGGCTTGAACATGTATACCTTTTAACTCTTGAAGTTCTAGTTTTTTGTTATTATCACCCGAAAGTCCAATAAGCATTGTTACTCATGTCTCGTCTAACCTTTTCATGCATTATCATACATAATAATACTTCATCTATTCTATATTAGCATAAAATCTTGTAATAGGACAAAAATGGTCTTCAATTAACTACTCATTTATGAAAATATCAACTATCCATTTATGAATATAGTCTACTTACATGTGTTTCCAGTGGTATATAAATCGAAACAAACGAAGAGTATTCCATATGCATGTACAAAAACAACACAGCTCATATGTGAAGTCAAACGCTTAGTCATGGCTTTGTGACAAACCCAAATTTACAATGTTAATGTTAAACCAGAAAACATGACACAACATTTAGATGCTAGAAAGGCCATCATAATTTCGTGGCCAAACTGGTATATGCATGGTTAAGCCATTTCAGTATTGAACTTTTGAAAATAATGTATTTTTTTTTATCAAAATGGAACATCTTATCTCTTTGTTTGAACACTTCTATACTACATGCATCTTTGATTTGACTTGAAATGGAACATATGGAACACCACTATTATCTATTGGAAGTTCAGTTTGAGAATTGAAAAACATCTATATCTTTTAAAAGTTTGTCTTCTTCCACCTCTCTGTAAGTTGTTCATCTATTGATGATCTCGAGAAGTGTCAATCTTATCATCGACCATCTAGAGACAATGTTTTTCACAATTGAACAGGATTTTCTACTATTTAGAGTGAAAGGAGTTTTCACACTTTGCTCATCAAGGAGTGTTTTTTTAAGGGAAAGAAAATGGGGAAGAGGTTGTGGCATTGGGGTCTAACTAGTAATAAAAAAATGAAATAGGATTTTTGTGATTTAAATGAAAATTATCAATTGACTCATGTGAATAATTGAATTATTTTTGTTGGGGTTTAAAACAAAAGGTTTGGGTTTGGGTCTATATAAGATTACACTTATCTTATCCCTCTTAACTTTTCGTTCAATGGGATATCAATTTTTTTTTTTTTTTTTTTTTCAAGTATCAACGTTTAAAAGCCAAAGGTAAACCCCTAAGCATCCGCAATAAACAATTGAGAGAAGAACCCGTCTAATTGTCGAGGAAAGCAGCGAGGAAAACAACGAGGGACCCCACAGGGGGGAGGGGGAGCCGTCCATCCCTCCGGGATGCGCATTTGACTTTTCAATGCACGCATCTCGAGGGTTGAAAACGCGCATCTCGGGGGGAATGGATGACTCCCCTCCCCCCTGTGGGGTCCCTCGCTGTTTTCCTCGCCATTTCCCTCGACAATTAGATTTTTTCTTGAGAGAAATGGTGGGATAACTATTTTCTTTTTAGGTGTTGTTCTTTTCACCCCCATCTCTTATTAAAATCACCCACTTATTAAAAACATCCCATGTATGGTACAAAGTTTCTAAAAACACCAAAATTGCACCCAAACCCATTCAACAATTATCATCTTTAACCTAAAGTCACCCTCAAGGGCCTCAACTAAAACCAAGTTTTCTCTCCCCGTCTCTTTCTTTTTCTCCATCTTTTTCAACACCTTCAATTATTGAAATATAAGCACAGACAACAAAATTTGAAGTTTCATGTTTAATTGTGTATTTGACTGTTTGTGTAAATGGGACTAGGAGGTTTATAATTTCTTTGAATGTAAGTTTTCGATCCCCTAAGTTTCCATGAATGGGTATATTTCGACAAAAAAAAGTCAATTTAGATTTTACCCTAACTTATGTCTCATCATTTTCAAAAGGCAACGACTACTTCACACCACCAAAAGCGTTGTCTCACACCAAAATATATTTTTTTTTCTACTAACCCACACCACCCAAAAAAATATTTTTGAAAAAAACAGCAACTTAAAAAATAGGGTAACCTTTGACCAATTTAAACCCTCAACGGAGACCGATTCTCAAGCTCATCAAAACATGAAAATTTTAATACTCTGAATTATCTAATAAAAAAAACTTAAATCACTTGAAAATATTCTAAAATGAGAAAGTTATGATCATTTTACTAAAGTCGCCCAAATCTGTCTCGCAATGAAAACGGGATAGTGTCCCTGACTTTCGGCCAACTTTTTATGCTCGATCGAGACCGATTTTCAACCTCATCAAAACAATTGTAGTACTATAAATTATCTAATAAACACAACTTGAATCACTTGAAAAAGTTTTGAATTGAGCAAATTGTGGTCATTTTACTAAAGTCGCGTAAATCTGTCGCAATGAAAACGGAATAGTATCGGCCAACTTATGTGCTCGATCAAGACCAATTCTCAAGCTGATTGAAACAAAAATTGTAGTATTCTGAGTTATCTAATAAACACAATTTGAATCATTTGAAAATATTTTGAAATGAGAAAGTTATGGCCATTTTACTAAAGTCACACAAATCTGTCCGAAAAATTTGGAAATTTTCAAAATCTCACCTAGAACAATGCGATGTTTTGGCAAAAACTCACATTGTTCTGGGCGAGCAGGAAATTTTTAGCAATTTTTTTTTACTGTTTGCCCAGATCAATGCAAGGTTTTGCAGAAGCCTCGCATTGCCTCAGGCGAACAATAGTTTTTTTGTGATTTCTGAAAAATTTTCTTACGTTTACTTTTTTTTTTGTGATTGAAAATATTTCTGAAGTTTCCATTAAATTACTTTGTTTTTCTGAAAATTTTGCTGAATTGTTAACTTCTTGAAATTTTTTGCAAGAAATGAATAACTTAAAAGCTTGTTTAAAAAGCGTTAAGAGTCGAAATCTAAGACGAAGTGATGAATGGATCCGAGGGATTGCAGAAGCAATCGAACCAAGTGAAGGAAAAATGCGAGAGGAAAAATTTGCGAGAGGGAAGATGCAAGAAGGGAATAAGCAATCGAACCAAGAAAATGAGTCGAAATCGATTTTGAATGTAGGGAGAGGGAAGATTTGAATGGAAGAAGAGAAGGGAGACTTGCGTTTCAATTTGAATAGGGACGAGAAAAATGGATTTCCTTGTTTATATAGGTGATGTGGAAAATAAAGCAAGCGGCGTGGGAGAGTTGTGTAAAAAAACACTTTTGATGGTGTGAAATAGTAGTTGGCTTTCCAAGATGCCATCTTCAATTGCAAACATGAGACTAGATACACTTTAATAACGTGTACCCCTAGGCACATATTAACTCACAATATTAAATACTTTCAAATGCTCTTGATTTAACCGAGTAATGTGTGATGTACCCTTGTTCCATATTTATGCATGCACAAATAATGTGAGCCTTGTACATTTAGAATTCGATTTTCATAACACAGAGCAACAAACATAGAACTTCGATTAGGAGCGACATAAAACTTAGATCGGGAGCGAATGAGTACACACAAACCCTAGTGATAAATAAACCGACAAACTTTTAAAGTTAGAACTCCTCAACTTATCTTTCTGACTACAGACATCGGAGTGAACTGACTTTTTGTCGAATAGCTCTACAAATTGAGGAGATGATCTCTGTTAACTTTCAAGTCATGAATTTTCCATGATAATAATAATAATAACAATAATAATTTTAAAAAATAAAACGGAAAAAAAGGATAGTATTGCTCCACATGTCTACTTTCAATGTAATGCAACTGGAAGTACTGCATGAGATAATTACGATTAAACCAAATTGTATATAATTCCAAAATTATCAATCTCTGTGCTCTAATCTACAACTTTCATGAAGATAAAGCACATTACCAATTCTACAGAAGTTCTGGCCAGTTCCACTAGTAGCTGATTTATCGGCTTACCCAAGACCAATTCCTTCATTGCTTTTGGGATAGTCTGGTTTAATATGTTCTGGCCTCATAATACGATCAATGAGTCCATATTCAACTGCTTCCTCAGATGATAAGCGCACTGTTCGGCTTAAATCTTCATATATCTGCAGTTTTTCACAAATATACAGGCAAATTAAACCAAAGTTGTGTATCATACTTGGCAACCATCAAGTTTATCATTTGTAATGCTGAGCACTAGTAAATCTCATTTACAAATTGAAGAAAATGTGCCTCTGAAAATCTTAAAAAGACGAGCATGGCCAGCGTAATGATGAATATGGCTGTAGAAATAACGGGGAACACAATCAACACATCTAACTCAACAATAACTTATAATGCTGTTGCAAGTTTTGTTTTTCATGTTACAATAAGCAAGCCACTTGCCTATCATAAAACATGAATTTTCTGCTTCCGTCCAAAACCAAAACAAGAGGCAGACAGAGCTTGCAGACAAAGAAATGGAACTTTATAATAAATAGTACGTGATGAGATCAGAATCTCTACCTGAAACCCACTCAGTATATTCAAATGTAGAAGGCACTAGGGTACACTTCAAAATACACTAGTGCTTAATCACACATGGATATCACAACGGTGTTGGCCAGGACCGCCATCAACGTCCGAGGGAACAGTGTGACACTGAACTAGATAACGTGATTTTTTTTTTCAATCAGCCAAAAAAAAGCAATATTTTTAGTTGGACATTCACTCTCCTCGTGAGAAGTTGTGGGTTCGAGATTCACCAGTTAGAATTTTGTGATTTTTCGCCCGATTATTGTGAGCACATGTGCTCCGCCGTTGATAAGCCTTCAGGTATGAATGTAGCTGCTTAGATGGACTGGACTGGAGCGAAGCGAAAGCAAGTCTTCATGTGACGTGGAGGCGTTGGATCGGAAAGAAAGCAAATCTTCATGCGAGATGGAGGCAACGAGGATATTAAGTGACAACAATATTGTAGCCTTCGTGTCTGGTTTGGTTAACCCTATAGGGTCAATCATGCAGCCTTCGAGTATGGATTAATAAATAAATAAAAAAGTGTCAACGACCCAATTAAAAAAAATATTGATTAAAAATGGTCATTGTGTTTGAGAAAGTCACAAGACACAACAATAGCACAATCTAAATAAGTTTTCCAACTCAACATACACACATGGAACTCAACATTAGAGATAACCCCCCAAACAGGGGCGGACCTACAGAAGGATCAGCTGCCCCCCTTTCTTGATTTTAAAACAAAAAAATAGTTATGTACCTAGCATTTTTGAATTTTTTTTAATATAAACGTAAAAATACAATATCATAAAAAATATTATCACTTTGGTACATTCGATCCCCTGATAACTTCTATTATCGATCAACAATCCCTTAGCATTTCACCCATCATTGATTAAAATCCTAGGTCCACCACTGCCCCAAACATTTTCCCAATGCCACACTAGAGAATTAATGTCTTTGCACAAGGTATTATGATCCTTCTTCACTCCTCCAAAGACTCTGATCTATTACCAATACTTTTCTTTATTATGTATTTTTCATATTCTAGTCAATCGAATCGATTGAATTATTGTTCATATTGAAATGAATTGAGATTGAATTGATGAGTAGTAGTTCAATGATATGCTCGAACATGCAGTGTTTTAAAAGGCGTTTGAAGCGTCCGAGTCGACTTGAAGCGCCACCAAACCGCCCCAAATCGAACGAGTCAACAGCCTGGTTCAAATCGCACGCCTTTTTGTTGCGACTCGGCCAAGTCGAGGAGGACGAGTTGACTCGGTAGGAGGCGGACGAGTAAAAACCAAGGCTCATCGGATCTGTTTCAACAAATCCAATGGCTGAGACATTAGATTCTAAAACAAAACCTCATCTATTAATTTCAGCCGTTTCACTTTCATTTTCAGACAGAGGAGAAGAAGAATTGAAGAATAAGAGAATAAAAGGGGAAGAAGATGTTCCAGCTGCTAACCTGTTGTTGTCGACAATCAACAAGATAAGAGAAGAAGACCTGCTGATCATTCTAGAGAAGAAGAAGACTCTGACCTACTGATCGTTCCAGAGAAGAAGAGGATGTTCCAGAGAAGACGAAGGGGAAGAAGACGTTCTAGAGAAGATGCTACAAAGAAGATTTGTAAACATAGTTGTTTTGGGTTGTTGATGTTGTTGTTCAAGTGTGTTGTGTATGCCTCCAGTAGTAGGACTCACTCTTTTTTTTTCTTGTTCGTCTATTGTCTTTGAAACAGCAAATAAGACAGAGTGATGTGAGTGAGAGAGAGTTGTCGGTCTTATCAATCTATGATATTTTATCATCAAGTAATTTACTATTTTTATTTTTATTTTGATAAAAATGTGTTTGGTTCATCTAAAGTAGGTTCATGGTATTAAGACGTGGTTAAAGTAACACATGCCTCGACTTTTCTTTTGAAATTTGTATAGTGTCCTGATGGTGGATGTAATCCTAGATTGATAGTGTACCACGAGAAATTGATGGGGATTTGAATTTTCCATGCTTTGAAAATTCTGAATCGCATAATGAAGATTTTGAGGAAAGCCAAAGGTAGCCATTTTCATGATGAGGTAATATTACTGCTTCAACCATTTTTATGATTGAATTCATGTTATCTCTTGCACTAGTGATTTTTTTTTTATTTGTTTGTAAAAAAAATTTCATCATTTTTTAATGAAAAAAAATGATGAGTATGCCTCGCATCACCTCGAGGCTCTGCTTCGCCTCGAAAAAAGCTTGACCGTCTTGAGGCTGAAAAACGCTTTTTAAAACATTACGAACATGTACTTGTTTTAAGTGTCTATTTATTATCCACCAGCATCTCTGGATTGTCGAAATATGGTAAGAGCACTTATTTGGTACCTCCCAAAAAATCCATAAGGTTGCCAACAACAGTCTGCACCAGATCTAAGTACCTTTAAGATAATAGATCTAAGTACCTTTAAGATTGATTGAAAGCCTACTTGATTTATCATTCCATTTTCAGTCATCATTTAGAAAATTGGAAGAACTCCCTGCAGTAACTCAATCAACTGAAGCTAGCAACAGATATTGGAGTATGGTCCGATCCGAAAATTCATTTTATTGGATTCGGATTTCAAAACCACTTCAAAATTCTTATCGGATTGGATTTGGATTTGAGTAATCCGATCATACAAGTATTATAAAAATAATAATTTTATAAATATTGCATGTATTATTTAAAAAATGAGAGCTTTTTGATCATTTTAGAAAAACGAGGCTTTTGGTGAATTCAATTCTATATTTTTATTTGGTTTATAAAGGAAAAACTTTAACTAAATTTTTTTTTTTAATTTTATTATTAAAAATTTGTCAAATTAAGTTATTTCGGATTGGACTCGAGTGGATTACTGGATTTTGGATTTGAGCATATTAAATGGATTTGGATTTGGATTGCAATATTGGATAATTTTTTTTGTATTCAATTTGGATTTGATTTAACTCCACCCGTTGCAACGGTCAGTCCCGAGCCCAGATAAAGGAGGGTTGGTGTTAAGCCCGTGACAACCAACTGTAAAAAAAACCCGTCACATCCATTTTCATGGATTTTGGTTAAAAAGATTAATACATAAAGTTAGGGCGTCCCCCGTTGTAAGCGACGCTCTGCACCTATGCTGACAAATGAGCAAGGCAGGTTGCAGCGGTGCTCTAGTGTTAAATAGGTAAGGGTTCTCGCACCATTTTGGACGGGGGCGAGTAAAAAAGCTAGTCTAGGCTAGAGCTAGAACTAGAATGGTTAGATTAGCCTCCTGAAACGTAGGAACCTTGACGGTTAAGTCATTAGAACTAGTGACGTCTTGCGTAGGAGGAATGTAAACATAGCTTGTCTCCAAGAAACAAAGTGGAAGGGGAACAAGGCTAAAGATTTAGGAGGGTTCAAACTTTTCTATTCCGGAACAGATGGAACTAGGAATGGGGTGAAAATAATGGTAGATAAAAATTTTAAGGATGTGGTAATCGAGTTAGGAGGTTTGGAGATAGAATCATAAGTATTAAATTAGCTTTAGAGCTAGAGATGGTGTATGTTATTAACGCGTAAGCGCCTCAAGTGGGTTTAGATGAAGAGACTAAGAAGGGTTTCTGGGACTCTTTGGAGGAGTTAGTTCATGGAATCCCATTTTCTGATAGGGTTTTCCTAGCGGGGATATGAATGGATGTGTTGGTAAGGATAGATTTGGGTATGAGAGGGTTCATTGAGGTCAAGGCTTTGGGGATCGAAATACTATGGGGATTTCTGTTCTAGATTTTGCATTAGCCAAGGATTTTGGGATTGCCAATATTTTTTATAAGAAAAAGGAATGGTGATCTTTGCGAGTGGGTGTAATAGAAGTCAAATTGATTATTTTCTTGTTAGAAGACACGATCTAGGCATGTGTAAAAATTGTAAGGTTATACCAAGGAAGTGTCTGACAAACCAAGATAGGTTGTTAGTCCTCGATTTTTGTCTTAAAAGTAGGGGTCGTATTGCTAAAGGAAAGGTTAGGTCGAGAAATAAATGGTGGACCTTACATGAAAATGTGTGACAGAAATTTAGAAAGAATATTTTGGGTGGCTAGTTAGTTACAAAGGGTTGGGAGAATCTAGAACCAAATGATAGGATTAGTAGCGCATATATTTTTTAGCATTTGGCAAACCGAATAAGAAGATGGGCGAAGGAAAAGTTAGAAGAGACCAAAGGAGGAGGTGGATATGATAAGGAGACGTGGTGGTGGAACGCTGATTTGCAACAAGCCATTATGGAAAAGAAAATACACTTCAAGGAGTGGCAAAAAGATAGATGCCTAGAGGCTTACGAGCTCTATAAGCAAGCTAAGAAGTTGAGTAGTAAAACAGTAGGAGAAAATAAAAAGACGACATATGAAGATTTGTATAATAGGCTAGGTATAAAAGGGGAAAAGTAATTTCAAGATAGCTAAAGTGAGAGAACGAAAAACTAGGGATTTGAGTCATGTTAAGTGTGTTAAGCATGAAGATGGAAGAGTTTTAATGCAGGATAAAACTATTTTAAATAGGTGGAGGGGTTACTTTTGGAAAACCTACACAATGTGCCTCATGTAAGGGAGTTAAACTTGGAGGAGTATGCTTCACAGGAAGGAGGCATCGCGTGTTCCATCGCAAAGTTAGTGCAAAATAAGTAAGAAATGTTGAAAAGAATAAAGACGGGGAAGGCAGTTGGACCGGATGATATATACCAATTAAAACGTGAAAATATTTGGGAGAAGTTGGAATTCAATGACTAACTAGGATCTTTAATAGGATTTTGGAAACTAGAAAAATGCCAGATTTGTGGAAGCACAACATTGTGCTACCAATTTATAAGAATAAGGGGATATTTAGAACTGCTCAAACTATGGAGGGATAAAGCTTATGAGTTGTACAATGAAACTTTGGGTGAGGGTTATAAAGTGAAGACTTAGGAGTTTAACCACAGTTTCGGAGAATCAATATGGATTTATGCCGAGTAGGTCTGCTACGAAGGCCATCTTCTCACTTAGGCAAATTATAGAAAAATATCGAGAGGAACGTAAGAGTTTGCATATGATTTTTATTGATTTGGAGAAAGAATACAATAGAGTCCCCAGGGAGTTAATTTGGTGGGTGTTTGGAAGGAAGAAATAAAGTGTCTCAATGTTATGTCGATATCATTAATGATATGTATGAAGAGGTTGTAACAAGCGTTCTCCCAGTGGGCGAGATGTTCAGTGAATTTCCAGTATCGGTAGGACTACATCAAGGATCAGCCTTTAAGTTCATACCTCTTTGCTTTGGTCATGGATGAGTTGACGAGACCTCTCCAAGAAGATGTACCTTGGTGCATGTTGTTTGCAGATGATATTGTCTTAATTGATAAGACTAGTGAAGGTTTGGGTCAGAAATTAGATAGGTGGCGGGAGACATTAGAAAGTGATGGTTTTAGAATTAGTCGTTCGAAGACTGAATATCTAGTGTGCAACTTTGGTTGTGAACCATGAGGGAGGAGTAATTCAATTGAGATGGAAGGCATGGAGGTTCCAGAGTGTAAGGCTTTTTGATATTTAAGATCTATAATTCAAAAGAATGGGGCTATTGGAGAAGATGTAGACCATAGGATGCCAATGGTGTTATGGCCTAGTGGTTAGGGCTGTGTGGGTTTGTCCCCCACGTCCTAGCTTCGAATCCCACCTGCGGCATGGTTACTTTCTAATGGGTGTTGACCTATAGGTCGCCCAGTTGATAGGTTATGGGATCCTTAAAAACCCAGCTCGCCTTTCAAAAAAAAAAAAAAGTAGACCATAGGATTAAAGTTGATTGAACGAAATGGAGAATGGCGTCAGGAGAACTATGCGATAGAAGGATGTGTGCAAAGTTAAAAGGGAAATGCTACAGGACAATTGTTCGACCAGCCATGCTCTACGGTTCAGAATGTTAGGCTACTAAGGGACAATATACGCAAAAGATGGTGGTAGTAGAAATGCGTATGTTAAGATGAATATGTAGTAAAACCTGTAAGGATAAAATTAGGAATGAAATAATTGGGAGATAATTAGGTGTAGTGCCCATGGAGGAAAAATTTCAAGAAAGGTGTTTAACGTGGTTTGGTCACGTGCGGAAGAGACCAAGCACGGCGCCAATTAGAAAATGTCTAGATTCGCAAGTTAATGGAGGGTGTACAGGGAGGGGACAACCGTTGAAAAGTTAGATGAAGGCGGTGAAGGAAGACATTATTGAGCTTGGATTAGGCGAGGATATGTGGGAAGACCGCATTGCTTGGAGAACCAAAATACGTGTATCCGACCCCGAGAGTATCGGGAATAGGCTTTGATGATGATGATGATGAATTTGGATTTGCTTAATTTTATTAAATTGGTTTTGGATTTATAACAATCCAACTCGAATCCAAGTTCAGTCTCAGTATTACCTTCTATTCCAAAAAAAATTGGGAAACAAGAAATGGTTTCTTAAGAGAGATATTGTATATTGGTCAAAATGGTTTTTTAGAGGGCGCCCTCCTAGCCAAATACCCTCCCAGAAGCCTATTCTATTTCCATTACCAGATACAAAGGAAATTTCTTTTTCAAAAATGAGATTAAAGATTCATGATTACTGTCCACTAAGGGGGATTGTAGGGGTTGGTGTACCATCTTTCTTGCAAATCATTTCTTTTGGATCACTATTCTCCAATAGGTACTTTCCTTCCTATCAAATCTCCATAGCCATTTAGAAAATAATGCTTGAATGAAGTGCTTTAGCCTTCTAATGCTATTTTCCAATTTGTTTAGGCTTATAAACCTCATCCCAGTCAACCAAACAGAACCTCTTGGAGGTGCCATCTGTGTCCCACAAGAAGTCCCTGCAGATTCTTTCAACGTCATTGGCAATGGAAGTAGGCATGGTTGAGGTTGACATCATAAAAACAGGTATGCTTGCCATTGTGCTCCTGATAAGAGTAACCCTCCTAACTGCCAACTTTGTCTGTCGATGTTTGATTTCCATGCTTCTTTGCTTTTGTATTAGATCCCAGAGGCATCCCTAAGTATCTAGCGGGCAGTCTACACTAAGTTCAAAATGTGGAAAAACACTCCAAGTGGAAACATTGTCTTGTGAAGTTAATGGCCAAACCAGAGACTACCTCAAACCACAAAAATACAGACTGAACTACTTTAAATTGATTCCCCCAAGTCGGGTCTCCTCCCCCTCCCCCCCCCCCCCCCCCCCCCCCCCCCCCTCCACACACCACAAAAAAATAAAATAAAAATTTGTCTGTTTTGATTGATAAAAATAAATAAATAATCATGAAAAGGATCAAGGAACTAAAGGTGTCATCTGCATATTGCAGGAATGGGACAGAAGTTCCCATGTCACATTCTTTATACACCTAATCAGGTTGTAATGGTGAGCTTGGAGAATCACTTGATTGAGAGCTTCAGCAACTAATGAGAAAATGAATGGGAAAGAGGGTCAACTTGCCAATCCCTCTTGAAGCCTTCAAAAATCCTTCAAGCAACCATTGATTTTCACTGAGAAAGTAACATGATAGGCTTTCAGTCTACCATACGTATAAGAGACATATTATTACAGCAAAGCCAGCAAGGAGTCTGCCAAAGCCAGCAAGAATTGTTAGTGGAAGCTGTCAAAGGAATGCTGTTAGGAATTGCAAGCTGTCATGAGGAGGCTGCTAGTTAGGAAGTCTGTTAGGAAATCTGTGAGGTGCTCTGTTAAGGTCTGTTAGGAAGTCTGTCAGGTGCTTTAGATACACATTGTATCGGTGTTAGCATTGTATATAAATAAGAAGAGGAATAGAGAAACAGGGGCATTCAATCTGTAACTCAATTGTACAAGAGCAGTTGCTCAAAAGGAGATTTCCAGGTTTCTCGAACAACCTGTTTCAATAATACATCACAGTTCTGATCTAGATTCTATTTTTGGTGTTGTTCTGCTTCCTAATTGCATTGCTTGGATTCAGATCATATCAATTGGTATCATAGCATTGATCTTGGGTACGATGTCTGCAAGGATAGATCTTTCGAAAGAACAAATGAGATGTATGCTAGAGGTGAGAAAGATACTTCAGTCCATGGAACAGAAGCTAGAACTATTATCACAAAGTGTCTCTTCTTTGAAGGCGGAAGTTGCGGGTGTGGAGCAGCAAACTTCAGTGGTAGAAGATGGGAAAATGGAAGAAAGGACTGGTGTCCAGGGTCACAGGGAAGAATGTAATCCTCCAAACATTGATATACAGTTTAATGAAACTGAAAGTGATGTTGACCAAACAGCTGAATCACAAGAACTAGATGAAGATCATTGTAGAAGTCTGAAAACTGAAGACAATGGTTACACCAGGACAGTTGAGAAATTCAATGAGGAAGCTCTGCCAATTATATCTAGTGATGCTCCCAAGTCTCTAAGAGACAAAGATGATGTTTCACAAATCTTGTTGGTGAGGTTCAAGTTTGTGCCTACTTTCCTTCCTCCGGATATGTTGCTGAAATTCTACCCTGGATTCTGTAAGCGGCAACTTTGGCCTCCTTTCCATTACATGCTACCATTCTCAGCGGATCAAGGTGGGCGGTTTATTAGGCCAGCAAACCTCCAAACATTCAAGTATCATGGGTCATGGATCAGCAAGGAGTTAGGACAGCAAAGGTCAGTCAGGATTCTGTTGTTTCTGGAGTTTCACCTTGAGGACAAGGTGAGTCTTTGGGGCGGGGGTATTGATAGGCTTTCAGTCTACCATACGTATAAGAGACATATTATTACAGCAAAGCCAGCAAGGAGTCTGCCAAAGCCAGCAAGAATTGTTAGTGGAAGCTGTCAAAGGAATGCTGTTAGGAATTGCAAGCTGTCATGAGGAGGCTGCTAGTTAGGAAGTCTGTTAGGAAATCTGTGAGGTGCTCTGTTAAGGTCTGTTAGGAAGTCTGTCAGGTGCTTTAGATACACATTGTATCGGTGTTAGCATTGTATATAAATAAGAAGAGGAATAGAGAAACAGGGGCATTCAATCTGTAACTCAATTGTACAAGAGCAGTTGCTCAAAAGGAGATTTCCAGGTTTCTCGAACAACCTGTTTCAATAATACATCACAGTTCTGATCTAGATTCTATTTTTGGTGTTGTTCTGCTTCCTAATTGCATTGCTTGGATTCAGATCATATCATAACAGTTCTTAGAAGTGTTGCGACCCATCCTCTCCATTTGAGGCCAAACCCCATGTAGTCAGTGACCTTTCAACTAACAGCGAAAAGGCATTAGCAAAGTTCACTTTTACACACAACTCTTAGAATGTTTTTATTGAGTCTGATAGCCATCAACTCATTGGCATCAAGGGGCCATCTATTAGTTGCCTTCCTTCCACAACTGCAGATTGGAAGGGAGAGACCAGGCTTTTTCATAAAATGCTTACTGTCATAGCTAGAACTTTGGTGATAATTTTCGAAATCAAGGATACGAGGCTAATAGACCTGAAATCCCAATAGACATTGCACCTCTCATAACTGATTCCTCTGTCTTCTCCAAGTTGTTGTTTAGCTACTGCAGGGCATTGATCCTATTGATAATTGATATATGGTTAGCAAGGATATGGAAGAGTTTTTTTTACATAAATCACCACCCCATTGAGACTCTGCCTTTCATTTCCAATAGATGAAGTCCTTTAAAGCTTGGCGAGCTTCTTTTCCTTTGGTGAACTCAATAATGTAGTCAGGTAAACAAGAACTTAGAGATTTTGTGAACTTTCTATGAGAGCATCGTTTCAGAAGATCCTGTACCAACATTCTGTTATTTTAAGAGAATTCCGAATTGCAAACTCGTCTCCAAAGCGCAAGCCGCGACACATTAGGTTGCTCATAGACATGCGCCTCTATAGTAAGTGTAGATAAGAAGCCCCCTATTAGCCAGGGAAGTTTAGTCCATGTTAGAACCCGTGATAGGAGGCCGCCCTAGAAACCAGCTCCAAGCCCAAAAGGAGATAAGGACTAGAAAGACAATGGATCAAAATATTGTAATCATTTGGTATATTGATCCTTGAAAAAGGGAAATATACTACAGATACTTCGAATATTTTCAACAATGGGGATATATCCTAGATATTTTGAGCATCTTCACCTAAAAATTGGAAATGTACCACAGATATATCACATATATTTTAATCCATGGTAAGACTATTACTTAAGTCTTAGTAGGGGGAACAGATAGGCAGCATTTGGTGAATTGAAGTAATGACAAGGAAAATAATAAACTTAGGAACACCATGGTGAAGAACAAGGAAATTTTCTTCCTCCAAAATCAGGTTGAAGGTCCCGAAAGTAGTTAAAATATCTGTGAAACAGAAACAACTAGAGGATCTCACTACCGTTGTTAACAAAAGCTTGTCACGCAGGCAACTACTCTACCTATCGACCAACTTTGCTATTTAGACTTCGCTTAGTATCTCGTAAATGAATGCAAATGCATTTGTTTACAAGTTGGCGCACAACTTTGGCACTTGGTATCATTTTGCAAAAAATGGTTGTGTTTTCCATAATAAAGCTTTGCATTAGAATGCAGGCAAAAAATCTACTTTGGAGGAGCCTAACTCACCATTTCACTTTTCAATGGCCACCACCACATCATATCATTACAACTTACAACTACTATTTCAACTCCACTACCACACCACTTATAGCACCATGCCATCACCACCATCGCCATGCCACCTCCACCTCCACCACCACAACCATTGCTACCATATTCACAACCACCATCGTCACTGCCATGCCACTGCCACCGCCACCACTACCAAAACCATTAGCATAATCGCCATGCCACTGCCACCAAGACCTTTATAGCCACCACCACAACCACCATTACCAAAGCACAGCCACCGCAAATACTATACCACATGTAAATAATCAAAATCCTTGTTGAACCTCGCATCGATTTTATAAAGTAACTATAAAGTAATTGAATGCAAATGAGTTAGAAAGTTCACTTTAAAAAAAAAAAAAGGGGGGACGGAGTACAACATCTAGACATGGGAAACTTCATGAGCACATGCAAACCCTAATGAGTGCATAATCTACTGAGACTGCTTGGAAGATGTTTAGTAAAGAAAAGAAGGCGGACAGTATATGCTATCAAAGCAATAGTAGTCAGTGGACATAACATATCCACAAAACAATGTAATGGCTGAAATCAAACTAATCAGAATATAACTTTGTGCTTCATAGTCTCCAGTCTGTTGGCCTCAAGAACAAGAAAATCGATATAAAATGAGTAAATAGATCTTTGCCATTACCAGAAAGGATTTAGAGTAAGGTTTATTTATGAGAATGGATTAAACAGTCAGATGTAATCCATAGGTTGCAGCCAACACGACCACTGTATAATCCCCTCCTAATGAAGATGGTATAAAATTAATTCAGAGATATTTAAGAAAAGATAATCCATTTGTACCTCATAGTTTAAAGGAAACAGATAGTAATGACTACATTGGAGCAGCTTCAAGACCTTGGGTCTTCTTATTTTTATTGCCCACATTCAAGGGAGTTGATCTAAAAGAGAGATTGGGAAAACCAAGAAAAGAGATGGGAAGGGAGGTGTGTGATCTTAAGCCAAAGAGCATTATTAGGGAAAAAATAATTTGGGAAAGAAAAGAAAGATCAAATGCAACAGAAATTTGGGAGAGAAAATAAGATTTAGAAAGATACTTTCCTAGGATTAGGGAGAGATCAAGGTAAATAAATTGGACAACTATATCCCCCTTTTCTGCATGGATGTGCTTCCGCTATTCTTGGGAATACGCAAATAGCATGGCCCCAAAACTGTTTGACAAGGGAACAAACATGAAAATGTGCCGATAGCTTATCTTTTTCTTTTTTTCTAGGACAACGAACCTTGCGCGCGTGACATAAGCATTAGGATTTTCCATCTTGAAATATCTTATATCTCCCAAAAGCTGTTTTCATGACTAATGAGCATAGTAGGATCAATATCTCATTCTTGAAAACAACTCTGCCCCCTTCTAAAATGAACTAATGGGATAAGGTCAATTTTGATTAACATGGCAAGAGAAAACAAAGACAACAAAATGAATTGATGAATAAGGACGGTTAAATATGACAAAAGATCATGCTGAATATAAAATTAAAATAAAATAAAATCAGCATGTCACAGGAAAGGCACAATCACCTCCAAGACAACAACAACAAAAAAAATAAAAAATAAAAATAAAAATTAACAAGGAACAAACTGTACCTTTTCGAGGGGTCGGCCAGTCTGCTTAGCTAACTCTTCAAAAAGGTAGTCTCTGATTCTCATAAGTTCATTTGCTTCATTTTGTATGTCATCAGCCTGCAAGAGAAAAATAATGAGACATTGCGGAGGAAAGTATCACTCCTATTATGGCAGGTTTATTTGGGAATATGATGGCATCATAAAATATACCTTCCCACGAGCAGCCCCAGCTGGAGATTGTAATAAGATACTCGAAAGAGGCATTGCAGCCCGATTACCCTTCATATGAACAAAAAATAAAATGAAAACACATTAAGATAGTACAAAAATCAGCTGATTTCTACATTTTTAGCCACACCAAACAATGAATAACACCATCCATTTTAGTTAAATTTCAATAATAGCGTTTGCAATGGCTGATTATGTCAAGATGGAGTGAATTTTTGTGAGGTGATCGTCAAGGTGACGAGATCATCTTTACACAAAAGTCAGCTCAAAACTCTACTCTGTGTGGGCCCCACAAAGGTATCAAAATAACCGATATTGCATAAAAATCCCTCAACTTTCCTTTTGTGAGGAGTCCAGTTCATCTACACCACGGTGTACAGGATTTGATTTGTACACCTAAAGAAGAAAATCTACCACATTAGCACTTTTGCCCAATAAATATATCCAATTACAAAAGAAAAATACACAAATTGTCTGTGTAATGGAATTGTTTATGGATAGGATTAACATCTAAGCTTCCAAATAGCAAAAGGAAGCTATAATATAATGTTGTATTAGTGATAACTATGAATGTAATCTCATATATAATCATATAAGATGGGGAAAAAAATTTGCACTTATTAATGATTTTGATATCATCTTTAATCATAAAGAAACTAAACTAATAAATAAAATGTATAAACTTAAAACCAGGCAAAGGCAAAAGCGACCTGAAAATGCCTTTTGAAATGTGCAATCAATAATTATTTCACGTCAAGCTCTATTTATTTATTTATTTTTTACCTAAGTAAAGGTTGGATTGGGTTGTTGACTTAATGTAATAATGGATAAGAAAAGTAAATAAATAAAATCTTCTTTATATACAAATTGCTTTGACTTGCTTTTTCAGAAGGCAGTCTCTTCACAAGCTTTAGTCAAATCGAAGCAAAAAGTCCCCACTTTGCTTAGCCTTTTCAGTTTAAGCGGTCCACTTGACTATTTTCATTCTTAGGATGTCGGATAGTAGATGATCTCAACTCTTTTGTGAGAAAGACCTCGTTGACTTATTTTGGATGCTCCCTCTATAGATCACATAGACCCAAAATCAGCTCCTTTCCAAATTTATGGCCAGATAAAATTTTTAAAAGTCAATGATGATGGTGGGAGGTCAATAATTATTCAAATTAGAAATTATAAACTACTTCTTTGTTTACTCCCCCCCCCCCCCCCCAACCAAAAAAAAAAAAAGTTCTGAAACATCTATGTGGGTCATCATAATTCTGCCAATAACTGAGATCACATAACACAAAAAAAAGGGCATACATGAAAATATTTATCACTTTTAACATGACAGTTAGCAAGAGTGAAGGTGATAGAAACAATTCTATTTAGGAATTAGTGACTGCTGATGACTATACAATCCTGCAAGTTCATATTATTCAAGAACTCAATTCTGTTATTCTTCTCAATCATGTTCATTGCATAAAGCAGGCTATGAAAGTCTATTTCATAATCAAATTGAAACCTTGAACTGCTAAAAGAAAATTATCTCCCCCCCCCCCAAACAAAAATAAAATAAAATTACACCCACTCTAACAAATAAAACAAAGTCCAACACTTTTATTTAACTAAATTAATGGACTTATTCTCTCCCGGTGTTGGAAAGAACTCGACCTCGAATACAGAGAAGGGCAAGACCGAGATCATCATCTAAAGATACCCTGAAAAACATCAGCCACAACACCATCACTTGGAGTTGGTATGGCAGTATCATCAACATGAGCCTCCAAATTCTAAATTTTGTGTTCTTCGACTCAACAACCAAGGTCACCCTCCCATTTGGACGTTCACGAAAGATGTACCCCAATGCCACAACCAAAACACTTCAGATTCAAATTAAGAGTGCACAGTTTCAGGAGAGACTATAGTTGGAGAGGATGAAGCAAAAGAGAGTGAAGTAGCAGATGTGGAATTCAGTTTGAGCTTAGCCTTGCAGGCGCTTACCGCATATTGTGAAGATTCAAAAACATAAGTTCTTGTTTTTAATCAATAAAACAAATGATTTCATTAGATAAGAAAAAGTAAGTGGGCAAGGGAAAAAAACTCCCATGAGCAACAAAACTATACATCAAGTGTTGCTATTTATGCACAATGTTTCCCCAATCAAATGTACAAGAGGAGAATGAGGTATCTTTAGAAAACCCCCAAGTGACTCCTCAGTTTGATCTTTATCCACAAGCTGTCACTCGATTTATAAACATTCTTGAACACTTTTGTTTCTCTCTCCATACCACCCAAGAGAAAACATGAATCAATCTATCCCAAACCCAACAGCCTAAGGGAGTAAGATCAAGGTAATAAGTTTTAAAGGAAAACAAGAGCTCTGACCATTGAAAGAAAAAAGGAGAAGCAGAGACAGAGACTTTGGACTTGTAGACATTTTTTCCAAATAGCTTGAGTTAGCTGACACAGAGTGATCAACTGATTCTGAAGCCTGCCCACACATGATACAGTGGTTGAGGATAGATAGACCTCTTTTGTTAATGTTTCCACAATGAGGATTTTGTCATGAAAGATGATCCAGAGCAGAATTAGGTGAGCCAAACTAATTCATGTAGCTGGGCTCAGATGTAAGTAGCAATCTTTTAACTGAAAACTTGTTTTCCCATCCCCCCCCCCCCCCCAAAAAAAAAAAAAAACCATTTCCAAGTGTCTTGAATGAAGTGTTAAGTACTGTCGAGGTGGAAATACTCGAGTGTCGCACGGTTGACTAGTGTCTATAGACTAGGGCCGTGACACAAGGCTATACAATTACAATGTTTTCCCAGGTACACATAAAAAATATCCATATTCAACCCCCGCAACACCCCAAGACCATATGGGGTACTTGATACTCAAAAAGATTTTCTCCCAAGATTTTTGCTTGTTCAGATGAGATGGTTTCTTTTACTGAGGTTAGGTTACCCATATACCATCTACCCAACCAATCCAAGAGGCTCCAACTTCTAATTTCTTCTTTTGAATCTGCAAGGAAACCTTCCCCACTCTTTTAGCAAGAGGGCAGATGTATCATCATGTGTATGGCAAAACACACACGTGTTGAGGATAAACATACCCCTTTACTTGAGATTGTCCACTGTAAGGGATCTATTCTGAATGATTGTCCATAGGAAGAAAAAGAAAAAAAAAAAAAAAAAAACTTTGGTGGAATCTGCTTCAACCAGAAATTTGAGAACATCCCCGGTAAGAAATTATTAAGCGTTGACAGTGAAACCATGCCTTCCATCGATCCACACTCATTGATCATCATCGTCATCATTCAACAGCTCAAACAAACTTGTGCACTGATCCATTACCCAATCATTTATCCCTCTTCAAATCGATAAGTCCAAACTTAAACAAATCTCCCACTTTTACACAATAACTGGCCACTGTACCCATTTCGTTATCCGACAGACTGTGAACTAGGGGAAATATTGGTTCAATGGTGAATCACCAGACAATCTGGTGTAAATCGTGAGTCGCTGATTCGATTCCTAAATCATAAGCAATTCCTTATGATTTTGAGGGGATATTCAGTGGAAGATTTATATTGAGTTGGAGATGACCGAGAATATCACATTTTTCATAAGAGTGGTATAACTATGGTGCAAACCATCATGTCAATTTGGACAATCCATAATGTTTACTTTATTGCTGTGTAGCTTTCATCATTGTTGATCACAATATACTATATTATGACGTATTAATATATATTATTTCAAGAAAATGTAGAGACCTTATCTCCAGCTGCAAGAATAAAAGCCGCAAGATTAAAGGCGTGGCCCATGCAACGTGTACCAACAGGACTTTTCAAGCTTCGCATAGTATCATATACAGACATGGACGGAGTAATCTGCAAGCCAGGAAAGCGTCCATTAGAAAAATAACAAACCAAGGACAATGCAAATGGAGCTAAACCCCCTCCCCCGGCACCAAAAAAATAAAATAAAATAGGAAAATTATTGAAGGAGAATATTCAATTCGGAAAATACTTACATCACCACCTCGACAATTAATCCACAGGTATAGGGGTTTGGAAGATTCCACACTATCAAGGTACAACATTGTTGCCAGAATCTGGTTGCTCAGTTCTTCATTTATGTCTTGTCCAAGAAAAATGACTCGTTCCCTGTACTGCAACTTGAGTTCTAGTCAGATTTCATATCCAGAAAACTACACATCTTGTATTGTGTTTTTTTGGGGGGGAGAAAAAGGCGGTCCATAGACTGGATGATTAAAAATGTCAAAAGAAGAGCTCATATAGTCCAATATTGATTTTTTTTTTTTATTGTTTTTGTTAAAAGAAGGTAAACGGACCATGTAATAACAAGCATCACTCAAATGACCAGTGGGCGTGACGAAGGAGGATTAGCATGACATTATGACCAACTGTCCAACCATTCCATCTAGTGCACTCTCTTGAAAGTCGGTAGTAGAAAAGTTGGACAGACTGGGTGGTCAGAATCATGTAACCTTGTAGACTTCTAGGCCAGAGATCACCAGGGATGAAATCTAGAAAGAAGCGAGTCTAAACCACTGTATTTGTGGTTTGTGCAATATGCACTGCAAAGTTGCTACTTGCTACAGATGTTCTCTATAGTGCAATAGAGTTAAATGTACTTGAAATCTCCTCCTGATCAAATATTATAATATGTGACCAAGCAACTTACAAGAGCATTCCACAGATCAACCCACTGCCAAGCTCCATCACCAGGTGTTCTATAGGGTACTCTTGGTACACCTACGGGCATCATTGCAATACGTGCTCGTGTTGGCTTGCTATTTCTCCTGCAAAAGATCGCGTATCTTATTAATCCCTATGACCCCGTCAACAAAAGTTTTTCTTAAAATCACCAAGTTAAATTGTCATTAAGAAAGCTAAACATTATGTTTTGAAAGAGAAAACTTTTGAAATAAAGATTATTGCAACAGTAGTACGGACATTAAAAATAGGGTGAAACTATATCCAGGAGTATTAAATCACAGTTCCTGAAGCTAGATGCTTGGAATTGTACTTATTAAGTGGACCTCCTTCCAATTTTTCCAAGAACAGAAAGGGCATTTGGCGGGATGAACCTTTTTCTCCTTTCCTCGTCGCCTTGGTTGTTGAAGCATTGAATATGATGTTGATCAGGAAAGCTAGTTGGATCTCATTTCTGGTTTCAAGTCTAAGGAGGAGTTGCCATCACACATCAAATTTGCAGATGGGATCTTCTTTTCTTTCTTTCTTTTTTGTAACAAGGTTAAATTAATTTAAAGCCCATCAACGGGGTCTTAAAATGCCCAAGACCAAAGATTAAAGCATCCAATTTATATAAGAAAAAAAATTGAAAACGCGGAATAATGAGACACCCAAACCCAAATGTTACTAGAACGTTTATGGAAATTCTATGCAGTAAAAACGACATTATAGCGAATCACGGGGTGAGCCGTTACGTTTTGACAGTTTCACATTTATGTGTTAACTCCACCGTTGTAACGCCCATATAACAACCGTTATGAACAAAAGGTTATCTAAAAAAACGTTTTACCATTTTGGATTCTAATATACAAGGGAAAAAAACACATTTCATTCGATTAAAACAAAAACCTAAACCTAATTAGAGAGAAGGAAAGAGAACCAGAGAAGAAGAATAAGAAGAGGAAATAAGAAGGGAAGAAAAGGTTCATCGATCGAACTTTTGAGTTCAATCGCACTTGTTTGCGGTCTCTCTGTCTGTGCAGTTGTTTGTTGAAGAAAGACGAGGAAAGAAGAAGAAGAAGATCGAACTACCTCGCCTGCTACAATAGGTCAGTCATCCATAGTTTCCTCTCTCAATTAATTAATAACTCTCTCTCATTCCCACTCCATCTCTGCAACAATAAGTCAGTTAATCTATAGTTTCCTCTCTTTCTCAATTAATTAATAACTCTCTCACTCCCACTCCATCTCTGCAACAATAAGAGAGTGAAGCTTCAACCTCTCCAACAACTTTCATGGTTTCCTCATCGTTCTAAAACAAACTGTAAGGAAATCCAATATCATCTTTTCCATTCACAGAGAACTAATTTTACTTCCAATATCAAGTTGTGCCTGTTCAGATTGGTGAAGTTCAAAATCCCCATTTTACTTCCAATATCATCTTTTCCGATCCTACTCTTCGCTTAACCCACTTCAGTTCATCCACAGTTTCGCTTCTCTCATGGCAGATCTTCTTCAATCCCAATAACAGTCTCAGTCACTTCGCAATCAACTTCCCTCTCTGGGTTTTCAATTTCAACCCCCAAAACTCCATCTCTGTCTTCAAAATCCAATCTTTATCACTCACACAATGAGACTTGTGGATTCATCTGTACACTAATTTTTTTTTCTTTAGGGAGGTATGTATGCTTCTTCACTTGTATTCAATTTAGTCTGTTCTTAATTTGTATTTGGTTAAGTCTGTGTGCTTCTTAATTTGTATTCAATTCATTTTGTTACCCTATTTATTGATTATTTTATTTTATCGTTCATTTTGTTATCAGGATGAAGGAGAAGAAGATATTGATATGGTTGCTTGATGCTATTCTTTTATTTAGATGTTTGAAGTCATGTTTTGAACGTGATTTACTTAATTAGTATTTACTGTTTTGCTTTATATTTACTGTTTTGCTTTAAAATACATTCATACTTAGTGAAGGTATAAAAAATATATTTAAAAAATAGTCCATTATACATTCATACTTTGATTTTAGTTTTGAGCTTGGATTAGGTGAGGAAATGTGGGAAGATCGCATTGCTTGGAGAACCAAAATTCATGTAGCCGACCCCGAAAATCTCGGGAATGGGCTTTGATGATGATGATGATGATGATATCTCGTTATATTCCGTTATATCCTATAACGCTGCTAGAGACTCATTTGTGGATGGTATTATCCTAACCCTTGACTAAGATATAGCTCAAGTGAGAATCTTAAGCACATCCTCACAATATTTGTGGAGTGCTTCAGGTTTGAAAAAAACTTCTCCAAAAGCATTCTAAGTGGGGTGGGTGAAGGTAGCGTCATTCATGAGTTTGCCAGTGTTTTGTCTTGTGGAGCAACATGTTTCCCATTTCTCTACATCAGGTTCCGTTGGACGAAAGTTTAATATATACAACAAAAAGAATTTGGTGATCGAAACCTTGGAAAGTAAGTTTGATAGAACTACGGACAATAATCGAAATTAAAAAACAATAATCGAAATAAAAGAAAAATACTTGAAATAATGGAACAATAATCAAAATAGCTGTAATAAAAAACCTAAAGAAAAATAACTAAGAAATCAACATTCTTTCAATCAACAATTGAATAACAATAAGTAACCTTGCCTTATTTATAATAATCCTAACTTCTTTGGCAAACTAACTAACCTAACCCTAATTGGCTAATAATTCCCTAACTACTATTTTGGGCTCTTACTAAATAGGTTCAATTATTCTTATTATTAATATTACTAATCTAATACCATAATATTGCTTACATCAACCTCTCAGGGTTGAAAGGTCGTCATCGAGCTTGAAGTCAAACGAACACAAGCAACCAATGATAGAACACAGAACAAAGTACACGAGCAGAAGTAGTCGACCTTGGACCTTGCCACGATATACACTTACTTGAGCTAAAACAACCACATCAGTCATACAACATTTGTCAAAATAGGTCAAATACCATCTACGAACTGGGCCTTGGTAACAACTCACTATGGAAAATGAAATGGGCCCAAATAATAAACATGGTCCACATATCAACAATTTGCATAAAAGCTTCTGGACACATCTTCTCATTAGCTCTCCTCGAAAAACGCCCAGTACAGATCACTTTAAACTGCATCGCTTACCGCATGTGCCTCTGTGGGAACCTCAACATCTTCTTGACCAAAAATAGAGAAAAAAATTGCATAAGTCAAATGGCCCACATCAGTGTAGTCAAGGCGACCATCTAGGCGCGCCTCAAGGCGTTTTTACAAAAATCTGCCTCAAAGTAAGGCAATGCGGTGCAGTGAAATGAGGTGTTCGCCTCAGACCCCCTCGCCCCGCCTCACCGCCTCACTCCTCAACCGCCTCAACCCAAAAACTGATTGTAGGCAGCCCAACTGCAGCCTAGTTGCTGCAAAAAGAGGTTGCAACCCACTCTATAATAAGGTTTATGTTTAATATTTAATCAATTTGATAAAAACAAGATAAAACATATTTAAGTTTTGATAAATTTGTCACTTTTTATATTATTTTTTGGAGAAAACATACCATGTTTTGATCAATATGTGATCAACATCAATCTTAAATTTACATAGCTTAGTTCAATGATTTTTATGCTTTTGTAATACTAATAGTGAAAGTGATTATACTTGTAGATTTTTACCAACAATTTCTTCTAACAAATATTCAATATTCTCAAGTTTCTATTCTTTCAAAATTATTGAATATTAACGATTTAGTGAATGTTTGCAAGTTACTTGACACTTATGTAGTACATCTTTTCGCTATACTATGCAACTTTATCATATTTTCATTTCGATTCTAAGTAATTGTGTCACTTTTTGTACATATTTGCTTATGATACTTATCAAAATGATGATGTATACTACTATGCTGATATGTTTCAATTTATTATAAAAAATCTTTAAAAAAATATTTTGATTCTAGGTAGTTGTGTCACTTTTTGTACATATTTGTTTATGGTACTTATCAAAATTATGATGTATAACACTATGCTAATATGTTTCAATTTATTATAAAAAATCTTTAAAAAAAATTAAGACCGCCTCACCTCACGCCTGAGGCGTTTTCAGGCCTGTCTACCTCACCTCCGCCTCAATGCCTTAACTACAATGGCCCACATATCAAAAATCGAGTATGTGTAATGGTCCCTTCACTTCCTAAATAACCTGAAGGGACTCTGACTAACAGTATGGCTCATTCGCTATTGTGCGCCTCTATTCATATTCATCTTCCTCCCATATTTTGTTATTTCAAAGCACTCTAATCCCATCGTCAATCATTTGATACCATGCGTATGTTCGTTCTATCCTTTTTCTTAAATCACTGCTAAATTGTTTTGTGCCTGTCTCAACCTATATCACAACGATCGGGGGAAGCGACGACTCACTTGTCTATGCAGCATCACTAACGGTACTCTGGTAGGGTCCCTGCGGTGCTAGAGGAGAATGTGATGCTACTTGTGGATGTCCGATAGCCTCTTTGGTCTGCCATAAATTCTGTGATCATCAGTGTCATCCCTTCATCTCCCTTTTCCATTGCATTCACAATTTCTACGGTTGTCTCTACCTTGGCAAAAGTGGCAGTGGGTTTTATGTCATTGGTCACTGGAGTGGTAGTGATATAGGAGAAATTGGTTCAGGTTGGGGGTAATAGGGGACATAGGTGGTTTGTAGTGGGGATAGTAAATTTTGTTATGGGTATTGAACACTGCGGAGTATTGGATTTGACTTGGGTTATATTGAAATTGGTATGGTGACGAGGAAGAGTATGGGTAGTAGGGGCATGAGTATTGGTTATAAAATGGGTCACTCATTTTTTGTAATTCTTTTTTATCGGATGGGTGCTCTTATAAGAATTGGGGTGTAAATAGTCTGATGGGACAAGGGACTTAAGTAATAAAACAAAGGCAGGGACTTGCGACGGGGAGGGGTGGTTGTGACCTGCAACAAACTGCTTGGGGGTGGTTTGACTGCCCGTGACACGACTTATACAAGGGGTTGGCTGCGACTAGGACTTGTGATAGCACAACGGATGGTGGTAAGGGGTGATGAGTTGGTCTGCCTTGGTGGCAGTGCTGACCGGAGGTGAGGACGGGGTGGTGGATCAAATAGTGATGGCGGGGTTGCTCCAGTGATTTCCAACAGATTTGAGAGCAACGGAGTTGGTGTTGGGTGGCTAGACTCCGGTGATGGTGAGGGCGGCGTTGGCAATAGCGATGGCGGCAGGTTGGAAACGGGGCAGTGGTGTTGGACTTCAATGGTGAAAATGACAAATTCTTTCCTCATTTTCTTCTCTTTTCTGAAATTCTAATTAATCTCATTTTTCCTTTGAACCTTTTTTTTCAAATCAAACCAAATAAGTATCATTTCGGCTCTGATACCAACTGGTAGAACTACGGAACAATAATCGAAATAACTATGATAAAAAGTTAAAGAAAAATAACTAAGAGATCAACTATTATTTTAATCATCAACTAATAACAATAAACAACCATTGCCCTTATTTATAATAATTTTAACTTATTTGGCAAGCCAACTAACCTAACCCTAATTGGTTAATAATGTCCTAAATACTATTTTGTGCTCTTATTAAGTTATCCCAATTATTTGTAATATTAATATTACTAATTTAATACCATAATATTGCTAATATGCTTACATCAAAGTGTATATCCAAAGTAGGAGACTTGCAATTTTTCAAACATCAAGCGAGATAAAAGCAATTTATTAACAAAAATTTAGAGTCTCACAACCGAATGAAAACAAGATCACCAGATTATTCAAAAATATATTTTTGTGTACCTATTACATGTCCCTTTTCCACTTATGTCTATATCAAATAGAGGACACAGTTGCAACCTTCCTATGGCTTCAAAGGGCGCAGTTTGCAACCTCCCTTTCCAATTTATGGCCTCAAATGGGATCATGTTTGCATTAAAAAAGAAGACAAGGGCATGGGGAATTAGGAGCTTCAAGAAGATGAAGCTAGGGATGGGGAATTAGGAGCTTTGTTTTTGTTTACCGTTTTTTTTTTTTTTTTTTTTAACAATGATTTTTTTCCTATTTGTGTTTCTTGCTGTCAAGATCAATCTATTGAGGATTTATGGCCAATCCATCAAAGATACAGAGAATGGCTTTTGAGTTGTGGAAAAGCGCCAAGTAGTTATTGGAGGAAAGTAATAGAAGCGAAATATGGCAACGGAGATCAATGTTTTAAAAAGCATTTTTAAGACTCGAGGCGGTTAAGCTTTTTCCGAGGCGAAGCGTAACCTCGAGGCGTAGCGAGGAGTTTTTTTGTAAAAAATAGTGAAAATATATGTATTGTTTGTTGGGTTTGTGGCATTTTCGTATCTTGTAAAAAATAGTGAAAACACATGCAGCTAAGCTCAATTTCAACATCATTCTTTACACCTTCTTGACTTTCCCAATGTCCCCAAAAACGATTAAAATTTATTTCCTTTATGAATGTATTGATGAAGGCAGGAAACTTTGGGTTAAGGAGCCAACCCTTAATATGTTATCAAGGATCCCTTAAAGAGAAATGAAGTACCCCAAAAACATGTCCCTAGTTAGAGGGCTTTGCCATTAAGCATCTTAAATGGACTTCTTAATTTTGATGCATTGTTTCACAATATCAATGGATCTTAAAAAATGATTAAATACTTCTTTCTTATTTTCCAAAAATCAGAGAACAGAGGCAGAGAGTAGAAAGCAGAGAGCAGAAAGGGAGTCGACTCGACTCGAGGCAGAGAGCAGAGAGAACAGAGGCAGAGAGGGAGTCGACTCGAGGGTTCGATCGATTTTGACAGAGAGTGTTCGATCGATTTTGATCGGAGGTAGAGAGGGTTCGAATGTTCGATCGACAGAGAGGGTTCGATCGACAAATTTCGACAGAGAGGGTTCGTCGACAGAGAGGGTTCGTCGACTAGATGTCGTCCTCAGCATCACCATCAGTGAGAGTCGACTTCAATCGCAGATCCTGGTTCGATTTTCTTTTTTTTTTCTTCCTTCCCCTTTTCTCTGTCAGCAAATGAAACGAGGAACCGGAATTTCAATCTATTAGGTTTTTGCAAATCTATCTGGTTCGTTGGATCGTTTTAGAGATCGAAAGCTGATTAGATGATCAGGAAGTTCAAAAGCGTACGCCTCAAAACGCTTCAAGGCGTACGCTTCGAAACACGAAGGCGCTCGCCTTCACTTGGCACCTCAACTCGTACGCGCAGAGGCGATTTCTGTGCGCACCGCCTCGACTCGCGCCTCAAGGCGTACGCTTCAATCGCCTTTTAAAACACTGACGGAGATTGACAAGTGACCATCTCTCTCCAACCATTACTCTTTTTGACCTAGAACTCTGATCTCTAGCTCTAGGCAGTTTTAGGCGCGAGGCACTCAATCCTAGCATCACACCTCATGACCACACTAGGCTAGCTTCAAGGTTGAAGCCCTCCAAAAATACGCAAACTACCATACCCTATTAAATGATTTAAAATTAAGCATTACAGCTTCATCTTAATCATTAGTCGCATCGATCCAAAATCCCAACCTCAACGACCTCTACACCTCTAGACAAGTCACCCCCTCCATATTATTTTCATCTTCCATATCCATATTGTCTTCTTTCATCTTCATCTTCCATATTCATAGTGTCTTCTTTCATCTTCATCTTCCTAATCCATGTTGTTTTTTCTCATCAATAAGTGTAAACGTCGGGCGTGTGGTCGTAATGGGGCATAAGTACAGTTCAAAAAAAATCTCAAAGAGAGAAAGGGAAGAGATGCAGAGAATAAGATAATTGATTTGTGAGTCGAGGAGCACGACACCACAACCACGGGAGGAGGCGACGCAATCAAGCATTAGGCATTAGTGGCGATAGGCGGTCGTGGTAATCCCACACGCTAGCATAGGTGCAAGATCAAATCAACTTTGCATCACTATGTTAAGCGATGTGGTCAGGTTGTGCATCACGCCGAGGGGGCCACCTAAACGTAGGTTGGGGGAGCCTTTGATAGCACATTCTACCCATACCTTGAGCTTCTCTTTCGCACTATGTTTTTTCCTCCTCTCAATTCACTGGATGGGGTAATCAAGAATTACTTGGTCTATTCATCCAAATAAGTTATTTCCTGCAACCTCTAAGTAACTTTTAATTGGTTTTTTACTTAAAAAAAGGCATACCAGAGCTATTACATATCCACATATAAATGACAAAAGACTATGTATACAAATATGCAATCACAACAAATAGAGAAATGATTAACACAATAGATTCACAACTAATAATTAGTTATGAAAATATCTCAAATGACAAAACATCATAAGTGCATTAACATTACTAGCATAATAATTGAATATCGACATCAAAGTTGTCTTCATCTTAATCGCTTTGACTCCCTTCACCACCAATTAAAGTGAGAAGGGAAGGGGTGACAATGTTGCTTTGCTTTAACCAAAAACGAGAAGAAAAAAAATCACGTTTTCCTAAAGAGACCGCTTTTCTAAAAAAGCGTTGTTGGAGCGCTCCTCAGCTATAGAGGAGGGGCGTGGGTTAGGAGGCCTGCCTTGAAGCAAGACGCCCCGATTGCTCATGCCGGCGAGGGACTAAAGCTCTTTCTACTATGGAAGATATGAGGGAAGAGAGAATAATAGCTACACTCTATGGATGCATGGAGAGAAGAATAAAGCAAAGCCATTCTGCATTGAGAAAACTGGAGCCACATGCGGTGAATGAAAATCGGAAAGACCCTGAAACTTAGGAAATACAGTATCAGCAGGAATTCCCGGAGAAAATTCTGAGTTTGCAAATCAATTCCACGAGAGCGATAGGTAAATTAAGGATGACAAAACATCATAAGTACATTAACATTGCTAACATAATAACTCAATATCAACATCAAAGTTGTCATCATCTTAATCGCTTTTACTCCCTTCACCACAGTGTAGTCAAAGCGACCAATTAAAGAGTGTAGTCAAAGCGACCAATTAAAGAGAGAGGCAAAGTGGTGACAATGTCGCTTTGCTTTAGCCAAAGTGAAACCAAAAACGAGGAGAAGTAAGAAAAAAGTCACTTTTTCCTAAAGAGGTTCCAAATACTGGAAAGTCCAAACATAGATCTACTGTCTTCTTTTTTTCCTTTTCTAAAATAGTTGTTTTCAAAATACAAGCATACAAATATATTGATAATTTGTACCCTAAACAAGGAAAATCTAATGAATTCTAAGCTAAAACTAAAGCTACATTAAATCTACGATAAACCATAAAAGAGATAAATAAAAGACAATAAATTTTCTTCAATTAAACCAACTACAATCTAATTCTCAAGCCTTATTTATAAGCCTAATGGCTTCTTTGGCAAGTCACTAACCCTAACTAACATGAGCTTTACTATACTAGGCTTAATACAAATAACAATACTTAGCTAACCCGCTTATAACACCCTCCCTGGGTTGACGAAGCATATCCACAAGTTTCAAGGGTGCACGTTGTGCCTTCTGCAACCAAGGAAATAAGCTCGCCTTCACCATCAACTGGGTTTACCTATTCCATGCCTTCCAGTTTATCAATCTCATCAGTCAACAACACAGTCTTGCCTTTGGGACAATTACTCCGAATATGGCCAAGTAGACCACATCCAAAGCACTTGAGTAAGGTAACAGTAGGAGAACACTGTGGAAAAGTAGTGGAAGAGCGGACCGGGTTCACAAAAGGCTTCTTTTATGAGTGATTCTGGAGTTGAAGGTTAGTATCTACAAGTTTTGCCATGTTTTCAACTGCTAAGAAGGTGTCAAATTCTTCCAAAGCTAACACTGACTTGATCCGTGCATCCAACCCGTCGTAGAAACGGAAGTTGTACGTCATTCCAGTTTTTGAGGCATCGCCCGTATACACAAACTCTTGAATTCAGTAGCCTAGTCAGTGTGCCCATTTTGTGTAACTTCCATCAAGCGATCGAAGAGATCACGCTCGTAATCCAGAGGAACAAAAGCAACATGCATCAACTCGCGCAGGTCATCCCAATTGTTCACGGGTGGTAAATGCATGGCGGTGCGACATGCACATCCTTCTTGCCACCAAAGATTTGTTGTACCCTTCAATATGGTAGTATGGTAGCACTAATTGAATTGTCTTCAGTCCCGCATGTTCTTAAAATCAAGGTTGCGATCAATCTCTAACGACCGATCCACAAAGGCATCACCAAGTTCCCCATCATAAGAAGGCACATCCAACTTCAAACTCGTATCTATCTCTCCTTTCCATTACTGCTATCAGCCATGCTAATTGATCATTCTAATGAAAATTTTCATTGTCGTAGTTTCGATTTCCCAAATTATGAGGTGAAAATGAGTACATCCCCTCTCAAATCCTCTACCACGACCTAAGGGAGTGCGAACGCAGTCTCTATCCTAAACAAATGGCCAATGAGGATGAGTTCTTTGTTGATCTTTTCTACCCACTGTCGTTTATGCTCCTGGGAAACTTAGTCGATTTGCGATAAATGTGGGTATACATCAAAACGAGCGAGTAACTTATTATAGGATTCAATCTGATCAATTTGAGGATTAGGATGGTGTGATGGAAGGCCAGAATAGTTGAAAAGTTGATAGTGTGGAAGAAAATTAAGGTTCAACCAATTACCAGAATTAGGGTAAAAATTTGTTTGTCCTAACGTTTGGTGTGGGTTATTTGGGATTGGGATGGCATAAGGATTTAAGGATAGGTTTCGTGGCGAGGATGAGGAGACGAATGGGCGTGGAAAGGTTGTTGTCGGGATAGTGGACTTCCCAAGATGACAGGGAGGGTTGAAAAATGATGGGACAGTTGAGAGGTGGGGCGATGGGTTGGGGAAGGAGCGGTGAGGGCTGGACGAGGGTGGCGGCGACGGGGGTAACTAGTGTTGTCGCCCGTGCCGCTAGGACGTTGCCAGCGGTGTCACTACTAGTGGTGCCCTGCCGGTGGCCAGCGGTATCAACCAGTGATGCTCGGGGGACGACGGGTACCCCTTGTGGGTGCTTGTTGGTCTCCTTGTTGGCTGTCAGGAGTGGTGTAATCAATTGTTCTATCTTCATCTCCTTTTCCACCATCTGCACCCACGATGTCTGACAGAATCCATCGTTGCAACCTAGCCAGTTTGTTCTGCCGATCCTATTCTCTCTGGAGTCCTTCCTCTTTGTGGATTCAATCATGTTCTCTCTCCGCTTCTAGGAGATCTTTCATTGTCTTCCATGCTTCCATAGCTTCATTTGTCTTTGTTATCACTTATTTTATCATCTTCCAAGCCTTTTCTTATCGGCATACACGAGCGTTTCGGCTTTGATACAAGGCAATTAATGAATTCTAAGCTAAAACTAAAAGCTACACTAAATCTACGATAAACCCTAACGGATATAAAATAAAAAATTAAATTTTAAAAAAAAAAAAAAGATAAATAAAAGACAATAAATTTTCTTCAATTCACCTAACTACAATCTAATTCTCAAGCCTTATTTATAAGCATGGTGATTTCTTTAGCAAGTAACTAACCCTGACACTAACTAATATGGGTTTTACTATACTAGACCAATTACAAATAATATTATTTAACCCACTCAAATTAAAATCTTTATTAAACTGTTGGTTACTTAGAATTATCATATGAATTTAAAATTGTTTACTTATTAGTATTTTTCTTAATTTAATTAGGTGATTAAATCGATCAGGGATTATAATAGATGAAATTTTAGTTATTAATATAGTGCAAATTATATAAAGAATTACATGCCTAGTTATCATTAGTATAACATTATAACTTTAATTCGCTATTTAAAAGCTTCCATAAAAGTACAATACATTTATTTGCATTTTATAAATATTTATCAAAAAAATTATCACAATCGTTTTATGAATGTAAAGCATTCGCTTCGCTTATTATTTTTCACTTAAAGTGGTAAAAGGAGTCTTCGCTTAGCCTTCGCTCCAATGCTTTGACTACCATGCTTCACCATGTCTTCAGGTTCCACCTCTTCACCATCCTCATCAAGAATCATTCTACTCATAGTCCATCTTGTAGTTGCTCCCTTGTTATAAACTCTCCCACGCACTAGCCTTTTGGTTATAAAAATTTAAGCCTTTTTCTTTTCTTTACCAAAAAAGGTAAAATGTTCACCAAGTACACTTATAAAGTCGGAAACGTAATTGAGTGGGAAAAGCATCAACGAGTAATGTAATACTCGACTCACTCTAGATCCTTGTCACGAAGTACCCACGAAATAAACTTCAAACTTTTTCTCATTATGAATCTTGTCCATTGGGAACAAAACCTTTGATCTGCAACTCAACTTCAAAGCAGTTGAATTGATGCTTACCATGCTTAGTTAAGATTTAGGCTGCAACTCAAGGCATTCCATGAATGAATGTATACTTAGCTAGGATAATTTGACTAAGGGATAACTTTGTAAGTATGCTCTTTTCTTTGACCTCGTGAGTTTCTCACTGACAGTACTATTTTACTACCATCCTTGTTTGTGTTTTTGCTGAGGAAAAATAAATACAATTTAAAAACTGCAATCTTACATCCACAGAAAGTGATCCCATTATGGAGGGGTTACAATGATTCAGTGTTATTCTTGTGTCAGAGTTGTTTCAGCCTGACAAATTATGTGGTCAGGCTACACGACACATCAGCAGGTGAATATTTACTTGAAACTGAGTCAGAGACAATTGTTACATGGAATTTGTTCCTTGTTAACCAAACTTATTTCCCCTATTTAAATTTGGTGGGAGAACTCAAAACAAACACACGGGATTGAAGAAGCATCTCTTCCACATTCAGGTGAAGATTTTTGTAATGCCTGAAGGGAAATAATTCTTCTATGAACCTTATTGCCGATTGCCATCTCTTTAAAACCTTGTTTAGGTGAGCGCATTTTCTTAAGACCAGAGATTAATCAAGCTTAGTCATATGAATCTCCAACTTAATGGAGCTGACCACGATCTTTAAAAGAGTTGGATAATGAATTTACATGGAAATGGTTCAAAGAAGGAGTCTTTTAGCCTTGTCCTTCAACGACGACATTGTCACTCTATCAATATTGTCTTGGGTGAAACGTGGCACTGCCGAGACTGGGCCTTTTTTAATAGTTATAGATTTTAGTGTGGAAGCCCTCACCTATTGCGCTCTATGGCTGGGGCGAGGCGCTTTGAAGAAAAAAAAAATGAATGCACTTAGAATCTTGGTAGACCCCCTCTGTTCGCGACAACATAGCACTCTATCATTCTAGGAATAATCTTTACGGAAGAATGAGGAAATTGTCTGAAAAAAGATCAGTCAGTGGTGTGTTACACTTATATGGCAGTGGGATTTGAGATTTAACTATAAATTGGGAAAAGGGTAGTTATACGTCTCTAAACTCTCTTTTTATTGACTCATATTTATCCTTATGCCTTCAAAAACACACTCTCTCATGATAAATGATCCTTTCATTCCATGAAGATTATGGAAACATACACGACGAGACGAAAGTATACCAAGCGCATAAAATCAAAATAGAGTACCTGGATTGCGCAGAATGATTGGGCAATTTAGACCCAAAAGGACCTGAAACAACAAATATGCAATGAATTAAAATCAAAGGATGGGTAACAGAGAAATTTAAATTACGAGCTAGGGATAGAGAGCCCACTTGCAGATTGGGGTCTTAAGCCTACAAAGACCTTCGTCGCACAACTTAGAGAAGGCTGAGGAGTAGCGGGTCCGTTTTGTGAGTATGAAGAGACGGTTGGATGTAAAGCCATTGACATCTCTTCAGATAGATGGGACGGGATGGAGAGAGTTTTTTTAGAAGCAGCTCTGCAAGAAGCAGCATAGATTGGATAATGGAGGTGTATTGGGCTTTACTTCACCAGGTGAAATTAACTAGCGGTACCGATATTTGCATCCGAGATTGCTTTCTGTTGCCCAATGCTCATTGTTTTGTGAGAGCCACGAGAACTTCATTTCACCCCTCTATTAGAGAACAATAATTCTAGCTGGCCTGGGAGGTGCGCCTGGGTGGCTGCCTGGACGCTCCCTGGCACGCGTTCGGGACCCTCCCAGGCACGTGTATGATGAAAAGGGCGGGATTTCAGCAGCCAAAAAATTTCCCCAATTTCTCGATTTCGAGCTCTTTCAAAACCCAAATTTGAAACCGAAATTGGGGAAAACTGAAGAAGAATCGAGAGAGCAAAAAATTTGAGAGAGAAGAAGAATCGATCGAGAGAGAGAAAAGAATCGAGAGAGAAGAAGAATCGAGAGAGAAGAAGAAGAAGAACTTGTTGAATCTTCTCGAATCAGCGACCCATCTCACTTGGAAACCATAGAAGGTAAGTGCCAAACTTGATTTCTTCTTGTGGGGTTCTAGATCTAGGGTTCCTGAAATTTTTTTTTTTTTTTTTTTGAGCATTTAAGAAGAAGAAAACCTTTGTCATCTCATCTAATCTCACATCAAAATTTGTTCCCAGCCTTTCATAAACGAACACCACGACTACCACCTTCTCACCATTCAACATTTTTTCTTTATAGATCTCTTTTCTGTGTATCTCCGCCGATTTGATTCCATTCCAACTCCAACCCAATCCGATAAATTTGAATTTGGGTTTTGGTCGCAGGTGAGTTTTCTTCCATTTCCTATCTGGTTTTTTTTTTTTTTTTTTTCGAGCTCAAACGTTGAATTTTTTTGGGTTCCAATTTTGTTTTTTCTCTGTTTTGTGGGTTTGAAGGGGTGATGGGGGGAGAAGACGAGAATTCGATTGGATCTTCGGAGATAGTTGAGACACGAAAGCTGGTTTCTGAAGAGGACAGTGGGGTTTGCTCAAAAGGAGGGAAAGGGAAGAGATTGTGGAAGAAGGTGAAGTATCAATTGGTTGAGTACCACTCTTTGCCAGGGTACTTGAGGGACAATGAGTACATTATCGGGCATTACAGATCTGAATGGCCATTGAAGCAGGTGTTGCTCAGTATGTTTACAATTCACAATGAGACTCTCAATGTCTGGACGTAAGGATACTTTACTTTCTCATTGATATCAAACTGAAATTTATGGATTTTGTTGACTAGGAATTGCAATTTTTCCCTTCTTTACGTGATGACAATTGATGTGAAATAGGTAAAGCGTTCTTGATTTGGTTCTTGTTATGATTTGCTAAGTGCTTTTAGTGTATTACAAGTAATTGTGCATGTTCTTAATTTGAAATTGAGTTATAGCCATCTCTTAGGCTAATGCAATTTGATCAGTAATGAAGACTAAATGTCCGTATGTATCTATAGTTTGGATGATCTCAATATACCCTTTTCGACAACGTTCATGTAACATATTTGGAGCTCGAAAATTACCTCAAGAACCATGACATTTCAGCTTGGTTAATTTATTTTGCATGTAGCAAGAAATACCCGGCTTCTTGTAATCTTTACCCAACCCTTTATCACTTTATTCCAATACATTTCTTTGGCATTCTACTCTGTGTTTCTTCAACATTTTACTTGGTTTCAACTATCATTTACTACGAGTCTGATGTGCTATTCTACATGCTTTGGTCCCATTGCCATTCTCTTGGAGTAGCTATTACACGATTCTTAATTATCTAAGAGACAGTCAGGGAATCAGGATGAGGCAAATTCGATTAATAAATGATGCCATACTCTTTAGTGATTGAAATGTTAACTGAAACTATATATAAGGCTCTGGCCTTTTTATATTTTGTTATCAGAGGAGTAATCATAAATATTATGTGATACTTAGGTGATGAATATTTAAAGCATTGCTATCATGTGATTATCGTCCAGAATAATTCTGCCTTTATTCCATGAAATTTGTTGCCCCTTAGAAGTTATGCGTATTTTCTTCAGGCACTTGATCGGGTTCTTCCTTTTCCTTGCTTTGACTATATACACTGCTATGAAGGTTCCAAAGGTTGTGGATCTCCAATCCTTGCATTTGTCAGACTTGTTGAAGAGAACTGATCTGCATAAGCTGCACTCGGAACTCTTGACCTGCCTTCCAAACATGTCTGATTTGCAAAGATTGCGGGATGATTTCAAAACTTCACTGCCTTCATTGCCTCCATCACTCTCTGGTTAGCATGTTCTGGAACTTCTAAATAATTGTTTGCCCGAGAGATTTTCTAAGGGCAACCATACAGATGTTTGTGTTCTGGTAATCATCTTATTTCCTTCATGTCAATGGTTTTACATTATGGGTTTGCTTTTGTAAAGTTAATGATAATACACTCACTTAGCTACTAATTTGCGCTTAAATTTCTTTTGATATCTATAAATACGATACTGTATTTACTTTCCTCTATACATATATTTTTCTGATCAGTAAAATCAGGTGTTTGTGTTTGTATTGATAAGAATAAATTACTTTGCTCTATATCCTTAAGTCTTGACAAGATAACATGGACCCTTTGTTTGGTCTATTTTCCTTCTTGTCTTTAAAAGGCTTGATCAGTATTATTTTTCTTTTGTACAAAAAGATGTGGGCAGGTAGGAACCAGACTACATTTTCATGATATTCGGATTGTTTGTTAACATTTCATACACATGGGCATGAATTTATTAAATAATAGGTGCATGTGGAATTCAAGTTTGTCTTGACTTAGTAACCATAAAGTGGCAATTGTACAAGAACATGTGCATCCATCTGAATGTTGTTTGCACTTGCTACTAAACAATTTTCTACACCTTGATCCATCCCAAAGCAACAAAGTTCTATTGAAAAATAGTACTTTGGATCTCCCAACTTTAGGTAGATTACTTTCTACTAACATACTTTGTTGTTGCTGCAAATTATGTACAATTGCACCTAAAAATTCTCAACTATTATTGTTTTGGTCTTTTAATTGTCAAGTCAAGATATGTGATTTCTATGATTCTCCCTTTTATGAAGTCGTGTTTCTGTGTTCTATAAGTAAACTGATCATTTCAATCACTAGTCAATTTGAAGTTTTCCTGATATATTCATTCAATTCAAGAGTATTTATGATGCTTTGGGGTGTAGAAATATATGGACAGTGATTGTGAAGTAAGGATAATGGCCAAATTTGCAGATATCTCGTTCAACACATTGATATTTTGCTACTATTAGTCATTTAGAACTCCGTGTTTGATTCCCAGTCTTCTAAAACAGAAGAATCATAAGGGGAATGAGGCATCTTGCTGACAGAATGGGGTTCAACGAGAGCCCCTGCTGACAGTTTTCCTTCAACTTCAAAGAAGCGAAAGCAGTTGCTGATGGATGACTATCTAAGCTTTGTAAGTTCTTGGTTCTTTGCTTCCTCTTCTAGCCATGTTTGTGATTTGGAAATTTCACTTTCAAATTTCGTGAATTGTGTGGGGATATTTGTTAATCACAATGTAGTTACTGTTGATGCTGATCTTATTTGTTGCTGCAGGGGAGGAAGAAGTAACATCTATGAAGCTGGTTAAGTCTGCATTTATACTTTTTGAGATGTGACAAGCTTTTAGCCCGCAATGAAGCAATGAAGCAATGAAGAAATGAAGCAAGCCTGCATGTCAGAAGGGATATGCAACCATTACTAGAGAGGCAATGAAGAAATGAAGCAATTTCAATTTGTGAATATGATTGTATTGTATTGTCAGGAAACTGTATTGTAGTACCATCTGTTTTAGAAACTTTACATTTGCAATGTCAGGAAAATGATTGTATTGTATTGAAAGAATATGTTTGTAACAAGGAAAAATGATTGTATTGTATCTAAAATTCAGCAACATCAATTTGAGAAAACTATCTGACAGAAAATTATCAGCAAATTAAACAGAATGTAACAACAAATTTTCACTACGTTCATCAAATTGTCGAGCATCTATCTGACAGAAAATTCACAATTGAAACAAGAGAAATTCTCTGACAGAATTCACAATTGAAACAAGAGAAATTCTCTGACAGAAAATTCACAATTGAAACAAGAGAAATTATGAACTTAGATAAATAGCACGGATATGGAAAAACATAAAAGAAAGCAATAGGTGAATATGAACTTAGAGATATATTTATTCACGCCAAAAATTATATTACAGATATCGATAGTTCGACAAAACTGGACCTTAATTTATTCACACCTTACAGACTGATAATACAAGGATGGAACTGCTAGCTTTCACTTCACTCTCAGACAGACGAGCACATCTGGATACAAGCCAGATACAAGCCGACACTACTATGATCAATACGGGCGATCATGCTGTCTCCGAGCGCAGAGAGATCTGCTGGTCTTGAGACACCCGGGCCGTTTTCCCATTTACACCCATAACAAACTTCCCACTACTTGGCTCAAACACTAACATAACCACGTCTCGTGTGACGGACTCGATTGTTCAGACTCAAAGAAATGCATCACTGCATTGTAAAATTGTCCCTCTTCGAACGGCTTTGACACATAACCATCCATTCCACATTTCATGCACTTCTCGTGCGTCGCCTGGATCACATCAGCTGTCATGGCTAGTATTGGAGTGTGCCAGTGCTTTAAATATCTCAAATTCTCACTACATGCTTCGCTTGTTTCAGTCTGCTTATTAATATCATTTTCTATGCAACGGACCTGTTGCTTATTAATATCATTTTCTATGCAACGAACCTGTCGTGTAGCTTCAAACCTGAAGAAATTGTGGAAGTTAATTGCAAGCATAATAACACACAATTGCAAAACTAGAGAAATCAAATTATAATGAACTATTCAGAACAAGTGATCTCGGTAAATAAGAGCCGAAAACTGCATTCTTTCCATGTGGTTCTATTAAACTTAAATGATAGACATTGTGTGGAGGGGAGGGGGAAGGAATTAGTAGAGCAAAAACTGAAATATTGAAAACAAAATGAAAAAGCATATAGCTTCACTTACCCATCCATCTCTGGCATTTGGAGATCCATGAAGCAGGCATCAAAGTTATGGGGAGGCCGAAGCTTTGCTAAAGCAGCCTTGCTAAACTCGGCAGTCTCAGTTGAACTTGAAGTAGCCAATAGGAATACCTTCGGGTGGGTTTTAGAGAGTTTTTCATTACCACTTAGACGGAGCTCTTTGAGTATACAATGGAGAGCGGGAGATTTTTCCTTGTTCCATCCATCTTTATCAATAAGCACCATGTCGAAAGGCATTTTTCCACTGATCACATGACAATAAAAAAATAAAAAAATTTCAGCCAAATCAAGCACAATGTTGTGTGCTATATACATGAACATTTCATGACAGAAAACTGAATTAATTTCTTTAACTGTTTTCTTTTCCTTTTTTATGGGTTAAGTAGGGATTATTTTGTATCCTAAATCTTGATGTGTTTTGTGAGGACAAGATTGGCATGATTACTTACAAACCACAAGAAAATATTTACCTGGTCTTGCAAGCATTTGATACATGCGAACACATTGCTTCCAGACTAGTGGCAATATCCACAGAAATTCACGAAATTGTCTACCAACTTAAAATAACTAGCATAGCTTAAAACCATGAAATCAAGAACTTCACTTTGGGATTAAACACACAGACATAAACATTTCAACAAAACAAACAAGAAAATGAGTTAACAGAAACACCAATAAACACCAAACAAGAAAATGGGTTAACTTCAAAACCGATAAAACATTTCAGCAAAACAAGAAAACCGATGAATTTATAGCGTATGAAATCATTGCAGAAAAGCTAGCACCCTGTTTAAAGTCAACAAAAATACAATCCTAACAAGTGACTGAAAGAAGCAATATTGTGTCACTTTCTTCAGGCTATTTACGGATGTGAATTTTCTTATACCAAAGCTCAAATGTCAAAGATTTTGTGAGCAATGGCAGCTAATTTCTCTTACCACTTTCTCTAATTTCTCAACAAGATACTGAACAGAGAACACACTCAATGGAATGGAAGAAGAAATCAGGTGCAAAATGGGGCAAGTTTGGGGATTCATGCTCCAAATTGTTTCAAAAAGTGGCAAACTTCAGAAGAATTTTCAACTCTATTCACTCTCTCAAGGTGCAAGGCACAATTATTGTTGATAAGCAACAAATCACTCACCATACTATTCAGTTTTACGCCAACCTCTACACTGAAACCCTAGATCTAGATCTAGAATCCCACCCTTTGAAATCAACACAAAAAGTCAGTAGAAACCCTAGATCTAGAAACCCACAAAAAGGAATCAACAAGAAATCATAGAGGGACTTACCTTTGTAGTGTTGAGAAATCGACAAGAAACTTTTCGAATGGGGACTTCTTCTTCAAGGGAATGGGCGAGGGAGCTTCTTCTCTTTTCTTGATTCGGTGGAGTCGACGATGGGGAGAGGGTGGGGAGGGAGTTTCTGTTGTGCGATGGAGATCTGAGCATTGAGGAGGAGGAGAGGTCTGGAGTCTGTTTAGAGCCAAAATGAAGGTGAAAAACCAAAATTTCTGATTTCAATTTTTTTTTTCTCTCTCTCTCGATCGATTCTTCTTCTCTCTCAAAATGTTGAAAGCTCTGTCGATTCTTTAAAATTTTTCCCCAATTTCGGTTTCAATTTTGGTTTTGAAAGAGTTAGGGTTCGAAATTTTGGGGAAAAATTTTGGCAATAGAAATCCCGCCTTCATCATGCACGTGCCTGGGAGGGTCCCGAGCGCGTGCCAAGGAGTGTCCAGGCAGCCACCCAGGCGCACCTCCCAGGCCAGCTAGAATTACTCATTAGAGAATATTAAAGTCCCTCTTATTTTATTTTATTTTATTTTTGGTTGGGTCTATTTCCTTTCAAATGGTATACTAATTTAATATTTTATAACACAAGAAGAATGTTGGCGTGCGTTCCGTTTACACATCAAGTTGGGCATTGATGCAATTCATTTTCAACAAAACGAAGAAAATCAACACCATGAGTTTTCACATAAAGGAAGACAATGGATTGATCATAACAAAGAAAGTCATTTCAGACTTTGGAATGATTATTTCTCACCTGCTCCAACTTATCTACATTCTTACTTTCGTCGATGTAATCGAATGAGTTGACGTTTGTTCGTCTGCATCTTGAATGCTTTAGAAGAAAACAATCTATAGTTTCAACAAGTAGATGACGCAAGTGGAAGGAAAGGTTATTAGTCTTTGCAAAATATGATTTTCAGCAATTTGTATGCTTGTGCATGGTTCTTCAGACAACCACCTTGACGACTGGTGTAGAATCAGAGACAACACTGTACTCTTTCGATGTTGAACAATTTTTGTACATATGTGATCGCCATCATTAGTACTCAATACCACCAAAAGCTAACTCAACATGATGTTGGGAAGTTTAGATTGTATTCACTAGCAATATTGCTGGAAATATGGCTTTTTAAAATAAAAGAAAATGGGTGTGTACCTGGTTTTGATCTCTTGATCTCTCTCTAATTTTAGTCTCACATCTTCTATACTACTCATTGTGAAAGAGTTTATAAGGAGATTGTTTGGACTTGGGTTTGGACCCCTTGGGGGTACCACACTTTTATGAGGAGGGGAGAGATAGACTCTCGCGCCCGCCGCCGCTGCCGTCCGGTCGAGTCGGGTCATTTAAAGATCAACCCATTCTTTTTACTGAAAATTTATTTAAACGAAAATATTTTTTTGAATCAGAGAAGGGAGACTGTTCGCCATACGTTGCGCCACAGTATTCCCACACGTTTTCCACATGTTCTAAATTGCGCTCTCCACGCGATGAATCTAGATGAGATTTTATCCATGTATCTAAACGTTTTCTTAAAACCTTTCCACATGTTTTTAATTGTGCTCTCCACGCGATGAATCTAGTCGTGATTTCGTATTTCAACGAATGTGTTTTCTCCCTATAAATATAAACACAATTCAGAGTTTAGAAACAATAAGAAAAAACCAAAAACAGTTTGCAAACAAGAAAAGATTTGTACTTCAGAGAAGAGTTTTTGCAAATAAAAGCTTTAGTATTTTTCAATCAGAAAAGAGATTTTTCTTGTTATTGATCTATATACATTGTATTGGTGTTTCTAAGCAAACAAGATATTAAGGGTGGATAGTATTTCGTTCATCAACTGTGCATTTGTTTGAACGAGACAGATAAGATTCTAGGTTGTTTTATCCTGGGGACGGCGGGGCTATTAGACTGTTTGCACATTTTTGAGCAGAGCCGCGAAACGTCTTAAAGAGAACGACCTAGTCCGCGACTCAACCCAAGAACAATTGGTAACCTCGTTCCTATCTTTTAATTTGAATTACTGCATTTACAACAATTTTAAGACGTTTTATTTCTGCCATGACTACAGCCTTCTTTCATAATTTTCTATAAGATCGAAAGAATAATCCCTTCAATAATATTTAGTATTCTCAATAATATAACTTACGGAAATATAGAAAGGAGATGGAACAAGTAATGAAATTGATTAGGTTGAAATGATACCCTTTGTCTCTAGGGAGGTTTTGGTTTCATTACCTGTAAGTATGTGATTATTTAATACTGTTGGGTTTGTGAGGATAACCTTTTTAGCTAGGTTGTTGTTTTTATGTGTCTGTCAATTTAATTTTTTTTGGAACCCATTAGCCTAAACAAACTTTGTTCCAAGGATTGGAGTTTAGTTTTGTTTGCTTTATGTATCTTTGTTACCTTTGGTGGTAGTTCTTGTTGTGAAATTGGGTTGGGAGCAGTTTTCTCAATTTATTTATCATTCATTCTATAAATTGGTTATGGTAGAATCTATGCAAGGACACAACCCCATGGTAACATTTGGAAAGGTTGGAAAGAGGGTTATATTTGTTTGGATTTATTGAATAAGATCCACATGATTTAGAGCTTTACAACTACAGATACCTTTATGTATAATGGTGGTTTTCCATGATGTGTATTTTTAATATTTGGCATGCTAAACTCTGTCATGTTAATAGTTTTGGATTTTGAAAGCCGATTGATCTTGTAACTATGCTCATAGTCCACACATCTTGAATCTCTAGCTCTGTCTCCATTTAGAACCTAAATTCGACAAGTTACTAGATATAATGGATTTAAACATGAGTTTTGTGGCCTTCAACATGATCTTTTTTCAGTTAGTTTCAGAAAATACTTGATGAATCATGCATCTGTTTTTACCTTTTCGTATCCACCGCGTTTGACTGGTTGTATAACATCTAGAAGCCTGGAAGCGCTTATGACGAGCCCTTCTAGATGTTGCCTCACAGGTTTTGTATTGATGTTCTTGTGCAATCAGATAAGCTAGTCGTTCATAACATTTTGAATCTATTCAGGCTGCTTTAAAAGCATAGTCAACTAAATCCCTGTCAGAAAGTGAAATCAAATTAGTTATCATTTTGACTAGCGTAATTAGGGATTGACACATATGTACACATGTTGACAATGAAAAAAATTTAGTCTAGACTCTAAACCCATGGAGGACTAACTAGAGGAGATTATGTATGAGTAGAACACCTCTTTGTAATTTCAAACATTGATTAAATGGTTTTCATCCTTGTGTATGTGGTGCTGAAGTCAAGAGAAGCCACACATGAGGGTTTATCATTAAACTCAAATGGTTTTTTAGAGATTTTTCTTTCAGCAGTGGCAGCCCACTTGCACCTAAAAGCATACCCAATGAATGTTTTTAAGATTGAAGGGCCACCCACATTTGCATTGAGACATCTTCATATCTTCTTCACTTAGTATTCAATGTTTTACTTTTTGGTTGTGGATATTCTTCACAAATCTTCAACTTTTAGGGGAGGAAAGAAAGGTATAAGCTTTATCATTTAACATTGAATCAGTAAACCTTGGTGCGCCATATAATCGACTTCAGTGAGTGTAAACTTCCCAATCCACTCTTGAAATCTTTAGTCGGATGGTTGCTTAAGCGTGTGCTAGAAGCTAGAAAACTTTGGGTTGTTTAGCTTATGTTAAAATTCCTGATCCTAAAAGGAATAAGCTTGCCAGTAGGGCATATGAATGTGTATTCATAGGATATAACAAATTTCCTTTTATTTCGAGTAATAGTGGGGGTTATTTCGAGGAATAGTGGGGGTATATCCTCAAATAACGTGCCTTTGATTAGGATATATGAAACTGATAAAGCCACAGAATCTGAGCCTAGGAGAAGCAAACGGAAACGAACTTCTAAAAACTTTTGCCCCGATTACTATGTCTTTTCAGTCGATGAGGATTCTTTTAGCTTTCAAGAAGCCTTATCCTCTATAGATGCCAATTTTTGGGAAGAGGTTATTGATGATGAAATGTACTCTCTTGAGTCTAATAGGACCTGGCATTTAGTTGATTTGCCACTAGGTTGCAAGACAATAGGATGTAAATGGGTTTTTAAGAAGAAATTGAAACCCGATGGTAATGTTGAAAAGTTTAAGGCTCGTCTTGTAGCCAAAGGGTATAGACAGAGAGAAAATGTTGACTTCTTTGACACATATTCTCCTGTTACCCGGATTACATTATCAGAAGTTTCCCGCTGTTCTTGAAGGATATAGCGATGTTGATTGGAACACCCTTTCAGATGACTCCAAAGCCACCAGTGGCTATATTTTCAGTATAGCTGGTGGAGCTGTTTCTTGGAAATCAAATAAACAGACCATTCTGGCAGAGTCCACGATGGAGTCAGAGATGATAGCTCTAGCCACGGCTAGTGAAGAAGCAGGTTGGCTAAGAAACCTGCTAGCAGAAATCAATTTATGGGAAAGACCGATTCCAGCTATCTTGATCCATAGCGATAGTACCGCGGCTATTGCAAAAATACAGAACCGTTATTATAACGGCAAGAAACGACAAATTCGTCGTAAGCACAATACAGTCAGAGAGTTTCTATCTACTGGTGTTGTGAGAGTGGATCATATACGAACTGATGCGAACTTAGCTGATCCTTTGACGAAAGGATTAGCTAGAGAGAAGGTTTTCAAAACCTCGAAAGGAATGAGACTAATGCCCTTAGATTGATGAGTTATTCATGATGGTAACCCAACCTATAGACTGGAGATCCCAAGAAATAGGTTCAATAGGTAATAAAAAGTCGTGAATGATATGAAGTGAATCATGCTGACAAAATAACAATCTCATTCCTAGATTAAAGCATGAGTTCCTAAAGCGATAGTAGGATGAGTTAAAAAAACTCTTAATGAGATCTATACTCTATGTGGAGTGGAGTACCTAGCTACAAAAGTATTCTTGATAGACTCACCTAAGTGATTGTGGAAGTTTGGCCGCTTCCTATGGAATTTGTGGGCAAAATTCCTAAAGCCTTCACTATATTGGGATATACGTGCATGGCCGTAAGGCACGGGCTTTTTAGACCTCACTCTGGTAAGGTTGTGCATGTAATGTCTGTTAGAGATAGAGTTCAAAACTACGAGTTACTCTAGTATAATCTAAAGCATGAACACTACGCAAGAGTTCAAGTCGAAAGACACTTTTGTTTATGCACAATCTTATTTATTTTTTTAGATTGCTCGATGAAAATTATTTTTAAAAATCCAAGTGGGGGATTGTTGGAAATATGGCTTTTTAAAATAAAAGAAAATGGGTGTGTACCTGGTTTTGATCTCTAGATCTCTCTCTAATTTTAGTCTCACATCTTCTATACAACTCATTGTGGAAGAGTTTATAAGGAGATTGTTTGGACTTGGGTTTGGACCCCTTGGGGGTACCACACTTTTGTGAGGAGGGGAGAGATAGACTCTCGCGCCCGCCGTCGCTGCCGTCCGTCCGGTCGGGTCATTTAGAGATCAACCCATTCTTTTTACTGAAAATTTATTTAAACAAAAATATTTTTTTGAATCAGATAAGAGAGACTGTTCGCCATACGTTGCGCCACAGTATTCCCACACGTTTTCCATATGTTCTTAATTGCGCTCTCCACGCGATGAATCTAGACAGGATTTTATCCATGTATCTAGAAGTTTTCTTTAAAAAGAGCGACCTAGTCCGCGACTCAACCTAAGAACAATTGGTAACCTCGTTCCTGTCTTTTAATTTGAATTACTGTTTGCAAAACGAAAAAACAAAAAAATGTTTGCAAAACGAAAATGTTTTGTTCTCTCTAATTGAAATGCTTTGTTTTTCTCTTCTTGGTATTCTAAACTCTAAGTTGTGTTGTATTTATAGGGAGAAAATACATTCGTTGAAATACAAAAACACGACTAGATACATCGCGTGGAGAATTCAATTAAATAAAAAAGTGATAAACATGTGGGGTTTAGGAAGACGTCTAGATACATGGACAAAGTCCCGTCTAGATGACCGGATGGACGGCGGTGGCGGCGGACGCGAGAGTCTATCTCTCCCCTCCTCACAAAAGTGTGGTACCCCCAAGGGGTCCAAACCCAAGTCCAAACAATCTCCTTATAAACTCTACCACAATGAGTTGTATAGAAGATGTCGGACTAAAATTAGAGAGAGATCCAGAGATCGAAACCAGATACACACCCATTTTCTTTTATTTTAAAAAGCCATATTTCCAACAATCCCCCAGTTGGATTTTTAAAAACAATTTTCATCGAGCAATCTAAAAAATATAAGATTGTGCATAAACAAAAGTGTCTTTCGAATTGAACTCTTACGTAGTGTTCATGTTTTAGATTATACTAGAGTAACTCATAGTTTTGAACTCTATCTCCAACAGACATTACACGCACAACCTTACCAGGGTGAAGTCTAAAAAGCCCGTGCCTTACGGCCATGCACGTATATCACAATATAGTGAAGGCTCTAGGAATTTTGCCCACAAATTCCATAGGAAGCGGCCAAACTTCCACAATCACTTAGGTGAGTCTATCAAGAATACTTCTGTAGCTAGGTACTCCACTCCACATAGAGTATAGATCTCATTAAGAGTTTTTAACTCATCCTACTATCGCTTCAGGAACTCATGCTTTAATCTAGGAATGAGATTGCTATTCTGTCAGCATGATTCACTGCTTATCATTCACGACTTGTTATTACCCATTGAACCTATTTCTTGGGATCTCCAGTCTATAGGTTGGGTTACCGTCATGAATAATTCATCAATCTAAGGGCATTAGTCTCATTCCTTTCGAGGTTTTGAAAACCTTCTCTCTAGCTAATCCTTTCGTCAAAGGATTAGCCAAGTTCGCATTAGTTCGTACATGATCCACTCTCATAGCACCAGTAGACAAAAACTCTCTAACTGTACTGTGCTTACGACGTATTTGTCGTCTCTTGCCGTTATAATAACGGTTATGTATTTTTGCAATAGCCGCGGTACTATCGCAATGGATCAAGACAGCTGGAATCGGTCTTTCCCATAAAGGGATCTCTGCTAGCAGGTTTCTTAGCCAACATGCTTCTTCACTAACAGTGGCTAGTGCTATCATCTCTGACTCCATCGTGGACTGTGCCAGAATGGTTTGTTTCTTCGATTTCCAAGAAACAGCTCCACCAGCTATACTGAAAATATAGCCACTGGTGGCTTTGGAGTCATCTGAAAGGGTGTTCCAATCAGCATCGCTATATCCTTCAAGGACAGCGGGAAACTTCTGATAATGTAATCCAGATAACAGGAGAATATGTGTCAAAGAAGTCAACATTTTCTCTTTGTCTATACCCTTTGGCTACAAGACGAGCCTTAAACTTTTCAACATTACCATCAGGTTTCAATTTCTTCTTAAGTACCCATTTACATCCTATTGTCTTGCAACCTGGTGGAAAGTCAACTAAATTCCAGGTTCTATTAGACTCAAGAGAGTACGTATCATCAATAGCCTCTTCCCAAAAATTGGCATCTATAGAGGATAAGGCTTCTTGAAAACTAAAGGAATCCTCCTCGACTGAAAAGACATAGTAATCGGGGCAAAAGTTTTTAGAAGTTCGTTTCCGTTTACTTCTCCTTGGCTCAGATTCTGTGGCTTTATCAGTTTCATATATCCTGATCAAAGGCACGTTATTTGAGGATATACCCCCACTATTCCTCGAAATAACCCCCACTATTCCTTGAAATAAAAGGAAATTTATTATACCCTATGAATACACATTCATATGCCCTACTGGCAAGCTTATTCCTTTTAGGATCAGGAATCCTAACATAAACTAAACTACCCAAAGTTTTCTAGCTTCTAGCACACGCTTAAGCAACCATCCGACTAAAGATTTCAAGAGTGGATTGGGAAGTGTACACTCACTGAAGTCGATTATATGGCGCACCAAGGTTTACTAATTCAATGTTAAATGATAAAGCTTATACCTTTCTTTCCTCCCCTAAAAGTTGAAGATTTGTGAAGAATATCCACAACCAAAAAGTAAAACATTGAATACTAAGTGAAGAAGATATGAAGATGTCTCAATGCAGATGTGGGTGGCCCTTCAATCCTAAAAACATTCATTGGGTATGATTTTAGGTGCAAGTGGGCTGCCACTGCTGAAAGAAAAATCTCTAAAAAGCCATTTGAGTTTAATGATAAACCCTCATGTGTGGCTTCTCTTGACTTCAGCACCACATACACAAGGATGAAAACCATTTAATCAATGTTTGAAATTACAAAGAGGTGTTCTACTCATACACAATCTCCTCTAGTTAGTCCTCCATGGGTTTAGAGTCTAGACTAAAATTTTTCATTGTCAACATGTGTACATATATGTCAATCCCTAATTACGCTAGTCAAAATGATAACTAATTTGATTTCACTTTCTGACAGGGATTTAGTTGACTATGCTTTTAAAGCAGCCTGAATAGATTCAAAATGTTATGAACGACTAGCTTATCTGATTGCACAAGAACATCAATACAAAACCTGTGAGGCAACATCTAGAAGGGCTCGTCATAAGCGCTTCCAGGCTTCTAGATGTTATACAACCAGTCAAACGCGGTGGATACGAAAAGGTAAAAACAGATGCATGATTCATCAAATATTTTCTGAAACTAACTGAAAAGAGATCATGTTGAAGGCCACAAAACTCATGTTTAAATCCATTATATCTAGTAACTTGTCGAATTTAGGTTCTAAATGGAGACAGAGCTAGAGATTCAAGATGTGTGGACTATGAGCATAGTTACAAGATCAATCGGCTTTCAAAATCCAAAACTATTAACATGACAGAGTTTAGCATGCCAAATATTAAAAGTACACAACATGGAAAACCACCATTATATAGATAAATGTATATGTAGTTGTAAAGCTCTAAATCATGTGGATCTTATTCAATAAATCCAAACAAATATAACCCTCTTTCCGACCTTTCCAAATGTTACCATGGGGTTGTGTCCTTGCATAGATTCTACCATAACCAATTTATAGAATGAATGATAAATAAATTGAGAAAATCGCTCCCAACCCAATTTCACAACAAGAACTACCACCAAAGGTAACAAAGATATATAAAGCAAACAAAACTAAACTCCAATCCTTGGAACAAAGTTTGTTTAGGCTAATGGATTTCAAAAAAAAATTAAATTGACAGACACATAAAAACAACAACCTAGCTAAAAAGGTTATCCTCACAAACCCAACAGTATTAAATAATCACATACTTACAGGTAATGAAACCAAAACCTCCCTAGAGACAAAGGGTATCATTTCAACCTAATCAATTTCATTACTTGTTCCATCTCCTTTCTATATTTCCGTAAGTTATATTATTGAGAATACTAAATATCATTGAAGGGATCATTCTTTCGATCTTATAGAAAATTATGAAAGAAGGCTATAGTCATGGCAGAAATAAAAGACAGGAACGCTTTAAATCATTGTAGATAGGACACTGTAGAATTGGCACCATTTATTCGGTATGACTGGATCATACAATGATATCAACGCTTTAAATCAATTATCCTTATTAGATGACACAACCAACGGTACTATACCCCATGCTCAATTTGAAATTAATGCTCAGTATAGGATATTATGTCTCAAATGAGATATATACCCCAAGTGGATCAAATTTTTAACTAAAGTTTATTTAAAATATTATTTATTCAAATAATTATTTCTAACATTGTCATTGCTTCTTTAGTTTTTCACGACCACAATTGCAAAAAAATTTAAATTTCTATTTAAAAAAATTTCATTGTCATTTGGTCATCCGGCTCTACCCTTCATTTTTTTTTGTTGTTTACTAAATGTACTTAATTTATAGTTTTTCTACAAGAACTTTTGCATACTTATTTTATGCATTAAATGATCTGTTTTTATTTTTCATCAAATACAGGATAGACGTGGTAAACAAGGTCATTGAAAAAACATATAAAAAATTCGTATTTATCTAGTTATGCCATGCAAATTTAGGATATCAATTTTCCACGTTATTGAAAACCTTAAACAAGCACATGCCCAACTATTTGTCGTTAGGGTCAACCCCTATGATTGTCTAAGATCCATTGTCATCTGCCATCAATTAGCATATTTAACTTATAGTTGATTTTTTGCAGTGGTAAGAAAAGTGCAGAAAGATTGATTATAGAAAGCAAATTGGTGGAATGTTCTTGAGGGATCTACATACAGTTTGGAATACATTTAAAGGAAAATATGATGAAACAAACACATTATAATCGATGATCATACTACAAAAAAATAGTAAATTTCGCATTTAAAGTATATTTACCATTTTTATTTGGTTTATTTTTATTGGGGGAACATTATTTTCATTTTACTCGTTGTCCAATTTTACATATATTTTCACTTAGCCATTTATATCAGTCTGCCCCAAAACATACAAGTATGACCTAGAAAGTCATGATAATGCACCGGTGAGAGCTCTTTTATGTGATGTAATTAAATGTTGTGTTTTCAATTAGGTTTGGATGACTACTTTTTGGAAGCTTCTTGAAAAACTGGCCGGAGAGAAAGATATTTGATGTTACATATAGAAACATTGTCCTATAAATTTTGTTCCAATTTTTTTTAGTTCTGAGTTGTTAATGAAAAAAAAAATACCATCAAAGAAGTAAAATACTTTCTTTCAAACATGTTTTTTGGTAGGTTCGTTTTATTGAATATGACGAAGACAGTTACGAAAAGGTTTATGAAACTTATAAGGTCAACAAACATTATGTGATCTAAAAATGTGAAAATAGAAGTCATAGCTGTAAAAAAAATTCAAAACGTTGATGTTTTAGAAGTTAAGGACATCAGAGGGAAAACTCATCATGATGTTGTAACATTGTATGAGGATGAACGTGACACACATTTTACTTATCTCACCCTAGAAAGATCGAAGTCTGAGGTGACTCTCTAGGACTACATTCTAAATAATGCAAATGATCGAAATTTTTTACTTTGGAAAATGATGGATATGAGCATGTTAGGAAAGACGGATACAAGAAATTTCCTACAACGGATCTAGAGATTTGATGAGGTAAATAATTTTAAATGAAATATTAGTATTATATCTTAGACGAGGTGGACAAAGTGTTGAAGCGAAAAAGAAGCAATGTTCCCTCTTACCGCTTAAGCGAAAAGCGAAGCGAGTTATTTACAAACGTAATAAAAAAATCATAATAAATTTTTAAATGCAAATAAATGCATTTTACTTATACATAGGCTTTAAATAAGAAATTAAAATTATTATGTTATATTAATAATAACTAGTCATGTATTCCCCATATAATTGCACTATAATAATGATTAAAAATTCATCTATAATCTTGAATCACCTTATTAAAGTCAGAATAAAAAGTATATAGCAAATTGGAAATATAGTTGTATACTAATACTTGAAAAATAACTAATAAAAATAATAAATAAATAAAAAGACAATGAAGATTTTTGTGTGGACTTTAGAGTATTTGAAAATTGGAACCAATCTCTACTGTAAAAATATGTAATCCTAATAATATATCTCATTACCAACATTTTTATTATAAAAATTAAATTAAAACCTCGCTTTTTTGCTTTGGCCAAAACAAAGCGTGTTGTCAATGTTTCGCTTCTCGCTATGGTCGTTTCGGCTCGCTCTGACTACACTAATCTTAAGACATTCACTACACCAAAAATCCTCATTTATAGCATACTAAAAACGCTATTACTGAATATAATAACGTTAAATGACATGTTGTGACAACCCCATTATTAAAAGTCTAGCCTCTATGATAGCGTTTTTGGTACGCTATTAAAAATACACTTTTAATAGCATTTTTAGCGTTGTTGTAACACTTTCAATAACACTTGGAATATGTTGTTGTACATTAAACGTTGTTATAACATATTTCCTAGCGTTTGATAAATATTGTTACATAGTTTTATACAACATTTTTAGAGTGTTGTAAAATTAGTTAACCACGACACTTTAAAAGTGTTATTAAAAGTGTATGACATTTTTTTAATCCATTTGTTTTTAGCTATGTTGGTATTATTTGCAATGTAGTAGCTACTATAGCATAATCCAACAATATAAAAAATGCAACAATAAATAGAATTCGACAATGTAAGAAAATTCTCATTTATAGCATAATCATACGAGTTTAATACATAGTAAAATAAATAAATCTCATTAGTTATTACAAAATATTTAAACATAGAATGAAGTCATTTCTTCAAAGTATATATACAAACTCATTTTTCCAATCATTTTCTTTTTCTTCATCCTGCCAAATATGTCCTCATAAAACAGACCAATTAACTTTATAATATCAATACACATGTGCAACAAAATTGAAGTTTCAAGTTTCTTTAGGTTTGTGGTATACCTCGCTCTTAGAACAGATCCATCAGGTAGTACTAGCATTTTGAGAAGATTGAAATCGTGAATTGTATAAAGAAAGAGTTTCCAAGGTCTTCCTTGTCAAAAACGGGAAACTCGGCTTTAAATTATTGGAAGTAGCTGGAAAAATCTGTTCATTAGTGCAAACCCAGAAACTGTCAGAAAGCCAAAACACCCAACACCAGTCATCTAGTACACAAATAAACAAATAAACAAATAAAATAAATGAACATAAGGATGAAATAGGAAGAAAGACATAAAGGGACATCACATCTCAACTGGCTTGAGTTTTTGGCAATATATGTAGTTTACTTTTAATATGTATTGATAAAACATGCAACAACAACAGAAGCGATAAACATTATACCCGCATTTGAAATTGGAAGGTAGACACATTCTTTTCCTATGTTGTATGCCCCAACAACAATAAGGGTTTTGGGCTGCTTCTTGAGACAACTTCTAATAGTTTTCACAACAAAATCCAAAAACAATTCAATTAGAAACATCAAATTTCAAATATTAGGCCATTAGCTTTTAAAAATGAGGAACATAACATTGAATCCAACCAAAATGCTCTTACCTATACTTTGGATTGCAATAAGTTGTATCCAGATAAAGCAAGTTAAGACGCTGGTTTGCAAGTAGTGGCTATGATTACATCAATCTACTAGCCCTAAAGTTTCCCATATGCAGATTGCATCTTCCCTTGCTCAACCACTATAGTGGTCATAATGAAAATGACTGAGAAAATATGAGGAGCATCCTTCGATAAAGCCGTAGCAGAATGCATCTACAGTAAAAGACGTCCTTGCATTCATAAAACAATCATCTTAACATCGCATTACATGAAACACGTAAAACCACTAATCCACCAATTACTAAGATAATGAAATCATTTCAAGTAGCTTGAACTAACTTCTATTATTAAATATTTTTAACCAACTTTTGCAAAGTAGAACCTATAGTATTACCATTGTATGGAATAATTGAATAAGAATCAGCAAACAACTCATTCCTATGCAATATGATCAAATTCAGGAATGTAAAACTAGATAGGGAAAATCTCAACAGGAATTTTCTTGTAGAACGGGCAAATGTGCCGCGAATTATAACCGTTCCATTCATTTCCATTCCTATATTTGGAACATTCGAGCTTCCATCCACATGCCCATTCTTCATCTTCTTATCCACCAAAGCCCTAGATTTCGAATTTGATTCATTGGGCTTCTTAACCCCCAAAATTTTTTTTTGTTAAAGACCTGTTTATGCGAAAACAATAGTTTATAGTGCACAATGCATTAAAATCTATGGCTATCAAAGAAAATGAGGAAAAAAATTTAACAACTTCATATTTAATATTCACAAATGAAACAAACCAGTACCTCAAGGATTTCTTTCGATGGTATATCCAAATGGTTGGTTGGTTCATCCAAGACTATCATATTTGATATTCACAAATGAAACAAACCAGTACCTCAAGCATTTCTTTTGATGGTATATCCAAATGGTTAGTTGGTTCATCCAAGACTAACAAAATAGATGGTTTTACCATGAACTTACAAAATGCCAGCCGTGCCTACTCAATAAGCAAGCAAGAAATGGTTGAGATTAATAAGCGTCATGTTAACCTGGGAGAAACTTATATCATGTAATGCCCAACTATCATTAGTATCTCTGGCTTTAGCCTACTTCTATTTTCTTACAACCATTAATAAAATTTGTCATTATCTCACAAAATTATTAGCTAATAAATTAAACAAATCAAACAATACTATCTCAAGCTACAAAAATAACTTGAACTTACTATAAGTATGCAATGTCAAACAATTTGTGCTTTAAGAATCCCCCGGAAGAGATCTTCTGTGACAGACCTGAAAATTTTAGCAAATTTTGAAAGTCAACATAGATTATTCTCATTCGTTTGTGAATCATTGCTGGAGCCAATTTTTTTTTTTTTTGTGAAAAGAAAAAAAAAATTCTATTGATATGATGGACATAAGTACTTGCATGTATACAAAATTGGTAGGAAAATGAATAATTGGTTTTCCATATATTCCAATAGAATTGTAGATTAAATGCTCAGTGGGAATCCTAGTCAGTTAGAGCAATGGCTAGTTTGAAGTCACAAAAGATCACATTATTTCATATTGTAAGAAAGGATATGGACTTCAAAGTAGAAAATCCAGTTTGAATTCACTACATGGTGGAGTAGACACTTCTAGCTGCATATGAGCATTGCATAGGTATTGCATTACATGTTTACTTTTCTTAGCTGAATAAAAGATCTTTAACAACAGTGAAAGACATAAATATCTGTTACTTTACCTGCATAGATCTTATCTAGGACACATGGAACAACACAAAAAATGGTTGGTTTTAGTTCCCCTGTGTCTTCGACAAATAATTTGACATCCTGAAAACGTTGACCATTATTAAGCTGGACAATTATTCTATGCAAGGAAACTGTCTAGTCTGTACTCAATTTACCCCTCGCCAAAATCATACCGAAACACCCTGATGAATGAACAACTCCTCAAGCACCCAATCAAATATATGTGCCAGAGGGAGATATGACAGATAAACATCCTTCATAGTCATCTATCAACAATTCCCGAAACAAAGATTTCATAAAATGTGAATGTTGAACCTAGTGAAAAAATATTAGACCACACAAACAAATATTTGTATCCATGCATGTGACTTCATTTATATAGTTGCTTATTAAATATGAAACAACTCATAATTTGGAAGTCCATACTTAACCATTGGGGCTCTAAGTAACTTTGGAATGAATTTTACATCTTCATTGACACCCTCCAATAACCGTTTCACACCAGCTATCAAAGTAACAATGCTATTATTAGAAATCATTATCCCCTTGGGGTCACCGGTTGTTCCACTAGTATACATTATCGTACAAATGTCTGATTTTTTAGTTAGTGGAAGATCATAATGCTTGTTCTCTCCCTGCGCATGAAAACAAACGTGTAGGGGGATAACATAGGTACACCATGACCAGAGTCTCCATGAGCATACACGTGGTAAAACCAATTTTAACTCTATTTGCTGCTCCATGAGCACACACGTGGTAAACCAATATAACTCTACTTCTTGTTCCTGAACAATGGGAGTGGGTTTGAAACCAAACACACCTCAGAACATGTGTTGAATTATTATTATTATTATTATTGTTGTTGTTGTTGTTGTTGTTGTTGTTGTTATTTTTAAAAGAGAGCACAACCAATTTATCAAAAAAAATCACCTCTCTAACAACTTTAACAAATAATTAAATAAGATTAAAAAAAAAAAACAGTCTGTTGATGGCCATGAGAATGCAGTACTAGAAAAGTGAATTCCGGAAGTCTGAATTAAATATAGTAAAATAGTGAGGTACATGTAAGTTTGGAAGGCAGAGTCACAAACTCAATACTAACAATAAAAAATCACTAGCAAGTCACACATCAAATGAAAATATATAGATGGACTAACAATTTAGGTACTCAAAACTATTCAGAGGAGTGTATGCTTAATGGAACAAACACAGAGAAATTGGTCAATAATATATATATATATATTAAAGGCTATGAGAATACTTCAAGATTGTAATTGATTAACATACAAGTTGGAGAAATTCATCCCAAGAATATATTGCTACCCCAAACTTTGTAACCTCATCTCTTTGCTCAGCTGGAACACTCTCAAAGCTCAAAAGTGATACATAAGGTTAAGATAATATTAATGTTTCAAGCCTGCACACACAAGGTCCAGGAAAACCTAATAAAAACAGCAACTTACTTTTCAAGTGTTGTGTAGTATTAGGAAATGTTTTCAGCGCCTAAAAGAAAAACATCAACTGATAATAAACAAGCTTGTCTGTAGTGCATATATGTTATTCATTCAAAAGAAATAAAAAAACTGGTCACATGCCTAGGTATTGTTATATAGGAAACTTCCCAACACAGTAAGAAGTAGTTAATAAGAGAATGATAAATGCATTCATGATAAATGCATGCATAAATATACCTCGGGAATTTTCTTCTCTTCAACGAAAGCAGTCTCTACATGGCAAATAATAAATTCTATAGCACCAGCACCTATAACCATAAACAAGGAGACGTCAGATAAACTCATCAGATTTATTGACATGAATAGTAATGAACATATTGATTAGTTAAAACCAAATTGGCATTCATATAGTTTCGGATTCTAGAGAAGACTTCCATCATTATTGTCACCACGAGCCCTACTCTAAAACATTATGGTGTGACATGATCATATTGTCTATCAACTCCATCTTGAGCCATGTCTTCAAGTGAGGAAAATGTCTAAGTTAAACAATTTAACCTATAATACTTTTGGGAACAAATTCTTCTTATGACTTGGGAAATTTGAACCACACACTTAAGGCACTTGAAATGTTGTTGACTTGATTTAATTAAAATCATTTAGAGAATTCATTGGGAAGGCTACAAAATTCTTACCAAGTGTATCATATAAAGGAACACAATGAATCCCATGAGCATTGGAGGCCTATACAAATTTGGCATAAACATGAATTTTAGAAACAACTTAATTATATTATACTGAAAGGATTAAAAGAAGATTCAGGAGACATATTTCTAACAAATAGAAATTTATAGAAAGAAAAGAGTACTTCCATACTCATGACCCACTCAGGGCAGTTGATACCATAAATACCACATCACCTCCCTAGATCCCGGCAGTCAAATAAGTTAAATAAAACACAAATTTTCAATGGAAAATAGAACTGATGATGAAGTAATCCTTACCTAGAAATGAGTTCGAGCAGAGAGAGCCACACGTTCAACCAGTACAGCTAAACAAAAGTTCAAATCACATGCTTTCAATAGTTCAAGATCAAGAAATATCTAGAAACCAAATCGGTCGAGAAACACACAAATTTCAACAGATTTTTTGCTCACAAATGCCACTAATCGCAACTCGATCGACAAAACAAGAACACCTGAAATCGAATGCTTACTTGAACAAAGAATCAATCGAGTTTTTAAGTGAAGCGGAGAGAATCCGAGCTTTCACTCTGTAGAATACAAAACACGGCGAGCAAGAGGAGAGGGAAAGAGAGGCGAGCAGAGCGTCGATGCCGACCTCCCTTATATTAGGAAGAGAGAGGAGAGCATTACAGAGGACTCTCATGTTTCAGGTTTAACAATAGTGAAATTTGGGGGAGAGGAGAGATAAGGTCGAGTGAAAAAAATAATAATTTAGGGGGCGCCAAAAAGCTCGCCCAAATTAAACAACGTTTTTCATCTTAAAGCAATTAAAATTTGATTTTTATAGCAAAATTGTAGAAAGTGCTAGTATGAAATGTTATTAATAAGGATGTGTGGTGTAGTGATTTCTTCTTATTTTTTTGATTTGTTATATTTTTTATAAGGGAATTGTTACTGAAGTGCAAAAACTTCATAAACGGGGGGCTACACACTGCAATCTCATTTTGTGGAACATTTTTTTATTTGTTTTTGAAAGGCAAGATAGGTTTTTATTGGATCTCATAACCATTAAATGCCTCCGGCATGGTTCGAACCCTAGATGTGATAGCATCTACGACAAGTCTACCAACATATTAGTTGAAGAATAACCATCATCATTACCAGTATTGGTAAAGTGTTGCTGCTATGTGCCTTACTCATTTGTAACTACACCTGAGCATAGGTGCAACGTGTCGCTTACAACGGGGGATGCCCTAACTTTCTGCATTAATCTTTTTGAACCAAAATCCATGAAAATGGATGTGACAGATATGTTACAGTTGGTTGTCACAGGCCTAACACCAACCCTCCTCCTTTATCCAGGCTTGGGACCGACTGTTGCAACGGGCGGAGTTAATAGAGGAATTACGAACAAACACTTTGAAATAATTTTTAATCAAGAAGATGGGGTTTGAAAGCTATTCAATTACCATTTGTGACCAAGGCAAACTCTTTTGGTTGAAGTTTTGCGAAGAATTGAGAACGGCCCATTAAAGCTAGATCGAAATAAGTAACATGGCAAGATGTCATGGAAATAAAATTCGTATTCTCATTTGAAATTAACTAACCATTTTGGTGTTTGATTTGAATTTCAATCCAGAGCATTCCATGTCGCATGTGACGTCTAATCCTGTCGTTGGCGAGAGTCCTACCTCTCACATTCCCTTGGAAATTAAATTTGCAAGATTCTAAAGCCCCTAAAAACTAGAATCATTAGAATTCAAAAACTTTTCAACTTCGACAACAACTATTTTTCTCCATTGTTGTTGTTGTTGTTTGGAAATTTCTTCTCAGGGAATTCTTCATCCTTCTCTCACTCTCTGCAATTTCATATTCGCTTCTTCATCTCCATTTTCTACAACTTTTATTCAACAATCTCTCCATCTCTTGAGTTCACTATTTGGCATTCTCTCAGTTCTCCATCTTTCATGTGTACTCTTTCCCGATTTTGAAATCTCCCTCATCAACATTTGGTTTGCAGTCCATTACAATTTCTTTCAGGTTTCGACTTCATGCGGTCTGACGATACTGTTAGTATTGCTTTTCATCATGTGATATATATTCGATACCACAATTTTACAACAGAAATTCTTATTGTCGAGGAAGTGGGCGAGGAAACCAGCGAGGAAAGAGAGGTGGCAGGGGGTGAACCGTTCACCCCCCTCGGGATGTGTGCCGACTTTTTTGGCGCACGCATCCCGAGGGGTATGAACGGTTCACCCCCCTCCACCTCTCTTTCCTCGCTGGTTTCCTCGTCACGTAGAATCACTCATTTTACAAAGACATTATTCTTACCACATAAGCAAACTATTCTACCGATAGTGGGAGACACTGTAGTTGGCATCATTAATTTCATGTTATATTGAATACATCTTATAATGAAATTTAGTATATCTATATATATCAAATTCTGTTATTTAATTAGTAATATTTATTTAAGAACTTTTCATATAGGGTGTTGTATATGCAATACAAGAGACTCGTGTCAAAGGCGTCGCCGTTGCAAAAAAATCAAACTAGATATTGTAATATACATAAGTCAATTTCATAAAATGTGTTTGTCGCATGCACATTTAATATGAAATTTATATATATGGTTGTTGAGTAAAAAAGGGCCAGCTCATGACGGTAGACTTTTCCAAAATGTTGTGAATCACAATGGAAATAAAAATAACTATATTTAATGCTATGTTTGATGTAATATACTTTAAGCATGTTCATACTAATGTAATAGGTTAATACTACTATTTATCATTCATAATTAAATATTTAAAAACTTTGCCTGTTGCAAGAGCTGGTAACTTCGTTTATTATAAAGGTCGGTCCCAAGCCTAGACAAAGAATGAGGGTTGGTGTTAAGCTTGTGACGACCAACTGTAAAAACCTTGTCACATCCCTTTTCATGAAATTTAGTTCAAAAAGATTAATGCAGAAAGATAGGGCGTCCCCGTTATAAGCGACTTGTTGCACCTACGCTTGGGTGTAGTGACAAATGAGCAAGGCGCGCTGCGTAGTATTAAATAGGCAAGGGTTCTCGCACCATTATGGATGGAGGCGGGTAAAGAAGCTAGTCCAGGCTAGAGATAGAGATAGAATGATTAGATTAGCCTCTTGGAACATAGGAACCTCGACGGGTAAGTCAATAGAATTAGTGGATGCCCTGCGTATGAGAAATGTAAACATAGTTTGTCTCCAAGAGACAAAGTGGAAGGGGAACAAGGCTAAAGATTTAGGAGGAGTGTTCAAACTTTTCTATTCTCGAAAAGATGGAACTAGGAACGGGGTGGGAATAGTGGTAGATAAAGTTTTTAAGGATGCAGTAGTCGACGTTAGGAGATTTAAGGATATAATCATAAGTATTAAATTAGCTTTAGAACTAGAGATAATGCATGTTATTAGTGCGTATGCACCCCAAGTGGGTTTAGACGATGAGACTAAGAAGGGTTTTTGGGACTCTTTGGAGGAGTTAGTTTTTGGAATGCCCTCTTCCGATAGGGTTTTTCTAGGTGGGGATTTGAATGGTCATGTCGGTAAGGATAGAGTTGAGTATGAGAGGGTACATGGAGGTCAAGGCTTTGGGGATCGAAACACTATGGGGATTTCTACTCTTGATTTTTCTTTATTTAAGGATTTTGGAATCGTGAATACTTTTCATAAAAAGAGGAAAGATCACTTGATAACTTTTGCAAGTGGGCGTAATAGAAGTCAAATTGATTATTTTTTTCTTAGGAGACACGATTTAGGTAGGTGTAAAATTTGTAAGGTTATACCAGAGGAGTGTCTGACAAACCAACATAGGCTGTTAGTCCTCAATTTTTTTCTTAAAAGTAGGGGTCGTATTGCTAAAGAACGGGTTAGATCGAGAATTAAGTGGTGGACCTTACCGGGAGATGTGTGCCGAAAATTTACAAAGAGGATTTTGGGTGGATAGTTAGTTTCAGAGGGTTGGGAGAATCTAGAACCAAAGGATATAACTAGTAGCACAGATCTTTTTGAGCATTTGGAAAACCGAATAAGAAGATGTGCGAATGAAGAGTTATGAGAGGCCAAAAGAAGTGTATATGATAAGGAGTCGTGGTGGTGGAAAGTTGATGTGCTATAAGCCATTGCAGAAAAGAAAAGATACTTTAAAGAATGGCAAAGAGATAGATGCCTAAAGTCTTATGAGCTCTATAAGAAAGCTAAGAAGTTGAGTAGTAAAACAATAAGGGAAACTAAAAAGAAAGCATATGATAATCTTTATAATAGGCTAGGTACAAAGGAAGGGGTGAATGATATTTTCAAGATAACTAAAGCTAAAGAACAAAAAACTAGGGACCCGAGTCATGTTAAGTGTGTTAAGTATGAGGATGAAATAGTTTTAATGTAAGATAAAACTATTTTAGATAGATGGAGGGATTCCTTTTGGAACCTACTCAATGGAACACATGTAGGAGAGTTAAACTTGGAGGGGTATGCTTCATAGAAAGGGAGACATCACGTGTTCCATTGCAGAGTTAGTGCCACAGAAGTGAGAGAAGCTTTAAAAAAATGAAGACAGGGGAAACAGTTGGACCAGATGATATACCAATTGAAGCGTAGAAATGTTTGGGAGAAGTTGGGATTCAATTGCTAACTAGACTCTTTAATAGGATTTTGAAAACTAAAAAAAATGCAAGATTCGTGGAGGCATAGCATTGTGGTACCATTTATAAGAACAAAGAGGATATTCAGAAAGCTTATGACTTGTACGATGAAATTTTGGGTGAGGGTTATAGAATGAAGACTTAGGAGTTTAACCATGGTTTCAGATAATCAATTTGGATTTATGCTGGGTAGGTCTACTATGGAGGCCATATTCTTGCTTATGCAAATTATAGAAAAATATCGAGAAGAACGTAAGAGTTTGCATATGGTTTTTATTGATCTGGAGAAAATTTACGATAGGGTCCCCAGGGAGTTAATTTGGTGGGTGCTTGAAAGAAAGAAAATGTCTCAATGTTATGTCGATATCATTAAGGATATATATGAAGGGGCTATAACAAGTGTTCGCTCAGTGGGTGGGATGTCCAGTGAATTCTCAGTGTCAGTAAGATTACATCAAGGGTCGGCCTTAAGTCCATACCTCTTTGCTTTGGTCATGGATGAGTTGACGAGACATCTGCAAGAAGATGTGCCTTGGTGCATGTTATTTGCAGATGATATTGTCTTAATTGATGAGATTAGTAAATGTTTAGGTTAGAAATTAGATAGGTGGCGGGAGGCTTTAGAAAGTAAGGATTTTAGAATTAGTCATTCGAAGACGAAATATCTAGTGTGCAACTTTGATTGTGAATCACGAAGGAGGAGTAATGCAATTGAGATCGAAGACATGGAGGTCCCAGAGTGTGAAGCTTTTCGATATCTAGGATCTATAATTCAAAATAATGGGGCTATTGGGGAAGATGTAGACCATAGGATTAAAGTTGGTTGGTTGAAATGGAGAATGACATCAGGAGTATTACGCGATAGAAGGATGCCTGCAAGCTAAAAAGGAAATGCTATAAGACAATTGCTCAACCAACCATGCTATACGGTTCAGAATGTTGGGCTACTACGAGACAATATAAGCATAGGATGGCAGTAGCAGAAATGCGTATGTTAAGGTAGATGTGTGGTAAAACCCATAAGGACAAAATTAAGAATGAAAGAATTAGGAGATACTTAGGTGTAGCGCCCATAGTGGACAAAATTAGAGAAATGTGTTTAACTTGGTTTGGTCACGTGTGGAGAAGAACAAACATGACGCCAATTAGAAAATATCTACATTGGCAAGTTAATGGAGGGTGTAGACGGATGGGATGACTGTTGAAAACTTGGATGAAGGCAGTGAATGAAGACATCATTGAGCTTGGATTAAGCGAAAATATGTGGAAAGACTGCATTGCTTGGAGAATCAAAATCCATGTAGCTGACCCCGAAAATATTAGGAATGAGCTTTGATGATGATGATAAATTAAATATGTAAATATTATCTAAGTGGTGTTGCATTCCTCTTGGTACTAAAGTTCTTGACATCATATCATAAACAATATCATTTTGAGATTAATGTTGTTGGTCAATGCCCAACAATGAAAGAGAATTATTTAACCTTTGCCAATCATCAATTCACACAGTTGTTGAACGAACAATAGGCTTATTAAAGAAAATGTTTGTATATCTTATATATCATTTGTACCATGATATTGATACGTAAGTAAAAGTGATATTAACATGTTGTGCAATTCATAACTTCCTTCGTGAAGATCACAATGACTATTGTAGCGATGACGAATTCGAAAAGAATGCCAAAGATAAAAATTAAGATGAGAAATGATAGAATATTGTCATTGCTAGGACACCTGGATGGAGAAACGATGATAATCAAATGACTACGAGAAGTGTTTTTATGTAGTTCTTGCAGTGGATGAGTTTAAGTATTATAATTCAAAAAAAATTTGATCTTACTTATGAAGGTATGGACCTATGATGATGATCTGGTAATGAATGACGATGTATCTTGCTTACATTTGCTATAGAGTTGAGTTGGTCTATATGATTATATATGGTTTTTATTTTAGGATTATTCATTCGCATTTTGTTTTAACTTTGATTCTTCATACTCAAAGTTAGCAGGTCATGAATTTATTATGCGGGTCATTGATGCTGTTTTCCACAGGAACAGGTGTGATGGTTGTTTTGCTTTTTATGCGACTGATGCAGACAAAAAAATAAAAATAATAGGGATAAATAAAAGATGGTGCAGAAAAGGTATGAAAACAAGTTTTGAAGCTGAACTAGAAAGGGTTAGACTAGCAAGTGAATGGGCGATGGTGAAAGGGTACAAGAAGATTGTAGTGATAACTGATAGCAAAGACATTGCGAAATTGATCAATGGTATAAGCGAACACTTATCATGGCAGCAGAAAGTTACTTGGTAGTATCGTCTGGAGCACAAACTAGTATATTTTGAATGTTTCAAAGCAATTCACATTATAAGAAATATGAACCTAACAGCTCATCGTCTGGCTGCATCAGTCTATGCTAGTAGTAGTAATTGTAGTAATGATGATTTAGAGATGGGTTGCACTTTGAACCTTAATGGCTTTTATTTTTAATGCAATTTTGATTTTGTTGATCAAAAAAAATATTCTTCATTTATGATTGGTTTAGCATAATCATTGATGCATTTACTACCTCTAGTGCTAACAAGACACTATAAGGCCTTATTTTCCCAACTTGGTTATTTTCCTAGCATATGTTTACTTTGCTCTCACAATTGATGAACTTGGTTTTAGTTAGAACATTGGTGGCGAAAGCAGCAAGGGAGAGAAACAAAGAACGGGTGGAAGTAAAGCGCATTAGAGCGTGTGGTAAAAGATAGTAGAAAATGTCATAATATGGTAATAACCCATGATCATGTGCAAACAATGCTAAAAACCTTCAATAAACAATGCTTGTCAATCCAAGAAATTTTTAATCAAAGTGGATTTGAGTTTGACTATAATACTAGGCTCATCGTTGCATACAAAGCAGTGTGAGAAGAATACATTAGGGTAAGCTTTCTTTATATAGAATTAAGTACTTCTATGTTTTCATTTCGTCTCACCTGTTAAAATGGTAAAACTTTATGCATATTTGTTCTTCATATATGGCTATTGTTGTCAAATTAACTTAGCCACACAAGGAAGCAATGTAAGTATGTGATACAATCTTTTCTTACCACACCGACCTTGCAAATTATTATAGGAAATGATCAAACAACTAGCGACAACTTCATATGAAATTAAACCCTTGGCTGAAGCAAGTGAAAACATTGATACATAAATTGGATATAAGGAAAATATTGCCTTAGCTTCTATGTCATTGTCCAAAATCGTATGGAAAGATGATCCTCAAATTAATGGCACCATATTGACTATATGTAAGTAAAACATTTGAGCAAGAGGTTGAGAAGGTTGTAAGGGTAGACTTATTCAATGTCAAAATTTAAAATTATGAGGAAGTTCAATGGTAATGTGTAGCTTGTCTTTTTTTGTCAGGATTGTCAAAGAAACATGAGAGGCTTGGGTGCTGGCAGAGTTAGCTAGGAATGTAAGTAGTTGGTTTGATGTTGAAGTGATGGAAGTCGATGAGGTTTGAAATTGATGAAGATTGAAGACACAAAGGGTGCAGACTTTTGTTTTTCTCACAAAATTTTTGTATTGGTACTATTGAAGGATTGACCTAGATTTTGGATTCATTACAACAACAATTATATTGTCATCTAAAGTAGGTAAATGTGTTTAATTTGAGTACATAAGTTTAATAGGTGAATGTATGTATGAACGTGGTTTGTTTGAATCTCAATTGCGTTATTTTTATTTTCCTTTTATTTGCATGTGTTTGGCAATGCTTTCAACATAGAAATGATGTGAACAATAGTTGTTTTGATTGGTTTTTCTGTGTTATTGGTGGTGATTAAGGTAATACACTTATGAATAAGAAAACTTCTTTATCATTGTGGTAAATAGGGATCCAATATCTGGAACAGATAGAAACTCTTTGTGGTTAGAGACCAAGTTTTGGAGGTGTCAATAGTGTGCATATTGTGAATGTATTACCACAGCATCACCTTCTTTTGCATCCCAATTTTTCCAATTGGATTAATGAGAAATTGCGTTCTAATGAGTAATTGTAAACCTTTAATGGTGTACATTCTTCTATCAAAGAAAACATAAGTCGTGTTTGAGAGCTATGAATTTTGTTCGATGAAGAGAATAAGATAGAAAACATTTAATAATGATTAAAAGAAGAAAATCCAATTCCCCCAAGGCGATTTAGGCCACCAAAACAAACACTCGTATCTGGAATTTGAACCGAACATAAAAATTAGCAAAATATATGGCATGGGCATGGGCATGGGATTCCATGAAATGAATGAGACTCCGATTTTGATGTCAGCATTCAAGATTCCATCCATGTAAGTAACCAAAAACACACACAGCCTAGTGTAGCGTTGGGGGGGGGTGAGATGAGAAGAACAAAGTATGAATTTTTTATTTTTTATTTTTTATTTTTTTTTCCCATTGAATTCCACCATCTTAAACACGTAAGAGTGAAAACTCTGAACGGGACAGAGCTGGCCAATGCCAATTGTTGTCCCATCCCCGTCGTTAAACACCCACAAAGACTCGCGCTTGGTCAGAATGTTTGTTTCAAGTTTGTCTTCAACAAAACAAAAACAAATATGAAATAGCCGTGTGTCAACATAAGCAACAGCTGTTATAAACCCCTATCTATCTTGAGGCTTCCCGCCCAACACTGTTATGTTAACCCACTCATGTTGCTTCCACTCACTAAATACTTGAAATCAAACAAGAGAACTCTTTCCCTCTTAGACCAACCATGTCTCACAATGAGACAAATCAAACAAATTCAAACCCAGCTCATCGTCTCCGGATCGATTTCAGACCCATTTGCAGCAGGAAAGATCATAGCTTTCTGCGCAATCTCCCAACACGGCGACTTAAAATACGCCCACCGTCTCTTATCCCATCTCCCCAAACACACTACATTCATTTGGAACACTATGATCAGAGGCTTCGTTGAGAAAAAACAACCCATTGAAGCCACCTCCATTCATCAACAAATGCTTCATCATGGTCTCTACCCCAACAACTATACCTTCTCATTTGTTCTAAGAGCTTCTACTGATCTAACCCATGTTTTTCTTGGCAGAGAGTTTCATTCACAGATTGTGAGGCTTGGGTGGGAATCTTATGATTTTGTGCAAAATGGGTTGATCCACATGTATGCTAATTGTGATTGTGTGAGCTGTGCACGTAAACTGTTTGATGAAAGTTCAAACCTTGATGTGATTTCGTGGACTGCAATGGTCAATGGGTATGCAAAAACAGGGCAAGTTGAGGTTGCCCGGGGTTTGTTTGATAGGATGCCTGAGAGAAATTCAGTTTCTTGGAGTGCTATGATCACTGGGTATGCTCAATTTGGGATGTTTAATGAAGCTCTGGAGCTTTTCAATGAGATGCAGCTTCACGGGGTGAAGCCTAATCATGCTGGAATTGTTGGTGCGTTGTCTGCATGTGGTTGTCTTGGTGCACTTGATCAAGGAAGATGGATTCATGGTTATGTAGATAAGAATAGGTTCAAATTGGATAAAGTATTGGGCTCGGCTCTCATAGACATGTATGCAAGGTGTGGATGTATAGAAACTGCAAGTCAAGTATTTAATGAGATGGAAGAGCGAGATGTATTTGCCTTCACTTCTATGATTTCTGGACTAGCTAATCATGGACAGAGCGCTAGTGCAATAGAATTGTTTTATAAGATGCGAGAAGAAGGTGTTAAGCCGAACGAAGTTACATTTATATGCGTTCTAAGTGCATGTAGTCGAATGGGCCTTGTGGAAGAAGCACTAAGAATCTTCAAAAGCATGTATGAAGTTTATGGGATTGACCCAGCAATTCAGCACTACGGGTGCTTGGTGGATCTACTCGGACATGCAGGGTTGATTGAAGAGGCAAAGAAGGTGGTGCATGAGATGCCCATGGAGCCTGACTCATATGTTTGGGGCGCATTGCTCAGCGCTTGCAGAATGCATGGGAACATTGACATTGGTAAAGAAATGGTTGAGAACTTTGTGGAGCGGGGCCTTGACCACAGTGGAGTTCATGTTCTTCTATCTAACATGTATGCCTCAGCCAACCAATGGGAAGACGTGGCAAAGGTGAGGAAGGAGATCAAGGACAAGTTTGTGACTAAGGTACCTGGCTGTAGTGCGATCGAAGTGGATGGTGTGTTTCACGAGTTTGTTTCTGGATATAGATCTCATGCATTCATGGAGGAGATACTGTCATCTCTGATTTTTACCAACAAGCAGCTGAAATCTTTGGTGCTTGATGATGATTTTAACATGGAAGAAATATCTTCGTAGTGGAGCATTGGTCCATTCTAAACTTTGGTTTGAAGGAAAATAGATATGCTTTTCATGTCAAAAATTAGAAACTAGTTGCAGGTTTGATGGGTCCCGCTTTAGATTTCTGAATTCTCCGGTACCCCATTGAGCCTAGGATTCATGATTCATGACTAGCATTTATGCCATTTGAAAGGCGAGCTGGGTTTTTAAGGATCCCATAACCTATCAACTGGGCGACCTATAGGTCAACACCCATTTGAAAGTAACCATGCCACAGGTGGGATTCGAACACAGCCCTAACCACTAGGCTATAACACCATTGGCATGGGATAGAGATCTTGAATGACTCTTAAGAAGTGATCCAAACTTGGCGGAGATGGTTAGTTCTTTCTTCTACTTGGGAATTCGATTTTGAATGATTGTGCAAAGAAGTGGAATTTAGAATTCCCTAATTTTATTTATTTGTTTTTATTTTTATTTTTTTTGCAGTTTTGTTTAACTCCCGTCATTGATGATGAAAGGTTGGATCTTTTTTGTGTTGTCATACAACCATATGAACTTCAATTAGCCGTTTCAATGTGCTTTGCAATTGAGTTGTTAGTTCGGATGGAGTGGTATGTTGTACAGGGTGTCAGCCGAGGTTCCAAGAGAATCAACAAATAAGTTTTACTTTGAAAAGATTTAATGTGAGCATCCTGCTTAGTGTAGTGAGTGATATTAATTCCTTTTACTCAAGGGTTTGCGAATCTCTAGTGCATTCATTTGTCAAAGTGAAAATGCATTACCACACTCCTGCATGCATAACCCTAGCTCATACTATACCAGGAATTATGGTTATTTCTCTCCTTAGATTTGCCACTTGTGTAGAAATTCTTCATGGAAACTCTATATTCTACTGTTCTTGAAAAGGCGGAAAAGTGACACCACCTTTTTTGTAAGCTTTCTTTTCTAGAGAACAAATAGCCACTGATACTGCGCGCCCCTCTCCTTTTTCTCTTCTTTTTTTCCCTTTCTTTCTCTCCCTCTCATTTTTTCTCTTAACAGGAGCTGCAACACATCCCACCCGCCATCTCCTCCACGAGATTGAAACAGAGAGAAGAAGGAAAGTGGGGTGTGGGCTGGCGTTGCTGCTAGGCGACGCAACGGCCCTGTTCTTGCTTTTTTTTGGTTGGGAAAGGACGAAGGAAAGAAGGGAGGAAGAGAAGGATGGTGAGCAGCAACGACAACAGTGGCACGCGGCTGCGAGGCAAGCAGCTGCTGTTATTGTTGTTGATTGCAGAAAAAAAAAAAAAAAAAAAAAAAAAAAAAAAAACTTATTATAATGATGGTGTCAAAGAAAGACTGGAATCGGTGGTGTTAACGAGTCACAGCGTTTTGAAATTTTGGATCTGCAGTGTCCCCGAAATATGAGTTGCTGCCACAACTACCAAACACTTCCGCATGCCACAGAATTTACCACCATTAAGCCAAACTATTTACATATCATTTACCATCCATTGTATCAACAAGGGTCTGTTGTTTGTGTTTGTTAACTTAAAACTGGTACTATACTAATTCGACGGAAATATGATTTTCAACAATGTCCAAAAGAAAATTTGTAGATCAGTGCAAAGAAACTGTAGATCCTAACTTCAGATAGCTTCTTTGTAGATCCTGGACGTTTTCACATGGCAACACTCAACTAGGCTAAAGACAATGTTTTGACCTCTAAGAGGGCAGCGACTACTCTACACCATTATTTCCTCTTTCTCACGTCATTCTACTCTTTCACATCACTTACTTTCTTTCTCACACCACCATAGTTTCCCACACCGCCTATATAAACAAAAACCCACATTTTTCCCCTCACCATTCAAATCGCAAACGGCTCCTCCCTCCCCCATTCGAAATTTCTTCATCTCCCACATTCAAATCTCTTCCAAATTTCTCCCCACACTCAATTTTTTTGCAATTCTCCTCCATCTCCCTAAAAAATCTTTCAAAATCCTCTCAAAATCGATACCCTTAAACCCTCAAACTCTTCAAAACACAACAGCTCAAAAACGTCACCTCTCAAAGTGCAAAACGCATCTCTCTTGCGACTCCAACTCTTCTGTAAGTGAGTCATCCATTATATCTTTGGGTTTAGGATTTTTGTTTGAATTGTAAGTGAGCCATCCATTGTTTGCCTTTGTGCATTTGTGTATTTGTTTTCATATTTAAAGTAGAATTGTTTGCCTTTGTGCATTTGTGTATTTTTGCATTAATCGTTTAGTTCGTCCCTTGGTAATGAAAGTAATTGCGAAGACAGATTTGATGGTCACTACGGCTCCAAATTGGTATTTTTCCTATTAGAATGTAGGGAAATGAGTAATGTTGTTTTACATCCAAATGGCTAAAATATTGCTTAAAATTTAGTAGAAATTATTGTACAAAACAATTGTCCTGAAGTATTTGTTTCTTTTTATTTGAAGGTTTATCATGTCTTCTGTTGGTCGTGATGCTGATGGGAATGATAAAGATGATAGAGGTAGAAGACGACCCATGACAGTGTCTGCTCGAAAATAGAGAGCAGAAAAGGGCAAATAACTGATAGAAGAACACAAAAAAGAACAAAATATGGACAAATAAGTAAGGAGGAAGATGAAAAATGAGCAAATGAGGATTCAAATAGATCCTCAATAAGCATATAGACAAGTAGTTGTATTGCAAAGTCAAGCCCAATTAGAAGGGCAAAGAAGTTCGAGTGGTGCAGGTGTTGGACATAAAGGTGAGGAGTTAGATGAGCCTATGGATGAGGAGGAAGCAGAGGAGAAGGGTAAAGAAAAAGAAGATGATAGACGAGATTTTATGGGGGTGGTCTTGTGGATTGTTCCACATTAGTCGATTATCATGGTCATATTTCTCGTGCCATTTGGGATGGTGAGCCGGTAAGTTAATATTTTTAGTTGGTTAAATTATATAAGCGTGTTATTATATATATTTGGACATTGAATTATTTAATGTATATGTTTCTTATATTTAAGAATGAGGCTCATTGCGGTGTCGGCATCAATATAGGAACTTTATAGATTGAGATTTGAAACATGATCTGAAAGATGTAAAAAGAATGATCTACAATAGTAGTCTGTATCCCTTGATTAAATATCGTAAGATACGTCCTGATAATGTGACTATTTGTGCTTTCGTGGAGCGTTGGCAACCTGATACCAACATTTTCCACCTATCTTTTGGAGAGATGAACAACACCCTGGACGATGTCTACCGTATAACTCATTTGCCGATTATTGGTTAGTCGGTTAGAACGATGATGAAGATGACGGTAGATGAATGTGTTATATTATTGGTGGATGGTTTGGGGATTGAAAGTAAAAAAGCAAAGGTCCATGTCAAGAAACATGGGAAATCTGTGGAAATGAAGTTTATTCAGGACCACTGTTGTAGACGGGCTACGAGCACTGATTCTCTTGAAAAGAACAAGTGTGTAGGGGTTACTTATTGTTTCTTCCGGGTATGACTTTATTTGTTGATAAAAGTGAAACAAAGGTTTATATTGAATATTTGAAGATGTTGATGGAGGTGGATGATGTTAACAAATATGCATGGGGCGTAATAGGTTTGGCAGTCTTTTTTCGTCAGTTGGGCAGCGCTAGCAGAGAGGAAACGAGGCAAATGGTTAGATATTTGCCTCTTTTGGAGGTATGTTTCGAAAATTTTATTTTGTTAATTACCCTCATAATATATAAAAATTTCATAATATTTATTTATGTTGTTTTCATTTTAGACTCTGGGGTAATGCAAAACTGACGCGGGATGCTAGACTCCCCACCATGGCTAAGTAGGAACCCCCCACAAATTGTAAGGGTTTTGGACGAACAAATCATCACTCTTAGGGAGCATCTCGATAACATGTCTCCTGAAGAGGTAAAAATGCATATTTAAGTTCAATAAAAAAATTTGTTTGTGTCATAAATTAATAAGTTTTAATTATTATAATTCGCAGGTACTTTGGGACCCTTACGTAGAGTCCAAGAAAAACACTCCTCTTCATGGCATCACATGGTTCACAGGATGATTGTTATGCCTCGACATAGAAGAAGCATATCACCCCGATAGAGTTATGAGACAAATGAGAAAGGTACAAGTCATCCCAATCCAACCAATCCAAGTCAAAAGGAAGAATAGAGTTCAATCTGGCAAGCAGTATTACGACCAGTATGAGGTGTTGGCTTTGTTCGCTCGAATGTGGCATTATAATGTCATGCCAACTAACCAACAAAATGCCCTCGTGAAGCTTCCATGGGACTGTGCGGCAGATTACTTGGACTGGTTTCACCGCATTAGCCATCCCTTCGTACAACTACCGAACAAGAGAAGAAGTTATCCCCTAAGAAGACATTTGTTTTTTTTTTTTTTCAAATAAGAGGGTAAGTACAAACATTTTACACTTACATAATTTCAAAATTTTACATGATTTGCACTAACATCTAATGTTTCCCTGCAGAAGATTACCATTGCTAATGCTCATAACTTGGTCAATGCCTCTATTGAAGAAGGAGGGAACTTCGAAAAGGTTATTTTGCTCGTCCAGCAAAATAGATTACGGGATTTGCTAGATGAAATGTCTGCCCCCGTTACCTTGGAACAAGAGGAAGAAGAGCCCGACGTACGCCCCAGTGTTGACAGTAGTGAAATTGATGGTGGGGGAAATGAGGGTTGAAGCAAATCGAGGCATGAACAAAGCTTCTATGTTCGGAGGCAACAAAGATAGTGTCTTCATTTTGTAAATTTCGAAAAAAAAACATTTGGCTTATATTTGTTTAGAAGCTATACGTTTTGTAAACTTCAAATAATTTTTTAAGAAGCCTTAAAATTTTACTTATGTTCTATTTATTTATTTCTATAGAGTTGCACTTAATTATTTATTTACTTATATTCTGTTTTTTATTGTTGTTGCTTATCTAGACTGATCCATATTGAATTTTGCCAAATGAGAATTTTTTGACGAAACAACACTCACCAAATAAAATTTTGGTTATGGTACGCTCTTATATTCCTTGTATCGATTAAATTTTATGCGACTATGTGAAATAAAAAAATAATATCAGAACAAATTTCAAATAAAATTAAAAAAAAATTTAATTTGATGCGACAATGCGACTTGTATAGAATTCACATAAAGGATTAGTTCGGAAGATTTGTATGGTTGGAGTTTAGGTTTGATGCGACAATGTGCAAAAACTTCAGAAAACTAAGTTTAAATAAAAAAATTCACAAAGTGAATTTTTTTATGAGTTTCAGAAAAAATTGCAGGTTTATGCTCTGTTCGCAGGGTACAATGCGGGTTGAAAAAAAATTATGTTCGCAGGGAGCAGTGCGAGTTATATCCAAAACCTCGCATTGCTCACTGCGAACAGCAAAATTTTTGTTCGCAGAATTCAATGCGGGGTATCTTATTCTTCTAATTGATGTTCATCAACATTGTCGCATCAATACCGAGCTGGATATCGAAACTATTCTTCAAAGAGATTGCCTTAGAAAACATGCGACACGGCCAGGTTGGTACTATAGGAGGCAATGGTGGGTTCGGTTGCATGTGAAGGACGATATAGTGGGTGCTCTGAGCCAAGTGTGTCATGAAACAAACCTGTCTTGAGTCAAAATATGGTGCCGGATAAACATAGGAAAAACATGTTTCCAACCGTTTTCAACCTGTCTTGAGCCAAGTGTGTCATGTTTCCAACCGTTTTCGTCGTCATAATGAAGGAATTTGGCTATGCATTGAAAGCCACAGTTTTCGTCGCCCAAAACGTTCTCAATGTCATAAATATAATCTCGTATCCATGACGAAATTTGCCTCATCAATCTATTGTTATGAATTTTCGGCTTCTCCTTTTTTATTAACAACTTCTTACTTTTGCCTTTCATTTTTTCTTGTGTCATGGCGTATTCGTGTCCCGAGGGATCCCATTTTATGGACCTTTGTGCTTAGCCAACTTCTTCCTTTTTAGGTCTCTCCTTTCCAGCCAAAATTACTAATGGTTCAATCTTTACCCGGGGAACTCAACTCTATAAGCTTCATCTTCATTACCAACTTTTGATCATGACTTGACTCACTGAACCTATTCATAAGGGCGTCGACCACAGGGTCTATAATCACATCGCCACATTCACGAATAGGTGTTGTCCCAAGTTGAAGCCAACACTTGTCTATGGTGCGTACTGAAATTTGTCTTGTGGGAGTTAGATAACATGTAAGTTCATGAACACAAGATAATCCATGAGTCGTTCGAAGCACACAACCACACTTGACAGGTTCAACCCCCACACTTTCACACCTTTGAATTTCTGAATTTATCAAATCAATAACCCTGTACGCCACTGACCAATAAAGTAAGCCAAATAAAGTGAAGTTATGTTCAGTCTTCACCTTCGTCAGACTATGCTAAAATGACGATTCTATCTCAAGCAGTTGGATTTCGATCATATCAAACATCTTTTTCTAGACATTAAGGAATGTACATTGTGAATTTTCTAACGAGTGCTTCAAATTCGAGTGTGCACCTTCAACTTGACTCGTTGTGCGTTGCCCAAAATGCATAAATTTATCCGTCCATGCACTCACAAAGTACTCCTTATGGAGATACCAAATTGTCTTGAGATATTCCAAACACTTTGGATATTTTGCCCATCTTCTATCAAACTCAATTGTGGCATTTTTTCCATTTATCTTCTGAACCTGATCTATACAAATCTGAAAATGAATCTATAAACTCGGCCCACCTGTCATTGTCCTCAAAGTGTCTCTTACTGTTTTTCTCAACATTTGTATTAATGTGCCATGTGCACAATAATCTCCTTGCCTTTAGAAAAACTCGCTCAATAGCTTTGATCAAACTCAGTTCTTTATCAGTCACAAACACGTTTGACAAGTTGTCTAGCTCGAAAATTCCTGCAAGTTTTTCAAATGCCTAAGCGTACAACTCTTCATTCTCAGAACACATAAAACAAAATGCAACACTGAAGGTCTTTTCGGTCGACGTCACACCAACAATTTCAAACAACAACATCCTATAGCGATTCATTTTATACGTGCAATCCATAAGCAATACTTGTGGAAAACACTTTGCCAACTGAATAGATTTAAGATGCGCCCAAAATAGGTTGGTGACTTTATTTCCCTGATCAATAGAATGCCACTCTATGTATTTGTACGAGCTCAACAACTTTAGAATATGTTGCAAAACCGTCATGCCTCTTTGTTCGTGTACCTTTAGCCGACACAATACATTGTAAATATGCTTCAAAGTTGAGATATTATTCGGATACTTATCTTTCAGCTGAGACAAGATGTTGCGAGGGCTCACAACAAACTTTGTCATATTCTGCACATAAATCATCTCTTCTACATTCAATTTTTCAGCAAACGAATGACCAACAAGTGACTTTAATCGAGGATGATTGTGGGTTCCACATGTCACTTGCAACCTCCAATGGTCATTCTCCAGTGGGATCCCTCTCAACTCAAATTTGCACCCACACTTCTTTGTACTGCTCGATCGAATATATTTATTTAACCTTTTATCGAGCCTCCCTCCCCTTTCACAACCAAAATGGATCTTTCCCTTCCATATTTAATTAGCCATTTCGATTTAGTGATAGTAATAACTATGTTATTATCCCTACCGATGCCTTGGACCCAAGCTATCAACGCAGACCTTGATGAAAATACCTAAAAAAATTAAAAACTTGTTAATAACAACATATTTATAACAATGGAAAATGGTGAAAATGAAAATAAGTAAAAACTTACATACCTCGTCCGTAACAAATAGTGAACTATCATCGACTACCAGTATCAATGATCTTTCTTCATTGCTATTATCATCAATTCCATCAACATTCAGCATAATGATTCAATTTATAATTAGTTTCATAAATTAAAATTTTAATTTACTTCAACAAAATGGCTATTACTTCTAAATGGTTCATCTTTTGGCTTTCAACATCGTTAAAAGGCATCTCCATATCTATTACATCCATTAGAAATGCTTATGCACCAATGCATCATACAATAATCAATTAATTATTTTGAAAAAAAACATTACATGCAAATTAGATGAATTTTTTTCCTTTTTTTTGCAAATTACCTCCATTGAAAAGGATTGTCCTTGCTCTTTAAATTGATCATCCTCTTCACCCTCATGTTCATCCTTAAAATCTTCATTTCTAACATCATCAACTTCACTAAACCCTTTCCTTTTCATCTAATGAAATGAAATAAGTTCTTCCAAGTGAAATGTAGTGGAGTGCAATCAATGAAGCAAACCTAGGGAAGAAGAGGAGACGAAGGGTTTTTACTAATTCGATTTTGGATGTTTTGCGAAAATGAAAAGATAGGGAGGAGGAACCTTGCGAGGAAGTGAAGTTTGGTCGTCGAGTTTGGGATGACACGCAGCAAAGAGTGTGAGAGATTGAAGGAGGGAGGGAGATCGTTATTGCATTTTTTTCGTTTGGTTTTTGGTTTCTGATGAAATCGTTTTTCGCTACCTGTTCTGACCGAGTCCTGCTGACTTGTTTGACCTACACAAGTAGCACACGTGAGCCACAGACCACCGTGAGGTGGCCGATGGTACTCCAATGCTAAAGTCAGACAAAGATCTGAACAATGTGTAATGTTGTAACAGGGAATTTGTAGCGCACCTTAGCTTACCAACCTCATGTCTTATTTATAATTCAAGGAGTCATAATTTAACCAGGCCATCGTATGCATAGATTAGGGAGGAGATTTTTGTGGAGATCCCTTTCTAATTAGGACTCGTACTGTAGGAGGGAAGTAATCTATTAGCTCCGTGCTCCTAGATACGCGGGAGATAGTTCCCAATTCGATAGCATTTCGTGGAAGGGAGTTTCCCTGTGTGGAAAATACTTTGGTCTTTGCTTCCTAGTTGGGAGCAAAGAGCAGTTGTGGTTGCCCGTCCGAAGCAGATCCTCGAGATACATGCTTGAAAAGAGCTTACAAGTATCGAGGATAGCTGTGAGACGTGTGGACCTAGCTTGCTGTGAGAATTCGGGCCTGTCTGGCAGGCCAAAGTTGAGCGGGCTGAGAATCGCTCGGGCTAGATCCGTATTGGGTTGTTGCTTGAACCCGTAGTTCCTCGAGATCATCATGACACGTGTACGACCCAAGGGTGTGATCGTTTTTATGTATAATCAATTATTCCCTCCGAGTTAGTGGGTTGTCACATCGATTCGCTAAGTCATATCTGGAAGGGATGTGCCGCTCATGATGATTGAAGTTGAATCGTTGCTTGAGCCGCACGCAACATTAATTGAACGTGCGTTGGTTCGGCGGAAAAGAGGCGGGAACCCTTCCCTATATAGGTCGTCCGCAGTGCAGCGTCAAACTCTTCTACTTTTCTTGTTTTCGAAAATATCGTTCTTATTAAAAGAGTTTGTTCGTCTTCCCCATGGCTCGAGAAGATCTTCTTGATGATGTTGTCTTGGCCGAGGGCCTAGAGTTTTTGAAGACAAGTTGTTGTCTAAACCTAATCTTGCTGAAATTTGTACTACGTTTGGAGTCCCGGAGGATTTGTCGTTGTACCTTCTAACGAGCGACCAGACGTCAATGTCGCATCCGGGTGGTCCTATCTGTTTACATCGTGGGATGCTTCAAACTGGAGTGCATTTTTCGATTCTGGATGTGATTTGGGAGTTCTTGAATCTGCTAGGGATTCCCCTGGCTTAGTTGGGACCCAATGGATACATGGTTATCCTCGTGATTATGCTCCGTGCTAAGGAGGCCGGCGTTATCGTGACACCACTTGGTGATCCAATTGCTTACCGCTCATCAACTGCAGAGCAATGTTGTTTGTAAGTTGAGGACGCCGAAGTGCTTTGGTAGACTGCCTGATGACTTCTAATTCTGGCAAAAGTTTTGTTTCTTGGCCCTTGCAATTCGAAGTATTTTCAATGCAAGCATTGTCCGCTCGAATAACAGTTCAGTCCACTTCATAAGTTCGAATCTTTTCTTGCAATTTTGATGTGTTTGACGATAAATTGACTAACCATTGCTCATGTTCTTCTGCAGGGAGGTTCCCCACTACTCCTCTTACTTTGGATGAGTGAACCACCATGGAGAAATTTTGTGACTTGCCTCAAAGGGAGGTGATTGATGTAATCAGAGTTTCCAACTTCATCCGCAGTGGGCTGTGGGACAATTGGCACGTAGCCCCCACGTTGTACTGAGAAGTGTGCATCAAGTCGGAAGATAAGGCCCCTTCCAGAAAGAGGAAAGCTGCTAGAGCCAATGCTCATATCCTGTATGATGTGAAGGAGCCATCTTAGACGCTTGCTTCCTTTATGAAGAAAAAGTCCCATGTTAGACCTAGTTTGTCTTCAGCACGACTCGCTCCACCGAGAAAGGAGAGCGGGTCTGCTAGGCCTGTTGAGGAGAAGTCTAACGTTCCCGGCTTGGAGGAAGATTATTTGCAGTTGGTGGGAGTCACAGATGGGTCGAAACTTAGTGACACGTAAGTCGAGGCTTTAAATGATCGTCTGGTGTGGGTTGCAATGGTGGCTTCTACTGGCGCTGATTCGTGTGGGGTCGTTCCGATAGAAGGCCTTTTTGAAGATTCGCTTGAGGTAGTGGAATTTGATCGCCCCACTGATGATTTGCCTGAGAGTGGATGTGGTACCGATCGTGTTTCCTATAGTCTGCATGGTTCACCGTCTCGTCAAGGGCCACATTTAGAAGTGTTGGAGGACCCTTTTGGATACTTCGCTTCCTCTTCTGCCTCAGATCTTGTTTAGTCGTCTTGCAGTAAAGGGTCAGCTGTTGTTGATAAAGGAAAAGCCACGGAGGAGAGTCTGAGGACAGTGGTGACCGCGAAGGGTGGTGCTAGCGTAGTTCTAGATCAGGGGATGTTTCATCCTGATGCGCAGATAAGCCAATTTGCACCAGACTTGGTGAAGATGAGCTTGCAGGTCTGGCACCGAGAGGTGGATATAGAGTATGCTTCGAGGAAGCATATAAGCAGGCGTCACAGCTTGTTGATGGACCACGCTCCAAAACCCGAGGAGGATTCGCTTGAAGGGTGTATAGATAAGGGTTTGAAGTACCTTATGCTGGGTATGTTTCATACGAGCCACGCAACCGTTGCTGGAACGATAATCGAGGCAGCTCGTAAGAGAGTGTACATCTTGGAGCGTGTCTTCTCGCATGTGCAAAAGTTATATTCTGATGCACTTCATGAAATTGAGCAACTTAAGAAGCAAGCCAATGAGATGCGATTGGATCAATCAACTGTGGTCGTTGAGGCTCAGAGGGCTCGTCGAAGGACCTTGAGCACAAACTGGCAGAGGCAGTGTTTGAGAAGGACAGACTCAGGCAGGAATTGAGCCGGATACGTCAAAAAGTCGAGGTTGTGAGGAGGCTGCGGATAAAGCGCATTCTGAATTGCAATCCTTTGTTGAAAAAAGTGCTTCAAGGGAAGCTGGCTGGGCCGCTGAGAAACAACAGCTAGAATCCGATGTGGATTTCTATGCTCGAGAAGCTAGGAAGGCCGAAGATCAGCTGAAGCTGGGGTGTCAGGAACTCAATGTTGTGAAGTGCAGTCTGGCCACAGAGCAGTCTCAGGTTGATGTGTTGATTGGTAAGTTGGAGCTATTGGAATGCGAACTTATTGATGCAAAAAAGCGAGAGGAAAAGCTTCTCCAGGAACAAAACAAATGTGAGTTCCGTTGGGTCGTACATGGCCAGCTGGAGCTGTTGTCGCTGATGAAGGAGGAACATCCGGGGTGGGACATTGATCGTTATAAGATGTCATATGTAGACTTGTCTGTCTCTTCTGCGTCGTCGGACGAGGAGGATGATTCGGTCCCTGACGTCCAGGTTGAAGCACAGATGGATGCAACTTCCGCCCCTGTTTCGACTAGGCTTAACTCTTCTAATGTTATGATGTTAATACGTTTAAGCGTGAAGGTGCTGACTTGGCAAGATTATTATTTGTGTCCGCTGGTTGAGAGGGACAACGGAGGTCGTGTGGCGAGCTGCTTGAGACTCCCACCATCCAAATCATTTATGAACCAACAAGGCGGACGACGGACTTGGGGAATAAGGGTTCGGCGACCAGGCTAAAGAGCAGTGGTCCCATGGCAAGCCGTCAGAATCAGTTTGGGACTAACTAGGTTTCTACCATCTGAATCATCTATGACCAATCAAGGCAGACGACAGATTTGGGGGGTAAGGGTTTGGCGATTAGGCTGAAGAGCAGTAGTCTCGTGGCAAGCCATCGAAATCAGTTCAAGACTAACTAGGCTTCCACCATCCGAATCATCTATGATCGATCAAGGCGGACGACAAATTCAGAGAGTAAAGGTTTGGCGACCCGACTGAAGAGCAGTAGTCTCGTGGCAAGCCGTCGGAATCAGTTTGGGACTGACTGGGCTTCTACCATCTGAATCATCAATGACCAATCAATGCGGATGACAAATTTGGGGAGTAAGGGTTTGGCGACCAGGCTGAAAAGCAGTGGTCCCGTGGCAAGCAGTCGGAATCAGTTCGGGGCTGACTAGACTTCCACCTTTTGAACCGTCGACGCCCTCCCCGCGTGGCGGAGGCTACAAATTCGATAGGGTTTGGCGATCACGCCGAAAAACAGTGGTCTCGTGGTAAGTCATCAAAATCAGTTCGGGACTAACTGATCTCCCACCTTCTAGACTGTCTATACCCTTGTGCTGATGCTACAAGTCTAGGGTTGGTGATTCGGCGGCCACACTAAAGAGCGGTGGTCCCGTGGCGAGCCGTTAGAATCAGTTCGGGACTGACTGGGCTCCCACCTTCTGGACTATCTACACCCTCACATTGGGGGCTACAAGTCCAGGGTTTGATCAAAAGCTTTCGTTGCTAGTCGTCACCAGGTAGGCTTACCTTATTAGATTCGACGATCCCTATCCACGAAGGGGCAATGATCCCCAGCAAGTCTTCGTCACCAGGCGTGATAGCAATGATTAGACTCCCACTTCCTAAATCATCGATGCCCGGGCTAGGCGGACTAGGTGTCAGGATGAACTAGAAGCTATTGTCATCAGTCATGGCTAACTAAGCTTGCCTGATTTGAAAGGAGGCTTCGCCTACTAGGGGCTACTAAGGGGCGTGTGAACCTAATCCATCCGCATGGCACATGGTGTGAAGGAAGTTACCTTAAACCGACTAGATATATGTAGGTACGATCTGTATGCCAGGGTTGACTAGGGTCTTCTGGTGCTCGTGCCATGCATGCGACGGGGTGTTGTTCGATTATCAGGTTGAGCCCATGGGCCCGCAAAGGAAGGGTTAGGGTTTCCTACACGGTGCGTTATGTGTACAGCGTAGATCGCATGGTGACACGTGTACGACGCAAGTTGCGTGACGATTAAGTATTCAATGCTTGAGTGGGGTTGCGTGTAGCGTCATTAATTGATTGACATGTTCTGCGTAGTTTCTTTGGGAACCGTCATCTTCCTGTTTTCCAAACGTTATTCAATGCTTGAGTGGTTGTTTGGTGAACCATTACGTATATATAATGGTGTTTCCCAATGGTTGTAGGCAATATGTTTCGCAGAGTTTATCTCATGTAATGTTTTTGTTTGAAGAAGACGTTTTGGATTTTCCAAAGGCTAAAGTTGTATTTTCGTGTCTAGAGTCTCCAAGTGTTCTGATGTTTATGTCGTTCAGGCATGGTGAAAGTTGTCGTTATGCGTGGTCACCTGATATGGGTGGGCACATAGTTGATCCGCTGAGGTCTCATAATTCATTCTCATATCGCGGAGAAGTAGTACGGATTTATTACCAAATGAGATGCCATGGTGTTACACCGTACCATTTGTATCCTCGCGCGCTGGGATCCCGTGGCTGACCAGTTGCAGATCGAAGTGTTGGTTGATTTGCAATGTCTCCGGGTGTGGTATGTCTCAGCCACACCGAGTATTGCATGTGTGAAAAGTGGCCTCCTTTGGCAGCACTGTGAGACCTCTTGTGGCCATCCTATCTGCCCGCTTCGAAGCAATTCGAGGAAGTGAAAAGGGGTGAGATGCTCCTAAAGGAGATCAACAACTCTTTGGGAAGTGTTCAACGCCGCAACAACGGTGTTTCCATGGGGTGATGTGACAGAGCAATCCGACTGCTCAGTCCTTTCAATCCCCTCTTACAATTTGTCTTTATCTTGGGAAGGGGTCGAACATCTCCCATTCTCTTGACTCCGTTGTCGTCTTCAGAGCTTTTATCTTTGCTCTCACTTGCAGACCGCCCGCAGTATGTAATCTTTTGTATCCGCCTCAGGGCGTTCGTAGTATGTAGTTTTTTGTATCCGTCTCAAAGTACTTGTTACATCTTTCCAATAATCAATAGAGTTTGTCTTTGTAATTCTTGTTTTATTTCTTAAATGATCGAAAATCACACAAGTTTCTTAAGAATTCTAAACTCAATATTGAACTTGGAAATGGAAACAAACAATTGTAAATCAAACTAACTGTTGACGGAAATGAAGTGATCCTGGCCTTGAAACGAGTCTAGATTGCCTTAGAGGATCTTTCGGTGGACTGTTGAGGTGTCGAAAAGTCTACTGAAGAGTAAACCTTATAGAGGGGTGGATCTCCTTTCTAACAGAGTGTCCTGAGGATGTGCCCCTACTTGACATGGCCTTCTTATCTTGTCGAGCTGAAGAACTTGATGTTGTTGTACCGATTGAATCTGACGTCTCCGTCGGTGACTAGCTTGGCAGCGGATCGAACTGCTATGCAAGATGCTGCTGGATCTAGGAGCACTCTGTCTGTTTCAGTGCAGCGTAGTAGCAGCCTCGTGCCGCTGGTTGGTCTCCACGTATAGTGCCTTCTTGGGTGAATATCATGTAGACATGTTTTCTCTTTTGAATGAAAGTACTATTCTGCCTTGCATCGTCGTATTTGCTTTTGTTGTTTTGTAGACTGTAGGGTTTGTACTGTCAAGTGGAATTTTTTTTGTCGGTCCAAATATATATATTGTGTTGTTGTGGCGGCAGATTAGGGGTTGATCAGCGGGAGTCGTCGTTGGTCAAGAGTTGACCGAATTCTTTCAATCATTGTCTGCAATGACTTCCTCAGTGTTGGCGGATAAGCACTGACTTTTGCCACCATTCCTTCGGTCGTTGTGACCTGTGCAAAGCGGGTTAGGTTTTGCGTGTCGGGAGCTATTGTCATCAGTTTCGAACTGATTAAGCTTTATTTGGTAAGTTCAGCGATCATTGTCGTCGTCACCAACGGATAAGCGCTGACTAGACTCCCACTTGACGACTCACCAGTAGACGGGCGCTGACTAGATTCTCACTTCCTCAACCGCCGCGACCCACGCGGTGCGAATTAGGCTTTGGGAACCATAAGCCATCGTCATCAGTCGCGAACTGACTAAGCCTACCTGGCTAATTCGGTGATCATCGTCTGCATTAAGAGCAATGATCCCTTGGCGAGTCGTCGTCATCAGCAAACAAGTGCTTACTAGACTCCCACTTCCTCGGCCGTCGTGACCCGCGCAGAGAGGATTTGGCTTTGGACACCAAAAACCGTCGTCATCAATCGCGAACCGACTAAGCTTAACTAACTAATTCAGCGATCATCGTCTTTATTGAGAGCAATGATCCTTTGACGAGTCGTCGTCATCAGCGGACGAGCGCTTACTAAACTCTCACTTCCTCAGCCGTTGTGACCCGCACAGAACGGATTAGGCTTCGGGCAAATGTCCGAGTCTGGCCGTAACCGGGGTTAATGAGAGTTGTAACAGACAGCAGTGAAAGTTTTGGTAAAATCAAAACATTTTAATGATAATACTTTTTGAGATGCTATACAATCCATGGTCGTTTTAATCGGTGTCTTCCAGCCAGTATGTTCTCGACATGTTAACCTTAACAACTTTGTAAGGTCTTTCACAATTCAGATTTAGCTCTCCTGTCCCAGCTTCTTTGGTGTTTTATTGGGTCTTCCGTGTTGTTCCTGATCTCCATTAGCAACGAATGGATTCCGTCGCATGAACGTCATCACCGCCTTGATGACCTGTTGTATTTGAGACATCAGCACCTTGATCCACGAAATCATCATAATACGTGTATGACTCAAGGATGTGACCGTTTTTATGTATCATCAATTTCTTTTTAGGTTTTACCATATTTATTAGTGGTGTGAGACAGTAAAAATAAATAAATAAATAAAACAAATACATTGGTGATGGAAGAAAGAGAATATGATGGTGTGAAGTAGTCACTGCCCCTCTAAGAGCGGAACCCCAATAGAAGTAAAAAAGCATACAACAGGCGCTATAATTTAGCTCCAAATAAAATTAAAGTACTTGAATAGCCCTCTCCAATCTAGACCATTTCAGGGGCCAAAGTAAGTTTTCTGAGAGGGTGTCATAACAAGTACATATCTAGCTCAACAAGAATGAAACGAGATATAAATTCTTTTAATGGTAAGGTAAAATCAAGACTATATCACTAAGACAAATAGGGAGTGCATTCTCGGTCCAAAGTTTAGCCTGATGGGTTCATTTGATTTGATAACAACAATATATATCACTCAACAGATTAAGTCTCCTAACCAAAATAGTTTTCTGTTAACTCTTAAGAAAGCAAAACTACAATTCAAAAAAAAAAAAAAAAGGCTAACAAAAAGCATGAAAACCAGTCTCTCTTCTCTGGTCCCTCTTCATTTCTTCTTGCCAGCCTTGGCAGCATCTCCTGCCTTGGTCTTCACAAAAGAATCGGAGGTAAGTTGTTAAATTATGATTTTAGGTATATCAAATGAAACAAAACACAGAAATAAAGAGTTGCTTTTAAATAACTCGCCTTCTTTACTCCTCGGATCTTCTTAGCACGGTTCTTTCTCTCCTTCATTTGCTTTCTAGATTTCTCAATCTTGGTATCCAAACCATTCTGCAAAAATAATGATTTTATACATCAAGTCACAAAAGACGAATACGAAATCTAGACATTCACAATTTGAATACCAAATTAGACGCATAAAGTTCTCATAGATGCAACTAGAACAACAAGTACTATAATCCTCACTCTTGCTAACATCAACAATCAAGAACTGGACAGGTAAATGAACAATGGCCTAACACTCAAGTTCAGCTGTTGTTCAGCTCATGGATTACAATACAACAAATCACATTTACAGTCAGCAATATTTGATCAAACTTTGCTATCATTGTACCTTCAATTCAAAACCATAATACAAATTGTAACATTATGGGCATACATATCACAATATTTGAATCCATGGTTCATACCCTGGGTTAAAGTTACAACTTGCAAAATCTTCTTACAATATGGAATGCATTATATGGTTGCATTCAATGACATTGAATGTTAAATATACATTGTCACTACATGTTTGCAATGTTGCCGGCTTGTGCACTATCTACAACAGAAATACTAGTCTGACATTTCAAAGTAATATTGGTATCCATTTGCCATCCACTTTAATCCCAAAGGGACACAGAAACTGCCCCAGACCAAACTTTGCACCAAATTGCTCACAATGTGACATTTCTCTTCTAAAATGATTATCCACATAGCTTCCTTTCATACAAATCTACCTTATGTGTGGTGACTGGTGAGAATTAATGAGAAAAGGGAGAATCCTATGAGTTGAAGATTACTATTGTCGGTTTGCATGGAATGGGGTCCTCTCCTCGAGAAAATAAAAATAAATTAAATCTACAATTTTCGGAGAATGCCTGATCGTTAAAACATCTTAATCCCAACGTCACTCATTTTCTAGAAAAGGGTGGGTGATGTTAGAACCATCACAAGCCCAATTACATTTAACGTAAGAAAGTAACAAGGTAGAGCTGATTTGGGTGAAACTTACTCTGATGAGCCTGTACTTTGGCTCGAACTTCTTAGCATTGTCAACAGAGTCATAGATCAAACCAAAACCAGTAGATTTGCCACCGCCAAAGTGTGTTCTGAACTTGAACACAAAGATTGAGTTCTGATCCTTCACTTCATACATCTTGCCCAACTTCTCCTTCAACTCAGCCTGAAAATCAAATCAACAACAAACAAACACATACGTCACCAAAACCAATCAAACAAACAGACGAAAATCGAAAGAGAGTGTAATAAGCAAGTACCTTGGAAACATTTGCTCTTCCAGGGTGAAGAACATCAATGACCTAACAACAAAGATCGGATAGAAAACAAGAGACCATTTAGGATTTTCTACTAAAAGAGAAAACCGATCGAATAAACAACAACGAGTAGAAGAGCTACTTACGAACTGCTTCCTGGAGAGAAGCCTGTTAGTCATGAACTTCCTTGTTCGAATGGTGACTGCCTTCGTGTCAGCCATGATTTCCTTGCTTCGCCTCGAACCCTAAAATCGTCTACTGCGGAAGAGAGAGAAGAGACGAAGGAAAACTAGGCAAAGTATGCTCTGAAGATCTAAAATACTAAAACCCTAATTCTGTGGGCTTACAGTTTTGTTTTGGTCGAATTTAGTCCAAGTCTATATGTCTACCCAATGAACCATTGTCCACTTTACATGGGCTGGCCTTTCCAGACCACAGGACCCGAATCATCATGCATGTTTATCTCAAAATCTGGTTTCCTTCTAGTTTCACCTTCAAACTTATTTAAAAGGCAGCTATTACTCCGCACCACCATAAATATTTTTTCACATCATTCTACTCTCCCACACCATTTACTTTCTTTTTCACACCATCATACTTTCTTTTCTCACACCACCATATAAACAAAAATCAACATTTTTTTTCCTCCACATTCAAATCGAAATGTGATTCCTCCCTCCCCCATTTGAATTTTTTCCCTCTCCCTCATTCAAATCTCTTGCAAAATCGAAATCAATATCTTCCCTTTCCCTCGAAAATCTCTTCTTTCTCCCTCAAAAGCGAAACCCTTAAAAATCAAACCCCAAATCGCAACCTCCCCAAAAACATTTAGAAAAAGAAGTAATCTCATGGAAACTTTAGAAATATTTTCAATGACAAAAACAAACTTCATAAAAAATTTCAGAAATCACAAAAAAAAAAAAAAATTTAAAAATTTGTTGAAATTTCCTATATGCCTGGAACTCTGCAAGATTTTTATTTGTCGGACAGATTTGTGCGACTTTAGTAAAATGACCATAATTTGCTCATTTTAAAACATTTTCAAGTGATTCAGGTTGTGTTTATTAGATAACTCAGAATACTACAATCTTCATGTTTGGATGAGCTTGAGAGTCGATCTTGATCGAGGATATAAGTTGGCCAAAAGTCAATGACACTATCATGTTTTCATTGCGAGACAGATTTGCGCGACTTTAGTAAAATGATCATAACTTGATCATTTCAAAACATTTTCAAGTTATTCAAGTTGTGTTTATTAGATAACTCATAGTAGTACAATTTTCATGTTTTGATGAGCTTGAGAATCGATCTCAATTAAATGTTTAAATTGGTAAAAAATTACCCTATTTTCCAAAAAAAAAATCGGTTTGAGTTTGGATTTCTCTGTTAGATTATGCATATTTATTGGTGGTGTAAGTAAGAAGAATAAAAAGTACATGGTGGTGTGAGAAAACGCTTTTGGTGATGTGGAGTAGTCGTTGCCTATTCAAAAATGCTAGGAATCCAGGTTTTTGCAACTATGTTTTGTAACCAAGGTGACGTGGCATGATCTCAAAAGAATGATAAAATTTCTAAATAGTTTATGTGTATCTCGAGGTTGTAAAAAACATCCTCTAACGATGACACATCATCCTGGTTTCCTAGCCTCACTAAAACTTATTAGTTTCGTGTTAATTCAAGGGACATTCGGAAATTTTGATTTACCTTATCACTTGATAGGATGGGGTGAGGTGACGTTTTGGTTCAAAGGATCATCTAAGATTAAATGAAGTTTTACAATAATATTTCTCTTGGTTGCAGTTGCTAAGGAGATTGTTAAAGTTGATGTGGTTGAGGTCGTGCAAAACTTTTCATCACTCATGATCTAGATCCCAAGTTGAATGAGACATTTATCGCTTTAATCTCCAAAGTCGGTAACCCGGTCTCGCCTAACAAATTTAGACCCATTGGGCGTAATGTTATATACAAGATGATTTCTAAGGTTATTGATAATCGCCTTAAACCTTTGTTAGATAACATCATTTCTCCGAATCAATGAGCTTTCCTCGGAGGCCGCTCTAGGGATGGCAGTGGGGCGGATTTTCACGAATATCCACCCCACTTGCCCCGTTTAGGGCGAATTTGGTAAAGGGTCCTTGGATCTTAGGGCGGATACGGATTTTCAATCTGTATCCGTTTATTAATCGAGGCGGATACGGATTTGGCCATATCCGCCCCACGAATATCCGTTTAATCGATAAAATTACAAAAATACCCTTCAACTATATAAAGGGATTAAACCCTTCACTCTCATCTCACATTTTCCACTTATTCTCACTCAAGATTCGACTCTCACAATCTCCTTCTCACAGTGAAGCTAGCGAAGTGTCTCCTTCAGTCCTTCTTCTCCTTCTCACAGACACTCCGACACTCGAAGGGCTCAGCTCACAGCGAAGGGTCGTCTCCTTCTCACGGACACTCAAAGTTCTCAATCTGGTCGTGGTCATCTCTGTCACATCTCCATCTCTCTGCTTCGAAAGAACGTCGAAGGGTCGTCTCCATCCCGGCCGCCTCCCTTTCCCCTCCCTTCCCCGCCTTCCTCTCTCCTCCCTCCCCTGCCTTTCCCTCTCTGCAATCAAAGATCTCTGATCAGATCAGATCTTTGATCGAATTATTATTTTTTTTGTATGGTTTTTTGTAATTTTTTGTTATAATTTTTGTATGGATTCTACCAGTGTTAATGAATGAAGTATATTTTACATGGATAACCTGCTTTTAGGATTGAACTGAGATATCTCAATTGATTTCATCCCGGCCGCTCTATAACTGATAATGCCAGTCTCGCCCATGAAACCTTCTTCCAGATGAAACACTTTCGTAAGAAAAAATAAGGCTGGAAGGCTATCAAGATTGACATGGCTAAAACATATGATAGAGTTGAATGGTCATTCTTGCTTCATCTACTAGAACAACTTGGTTTTTCGGCTGGCTGGATTCATATGATTTTCCAATGTATTTCCACCACCTCTCCAAGTTCTACTTAATGGTACCCTATTCTCCCCTATTATACCTACTAGGGGCCTTAGACAGAGAGACTTTCTCTCACCTTATCTTTTCATTCTGATTGTCGAAGCTCTTTATCGCCTTCTTGGCCGAGTAGAATCAGAGAACATCATCAAGGACATTAAAATCAGGCGTAACTCCACCTTGATCAGTCATCTATTGCATACAGAAGATCTCATGCTTTTCTGTCGTGCCTCCTTAACTGAAGCTCGTGCGGTTAAAGACACCCTTAACATTTATTGTCTCGCTTCGAGCCAAGGGGTTAATTTCGATAAACCATATATTTTCTACAGCTCTAATGTGCATCAAAGACATGCTAAGATAATTAATAAAATTCTTAGATCCAAATTTTACAATCCAAAGGACAAATACCTTGGTTTCCCTCTATTGTTTTCAAGAATTCCTTGTCGATAAAGTTAATGATAAACTCTCTGCCTGGAAGTCTAAAGTTTTTTCCTAAGCTGCGAGAATGGTTATGATTAAGACAGTGGTTAACTCCATCCGAGTCTACACCATGCAAACGTTCATTCTTCCTTGCTCCATCTCCAAGAAAATCGATAATTTGGTCCACAACTTCTGGTAGAACGAAGCAGCAGGAAATAAATCCACACACATGTGTACTTGGAATCTCATTTCCCAACCTCACAATCTCGGGTAGTCTCAATATTCCTAGCTCTAGGAACAAAAACCTAGCTCTCTTGGCTAAAAGCATGTAGCAACTCTTTTCTTTTCCTCTTAATGCCCGAGTCAAGCAACTGAAAGCTCTTTACTTCAACAGACAGAGCATTTCTCAGATTTCTAAAGCTCCTGCCATCGCGTCCTTTGCATGGAGGGGTAACATCTCATCTCTGAATAAGATTAAGCATCAATTGTTTTGGCAAGTTCGTTCGAGTACTACTATTGATCTTTGGCGAGATTGTTGGGTCAAACACAGCTTACTCCTTTAGGATTGTATCCTCGACTCGTTTGCTCATGACCTCCCTATCAATGTTTATGACCTTTGGGTCTGATAATGAGCACAGACCCCGATGGAACTTCGGTTTGATTCACTCTTTATTCCCCGGTCCGGTCGCCACTGAAATTGTTCACATTGTCTGATTCTTTGACTTGCTTATTTGGTTACCTGACAAACTAGGGAACTCCACGGTCAAGAGTGCGATCTAAACTTTTTTTAGGGTAACCTTTGTAGGCTCTACCTCTCTTCCCCAACCAATCACCTTTGAACACAATATTCTTAGCTATCTTTGGTGGATTAGGGCCCCGCAGAGCGCTCTTTTCCTCCTTTGGAAGATTACCCAGAATATTCTGCCTACTAGAGCCAATCTATTTAGACTGCACACCACCACTGCAGATCAATGTCATTTTTGTAACAATCACTCTGAAGATGTCATCCATCTTTTCTTCTTATGTCCGATCATTCATAATCTCTGACGAATCTCGTCGATTCCTATTGACTGACATGCCGAAAATTTCACCACACCCAATATCTCCCTCTTCTTCAATTTTATATGGAAATCTGCTAAAGTCCACCCGGAAATTAAAGATGAGATGCTTTCTCAGTTTGCTTCCTTTTTGTGCATTATCTGGTACACCAAAAATAACTGTGTTTTTAACAACTACATGTTGTGCCTGACCAAATTTATTGCTAATTTTCAGCTTACTTGGAGTACCTGACATCTCACTTGGTTCTCTAGTCCACAACGTCCTTCCTCTGAGCCCACGACCATCCATCACGTGATTGAAAATGTAATTACAGAACCCCACCCTTGCAACCCTAGTCTGATCTCAGATACTCCGGTAACTATCCAGTTCGGTCCACCCACAGAGTCCGTTCATTCATGCATAGATCTGATCACAACTCAGATCTTTTGTGCCAGACATCATACCCTCAACATCAGCCCAAGCATATCTCAATCTTTCCCTTTCACTCTCCAACAGAATGATATTATTATTACTTATGATGCTAGCTTTTTGGCTAATTCCAAACAGGGAGCGATTGGAGTGCATGCAATGAATCTTCAAGGTGAGGTGGTAACCACAGTCGCCAGCCCTATTACAGTAATAGTGTTGGATAGTACCATGGCTGAATGTTATGCAGCAGATGCGATTTTACTTCTAATCCAGGCTCGACAGTGGAGGACAAGATTACTTCTAGGAAATTCAAGGACTCTTAATTTCGTTTTGAAAAACCCTAAGATGCCAACACGTTGGGTGTGGCGTCCCCTTATTAGTAATATCACACGTTTACTTTATTTTCAATCATTTTGGTACTGTAATTTTATTGATCGAGCTCTCAATACTGAAGCTCATACTCTAACAAATTTTGCGAGACATCAGTACTGTAATATTATTTACTAATGAATTTGCTATTTAACCACAAAAAAAAAAGGAATTGAATCGATATGGAATCAGGAATAGTCAGTGGCCCAATTGGAACATTTATGTGTTCTCAGAATTACATTAGTTAACCTCTTACTCTTTGAATAAAACATTTTAGAACTCAAGACCAAGAGGAACTTGCACCCACCCTATTTACAAATAGTAGAAATTTCAAGTAATATAGGAACATTGAGACATTAGGACTCCCTTTGGCATTCAAAGAAAATTACCATTAGAGTCGAGTCAATTTAGATCAACTAAAATTTCACAACAAACTAATCCATAAAAAAAAAATCGAAAGTATCAGGTCTATATTAATTCGAATCTTGCTTGATCTAGAACCTTAGCAATAACTATCGAATTAAACTAAACAAACTGAATGCGGATTTGGGATATATGTATTATCTCGGAACCACTTTTATGGACCCTGAACGAATTGGGTATCAGGTTTAATCAGACCAATTGCCAACCCCAGTGTTCTAAAAATCGCTAGGCGGTGGGCGGGTGGCCAGCAGGTGCCTAGCGCCTAGGCGGTTTTAGATTTTGTATTATAATTTTCATAATTTACAAAAATTTAGCATAATACATTAATATTTTATCAATTAGTTCCAATTTAATGCCAGAATAGTAATACATATGAAAAATTATAAACATGAAAAATTAAGCTTACATTAAAATTTATAATAGCATAAGTTGCATAACATAGAGTTTCAACAACATAGAGGAAAAAACATACTTGAAAGTTGAAAGTGATAGTTGAACTTGAAATGCTAGGCCTCTATCTCTTCTTCATATCCTTCCATTTCAACAACTCTCTCCGTGTCAGACTCAAACTCAACATCCTCCTCCCCTTCTCCTTCCCCTTCAATGTCCTCATCAGATACAAAATCTTCTTCATGAAGTTCTCTTACTTCAACATTTCTAGAACTTCTCCTAGGCTCTAGAATACAATCCGCCTCCGATATCTCTCCAACTATTTCCAAGGGGACAACTTCTTCATCGCCACCATCAACAATCCATCCTTGCGCCTGACTAGCTTCACTAGCAAGTAGTACATCTACTCCCTTCTCCCTCTCCCTTTTGTTCTTGTTTATAATCTTGGCATTGAATTGGACATAGACTAAGTTATTCAACCTTGTTGCATCTAGTCTATTCCTTTTCTTTGTATGTACCCCCTCAAAAGTGCTCCAAGTTCTCTCACACCTGGAAGAACTTGTAGTCAACGAGAGAATCCTTATAGCCATTCTTTGCAATTTCGGCACACCATTTCCATAGTTTAACCACCATCCAACTGAATAAGGAAAAAAAAACATAACATTTGTTACATTAGTAATAAAAACATTAAATAGTAATTAGTAGTAAATAAGTTAAATAACAAATTAATTGTGAATGTTCAATTATTCATACATACCCGGATCATAATTGTCATCATTCGTAGCGCATCCCTTCTCGGCCAAAGCTCTTCCAAAGACACCCTCTTTTTTCTTATATTTCAACAACTCTATATTCGTCACTTCATTTTGTGCATCAAAGTCATCGGGGTAGAATGTCTCAATACAAGTAAAAACCCCATCCATTATAGTTTCATCATATTGTATTCTTTCATCTTTGTAGAAATAATACGGATTCAAGAAGTAGCCCGCCAAATGTAATGGACTATCAAGCCGATCACGAGCTTTTGTATCAATGATATCTATGATTGGACGATAGTTAGCCTCTTGATTTTTGAATGCTTCTTTAATCTCTTTCCTTGCTTCTAGTAGTTCTCCATATAAAAAGGCCATTGATGGCTTCCTATCCCCATCAACAAGGCGAAGCACCTTAACTAAAGGAGCAAACACTTTCAAGCAAAATGACACCCCATTCCAAAAACTCAAACTCAAAATGGTGGAATATGCCACCTTCCCTTTTGTACTCTTGGAGTGTTTGCATTGAACCCATGCATCACTAGCAACCATAGACCTCAACTCATTTTTCTTTTCCATCAAGCTTTGCAAAGTGAGGAAAGAAGTTGCAAATCTAGTGACCCCCGGCCTCACTATGTCTCTTTTTTTTGTATACTTTCTCATTAATGCCAAGGTCTTATGATGTGCATAAATGAAGATAGTACATGCCTTTGCCTTCTCAATGACTCCTTTGAACCTAGGTTGGTTACCAATTTCTTGAAGCATGAGGTTCAATGTGTGAGTCGCACATGAAGTCCAAAATATGTTTGGCCTCTTCAACTTCAACATCCCCGCTGCCGCCATATTGTTAGAAGCATTGTCCGTCACCACTTGAATTACATTTTGTGGCCCAATTTCTTCAATACACTTGTCAACATATTCAAATATATAGGACCCGGTGTGTGCTTCCTCGGAGTCTTCCTTAGAAGAAAGGAAAGTTGTGCCTTCTTTGCAATTAACACATAAATTCATAATGCTTCTTCTTTTCCGGTCAGTCCAAGCATCGGTCATAATTGAGCAACCATTCTTTGCCCACTCTTCTTCTTGCTTCTTAAGTGATTTTTTAGTTCTCTCAAACTCTTCCTTCAATAATGGCTCCCTTAATAGATATTGGCTTGGAGGTCGACAACCTGGCCCAAATTGACCAACCGCTTCCATGAATTTTTGAAAGCTATCATTATCTATAGCATGAAAAGGAATACCAGCTTCATACACCCATCGAGCCAACCATTGATGCACTTTATGTGTTCTTTCCTTCCAAAGTGCATCATTAATATTTTGTTGTCGCATCTTCTTGCTTCCTTCCATTGAAGAATCGGGATTGATGGAAGATGCAAACTTATCCATAGACCCAAGTAAAAGTGGTCTTTTTCTTGACTCTGTAACTTCAACTTCTTCATCTCCTTCTGTAATTTTTTTAAGTTGAACTTCTTCCCTTGCTTCCTCATCATTTTTTTTAATTTGTTTCTTCTTATTTTTTGTTGCTTCTATAGCGGCTTTACATATGGTTTTATCATCATCCGAAGACTTCGTGCACTTGGCTACACTTCCTGGTATGTTGGCCACGTGTAGCTTCATTATATATATTCCACCACTATATATTTTCCCACACAACTTACACTTCAACTTATCTAAGTTGTTCGGATCTGCCAATGTCGCATACTCCCATCCTACATCATTTGAGCCACGCTTCAAAGAAGAACTTTCTACTTCTGACATTGTATTAGATGCTGCAGAAGATGACATTACACAGGAATTGTACCTAAACAAGCCATTAACAAAATAAATAATATTGATTATTGGAAAACAAATAATATGTCAAATATTAATCAACATAAGATCACTCTTTTATCCAAGGAAATAGTTATTTTTTCCTTTATTTTAGATCATTCAAATTCTTACCATTTCTTTGCCAAATCCTCTGTTTGTAAACACATAGCTAGAAGCCTAGAACTAAGAAGCCTAGAAGAAGAAGATTGATCCTCTGTTGGACCAATATTACCTAATCCACCTCATGGATTGAAACATGGAACTAAAAGTACAACTGTGAAATGCGGAACTCATTCAATATGAACTCACCTGGCCACAACGGCACCACCATTCGAACCACATTTTCAAAAAGTTCAACACACTGGATTCAATGATTCATCCAACACTAATCAAAGGTTGCTCAGTCATTAATTGTTTGTAATTGATTGGGGATTAACTTTGGAAATTACTAATTAGAAATTAGAATGGAAATTTTAAATTTGGGAGAAGTCAGAGTACCCGCTGGAAAGAGATCGACGAACAAGTGAACAACCAAGGAAACGCAAAGACTCTGAGCTTGGAGTCGCTGGAGCGTCTAGACTGGAGACTCTTGTCTGGCAGCTTACACTACGTTGTAGCCTCTCTCTTCTTCCTCTTCCTCTTCCTCTTCCTCTTCCCCTTCTTCTTTAGGTATAGTACAAGTCCTCAATCCAAACTTCAAAAGTGGAGCGAAATGCTTCGCTTGCAGCGGAGAAGCAGAGCGATACCTGTCGGGAAACTCTTATTCGTCTTCCCCTTCTTCCCCTTATTCTTCTCCTTCTTCTCATTCTTCTTCTCCTTCTTCCCCTTTTCTTTTCTCTCTGTTTTGCAAAACCTAAAAATTTCGATGGGTATTTGGTCTATTGGTTTTGGTTATTTGCAGCCAGAGAAAGGAAAAAAAAACAAAAAAAACGCCCAGCTCGCCCAAGCCCGCCTAGGCGCCCTGACCGATTTTTCCCTCCGCCCAGCAACTAGTCTAGGCGTCTCTCTACCTACTAGCAGCCGCCCAGGCTGCTTTTTAGAACACTGGCCAACCCTACTTCAAATAAGTGACGTGAATAAATTAAAATCCTTTATTTAATCGAACATTTCAAAGCAAACCAACACCTATAACGCGAGCAATCCAATATAAAATACATTATTTGACTTCACCAACAAATGTGATTTGAAAATACAACAAACACAACCCAACTTGGACTGCAAAAGAGGGAGAGGGAGTAGGAGGAGAATTTCGAGATGGCAACGAGGCAGATTTGGGCAAATCCATCCCCGCCCCGCTGGAGATAGCGGATCCTCGAATTCGCTCCGAATATCCATTTATACTATTTGTTAAAAACTATGCTCGATCCAGTCGGATTGGCGGATATCCGCCCCACCCCGAATATCTGTTTAAAAAAACAAAAACAGTATTTTATTAGCCCATGAACTGAATGATGATGATGATGGCTAAGGCCAACAATGTAAGATAAGCACCCATGCATGTTTTTGTATTCTGTGAATTTCTGTTTCATCATCAGATTATTGAGTTGGAGGATCAAAGATGCCATCAACTTGGGTAGGGGCCTCAGCAAGGAAAAGGGCATCAAGCAACACAAGAATAAGGTCAAGGAGCACTCATCCATGTTCCTGAATTCCTTGCCTTCAACCGATTTTGAGATTTCAATTCATTCAGAATTGGAGTCACCTTGCAAGGTTCGATGTGCTGACTAATTTCATGATAAACCAACAATCACAATAAAAACGTTTTTTATGTCAGATTGGTTGAATTACCCAACTATCAACCCATTTAAAAAATTTCCATCCATGATAACTTGTAGATAGTAAATAACTAAATATGAATTTCAATAAAAATACAAGAAATCTTATTTGTGCCATAAATTAATGGTTGCTCTTTCACCGTCCAGTCCTTGTTGATTCGAACCCTTAACAGATGGTGGCCAAATATTTATTTTCAGGGAGCAAAACATCAAAAGATTGATGAAACTTGACCTTATGATATTTGTTTCCCGATCCCCCTTCTGAAACTTGTTTGTCTAGGGGCCACAACATGACCACAACATCATGAGATTGATGAAACTTGACCTTTCTTCCACTCTCCTTCTTCTTATCAGATAGAGAAAAAGGCGAGAGAGAGAGAGAGATAGGCTGATAAGAGAAACCTTGATGAAAAGTGATATTTCTTCCGCTCCTCCCCCCAAAATAAAAACTGAAAGCAATAAACAAAAAACTAAAATAAAAACTTGTATTGCTTGCCTAAACTCTATTACATCATATATATTTATAATTGGAAGCAAAAATAATACTTCCTAATTGAATTCAAACCTAATTCTAATAAAACAATAACTCCTAATTCAAAACAAGCTAATATTCCATAAAATAGAATATTGTTCTAACTAAGACATTCTAATCTCAAGTAAATACTAAGTAAGATTGGCATCCTAACATCCCACGCCGCCTGAAAATCTGGAAAACGTACACGAAACTGCTCGTAGTCTTCCCAAGTAGCTTCCTCCACAGGACGGTCGGTCCACTTGATAAGCCAGCGTGTAACGACCTTATTATTGCGTTCAAATAATCCTCGATCAAGTAGTTTCTCCGGGACCCATGAGGGTTCATCGGTAAGAATAGGTAAAGTTGGGTCCAGAGTAATACCATTACCTAACTTCTTCTTTAAAAGATAAACATGGAAAACGTGGTGGATACGAGACTCAGCCGGAAAATCAAGTTTGTAAGCCACAAAACCGATCTTTTCAAGGATTCGAAAATGCCCATGAATTTTGAGAGAGAGCTTTGAGTAATTCTAAGATACAGCAGTGGATTGTCGATATGGTTGCAGTCGTAAGAAAACCCAATCATTAACTTAAAAATGGCGCTCAGTGCGCTTACCATCAACATATATTTTCATACGGTCCCGAACCTAATGAAGGTTATTGGTGGCCAAATATTTATTTTCAGGGAGCAAAAATCAAAAGATTGATGAAACTTGACCTTATGTATATGTTTTATGATCCCCCTTTTGAAACTTGTTTGTCTAGGGGCCACAACATCATGAGATTGATGAAACTTGACCTTTCTTCCACTCTCCTTCTTCTTATCAGATAGAGAAAAAGGCAAGAGGGAGAGATATGCTGATAAGAGAAACCTTGATAAAAAAAGTGATATTTCTTCCACTCCTCCCCCGAAACCCAGCCACCCATGGCTGACCCTGAAACAGAAAGGCAAGAGAGAGAGATATGTTGATAAGAGAACCCTTGGCTTTGTTGAGAAATTTGAAGAGAACTCTCCAGCAACTCAGCGAGAGAGAAGAGAAGGACAGAGTGAGAGGCGCATAGGAAAAAGGAAGAAGTGACGGGTGGGTTAGGGTTTTTCTCTCCTTTAAGGATTAAAGCTATTTTAGTAAATTCTCTATACAAGCGAATATTCGTGAGGTGGATATGGCCAAATTCGCATTCGCTCCGAATATATGACATATACTGTTTGGATCCCTGAAACTGTCTCGAAAATCGTTTAGGCACATCCAAAACTGCCCCATTCAAAGGGGGTGGGGAAGATATCCGTGAAAATCCGCCCCACTATCATCCCTATTAGAATTTTCCTAATTAAATGAACCACTGTCATCCCTAGAAGAATTTTCCCATTTGAATGAACGAATACGGTGGCAATTAAATGGTGTGACGCCTTGCATTCCATTTTAAGAGCGTGGGTAGCAATATTACTATAGACAAACACCTTTTTACTCTCCTGTTTTAAGTTGTAGTTTTGCTAGCTTTAGAGCACGAGCTTTCTTTTCAAACGATAATTGGTATAATTTCTTTATTTTTCGGAAGCTGCTATGAGCATTTCCTTGAATGTTTATGGGTAAATATACATATACCGTATTGGAGTATTATAAAGGTGACTTTTGAAAATATTTGTAATTAAATATTGGTGAGACTCCTATATGAGTGTTGTTGAATTAACTGATTATTTTTACACATGGGATATGATGATTTTTTTCTAAACTTGCTTTTGGAAAGCATCTCCAGCTAATTTTCCTTTTTTTTTCCCCTATCATTAATCTCCTAAATGCTAGTCTCTTATTTTTCATAATGTGTAAGAATACTTATTAGCTTTCCAATGAGTCTGTAATTTATCATTAAAATTTACACAAATTTTCTTTTGTATTTTGACTAGCATATTACCCGTGTCGTTAGCACTTCACATACAATTTTTTTGCTTTCAATTATCATGTACTGTACACCGTCACCACCATTTCGATCATAAAAAAAAAAAAATATATATATATATATATATATATAAATAAAATTATATTTTAGAATGTAAACTAATTTCTTTTAGGGTCAAACTCGAGTAAATTAGAATCTATTGAATATTCGGGTTTTTTTTAATATTCATTAAAAAGTCCGTCTGTTTCTTTGAATAATATTATAGTTAGGCATGAAAATATTAAATATACTTACATGTTTTTTATAATAAAATACATATTTTGAAATTTTCAATGTTTATATTGTTTATTGATTTTGTAGGAAAGATCTTCAAAATTAAATTTCGACGGTACCAAATGTACAAAAATCTGACAACTACATAGATAGTTATGATAATTTTCGTTTTGGAAAAAAAAAAAAAAAAACACAATACTTTATATCTCCACCACATGTACATTTTACCAACTTTTTCATTTTCTTTACCCTCCAACATGTTTTATATTTACGAACATGTCATTATAGGAATTGAATCTCAACCCTCAACACATTTCTCAACTTTCAATCTTAGGCATATTTTATCTCCAATCCTCAAGTTTGTCCCAGTCAGCAATGAATAGTAAAACACCTATATAAATTGTAATATAGATTATGATTATTATTAATCCCTAGAGTCTTCGGAAGTTTTTGTTTGGAAGAAGATTTTTCCGTTTTTCTCTCATATAATTTCTCTCAGAGTTGACCAAGAGAATAAATTAACTTTATAATTATTTTAAGAAAAATCACAAAAGAAATTGTTAGCCAATTCCATGATTCAATGAATTACAGGTCAACTCTGAGAGAAATTATATGAGCTAATTGGCTAACAATTATATATATATGATTTATTTATTTACTATCCGATAGTAATTAAAATTATTAGATATTAATGTATCAACGTTCTCCAAATAAGTCACTAAATTACCAAATACAAAAATAAATTACAGGTTACCATTTTGTCCATGGACTTTTAAATCTAGCCCTTACCTCAATGTACTTCAAGTAATTGTACGTTAACATGGAGTGCATATTTTAGCATTCCGAAATATTGACGCACACATGGACATTCAATGTTCAAGTTCGTAAAAATTTAGGAGATTTAGAATTATTACTTAAGTGATCCTTACAGTTTGGACCTTTAGGTGTTAGGCCCACATCATGAACTCAAAAATTTGGATAGGACTTGGGTATCCCGCTGAAGCCCATTTCAATTTTTGATATTCAAAATGACATCATGAGAAATATTTTAAAAAACTCTAAATTGTTTCACATTTTGTACATGCTGAAGGATCAGATGCTAAAATTTATTTTTGAAAAATAATAAAACAAATGAAGGAGATGGAGTGATGTCACGTGTAGAATCTTTCATCTAAAGCCATTGGATGGTCTTGAGATGTGCAATATGAAGATATTTCTTTTTTACTTGTGATGAAACATGAAATCATCACACAAAGAGCTTTCCTCCTCCTGAAACCACCTCCTCATCCTCTGTTTCACTTCTCTTTTACCCCAAAGTCTCAAATCTTCCTGTCACCCAACAACAACTTCTTTTCCACTCTCTTGAAACAGAAATAAAATTTTTGGATTAAGAAAACAAATGAGTAATTCTACCTATCGAGGAAATGGGCGAGGGAGGCTCCCTCGCACGTGCCCTCGACTTTGGTTTCAAAAAAAAAAAAGAGGGAATCTGAAATTCGAAATTAAAAGGCGATTTAAGAGGGAGGGAGGGAGGGAACAGTCTCCCTCTCCCAAATACACTCGACACAAGGGTACATACCGATTGTAGCTGTTGTTTTCGTGATTGGGTTCGGTTATTACACCACAATTTTCATCTTTATGGAGGAGTTGTGGGGTTTGAAGAGCTCAAATGGGTTGTTGAACGGTTTGGTCTTCACTTGCTCGATTGTCATGTGTGTGATATCGTTCTTGTACTGTCTTTTCCGTGATCCAGGCCGTCCTCTGTTTGATTACGTACCGGAAATGAGCGAAGAGGATCTTTCGGAACAAGGGTTGAAGAAAAATGTGAGTTTTCTGAATGCCTTCTATTTGTTTGATGTTATGATTCTATCATTTCTATTGTTTGTAGTGAAAGGTATGCAAAATTATTGTCGTATACTTTGAATTTTAAGTGAAGCCGAGCATTTTTCAATTTCGCACATTCTCAGATTCGACGGGCGAATGTGCGAATGTCGTACACTGCAAACAGCTCATCGTGATTTTATTCAGGGTGTTATCGCGGGAACAATTATCTTATTTTTAAGTAATGGCACAAGTTCGCACATTCTCATATTCGACGAAGAATTGTTCTTCATCTATCTCCTTCCCACAATAATCTTCAATGCAGGGTAAGTTGTACATCACAGAAAATTACACACTCAAGAAACTTACTTTTATTTAAATTAGACTCTTGTTTCAACAGATTTCAGGTGAAGAAAAAGCAATTCTTTCGGAATTTTCTACTATAATTTTATTTGGCGTGTTCGGGGTTTTCATTTCATCAGGAAGCATAGCTGCAGGCAGTGTTCTAAAAATCGCTAGGCGCTGGGCGGGCGGCGAGCAGGTGCCTAGCGCCCAGGGGCCTAGGTGGTCTTAGGTTTTGTATTATAACTTTAATAATTTACAAAAGTTAAGCATAATAACTTATCAATTACATCCAATTTAATGCCAATATACATATGCAAAATTTAAAAACATGAAAAATTAACAATCGCGAACAAAAGTTATTAAAACTCAAATGATTGAAGTTGGTCATAATGGGTACTTTATATAAATTTGAATTTGTGTACTCTTTTATTTTTCTTCAAATTGCATGAATAATCTCAGTTATGTTTGATAAAATCTACATTAGTAAAATTGGTACCGGCAGATCATTTGAGAATTTCATTAAGTAATCATCATTTGCTACATTTAGACATATATTGAATAAAAAAACAATTAAATAGTTTATTTCTATAAAATAGGAAAGAAAAATAAAATAAGAACACAATCAGCTTTATTAAAAAATTAAAAAATTAAAAAATTAAAAAATTAAAAAATTAAAAAATTAAAAAATTAAAAAATTAAAAAATTAAAAAATTAAAAAATTAAAAAAAATAAAAATTGCCCAGCCCGCCTAGATCCTGCCTAGACTGCCTAAATCCCGCCCAGACTGCCCGCCCAGCCATTTATCTGGGCGGTTTTCCACCTTCTAGCGCCTAGGCCAATTTTTAGAACACTGGCTGCAGGTGATTGTTGTTTACATCTCCTTAGCAGTTTCATTGTCAGCATTTCGGAATGTTTATTTAATTTTGCTTTGCTTCTAAGTCATTTAACTTACTGAAACAATATGTTATAGGCAGTTGGTGGATTTTTTCAAAGATTGGGTTCGTTGGACTAAATATACGAGACTATCTTGGTTCGAGACATTCATGCGTTTCTTAACACTACTTCTATTGAAGTTTTAAATTCATGCGATGGGGTTTTCTCATTCTTCTATACCTTCACCTTCTGCAGGCATGCATTTGCAACAATGTCTTTTATTGCGGAGACATTCATCTTTCTGTATGTAGGAATGGATGCTCTTGACATTGAAAAGTGGAAGATGAGCAAAGCCAGGTAAAAAATATATGACTAGTTTTCTTATTCGAGGTTGGTTTCTTCATCTTAACAACATTATACTTCTTAAACGTTATATGATGTTGCAGTGTCTGGACATCTGTTGGTATTTGCACTTCCATTATCTTCCTAACATTACTTGGAAGCGCTGCATTTGTGTTTCCTCTCTCTGCTCTATCTAATTACATGAACAAAAATGCTGAGAGAGTGACGATAACATTCAAACACTAGGTGGGTATTCACTGCTTCCTCTTCTAGGACATTACTACATCAAGTCAAAGTTTAGTACCCCTATCGAAAGCTTCTAAATACTCCAAATTCTATGTAGGTTATAGTCTGGTGGGCTGGACTAATGAGAGGAACTGTTTCAATAGCTTTGCCTTTCAATCAGGTACTTCACATTAGCAAGAATTGATTAGTATATTTCATGCTTCAGTCGAACATTCATAATAGGATAACTAACAATCCTGAACTTTTTCATATGTGAAGTTTACGTATTCTGGGATTACATCGAATCCCACTCAAGCAACAATGGTTACTAGCACTGTGATCGTCGTATTTTTTACTACACTGGTAAGAAATCTGAAACTATCAGTAAATAGCTTATGATATCAAATGCTAATAATTGATCAAGTTTTTTCTTCTACAGGTGTTTGGTTCATTTACAAAGCCGCTTGTAAACCTTCTGATTCCTCAACATGCACTAGACAATACAGAAAACACATCAAGAGATGAACTCAACCTTCCTCTAATTGCTGTGGAAGATTCCACTACAACCAACATGGTGCGCGCAAGGAACAGTTTGTCAATGTTATTAAACAGACCAGTTTACGCCATTCATTACTATTGGAGGCAATTCGATGACACTTACATGAGGCCTGTATTTGGCGGAGCTCGAAATTGAGCCTGCGATCAATGTAACAAGGTCATACCATGTTTTATACTACTTTGAAAGTGTAAAACAAGATGCTAATCAATAGCTGGAAATTGTATATAGTGAGAGATTAATGAAATTCATTGGGGAAACATTTGCCCGCCCATTCTTCTTGCCATGATCCCCCAAATAAGTTCATTTATCACTTGGAACCCCTGAAAATTTTAGCATCAATTGTTCCTCAGTGCAATTGTTTAGGTATTAACTTTCAGGAGCACAAACCGAACATATTGGCATCAATTCCACTGAATAGTTCACTAGAAAGAAAGTTTTTGCTTTCGGATGTCAAAATACTAGGTTGTCATTCAAAGGCTCAAACAAGAATTGAATTACACCATTTGAGCATAAGGTAGGATGCGATAGACCTTGATAATAAAGAAGACCAAATGTTGGATTAAATTCGAACAAAATTCGAATTAGAAGCAAGTTTGTATCTACTGAACAATTGATTTCTAAAACATCATCCCCCGACTGCATTATACACTTAAAAATACTGAAACTCACATCATCTCATATTAGACAGACATGGTGTGCTGAAGCTGAAAACTGAACTTGAACATTCCATCATCTTGAACAATGTTTCTTCATCTCAGCGTTGCTAAATAAGGGCTGCACACCGCCAAGGAAATCAAAAGTCCAGTTGGAGCGTGTTCAGCATGCCCCACTATTCGTTAAGCGTTGTTCATGTGATTTTTCTCAAGAAAGCTTCCGCTCGTTGTTCGAACATTGGAAGGCCCCACTCATGTTGAACTATGTCGAGGTTGTCTTTCTCTGCACCTAAGCTCTGCAAAAGAATGAAACATCACAGGGTCACAATCTTTCTTCAGAAGAGAATTTAGGTTTGGATGAGAAGCATCGTAAAGAAAGCATGATTTATCCAAATTCAAATATTATAATGGAGATCTGACATGCAGCTTGTCAGTTCTTCCTAGTTTATGCCAACATACTCGTGATCTAGTGACTAGTGAGAACTGGTATCGGTATTTGACACTCTCACCAGGTACAGTTTTTTTACAAAAAGTACATAAAGAAATGCGAGCTTGTTGCATTGTCAAACAAAGGAGATACCATAAAAACATTTGTAGAAAGCAATGCAGATGTTCTACAGCTATTTCCAGAAAGGATAACATATAAATAGATATCAGGATAGGCAATTCTGTATAAAAAAAATAAAAAGCTGGGAGGCTACGTCAAAAGAATGGCTACGTTCCCAGGTTCCTCCTTGGAAAAAACAAGGTCTAGTCTAGTCTAATACAGCTGATCATAGTTATCAAAACATTTATCGTATCCTATACCGGAAACCTAAATTTAAGATACATGTATCGTAACGTAGCGTGTATAAAAAATACGGTGCAAATTAATATACAAATAGAAATATACTATATATTTAAGCATATAAACTATATATTTAAACATATAAGAGACATAAATAAGACTTATTCAAGCAAGGACCTCCCACAAACACTTCCATTGATATATGTATGTGTTACACATATTAATAGTAGTAGTTGCCTGCTATTGATTATCATATCCATTCATGTCACTGACAGTACATCCTTGCGTCATCTTATATCGATATATCTATTTTATAGACCGTATTGATGAGGCTTAGATATGATACATATCGTGTATAGTATCGTATCTTATCGTAAGATATTGACAACTATGCAGCTGATAAGTCAAATTCTTGTGAATTCTTGATTCCGATATCCTGTCAAATTTGACGGATGCCAACAATTCTAAAACTAAATGGCCATACTGCTTGAACACCTACATGTAACTTGGGATTCACTTCATATAGAACAGCCAAAGCTAACAACATCTGCTTTTAGTATTTTGAACTCTAACGTTGTTAAGCTAATCAGATGAAAACCCACCAAAGAAAAAGCATACCTTTGAAGGATCAAACCCAAAACCACTCATTTGCATCATTCTTTGTGTATCATCAGTGGCTGCATAGAATAATTACAAATGTCAGTTCTCAAAATGTGGTGACACTTGGAGACCCATTTTCTCTAATCCTGATGTTGAGTTTTTCAAACACAAAAAAGAATATGAATATCAAGTCCAATATGTATCCTAAACTTTGTAGCTGATACTGACCATTTTCTTCTCCCAATATGAGGCTGAACAATCCCCTTAATCCAAACAAATTGAGAAAGTACTTGTTCAAAATGATGGAAAGTCATCATAATGGTAAAGTATACAAGATATACAAGTATAAAGCTTAATTAATCAAACTAGCAGTCAGAGGAGAGCACAAAATAACTTCTTCCAAAAAGCCATCAGAAAACTAATGTTCATTCCCCCGTCGAATTTGAGAATGTGCGAAATTGAAAAATGCTCGGCTTCACTTAAAATTCAAAGTATACGACAATCATTTTGCATACCTTTCACTACAAACAATAGAAATGATAGAAGCATAACATCAAACAAATAGAAGGCATTCAGAAAACTCACATTTTTCTTCAACCCTTGTTCCGAAAGATCCTCTTCGCTCATTTCCGGTACGTAATCAAACGGAGGACGGCCTGGATCACGGAAAAGACAGTACAAGAACGATACAACACACATGACAACGCCTTCCAAAAAAACACACATGACAATCGAGCAAGTGAAGACCAAACTGTTCAACAACTCATTTGAGCTCTTCAAACCCCACAACTCCTCCATAAAGATGAAAATTGTGGTGTAATAACCGAACCCAATCACGAAAACAACAACTACAATCGATATGTACCCCTGTGTCGAGCGTATTTGGGAGAGGGAGACTGTTCCCTCCCTCTTAAATTGCTTTTTCATTTCGAATTTCAGATTCCCTTTTTTTTTTTTTTTTGGAAACCAAAGTCGAGGGCACGTGCGAGGGAGCCTCCCTCGCCCATTTCCTCGACAGGTAGAATTACTCAAACAGGAATTCTAATGGCGAGGAAATGAGCGAGGGGAGTGAGGTGGAGGGGGGAGAACCATTCACCCCCTTCGGGATGCGCGCAAGAAAAGTCAACACACGCATCCCGAGGGGGTGAATGGTTCTCCCCCCTCCACCTCACTCCCCTCGCTCATTTCCTCGCCATGTAGCCTCTAATTGACAAAGCTAAGAACATAAATCTCTGCTCTAGGAGAGCTGCTAACTGTTGAGGGAAACAACGAGGAAAACAGCGAGGGACCCCACCAGGGGGGAGGGAGGGAGGAGGGGGGTGAGCCGTCCATCTTTCTCCGGGATGTGCGCTTGACTTTTCAATGCACATATCCCAAAAGTTCAAACACGCATCCCGAAAGGGATGGACGGCTCCCCCACTGTGGGGTCCCTCGCTGTTTTCCTCTCCATTTCCCTCGATAGTTAGAATTTTTCCTAGAGAGAGATTACAAACCTCCTCGAATTGCGTGAGGTACAAAAAAAAAAAAAAAAAGGAGAGAGTTTTGTTTTGGGGGATGGAAGCAATTAAACCAACAACCAACCTTGCAAGAAAAGAGTTAAGAGACCACTCAACTCATTCGAAGTATCTCCTTCTCTTCTCTTCTCTTACCTGTGCTTCTCTATGCGAAGCGAAGTTCATCGTCAATGGTGGTGGAGTCAGATCGCTCTTTTCGAGTCTCTGATCTTCCTTTCTCTTGGAACTCTCTTTCTCCCCTACTTTTTCTTTTTCTTTTTCTTTTGTACGACTGGGATGGGGTGGGGTTTTATCAATTAGGCGAGGGTTTGGCGGTGAGATTTTTCAATCCATATTTGTAAACTTTTCTCACAATCCACAAGAAATTCAGTAGTTGTATGAAACAAACAAAAGGTTGGGTGTTGTGGAGAGGAATCTAATAAGAGGTTGATTTTGCAGAAAACAATGTTGAATCTCATTGATCTAAAAGGCAGGTTTTGTGTTTTGAGTCCAAGTGGAGAGTTGTTTGATTAGGGGAAGGTAATGAATTCCTCCTCATCCCCGACATCCACTTAGAAGGATCACAAAGCATGGATTTAATTTTAGCCAATAAAGACAGGCACCTCACCCTGCTTGCCTGGCATTTTTACTATACATACTTACACCAAACTCTAAAACATTAGGTACTAGGGGTGGGCATCCCATCCCGCAATCCCGTTCCCGTCTCGATCCCGTCCCGATTTTTCCGGGTCTTAATGGGATTGAATAATTTCATCCCGATCCCGTCCCGTCCCGATCTAGAATGGGATGGGATGGGATGAAGATTTTCAATCCCGTCAATCCCGTCCCGTCCCGAACTATTATTTACTTATTTATTTATTCTATGAACATTTGCATAAAATGTTCATGTTTCCAGCAGGCCTAGCAGGCCCAGCAGGCTTAGTGTAAAGGTTGCTTCAGGTTTAAGCCTGAATCCAGTTGAAGACAGTGGGGTTGATCCACCACCTGTTAATGTGGCTGGCCATACTGTATGATGGCACTTGTTTTTGTAAGCGTAGTTTTAGAAGGCTGGTGTTAATAGGATTGGGATGTTTCCCTCTGATTCTAGCAAGTAGTCACTAATGTATTTCTCATTTCATGTCGGATGGAAGAGATGGGGTTTTGTATCTTCTCTGAGATGAATGACTTCTCTGCAAAACAAGGCATATATTGCTCTACATTGTCTACAACCCTTCCATCAGAACTTTTATTCCAGTGTTGCTGTATATTCAGCTCAGTTTTTGTAAGTGATCTCTGCTAGTTTATGTTCTGATTTCAGTGAGTAGTCATATTCCTTTGCATGCTTGTTAGATGTCGTCATCATTTTGGATTCTAAACTCATTTTACACGCTTTGACGATGAAACATTGATATAGTTGAGGTCTGATTTTATGTTGAGTTTGTTACTTGTCACAAAATATTAGCTTATACATTTAGGATCATTATGTCATGCGGGGGTCAAGAGATAGCCTAGCTGTCACCCCAGCTCCAAAAATCCCTTGATCAAGATAGAACTGATTGATGGATAATTCTTCAACTTGCTAATCCTGATCATGGGATACCTGTTGTTTCAGCCTTCATGCAGAGTACATGGGAATATTTTTCACAGTTTCCCTATGGTACATTTCTAAAAAATTACTGACTTTGGTTGCAAGCTAACTACAAGTAGCTTAATAACCCTCAACTTGCTTTGTGTTAACATCTCTCCTCAAACCTTCATTACCAATTTCCATCTTCATAACATGCACCTGTATTTTTTCGATCTTTGTTCATCGCATGTTCAATCTTTTATGGGATAATGGTAGGTTTCATCATTTAAATATCTGAAATAATTCCAAGTACATATATTCATTTAAAGATGTCAATGGTAGGTTTCGTCATTTAAAGAATCCAAGTACATATATTCATTTAAAGGACCAATCTCCCCTGCGACCATGACTAACATGGCAACACACGCAAACTAGCAGGTTTTCAGCAGGCCTAGCAGGCCCAGCAGGCCTTCCAGGCTTCCAGCAGCAGCAACAGGCTTCCAGCAGTCCAGGCTTCCCGCTGATCCCGTCCCGTCCCGTCCCGTCCCGAACCCGTTTGGGATGGGACGAGGTCGGGATGAGGTTTTTCCCATCCCGTCCCGTCCCGATCCCGTATGAACGGGATGGGATAGGGATGGGCATATCTCGTCCCATCCCGTCCCGTGCCCACCCCTATTAGGTACTCCTTCATCAACAATTCTAAAACACACTGGGAGTTCACCTGGGATTTCGCCTGGATGGTGCTAGGCACGTGCCCATCCAGGCGTGCCAAGCACGTGTGTGATTAAAGCGGACAAAAAAAAAAAAAAGCGAAGAGGACAGTGGCACACAGTAACACAAATGTGGTGAAGGAGTTCTCTCTCACTCTGCCTCCCTCCCTCCTCCACACAGTAACACAAATCTCCCCCTCTCACTAATAATCTTATAGATAAGAAGAGATGAAGAAGAAGGGTTGCCAATGAGGCCTGAAATAAGGAAGAAATTGGTGTATTTCACAGCTAGCGTGCGAGGCAGCTTCCTTTCCTTCTTTCTTTTTTTGGAGCAGATGGCTATTGACCCAATGAATTGCCTTATGGAGCCTCAACTGTGGGTAAGCTAAGCTTCACCGCACCTCTTCAGTCTCGCAACTAGCAATTAGGTAATGGTTTTAAGAAATCGAGAAATACAAGGGGCCTGAACTGAATGAATTGCAAACATAAAGCAGGTACAGTGAAGCTAGCAATTGACTCTGAATATTGTAAATTGCAAACAACATACATCATGTAAATTGTTCATATATGGTCTACATGAGTATCTAGCTAAGTCTGCTCCAGTCTCTTCTTACTTTGCTCAGCTGCATCTGTAGCTTCAACTTGCATCTTGGCTGTTTGAAGATCAGCTTCAGTTGCTTCCTTTTCATCCCTTGCTTTCATCTTCTTTGCCTGACCTACAAACAAAGCTTTTATATGACCAGTGGAATGGAAGCGAACTCCCAGCCTCTTCTTATCTATCTTCGTCTCCAGGCCCTGAGAATCTCAGGAAAGAAGAGCAAAGAATCCCTCTTTTTGCTTCTCTAAATGCTTGAGCTTCTCTTCTGTTTCTTGTTTTTTTTTTTTTTTTTTGTCCACTTTAATCACACACGTGCCTGGCACGCCTGGATGGGCACGTGCCTAGCACCATCCAGGCGAAATTCCAGGTGAACTCCCAGTGCGCCCTAGCATCTCTCCTCCTTCATTAGACTACACCAAAATACTTAAACAGTACTTCAATTCATCAAGTTCTCTACATCCACAAGCACAGATCTTTCTCACATCTTCCATTACAAAATTGTACTCCACTGATCTAATTATCTTCTCAGATAATCATACTAAATAACTACATGGTAAGAGAGATTAATAAAATGTTCATGTTATATGTTTTTCAACTATTAAATAATTAACAATTGATTAAAATATAACTTGTTAATCAGTTCAACAGTGATGCCAAGGGCTATTCTACAGCATGGAGTTCAGCTTTGGCACTCTCCATATGGATAAAGTTTGAAGCTGTTTCAAGCAGCAGGACATATCATCGTGTAAAGCTACTCACTCAGCATTTTCCTTCAAGTTAAACACAGTTTTCTCTATCTTTCTTAGCTTTCTCTTCCAATCCATGAACTTCTTCTGGTCTTCTGTGAGGAGTGCCCAAGTCAGATATTGTGTTATGTATCTCAGCTCATTGCATCAGGCTCCATGTCTGGGTCCGTCTCACCATCCATGATCCCTCCCTCTGCCTCTGCTTCAACTTCCACTTCTGACTGACCTGCCTCCTGAATTAATTCTGGACTTGGACTTAGCTTCTGGTTGTCATCAGGTGTTGGAGCCCCACTGTTGGATATGTTAACTGCCACAGCATCAGCATCAATTGGTGCTGCTGAATCTTCTAGTTCAGCGCTGATACCACCTCCACCATCAGTATCATTTGCATTGGCTACAATCTGTCCATCAATGAACCCAATAAAAGTAATAAATGCAGTCATAAAGAAGTTACATTTCAAGTTAAAGAAACATGTAACTGGTTTTTAAATTAATAGGTATTGGCATATTAGTGCCAAAAACTGGTCTTTACTCCCAGGAGGGTCCTCTTGGATTTCATTGTAAATTAAGGACCCTACATACACACAACCATATCATTTGAGCTCCGTTTGAGCTGAAATTTTGAGGAAATTTAAAAAATATTAACATAAACAATGTGTCAAAATTTTAACTTATTTCGAAATGTGTGCCTCGAGATTTGCGCTAAGTGGGATGAAGGGATTTCCCTATTAATATAACAAAGCGAGCGAGGACCCGCCTTGGGTGCAACACGGGCAGGCCGTTGCGCAACAGCGGGTGGTCCTTAAACACTCACAAAACCGTTTATCAAGATATTTAAGGGCGAGATCTAAACAGGCATCTCGAGGAATGGTGTCGAAAAGGTCTAAAACTTTGGTGCATTGTTTCTAGTGTTGATCCGTGATTTTCCTGAAAATTACGGCTCAAATATACTATAAACAATTTTTCAAATTTAATAGGGTTCTTAATTTACAATAAAAACTAAGAGGTCCTCTTGGGTGAGTAAAAGTCATTTTCTGTTACTAAACTCCCAATGCCCCATTAAGAAATAGCTCCAAATTTTGATTTAATTATTCAATGAAAGTATTCAACACATTCTATAAATCATGAAAGAGAAAACAGTTAAGCATGTTTATACACTATACAAGAGAGAATTGTGTTTTCCTTTTAATCCCTTCAGAGAATTTTTAGTTGCGTGATATGAGCATTTGATGATATCATTAGGGAGTGCTTTCACGAACTCGGACTCTATACTTGTTCTTTTTAGTCTTCTTATGTCATGCTTCTAATGAATCAATGATTTGATTTGTTTACTCAAATAATTGTATGCTAGTTTTAAATTCTATAAGATTATCCAAGTGACAAATGAAGGAATAAAAGTGACAAACAAAGGAATAAAACCATCAGTATATTTTCAAAGCTTTCGGAATCATCATTTCTTTAAGCAATAAGATACCAAGAATTTCAGTCATAACACAGTCACAAAACTGAGGAACTCACAAAGCTGGTGAAAAAAGATGAGAAACTCACAAAGCTGGGGAAAAAGATAAAAAGAGGGGTCAAAAGACTGCCCAACAGAAGAATAAGAGTATGAGAAAAAGAAGGCTGCTGATAAAAAGTACCAACATTATTTTATTAGAATGTAGAGGCACTACAAATTTCTAAGAGGCACCTCGACCCTTCCCTCTCCATCTTCTCTTCTCATTCTCTCCTCCTGGCTCCTTCTCTCCACTTCCTCTTACTCCCTCCATCTCTAACAATTAAACCACTCATTCACTCCATCTCCCTTCACTTCTACTTCTTCTCTTCTCTTCTTCTTCTTCTTCTCATTATCATTTTTACTCTCACTCTCAGTTAGGAATAATAGGGTTTTACACTACAAAGTTTGATTCACTCTCACACTCAAATGGATAGACGAGCACCGCAACTACACAATTTATGGCAACGCTGGACGGTCTGGCCAAGTATAGCCCCCGCCTAGACTTCCCCTGAGACTACATAGTTTAGTAGATGGGAAGAGGAACAAGGGTCCACACAGACGGAAAGAATGACCGTTGCATAAATTCATCACCATAACGTTGCAGTGTTAAAAGCTTCAAGGATCTCGGCCTTTGGACCATAAATGGAGTTCCTAATATGTGACGCATCAAAGAATATGTGGGTGGTAGCATACTTATAATGCGGTTCTTAGATTATACTCATTCGATGACATAGCATATGTCACAAATTTGGGAAAGCTATTTTCACAAATCCTGCTTTGCAAAGCTAACACAGAAAAAAAAAAAAAAAAAAAAAAAAAAAAGATCTACAATTATCTACCTGATTATCTTCTGCTTGGGTTACAGCCTCCTTCAATCCTCCTTCCTTTTTAGCTCGTTTGGACTTCTCACTAGGTCTACTGTGAAGTTTAGAACGCACATCAGGTGGCAGAAGCTCCGGTGGTACAACCCCTTCAATGCCATGATCAGTGAACTGAAAGAGGACCACATGAAGGTCGGTTTGGAGTTAATTTTTTTCTCTTTTATCATAATGTTATTTTTTCTCTTTTATCATAATGTTACAGCCACACAAGACATACTCTTGAAAATCCTTCCAAGTCTTGCCGAGCTGAAAATCGAAGCCCTTTCCAGCAGTATACCTGCATGGTAATGGAATTTGATATAATATGTATAGAATAGAAACAAACAAAACTTATAAGATTGCGACCAACAGAGAAAACTTGACAAGTTAACAAGGGCACTCTAATAAAGACTTTGGGTGGCAAAACAGATGAAAACAACTTTATTTAAGAATTGAATCTCAAGTTTCGGGACTGCACTTGGGAAGTTGAGTTTTACTGAGGGCTTGCCCAGGTCCAAAACAAACTTGACACAGGGCACAACCTACTCTGGCATGGAGTCTGATTTGCTCTAACGAATACCAACTTTAAAGGTTAAGATGGATGATCACATTGATTGGATGGGTCCAGTTTTAAATATGTTTATTACATTTAAAGCCGTCATTTTGCATAGACACAAATCAGTTTTAATACTATTTCCGTGATTAATTTGTACACTATTACTAAGTCTGGAAACTATAGAACAATATTTGTACTTTCCTTGATAAATAGAACTCAATCAAAAGAGGCAGATCTTCAGAAAATATATGCTTATTTGATGGTATGTCAATGATACGGCTTGAGTTAGAATGAGATATACCATAATAAGTGCAACTTTCAGTTCAAAAAATAAGAGTGCCAACTTATTTTTCTACTTGCAATTGATTATTGTTAGTTTGATGTGTATCGATCTGTTAAGAGTGTAGGTATTGTCTTTGGGAAAGGGTTTCCAACATGAAGAAACTAGGGAGACCAAGGATCTCTTCAAGGTTGACTTTCAAGGATTTACGAGTAAATAAAACATTTTTTCTTCTCTATTAATTCAAATCCATGTTTAATCAAAACCTGCGGCAAGTTAAGATTTCTTGCGCCACTTTTACAAGTGTTCACGCCCTATAGAATTAGATGACATAAATCTATAGAATTAGAATTAGATGACATAAATCTACTTTTAGATCTTATTGTTTTAGATCTTATTGTTCTAATGCACAATTAGTGTTGACAATGGGTCGTGTTGGGTTAATTCGGGTCAGTAGGCCACTAGGCCTTGCTTGTTGAAGGTGGCTGGTTGACGTGATCTAACATGAAAAAACACAAACTTGTCAAAAAGGTTGAGAAAGTGCACTTAAACACTATTATTACTTAAATGGGTTGGCGAGTCAACCCAAAGATGACATGATAACTGCAAAGTTTAACCCTAACCAATTTATGGGATTGGCGAGTTTAAGTCAAATTGCCAGACCTAGTATATTTGTTACAAGCACAGAAACCTGACGAGGACAAGGTTTTTCTTGATTTCTCAGTCCATCAAACTAATTTCAGTCGATCCTAATTTTAAGAAAGTCTAGAATATTGTCCCAGAGTAATGACATTAGGTTGAATTATAAAATATTTATTACATTCCAACTAGCATATCGAATAATGCATGTTCCCATAAAATAAATATTCAATTTAATACTATGAGAATAATAGATGTGGTTGCTGGTAGAACTAAGATTTTCCATAATGGGTATATTTTAAGAGAAAGGAAGCTTTATATAACCAGAATCAATGTGACTGAACAAACCAGGACAAGAAATTACACTCACCCGATTATTTTTGTGGTGATATTCAGCTTCTATACCAGCAGAAGCATCCATCTACAGTTTCCAACAAGCAATATACAACTTGGCCGAGTAAGAGTTTATTTTGAATAATAAAAATCTTAGTGAAAGGATATGATTATTTTAGGTATTTAAGGGTGCTCACATCTTCGGCCAATGGTTTCCAGTAATCCATGACAGAAGGAGTGCAGACACGCTGAGGATCAGTCAGTGCATTCTGGATTTGCAGTTAAAAAAAAACAAGAATGTCATGTACACAGTTAAAGTAAAATAAAAAATTCGCCATGCATCATAGATAATGACTATTATCCATAAGAAACCGTGAAAAAAAACACAGAAAGATTGTGCATGGTTCCCAGGAATATTAATTAAAAGGCGGGAAATTTACAAAAGCACGCATGGAATGGTTCAAATGCCAGTCTATCTCTCTTCCTTCCCCCATCTCTTCATCAAGACATCCATACAATTTTAGTGGGTCGAAGCTGGAAAGAGAACTTTTCCCGTGAGAGCATTTAAATGGAGAAGGGTATTGAACAAACTAGTAGTATCCAGTTTCTATCATTGTAAGAAAGCCTGTAAGGGTATCAAGGATTGGCCTCTACTTCTAACAAATACTTATATTTTTTTAAAACAAATCAGGGAGTATGATATACTAAAATGTAGAGAAGAACAAAAGTGGGTGAGGAATTCACCAAGCTCTCCGAAACTCATGACAAGAAATGACTATATCCTTTTTGCTTCTACATTCTAACAAATACTTCATATATATATATATATATATATATATATATATATATATATATATATTTGGAACAAATCGGGGAGTATAATATACTAAAATGTAGAGAAGAGCAAAAGTGGGTGAGGAACTCACCAAGCTCTCTGAAACTCATGAGTCGTGACAAGAAAGGACTATATCTTTACAACCAGTTATAACACACGTCTTATTATTGAAAGTCAAGTTTGAGCTACACATATATTTTAATTTTGTAGTTTATTTGTTTATTCATCATCATAGGGAAGGGGTTAGGCCACCATTGATTATGGTCTTGAGAAGAAGATGACAAAAGTTGATGAGATTCTCTCTATGGTCTTGTGGTGTTACCCTTGGTGTCTTCTCGCCTATTGAGTAAGGTGCCCTCAAAGTGAAGTCTACTACTAGAGACTCTCATCTTGGTGGAGAGCTGCGTGATTTGAGATTTTTGTTTGTCCGCAGCTTTAGTGAGTTTGTGGGGTTTGCTCAGTCCTTCTGTTTGGTGGTTGCTCTCTCTTATTTTCTCAGTTGTGAGCACAACAACTCATTAAGATAAGAGGATTATTGAGGTTATCCACTTATCCTACATAAGTAGTGATCAGGGAAAAGATTCAACCCATGCATGGCACGCACGGTTCACATTCTCTCTTATTTTATTTTTTCATGTTAAGTTGTTTTAGAAATCCTAGGTTGTCAAGGTTGTTTAATACTTATGTAATCAGGGGCGAGGCACCAACGTTCGCCGCTAGTACCTTGGTGAGGCCCAGTGTGGCCACAGCAGAGAGTTCTTTTAAATTATATATATATATATATATATATATATATATTTTTTTTTTTTTTTTTTTTTACTTATTTATTTAGGGTAGCAATTTAATAGTTTTACTTATGAATTGTCAAAACGAGTTAGAAAGTCATTTAAGTTGTTTGTATAAGGATATTTTCTTTATCTCTTCATTCAAGTTACTTTTTTTAAAACTACTAGGTTGTGTATGAACTTTGGTCGCCAACCACCATGACTAAGGTGTTGTAGTGTCACTGCAAGGCTAGGTGAGGCGCTTTGAAGAAAAAATAGCGCCTTTGGAGCCTTGGTAAAGCCATAGCAGAGCCCCAAGGCACTATCTAGAAGGCTGTCACCATCTAGAAGTTTGATGAAGCATAAAACATCTTTGCCTTTCTGTGTGGTACAAGGTAACAAAGATAACAAGGAAATCGACATGACGAATGATTGATGAAAATACCGACATTCCTAATTACTTTTTGCAACCCTCACTGTCTTATATCATCATATGAATATGTTGTTTTTCATTGGCATGGGCAAAATCAGAAGCAGCTTCCTGCTAGAATACTTTTGATCCTAGCAATTGCACAATCTGGACAGCAGATGAAGTATTTTTTCGGATAGCAGATGAAGTATTCTTTTGGATAGCAGATGAAGTATGAAATCTATCCTGCACATTTCTAAGTAGAAAGCATACTGAGTTAAAAAGACTTACTGGATTTTGATCAGCCCACTTCCACAACTGAGAGAGTTCTCTATTTCCCAATCTCCAGCGTGGCCTCCTATATAAGAGAAATGGCATATGGATCAGCAAAATTACATGGAACCAGGTAGCAAATACTTCGAAACAAATAACCAATAAAATGTGACACACTTGACCAATTAACATAGTGAATAACTATGACAATAACAAAGACAAAACTATGCAGTTTGCAGTCAATCAAGAACCATAAAAACTAGCATAGAGAAATGGTGCAAGAGTATGAAACTTAAGTGCCTACCCCTACTTCTTCACTTGACATGGAACAAACTTGGACTGTTTAGAATACTCTAGAAAATGATTCAGCACAATAAGTGGGATATGTTTCTATGCCTTCTCCCCGCAAAGGGATTAAAACCACCTCTATACCTTTAAAAGGGTGTTTGGTTCAGCCCTCTCTTTACACATTTCCCACTGAATAGATACTATCCCTCTAAGAAATCGGTTGCAACAAAAGAAAAAGAAAAGCAAAACCATTGCCCTTTCCTTTGAAGTGCAAGCAAACACAGGTACCATAGAAATTGATACCACCTCAGTTTAATAACTACAGAGAGTATGCACCAAAAAGATTAGTAAAGAAATGGAACACATTTTCAACTCTTCATCATTATTACTATAAATAGTTCCAGGTAGTCTGTTAATCAACAAAAGCAATTTATGAAAAATGTGGTGCAAGTTATGATCCTAGTGAAGTAATTGGCTTTCAACTCCTGAACGCCTTGAGCTTTCGATTATTGGATGGTCTTAACATATGGACTACGAAATCGTGGTTCTTCCACTTGGCTCAACAAGGAACACATCTAGATTAAATTTCTTTCAGATTCAATCCGCTTCTCCGAATGGCAACAACGCCTTTCCAATTTGGCTTGGAGCGGCTAAGAATTTCAAATCCTGAGCCTCCTATTTTTATGTCTGTGTACATAGGGATGGCAATGGGGTGGATTTGGACAAATCCGTCCCCACCCAACCAGGGATCACGGATCCCTGAATAACCATTTATTTTTTTGGTAAAACCCATCCCCGCTCCGCACGGATTGGCGGATATCCACCCCGCCCTGACTATCCGTCCATTTTGTCGTCGAGATACTCATTAATAGTAGATCCCACACCCACCACCATGAACAAATCCCATCACCATTGCCAACCCTAACGACCACCAACAGATCCCACCGCTGCTACCAACCCTACTGAGATCTAAAGAAGGGCACCAACAAATCCCACCACCACAGAGGATTTGAGCTTATATGCGTTCTGATCTACTTTATACACGTAGATCTGACATGGCGAACAGTGGATTGCTGGAGAAGAAGACATAGATTCAACTGACCTCGAGAGATGAGAGTGGATTATTGTGGAAAAGAAGACGGTCTCCAACTTGTTTGGTGGGGGCATGTGAGTGTGGATTATTGTATTGTGTGTTGGGGTCCAGAGCCATGGGATGGTGTCTCATCTCTTGTTTGGTGGGGCAGTGTGAGTGTGGACATAGTCTCCTCTCACTGCCTTGGCTCTCTCTCATGGCTTTTCATAGTTCAATCGTCTCTGCCTTCGATGATGATGACGATGCATCTTCTCCACCTCTCTCTGCGTTTCAAAACCAACAAGGCAAGACAAAAATTTGGACTAGCAAGAGACTGTGACGATTGAGAGAGAGAATTACGTAAGAGAAGGATTTGGGGTTTTAGAATAAGGGTATTTTAGTAACAATAATACATAAAAGGATATTCAAGTGACAGATATGGCTAAATCCTTATTCACCCCAAATCTATGATGAAGATCATTTGGATCCCCAAAACCGCCCCAAGATCCGTTTAGGCGCATCCAAATCCGTCCCATTCAGGGTGGACGGGGCAGATATTCGTGAAAATCCGCCCCACTGCCATCCCTATGTGTACACTCCCTCCCACTTTACAAATGACATTTGTGTCCCTCTTTTTGGTTGTTGAACAACTTATTATTTGAGAAGCTTGTTCTATATCTGAATAGTGGAAATTGGTACCTTGTGAATGCCAGGAAAGTAGATAGACTATTCTTTCTAGTATACTTGGACAAACAACCAACCAAAATAGCAGCAGATCATCTTGCTAGAGTTCAGCTAAAACACTTTTATCACTGAAATGGTACCTAACTCGGTCGTTGAAGATTTGAAGAAAAATCATTTTTGAGGATGTAACTTAGACAATGAAAGATGTAACCTCCTCTTCAAACATTAGGGTTTGGGGATCCTAATTCCAACCCAACAAATTTTTTTTTAATCAATAAAACAGAAGATAGCATTGATACTGGAAAAAAATGAGGAGAAAATAGTACACCAGCTAGTGACTGAGAGGATCAACTAGCTAAGGTAATACAACAGACCTATTACAAAGAAATAAGCTATCCTAATTAAATAGACACATGTGAAAGGGTAGATCAGTAATGACTCCCCCATGTCACCCCCCATTGCCACAAAAAGGACTTGATTGCTTTAGTTAGATGGGGAACATCTCTAGCTGCCACTTCGAAGATTATGTAATTCCTCACTTCCCATAGGATCCAAATAGTAGCAAAGAGGACTATGTCCCATAACCACTCCTTTAACTGAAAGCCCAGTTCTTCCCCGAGACTTAATCCACTGAAAGAAGTTAGATGCAATAGGAGGCCGGAAGTTTGCCTCATATTGTCCAAAGACATTAGGAGAAAGGGCAGGATGATGAGTAGAAGAAAATGTGCTTTATGGATTTCTGCATGTTGCTGACATAAGGCACACCTATTAAGGATACGAGTCCCCTACTAGTAAGGTTATCCACAGTTGGAATTTTCCCATGGCCCAAACAAAGAAATTAATTCTTGGGGTATTTCCTTTCTCTAGAACACTTTATGCCCAATGGGGAAGGGAGGGAGAGGGAGGGGGTGGGGGGGATAGACCATCTGAGTATCCGCAGTAGCCTGAGTTTGAAACTTCAGGTGAGGCAAGAACAGTGAATATTCCTGATTTGTCATTCCAACACCACATGTCCTCACTGTCACATAAGACAAAATAAATGGCCAGCTCTCAATACAACATCACTTCTACTCAGTTTTCAAAAAACAAAAAAGATGGTCAACTCTCAATCAAAAGGACCTTCTCTCTCCTTAAGATAAGAATTGGTTTTTCTAGAAGGCTAACTTAAAAAAATAATAATAATTTTTTTTTAAAAATAGACATTGAATACCAGATATCTAACCCCTAATGACTTCAACAAATATGGTCCCAATTGCACTCTACACTACTGTCTTTCTTTCACCAAATCTCTCTCCCTGTTTCCAACTTATGCTTTGAAGGACGGAAGAACCAGATCTGCTACACTGCTACATTTCTTTCCCGTACCGGATCTAATTTAGATTTTCAGAAGAATCGTGTTTAAGGGGAACCAAAATGACTGTTTCTTCCAAAAGCAGGGATCAAAATAACATGGCTCCAAAATCAACAGAAACGTGTGTGCACTTGCATGCCAAAACATTATAAGAGAGAATTAAGATATGATCTATATCATTCAATACAGGTACCATAAAAGGGGCAGAACTGAATAAGAAAGAGAAAAAGGGAAAAAGGAAAGAGAAAAATATGGACATCAGCCACAGCTAGCCAAGGAGACACCCAAGAGAAAACTTGTTGTCTTCAAACCCTGCCAAAGGCATTTACTGGTCTTGGGACCCAATAAAAACCCAGCTCACCCTTTAAAAAGAAAAATAAATAAATCGACAAACTACACTGATACAGGAAGAAAAAAAAAAAAAAAAAAAAAAAAAATTAAAATGAAGAGATCTAAAACACACAGCCCAAGTCCAGTATATATGATATTGCTAGAGCATTTGGGATTAAATGACAGAATTAGATGGCTAAAACAATTTAACAAACGAAGATAGGAATTTCAACAAAAGGAAGAAATAAAGGCAGAAATAAACATGATCTAAAAGCTAGGAAGCACGGACTCTCGAAAAAACCTCCGAATCCGAGTCGGATACGTGTCGGACACGGACACGCGTTTGACACGCGCCTGACACGTATCCGACTCGTGGTCAACGTCTCGATCAACTTGACTCGGTCCAGCTAACAATGGGATGAGATATCTTTCAATTTCAGATCTTGATTAATCCGACGGACGATATTAAAGCCCCAAACTACAAACCTAATTTGAATATTTCTTTTCTTTCAAACCCATTCGACTATTTCAGAGAAGGAGGATGAGGGGGGCGTAGAAGGAGGAAGAGAAGACGAATTGAGACAGATAGATCCGTCTTCGTGTTGTCTGGGTATTATTGTCGAAAGAGAATAAGAGAAGAAGAAGAAGATTGTCAATCGAAGGTCTTTGAGTTCTTCTTCCCTTCAATTTTTTCTTCTTCCCTTTGAGTTCTTTAAGTTCTTCCCCTTGAGTTCTTTGATTTCCCTTTGAGTTCTTTTTCCTCCCTTGTATTTCTTCTTCTTCATAAACCCTTCGATTGACTAAAGTGGTATGTCGATCGAAGGTCTGGGAGTGTGAGAGGTATGTTGATCGATCAATTAGAGTGTAGAGTGTTGTCGATTGGGTGAAGGCAAAAGATGGGCTCGATCGACTGGAATATGGGTTTGATCGACTGGAACATCGATTGACTTTGTCGATCGACTGGTGCTGAGAGTTGGGGGTTTTTGGGATGATATGAGTTGCAATTTCTCTCACTCCATTAAACAAGAGGTACCCATACATGTCTCTATCACTCTGAGTATCACTTCTTTTATGGTTTCTCTTATATTTGTCTCTGGATTATTACAGGAAGTTGAGGTCAAGGAAGTTGTGAATGCTTGTGAAAGAAAGCCTGAAATTGGGGGTGGTTCTCAGTAAGTTTCCATTTCATTCTCTTATTGGGTTGATTTTTTGTTGTGATTTGTGACTTCAACATTTTTTTGTATCTCCAGGAAAAAAAACACTACTAAAATCAAGATTGAAGTTAAGGACATCAATGATGAAATTGAGAAGATTTGAGTAAGTTCTACTAATCTTCCCCTTCAGTTTAATAGTTAAAAAATGTTTCATGTTTGATTGTTATAATGGATTAGTTTCTTTTATTCCATTTTACATTTATGATTTGATGTTTTAGGATGTGCTTGGATTATTAGTTATTGTCAAGGATGAATGGGCACGGACACGTGCGTCGTGTTGGACAATTTCTAAAAAACTAGGACTCAGGGACACGTTATACTACTTTTTAATAAGTCATAAATATAAATAATAATCTAATAAAGTACATTCCTAGAGTGTCTTGAAGAAGATGACACTGTTGCAAGAAAAAATATAGTAGAGAAAAGAAGAAGAAGATGAAGCAAAAATTAAGAAGAAGCATAAACTACTTCTATGCTTTAGTGGTTTTTTGCCCTATTTGTCTTAAATCGCAGTTGAAAAAGTCATTCGCTTCAGATGGATTACCAACCACTAAATTATGTGGTTATTTGAAACATCTAAAAGTAAAAATATAACACAAAATTGATTTTCAAATCTTGACTATGTCCTAACCAAGTTTCGGGTGTATCAGAGGCGTATCCGACACGTTGATCACATTGACCATATTTCTGACACCTGCCGACACGTTGACCAAGTGTCGAAAGCGTGTTGTGCGAGTATTGGTGTCGGATACAAGTTTTTGAAAGAGTGTGCTTCCTTGGTTGTTGTTTATGTTAATAATTTTTTTTTAAATATAAAAATAAAATAAGGTTTGACATATCGTCGAGTCGCCGAGTCCTAGTTTTTTTTTAAATCGTCGAGTCGCAGTGTCGTGTCTGACACGCATATCCGAGTTTGTGCATCTTAGCCTAAAAGGCTCCAAAATTCACTAAAATTTCTTAACTTGACTGCAAAACTAACCATAATAGGGATTTTCTTAACATTATCGGATTCAAAATAGCACCTAAAAAGTTGAGAGAAGCGTAAATCAAACACAAAAAAAAAACATAACGGACTGAGGTGCTTACCGCTTCTTTGTACCATCTTGACCACTTTTCCTTTCTACAGGTTGTTTCTCAAATGGAGGGCAACCATCACGTTTCCACCAAACCTGAACATTAAAGGAACGTTAGACAACATAAGACTAAAGAATGTATATTTGGTATCAAGAGATTCAGATTGAAAGAAGGTTAAATAAACCATTTTACATCGAACTAGAAAATAATAACAATTTACCCAATTTTTCTCTCGCTCTAATATATGCTCAATAGCATGAAGGAATTCCTTCCCATTTGGGGGAATAATTTCTAGAAGCTTCTTTACACGCTCTTCACAAGACTTAATTTCATCTTTCTGAAAGGAAAAAAAAAAAACAGTCAACATTTTTCTGTTTTTTTAACAAATAAATCAATATAGATGTAATCTTTGTACCTGTTATGAATCAAAGTCAAGTGGCAACCAGTGAATGGAAAGACAGTACTTCAAATGCCTAATTGTGGACCTAAAACTTAATGGCGTCATGTTTCTCCAAAAATCAAACATAGACTATTATAAAATGCAAGGGGGGACCATAAAATGGTTTGGCTTGCATAGCTTTGAAAGCTCATAATAGCACCCTAGCACATACTCCTTTTTTGCTGAAGGCAATTAATGCCCAAATAGAATAGGGGCAGCAAACACAATGAAAAGGCAATTAATGCCCAAGTAGAATAGGTGCAGCAAACACAATGCGAAATGACAGTAGATAGTATGCTATATGTTTGGGGTGTTGTACACTTGGATGCTTTCAATGTCAAAACTCAAAAAGTGTTTGGGTAACATCGGCTATCTCAAAGGCCTGTAACTGCAGGCCCATGCCACGGGACCATTTTGTTTAAGTGCAACCTTATTGTGGATTAGACTAGACGATAAAATAGCAATAACATGTAGGTTTCTTGCAGATAACTAGTTTGACACTCGACAAACACAACAAATATAACTCTAGAAACAACATTTGTACACGTATAAGTCTAAAAGATTTGATAAGTTAAGAAAATAGAACCATGTAAACTATATTCAGCCATCCAAAGACCCCTTGATAAACTCTTACACAAATGCCCCATATAGAATAACTAAAATACTAGATGAGAACATAGAAAAATCATTAGTATAATTAAACTCAAAAACATAAAGGAAATCAAGAAATGTCAACAAAAACAAATCTAGTTCAACTCCTGCAAAAGTTGGTTATGTCATAGTCCTGACCATGGTTTCAGATGGGCCATCTTTTTCGCTCTTTCCAGGGGCCTACAAGCAAAGACAGAATACTAGCATTATTTGCTTATTACAAAATATAGAAACTGTGAAAATAGTTTAGAGAGATCCTATTAACAGCTTATTAAGTCTCCTACTGTATACAAGATGTCGTGCAATACTTCCAATTACATATATTAAAGTAGTAAAGAAGAAAAGAAGTGAAAAGCAATGATAAGGTTGACCAGGAATCCTATTGATTTGTGTCATTATGTGTATGAATTTGGTCACAATCAGTGTTGTCACTGTCGTAGCTTTAGCAACCATCAAACTTTGAGAATGTGTCATCACCAAGGTAGTTAAATCGTAAATTAATACACAGGGTCTTTTGAATCGTATTGTAAATCATTTAAGACATTCCAATGTAATGTAGAAAATATCAAAACAATACATAGATGTATTTATGTATTTTCCTACAAGGGGCAAAATAAGCCATTTCAAAAAAAAAATTAAACCTGCTCAATAATCAACAACAATAACCTCAAATTTCTGTGTCAAATGATGTCAATCATTTTAAATTTTTCATAAAATGACAAATAACTAATTTCAAGAATACCTTTGTTCACGATGTTTAGATTTTCCCTTTGGAGAAATGATTCAAGCAAATATAGAAAGGAATAGACACAAAAACAAGCCCCCTTAGTTTGTGAAGTGAAGTGAAGAGGCTCTCACTCTTTGAATAAGTAAATTGTACACGACTGAATGTGTTAGTCCCATAGTCTTTATTTGATGTTTGAGATGTGTGACAATTAATACAAAAACCCAAATAACAAAATAAAATCAAGTTTAAAAGCTTTGAAAAGTCATTTGGGGCCTACAAATCAAATCGTATGATTTTCTTATTTTCCAATTTTTTCACCGAATTTAAATCGAATGCTATGAGATTTTACATGAATCGTAAGATTCAACTCGTATATTGTAATATTAGGACTACAATCGTCAACAGAGGTGGTGACCCTTAATAATTATTTCAATGACGGCTGGTTGTGGGACACCAACTGGGGCAACCATCACCACTCATGGTTTGATACCTTTCCTGCTCGATATTAAAGTCCCACCGAATTATAATGACCTCTTGCAACACCAATATTGTCCCCACTATCTTTAGGGTTAGCAAATCAGAGCATACAAAAACATGGAGGTTTATTGTCACTTATTCATGATTATTATTACTCAACATGTGAAGTCAGCACATCACCTATGAGATACCCTTACAAAATCACTAAACCACACACATGTTTGAGAATTTTGTTTGAAGTTGGGTGTGCTTGATCTCTACACTCCAGTTTGTAGAGTGAAAAGTGTTAAGCCTTTTGTTTCTGGTTATGTTGTGGTGGATACAGCTCTGAGATGTAACTAGTGCTTCCGATAAAGTGTGTGTGTGTGTGTGTATAGGCGGATAAAAAGGCTGAAATATACAAGTTCATGACTAACCTTTTCTATTTCTCTATATCCTCCACTTTTGGTATTAGGTATCTTACACGACCAAACACCCACTAGGCTGAATCATACAAGTCCATTAGCAGTAAAGCACCAAACACCCCATAGGTGTCTAATCTTACAGGACCTTTAACCATTTTCCTTAGAAATGTAATTGATTCTCTTTTTAACCGACATCAAAGCAGGTTTTAACATTCGGTTTTTACATGCACTTTGCACCATAAACAATTGGAGCTACAAATTCAACAATAGAGCAGATATTTATGTCATTACCTTCAAATAATCAAATAATATCAGGCACTGAAGAAGGATATGGCGCCGGAAACTTGGATCTTTCAGCTGTCAGCAGAGAGAAAAAAATCTTAAACTATCCAAACAAAGTTATTATTGCTGTAAAAAAATGCGATTTTTTTTTAAAAGCTGCATAAATAATCATTCATTAATGCTCATGACCCATTCACCTCCAATCCCATTAGTTTACTGCTCGTTAGATACTTTATGTTAAAAGCTTCTGCCTCCTCTTCCTCGAGATTATTAGCATTTCCATCATCATCACTCAAAGGCTGAGCCTCAAAAGTATCCAGGATGACCTGTAAATTTCACAAATTAGGAAAAACATTATCTAATGAGATAAGTAAAAATGCAGAAGAAAAGCAAAAGGAAATAATGATATGTAGAAATAGATATACCATTAAGTTAGACGAGAACTTCTGCCACTTAGTAGGAGCAACTGTTGTGGAAGCCGGATTACGGAAATGCTCCTGCAATCAAGTAAATCAACATAAGGTGTTAGATTTTGGGAAGGGTTGTCAGTAGACTCTTATGAACCAATGAATAATTCACTAATCAATGGAAAATGCCTTTCACAGAAATCGAAGATCCTTGCTAATTAACTACTTTTGGACAACCATTAATCTATTTGGTAAAGATCCACTATGTGTCATCAATCTGAATATCATAGTTAACTAATGGGTTTGATCTGAGAGTTAATGATCTATCCCAGTGTACGAATACCAAAACATTTAAATTGATGCTAATCAATTTACAAATGAAACAGAAAATCATATCACAAGAACAGAGAAACTACGAGGGGAGAATCATGAATACATTAGAGTACCATAACAGTATTTGAAAACCATAGCAGGTAGAGGGAAACTTTATTAAGGTACTTTTCAGGAAAGGTTTGTTCATCATCACTCAAAAGGAGTTATTATTGATGCAAATCACAATCTGAAAACATAACTCCGTTGGATTCCTGCCAGATTAAACTCAAACTTTTTTCAACTCTAAATAAATCTATTACATCAAGGATCCCCACAACCAGACGCACACTTTGATGTCATTACAAATCACTGGCAATATCTTCTTTTCCCACAGAATATGCAATCATTTATTTCCTTCTACAACACCCACAAGGTTGCAATCAGAATGTGATCCCAACGCCAACTACCAGTTGAACTGAAAGCTTTGTTATCTCATTGAATCATCCATTGATCAAAAGAGGAAATACTATGTTTTATTCCCCCAACAATGATCCGCTAAAGAGGAACAAATAGTAACCTAGAAGGGGGGTTAATAACAGACAGGAGCAATCAATTCCAAGTGTAAGTTTATAAAGCGAAGATCTATGGGTATAGTCACACCTCTCTTGACCAAGGTAACCATCACTAAAGTACAGTCATGAACCATTGTCCATACCAAGAAGCTAGCTCTTGGCGAGGATTGGTTGTTCCACAAAATGGAAGTCCACAACGCGATGGAATACGTTCTCCCACTTTAGGGGCATTCATATTCCTATTTTGAACTAAAATCTTTCAGGATTATCTCCCATTCCCAACATAATGGGTATAATGCCAAAGATCACAACAGCAGAAATGTGAACTACACAAGAAAATGTCAAACCAACAAAACTGAGAATGAGCTACACAATAGAATCCAATCAGACTCTGAAGTCTCAAATGATCAAGGTTGATAGTCGTATTCTCCTAAGCTGCTGATCTTATGCAGTACCGCATACATTGACTCAATTCAAACCCCTAATTTTGAATTTTGAAAATGATTTAGGGACACATCATCATAGTATACTAATAAATATGTGATTGAAATGGAATGCGAACACTTTAACTTTTAGAAGTGAGTCACTTATACTGCCCAATCCCATTAGGTTGGGATGTCATCCCTTACAGGGAACTGAAGGTAACAAGTCTCTATAATCATCTCTACCTTCCACCTCATTTCGATGTACCATTTTTTTCCATGTCAGACACCTATACCATGTTGGGAACTGCACATTGTACCGTGTTACAAAGGCACATTGCCTCAACATTCCTTTTTGTTGTTACTTTTAAAACAAATTCTGAACTCGTCAAAGGAAAGGACCCCCAAGGCCGTTTACTACCTTAAATGTATTTCTGTCAACAACTTACACAGAATATATGGTCCCATGATTTTTTATTACATATGTGTGCATTAACTATTACAGCCTTCTTAATTTCCAAACTAGTTAAGTCATAAGTGCTTCATACTACGCATTGCATGAGAAAATCAATTATCTTTCAAGGGATTAGTTCAAAAGCCCACGAAAATAAGAGAGTTAGATTGTATAAGTTTTTAATCTAAGATGGAAAAGAAATCCATATTAACCTGCAAACTCCAGAATGTCTTGTAGAAATTGAAATCAATAGAAATCCCTGAAAAAAACAAGGGAGATTAACAAACAATTGCACTTTGAACAAAATAAAATTTCCAAAGAGTTTCATACAAAATAATTTCACTGACTTCAACAGATAAAAGAAACATCACATTTCCAAATGCTTGGAATTACCATCAGGAGCGTCCTTCTCATATTTTGTTTCATTGGAAATGTTGAAAACTCCCTTTATGTTTACAGCTGTAATTGTTGACAATTGAAAGCAGTTAACATGATTACTGAAAAGTTCGCAGTCATCAAAACAGTAAAATGAGGGTTAAAAACAAAGTCCGAACAAATACCAGATCGTTCTGAAAGTGGGAAGAAATGTGCCAGAAACATAAGAATTCGTCCGCAAAATACCACGTCATTGGCCTAAAATGAAAAGTTGTTAATTGGGCATCATTAGATTATAATGAAATGAACTACAGCAACATATCTCAAAATCAACCTTCTTTAAGTAAACAACTTTTCCAACAGTTTCAATTTTTATTTATTTATTTTAATAGCTGCAAAAAGCTCAAACCAAGACTTACACTAGAATGTGTTCACTTATCCAACAGTTTCATTTTTATTTTTAGTTTTTGCTCTGGCTCAATAGTCAACTTGTCGCATGGCTGGTATTTTCAAGCTCTCAAGTTTCAACAAGGGAAGAAGAAAGTAATGTGGGGTATTTGGCCCAGTAGGAACAGTCTGGTTTTAGGGCAATGAAAGTATGAAACTAATCCCAAACATGTGGTGATTGAGATCATGACCATCCTCTGGTATAGTTTTTACGAGCGATACTTTTGACGGTGTTCGGTTTGAAGGAGTTCAAAGAGACATGAGACGCTTTTTTATTCCCTTGGACCCATAACTCCCAGGATGTTTGGGTGTATGCTTCATTTCCTCTTTTTTAATGAAATTTGAGCCTTTCCTTAAATGTAAAAAATAAAAAAACATAAATACTAAAGTTAGGAGTATCATATCACCTTCGAGAGACGACGAAGGAGTTGATTGCATGTCCTCAACATTACAAGCTTCCCTCTTCCAAACAGTTCTTGCTGCATGTACAGCAACCAAACAGATTAAAAGAAAATAAAATGACTGCTCAATTATGTGCATGAAAAATCTTCGTCACTCCATAAAGATCCAAAATAGGTGAAACACAGGCACTCCGCAACAGTTAACAGCTTACACACCTTTCCTAGGATATCTTGTTTACTCTCTATATAACCAAAGACTTCTTTGCAGTCTCTCATTGTTGACATCTCAGTCAAATCTTCTAGAAGCTGGAATATCATACCACCTTCAACATGCCCCTTCTCACAAAGATACAGCACAATGTCTACAACATGTATTCAATAGTTCAAACAGCAGAATCACCTGTGTTAATTTGCATGAAGATAAAACTAAAAATAAAAAATAAAAAAAATAAAAATAAAAAAATAAAAACCCTAAAGAAAAAGCACATGAAAAGGAAAATCAGCATGCAGATGAGAAAAAATTTGCATGAAGATACGTGTCTTTCCTACGTAGCATCTAAGTATGAAAAACAACTGAACAGGTCCCACTTCCACATACAGATAAATTGGTTCCAACAAATTTAGATTTTTCCTTGCTTTTTAACGCAATAATAAGTTAATAACGATTCAACCAGAACAAAGTTGCAATATGAAGTCTGAACATGTTTCTTCAAAGATTTTCCTAGGTGAAACCCATTCTAAGGCTGAAACTCGGTGCGCTGACTAACATACCAATCTACTCATGGAAGATGTTGCTGACTATTATGTTGAAACAATGGGATCGATTCTATCAGAAGAAATGACTTTGCATCAGGGCCTTCATGCTTTTAAGGTCACCATCTTGTAATACCACATTACATTCATGAATAAAGATACCAAAAATAAAATTCGAAGCCCATAACTACTAATAGCTGATGTCACTGACCAAGAAGGCGTGGTATTTGACCCTGGGAACATTCCCTGTCATCAACGGATTGCCCATACTGCATTATCTGTTCCCCAGATTGAACTGCAGATGACTGTGTTAAAACAGAAGGAAATTAGCCATAGGCAATGTAAAGGCAGTCATGGGCAATAGCAATTGATGTTAGCAAAAGAAGGGCAAACATTATAAATTTCATACAGGAAAAAATGCAGTCAACCGAAAAACACAAAGAAAGCAAATAGGGCATCCCCACAAAGAAACCACCCCCCCACACCAAAAAAAAAACTTAATTTTGAAGAATAAACGATCCCAGTTGGCGAGGAGGCCTGTCTGAGTCCTGGAATGAGGTAGGAGTCAGGCTGTGCCCATTGGATAATCATGGATTAATGAAGGTGCAAACAGAAGTCTAATCATTCCCTCCATCATCACCTCAGTGTGGCACTGGGGAACCACTTGGGGGGTCATTACTAACCAGCCTTTTCATGTTTGTATCTTTCATTTGTAAATCAGCTTTTAGCTGCTTGTTTTCTTTTTGTTCTGGCTAGGCTAGCTGATGTTCTCAATCACTAGTCTTGTATTCCTTTTTTTAGTCATTAATATATATTGTTTTATTGATCATCATCATCATCATCAATGCCCATTCCCGAGATTTTCGGGGTCGGCTACATGAATTTTGGTTCTCCAAGCAATGCGATCTTCCCACATTTCCTCACCTAATCCAAGCTCAATGATATCTTCATTCACCGTCTTCATCCAAGTTTTCAACGGTCGTCCCCTCCGTCTACACCCTCCATTAACTTGCCAATCCAAGTTTTATTGATAAAGAAAAAAAAATCAACCACCAAAGATAGAATTATAATGAAATCATATCTTTACAAAAAAAGTTGCATGCCTATAATATTCAATGGGCACAGTAAACAATAGTACAATAGTTCTAGAGAAACTGAAAGCATATTTACGCCTAGTAATCTACTAATATTTAATCCAAAATAATAGTGATATTGTTAGTCCGAGGAAATCACTGACAGGAACTTAAGCAGATAACATTGACACACTATGAAAATCAAAAGTTAGCTTGGCAAGCTAAATGATTGTTGTAGCTAATTTAATGTAGCAAACATAAACGTAACTTCTCATTTAGTGTACATTACTTGAAACATGTTTCAGAGTAGTATCCTTCTAAATTAGGAATGAATAGCAATGGTGTTAAATATTGTTACTTCAAGATCATATGGGGCTAAAACCAGTAAATCAAAAACCTAAAGCAAGGTCAATGATAGTATGGGTGGGTTAATATCATAAGTTAAATATAAAAATGGTGGATGTTTTAGAAAATGAATGGTTCTAAAATTTTGGATGCTGAAAATTTTTGGATGTGGACTTTAAATACCCAAGGGCATAAATCCATAAGGCCATATCTCTAACAGATGGCTGTACCCAAATAGATGCACAATCATGTACCCATATGGCACAATGTAACAACCTACAGTTCACAAAGGTGAAGAGATAGTAGAGTGATATAGGTAACTTACCACTAGCTCTTGGAGCAATGTACGGAGAGCATTTTCCAGTGATTGGTTCTCATCCAAGACTAACACTGTTTGCCTCTGTTAAACATGTAGAATCACCTTAGTTAAGTAATTTAAATGAAATAAGGGCTTAGGGTTAACACTAAATTTCTGTAAGTACCAAACATATAACTATTTTTATGTATATACCTAATGAATAAATGGAGGGATCTTTCATTCTTTTGTATCTAAAGTGTGTCATTCGCTAATCAGCTAGAGTTATCATGGATTTGGTGCTATGGATGTTTTTACTGAGCAAGAGCCTTATGTTTCCATTGAGTGCTTGCTTCGAAAACACAACTTTTTGGTTTCACAATTAAAAAATAAAACAAATTTGATGCTTGAGGAATTGGATTGTTTGTGTGCAGCTAGTGATTTTCTTGATGTTTGTGATAGTAGATTAAGTTGTGTTTTGATATTGATTAATAATCTTTTTCCCTAAGTATTCCGTTGGTAGGTCATTACTCTTTTAGTGTGAGTTTGATCTCGGGGATTAGATCCTCTGAGGTGTGTATGATGTGAACTCCAATTATTTCTTTTCTATCATTTTATCTTTATCCTTTTTGAAAAAATTACATTTTCTTATTTCTTGATGAATATCGTCACGTTGTTTGGCATTCAGGCTATTTTCGGACTCGGACAGGCATTAGGATCCTCACCTACCCCGTGGTTTCCCATGGATCCTGTGAGTGTGGGAACATATGTTTTAGTCATAACAGGACCTTAGAACATGTGTCGGATCATTCTCAGTTCCTGTTTGACCTTTAAGGACATTATTTGCAATGTGACACAGCGGGTGGCATAAGCCAATGACCATTGTATTTTAAATAGAGCCGATATTCTCTTTCTTCTTCTTGTAAGAGAGTCGGTCGAGAGGATAAATCAGAGCAGCTGTTGTGTACGAGGGTTTTGAGTGGAAACGAAGGTCTCCCTGATTTTCAAAGGGTAGGCTGAGAGCGAGTTGGGGTTTCCTGATTTCTTCTCTTCACTTCTTTCTTAGTTGATTTGGGGGGGGGGGGGGGGGGTCTGCTGCTGTTCTTCATTGATTGCATGTCAATCCGAAGTGAAATCAAGGCGAATTGAGGGATGTTTCGAAGGTTATTTGCTGGATCGAGGTTCATTCAAGCTTGGTGAAGTTAGGAGTGAGGATTCGGCGATTTACAGATGAATAAAATCGTAATTAAACTTTTCAACTTTTAGTTTGACCTTTGATCCAGTTTGAAGTTTAAACATGTGATTCCTTTGAATTTCATAGTTTATGTTTCACACATTTGTTCAAGGAAGATGAGATAATGGCAGCACTTGCTCACCTGGAAAGCAATTAAGAGTGGATCAAACGCTAGTCAAATTTTCAAATTGTCTCAGTTGATATTTCATCCTTGAAAAGTGGTTCACCAAGGACATATCTGATGCCAAACCCATTAGTTATGAAGATGCTTACAAGATTATATCTGTGGTTCTTGACAAAGACACAAAGAGGGAGAGAAAAGAACAAGGCATTGGTTCTCAATACAATGGGAATTGGAGAAAGGACTGAACAATAGGGGCTCCAAGTCCAGTTTCTAAATAAGTAATGCAAAATGGATTGAGCAATTATCCATGGTTAAGGCCTTCCTTATTGGTTTGTGAACTCAATGAATTTATCACTTTGTACATATGAGCCATTCTCCTTAGTATCTATGTTCTTGACAACTTTCACAACCAACAGTCCCAACTCCCAAGCACGCTACATGCAATTTATATTATCCAAAATCAAAAATTGAAAAGAAAGGGTTTGTCGTCAACTAATCGCCTCAGCAAGTTCCTGACAGTTTTTACTGAGCTAACCAAATTGGCCAAAGAAAGTGTAACACTTGCCAAAGAAGAAACATATTTTTGTCAACAATTACTCTCTGCTGTAGATACTGACATATTACTCCGGGAGAAGGATTTCATGCTTTCCCCATATCTGAGCCCCTGTGCTATTAATGCGGCCGAAAATCGGCCAAAAAACGGTATGCGGGCTGGACCGAATCGCACAGGGTTGATTCGGCCGGCTTTAAACGGAACCAGTAAAATCGGTAAAAAACGGTAAAAAGTGGTCAGAAAGTTGTCCAGGTAACTATAGGTGTTCCAACCTGCAAAATTAAATTCATTTGATTAATTAGTAAAATAATATATGACTATGATTACATATTTACACCCTTTTGATTAATTATTTATTTTGTAATTTATGACTATGATTAAATTTTAAAAATATATACTTTGAAAAAATTGTCCGCATAATTCCGCTTAGTCCCGCATAATTATGAAAAATCGTAATGCGGTCCTGACCGCTTTGCGATCGCTTTCCGCATTAACTGCATAGCTGAGCCCTTCATTAAATATGATCGACACCTATGCTCCACGGTAAGCTTGGGCGTAGTTCTAAGCATCACTAACAGTTGTCTTAGTGTCCTCATCTTTAGCTTCAATCTCGATTCATCTGGCAAACTAAAAGGCAGACCTTTAAAATTGTCCTTCCAAATAGGGGTCGTTATCAGAATTTGGCACCCAGGTTGAACTTCCCAAAATGCTTAACCATCATTACAAAAACATTCAAGCACTGCAGATGTAAAGTAAGTATCTGTGCAACCAATACTTATATTTTTTTACCATCCTCCATGGCGCTTTCAGTAAGGACCCAACTAGTAAATATTGATTTTGAACTGCGTTCATGGATCAACTCTCTCTCTCTCTTATCAATCAAATAACTGTATTAGAAGGGGGGAGGGGGAATAGAAACTGAGCTAGAAGCTCAAAGAGATAAACTGGAAATGCAGAAACTATAAGAGAGACATTTAATTTCTTGTAATCAAGTTAGCCAATTGAGGAGGAGTTCAGGGATGGGGAACCCTGCTCCAAGCTATGCCCCATTGACTGACTGGACATGATCTTGGCCATAGTCCACAGAGATTAGGGATCCGATCTCCTACTGTTGAAGACTGCTGTTCAACTCTTTCCAGATCACCCAAAGCACAATGAGCAAGAATCTGTTGCAAAACCATTTCTGCGGCAGCCCAGTTGTCTAAGGATCCACTATTTGAACCAGTGCATATCTCACCATCATGGGCATCTGGCAAGGAAGGCAGTTTGTCTTGGGGGCAATGGACAACCAAATTGTTCTCACGAGTGGGCGGGCAGTGCATGAAGAGGTCGACCAATTCAGATGTAGCTTCACATATCAGACATCTGTTTGTGATGATCAAGGCCCGTTTGGCCAAGTTGTCCATGGTTTAAGATTTTCCCACGGGGGAGAGTCTGAGAGACCAGAGGAAGAAGGTATGCCTTGGCGGTGTTTCTTTACACCAGAGAAAGGGATGAGGGGTTGAGGGTGATTGGAGGAGGCACCAGCAATTGGGGACGAGACCACGATTTTCTCATAGACGTCTTTCAAAAGAGAACTTCCTTGTCGCATGTTCCCAATCCCAATCATCCTCACTATCCGATAAGGCCATCTTCTATAAAATGTGAAGCAACTAAATCAGGCAATTCATCTATGAATCTCTAATACCCCTTCTCAGATCAAGATTCCAGAGAGTTTGGAAATCAATAGTCCTGGCCAAAGAAGCAACTGACCCTTGTCTGTTTTTGCAGATAAGGAAAATTGGGCGAAACTTATCCTGAATTGGTTGTTGGGTCACCCATCTATCTTGCCAAAAGGCGATTCTGGTCCCATTACAAGCTAAAAAGGAGACGTACTGTAATTTTGGCCTGCACGTGATAAAGCACAACCATGAGACTCATTTGAGGCCTTTGTGAACCACCCATGTCATTCAATCCCATATTTCTCACTAATGATGCTTCTCCACAAGGTAGAGTTTTTGGTGTCGGACCTCCATAACCATTTATCAAGCAGCCATGTTGGCATCTTTGAACCTCCTGATCCCAAGACCGCCTTGGTCCTTAGGGAGACACACGGACTCCCAGTTGACGTGGTATTTGTGACTGGTTGAAGCAGTTCCACACATGTGAACTCTCAGCAAATACTTTCAACTACACATCCGACTGACGATGAAATAGTCACCCAAGAGAGGGTGAAGATGGGAATGTTACCCATGGTGCTCTTTATCAGCATTAGACAGCCAACTTTTGAGAGATATCTGCCATTCCAGATCACAAGCCTGAAGTGAAGTCTTTCCATGACCGGATCCCACATCTCATGGTTCTTATAATTGAAGCCCCAAGGAAGCCTATTATATTTAGCAGAGAGCAAAGCATAGGAGCAGCCTAGGAGGTTGGCCAGAGCTTCAATGTTATCCACCTCCCTAATTGGGTAAAGCATAGTTTTTTTAAAGTTCAATTTGAAGCCTGAAATCACCTCAAGCCAAATATAAGAATGGGCTTGAGGTAGACCAGCCTCTGCATCTAAGAAGATATGGTATCGTCCACAAATTATAAAATGGGATGTTAGTTCCTTCATTGATCACTGAAAAGCCTCTAAGCACATCATTATCAACCCCTGCCTGAATCATTCTAGTAAGACCTTCCCCAATCAGAGACAATATCATTGGGGAATTTGGATCCCCTTGACGGATTCCCGTGGAGTTTTCAAAGAAGCCAACAGCACACCCGTTGAGATTGATTGAAAAGGTAGATGTCTTCACTCTCATTGTAGACAGGATAAACCTCTTAGGATCTCCGGACAGGAATGAGTTTACTTCTAGGAGGGAAAAAAAAGAACCTTAAGAAAATCGAATTCCTCATCCCACTTGGAACTCAACATTATGTGGCACACAAGTGCCGGTCGGCTTGAGCCAACATACCACAACCTTGGATTATTGATTCCCTTGCACGTTCAATGGTTCATCAGATATCTGTACCCAAATTTGCTATTTCCTGTTCCAGGTTGCAACTGACACTAGCCCTCTACGATTCAGTAACATTAGTGAAGTTGAAGAACTTCCCTTGCATGTTTACTTGGACTACTACTATATGACCCCAGACATCATTTTTGCTCCACATCAAATTTCTGATACTATACCACTTTCGTATTGATTTTCTTCTCTAGCTTCCTCGACTCAAATCATCTTCTTCTCCGCAGTTGTTATTTCATTTAATCTGAAAAGCTGTTTTACAGCATATAAACTTCCCAAGATTTCATCCTAAATTCCCAATTATAGCACAGATCCTCGTGATATAGGGTGAAAGAGGTAAGAAGCCACAACTCCAGAACAGTGTAAAGTCCAAATTTTGATGATATATTTTGTTTCATGGAGAAACTAGTTAAAAATGAAAATTTTACAATATTTTATTCATTGAAGCAAATAAAATGACACAAATGCAGATGAAAAATTGAAGATGAATGGAAATGAAGTGATGGAACCTGAGGTTTGATAGCTTCTTGTACTGTCTGGAGAGCGAAAGTTGCAGGCGGTCCAGGTTGCAAGATAGCACGTCTGAAAATTTCCTGAGAAGTGAGCACAGAAAAACCCTAGAAAATTAGGGTTTTGGATAGAAAAGAGCGATTGGGAGAAAGAGAGAGGGAACTTACAAGAACTCGGTCTCTGTCTGCGTGAGCGGAAATGTGAACGGGTGCTCGATCCTTCTGATGCTGGTGAAGGAGAATTCGAAGACCCGAAGGAGCTTCGGCGGCCATTCAAGACAAGACAAGAGTTCAGGGAGACGACGGCGAGTGTTGTGTGGTGTGGTGAGTGCGAGAGAGAGAGAAAGAGGTGTTTTGTACTAGTGCGATTTCTTTAAACCCCGACCGACACCAGCAACGAACATCTTGGGTTAGGTTTCTACTGCTTCTGATGGAAACGAGGTTTTTGGGGAGGGGAGGGGAGTGGAGGGCCGTTATAACGGAAATGGCGGGAAATCTTTTTTTTTTTAGTGCTGAATTAATTTTTTTCACCGTCATCGAATATTTGTTTGATCTAGTTTTTCTCATTTAGTTTTCTTGACAAAGTTTTAATGGGATAATGGACTTACCATGTGGACATTATAAAAGCATTACCTCTATTACCAATATATCCCAAATTAAAAATAATTCTCATATTCTAAACTAACTGTATACTTAATTTCAAGATTTTTTACACTCTATATAACCTTCCAAATAAAATTAGCAATATTGTCGTCCCAAACTTCACTTCCTCGAGATTCGTCCTCCTCTTCTTCCTCTTCGCAAAAACCCCAAAATCGCAAAGGAAAATAGCAAAAATCTCTCGTCTCCTCGTCCTCTTCTTCCCTATCTCTCCCTCCTCGATTGCATTCCACTACATTTCACTTGGAATAACTTATTTCATTTCATTAGATAAAAATGAAAGGGTTTAGTGAAATTGATGATGTTAGAAATGAAGATTTTAAGGGTGAACATGAGGGTGAAGAAGATGATCAATTTAAAAAGCAAGGACAAACCTTTTCAATAAAAGTAATTTACAAAAAAAATATTTCATCTAATTTGCATGTAATTTTATTTTATTTATATATTTTTAAAATAATTGATTGATTATTGTATGATGCATTGGTGCATAAGCATTTCTAATGGATGTAATAGATATGGAGATACCTTTTAACAATGTTGAGAGCCCAGAGACGAACCATTTAGAGGTAACCACCATTTTGTTGTTAAAACTAATTATAAATTGAATCATTATGCAAAATGTTGATGGAAGTGGTGGCAATAACAATGAATAAATGTCATTGATACTGGTAGTCAATGATAGTCAGTTATTTGTTACGGACGAGGTATGTAATTTTTTTACTTATTTTCGTTTTCACCATTTTCCATTGTTATAAATATGTTGTTATTAACAAGTTTTTAAAATTTTATAGGTTTCTCATCAAGGTCTGCGCTGATAGCTTGGGTCCAAGGCATCGGTAGTGATAATAACATAGCTGTTACTATCACTAAATTGGAACCGGCAAATCAAATATGGAAGGAATGATCCATTTTGGTTGTGAAAGGGGAAGGAAGTCCGATAAAATGTTAAAGAATTTTGTTCGATCAAGCAGTACAAAGAAGTGTGGGTGCAAATTTGAGTTGAGAGGGATCCCACTAGAAAATGACCATTGGAGATTGCAAGTGACATGTGGAACCCACAATTATCCTCGATCAAAGTCACTTGTTAGTCATTCGTTTGCTGAAAAATTGAATGTGGAGGAGACGATTTATGTGCAAAATTTGGTGAAGTTCAGTGTGAGCCATCGCAACATCTTGTCTCGGCTTGAAGAGAGGTATTCGAATAATATCTCGACTTTGAAGCATATTTACAATGTATTGTGTCGGCTAAAAGTACGCGAACAAATAGGCGGGATGGCTTTCAACATACTCTAGAGTTGTTGAGCTCGCACAAGTACATAGAGTGGCATTATGTTGATCAGGGGAATAGAGTCAACAACCTATTTTGGACGCATCCTAAATCTATTCAGTTGGCAAAGTGTTTTCTACAAGCAATGCTTATGGATTGCACGTATAAAATGAATCGTTATAGGATGTCGTTGTTTGAGATTGTTGGTGTGACGTCGACCGGAAAGACCTTCAATGTTGCATTTTATTTTATGTGTTCTGAAAATGAAGAGTCATACGTTTGGGCATTGGAAAAGCTTGCGGAAATTTTCGAGCCAGACAACTTGTCAAGCGCGTCTGTGACTGATAGAAAACTGAGTTTGATCAAGGCTATTGAGCGAGTTTTTCCAGAGGCAAGGAGATTATTGTGCACATGGCACATCAATACAAATGTTGAGAAAAAATTGTAAGAGACACTTTGAAGACAATGACCAGTGGGCTGAGTTTATAAATTCGTTTTTAGATTTGTATAGATCGGGTTCAGAAGATAAATGGGACAAAGCCACAATTGAGTTTGATAGAAGATGAGCAAAATACCCAAAGTGCTTGGAATATCTCAAGACAGTTTGGTATCCCCATAAGGAGTATTTTATGAGTGCATAGATGGATAAATTTATGCATTTTTGGCAATGCACAATGGGTCGAATTGAAAGTGCACACTCAAAGTTGAAGCACTCGTTAGAAAATTCACAAGGTACATTTCTTAATGTCTGAAAAAATATGTGTAATATGATCGAAATCCAACTGGACGAGATAAAGTCATCATTTCAGCATAGTATGACGAAGGTGAAGACTGGCCATAACTTCACTTTATTGGGCTTAATTCATGGGTCGGTGGCGTATAGAGCTATTGATTTGATAAATTCAGAAATTTGGAGGTGTGAAAGTGTCGGGGTTGACCATGTCAAGTGTGGTTGTATGCTTCGAATGACTTATGGATTACCTTGCACTCATGAACTACAGGTTATCTAACTCCCACATGACAAATTCCAGTGCGCACCATAAACAAGTATTGGCTTCAACTTGGCACAACACCTATTCGTGAATGTGGCGATGTGATCATAGACAATGTGGTCGACACCCTTATGAATATGTTCAATGAGTCAAGTCATGATCATAAATTGGTGATGAAGAGGAAGCTTATAGAGTTGAGTTTCCCGGGTGACAGTGTGATGATTGAACCATTAGCAATTTTGGCTGGAAATGGGGGACCTAAAAAGAAGAAGTTGTCTGAGAGGTCCACAAAAAAGGATCCCTCGGGACACGAATACGCATGACACAAGAAGAAATGAAATGCACAAGTAAGAAGTTGTCAATAAAAAAGGAGAAGCCAAAAATTCATAACAATAGATTGATGAGGCAGATTCTGTCATGGATATAGGATTATATTTACGACATTGAGAACGTTCCAGGTGACGAAACTGTGGCTTTCGATGCATAGCCAAATTCCTTCATTATGACAACGAAAATTGTTGAAAACAGGCACGCAAATAGCTACTGATGGAGGTTGAGAGCAATGAAGAGTTGTGACTTGCAATGTGGCACGAGGAAGGAATAAAGGTTGTGAAGGACGCTTTGGCAATTTTAGAAGGCCAGGTGCGAATAAACAGGAAAAGTTGTTTATGGACCCCGATATGTTAGAGCTGGCAGCGAACCGTTACCAATGCGTCTTTGTTTGTTATGGGAACCAAAAACACGACATGTTTACCCGACACCACATTTTGACTCAAGACGTGTTTATTTCACGGCACACTTGGCTCAGGGCAGTCACTATATCGTCCTTCATATGCAACCGAACCCACCATTGCTTCCTATGGTACCAACCTGGCTGTGTCGCATGTTTCCCGAGGCAATCTCATTGAAGAGTAATTTTGATATTCAGCTCGGTATTGGTGTGACAATGTTGACGAACTTTAATGACAAAAATAAGAAGAATGTGAAGAAATTGAACGAGGTGGTGACCATATTGGACTGATGCACGTATTGTATTTTGCTAACCATTATTGTGATAAAAAAATGTAAACAACAAATGTAAATGGCAAATGTAGATGACAAATAATGTGAAGAAATCGAACCATTGTTTTGTTAGAAAAATTACCCTTCTTTTAACGGAAGACTTGTATGTTTCGAGATTTTGTTAATATATTATATGAAATTTGACTCATATTAGTTTGAGCTTTTGTTTAAGTATGATGCGAGAATGCGAGATCAGAAAAATGATTAGTTTTATGTGACTATGCGAAATCAGAAAATAATATCAGAACAAATTTCAGATAAAATTTAGAAAAATCTAGTTTTATGCGACAATGTGACTTATATGGAGTTCACATAAAAGATTAGTTCAAAAGACTTGTATGGTTCGAGTTTAGGTTTGATACGTGCGCAAAAAGTTCAGAAAACTAAGATTAAAAAAAATCACAAACTAAAATTTTTTTTGAGTTTCAGAAAATGTTTTTTTGCAGGTTTAAGTTATGTTCGCAGTGTACAATGTAGGTTATGTCAAAAAGTAATGCGGGGAAACTCAAAAGTCCCGCATTGTACAGTACGAACAAGAAATTGAAAAAAAATATTCTATCCGCCATGTACAATGCGGGGTATCTGAAATACCACGCATTGATCATTGCGAACATAATTTTTTTTCAAAGAAATTTCCTGTTCGCAGTGTGCAATGCGGGGAATGCTAGATAAGTCACATTGGTCTCTGCAAACAGAAAACAAATTTCTTGTTTGCAGTGAGCAATGCGAGGTTTTTTTTTTAATTATGTTATCCGGGAGCAATGTGGGGTTCTTGACATAACCCGTATTGTACACTGCGAACAGAACTTAAACCTACAAATTTTTTCTTCTTCTGAAACTTAGAAAATTTTCCAGTTTGTGAATTTTTTTTAATCTAAGTTTTCTAAAGTTTTTGCGCATTGTCGCATCAAACCTAAACTCGAACCATACAAGTCTTCCGAACTAATCCTTTATGTGAATTCTATACATGTTGTATTATTGCATCAAACTAGATTTTTCTAAATTTTATCTGAAATTTGTTATGATATTATTTTCTGATTTTGCATAATCGCATAAAAATTTGATCGATACAAGGAATATATGAGCGCACCATAACCAAATTCTTATTTGGTGAGTGTTGTTTCGTCAAAAAATCTCTAAACATTAAGTTTGATCAATTCAATTTGGATTTGTGGAGCCATGCATGCAAAATAGTCATGTGCATGGCAAATTCAATATGGACTTGTGGATTAGTTTAGATAAAATGTTTGTACTTACCCTCTTATTTGAATAAAACAAATGTCTTATTAGGGAATAACTTTTCCTCTCGTTCGGTGGTTGTACGAAGGGATGACTAATGCGGTGAAACCAGTCCAAGTAATCTGTCTCACGGTCCCATGGAAGCTTCACAAGGGCACCTTGTTGGTTAGTTGGCACGACATTATAATGCCACACTCGAGCGAACGAAGCCAACACCTCATATTGGACGTAATAGTGCTTGCAAGATCGAGCTCTATTCTTCCTTTTGGCTTGGATTGGTTGGATTAGGATGACTTGTACCTTTTCTATTTGTCTCATAACTATATCGGGGTGATATGGTTCTTCTATGTCGATGCATAACAAACATCCTGCGAACCATGTGATGCCATGAAGGGGAGTGTTTCTCTTGGACTCCACGTAAGGATCCCAAAGTACCTGCGAATTATAATAATTAAAACTTATTAATATATGACACATACAAAAAAAAGTATTGAACTTAAAGATGCATTTTTACCTTTTCAAGAGACATGTCATCGAGATGTTTCCTAAGAGTGATGATTTGTTCATCCAAAACCCCTACAATTTGTGGGGTTCCCACTTAGCCATGGTGGGGAGTAGCCTCTCATGTCAGTTTTGCATTACCTCAGAGTCTAAAGTGATTATATATCCATGCCTATAAACGAAAACAACATAAATAAACATTAAGTAATTCTTATATATTATGAGGGTAATTAACAAAATAAAATTTTCAAAACATACCTCCAAAAGAGGAGAGTATCTAGCAATTTGCCTCGTTCCCTCTGTGTTAGCGCCACCCAACTGACGAAACAAGACTGCCAAACCTGCTACGCCCCATGCATACTTGTTAACATCATCCACCTCCATCAGCATCTTCAAATATTCAATATAAACATTTGTTCCACTTTTATCAGCAAATAGAGTCATACTCAAAAGAAACTACAAGTAACCCCTACACACTTGTTGTTTCATTTCAAGATAATCAACGTATGTAGTCTGTCTACAACAGTGGTCCTGAATAAACTTCATTTTCACAAATTTCTCATGCTTCTTGACATGGACCTTTGCTTATTTACTTTCAATCTCCAAACCATCCACCAATAATGTAACACATTCATTTACCGTCATCTTCATCGTCGTTCTAACTGACTTACCAATAATCAGCAAAATGAGTTATACGGTAGACATCATCCAGGGTGACGCTCATATATCCAAAACGTAGGTAGAACGTATTGGTCTCAAGTTGCCAACGCTCCACAAAAACACAAATGGTCACATTATTGGGACATACCTTACGATATTTAATCAAGGGATACAGACCACTATTGTAGATCATTATCTTTACTTATTTCGGCTCATGTTTCAAATCCCAATCTATAAAGTTCTTATATTGATTCCGCCGCCGCAATGCACCTCGTTCCTAAATACAAGAAACATATACATTAAGTAATTCAATGTCAAAATATATATAAATAACACACTTATATAATTTAACTAACTAAAAATATTAATTTACCGGCTCACCATCCCAAATGGCACGAGAAATATGGCCATGGTAATCGACTAATGTGGAACGATCCACAAAACCATCGGGATAAGAATCTCGTTTAGCGTCTTCTTTTTCTTTACCCTTCTCCCCTGCTTCCTCCTCATCTTCTGCTTTTTCCTCATCCACATTCACATTCTCAAGCTCTTCTAACTCCTCATCTTCATGTCCAACACCCGCACCATTCGAACCTCCTTGCCCTTCTGATTGGGCTTGACTTTGCGATACAACTACTTGTCTACATACTTCTTGAGGATCTATTTGAATCCCCATTTGCTCCTTTCTCATCTTCCTTCTTACTTTTTGTCCCTATTTTGTTCATTTTTATTTTCGTTCTTCTACCAGTTCTTTGCTCTTTTCTGCTATCTGTTTTTTAGCAGACACTATCATGGGTCATCTTCTACCTCTATCACCTCCATCATCCCCACCAACAGAAGACATGATAAACATTCAAATAAAATGAAACAAATACTTCAAGACAAATTTTTTGTACAATAAATTCTGCTAATTTTTAAGCGATACTTTAGCCAATTTGGATGTAAAACAACATTATATATCTCATTTCCTCCCTACTTTCTAATAAGAAAAATACCAGTTTGCAGCCCTAGTGACCACCAAATTTGCCTTCGCAATTACTTTCATTACCATGGGATGAACTAAACGATTACTGAAAAAAAAACATAAACAATTCTACTTTAAAGATGAAAACAAATACACAAATGCACAAAAGCAAACTATGGATGGCTTACTTACAATTCAAACGAAAATCCTAAACCCAAAGATAGAATGAATGGCTCACTTACAGAAGAGTTAGAGTCGCAAGAGATATGCGTTTTGCAATTTGAGAGGTGGCGTTTCTTAGCTATTGCATTTTGGAGAGTTTGAGGGTTTAAGGGCTTCGATTTTGAGGGAATTTTGAAAGATTCTCGAGGGAGAGTGATGAGATGTGCAAGAGATTTAAGTGTGGGGAGAGATTTGGAAGATATTTGAATGTGGGAGAGGGAGGAATTTCGAATGGGGGAGGGAGGAACTGCTTGCGATTTGAATGGTGAGGGGAAAAAATTTGGGTTTTTATTTATATAGGTGGTGTGAGAAAGTATGGTGGTGTGAGAAAGAAAGTAGGTGGTGTGGGAGAGTAGAATGGTGTGAGAAAGAGGAATTGGTGGTGTGGAGTAGTCGCTGCCTATTTTATATGCATCTCGTAAACTAGAAACTTTATTTGTCCACCATTGTTAAAGTTGCTTGGTTTGTTAGTTTGTTGTATCTATATATGATGGCGACACAATTCAGTTTAGACCCCAACAAGCTATGAGCTTAGTTAGTTTTGGATTTACCTCATAAGTGTTTTTTTTTTTGCAACCGTTTGGATTATATAATCTAGATTGTTTGGACTATAGGTTGTATCCCTTTTTAGGGTGTGCATTTCTCGTTCCATGAGAATTTTCAAATCACAAACATACTTATTTTTTTATTTACCTAAATTGCTGAATGAAATTGATGATTATTTCTACTAATTTGGTTTTCATTTTTAATCAATTGAACTGCCTAGGTTTAAGTAGATAACGAGTTACGATTAAATCTAGTTCGGTGATTGACTTCATACTATAAAATTTGTTAATTTGAATAAATTGGAGTTAATATTCTAACTCGTTGTATTTATTGGGTCCAAAAATTGACTTTCTTATGGATATAGCAACTTATACCATAAAATTTCTTGAAACTTACTTTAGTTTTTAGCTTTATCAGAATTGTCATGATATGTTTATGTTTGTTACGAATTTTGTGTTAATTCCAACAGTTTCCAGAAGAAACTTGTCGAGTCTTTTTATGGTATATGCATGAATATTTATTATAATTAAATAAGAGTTGCAAATAAATTTGTGTGCTTCATTTTTAATGTTAAAAGCTAGAAGCTTACATTCGACAAATGCATCGCATCTCATTGGGATTGTAAGCCAGAAGCTTACTTAAATGAGCAAGAAGCTCGAAAGAAATTGTGATTTTGTAATTGTTCATGAATAACAATATGTTCCAGAATAACAACTTGTTCCTGATAAACAACGTGAATTTTTTTGAATACTTCCACTCTGTCTCATCATATCATAAATATTCCTAATATAATTTTGAGAAAATATTGTATTTACAAGAAATTGTTAATTAGTACATGTTATAAAATATCTCAATGACAATGTTATAAAACCATGTTACCATAATGAATATCGACAAAGAAATGATTAACCAAACCAATACACGATTTCAAGTAGAATTGAGTCTCTTGAAAAATATGGTATATTTGGACTTATAGTACAAACACCAAAGTATATAAAACCTGAAGGTTTCAAAACTATGAATAAAAAATTGTAGACAAACAATTTTTATGGTAAAAAGGTTTCAGTAAAAATTTTGAGATCAATTATGAAATACATTTTTATGTTTAAAACTTAGACATATAAATCGTTGAAAGACTTGTTTTGCCTAAGGCAAACACAAATAGTATGTACTGAATACAATTCAATAGTTTGTAGCTAATGAATAAATGTCAAAGAAAAATATGTTTAAGAAAGTACTTGAATGGATTTTCCATGGGAGTAGCATGTACAAAATCTCATGCAATCTCCAAAAGAGCTTGAGCTTGACAAATATGCTAACAATTTAAGTATAAATTTGAAATAAAATACTTTATAGCAAAATTTTATCGACCTGTAGATTGAGTGAAGTGTTGGTCGGGTATCAATCGCTATGTGAAGATATACAAAAAGGTCCTGAAGAACTTTATGGGTAAAATCTACTTATTAAACTCATGATTGACTTTAGGTGTTAATACTGATCAATATCAACCTAAAGGCAATTGGTCCTTAAGTACCATGTTTATGTGATATTGATGCATTATGAGATCTTAATAACTTTATCATTTGAAAATTTAGAAGATATAGCATTGCACCCACTAATTGGTATTGGACTAAAATATAATGTATATTTTGCGAGATTAATGATATTGTTTTATTTTTAAGTTGCATTTACTTGTTCCTATTAAGTTGATTATGCAAGTCCATGCTATATTACTGGAACTATAGTGATTCTATGGTGATTCATTAATTATGAAGCGTCCGACTGTGGTTGCTAATCACTATACAAAACCATTTTGAACTGACTCCTGTTATAGAATAATAGAGTTACAAATATATCTATTGCCAATTAAAAGATATTTCATCAAGGAATATCGGGATACATTTTTGCTACCGACATAAACCTAAATATAAGATTGAAGTCAAACAAATTAGATTTAATATTGTGAATCCATGTTTTTAGATACTTCATTTAAATTCACCAGTTAGCTTAGTGATGTTATGTGGTAATGAAGGGAGAACATCCATAAGCATGCTAACATCTTGAAGTATGCAATGTTAAATTTGAATGCATTACACTCTTCAAATAATTACACAGAGAGCTTCTTGAAGTATGTGAATATCAAAGTTAAGTGCGATGTACTTTTTTTTCTCCTTCAATTAGGTTTTATCCCATTGAGTTTTCCAATCAAGGTTTTAATGAGAGTTCCTAAATAATGTGGTATTTTTTTTCTTTACCTTAGTTTTCTCCATTGAGTTTTTTCATAGCAATGTTTTAATGACGCAATAACGTTGGACATCTTATAATATCGAATGAACTTATAGTAATCCAAGAATATAGTGCTTCAGATATGGTTTTGACAAGGATGATGAAACAAATCGTTTTTCTCGTGTGTTCTTATTTGATACTGACATCCAGAAGATTCTAGTACGTAATGATCCAACAGATTTATCTTATAAATGTGTTTTCATTCTGGCCTTTGCGACATATTTTGGAAAGTGAATAATTTATGCTCAAATTTCATGAGTCCGGGAGGAGTTTTCGTCATCGAATACTTGTATGCATTTTGAAAGGACTTAACGCGTTGTACTCTTTTTCCTTTGACTAAGTTTTTTCACTGGGTTTCTAGACAAAGTTTTAGTGAGGTAATATACTTACTATGTGGACATTATAAAGGCATTATCTCTATCACAATTATAACACGGATCATGAAGAAATCTCTTTTTTTTCTTCCTCTACATTGATATTCTCTATAGCATATTGTGTATTATGTAGTTGTTGAGCTAATTAATGAACAACATTTATTTTATTTTTCCAATTCTGAGTGGGTACCGAGATTTGAGTTGTTTTGTCTTTGGGTTATTTACCTTTTGGCCCCTATTGACTCTTGTGTATTCCAGTTTGGATGCCATTAATTCATGAAAATTTGTCAGACGCCTAAATTATTATTGACTGTTAAGTCAAGATGTTGACTAATGAGTACATCCATGAATTTTATAAAGGGAAAATTGTCTATGATAATTTTTAGAAAATACTGGATACCAAAAGGTAAATTTTATGTTGATTACTACAAACAGTGAATGCATGATCTGACAACTTGGGTAGCATGCCGTAGCCGTAATCGAACATTAAGAATTGGTTAAAAAATATATAGTGCATGTATTTATTAGAAACAAAAATCTCAAGTATTGTGAGAAACATGCCAAAAGGGAAACATATGAGAGTTGGTGATGCATTTCAAAATATTTAATAATTTATAGTTTGTGGAATTTGCCATAATAGTGGTTGAATATATTTTTATGTTCGAATATGTTTGTAAAATGATGATTTTCTAGTTAATTGTTTAGTTTTCTAGGACCGACATATCAACAGTTTGAATTGTTTGAAACATATTTTGGTTAGCTATAATTGGAATTGTGCTTTGAGTATACCTGTTGTTTAGCTTTGATGGTTGTAATGTTAGAATTTATGCTTCATAGACTTATTATTGCTTACTTTTGTGGTTGGGTATGTTCAGTGTATTGCTTGGAATGATAGTGATAGAATAAACTTCTTCCCTAATGCTAGTCTTTCATTATAGGTCATCAACACATCAATCCAGGGCAATGATTTGCACCACTTATTGTTAACCCATGGGCAAGTTGAAAAAGTGTGACCTTCTTGGTCACACATTTGACAAGCATCATCTCCACAAAATTCACCTTTTGACATCCATTGTTTCTTTCCAATTACCATTTGGCATCCATGGGCAAGTTTGCCCTTACAAAATTTGCGGATATATATCGTTAGTCATCATCTTTGACTTAACAGTCAAGACCCAATTTAGGTGTCTGACTGAATTTCGTGAATTAATGGCACCCAAACTGGAATTCGCAAGAATTGGTGGAGTCAAAAGGTAAATAACCCATTGTCCTTATCCTAGGGTCGTGTTGTTATAAACTAAGTGCAAAATTTTGGCCAATTTGGCTTTAACAGCTTAAGATAAAGATATGATATGTTTATTCATAGGACTGTCTTTTTGACACCACCATTTCTCATCTTTTACACAACTACTTTCTTTTTTAACCTAATATGTGACACTAATAAAAAGGGAAACCTTGTTTTTTCTTTTTATTTCTCCCATCATCTGCTTTATTTCCCTCTATGATAAAAAAACAACAAGAGTAACATCAAGATGACAACCACCGCCCACGCTGTTGCACGCCACCGCTTCTCTTATCTTTTATTTATTTATTTTTCTTTATTCTCAATAGCCCAACAACGGTTAGGGATGGCAGTGGGGCGGATTTTCACGGATATCTGCCCCGCCCGCCCCGTTTGTGGCGGATTTGGGTAAGGCTAAATGGAGGTCGGGGCAGATAAGGATATCCAAACTGTATCCGTTTATCATTCGGGGTGGATACATATTTGGCTATATCCGCCCCACAGATATCCGTTTAACCGAGAAAATTACTTGAATACCCCTAGCCTATATAAATTACTTAAACCAGTTGGGCAGAATGGGGCGGATTGGGGCGAGGAACCAACAACCCGCCAGCATAACCAAAAGCCTCTAATGGATTGGCGGGGCGGGGCAGATATCCGCTAATTCGTTCGGGGCGGGTATGGTTTTTAGCTATACTTTTAAATGGATTGACGGGGCGGATTTGGGGATCCGTGATTAGTAACGGGGCGGGGATGGATTTGCTCAAATACGCCCCAATCCGCTCCGTTGCCGTCCCTAACAACGGTACCGGTCAACTCCTTGTTGCCCTCACTTCCGATGGTGGTGGCAAAAAAAAGGTGGAAGGGTAGTTGTTGCTACTGTTTTCTAGTTATCTGGAGAAGAAAACACAAAATGATGGCGGTGTTAGACAGAAAGGTGGGAGTGGTGGTGTTAAAGAGTCTAAATGGTGGTGTCAAGCTCGTAGTCAAATAAACCTTCTGTTTAGGGGTGGGCACGGGACGGGATGGGACGAAATATACCCATCCCTATCCCATCCCGTTCATACGGGATCGGGACGGGACGGGATGGGAAAAACCTCATCCCGACCTCGTCCCATCCCAAACGGGTTCGGGACGGGACGGGACAGGATCAGTTCTACCAAAAGGGGGCCATATTTGGTACTTTTGGATCGCAAGTTGCTCTAGAAAAAAAAACACACACATACACAATCAATGCCTTTATTCAAGAGGTTTTTCTTCTCATTCTACGCAAAATAGTCTTGGGCAAGGAATGCAATTGTAACAACCTTTGTTGCGAAAGGGGATGATTCCACACTATAGTTTTTTGATGGAGGGAATTAAGAGAGTTAACTCATGATGCAAACTTTTTTTTTCGTTATTGCAAGGCAAATGTTTTATGGCTTGCTTACTGATAGTACTTAAACGATGGCCTCTTAGGCACCACTGACGCTAGCTAAAACTCCAACATGCATGCTACCCCTCTACCATGAGGAGTGGCTGACTTCACTATCTTAATTGATCGACAAGCAAACATGTCCACAATCTAAATTTCAATTGGATAAAATGTGATGTGCTTAATTTATCATCATTTGTAAGAGAGAACGGTTAGTAAATATTTAGCTAGGACAATCATTCTGTTGGAAATTTTTTTATTGGAAACTGTCATAATTCTCGTATTGTATGGTTTAGAATGAGGAGTGACTGGGTCTTCCTGGACCCTTTGTTTCAAGCAAAACAACAGCTTTGCCAACCCTTTCTAATTCAACAAGCAGATACCTCTTCTCAAGAAGTCAGGACAAGCAATTAAATCATAAACTATAAATAATAGACTCCATTGAATTCATACAACATCTCAAGTGAACCAAATACACAATTAATCCCTCCATTTGTCAAAATGTCTCAGCAATCTACTGTCAGTGTCTGTCCAACCCAAGGTCATGTAGCGGCCAAGACCGAAGAATATATTCATTAATAATAAATATTAAAAAAATAGATAAATAAATAAAAATATTAATAATAAATATTAAAAAATAGCTCGGGACGGGACGGGATTGGCGGGATTGAAAATCTTCATCCCATGCCATCCCATTCTAGAACGGGACGGGACGGGATCGGGATGAAATTATTCAATCCCATTAAGACCCGGAAAAATCGGGACGGGACGGGACGGGATCGGGATGGGATCGGGATTGCGGGATGGGATGCCCACCCCTACTTCTGTTAGTGTAAAACTCACATTCTCAAATGTCGTTCTAGCGCTTTGGGGGTATTATTCTCAAATCGCCGCTTTCTAGTTGATCAAATTCCGCTATCAAAATCTTAGATCCCTGCTCTGACGAGTTGGAACCGATTGCTCGACTCTCCATTTTATAACTTCTAAAATTTCACTTCCAAAATTTGAATCATCATTCAAATGTTTTTGTTTCATCAATCATTTTTTAAAACATTAAATTAATATATTTTGATTAGTAAAATGTTCCATGTACATATATAGTTTTCAAGTTTCCATATATATATATATATTTTGATCATTCATAAATCTAACTATTTATCTTATGCAAGTTGTTAATCTTAAATAACCACTACTTAATAATTATTTTTGTTCATTTCATAATAATAAAATTGATGAAACTCAAGTTGATATTTTTAAATATATTAGAATAAAATTATAAAAGTACATTGCATTTAGACACCGTCGGACAATTTTTTTAAAAAAAAAACACTGTCGAACAATTTAAACCATAAAAAAATTTGAGGTTAAGCGCTCTCGCTCTGGCTCTCGTACCCGCTCGCATTTTACGCTCTATTGACTAGGTCAAGCCTTGTTCGTATAAAATTTCAAAGTAACCATTGGTCATTTAACAAAACTCATAACTAGGATATGTTTTGATTTAACAACACGTCCTTCATGTAATGCCGAGTGAAACAGAATGCAAGGACTTGAATATAACATATTGACATGGTATTCCTCATCAACTGAGCTAGCTAGTTCAATTGTCGAGGGCATTTTTGGCACAAATTGATAAGCTACTTATAATCTCTTTGTCTTTACCATCTTGTCGAGCACACAGAGAAAAGAAAACCGAAAGCCATACATCAAGAATTAGCTAGCTTGCAACCAAAATCAGCTAAATTGCACCACAATGATTTTATTAGGGTTTGGAGATTGTAAAAGAATGGTTATGAAGCATTGTAAGGAAGCCGAATGGAATGAAGATGTTTATGTAAAGTGCAAGATTGATAGTAGAAATGATCAGAGAGATGGACTCCAGAGGCACCTCATCAAAATTATGTGTTTTATCCCTTTATTATTGTTATCGTTAATAAAACATCGTGCATCCTGAGGCTATACTAAAATTCCCACTTCAAGAGCGCAATAGGTATGTGTGGAATGTAAGACAAACTAAATAAAATGGAAAACAAAAGTCTATTGCTTGGAAGTAGAAAGACTATCATGCTATGCTATGACAATTAGTAATACATCAGCAAAAATAAGTCCATTGCTTGGGGCAACTATATATTTCTCTCCTGTCTTAACAAAGAAAATGGATGCTAAGAAAAAGTCTTACATGTGCATTCAATAAAATATTAATAAATAAATAAATAAATAAAACAGTGCATTCACAAACTGAAACATGTTACAATGCTACGTTCAACAACCACTGGAAGTTTACAACCCTATTGAAAGATTCATTACAATTTGGTTGGGTTGAATAAATAATGAGATGGTGAAGATGATATGTGATTGCTGCTTGTGCTTTGCAGATACCCCAATGTTGACTTGGTTGCAAATGAACAATGACTAATAAAGGGTTTCTGCTCCAATTTTGTGCAGAGTCTGATATGCGGTTCACAAGGGTTACCAGGACCAAGCCGCCTCGCCAATCTGTTGCAAAAAGAAAGAAAAAATACATTAGAAAAAGCCTTGTATTCAAAAATTGCCCAAGAAGTAACGTAAAAGTCATTTGATTCTTAAGTGCTGCTAACTAACATATTTAACCCAAAGGTTTCGCTCAGTTTTCAGTAGATATCCATTTACGTTGAGATATTTCAAAATTGTTTAACTTATGTTGAAAATATTAATATTTATACAACAAAATAGAAAAGTTGAACTCGAGAAGAGAAATAAGCCCCGTGGATAAAGTGCATGTCAATACTTTATGTCCCGTTAATAATCAGTATGTCTTCAATTTTTATAAAATATTTTTCTTCTAAAGGATTCTAAGATCAGGTACTAGCAAAGATGTATGATGAGAGGGGTTAGGGGTTGGGAGTAAGGTCAATGGTGTATCAAAATAGCAAACTGAAGTTTACGCGAGCATCAGCGCAAAGTATGGGAAAGTCTTCAAGGTTTAGGGAGCCAGTTTATTTGGACCGAAGTCCCTTATGCTGAGTACTTAATGTTTTTCCCCAAATAATGCTTAGCTTTTCTCCCAAATGATAACTTTCGTTCACTTTCACCTGCCTTTTGATAGACGTAAAGTTCCATGGCAAGTTGACAACCATCCAATGTCTTTGTGGCATATACCAGTTTTTGTTTTCTGTTACTCACATTTTAGTCCATGATAATTAGAAATCCCATTTATATTGTGGCACTCATTAACTCTTTAAAAGACAAGTCAACATCCTTTGCTACTTGTACATAATGTGCCATGGATATCTTTGTCTGCAGAATAAGGGATTAAAAGGAGGGAGACTTGTTCTTATTAGGAGAGGTTCTGCGAAGCAAGCATCTTTGGCTTGTTTTGGGTAATGTCAGAATTCATGGAGGAATTGTTATCTTGGAAGACACTGAGTTGTCTTATTCCGGAAGGAAAGATTGTATGGACATTTATTCCATTTGCGGTATGCTGGTGATTTGGCTTAGTGAAACAACAAGATTTCTTCAAATGAAGTTGCTAACATGGAGACAATAACAATGGAGATAGTGATCTTAGTGTAGAGTCGGGTGTCTCATTACCCTTAACAACCATAGTGTCGCATTCTTTCAAGTTTGAATGAATGCAAGACATTAAAAGACAAAGACATCCAAAGCAATTACCAACATCTGTATCAAATGCCATCCTTGAATCTCGGCTTCAACTGAAAAAAGTTATCCCACAATGTAATGGAGGATTAGCTTCACTTACCAGAATGAGTGAACCAAAAGCTAGGTATTGGCAAGATTGAAAAATACAACATTTCAGACATAATAACAAACATCAGGAAGTCGAAATTGTTGAAGCTGAGAGGATTATTGACTTACAGTAGGTTTTTCTATTGAGCTATTCTTCAGCCTTCATTCACTTCGTCAGCAAAATAAATAGTTTTTCATCAGTAATAGCTCCCATCTCCATTGCCCTTTCCAACGCAGTTTGGCCTCCACCATCTTTGATAGATGAGCGCGCACCCCTGGCCAATTAATGGTTTACAAGTTAACATAAAAATATTAAACAGGGAATGACTAATAGAACAAAATTTACTACTTGTGATGTCGACGTGTCTGACACCACGTATGGGTGTTGTTACATAGGTCCTATCATGTCAATTAGCAGAGCCTATTTTAGCAATTTAGCACTGCCCAATCTGTCGACCATCCAATGGATGGTTCCAGTAATTGGTTGGTTATGAATGCTCTATCAGGAAGATGCTATCAGTTTGGTATTTTAAAACTCGGCATGCTTAACACAAATGAATAAATGCTAAACATAATAATTTAATAATACTACTTCACTTCTACGTTATAACAATATGTCAAGTCTCATCCCAGAGTAAAAGTATTAATTACCTTTTAAGTAGATATTTTGCAAATGTATTTTTCCCTATGGAAATGCAATGGTGCAGAGGAGTTCTCCCATGAAAATCACACATATTTATGTCAGCACCAAACTGTAGCAACAGCTCAAGCATAACAAGATCGCCAACATGACATGCCAAATGCAGTAAGGAACAACCTTGCAGACAACTCGGTTGCTCGCCAGAATTCTTTATTCTTTGACATGCTGCAGGATCATATTGCATTGTTTCTGCTGTGTCAGAGCAGTCACTCTGTAAATCTGGTGAGTTAACAAGGTGATGGAGATCACTAGCCTTAACTTCATCATAACAAGTGTTCACGTTCACATCTGATGCCACAATTAGGCGATACACTGCTTGTAGGTTGTTGCTTTTAACTGCTTCCCAAATGCGCGCAACATGGGAGGGAACACCAGGTCCGATAGTTTCTTTGATGATGAATTTTTTTTCCACATACTGCAGTGCAATCAAGTGAAGTACATGATTAGAAGCAGTCTTTTTTTTCTCATTCGTCAGTGGGATAACTAAATCAAAACAGAAGATAAGTTGAAACTATGAGATAAAAAAATATGCAGAGCCTATTCTCTAATGTCAGAGAGAAAGTTCATTGAAAAGTTTATTTCATTGATATATAATGTATTCTCCTGTATTAAATATGATTCACAAAGTTATAAAGCTTAAAAAGCAAAATTGCTATATACAAATTCCCTTTTAACATAAGCTGAAACATCAGTCACAAATTACCATAGGAAGTGACACAATACAAAATTTCGAAAGATCAAATAATAACTGAGGTCTTGAACGTATGGTGGAGAGCTAATGTTAACTGCTAACTCTATAGCATGAAATCTTAGAGCATCTCCAATATGAGAATATCTAAAATGGGTGTATGGTCTAGAATATATATCCTATCTAAAATAGACATGCCAAATCCACAGCAGCAAAAAGTGAAGATGCCGAAAATTTTATGGCGGACAGCCTCCAAAGGGCCGTCCGACCAGAAATAAACACATTTCAACTTTCATGCCACTCAAAAACCTTTGATTGTCCTAGAGATCTTACCTGATTTTATTTCATTTTCTGTTATTTTAAACCAGTGTCAGTTGATTTTCCTAGAGATATTATGTTATAATTTTTATTCTTAAACAGTCTGGACAATAATTGGAAAAGACAATAATTACATGAGTTTATTTATTCATTAACTTTTCAAGTACTTCATAGTTTATACATTATCCAACATACCCTGACGGATCACCTGCACACACATTAGAAAAATTCAAGGTGTACGGCTGTACCATGCATTACCAGACTGACTGTGCATGGACAACCCGATCACTAAGTCACACTAATCACAAGTAAACATGCTCTCACATTCAATTAATTATTGAAATAAGCACTTTTTATTTTATGAAATAAAACACTTGCATTTGAAAAGAATCAAAGTAAACTACAGCTGAGTGAGAATTTAAAGAGAGAGACAGAGAGGGAAAAAAGAAAAACAGCATGAACAAAAAACACATGAAATACTGCTAATCTCATAATCTCCTGCAACTAGTTTATCCCATGAGAGAGTGCTATGGAATTGGCTTAGCAGGAGCCAAGCCATGTCCCAAGCAAAGGCCATCGAATAGACATAATCTTGATCATGTTCCACAGACATCTGCTGTTTTCCCCCGAAGATTCTCTTATTCCTCTCCTTCCATCCACAAAGTAATCAAGAATACCCAGTCCCAAAGCCATTTTCTGTGAATAAGAAGAGTTCTGGGATTTTGATGAGACCAATCTATCAACATAACAATGAGGCGAAACAACCATCTGGTTTCATCTGTAATCGCAGCCCAAACAAAGGGTCACTGTAGAAAAGGTGAGGGATAGATCCAGAGTTCACTTTACACAAGAAGCATCTATTTATGATAATCAGGTCTCTTTTGACAAGTTTCCCCATAGTTAAAGTTTTCCTAGTCCATAGGATACAGAGGAATTTGCTTTTACCAAAAGAAACTGTTAGAGAAGGGGATTAGAGTTTGAGGAAGAGTAGTGTTAGCTGGACGAATGGGGGAAGAGACTAGTGTGCCATAGAAATCCTTGACAAAGGAGCCTGAATTGTGATCCCGATCAACTTATCATCACTGCCATCGATACCAACTGACTCAAGTCAAGAACATTCAAAAGCTCAATCATTTTAAGTGCCTCTGACCCTTTTGAGGCCCCTTCTAAGTGCTAGGAACCAACTGACGATTTCATAATTAATCATACAGAAATCTGAGATGGGACCCATCTTTTGTTTCTACTAATCCTATAGATTTCATTAAACTTTTCATGGAGGGGTTGGGAAAAGATCCATTTATCTCTCCAGAAATTATTCTAGAGCCATTACAGCTTGAAAGGAAAGGTGAGGTTTGATGGCAAGTATTCATGATGGATCCCCACAGCGCAAATCTGTAGGGATTTCGATTGATTTGTGGCCAGCCATGACCTTCCAGAGCATACTTCTCTTCGATAATTTACTGCAAAAGCGCTTTATCTTCATTGCCAAATCTCCAGAGCTGCTTTACCAGTAGAGCTGTATTCATGTCTTTAACTCTTCTAAAGCCCAAACCTCCTTGATATTTTGAAATAAGCACTAGATAAGATTTAGTATGTTGAATTGATATTTATTATCCAAAGCATTGCCAATGAACCTAAAACTGAACATATTTCATTACGAAAAAAAAAGGATATTAACAAAACCTTATGCAAGGAAACAAATTGAATAGGTACATGCATCAAGCGTGCACATACACTAGGTGGCATAATTAGGTTTTTCTTTTTGGTTTTGTTTGATGTTTAAGTATTCAAAAACCTTTATGGCAATGTAGGGTGTTTGATGTTAGGTTTTTTTAATTTTTTTTTGTATTAGGATGTTTGATGTTTAAGTACTAAAAACCTTCATGTTTGTTGGTTAAACCTTCAAATTCACTTTGATGCAAAAATTATTTTACAATGTCGATCAAACCTAAATATCATGCTTAAGTAAACATCTTTCTTACGACCATGGAAACAAAACAAATGTACCATTTTTTGAAAACATTTTTTTAAAAATCAAAGTGCTAAAAAATTAGAAGTGGAGATACTTTTTTTTAAGTGGATATATATATGATCCGCTCTTCATAGACGAACTTGGGATTTGCGATCCAAGGTAAGATCAGTTCAGGATGGGTAGAATTTTCTAAAATGTAACTATCTCGGTGTATATATATATATATATGAAAAATGTCTAAATGTATACATTTGGAGAATGTATAAGCCAATGTACGGGATATAGGCCACCTTTGGAGCATGTTTATGCTCAGGTGGTCAATTGGAGATAGTCTCAGAGGTTATTTAAGAATTAGCTCACACTGAGTGTACGTAACAAACGTTCTTCTGTTTGCTTAAATGCTTTTAGTAATGTCTCAATACATGCTACCGCTTGCAGTGTTACAAATATACCACTGACACAACATTGATCTATATTCTAGTAAAAAATCCTTTTGATTCAGTTTCAGACATGAAAAAGGATGACAAAGCAGTTAGCCTAAGCTTAAACGTTGTTGAGCATAGTTACACTCTAACACTCATGCAAATGATGGACATTTAGTTAGTGCACGGCACCTTCTCCAATCGTCAAAATAAATACATATTACATAAATAAAAACAAAAATAATTGTTTGATGGAAAGGGAGAATGATATACTCTAGCAACTCCATGACATCTGTTTACACATTTAATAGATGTCACTGAATCAATAATTAGAAGGGCCACTGGATCCTCTCTCATGTTTGGGGTTTCACTCCTCTCACAACTTTGTACAAGGTCAGCATCATATGATTCGCAAACAAAGAGGAAAACAAATGCATATTGTCGAACACCCAATCCCCTTTCTCCCATAAGGTTGACACAGGAGAATTTGAAAATTATTAAAAATGATTTTAGCCAATGATTTCTTTACAACAGTTTGCGTACTAGGCTTGTGTGTATTTTGTGCATGCCTATCTTGTACACATATTTTAAGATATTGGGTTGTATCTGCATTAACATTAATGACTAAACAACACTGATTACCATAACAAAGCAACAACAAAAAACTAGAACAATTACCTTTGACTGAATGAATCTTTCCTTCCGCAAAATAGCATCTCTAGGTTTAGGTTTTGTACTCGAGAAAAGAGCACCAGATTCATCCTCTCTGCATAAATTTGTCATACCAAAAAAAAAATCAAAATGAATAATTGTTTAGACATTGTTAAAACAAATCTATAAAGAACAAAGTTGGGGAACATAGAACAGTATACAATGACAAAAAGTTGAGATTATAGCAATCATAGTGTAGTTAAACCAATGTAGGAGGTTAAGCAAATAAAGAAACCGTTTTAAACAATCAAGGCCTTAGTCCCAGATACTGTTGGGAAATGCACAAGAAAACTGGACTGTGCTAATAAACTGAGGTGGTAAATGAGATCTGGAGAAGAAACTCGATGGAGTGGTAACATGGTATTGGCTATAAGAAAAGTTTCATATGGAAACTTACACTGATTAATGTTGGACTATCAAATTGTTTATGGAGAATGAAAAAGTTTGGATAAGAAGCAAACTTAACATGAACTTACACTGATTAAAAAAGGTACCCTAGTTTTTTTCATAAAAGAACATATGACAAAGGCCCAAGAGAGAGAAAGTGATAGATATCCGGAAAAAGGGAATCTAAGAGGGTATATCGACGCATGTGCAGGCATGCAAGTTGCAATTGAGTCTAAAAGTTTCTGTAGCAAGTTGGACTTAGAGTCCAAAGACCTCATAACTGCAATGCATCGCAAGCCTCTTAGTAATAGGTTCAAGGTCAATAACAATTGATGGTATGATGAAGAGCAGAAAAAGTTAAATTTTTTGTTAACCAGAAACATATTCGACCTAAGTGTGCATTTGTTGCTTCAGGGTTTTTTTTGCTTAAATTGGATACAAGTCAGAAGCTCTACATGCTCCTTTTTTTCAGCATGAAAAGTAGCATACCTTTCATTCTGAAGTTGCAGTACTTCCTCCCAAACAGAGTTACAGTAGGCATTACCCAAGTTACGAAATAAATCCAAGATAGTTGGCTCCCAAACCTTGACATCTAATGTTATAGATCTCACCTGTAAAACAACGTAAAGTATTGGTCATACTGTAACTAGCATGCCAGATTTTCTAAAGTTGTGTTGTATGAGTTGTATCTTTGTATCCATGTAGGTTTTCATACCCATATCCATATAAGTGTGTAATCATAGTCTAATGACATCAGCCATTAAAGGCTTTTGACTCGAATCCTCACATGGCTTCCAGTGCCATAGTTAAGTTGAGAAAGTATCAGTGGTAGGGACTGGGGTGTTAAAATTTGTATACGAGTCGATAACAACTCAAGTCTGAGGTAGGAGAAATGTAACACCCAAAATCCAGAAGAGGCTGAGGAGGTATGCCGAAAGGCACTTAGCCAACAAGAATTGATGGTTTTGCCATGAATTGTCTCACTTTCTTAAGAAACCATATAAGTGAAGATTCTCAAGTGTGGATGGTTAAGTGAGACAGTTAGGTTGTAGTCGAATCTATCATCAATGCAAGGTTCCGAGCGGTGATCTCCAGGGGCTGTGAATCTGTTATAAATCCTGGAGATGCAGCAACGAGGACATCATTGTGTATTTCAATGGAGAAATTCTTAAACAGCGATATTATTCTCACTGAACTAGAAGACTTAAACTGTGTTTAGTGAGTGCAAAATGTTGTTGGAAGAACAATTTGCAGGTCAGATCCTATGATCAGGAGAGAATGTTTCAGGTTGACAAAACAGAATACAATGTAGTATCATGGCCATATTGTGATGGAGGAACGAGATTTATGCAAAATTTTATTAGATTGTTTAATGAGAATAAAAAAAAACAAAAGTTAGAATGTTAAAAAGATATCCGACCTTAGAAATGTGAACTCCAAGATTTCTATGAACACCAGAGCATTCGATGCACAAAAGAATCCCAAGATTTAAAGAAGACCAATCAGGTTCAGGAGCACTGCATTCTGCACAAAGATCATTGCCACGAATTTCTCTGAGAATATTGGAAACACAGTCCTGTCTTCTCGATTTCATTTCATCTTCTGAGCTTACATGAACATCCTGCAATGCAGACTCACTACCGACACTGTCGAAAAAGCCTTTGCTGTCTGCACCTTCTTGTCCAGAAGGAAGCTGCCATGTGAAGCCATCAGCAAATTTAGATGGTTGCCTTGAAAAATCCAGATAGCATGCTCCTAAATATAAAATGGAAAAGGAATGTGCATAACCTGCTCTACGAAAGGAGAATTTAGAAGGGACGTAATAACTCCTCTAATTTTATCCACCCAGTCCATTCTATCTGCTTCAGTCTCAGCCTATCATAAAACAACACGAGTAAAATAGATGGACAAAAAAGTTTCTGGACACATCAATGATTGAAAAAATGATCCAAAGGATGTAAGATCATTTCCCAAATACGATTGCAAAATTTAATATATTAAGTTCATTCAGGAAGCAATTACGCATGATTTTGACAATAAATAATCATCAATCATGCGAGAGCTTGCAAACAGAGGTCGGAACCATCCTTATTTATCTACCACAAATGGATTGATGACTAGACGCACCTGTTGATGAGCACCCAACAGATGAGACACCACTTTTGATTAAAATTTAGATATTCCTGACCTGCTAACCTAAGATTTCTATTACTTGTGCATTTGCACAAGTTAACCTGAGATTCAGATCAAATTTCTTTAAATAATGGATATAAATCTATAGGTTATGACAAAAAGAAGTTTGTTAAAATAAATGAGATGGGGGGATGGGGGGGATCTATGACTTTCAACTAGTCTGAGTCATGCCCATGAAAGAGGTGATTTATGGTTCAGGGATAGCAATAAACACGTTCAGAACGTGTTGAATAGGGAAAATTCACCATCTCTGACGAAATGCTTGTGATTGTAAATGCACACTACCTGTAATGTGTAAGTCTTCATTGGAGATATTATTCTGAAGCAAAGTCTGAGATCTGAATGCTCTGCATCAATCTTTATTGTTGACATCCGAAGATCAACAGTACGGCACCCAAGGCTTTCTTCGGTCATTGACAAAGCTCTACGGTACCTTCTGAACCTACCAAACACACCACTACCATGCTCAGATGTACCAGTTGATTGATGTGATTGAGGACCCTGGTAAAATAAATAAAAGCATCTGTAACCTAAACTTCTAACACCAGATATTCTGAGTCTCAATGAAGTAACCTTAAGTTTCTAATAGATTTTATAGAAAGAATAATGCATCTGGATTACACAAGACAGAACACAAGGAACGAATGTGTAGTACAACAAAAGTAACTTCATGAGCATATTAGTTGTGTTTATTTTGTTAGGATTGTCTCGAGTCTACAGTCATATATTGCCCATTGGACAAGAACTGAACAATAGAACAAAATAAGTGAAGAAACAAAAAGTTCCTCCCCAGTAGAATTAGTATAGAATATAGGTGTGATACCTTTTGATAAAGTAACTGAGACTGCAAACATTTGCAATAGCTCAAATGGTAAATATCAAATCACACAGGCCAAAATATGTCGGTAAATCATAGACAGATCAATATCTGATATGGCGTCCCTTTCATTTTCAGATAAGTACATTCTCAGCCACAGCAAATTTGCACTTGAAGGAGTAATCAAATTGGGCTTTATTAAGCTGATGCAGAATGCTATTCGCCTGAGGCAGATGTATAGCAGAATCAGCTTACCCAAGCATGGGGAAAAATCAATATCGGAAGCACTCGAGACACAATTCTAGTGTAGCAAAATCATTTGTTAGAAGATAGCTGTCAAATCATTGAATACAGTTTTGGGACTTATTGATCATATCCTAGGTAGCTTTTGCTGTACTTCATCTTTAAGGAATAGAAAAGTAGGAGAGGATTTTAAAATTCATCACAAAAGAAGCCAAAGAATAAAAGAAGAGATTGAGTAGGAAATAAAATAAAAAGGATCACTAAAAGAACCAGGCAACATACCACTGGTTTTGTACCCGTATCTCTATAATAGTATAAAGTCCCACGACTGTCAAGGACAAAGAATCTCCTCTTCCAATCTGCCCTTAGACTTGAAGACCTTTTCAGGAGATATCCTTCTTTAATGGTCAGGACCTTTAAAAACAAAATAAAACAATCTCATTCCAATAAGTACACAGGGGTATCTACACAGCGACGATATTAATTGGCTATCAATGTGAAGCTGAAAAGATTTCAATAGAATGAGGCATAAAATATCCATCTTATGGGATATGACTCCCAAGAATTCCATACATAACAATTAAGAAAAGTTGACTTTTCTTTTCAGACCTGTGAGAAAAAAACGCATAAGACTAAATACCTCTCCATCAGCAGTTGATTGCATTAGTGCTTCTATGTCTTTGTAAGAACTTGTACCGAAAACCTGAATACCATCACAGCGAGGTGAGGCCTCCACATCACTAGAAACTCGTTGATTGTTTAGCTCAGCCTGAGTTCTAAATTCCTGAATCCTCTTTGCAAGTTTGTCTTGTTCAACATCGGCCATCTCTTTTGACTGTTGTGCGTAGGTTAATACCTGGTTTAAGATGCGCAGTATAATAAATTTTCAAGCAATAGCAGCATTATAAGATGGGCAATACATCAAAATTCCAGCAAAAGCAGCATTACAACTCCATTCTTCTCAATTGATGAGTCATTATTATGGTTGAGCACTCTTTTCCTTCTGATAACCACATAGGGCTTTTAAGACTGGAGAAGTTTTAACAGATGATCCCATATTGGTAACGAGTACCAGTATTAATGGGAGAAAGAAGTCATCCCTTGGACCTAGTAACTAATTGTGGATAAAATACACATTAATGATGAATAGTCAATGTGACGTCCAGAGTTACATATTGCATTCGTCCAATTCAAAGTTAAGGTTTATAAACATGAGAAATAATGACTGGAAATTTGATTGTGACTAGCAAGTGAACTATTAGGTCAGATCGCCAATGGAGTACCAGCTCAGAGGTATATATGCCTGTGGTGGATGGAATCACAAGTCTAGGGTTCAAACCCTGTCGGCGGCATTTTGGTGGGAGGGTTAAGAAAAAAGTTAGGCCAGATCCAAAAGGTTCTGAAAGTTTTCAAACGATGATGAGATTACTAGGTTGGCCAGAAAACAACACCACCTTCTACAATGCTGCACATGGATCTTCTGGAACCCTAGAAATGATCATTCATCCATATTGATCTTAACATTCAATTGACTCATGATGCAATGCAGTCCATCTTATCATCTTGTTTGCACAGTTTTTATATCTCCTTTTTCCATCTTCCAACAATAAACACCCCCTTCCTTGAAATAATCATGGGCTTTTTAAGCGAAAGTTCTGGGCATAGATCTTCCTTGCTATGTTTCTTTACACTATTGATATAAAGAAAAGAAGAAATGTCTATAATACAGAATTAGGTACATAGACGACTGAGAGAAAGAAATCAAAGTTTCTGATCTCTCAATTTGTTTTTAAAGGTTCTTCTCTTTTTCATAACCCTCTTCTTCCACTTTATTTTTGTATTTTAAAATATTCGTGAATGCACAAAAATATTTTAAAACTCTGCTACTGTTTAAATTCTTCATTGTTGCCCATCTTCGATGTTGCAACAGGCCTAAGCAAGCTGGCTGCTGGGCTTATCACCAGCTGCAGGTATTTTCGATTTGTTAAGCTGATAGAAAACATCTTCATAATCGATCATGTGGGCCTGTTCCACTACGCAGCGTTTTATTGGATCTAATCATTTTGTTAGTTTGGAGCCCATTTGGTTTCCATATAAATAAGGGTTGCAATAATTTGTAATCAGTTAGTGATTTGGAGAATAGAAAGACAAGAAATTTTCTTTTTATCATAAAAACAAACAAGAAATTCTAAAATATTGTGTAAAAGACAAAAGAAGGGAAGCAACAGTGAAGAAAAGACATTCCCATGTACCACATGAACTGTTGGGAAGGACTATAAATTCCCAATTAAACATGCAAGAACTAAACTGAATGTTCCTAACCTATCCCAACTACTACCCCATAACCACAATGTAGTTTTTGTATCTATCGACAGGTGGTCAATTGTCTTCATATTTTTAAAAATTCCTTGTTTCTCTCCCTCCAAATAGTCCTGACATAGCTTTAGTCTACAACTCAGCTACCAAATGATGAAATCCACTTTGTTTTGTTGATATAAAAAAAAAAAACACATGTCCCAAGCCCATTTACCAGAAGTAGAGAAACAAGGCAAATTATGAGAGGTAGCTTGCACACTCTCAACCCAACTAGGAAAAAGGGGTCTGAACATGGAACTCAGAGAGAGCTGAATACCAATGGATGCGATCAATGGATTCCTCTGTCTCGTTACATAGGACACAATGGTTTGGAAATAAATAACCTTTTTTTGATGATATTGACAACAGTAAGAGCTCAGCCATGAATCAAAGCCCAAAGAAGGAAGGATCTCTCTTAAATGTTGCAGACTGAAAATTCAAAAGTGAAAGGAGATGTCTGTAAGCTTGGGGTTGGAATGTGGTACCATTCCTTTACAGAGAAAGGAGTATTTGTCATTCCACAAACACTTTTCTTGATCATCCAAGGTAACATTTTCAACAACAGCTCAGTCATCTATCAGATCTCCTAATCATTCAGATTTCTCTCAAATGAAAATTCCAACCGTGATAGTGATTGTCCCAGATTTATTGTTGGAAGCATGAAAAATGGTTGGAAACTGAAGCATGAGAGAGGTAGGGTCAATCCTAGTCACCAGATTGTGGAGCGGGAGAAACAGAGCGCCCAAAATGATTTTTTTACACTAGGAGCGTCTTGGAGCTTGTGTGTTTACATATGCAATTGTTAATTTCTAGACAATTCAAATAATACTATTAATAAAAAGATATTTTAATAATTTACTTCAAAATAAATTGTGCAAAATTTATAATTACATTTGCTAATATGTTATCAAACTCAATGTATTTTGGCCTTAGCAATTCAAATTGAATTGGGACACATTTGACTGTATGAAAAATTAATTTGTGTTTTCTTTTATAATAAAAAAAGTCACTTACATTCGTTAAAAAGAAAAATGCAAATTTATTATTATTTTTTAATATATCTCAGCCTAAAAAAACTGAAACAACGCAATCCAAGTGATTCGAACTCCAGACGTCAATCAAAAGCATGCAAACACTCTACCGCCTGAGCACATGTTTATGTAGTGAATAGAACAGGATTTTGGATTTAACAAAGCACAAATATATGACGGATTGGCTCCTAATCTGCGGAATCGCAGTTTGGGAGCGAGAACGAGGCCCTCCAGGATGTTTTATGTGACTAAGGTCCAATGGTCCAATCCATCTATGGTATCAATTTTGTTGTTCATGATGCCCTTCCATAAAGACCAAATATAAGTGGTATTTTGTTGTGAACCAGTCTAGAGGCCCCGCCTCATATTTTTCAGCTATGACTTCTCTCCATAAAGCCTCAGTTTCTACTCCAAACCTCTAAATTCATCTGATAAGAGCCTTATTAAATTCCTTAATTCTTCTAATGCCTTGACCTCTACCACATTTAGGCTGACAGACCTCCTCAATTGAGGAGATGTTATTTCTTGGAAGTAGGAGAGGAGCCCTATAAGAAGTTTCTCATGCATCTCTCAATTCTAGTAGCAACTGAAGAATGGATCACACAAATGAAAATTTCTGGAGGTGATGAAATTTTGCGAAAATAATTGTGAGCCAGAGATAATATAGGTTAAATGGTACCATCGGTGCTACTACTATGAGGTGTTACACTATCTTCTTTTGCATCCTGATTTCATGATTATTCACTCCAGATTTTAAAGGTGGGTTTTGATCGCTCTTTGTTGTTGTTCAACCTATTTGCATTATCCCCATAAGACTGATAGTTTTGAGTGCTGGTTGTTGTTGTTAGCTGGCAACACCAAACACACACGCTACTTCCACCACTGCTTGATCCTAGGAAGAATATTTTGATCACTAAACCAGCCCACATAACCAAAAAGGGATCTTCATATCCCACTAAGCACCTGCTTCCAAAAGAATAGGAGTTTGGTTTAAACCAATCCTAGACAAAGCACCCACTGTCACAACACCCCAGTGATCTTTCCATTCACTGTTAATAAGCTTACACAAGACCAGCAGAGGCTGATAACTAGACAAAGTAAAATCCGCACCCCTAAGAGGCAAACCTTCAAGCTCATTAACCTCAACAAATTCAGAAAATTCTTGCACAATTCTACTAACGACTGTTTTTTACTCTACCCCTCTATAAACCTGATAATCAAATTACTCCAGTCAATGCGATTCTACTCATCTAAAGGATAGCTAGTTAAGCAATCCAGCAGCTCTAGCACATCAAAATCATGGATCGGATGTACAGAAAATAACATTCCTTGTGCCAACAAAGAGGGTCCAACCCCTTAGAAATGTCTTATTGCACATTGATAGATTACCGCATAAGTTATTTCTTGCCTAGTTCCATATCTTCTAGTGAGAATATCCATTTTGAAATATTTAGTTTGGGCCATAACATCATTGTTTTACCTGGTGAATGAATGGTTCCATGTTGCTAAATAACTCGTATCCCTGAAAGACAACAAGTACAATAAGCTGAGTTTAGCCCAAGCCCACATTGACGTGAACCATCATGAAAAGAAGATAGTTGTTGCAGCGCACCAGCTTAAAATATTTCAGGTGAGCATCCATAATGGCACTAAAAGATTCGAGAAACTCATACTTTTTCTTTGCTTCAATATTTGTGAGGGCATTTACCTGAACTTCTTATAACCAGGGAAAATAGTTCCTTAGAAACAGAAAGGTTAATGAAAAAGGAAAATCAAAACTCTGAAAAGCAACTGAGATTTGACTTATATGTGATGCATACTAGATTGAAGCGGCATTTCTCAAATGTTGATCTTGAATTCTGCAGATCCTGTACAAGAACAAATAAGACTTCAATAACTTACCAATAGCAAATGTGCTAACCAAAATAACTCAGGGACTGAAGCACCGATTAAACACTTGCACAAAGGTTGGGTATGCTAAGTACAAATTATAAGTTAACCCTTGTGCAATATCAGTGACAGCTCAAATTCATCACTACTCACAAGATAAATTGGTTTGAAAATTTTAACATTTATGCATTAAGTTGTAATTTCCACAGTAAAACATTTTCCAATTAAATCACAATAGATTATGTCTATCACATAGGCTTAGACAATAACTCGTATACTTTAACAAATTATCGAACAAAGATAAATACGATGGAAAACAAACCTCTTCGAGTTCAGCAACAATATCCGCCCGTGTTCCCTTCTTTAAGGATGTGAACTTTTCACGTGCCTGGTCACAACTTATGGTTGGTATCAGCAAGTTGAGAGACTAAATGTAGTTACTTTAAAAAGCTAATCACGATAAACAATGGTCGTGTATGAGATTTAATATAGTGAACTTTACTGACTGGAAACTGCCTGCGATGTCCTTATCCAGAGCATTTCCTTGAATAAAAAACAAAGAACAAGCATACAAGCCCCTGCTCTAAAACGAAACTAAGGAACTAAGATTCACATGCAAGAATAATGGGAGCGTATTTCTATGGAATAAGGATTATATGAAAACAATGTCAGTAAGATAAGAAATTGCATGACAATGCTTCAGGCCTTGAGCCTTTAAAGTAACTGAAGTAAGGCGCTTGCTTGCGCAACCCAGGAGCCAGGATACATTCAAATATGTCTCAATGATGCCTGAAGCAAACAGAAATCATGAGTAAAGTTCATGATCAAAGACAACCTAATAGCTATTTTTAATGATGCATCTCAGATGCAAGACTCTCCTGATAATACTTACTGTTCTATGTGTTGAACAGTATGCTAGGTTGTAGAATGGAGACGTTGCCTTCAAGATACTTGGGTGGTGGTCACAAATTCAAAAAAACAAGTTTGAGATCCGGCTATTCAAAGAGTTCTAAAGAGGCTTGCGGTGTGGAGAGGTTTATCTCTAAAAAACTGGTAGGCTTGTGCTGATTAAAAAAAGTTGGCCAACATTCCAACCTTCACCATCTCCTTGATCACTGTCCCCAATTCAGTGGCCCTGGCCACTGAAAAGATTTGGTGGGATTTCTTATCTCCTCTGCAGGGCACAAATTACAACTTGTTAATTGGACCAAGGTCTGCCATCCCGAAAAAATAGAAGGCGGTTTAGGCATCTGAGAAGTGAAGGACGTGAAGAAATCTCTCCTAGCGGATTGGCTACGGCAGTTTTGCACCAAACCATAGATGCATTTTGGAGACGAGTGTCGAGTGATTGTTGACAAGTATGGAGTTGAAAGGTATGGGTGGTTCACAAGAAAAAGTTATAGCCCATATGGTTGCTCAATTTGGATAAGTGTTATGAACTTCAAACAATAGTTTCAAGGTAGTCTCTCCTTCCATGTTGGTGATGGCTCAAGAGCAGATTTCTGGCATGATAAGTGGCTCTTGGCTAAAGTGCATATCCACTCCATCTCTCTCAGGAAGCAAGGAGTTGTCGTGTTGCTTGCAAATTGCAATAATGAGAACATTAGGTGGGACTGAACTCCCAAAAAGGGCCTTGGAGGCAGTGAGATGAATCAGTTAATGCATCTCATGCCCTTGCTGGAACAGTAACTCTGGATGATTCTCAAGACAAGGTTGAATGGACCATCCTTATAGCAGGTTCACCTTTAAAGATTTCTTTGTAAAGAACAACTCCTCAAACAGCACCATCACTTCGGACTTCGACTTCAGCGGTCCAATTCTAGAGATTGCATACTCCTCCAAGGCAAAAAAAATTGGTGGACTTTAACCACAAAAGTATCCTCTCCATTGTTAACCTAGCTAAAATCTGATTATCTCTGAGGATCTGAATCTCATCCCCCTTCTTTTCCTCCTCTGTTCTGGGAGCAGTCTGTCTAGTTGGTTTGATCAGTGGAACAGCAGAACTCTTTGCCCAAAGAGTAAACGGAGACAGATTACTTCTTGTGGTTTTATGGCTGATCTGGAAGGAGAGGAACAACCGCATCTTCAAAAGCAAAAGTTTGGAACCATCAGCTCTGTGCAACATGATCAAAATCATGGTGATCCAATGAGCAAAATCCTAGGTGCTGTTTGACATCAACCCCTATCCCCTTACCAGAGAACTGCTAGTTGAGGGGGTCTGTTATTAGGAAATTAAGTCTTTATTTTTCTCTCTCTTTTGTTTTCCTGTTGCTTTTTTAGTTCTGGGTCTGGCTCTGTAGAATTGCTCACTCATTTGTTCTCTTTTTTTTTTTCAATAAAGTTTGTTGCATCTATAAACAAATAAATATTACATTATTTTAATAACATAAAACGGCTTCTTCTTTTTTTGTTTGGGAATAACCAGCCATCATTCCAAATCTTGGTGTTCAGCAGGAAGCTTAATAATGTATTCATGCATGCCCCATGTGCAGTGTGGCCAAATTTAATCCGTAAGATTTATTTTTTTTCCGCAAAGATGTTTGACTTTTCACTGTTAAAAGCCAATTTGTGCTCCTAATTAGCCCAAAACCTTTTATGCTCTACTGGTTAGCAATTTTTGACAATCTCAAATCTTATTCCGATACATAGTTAATTGGTACGGGCAGTGTAGTCAAGGCAACTGCCTAGGCGCGCCTAAAGGCGTTTTTACAGAATTCTGCCTCAAAGTGAGGCAATGCGGTGCGGTAAAATGAGAAGTCCGCCTCGCCCCGCCTCAGCTCAAAAATTGTTGCAGCCAGCCCAATTACAACGAAAAGATGTTGCAACCCACTCTATATTAGGGTTTTATGTTTCTTGGTGTAATATTTGATAAATTTGATAAAAATAAGATAAAACGTTTTTTTGATAAATTTGTCACACTTTTTTATTATTTTTTTGGAGAAAACACATCATATTTTGATCAGTAACATTAATCTTGATTTTTCATAGCATAGTCAATCATTTTTATACTTTTGCAATACAAATAATGATCATACTTGTGGATTTTACCAATCATTCCAATAATTTCTTCTAATAAATGCTCAATATTATCAAGTTTCTATTCTTTCAAGATTATTGATCTTTAATAATTTAGTTGATGTTTGCAAGTTACTCGACACTTATGTAGAGCATCTTTTCGCTATGCTATACAAATTTATTATATTTCCATTTCGATTCTAGGTAGTTGTCACTTTTTGTACATATTTGCTTATGATACTAATCAAGATGATGATGTATATTACTATGTTGATATGTTTTAATTTATTATCAAAAAATATTTAAAAAATGTTAAGACCGCCTCACTTCATTGAGGCGTCTGCCTCGCTTCACACCTCAGGCGTTTTCAGACTCGTCTGCCTCGCCTCTGCCTCATCGCCTTAACTACAATGGGTACAAGGCACAAAAGGGTACGTGAAACGGGAACAGTTTCAGGGTACATTGGCTTCCACGATACAAAATTCGAAGGGGTAGGCAGAGTTAGTACACTATTCAGGATTAGCAATTCGTGTATTATTTTAATTCGGTACAATATTTATGTACGATATCCATTTTATTAGTATTGTGCACTCAATAAAAGAATTAAAACAAATCTAAAAGGATCCAATTACCCTCGTTTCAAATCTGATACTCTCCTTATTTTCTTTCCTTTGTTCTATTCTTAACCAAATGGATTGTTGAAATACCGGGTTCGCAAATTGTATCGTGAATTTGTACACGCGACCAAATTTGAAATCCAGGGGGGGTGTGGGGTGTGACCGAATCGGGTATCTATTTGATATTCCCTAAAATTGGTACAATTATTATTTATTATTTTTCTTTACTAGCAACTTAAAAAAACACATATAGATTTTCATGGGAATCAAAATCAAGTATGTAGATTATCAACACACAAACTATTTAGCATGTAAATAAGTCCCATATTTTTTTGTCTTCAAATCGGGTAAGTATCCTAAATGTATTTGTCATGGCACAAAGCAATCAGATACATGTTGGTCAGTACTTGACAGAGTTTGGTAATATCATCAAAATGTTGATTATAAGAGCGAAATACCTGATCATACACATTGGTAGCCTTATCAAATCGTCGACGACACTCCTACAAAATCAAGTATGAAATGAGATTCAAGAACATTTCTTAATTGACGTTAGATTACATACACTACTTTTTTTTAAAAATTATCTTCCTTTTGACAATTTTATTTTCAGTAGACAGTCTTAACTAAGCCCATAACATTTGTCATAAATACTAGACCATCTAAGTGCGTTGTGCGCCAGTTAGCTTTCATTTCTTATGCATAAGTCATGTTATGTTATAATAGCGCAAGTGTTCTTTACACTTGGTCATCATCTACGTGAGATTATTAAAATATTATATTTTAATGAAAAGGTATTAAATTAACCATGAAATGAAAGTGCACAATATATCAAATTATTTTGTCCTTTTTATTTTATTCTAAGTTACTTAAGCGAGTAAGATTTTTTTTGCTTTCTTATTCTTGAATATTTTATATTATGGTTTTCTAACCTATTTTTTCTTCACACGCGATTGTTACCTATACGAGATTTTAAAGAAACTTGATTGTTATTCGAACATAAATTAAACCATGAAATTATAGTACACTAATATCTTTTTTTATATCCTATATTATTCAAGTAAGATTTTTTTTATTTTCTAACATTTGATATTATAGCTTATTTCTTTTCAAATTTTTTAGTGAGATAATAATCAAAATGTTGAAATATTTTCTTGGATATAAAAGATAGCATGTAAGTTTAAAAGTGTCACTAAATTTATGGAGAGTTTCTAGAAAGGTTTGGAGAGAGAGCGAGAAAAACTTCTAATGGATCTGGACAACTTTACACCTAAAAGGATTTTTGGTGGCAAAGTAGGGGTACTTTATGAAAATCAATACTTTTCAAGGCAAGAGAATTCAAAGTTTTGGCATATAATAGTACAGATTCCATATGTAACTTGCTGAGAGAAGACAATCGCCAAGTAAAATTAGACTGGTGTATTGCAGTTTTAGGGTGACGGTTCGGTTTTTCACCTAAAGCGTGAACCGAACCGACTTTGGTTGGTTTCAAAATTTTCAAATCGAAACTGAATCGACCATTAACAAAATCGATTCGAAACCAAACCGATTCTAATTTCTACAAACCGTAACCGAACCGACTAAAATCGAACTAAAACCGAAATAAAACCGAACCGACCGACTATTTTAAACATATTATATTATTTTTATATAAAATATATATTATTTATTATATATTTGGTCGGTTTGGTTTAGTCGGTTAAAATCACAAAAATTAAAAACCGAACCGACCACTTCGGTTTTAATTTTTTTTTAAATCGAAACCGATCCGAACAGAATTTTAATCGAACCAATCGATTCAGTTTTGATCGGTTTAGTCAGTATTTTGTTCAACCCTATGCAGTTCCAAAATAATATTTAGAAAAAAAAAAACTCTGAGCATTTTCCTCGTCTCTGAAATGAGGATTCACACTGTTGGATGATGTCAACATACTGATCCTGAGATCATCCAAAAGCTTCCACCCTCATCAGAAAGCATGGGTAATAACAAGTCTTCAGACTCTAGTGTTGGTGAAAAGGATGGAACTAACGATGGCCTGATACCACGTTTTCTTTGCTTATCGTACCAGACAACGGATGAAAGATTTTTGCACATTGATTCGTTAGTCTGTAGTCGTAGTTTTATCAAGGAAAAAGTGAAGTTCAGGAACTAAATTTAACAACATGTAACTAATCCATAAATAACTCGTCATAAAATGCAATAACTTCCAAACAATAAGAGAAATACCTTAGCATCATTAAGATCAACAGACATGAACTGCGTCAAACTTTCACTTAACATATGATCTACCTGCAATTTCATATCCAAAAACCCTCAAGGTTGATAACAAAATCATCTTCATAAGAGAAAGTACAAGTTAGAAAATAATGTCCCATATAACATGAATCAACGTCTACATAGAAAATAGATCGAAATTACTCACTGAAAGTCGAACATTAATGTCTAGGGTAAAAGGCCGATTGTGTAGGTGACTAGGTTGTGCATCAAACTCAAAAGGGTGCACTTGCCAACAATAATTGAGGTTTTTCTTGGATCCATGGGTTACCAAGTGAGCTATTTTAAGGTGGCTAAATGTATCTTCCTCAAATGAGCTTAGTGATCTTCGGGTTAGTATTATTGAATGATGGATGTGATCATACTCTGGTATTTGAAGGCTTTTGGCAGTCGCTCTATGAGCTTGCAGGTCTTGAACGCAGAGCCTCGAAGAAAATCACTATAAATATAATTTCCGTATTGTATTGTAGATACAAAGCTTGTTAGGCATTATGCCTCAACAAATTGCAATCCTTAGTTTAATAATATAATATAAGGATTGGAAAATTTTTCATTTTGTCTAATGTCAAGGCACCCCACTTACTAATGATGAATAAGAGAACCTCGCGTATTTCTTAAACAAGTTTAGTGGGAGTTGTTTTAGATGCGAGTTATTAGGAGTTGCAAAGAGTACAGGAATATCCAATGTGAAATTTGAGACTAGATTCGAAATAAGATATCTTTTGAGACATAAATAGTAAGTATGGTGCCTTATGAGATTGGACAATTTTAAGACAATAGGGGATGAACGAGGAAACACCTTTTTGAAATAGGGATAGTTTCCTATTTGGACAATGTCTCCATGATCAATTAGGACAAGAAATGATACGCGGAAACGATTCGAAATTTATGTGGAATAGTGAATAAAAGAAGAAGAAGAGGACAAAACAATCAAAGTTTTTTTTTTCAATCCTTCCACGACATTATTAGAACAAGGATTCCAAATTCTCAACAACAAACTCTCTTAAAGCTCCAACCTTTGCTATCTTACAAAATTATACTTCGAGAAGAAACTCTCGAGGCTCCAACCTTTGCTATCTTACAAAATTATACTTCAAGAAGAAACTCTCGAGGCTCCAAGAATAAACTCTCTTGAGGCTCCAACTTTTCAAGAACAAATGCTCTTGAAGCTCCAACTTTGCTATCTTACAAAGATTACAATACTTCGAGAACAAACTCTCGAGCCTCTAATATCTCAAGAACAAACTCTACTTAGGCTCCAAGAACAAACTCTCTTCAAGCTCCAACCTTTGCTATCTTATGTACTAACAAAAAATTTTATACTCTCTCGAGAATAAACTCTTGACTCTTTCTCTCAAGGACAACTTCCTTGAGAGCTCTGTTGAACAAGGTCTGAGTCTACATCTCTTTCCTTGTTCTTTGATCCTTGATTATTCAATTTTCTGGATGTCTTGAACCTCCACATAAAGTCACTTTATATAGGCCAAACAAGTCCAAACTAAACAAGAAAAGCCTACTACTAATAGGAAAATATTTCCATATTACTTCCCTTGTCCCTCAAGGAGAACTTTCTTATTTTAACCAAATAAGGAAACTCTACTCCTAATAGGAAAATGTCTCCATATTACTTTCTTTGTCCCTCAAAGAGAAACTTTCCTTATTCCAATTTCCTAATTGATTTAAAAAGCTTTTCTTGTCTTAATGTAACAAGGAAACCTGATTCAAATTAGAAACTATCCAACAAGGAAACTATTGTCAAAGAAAGAAATTTTCCTTGTCCTAATTAATTAAAGAATCCTTATCCAAATAGGAAACTTTCCTTAATTAACCCCCAAACTCCCAAAGGATGATACTTTTGTATCAAGAAAAAATCTCTATAAATATTGTCTCCATATTGAATAATATATGCAGAGCTTTACACATGCCTCAACAAATTGTAATCCTTGTTTTGATAATATAGTATAAGGATTGGAAAATGTTTGATTTGTCTTCTTCCTTTTTTTTTTTCACATAATCCCTTAGTTGTTGCACATCACTGATGTATAGTTGTGATACCCAAACTACTAAAAAGGGAAGGAAAAGGCGTCTAGCGGTGATGGTTGCGCCAGGGTGTGTCTTGCATGCTTAAGTAGTAGTTAAAAAATGGCAGTGTGGATTTGCACTCTTCTAAAACCCCATAAAGGCCTTTTATGAGAGTTGTTAATTAGGGACAACATCAGTGCTATACAATCTCTTAGCCTACTCCTCTACAATTCACCATAACCATAACTGAGTAAATAGATGTATTGGTCATTTAACACAAGGAAGAACAGTGTTTGCTCAGGATGACAGACCAAATACATTAGGAACCAATAGGGAAGCAAGAATAGTAGCAACTAGGAACTTACTTGGGAACGAAGATGATCCTTATATGTACCAAGCTCACGAAATGCAGTAATAAATTTCGCGAAAACAGGCCCTACAATGAGTGAAAACAATTATCAGACACATTATACAAGTGTTGAAAATAATAAACAGGTATAATTTGCATATTGGGATGCTTGGCTAAGTGACAAGATACTTGACCACATAATACACATGCAATGCCAAAACTTCTATTTTTGTTTTATTTATTTACTTATTTATACTCATCAGTAATGTAAGTTGTAAAATTTTAAGTCATCAAGAAAATAAATAAATAAATAAATAAACAAAGGATGAAAATCACAGTGATAGACTGGTCACTAAGCTCCCCTAACTCTGTATATATACTATTTTGCAACGCCAAAGGCCCAGAAGTTCTCATTCTCTTTGATCTTAACGGTTGTGATAATAGATCTTAATGATTTTGATAAAATCGCGATAGTTGATTCAATCACTTTGTGGATAGACACTAACCCAATTATAAAACGAGTTATTGACCTCCATTTTGCACCGAGAATCCATGCATGTTTTTAATCAAGTCCTCTTTCTTTTAGCATCATCAGCAAAGTCATTGTAGTGTTCTTGCTTTTAAAAGGTAAATAATTTACTATTCGAAAATGTTTTAGGATACATCAAGGCGTCTTAAAGAGTATTAAGGCCCTGAGATCATAGTTCTCCAATTAGCATAAAAAGAATAATATAAAATACCCCTCAAACACAGGTAATCTGATAGCCAACTCCACAACGTGATTAGGATCTCCATTGCCACCTCATCAATATCCATTGCCACAACGTGATTAGTTATTATAGTGTTCTTTGTCATGACTAGTACATACATACTCCCAATCCAACTCAGAGTGATACACAACGATTCAAAGCAATGCAAAAAATAAAAGAGAATAAGAGCAAGTCATTCCAATCTTTGCTATCTTATTAACTAAAAAGATTGTAATACTCTCAAGGTTGCTTAACAAGCTCTATTTTGTGGATGTCTAAACCCACATACAAAGACACCATATATAAGCTAAACAATTTCAAACCAAACAAGGAAAACCTACTCCTAATAGGAAAGCGATTCATATTTCACTTACCTTGCCCCGAAACCCAAATCCTAAAAGGAAGATACTCATGTATCACAGGATTACCAAGATCCTAGGGTTTACCACTGAACCACGAACTGAGTCACACAACCCTAAACGTGGTGCGTTCGAGACCTAGATCATGAATCTCAGAAGAAGAATTATTAAAGAAAAAAAAACCGAAAAAGGAAAGATGTGTACCTAGTTTTTGTTCTTTGACGAAGAAGCCCGACTTTCCCGTTTCTAACAAATATATGGATCTTTTGGTTACAAGACACCTAATTTCACAACCCCATTTTTCTTTGTAATAAAACCCCCTCAGCTAATGACTATTGAAGTATTTGGCTTTCAATAAAATTTCCACATCATAGAAACTTTTTATTGTATTTGTTACCAAGTGTTAATGTTAATCCACTGGTGGTCTAAGGAGGAAGCATTGACATGGATGACTGAAACCTCTATAATTTAGGTTGACATTATTTATTATAATGTAAATAAATTAATACGAAATTCAATTTAAATGACGTTCATCAATCAAATTATCAAAGGTCAAAGGATAGAAAAAACAAATTATAACACTCAAGAAAAATGGATTGAAAGGAGTTCAATTATAAAGATTATTTCAAAAGAATTCATTTGAAAAATCCTGAGAAAATAACATGTTGCAACTTTAAAAGCGTTGACTAAATCAACCAATTAAATAAGTCATAAGCCATGGATAGAACTCGATTGTTAAGCAAACAACTCAAACATTGGGCTGATTCAATCAAGCTGATTTGAGCTTGACCCATCAAAACAGACAGTCCACATGAAGTTGGTTAACACAATAAATTTTCAGCACTTTGTTTCTATGTAAACTCCTATTTTGGGGTTATTTCGAAACTTTATAAAATAGAGAGCCGAGGGATGTTGAAGACGGAGCTTTTGGGGTTAATAAGCATCATCCTTCAACATCAAATGTGAGCTTTTTACTTCTTTTTTGTTTTTTGCTTCTCTAATTTTTGCAAAAACTTTTGTGTGCTAACTGCTAAGGACTTCAAACGCATCACTATTTTACTTTTATGCATGCAAGTAGCATTTCTGGTGTTGGTATGTTGATGGAGGAAGATCACTAAAGCAAGCTTCTACGTGTAGAGGTTGATTGCAATAGACTCACTCAATGTGTAACCAGATAAGGTTTGGTTAGTGGTTGGAGTGATCAATCTTATAATCATTTATAATCATTCTTGTTTCATTGTTGATCTCATTTTTGTGGATGTAGCTTATAGAACTAGTGTTTCAAACTCTATAAGTGAAGAATGTTATATTAGGTGTTATTTATTTGTTGTTCTTATTATAATGTGATCGTGCAAAGTATTAATAAAGATCAATTTAGATTTTCCATTGAATATCGAATAAGGATTTTTTTAGATCTAAACTTTAGATTTGTTGGATCTAGTATTGAATATTGATTGAAAGAACTCTTAGATTTATCAAATTCTTAAACCAGCAAGTGATAAAATCATCAAAAGTTTGCAATTTTGTAAAGGAAGATAACCCATGGACAAGATTTCGCTTGATAAAAGTCTATGTTCCGCTTGATTATAGTTTAGGGCAACTTTTTTGTAGGGAAGATGAAGAAGCAAAATAAAGCTATTTTGGTCCTTTCAAAGAAAGAGGGCATCTCGATGAGATCTGAGGATGGTGATCATATGGGTATTGATGTTGATATTGGGACCAGATATTGAAGTGCAACCCAAAGAATCACTCAAGGATGATCTGGATGCCATAGGAGGTAGGTTGGATAAGGACAAGGTAAGACCAAATGTTGTCGTGGAACCAGAGTGAAGGAGGATTTGAAGGTAACAATAATTTTAAAGGTGAATCTTTGGAAGATTATGTTTGCACAAAGTTAGGTTCATTGCCAGATAATGGGGTGGGTCTCAGTTTGGATATGGACCCTAAGTTGGCTCAGGCTTTGCCTTGTGTTGATGGATGGCTTTGGACCTTGGCTCGTGTGAGTCTCAACAAGGTGGGACCAAGAAAGCCATTCTCATGAGTTTGCTTTTAAGATTCTAAAAGGAGTAGTCATGGTGAGATGTTGCTCTGAGAATAAACACTAAATCTAGTTTCATTGTTGAAGTTGTGTGAATGGTCGATCGTGTTAGTCTTTGTGGCAATCAAGTGTTTTTGGGCCAGAAGGGTGACACCCTGAATCTCAATGGGGGGGAGGAGGATTATGTTCTAGAAAGACACCTAGTTCAAGAGGTAGTGATGGTTGTGCTAGGGTGTATCCTACACCCTTAGGCAGCCATTCAAGTGAAGATTCTCAAGCGTGGACCAACCATATTCTAACACCAAAGCCTTTTCAGTACTGTAACCATCAATGGTTTTGCAAGTCAACGGTTCAATCCCCTACTCCCCGCTAGGACTAATTTGTTTCATAAATGGTTAAAGCTAAACAAAAACCCACAACAATACACAGATGGTTAAGTGGGCAGTATCTGTAGTACTACAACAAAAGGGGGTTGTTACAAGAAGGGCAAGTTTATAGAAAATTTTGATTCCTATCTTATAGAGCTAGGTGAAGATTTTCCAGAAGAATGGTTGAAAGAAGACAAAGATTTGGGCCAAATTCTTCTGATCATATATACATGGCTTTCCAGAGTGAGGAGTTGAATTAGATGCTTAACCATATTGTAAACATGGCAGATGACGGAGCATTCAGTTCCAATGAAGCAAAAGGATTAAAGGAGTTGAGCAAACTTCATCCCGAGGAGGATTATTTGGTTCTAGGTGATTCTGATGTCATTTGTTTATTGAGTTGTTTTGGGGCCTCCTCCATTTTGGATGTTTCTCTCGCGTGCATGGAATTTGAATTTATTTTTCTGATTTTTTGTTGGTTTTGGGTTATCCTACGTGGTTTATATCATGGTAACTACTCTTGGTCTCAATGAAAATGTAACCTTAACAGAAAATGGCTTGCCTTTTGTAAAGATTGTGTCTTTGTAGATCCTGACCAATTAAATCTTCACCTTTAACATGGAACAATCTTTATCTTACTTTTCATGTCATCATCTGTAGACATTCCACATATGATAGACACACTCACAAATCTTGACTATGAACTCTAGCCTTGTCTAATTTTCACATGTATGGAATGAATATACACATATACCACATAAAATTTTGATAGGTTATTAGTTTGCATCTTTGGGAATATGAAGACTCTTCCATGGGACCCACTCATTAGTCAAATTAAACTGCTTGTATGTGCATATTGTCTCTTCTCCCTTTTTAACATTAAGTGATACAACTTTTTCTTTTTCCTTTCATAGACGTTAAGGCCTAAAGGATAATAGATGCATGGAAGAGTAACAACCTCCAATAGAAACACTGACAGGATCATCAAATCCACCTCCAAATGCTTCTAAGCAATCAGCGAAGGCAAGGTCTGCGTCACAGGCTCCTCCAAGTGCTGCCCTGTAATAATACAAAGCATTTTAACCTTTTTCTTTGACGCCAAAATGCATGTCACGAATGTTTGACGAATAAAAGTGATACTTGCAAACTTTGAAATAATGATAATAACAAGATATTACCTCCTGAAAATAACAGCAAAAACCAATTTATTAACAACACAATATGCACCATACGATACTAAATACATATCCTATCTAAGCTTCATCAATATGGTACACATTCCTTAAGATACACTGACATAGGATGATGCAGGGATGCAACGTCTTTGTACAAGTGACGAGAACCCATTTTCAATTGGCAATAGCTTGCTTATATGGGTAACACAAGTCATATATCAATTGATTGAATTGTTTATGAGACCTCCTTGCTTGAATAAGTCTTATTTTGTGCCTTTTATAAGCTTAGGTACATAACATATATTTATATATTTATTTTTGCACACGATGCACGTACCTTTAGGTTTCCGATGCACGATACAGTACATGTTTTTTATAACTATGATTGTAAACAATACTAAAATAGTTATTAAGGACATAATTCTTTTTGTAATTTGAAATAATGGTTATAGTGAATGTGAAAGAACATACAATCTTAATTGACACTAATTTGTTACAAAAGTCTAATCTTAATTGACATTAATTTGCTATAAAAAGCCAATCTAAATATCCAATCTTATGGGAGTATGAAACCAATCCCTTTCTTTATCAGAAAATCCAAGAAGTAACCTGATGGAAATTGTTAGCGGAAGCAATCACTCGTCTCACACAATCTAGGGATTCAAAAGCAAAACCCTAATTAGACAATAAAATAACAAAACATCTTTATTCAACTTTGCGATTACATTGAGATTACGTATAAGAAAACTATGATTTAAGCTCTAAGCAATCAAAGCCCCAACTCTAAAAGTGTGTTGGGTCAAACCACTTACAATTGAAATAGAAATCCTAATTATACCCATCATGACCACACTCAAAGCAATATTGTAAATGGTCTCAAATACTTACGTAACTCAAATACTTACATAGAAAACAACAGTACAAGTTACTTACATATATTTTTTACATCCTTTGTGAAGCCTTTGGCAACGATCTTTTAACTCATCTGTTGTCAACTCCAGAGTGTGTACCTGCAAGGTAACAAAAAGAAGAAAAAGTAAGGTCAGCCAATAATCTTAGAAGAACAAGCATTAAAAGAAGACTAACAATGAGATGATGGTGATCATGAATTCATGATGAAATAGTGTGCTTGTTCATCAATTGGTTTAGGCCCATTTGTCTAATTTATGGGACATAATCCAAAGCATCAGAGAACATTTGGCGAGGAGAGGCAAATTCTTGATGGGGTCCTAATAGCCAATGAATTGATTCCAAGGGGTGGGGGGAGGGGGGCTTGGGCGTGTGTGCCAAGTTGATTTCAAAAAAGCTTATTGAGTTATAACCATTTGAACTGGGGCTTTATCATTTCTTACTTGAAAATAATGGGTTTCTGATAGAAGTGGATAAGATCTGTCAAAGTGGGCATTATTTAGTTGGTCTTGGCGGGATGCTTTTGTAATTTCCCTCCCTTGTAATAAGCTTTAAACCTTTTGACAAGAAATACAACAGGAAAAAAGATTGTATTGAATGAGAAGAGGGAAAACTGTGACAGCACTGCACTTTAACCACTATACAACCACTATATTTTTACAAAATTCACCCAGTAGTGAACCCAACTATAACCCCAATCCAAACTAGAAGTTTGATATCTTGAATCGGTTGTCAAAGTTCTACCTTATGTAATGAATATGATTTCTTTGGTTGGTATAATAACAATACTATTCAGCACCACTTTCACTCTTGCTCAAGGAGATTATTTTAAACATAAAAAATAAGAAAAAAATTACAATGTCTTAATTGATTATATCATGAAGATCAAGAGTGCTGCGGACAATTTAGCAGCTATTGGTGAGGTCATTTCAGATCAAGATCATATAATGAACCTCTTAAATGGACTAGGTTCTGAATATAATCCAGTCGTCACAGCCATCAATGTTCGAGATGATCAGATCTCGATTGAGTCTATTCACAGTATGCTACTATCGTTTGAAAACAGATTGGAGCAACAAAGCTCTATAGATAGCATACCAACAATATCAGCAAATGTGGCCAATTCTAGTAGTAAACAATCATTTGGTCGAGGCAGAGGAAGGAATTATAGCAGCCATTTTCACAGAGGACGTGGCCGAGCAAGAAATTCCAATGGTCAGTATTATGTTCAGCAGTATGGTCAACAAGGTGGTCATTATAACAAACCATCTAATGATCGACCACAATGCCAGTTATGTGGCAAATTTGGTCATATAGCCATGGCTTGTTATCATCGCTTTGATGTTAATTTTCAGCAATCAACAAGTCCTTCAATTTCTAGTTCTCCAGTTGATCCTAAACCAGCTATGCCGGCCTTAGCAGCAGTATCTACTCCATTTCATAGTGAAGGATGGTACTTGGATTCAGGCGCAAGTCATCACTTGACTAATGATCATATTGGTCTCACCAATTCCTCTCCATATGCAGGTTCAGACAAAGTTACTGTTGGTAATGGTTCTTCTCTTCCTATTGCTAATGTTGGGTCATTATCTTTTTCTTCTTCTCATCACACTCCCTTTCTTCTTAAGCAAGTCTTTCATGTCCCTTCTTTATCAACCAATTTGGTCAGTGTTACAAAGTTTTGTGCTGATAACAATGTGTTCATTGAATTCTGGTCAAATTACTTTTTTGTGAAGGACCCAATTTCGAGGAAGGTGCTAGCTCGAGGCAGTCTTGAGAATGGACTATACAAGCTGCCTGTTCTTCCTGTCTCCAAAGCAGCTTTAGCTTCCAGTTCTACTAGTTCCAGTCCTACTAGTTCCAGTATCAGTTCAAGTTCCAGTTCAAGTTCCAATATCAGTTCAAGTTCTAGTCCTAGTTTATCTACTAGCTCTAGCATATCAGATGTATCTTCTTTGAATTCAACCTCTAGGTCTTCTTGTATTGATAATCTTGAACAATTATGGCATTATAGGTTAGGCCATCCTTCGAAAGATGTTGTCTATCAAATTTTGAGACTTTGTAATGTTCCACTTAATAAATCTAATTGTTCCTCAATTTGTTCATCCTGTCAGCTTGCCAAAAGTCATAGATTACCTGCACCTTTGTCATCTTTTCATGCATCTAGTCCTTTAGATCTTATTCATATGGACATCTGGGGTCCTGCTTTTATTAAATCCACTTCTGGTGCACGGTTTTTTCTCCTGTTTGTTGATGATTTTTCACGTTTCATCTGGTTCTTCCCACTTCAGTCCAAAGGTCAGGCTCTAGCTGTTTTTAAATTGTTCAAGATTCAAGTTGAGAAACAGTTCAATGCTTCTATCAAATGTCTTCAATCGGATAATGGCGGTGAGTTCAAAGTATTTAAACCTTTCTTGTTGGAGTCTGGTATCAGCCATAGATTTTCTTGTCCATACTCCTCTTTCCAGAATGGTCGAGTGGAACGTAGACATCGACATGTAGTTGAGACTGGTCTGGCTCTGTTAGCTCATGCACATATGCCCTTTCAATTCTGGCAATATGCTTTTCAAGCTGCTGTGTTTCTCATTAATCGAATGCCAACTAAGGTTCTTGGTAATAAATCCCCTTATCAAGTTCTTCTTCACCGTCTACCTGATTATAGGGCGCTTCATGTTTTTGGATGTCTTTGCTATCCTTTCATTCGTCCATATAACAAACATAAACTTCAGTTTCGGTCTGTTGCTTGTGTGTTCCTTGGGTATAGTTTAGAACATAAGGGGTACTTGTGTCTAGATCATACTTCTGGCCGAGTTTATGTTTCTCCTAATGTAGTTTTTGATGAGTCTTGTCTACCTATGCAATGCTCATCAGTTTCCTCTTCTACTTCTCCTATACAATGCTCATCTTCTTCTCCTATAGTCTCTTCTTTTATTCCATCTCCTACTATAGTCCCTCATGTAGTCCCCTCTGTGGTGCCTGATGAAAATTTGGTAGTGCCTAACATTACTTCCCCTGCTCCTATTTCATCTCCTATTCTTCCTGCTACTACACTCATTCCTGCTCCTACTCTCGTTCCATCATCTGATCCTCCTCGCATGACTACTAGGTCCATGACTGGCATATCTAAAAAGAAACAGATGCTGGACTTATCTGTGGTCAAGACTGCTGAACCCACCACTCTTCGCCAAGCTCTTAAGGATCCTCACTGGGTTCATGCTATGGAACAAGAGATAGCTGCTTTACATCATAATGCCACTTGGACTTTGGTTGATCCTCCTACTCATGGCAACATAATTGGTTGCAAATGGGTTTTTAGGCTCAAATTCAAACCTGATGGCAGTATTGACAGGTATAAAGCCCGCCTTGTTGCTAAAGGGTTTAATCAAACACATGGATTAGATTACTTTGAAACGTTTAGTCCAGTGGTTAAGCCTGCTACCATTCGCATTATCCTCACTCTTGCGGTCAGTTTTCATTGGGACATACGGCAACTTGATGTTCATAATGCTTTCTTAAATGGGGATCTTGAAGAACAGGTTTTTATGACTCAGCCTCCAGGATTTACTGATGCCAAGTTTCCATCCAAAGTCTGCCAGTTACGCAAGTCTTTGTATGGATTAAAACAATCTCCGCGTGCTTGGTTTTCTAAGCTGAGTTGTGCACTTCTGCAATGGGGATTTTTTGCTTCTAGGACTGACAGCTCTATGTTTCTCAAGATAGATCAGCATTCCATACTTATTCTATTGGTTTATGTGGACGATATTATTGTTACTGGCAGCTCTTCCAGTCTCATTACTTCTCTTATCACTCGGCTTAATTCGGTTTTTGCTCTTCGTGATTTGGGGCCCTTGTCCTACTTCTTGGGTATTGAAGTTCATAGGTGTCATGATTCTCTTCATCTCAGCCAAGCTAAGTACATCTCTGACCTTCTTCAGCGTGCTGCTATGATAGACTGCAAGTCATCTCCTACTCCTGGTGTTGTTGGTCAGTCCTTATCTCAGCTTGATGGCACTCCTCTCATGACTGCTACCACCTATCGTAGTATTGTTGGAGCTCTACAATATGTAACTATGACACGGCCTGACATAGCTTTTGCTGTCAATAAGGCCTGCCAGTTTATGCAAGCACCCACTACTGCTCACTGGTTAGCTGTTAAACGTATTCTCCGCTACCTAAAAGGTTCTTCTACTGATGGTTTACTCATTCGGCCTACAAGTGACCTTGCTCTTGAAGCCTTCTCTGATGCTGATTGGGGAGCCAATCCTGATGACAGACGTAGTTCTAGTGGTTACTTGGTATACCTAGGTGGTTCTCTTATTTCTTGGTCAGCCTCCAAGCAACGTGTTGTATCCAGAAGTAGTGCTGAATCTGAGTATCGCGGCCTTGCTATTGCTACTTCTGAAGTGATTTGGATCCAAGCTTTATTAAAGGAACTTTGTCTTCCCCTTTCTGGTACTCCTATTCTGTGGTATGACAATGTCAGTGCCTATCATCTTGCCAAGAATCCAGTCTTTCATGCTCGTACTAAACATATTGAGATTGATCTTCATTTTATTCGTGATCATGTTCTTCAAGGTTCTTTGATTCTCAAATATGTGCCTACTTCTGAGCAACCTGCGGATCTTCTCACCAAACATCTTCCAAGTGCAAGGTTCACCTACCTCAAATCTCTTCTTGGTCTTGCTCCCTTGCACTTGAGGGGGGATGATAGAATAGATACAATAGATGTAAAATAATCTGTCAGAATGTTAGTTAGCAATAGATGTTAGAAAGTTAGCAACTGTTTGTATTGTTAGCTGTCATGAGTTGTATCTGTTATGAATTCTGTTAGTGATAAATGTAATAACACTCTTTGTATCATTTGTTCAATATAAATAGAGAAGAGGATGCTCTGTCATTGATTAACAATACAGAGATCCATTTCAGTTTATCAGGTTCTATCACCGAGTTCCCGCAGTTAAGATTTCTATGAAGAAGAATTATCACAAACCCCTCATTCAATTCAAGCTTTCTCCCCTAATCCTTCCACTAATCCAAAAAAAAAAAAAAAATTCCTTCTTTTCTACCTACCAGGTCCTAATTTTCGTTGATAAATTGATAAAATACTCTTACTTATGAAACGAGGAAATTCAATATCTAGGGTTAGTGAGTTATTGGAGAAAGTGACATGGATTAGAGATTAAAGAAATGGAAGCTGACCTGTTTGCGGAACATTGGAGAGTCCTCTAGCTTGATGAAGGACGCCATCCGATTGATTGCTCGGAAGATGCAAGCAAATGACAAGAAGGTGGAAGGAGAGCTGAATGAATCGAATAACAACCTTCTTCGCTTCCACAAACACCCTATCTATGATATGTTACGGTGACAGAACGAGATGATACTACAGTTTCATTTCAGATCCGATCAAATGATTCGTTTCGTTTGGTGTTTGGTGGACAATGGGGATATTTTCGTGATTTCAGACAAAATTTGACGGTGGATTGTCTACTTTTATAATAATTCAAAATTAGAGACTCGTTTTTTTTTTTTTTTAAATCATAGGACCTATTTTAAATTTATTTCAGTTGAGTGTCCATCTGTCTTTTTCATTTTTTCAATTAATTTATTTCGTTGAGGGGTGGCAATTTCAAACCGAAAACCCGGACCGAACCGACAATCGGACCGATCGGGTCGGGTCGGTTCAGATCAGGTTTTATTTATTATTAAATTTTTGATTTTAAAACCCGGCCCCGCCCGATGTTTCTGGTCCGGGCCTCGGTTACCCTTTCTGAAACCCGTCGGGTAACCGATCCGGCCCGAGTATGAATAAATAGAAGCAGTTTGGGCTTTATAGCAGCAGTCCTGCGAAAAAAATTACTAAGCCCTACTCCTCGGCTACTTTCACTTTCCTTCATCCCCAGAATCAGCCCCTGCAAGAGTATCGCACATTTCCTTCATCTCAGGATCATCTCCCTGATGCTCCTTCCCCCTCGAACTGCCCCCTTTCAACCCTCCGAACTTCGATGACCCCAAGGACCCTTTATCTGATTTCATCATCTTCTTATTCTCCTTCCTAATCCCACCCCCATCCTTCCCCACCATCTTCCTTTTCTGTTGAGCTCTCTCCGCCTCCTTCTCACCGTCTGAATCCTCACCCCTCAAGAAATTTGGCTAATCCACGTCATCATTGAGACCGAAATCATGTTCATAGGTCTTAAAATTCTTCTTCACCAGCCTCTTCCTCGGCTTCCCCGACGACTTACCCTCGCCTGCCGGCATCCCTTGCCCCCCCCCAATCCTCATCCAGATCGTCGACGGGGTCAACCCCTTAGTCGCGATCCGACTGCATGTCGTCGAAATCCATCAATGGCTCGCCATCCTCATCGAGATTCCCGCATAAACACATCACATATAATTGAGACGAGATTATGTGGTCTCCAAGTTGTGAGACCGACACATCAAAGAGAAAACAAAAAGAGAAATTGCATTGTGTGTGTATGTGTATTCATGGCTTACATTGTATGTGTGTGTGTGATCAGTGATGTGAATTAATATTGAGAATGATTTTATATGCTTAGCGTGTGTATGGCTTTATCAAATTCAGTTTGGGCTTTGCGCTTTAGACCGAGACCGGCTTGAAATTCGGTTAACTGGGACCTCGATTAACCGGTCAACTCGGTCCGGTCTCGGGCCTCACAATTGCGGGCTTAAAATTATCGGGCCGGTTACTCGGACCTACCCAGCCCTAATAGAGGGTATCTTTTAGTCTAAAAATCCAATTTTGGGTACTAAGTATGTTTACCCTTGGTCAACTAAATTTGACCTATGATTTGGATAAATCTTATTTTATTATATTACAATCCTTTATTTTGTTAAAACTGTGATCTGAATCGCCACGAAAAAAAAATGCAAAATCAAGGCTATGTAGACGCGTTGTTAGTGATAAGTCAAACTATGCTTCCTTCAAGACTCCCAAGCATATTTCAATCATATATGCTTACACCATGTCGTGTGGCAAACCAATTTCACACCAAATGAACGATTGTATGATCTATAAAGAATTTAAAGGATTTGCCAAAGGTGTAAGGGCTTAGTGGTTGAGCAGTGGCAGATGGTACCAGCCGACGGCATCTGGGGTGGGAGGGGTTAAGGGATAAAAAAATAAAAATAAAAATTAGAGGATTTAAACAAGATCCTAAACTTGTGGTGTTATTTTAATTGATGTAAATAAAAAATGAAAAATAAAAACATAATGAAATTAAATAAAATCACTATAAGATCTCTCACTTATTTGTCAACTTCTAATTGAAAAATGAAAGAGAAATAAGGATGAAATAAAAGTAAATCCATAAATCTTCAACTATTTTTCTCCAATATGCCATTACAAAAACCAGATGATAACATTGACGATTTGTACTTGATATATGGGATAAGGTTCCATGGTTTGTAGCTAATCACACAGTTCACTTTCTTAGTTGTTAAATTTTGTGTAGTAACTCATGTGCAACTATGCACGAGAGTTGTGGTTTGTCAAAAACATGTTTTTTTTTTGCCATCATCTACTCTAACTTTGATTAGAATATGGTGCGAATGTGGGGAATAATGTAACGATAACATGCATGAATTTTAATTCGATAAAACATTTTTTTTTGTCAAGATACATAGTGATGATACATAAAAACGGTCACACTCACGAGACGAACACATGTCATGATGATCTCAAGGAACTACGGTCTCAAGCATCAGCCCAATATAGATCCAGCCCAAGCGGATCTAAGCCCGCTCAACTTCAGTCCGCCAAGCAGACCCAGACTCTCACAACATGTTAGGCCCACACGTCTCACAACTATCCTCAATACCCATAAACCCTCTTTAGACAAGTATCTCAAGGATCGGCTTCGGACGGGCAACTACATCTGCTATCTGCTTCCAACTAGGAAGCAAACACCAGAGTATCTTTCACACTGGAAAACTTTCTTCTACGGATTGCTCTTGGATTGGAAACTATCTCTCGCGTATCTAGAAGTGCAGAGCTAACAAGGAACTTCCCTCCCACAACATGACTCTTAATTAGAGAGGGATCTTCACGAAGATCTCCTCCCTAAACTATGCTTACAATGGCCTGATTGAACCAGGATTCCTTGCACTATAAATAAGACATGAGGTTGGTAAGCTAAGGTACGTTTTAAATTCTCTGTTACAACATTACACCTTCCTCAGATCTCTGTCTGACTTTAGCATTGGAGTGTCATCGACCACCCCACAGTGGTCTGTGGCTCACGTGCATTGCTTGTGCAGGTTAACATGTCAGTAGGAACAGGGTCAAAGCAGGGAGCGAAAATTGACTGCATCAGTTTAGCGCCGTCTGTGGTATGACATAGTTTTTAACTTTACACTAAGCATCATCTCCTACCAAATCCCAGAAAGATGGTGACCACCAGGTCACGCAACAACGGAAAACTAGGGGACACGTCCAACATTCAGGCTGTCCCTATACCAGTTTCTGCCATGCACAGGCAGCAAACTCATGCCCCTGGGCCAACGACAGTAATGACGAACCCCAAAATCGAGGTGTTGACGTCTCAAATACAACAAGTCATCAAGGCAGTGGAGACGCTCACACGACAGAATCCACCTGCTGCTAATGGAGACCAGGAATAACACATACCTCCACCTCTAGTAAATGATAGGGAACAAGCGCAGGAGAGCCAGACCCCCTCCAGTTCCCATTGGACTAAGGGAGGTTGCGCGGCTAACACTGAGCACGCCACCAGAACAGAGAGGCTAGGTCCCGGGAACCCCCTCCGCAGAGAAGCGCACGACCCGGACGTATTATATCGCCTCTCCGTCCCACCCTTTGTGAACTAGATCATGAGCGAAACACTTCCAAGGAAGTTCACTCCTCTGAAACTCGATTTCTATGATGGGACCACCGATCATTTCGATCATTTGCGCCATTACCAACATGTAATGGCGCTCAAGGAAGGATCTGAGAGTCTGTCATGTGCAGAACCTTTCCCACCAGTCTTAAAGGCCTTGCATTGACGTGGTTCCACAACCTTCCACCGTAGTCAATCGACTCCTTCAAAAAATTGGCAGATAAGTTTTTGACACGTTTCGTCGGAAGCCAGTGTTTTAGAAAAGGCTCGCACTACACTCTTGCTAAGGCAGAGGTCTGACGAAACGCTCCGAGAGTATGTCACATGCTTCAACAACGAGTTGATCCTCATCGACGGGTGCAACGACAATACATTTGTGGGGTATTCACTGCGGGCCTCAGAGAGGGAAAACTTTCGAGGACCTCACCTTGGAGCCCCCTTCTGGATATGGCAGAACTCCTCAAGAGCGTCAAGAGACACATCACCGTGGAGGAGTCAAGGACCGCCAAGAAGAAGACCGAAGGCGACTGGAAGCCCTCCGCTTCTAGTGACAAGAAGGAGGGAAAAAGACTCGAGGATGAGAAACAAAGCAAAATGAAGCGCAACGACAACATACTGGACCCTGGTAGACCTAGGCCGGAGAATCATTCAAATTCGATGGATCCAGAGCCGTGAAACCCCTAAATACTAGTATGTCGAGTGTACTCAACTCCATGAAAAATTGGAAGGAATTGAAGTGGTCCCCAAAGACACGCGGATACCCTGCCAAGCGGGACAACGACAAGTATTGTGCGTACCACAAGGAGGGCGACCACAACACCAACGACTGCAAAAGTCTGAGGTATGAAGTAGAATACTGGATTCGCAAAGACAAATTGAAAGACTTCTTGAAGTCTGAGAAGCAATCAAAACAGACCAGGGACTAGGGGGAGTCAGTTAAAAAGATAGAGAATGAGACTGCTGGGATAATATACGTCTTTCATGGAGTCAGACCGAATGAAAACCAGTCGTCCAGGTCCCGCAAACGGACTCTGCTGGATATGCGGATACAACCCACGGATGAGGACAAATGCGTTTGCTATTCAAGAATTCAGAACTCCATTCCCACTTTGACTTTCACGGACAAGGATCTCGATAGAGTCCGAGCGCCGCACAACGACGCCTTGGTCATCTCTGTTTGCATCGCAAAGTGGGAAGTGAAGAGAGTTCTCATCGACACAGGAAGCTCGCTCAAACATTCAGTTTTACAATGCTTTCCACAACATGGACCTCAAGGAGGAAAACCTAGAGCCATCAGAGCACCCGCTGATCGGATTCAGAGGGGAGAAATGTTTTCCTCTCAGAAAGGTAAGATTAGCTACAGTGGCTGGAGAACCGCGACTGAATAATGTTCTATTTCTGGACTTCATGGTGGTGGACGCGTCGTCGTCCTACAACCTTATCCTAGGAAGACCGTAGCTCCACCAAATGGAAGTAGTGGTCTCCACCCTTCATCAGTGTGTTAAGTATACTGCTAACCACTTCAAATGAACTATACGCGGAAACCAACTTGCCCCACGAGGCTGTCGCTTCGCCGCACTAAAACAAATAGAGTGCTCCCAGATTGAACTACATCTTGCAGAGCAGCCCGAACCAGTGTCAGGCCAAACGATGACGGCTACATCACTTTCAGGCAGTACAGGAGCAACAAACTCTTCCGCTCAACGGGACAAGATGACTGTGGCAAGCAGGGATTCATCCTCCCAACATTCTGTCAGAATGGATATTCGCTTCTCTACAAGGTTTACTCTTCAGTAGCCTATATGACGCCCAACATTCCACCAAAAGATCCGCGAAAGCAATTCGAACTCACTTCGCAACCAAGATCAGTTTATCTCCGTCAACAGTTAGTTTGCTTTAATTTATTTGTTTCCCTTTCCATAGTCAGTATTGAGTTTAGAATTCTTAAGAGACTTATGTGATTCACAATCATTTAAGATATTAAAGAAAATTTTCAAAAACAAACTCTATTGATTATTGAAAAGATGCAACAACAAACACCTTGAGGCAGATACAAAAGACTACATACTGCAAACGCCCTGAGGCGGATACAAAAGACTACATGCTGCAGGCATATGATCAACATGGAGTGAGGACTTGCTCAAATTGTCTGACCTTGTAAGCGACACAAACAATCCAGGGCAAGCTATCTGCAAGCGAAAGAACGCTCTACGAAACGCCGCCATCAAATATGGTCCATGGGGTACAAATTGGCAACAGGGAGCAGTGGCGAAAACTCAGACCCAATTCCCACACTTCTTGAACTTGGGACAAGTATCAGGTGAACTCGGAATGTATACACCCTCCCGTGCAAGGGGGACTGGAATATTTAGAAATTAATGGCCCACTCCAACAGGCCATGTCCAACTCCACTTTAAACCTGGATGCCGACTTCCAGCACAAGGGAGCGACGATATTAATCGGGAAGTGGCAGAGGTAGCCACCACAGAGTAAGATGCAAATGTTATCTCTGAGATCAAACATTCAGGAACAACGATAAGACACCTGCACATAAAGACAAACTCTTCCCTTGGGAAAGAATCCGTACTATTTCTTTATGATATGATAAGAGATTACGAGACCTCAACGGATTAACTATGCGCCCAACCAAAATAGTTGACCATGCATATCAGCAACTATCATCGTGCTTAGTCGATGTAAATGTTAGAACTTTCAAAAACTCCAGTGATGGAAATCCAACTTCGGCCTTGGAAAACCCAAATATTTTCCTCAGCCTTTAGAAAATCCAAAATATCTTCTTCAAATAAGAACATTACAGAAAATAATCTCAGCAAAAAATGGTGCATACAACGATTAGAAAACACCATTATATAGACATAGTGGTTCACCAAGCGGGCACTCCAGCATTAACTGTCGAGCATTGAATGTCGTATGGGAATATGGAAGATCACAATTCCCAAGGAAACTGCTCAGACCACGTCAATCAATTAATGGCGCTACACGCAACCCCATCGATTGAGAGGGAGTAGCAAATACTCAACCGTCAAGCAACCTACGCCATACATGTGTCATCGCGTGATCTACGTTGTACACACAATGCACCGTGTAGGAAACCCTAACCTTTCCTTTATGAGCCTATGGGCTCAACCTATTATTCAAACAACACCCTATCGCATGCTTGGCACGAGCACTTGAAGATCCTATTCAGTGTTCTAAAAATCGGCCTAGGCGGCGCCTAGGCGTTAGAGAAACGCCCAGATTAATGGCCAAGTGGGTTCTAGGCGGTCTGGGCGGGTCTAGGCGGGTTGGGGCGGCCTAGGCGGTCTGGGCTAGTTTTTTTTTTTTTTAATAAGGCTAATTGTGTTCTGATTTTATTTTTCTTTCATCTGTTTTGGAAATAAACAATTTAATTATTTTTTATTTAGTATATGTCTGAATGTAGCAAAGAATGATTACTTAATGGAATTCTCAAAGGATCTGGCGGTACCAATTTTAGTAATGTAGATTTTATCAAACATGACTGAGGTCATTTATGCAATTTGAAGAAAAATAAAAGAGTAGGTTTGGATATTTGTCCACAAATTCAATTTTGTATAAAGTACCCATCATGACCAACTTCGGTAATTTGAGTTTTAATAAATTTTGTTCATGATTGTTAATTTTTCATGTTTTTTAATTTTGCATATGTATCTTGGCATTAAATTGGATGTAATTAACAATGTATTATGCTTAATTTTTGTAAATTATTAAAGTTATAATACAAAACCTAAGACCGCCTAGGTGCCACTTAGGCGCCGTCTAGGCACCTGCTCGCCGCCCGCCTAGCGCATTTTAGAACACTGATCCTAGTCAACCCTGACATACGGACTTTACCACTCGCTGAGTTAAGGTAACTTCGTCCACACCATGAACTACTAGGGTTGCACGCCCCTTAGTCGGCGAAACCTCTTTTCAAACCGGGCAAGCTTAGTTAGCCAACACTGATGACGATAGCTTCTGATTCACCTCAACAATTGGTCTGCTTAGTGTGGACATCAACGGTTTAGTAAGTGGGAGTCTAATCAGGCTGCCACGCCTGCTGACGATGACTCTCCAAGGATCACTGCCCCATTTGCAGTCAGTGATTGCCGAACCTAATCAGGTAAGCTTAGCTAGTGATGACCAGCAACGACAACTTCTGATCAAACCTTGGGCTTGTAGCCCCCACTGCAAGGGTATAGATAGTCCAGAAGGTGGGAGCCAAGTCAGTCCCGAACTGATTTTGACAACTCGCCACGGGACCACTGTTCTTCAGCGTGGTCGCCGAATCACCAACCCTGGACTTGTAGCTTCCACTGCGAGGGTGTAGATAGTTTAGAAGGTGGACGCCTAGTCAGTCCCGAATTGATTCCGACGGCTTGCCATGGGACCAATGTTTTTCAACGTGGCCGCTGAAAAACTCCCAAATTTGTAGTTTGGTGCACTCAGGTGTAGATAATTTGGTCGGTGGGAGCCTAGTAAGTCCTGAACTGATTCCAATGGCTTGCCATAGAACCATTGCTCTTCAGTGTGGTTTCCAAACCCCTCTCGAATACGTAGCCCCCATCGCGCGGGGAAGGTGTCGACGGTTCGAAAGGTGGGAACCTAATCAATCCTGAACTGATTTCAATGGCTTGCCATGGGACCATTGCTCTTCAGCCTGGTTGCCAAACCTTTACGCCCCGAATCTATATTTTGCATAGCTCGAACATAAATGATCGATTCGGAAGGTGGGAATCTCAAACAACTCTCTACACGACCTTCGCTTTCCTCCAAGGCAGCGGACGCAAACATGAATTTGCTGAGTCAGCACCTTCACGCTCAAATGGATTGACATTCTAACATTAGAAAATGCCATTTGTGTTGGTACAAAGATAGTAGAACTGATGCTCGGATAAAAGTTAATTAGGATGCCAACCAGAGCTTACGACACCTGACTCGGCACAAGCGCTATGACGCGTACATTCGGTTACCACATCTTGCTTGCGGCAACGGCTACAGCCGACTAGTCAGGCAAACAAGGTAGACTTTAAGCAACTTACCTATGGGACAAGACACAACTCGGATGACTCAACCCCCAATTAAACTGTTCACAACATGCCCATTATCAGACATAACTATGCAGCAATGACCCCCGAATCATTCACAATACAAAACGGTCAAACTCTTGACCGCAGACAGACCGGACAACGTCCTATTGATTCAACCAGCCTATGCCAAAGTAAGACGACAAAGCGAAGCAAAAAACATGCAATAGAGACACCAAGTATGAAATGAAGAAAATTGTTTTCATTAATGGTCAAAACAAAAAGAGTACAAGCACACAAAAATACTCCTAATCAGGAGAAAGTACAAAAATGGAAGATCTAAGCTTAGTGGAAATAGGGGCAGAAGTTGCATCCATATGCGCTTCGATTTGAACATCAAGGATCGAACCGTCCTCTTCGTCCGACGACTCAGAGGTAACAAACAAGTCTGCATACAACATCTTCTTATAACAGCCAAGATTCCACTTCGGATGCTCATCCTTCATCATAGCCAACAACTCTAGTCGGCCATGAACAACCCAACGAAACTCACATTTGCCTTGTTCACAGAGAAGTTCTTTCTCTCGTACTTTTTCATCTATAAGTTCACGCTCCAATAGCTTCAATTTGTTAGTTAGCGCATCGACCTGAGACTGCTCTTCACAGCACTGAGTTCATACCATCCCAGTTCGAGTTGGTCCTTGGCCTTCTTCACCTCTCGAGCATAGAACTCCACATCGGATTCCAACTGTTGCTTCTCAGCAGCCCAGTTAGCTTCCTTCGAAACACTCTCTTCAACGAAATACTACAGCTCGAAATGCGCCTTAGCCGCACCTTCCTGCGCAACCTCGACCTCTAGGCGGAGCCAACTCAACTCCTGCCTAAGTTTGTCCTTCTCGGATATCGCATCGGTCAGATTACTGTCAAGGTCTTCCAAACGAGCCCTCTGAGCCTCAGTGGCCACGGTTGATTGATCCAACCGCATCTCTTCGACCTGCTTCTTAAGCCGCTCAATTTCATAGAGCGCATCAGAATATTGTGTCTGCACGTGCGAGAATACACACTCCAAAGTATATACTCTCTTGCGAGTCGTCTCTACTTCCGTCCCAGCAACGACTGCGTGGCTCATATGAGACATATCCATCATGAGATACTTCAAACTCTTGTCCACACGCTCTTCCAATATATCCTCCTCGGGTTTTGGAGCGTGGTCCATTAGCCAGCTGTGACGCCTTCTTATATGCTTCCTCGAAGCATACTCAACATCCACCTCTTGATGCCAGACATGTGAGCTCATATTCACCAAGTCTGGTGCGAACAAGCTTATCCGTGCATCAGGATGAAGCTTCCCATGATCAGGAACTACGCCAGCACCGCCCTTTACGATCGCTACCATCCTCAGACTCTCTTATGTGGCTTTTCCCTTGTCAAGAACGGCCAACCCTTTATTGCGAGACGACTCAACAGAATCCGAAGGCAGAGAAGGGAGCAAAGTATCCAAAGCACCTTCCAACAATTCTAGTTGTGGCCTAGAGCAAGACGGTGAACAATGCGGAGTACAAGAGACATGGCTGATACCGCGACCACTTTCAGGCGAATCAATAGTAGGGTGATCAAATTCCACCACCTCTGGCGAGTCTTCAAAAGAGCTCTACTGGAACGACCCCACGCGAATCAGTGCCAGCCGAAGCCGCCATTGCAATCCACACTAGATGGTCATTCAGAGCCTTGATCTGCGCGTCACTAAGGTTCGACCCGTCTGCAACTCCCGCCAACTGCAGGTAATCTTTTTCCAAGCCGAAAACATTAGTCTCCGCCTCGTCAGGCCTAGCGAGCTCGCGCTCCTTTCAACCAGAGCGGGTCATGCCGAAGATGGCTCAGTTCTAACGCGAGGCTTCTTCCTCACAAAGGAAAAAAACGTTTCAGATGGATCCTTCGCATCAGACAGAACGAGAGTCTTGGCTCTAGCAACCTTCCTCTTTTTAGAAGGGGCCCAACTTCCAGCTTAATTCGTGATTCTCAATACAGAGAGGGGGCAACGTGCCAATTGTCCCACAACCTACTACGGACGAAATTTGAAAGTTTTATGATATCAACCGCCTCCCTTTTTGGCATGACACGAAATGTCTCCATGGTGGTTTGCTCCTCTAAGGTAAGAGGAGTAGTGGGAAACCTTCCTGCAAGAGAACACGAGCAATGATCACTCGGCCCGCTATCAAGCACATTTAAGTCACAAGGAAGGAGTTGAACTTATGAAGCGGCGTGAACTGTCGCTCAAGCGGATGACCCTTGTATCGAAAATATTTCAAATCTGCAGGGGCCAGAAAGCAGTACTTTTGCCAGAACTTGAAGTTATCAGACAGGTTAACGAAGCAATTCGACGACTTCATCTTGCAAACAACATTGCTCTGCAGTCGAGGAGCGGTCAGCAACTGAATCACCCGCGGGGTCACACTAACGTCGTCCTCCTTAGCATTAAGCAGAATCATGATGATGATCATGTATCCATTGGGTCCCAACTGAGCCGGAGGAATCCCTAAGAGATCCAAAAACTCCCAAACCACGTCCAGAATTGGGAAATGCACCCCAATTTGAAGCATCCCTAATGTAAACAAATAAAATCGGTCGGAGGTGATATTGGCGTCTGGTTGCCTGTCAGAAGGTACAACGACAAGTCTTTAGGAAATCCAAATTTTGTACGGATTTCAGCAAGACCAGACTCGAACAACAACTTGTCTTAAAAAAACTCTAGACCCTTAGTTAGAACAACATCATCAAGAAGGTTTTCTCGAGCCATGAAGAAGACGAACGAACCTTTCAGAACAATATCTTTAAAAGCAAGTAAAACAGAAGGGTTAGACTAAACACTGCAAATGACCTATATAAAGGATATGTTCCCGTATTTTTTTCGTCGAACCAACGCACACCCAATTAATACAGCGCGCGGCTCAAGCAACGATTCAGACTCAATCATCATGAGCATCGCATCTCTTCAAGAAATGAATTATTGAACCGATGTGACGACCCACTAACTCGGGGGGAGTAGCTGATGATACATAAAAATGGTCAAACTCCCAAGCCGAACACGTGTCATGATGATCTCGAGAAACTACTGTCTCAAGCATCAACCCAATACAGATCCAGCCCAAGCGGATCTAAGCCCGCTCAACTTCAATCCGCCAAGCGGACCGGGACTCTTGCAGCATGCTAGGCCCACACATCTCACAACTCTCCTCTATACCCATAAGCCCTCGTTAGGCAAGTATCTCGAGGAACAACTTCGGATGGGCAACTACAGTTGCTCTCTGCTTTCAACTAGGAAGCAAACACCAGAATATCTTCCACACCGAGAAACTTCCTTCTACGGATTGCTTTTGGATTGGGAACTATTTCTCGCATATCTAGGAGTGCAGAGCTAACATGGAACTTCCCTCTTACAACACGACTCTTAATTAGAGAGGGATCTCCACGAAGATCTCCTCCCTAAACTACGCCTACGATGGCCTGGTTGAACCAAGACTCCTTGCACTATAAATAAGACATGAAGTTGGTAAGCTAAGGTACACTACAAATTCCCTATTACAGCATTACACCTTCCTCGTATCCTTGTCTGACTTTAGCACTGGAGTGCCATCGGCCACTCCACGGTGGTCTGTGGCTCACGTGCGTTGCTTGTGTAGGTCAACAAGAACAAGATCAAAGCAGGGAGCGAAAATCGATTACATCACATAGAATGAGTGTCTTCACTACTTCGATAGAGATGGAACTACTCTATATTCTCAAAGATATATTTCAATTTATCTTCCCATATATATTTAATTTCTAGTTGTTTTATCGTAGTTTTAGTAGCATACTATTTAGTATGTGTATGTTTGATTTTGTTGTGTTTGCAGGGACTCTTCCCTCTTCTATCTGTTTGTATGTCTTTGGAAGTTTGGTGCACTTATCATGAAATGAGGATCTCATCACCTTTTTAAAATTGACTTTTTTTCAAAGTGAGGCGCTATTTTGTTTTTTCTCCATTTGTTCAGCGTATGATGAATAATTCCCTTATTTGAAAACTTGTGTAGTGGTCTATTCTTTGCGGTGATTCCTAAGCTTTTGCTACATCTTAGGTTTGCGTATGCATGTCAACTTGGCCCTAATGGCTACCTACACAACCCCAATCCTAATTGTTTGGGTCGGGTTCATGGTGTTCATAACTAGACCCAAAATCGAGAATCAAATATTAAAAACAATTGTGCATAATATAAATATTGTGAGATTTTGTCTCATATCATCTGAGGAAGTAGGAAATGAGATGCTACTATTGAAAAATCAAAAAATTTTCTAATTGTTTTAGTCTCACATTGAGTACAAACAAAACAAAACAAAAAACTTCTACTTCTATAGTATGACTAAAAAAACCCCCTCATAAAAGTTAACTCATTGGTGGATCTGCCTAGAGTTTAAGTGGGTATGCATTAGGCTTGGTGGTCTTAGTGAGGAACTGCATGTAGAGCCAAGCTGGACCAGTAAGTAAACTTGAATTGTAGCGACGAACCACGAGTAGACCTGCACTGGACCTGTTAGTAAACTCAAATTGGACCCATGGGTAGACCTGAATATGACCCGAAAAATGTTATGTTCACTTTTAGATTTGGCAAACTCGAACCGAACCTGTCCCATTGCCATGCCTATTGATGCGGTTATGGAGGTTTCCCTTACCCTAGAGATTCTTTCAAGAGTTGTTCCTTTGTTGTTATATAATTTTTATTTTTAGTAATGTACTCTTTTGTAAGAGCATCACTAGTAGTATCCTTATAATCTGACGTAAGGGTAGCATTGTAAAAAAAAAGCTAGTAGGATCTTTATAGTGTGAAGTAGCATGAGTATTAGGGAAGCCATTTAGTTACCCCTTATATTTAAGGAGCTACTAAAAGAAAATTTCTTGAAATAATAATAACAGAGCTTTCTCATATAGTAATTGATTGTCAATATTTCTCATTTTAATATTTCGTCTATTTTTTGCCCTTTTAATGTAAACCTTTTCATTTTAATAATGTCAGTCAATTGACACATGATAAGATGGTTTCCTTAAATGCAATGTTTTCCACCCTTTGTCATGTCATAATTGTTCCTTCTACATTTATAAGCAATTTACCTTTGTTTTACTTGTTCATTGTTGTTTGTACGTGTTCCTCCATTGATGAAGAGTAAGTTGTTGGACGACCTCTTTAGCTCCCTGCATCAATCCACTACCTCCTCTTATCATCGCCTTCATCAGTCTGATGTCTACATCCCTTCAATGATTTTACACGTGTGTAGTGACTGTTTCTCTATCCAATTTCTGTTACGATTCTTAAACTTTTATCTCTCTTCTTATTTAGGTTTTTTTACCATTAACTCCACGCAGGTGCAATTCAAATCTAATGTTTATTTACTTTTTCTCAATATACGTGTTAGGTGATAAACACCCAAAACATTATTTTCTATGCCCCATTTAGCCCTTTATTAGTCTCAATATACGTGTTAGGTGATAAACACCCAAGAACATTATTTTGTATGCCCCATTTAGCCCTTTATTAGTCCTTAGATTTGCTTCAAATTTATTAAATGCATTTATTCATCTTGAATTAATCAGTACCGTAATTTTTGCAGGAAATCGAGAAAATTGCAAAATTCAAGACTATTCCATATAATGTCCAAAGATTCAAGGAGCAATTAGAAAAATTCTATGAAGAGATTGAAAATCAGCAAACCCCCAAAACCAAAAACCGAAAAAAAAAATCCAACCCAATTATCTTTAGTGTCTCATCTAATGTTTGTTTTAGTCAAAATCACATTCTTTTACCTATCCACATCCAATTTTTATGTTCACTTGACAGCCAAACGCTCCACTGTCTTTCCACTAAAATCCCATAAAAAACCCCCTCATAAAAGTTAACTCATTGGTGGATCTGCCTAGAGTTTAAGTGGGTATGCATTAGGCTTGGTGGTCTTAGTGAGGAACTGCATGTAGAGCCAAGCTGGACCAGTAAGTAAACTTGAATTGTAGCGACGAACCACGAGTAGACCTGCACTGGACCTGTTAGTAAACTCAAATTGGACCCATGGGTAGACCTGAATATGACCCGAAAAATGTTATGTTCACTTTTAGATTTGGCAAACTCGAACCGAACCTGTCCCATTGCCATGCCTATTGATGCGGTTATGGAGGTTTCCCTTACCCTAGAGATTCTTTCAAGAGTTGTTCCTTTGTTGTTATATAATTTTTATTTTTAGTAATGTACTCTTTTGTAAGAGCATCACTAGTAGTATCCTTATAATCTGACGTAAGGGTAGCATTGTAAAAAAAAAGCTAGTAGGATCTTTATAGTGTGAAGTAGCATGAGTATTAGGGAAGCCATTTAGTTACCCCTTATATTTAAGGAGCTACTAAAAGAAAATTTCTTGAAATAATAATAACAGAGCTTTCTCATATAGTAATTGATTGTCAATATTTCTCATTTTAATATTTCGTCTATTTTTTGCCCTTTTAATGTAAACCTTTTCATTTTAATAATGTCAGTCAATTGACACATGATAAGATGGTTTCCTTAAATGCAATGTTTTCCACCCTTTGTCATGTCATAATTGTTCCTTCTACATTTATAAGCAATTTACCTTTGTTTTACTTGTTCATTGTTGTTTGTACGTGTTCCTCCATTGATGAAGAGTAAGTTGTTGGACGACCTCTTTAGCTCCCTGCATCAATCCACTACCTCCTCTTATCATCGCCTTCATCAGTCTGATGTCTACATCCCTTCAATGATTTTACACGTGTGTAGTGACTGTTTCTCTATCCAATTTCTGTTACGATTCTTAAACTTTTATCTCTCTTCTTATTTAGGTTTTTTTACCATTAACTCCACGCAGGTGCAATTCAAATCTAATGTTTATTTACTTTTTCTCAATATACGTGTTAGGTGATAAACACCCAAAACATTATTTTCTATGCCCCATTTAGCCCTTTATTAGTCTCAATATACGTGTTAGGTGATAAACACCCAAGAACATTATTTTGTATGCCCCATTTAGCCCTTTATTAGTCCTTAGATTTGCTTCAAATTTATTAAATGCATTTATTCATCTTGAATTAATCAGTACCGTAATTTTTGCAGGAAATCGAGAAAATTGCAAAATTCAAGACTATTCCATATAATGTCCAAAGATTCAAGGAGCAATTAGAAAAATTCTATGAAGAGATTGAAAATCAGCAAACCCCCAAAACCAAAAACCGAAAAAAAAAATCCAACCCAATTATCTTTAGTGTCTCATCTAATGTTTGTTTTAGTCAAAATCACATTCTTTTACCTATCCACATCCAATTTTTATGTTCACTTGACAGCCAAACGCTCCACTGTCTTTCCACTAAAATCCCATAAAAAATCCTTCCAAAATGACTCTTTAAAATTTGGAATTATTTAATTTCGAATTAAAAAAAATCCAAATACACAATTAATTATCCAACCCCATAATTTTACCCTAGCAATAAACCAATATTTTTTAGTAGTTTTCATTTACCCAAATACATCAAGCCTCCTTGTAACCTGTCAAAATACATCAAGACCTAAACGACTAAACCCTAAACCCTAAACCAATAAACCAAGTCTTCCATTCCAATCAAATCACCACAAGACCCTTTTTGCATAAAACACTCCATATCAACTTACATTCATTGAACATGGTTTCCAATCCAACCCATTTGATAACCTCTAATCTCTTAAACCTAAGCCAAACAACTAACCCTACTCTTATAGATTGCTCGTACATTCTCACTCTTTGTAGCCATAAAAGAAAGGAGAAAACATACAAAAGAAGGGATCCCGAGTTTTGAAGATTTTTCTCCTTTTGTTATAGTTATTATATAGGTTATTTTGGAAGCATTTGTGGAGAAACAAAGAGGAGCAAGGAACGTATTTAACTTATCATTTCAAGAAGCAGTAAAATCAGATTAGTGATGTTTTCTAACTCGCTTCTTGTATTTTATTTTTATTTTCTGGTTTATTTGTTTTATTTATGGAAAGTTAAGCTCACCACCTCAAGGGAAGAGATGATGGTTCCGCATGAATATCACTTCAATATAGGTTGTGTATGCATCTATAAATGTTATTATGTTTCTATTCAAGATTGATCAAACTAAGACCTCAAAAGGGGCATAAGGGAAAGAATACTAGTTTTTGGAGTAAATCTTGGGAATAATTTTGTTTTAAGTAATTTTAGTCTTTCGATCTCTTGGCTCGAACATATATAGGATTAAATCCAAAAAATGTGGTTTAATTCCTAATAATATAAATAAAAGACATGTTTAACCTAAAATGAAAATCATGATTTTTTTTGTAAATGAGCTTAAAAATGGTATTTTTAGAACTAAGTTGTAGTTTGATATGAATGTGAAAGTTGATTCTTGATCCATGGGATTTATCTTCGTCATTTCATTTGTGGTTGTTTTTTTTTTCCAAATTAATTTAGTTGAACAACAAATCTTCAAAAAGAAATATTTTTTAACAAAATAAAAGCAAAAAAATCCAACACCTTTATGTTCATATTTCTCATCCTTCCATAACATTTCTTTGTTGTTATTTTTGTTTCACCTTTTATTTTTATTTTTACTCTTACATGATTTTTTTCTTCTTCTTCCATACTTTCTTTTGATCACTTAGTTGTAATCATTCTCATTGGGAGTGGTTTGACACCTTCACATGCCACTTTACTGATTAATCTCATTTTTGCAGGTTTAAGAAATTTTTTATTAGATTATTTAAAAACGACATTGTATTGTCTCATCATTAGGTACAATATTTAGTTTGGTTTTGTTTGCATGGATATATTTAAGTATATACAACTAAGGTAGATGAAGGGTACCTAAAAAATATTCACATTCGTTTTCACTTGTTTATTTTTCACTTGAAAACACGTCAAGTGAATTATTTTTTTTATTTGAGACAAATAGTCAAAGAACATATGTTTAAGTGATATTGATTTCTTATTCGAAATCATCTTTTTGGTGTATGTTTTAATTGGATTGCTTGTTTGTAGTAATTAAAACGTTTTGATCTTTTTTTAAGGTCTATACTGATTGTTCATAGTCACTAAGGAGACAAATTTATAGTGGGACGTTCAAGTTGGCATGTGCATAAATTAGTTGAGAAAGCAATATTTTTGAACCGATGTAGTTGTGCCTTAAATCAGTTTAGGACATGTCCAAATGAGAGCAACATGTGATTTCAAATGTTGCATAATCGATTACATAATACGTATTTGATTACAAAAGTTTATTTCCTAATCGATTTTGGACACGGTCACACCAATCATTTTTTTAGGTTTTCCTTGATTGGTTCAGTTACACTTTTGAGCTAGTTCAGGTACATTTTGACTGGTTCTTGTTCTATGAATATTATGTTACTGGTCACTATATAGTCTAAATCAATGTTGTTCAAAACATCATCTTTAATTTGTCTTGCACTTATACTATTTTTACTATTGTGAACCTTGTGCGCGTCGAAATGAAAATTTTGTGTTATGGTGGTGCCATATGCCGGAACGATATGGGTGAGATCACATACAGAGGTACTATATGGAAAATCTGAAATCTTCAAGTCGAGGTTTCAATTGATGTATTTATGAAAACTGTTGGGGAGTTATGCTTGACGTATGCTAATCAAATTTCCATCAAGTATTCATTATGCGGAGAAGCTTGTTTTATGTAAAACAAGGATGACTCTGAACAATTGAAAGAGCTTAGGGATTTCTAATCCTATGAAGTTGTGGATTATCCAACATGGAGATGACCGGACATCTTGGTGAAAGCCGCATATATCTCTTCTATCCATTTTGAAGATTTGGAAAGGTAGAATAGTTAATTGACTAGATATGTGATTAATAAATATTTAGTTGTGTATATTATGTTTGAATAGTTTTTGTTTGGATAATTCAAGCATTGGATGTTCTTCAAATATCGTTCCACCATCTTCTTGGCGAGGCTCTTGTTGATCTGCGACTAATGTGTTGGCACCCTATTTTTGTGTACATTGTGCAACAGTTAAATCACCACCCTGTCCAACTTCTTGCATTAAACAACACCTTTCACTTAATAGTAATGGCGACCCAACAAAATCCTCCATAAGGTATCAAATTATGATACTAAAAAGCTATAATATTTATCATTACTTTAAAACACTTGTAATGTGTTTATTCAATATTCTAATAAAATTAAGGCAATGGATCCACCGTTGCATGTTCATGTTTCCAATAGAAATCATTAAGTGATGATTATTGAGAGTTTGTAAGGTGTTTTAGATTGTGACGGGAAGGTACCCATTTAAGTTGTAAACTGTAGAATTTTCATGTTATGTGTACTTGTAAAATTCATATGTTTTGACAACATCAATATTTGACCTTCTTCCCGGAATTTTTTTATTGAAAATTTTTCAATGAGGGTGTTTTGCCAATTGGGTGGTACAAGTTGAGTAAATATATTTGTACTTTTCATCTTATTTTGAACAATGTTTAATTCAATAATTAAATTGTAAATATATTATTATTTATTTTAAAATCGCTTATTTCAGATTATGATTTTGCGTGTCATATCGAACTAGTATATTTTTTTTTGCAGGGATTGTACAACGATTGAAGTATTACCCTCTAACAATTCAGGCGTTGATCCTTAAAGTGTGTCTACTGTAGTAGCGCCTTGCAACTCAGTCGTTGATCCTAATATTGTGTCTACTGAAGTACTGTTTGCAATGAAGTTGCTGAACCTTAGAGTTTGTCAAATGATGTTAGCGATACCAACACACGTAATGCCGAAAGAGTTGTAGTTCCAAATTCTGAATGGTAGATGTTTAGTCGGTTAAATTCGTAATTAGTCCCATTACAAATCATCTAAGAAGTAATTTGTTTCATTGTTTTATGAATGCGAGAAATGTTGATGGTGTTGATGTCAATTCTACAATTGATACCCCATTTGTACTTTGTGTTAGTTATGAAATTGCACTGAAGAAGACGATGTAGATTTGGAAGACAACGACGATGCTTTCACTGTGTTTGAAGTACATAATCAACGTGAGTAGTTTGAACATAGTTTTAATGTTGGATGAGATGATCCGATGGATGATGAAGCAATACATACCTATATGAAAGGGCCAAATGTAACACTCTTGCGGTTTTCCCTCGTGTCTAGCTAATGTCACTTGTTGGCCAGGTTGTAAATTCAGAAGTCGAGGACATCAAAGTCGGTAGTGTCGATGTTGATTTTGATGGCCAATCAAATGGTGACTTCTATATTGATAAACTCTACCAAAATCGTGAAATGTTATTTATCAAGTTGGAAGACCATGCTGTTAAATCAATATTCGAACTGAATCATTCTCTAACAAATCCATCAAAGGTCATAGTCAACTACACAAATTTGATTAATTGCCCATGAAGGTTGTATGCCAAGGTGGTTGAAGGCTTGGAGATGTTCGTGGTTGTTTCAATTGTCAATGATCACAACTGTGTATACCTTCATAAAACATGTTCTAAGAAGCGGGCTGATGCAAAATGGATTGTTTATCATATCATCGCACTCATCAATGATTGTCACCAATTTCGTACATCCAGCCTTATCCCTGTTATCTAACAATAGTTTTGAGTGACTGCTAGTTACAAAGTTGCATGATTAGTAAAAGAAATTTGTTTGATGAGAAAAGTAAGTCTGCATTGTTTCATTTATATGTGATTCGTATACGTTATTTATAATCCTTTGGGTTGATTGAGGCACTTAATGGTCTGTGCAGATATATGAAGGTACCATGAGTCTTATGAATGAATTCTCTTGTATTCAAAAAAGCTAAATGTATGGTCCTTGTAAAAGAGCATGGAAAATGAATCGTTTTCACATAGTTGTCATTGTCGACCAAACATTTTGTAGGAGCTGATGCTATGGAACGTTTTTTTAGACGTTGATGCTGATGACTGCATATTTCCAATAGCATTTGTGTTGGTTGACAAGAAGAGCAATGAAAATTGGGAATGGTTCTTTAAAATGTTTGGTATGTAACTGGTTTCGAGGTGCCTTTTGTATTGTCTCTGACTGACAAAGGGATTATATACGTGTTTTCACAAAGGGATTATATGTGTGCGCGAGCGTGCGTGTGTGTGTTTGTTTTTGTTGTGTTTGTTGGGACTCTTCCCGTTTGTCTATGTATTTTGGAAGTTTGGTGGGCTTATCATGAACTGGGGATCTCGTCACCTTCTGCAAATTGACTTTTTCAAGAGTGGTGTTGGAGCAACAAGAACGTAATTGTGACAAATATGAGGCATTATTTAGCTTTTTCTCTAGTTGTTTGTCGTATGACGAGTTGTTCCCTTATTTGAAAACTTTTTTATGGCACTTTATGTTCTTTATAATGGTTCTTAAGCTTTTGCTGCTTTTCAGATTGATGCACATGGGGTGGGTATCCTGTTCCAGTCCCGTCTCATATCGTCCTGATTTTTTTGGGACCTTTTGGGATTGATCAAACTCGTCCCGATCCCGATCTAGAGTGGGATGTGGGATCGGGATGGAGATTTTCAATCTCGGTCATCTTGTCCGGTCCCCAACTTATTTGTTTAATATTTATTATTATTAATTTTAATCAAACTTCTCTTCTAAAGGAAAATTTATGATGTGTTGAAACTAAATCAAAACATCCAATGTTTAAAAACTTGTTTGATTTGATACTCTTTGTTTAGATAGAAACTTTAGTTTAAATATTTTAGGTCAAATAGAACCCATGAAAATTTATGTTTTTTCACATTTTAGATTGGTTATAAGACAATTATTCTTGTTGAAAATAAAGACAAATGATTGTTTGGTTTGGTTTTGCACTATAAGTTATGTAGTTGGAAATTTGGCCAATGAACAATATTTTTCATTTTTGAACATATATTAGAACAACTTGAGAACTTATATCATTCATACAAGATACGATTATGAGTAATGTGAGATGAAATTTTATATGACATTCTATATTGTTATGATGAAAGTTATATGTACCTAAATTAGACATTATTGGTGTGTGAGCAATGTGAGATGATTTTTTTTTTTTGTTATTCTTCATTGAAAGATTATTTAGTACATGCTCATCCCGTCCCGAACTCGTTTGGGACGGGACGAGGTCGGGATGAGATTTATCCAGTACCGATCCCGCCCCGGTCCCGAATGAACGTGATGGGATAGGGATGAGGTTCATCCCGTTCCGTGCCCACCCCTAGATGCATAATCTTGGCAATTTGGCCCGAACCAATGAGTTGCACAAACCCGACCCTAATCCTCCTGGTATTTAGAATCAGATCAGAATCGAGAATCTATAATTATACACAACTGTGCATAATATTTTGAGATTTTGTCCCACATCATTTTAGTTAGTATGGAAATGAGATGCCATTATTGAAAAAACACAAGGTTTTTTTTATTATTTATTTTTCTAATTGTTTTAGTCTCATATTGAGTGGAAAAAAAACACTTATACATATAATAATTAATAGGGTAAAAACCCTCGTAAAGTTAATTTATTGGTGGGTTTACCTAGAGTTTAGGTGGATATCCCTTGGGCTTGGTGATTTAGCGGGGAATCACATACACCCGAACATGACCGGTAAGTAAACTCGAACGGGACCCATGGAACCCGTGAGTAGACCTGAATCGGACCCGAGGAATGTTCGGTTCAATTTTTAGATTTGACAAACCCGAACTGAACTCGCCCCATTGCCACACCTATAGATGCGACTATGGAGGTTTCCCTTACCCTAGATATTCTTTCAATAGTTGTCCTTGTGGTGTTATGTATAAATATATATTTTTTGTAATGTACTCTTTTGTTAGAACATCACCAATAGTATCCTTATAGTATGATGTGCCATGAGAATATATGGGAAGCCATTAAGTCACCCCTTATATTTAAGGGATTACTAAATGACCCCTAAAAGAAAAAGTTAACATAGGAAAACACTTCAATTGTTGTGTGACGCTGTGAATGAAATCCATTGAACCTTCTTTTAACTGATTTAATTCAATTTAATTATGTATTTGTATAAAATTAAATATATTGAACTTTTAGAGGATGACAATCTGAGCCAATCTTTTTGGGGTCCCTTATAATAAAATATTAAAAATAGAACCCATGGGTGGTGATGTTATAAGAGCGGGGATCCCCTAAATTAACCAAAAAATTAATTTGGGGTCTAATGTGGGAGAAAAATGCTCTAGTGGAAACACTATACATGCTTTTATTTTAACTTGATTTTTCCCTTTCTCTATATTTGAGGGCATTCAAGTCATCCCCAAATTTTAAAAAATATTAACAAAACTCACAACTCTTTTAATGCTCGATTAAAACTAAGTTGAAATTAAAAAAAATATCTAAATAATAGTGTAATTATATTTTCGAGGTACTGTTGGTTAGCTGTTGATAACCTTGGTCAGCCCTATGATATGTTGGTCAGTCACAGAAACTCCTAATTAAGTCGCCATGTTGAGCGCAAGTGAGAGGAGTTAGGTGGTCCGGTATCGGGTGGTCCGGTTGTAAGTGGTCCGGGTACAATGTTCCTATCCCTACCCTTAGAAACTCAAGAAAATGTCTTTGTTTTCAAAGTTCACTCGTTCTTCTAGTTCTAGGTCAAGCAACCCCAATTTACAAAACATAATGGAATGTAGAATTTCAGAAGTAGAAAAGAATTTACAAAAATGGTCTATACTAGAGGTTCCATACAAGAAAATTTATGAAGTTTCCCAGTCTTTGTTTTCACAAAAGTCTGAAGATCTCATAGACATTGTCGAACAGACAGTGCCTTTGAATGGATCTTTGGAATCCAAACAATTGTTTTCTCACCAAACACTTGACTATTTACAGAGTCAAGGATACAAGTATGTCCATATCGGCTTGATCCAGATAGGACTCAAACCTCTTACAAGAACAGGGTTAGATACTTGTGCCTTGATCGCTCTTCGCGATTGCAGACACAATAGGTTTCACGATTCTCTGCTTGGCATAACAGAATCAACCTTGGCCATGGGTCCAGTCTATTTCGACTGTTACCCCAATTTCTCAGTGTCCCTTTAGGATCCAAACATCCTTGAAACACTGACTCTCAATCTTCAGACCTCTGGCTTTATATGCTAGAAGGTTATGAACCTCTCGCTCTCATTTACAAGATCACCTTTAAGGCTATGAAGACTCAGTTAAGCCCAAAAGCTTTAATGGAGTCTGACAAAGGATATACCATCCTTTTCCAGGCCAATAAGGACAAAACTAGTGTTATTGTTTCAAAAACAATACACTGGAATCAAGTCACCCTACCTGAAACATGGCAGGTTCAAGCTGTTCCTAGAAAACCTCCTTCTAGTCGGCTCAATCAAGTTGTAACTCTACCTGATGGAACGGTAGAACTACAATTCTCTGAAGCTAGGATCACTAGACTTCATCCTCAAGATTTTCAATCAGGACGTAGATCTGAAGCATCCTTCAGGACTACTCCCTCTCGTCTCCCTAGAACACCTACACCAGATGTTCTTTCCCATCTTGATCTTGCGCATATCAGGAATAATCCTCAGTATCCGCAGATCCCTCAACCTGTCTACAATCTTCCTGAACAAGAAAATGAAAATCAATCACCAACTCAATCAGAGATGAATTTTCCTCCACAAGTATGTGTTTTATCTGTCCCTTTTAAATTAGACAAAGAACACATAAAACAAGAATTCATGAACGAAACCAATAAGCAAAAACGTCAACTATTTTATGCTCAAACAACTGATTATCAAATAACAGAATTAGGAGAGCAGTTTTATGAATGTTGTGAAGAAATGAAAGAAAATCTACCATTCCTTGATTGGTATTTTAATATCTATCTTCAAAACATAAATGTCATAAAAATTGATTCTAAGATCTGGCGCACCACTGAGAATCAAAACACATAATCAATTTTGCCACCTCTTGAAGAAATTAAATTTTCAACATTAGTTAATTGCCTCACCTTTTAAAGAACCTTCAACAGATAGTACACTTAAAGGGATCGGGAAAATTATTCAGCAAAACAATTATACAAATATTTTACTTCATGAAATTGGAGATAAAATGATCCAAGATCAAATTCAACAAGTCGGTCTTAGAAATGATCAATTTTCTAAAAAATAGTCTGTTGATTCAAAACCAATTACGTACTTCACACCTACGTCAATTGATCAAAATGTTTTTACTACCCCAAATCAAATCATTCAACAAATTGATGCTAAATTAGCTGCTTTGAATTTTGAAATAAAAATTAAGAATCAAAAACTTGTCTAATCCAGACATTACTGATTCTGATGATTTTGATCCTATGGTAGAACTGGATAAATTAAATTTTATCCACTACCAAGCCAATGCTATAAGGCATGCTAGACCTTATAGACAAAATCAAAATCCGCTTCCTGTCACCAGAAATGTTTATCATAGGCCTTTTTTCCTGACATGCAATATGAGGAAAAGCATCTGCAAACCTATGGTTCATTTTATACAAGTAACCTCTATACCTGGAATATAGATGGTTTAACTAAAGAAAATATCATTGAGTTAACCCAAGAAATGGTTATGATGGCATCTGCTCATCGCAGCGAAAATAAAAATGATAAAACCATTGCGGATATCATTATCGCTGGCTTTTCTGGATTACTCAAAGGATGGTGGGATAATTATCTCTCCATTGGTGAACAACAAGCGATTTTACAAGCAGTTAAGGTTGATGCTAACGGTTATCCTATTAAGGTAGAAGGAGGTCTGGAAATACCAGATTCTGTATCTTCCTTAATATTTTGTATTTTGAAACATTTCATTGGAGATCCCAATGAATTTCAAAATAAGTCTAAAGACTTGCTGATGACTCATAAATGTCGAACCTTAAGCCATTTCAGATGGTATAAGGATATCTTCCTAAAAAAGGTTATGTTTCAAGCTGAAGCTAGTAACCCCTTCTGGAAGAGAAAGTTCATTTCTAGTCTTCCAACAATCTTTGCTGAAACCGTTAGAGGAAAATTACAAGAACACTACCAAGGTGATATTCCTTATGAAAATCTAACCTTTGGAGATTTAATAGCTTTTATCAATAAACGTGCCTTACAAATTTGTAATGATTTGAGATTTAAATCTCAACTCAATAAACAACACATCAATGGTCCTAAAGAATTAGGAGATTTCTGTCAGCAATATGGATATGAGGATTTTAAGATTCCAAATCCTAAACCATCTCAATCCAAATTACAATACAAATCTCATCCTGCTCGCTAGTACAAATCTAAAAAACCTTATGGGCCTAAACAACCCAAAGATTTTAGTAAGTACTATAGCAAGCCCAAGAAGCATGGGTCTCATAAACCCAAGCCCGCACAGTTTAAAAGACATAAAGATTATAGTCCAACATCTAAGCATGTTTGCTTTAAATGTGGACGTCCAGGTCATTATGCTAAGAACTGTCGTACAGCCCAAAAAATACAAACTCTTCAGCCCCCTGAAGATATCAAACAGATGTTTTTACAAGTTCTGATGGATTCCGAAGCAGAATCATCAGATGAAGAACTTCAGATTTTCAATATGAATCAATTTTCTGATTCTGACACATCAGATGAATCTGATCAATGTGCAGAAGCTTGTCATTGCAATACTATCAATATGTTATCAACAACCAAAGAATCTAGTATTCTTTTAGACTTTGTTGATAAAATTGATGATCCCAAGCTTAAGACTGAATATCTTCAACATATTAAGTCTTCCATAACAAAACCCAAGGAATCCTCAGAAATTATTCAACCTTTTTATAATCATAAAGAAATTATTGATAGGTTTAAACGACCCGCTCAACCTTCAAATACGGCCAGTCTATCTGACCTTCAATTTGAAGTTAACAATATTAAAAAATATATTGTTATGCTTAAACAAAATCAAACTCTTATTGATTTACGTTTGCAAAGTATAGATTCCTTTACCCTCTCAAGAAGCCTCTTCTTCTGATCCTCCTCCTCAAACAGAAGAAAGACCTCAATTCCTTAATGCAATAAATAAGGTCAAGAATCAAAAGTGGCATGTTGCTATTGATTTGGTAATTAATAAATAATTAATTATCCCAACTATAGCTTTGGTTGATTCTGGTGCTGATTTGAATTGCATAGCTGAAGGATTAATTCCCGCTAAGTATTTTGAAATTACAACACAGAAGCTTTATACCACTGACAACTCACAATTGCAAATCAATTACAAATTAATTAATGCGCACATTTGTAAAAACAAAGTTTGCATTAAACAAGATTTTTTACTTGTCAAGAACATGGTTCAAAAGGTAATTCTTGGAACTCCCTTTTTTGCAGCCATAACTCCGTTTTCAGTTTCAAAAGATGGATTTAAAACCCAAATTTTAGGAACTGATGTTGAAAGAGTTATGCTCTGATCTTGAACACCTGAAGAAAGAGTTATGCTCTGATCTTCCCAATGCTTTCTGGCATCGTAAGAGACATGTTGTTCGACTTCCTTATGAGCCTTCTTTCCATGAAAGCAAAATTCCAACCAAAGCTCGTCCTATTCAAATGAATGCAGAGCTTATGGAATATTGCAAACAAGAAATTCAACAACTATTGAATAAAAACCTAATTAGACATTCCAAGTCCCCTTGGAGTTGTTCTGCTTTCTATGTCAGAAAAGTAGCAGAACTTGAGCGCGGAAGTCCTCGCTTAGTCATCAATTACAAGCCACTCAACCAAGTTCTTCAATGGATTAGGTATCCAATCCCCAACAAGAGAGATCTTCTTAAGAGACTACACTCAGCTTGTGTATTCTCTAAATTCGACTTGAAATCTGGATTTTGGCAAATTCAGATTCATCCCTATGATAGATACAAGACTGCATTCAATGTTCCCTTTGGACATTACGAATGGAATGTAATGCCCTTTGGTCTCAAGAATGCTCCTAGTGAGTTTCAAAACATTATGAATGAGATTCTCTCTCCTTTCTCTTCATTCACAATTGTGTATATCGATGATATTCTCGTTTTCTCTGAGTCTATCGCAGCCCATTGGAAACACTTGTATCAATTTGAAAAATGTATCAAAGAAAATGGTTTGGTTTTATCACCAACCAAAATCAATCTTTTTCAAACAAATGTTAGATTTTTAGGTCACAAGATTTTTCATGGGACTCTCACTCCCATCTCAAGAGCAATTGATTTTGCAGACAAGTTTCCTGATGAAATTCGGGACAAAACCCAATTACAAAGATTTTTAGGATATTTGAATCATGTTGCTGATTTTTACAAAGGCCTACGTGTTTTACTCAAACCACTGTTTGCTAGGCTTAAGAAAAATCCAGGCCCATGGACTACAGTCCATATCCAAGTTGTTCGACAAGTCAAAGCCCAAGTCAAGAGTCTTCCTTGTTTAGGAATCTCAGATCCCAAGGCTTTCAAGATTGTAAAAATAGATGCGTCTAACCTAGGGTACGGTGGTATTCTTAAACAGCGTCTTCCTGATTCTACTACAATCCAATTAGTCCGATACCATTCTGGTATTTAGAATTCTGTCCAAGTCAATTACTCAACTGTTAAAAAAGAAGTTTTATCAATTGTTTTGTGCATCATGAAATTTCAAGATGATTTAACAAATCAAAAATTTCTTTTACGAGTTGATTGCAAATCTGCAAAAGAGATTTTAACAAAAGATGTTTTAAATCTCGTGTCAAAACAGATTTTCGTCAGATGGCAATGTCTCCTTTCTGCATTCGATTTTGATATTGAATTTATAAAAGGAGAAGACAACTCTCTAGCTGACTTCCTCACTAGAGAATTTATCCAAAAATGAGTTCGCAGAGCTCATCTTCTTCGCAGGCTCCCTCTGCAAAACCCCAATCAAAAGTCCAATATGCTATGCAGCCTTCAGCTACACAACATCGGCCTCCTCTTTCTTATGTTTTTTCTTTAACCAATCCCTATCAGCCCCTCCAGGAAGCTGAATCAAGTTCTACAATGACTTCCTTCCCGAAGTCTCAAGTTCCATTGGCAAGCAATTATGTTACTAAGTCAAGTCTCGAGCCTCTGTTTATGCTCAAACCAAGTCTTTATTCTCTTATCAAGGATCCTCATGCGATCGCAAGACATGTTTTCACTCCAAAAGTATTGTTTGAAGAACCATACAGTCTCAAGACCCAGCAGTTTTATGAGTTCATTTTAGTGGACACATATTTTGTTGTTATTACTCACAATAGAGAGAAATCTAATCCAGAAAAGATTTCTCACTCCAAGTGCCAGATCCTGAAGATTATGTCAGAAGCAGACTAGAAGCAGCATCCGCTCTACCACAAGAAGTTTTCTGTCAATTATCTTCCAGCATCTTTCAATTATCTCGACTACAAACAGGCCTGGTCTAGAGCATTCATAGTTCCTTCACAGAACTGCTCTCACTCCTGGTTTTTCTTCTTCTGCAAAAAGTTCAAGCAAGTCTCCATTCCCCTTTGGTTCCAACATACTTGGTGGAATCTCTTTGGAGCTTAAGATGGTATCCTTCCTCCTCCGGTAAATGAAGGATGACAAGTTTTTAAGTTACAGTTCAAGCCTCAAACTCCTATCCCTCAACAGGTTTTGTTTTTATGGTTCTTTATTAAGTTCAATCTTACTTGGATCAGCTGTTGGGATTTCTCAGTCTCAGCTCTTACAAGTATCAATCAATCTGCTCAACCTCCTTTATGGTTCTGTCGACGTTTCAAGATCAAGTGGTGGCCAACTTTTGACCACAGTCACGCCACAAAAGATGGTGTCCTCAAGTTCTTCTCAGGACCTTTAGCTCCAGTCCAACCTGTAGCCAGTCCTGATAAGATTCCTTCTCAAGCAAAGCTTCTTAGACAACACATTAAGAAGCAGTTACGCAGCAAGCCTACCAAAGCCCAGCTTATGGAAACTCTATCCAAAATTGCATCTGAAGATTCTGAAGAAGAAGACGATGCAACTGACTCTAGTGGGCCCAACAATGAAGATGATTGTTTTGGTGTCTTTCCACCATTTCAATAAATCTGACCCTACAAGCATCATGATGTCCCTTCATCATTCCAAGCATCTGCCAGCTCCGCTAGCAGCCAATTTAACTTTTAGCCAAAGTGACCGACAGTTCTTGCTCTTTTCAATAAAGCAAACCCGTGGTTCCACAAAAACCACTCAAGTCAAAAGGAATACAGTAGCAACATCTGCCAACAGTATCTCCACTTTCTTTTCCGCATCAAGACAAGCAAAGGATAAGGATCAACCTCATCCTCCACTCAAGCCTTCGAGAAGTCTTATATCTTCTCTTGTGATTATTCTATAAATAAGAATGCAAGTTTTCATTTCAAGACAGACAAATTTAGAACCCCCATCCTGATGTAAACCTTAGAGTTATCTCCTCACCTCTCTCCGAGTTATCTCCTCTGTAATCTTCCTTCTTCATGTAAGTTTTATTTTATTTCAATAAAAGCATATTTTCTTTTATCTTCTTTTCTTTCAAAAACAATTCCAAGAACTGTTCTTGAAGAACATCTCGATATACTAGCTCGAACCTAATATCGACACCGTTCTCTTGAACAATTTAAAGAATAATCTTTAAAATGTTTCTTGTTATCCTTGTTTACGTTTATCTGGTTGTGTTACTATTTCTGTATGTTTTTTTTTTTTTTTTTTTTTCTATTTTCCGCTGTCTATTCTAGATTGTAAATTGTTGTTTCTTGCTTAAACCTAGTAAAAATTAAATTAATATAAAAAGTTGAAGATATATAAAAATAGGAAATCTGATTGAAGTGACGAAGAAATAAAAAAAATCTTTAAAATTAGCTTTTGATTAAAAGTTACAGTTAATACCCGATTTAACTTTTACCCATGTAGATTAGGTGGTGGTTTACGTCTACATGACGGGTGCTACCAACAATCACCCTCTTAATGGTACAACAGAGTGGTCTTGGACTCGAGGTCCCTTGTTCCCGCCGGAAAATACAACTGCAGTTCGCGAGCTGCTAAAACGATAATGTTGGCTTTGTTTCGTTTGGGATCTCTCTGCAGAATTCCATATCATTTGGTCGAAAATCTCAGGTACTTGTCTCACTCGACTTCAAATCAAGACCAATTTTCTGGGGTTTCTGAGCTGGTTAGCAAACAACACTGGCGCGATCTAAGAACCCTAGTCACCCAAACAAACCCTCACAAAATTCTTCATTTCTTATTCGAATTAGAGCAAGATTTCGACGCAGAGGTCCTTCTAAGGTACTTTCGATGGTCAGAAAAAGAGTTCAAGATCTCTTACGGTCTCGATTGCCATTGCAGATTATTGAGCGTGTTAGTGGATTCAAAGAGATATGGAGAAGCTAGGGCACAGATTGACTCACTTGTTAAGAGAGGAAACCATTCGGTTTCTTCAATTTTTCATTCGATTTCGTCGATTTCGAGGACTGATGTTTCGATCATTGTTGATATGTTGGTTCTTGCGTATACTAAGAACTCGAAGATTGAGTTGGCGGTCGAAGCGTTTGAGAGAGCTGGGGATTACAGGTGTAGGTTGTCGATTTTGTCTTGCAATCCGTTGTTGAATGCATTGGTGAAGAGAAATGAGAATATGAAGGCGGAGAGTGTGTTTAAGGAGATGATTAGGAGGAGGGTTTCGCCCAATTTGATTACTTTTAATACTATGATTAATGGGTTGTGTAAGGTGGGGAAATTGCAGAAAGCGGAAGACTTGGTTGAGGACATGAAGGTTTGGGGGATTTTGCCATCGGTGATTACTTATAATACGCTTATTGATGGGTATTGTAAGATAGGTAAGGCGGGGAAGATGTACAAAGCTGATGCGTTTCTTAAAGAAATGGTGTCGAAGAATGTTCGTCCAAATGAGGTTACTTTCAATGTTCTTATTAATGGGTATTGCAAAGATGAGAACGTTTCTGCTGCCATGAAGTTGTTTGAGGAAATGAAGGCACGGGAGGACTTGAAACCCAATGTGATTACGTATAATTCTTTGATAAATGGGCTTTGTTGCCAAGATAAGATTGAGGAAGCAGTTAAATTGCGGGACGAGATGTTGGGTTCCACTGTAAAGCCTAATGTGGTAACTTACAATGCACTCATAAAGGGGTTCTGCAAGAAGGGGATGCTGAATGAAGCTCGTGATTTGTTTGATTCTATTGGCGAAAGAGGTTTGGTTCCATCTTTTATTACATATAATACACTGATCGATGCATACTGCAAGGATGGGAAGATGGACAAAGCAGTTGCATTGCATGGTTTCATGTTGTCGAAGGGAGATTCTTGTCTTGATGATGTTTCAACTTATAATTGCTTAATTTCTGGCTTTTGTAGAGATGGAAATTTGAAGGAGGCTAGTGAAATTTTGGATGAGATGATGGAAAAAGGTGTAAGGGCTGACTTAGTGACATATAATATCTTGGTTGGTGCATTTTGCAGGGAAGAGAAGTCAAGAAAGGCTATTAAGCTCTTGAATGAAATGGCTGAGATGGGGGTGATACCAAGTCACATCACTTACAATACTTTGATAGATGGGTTTTGTAGAGAAGGAAACCTTGAAGCAGCTACAAATGTTAGAAAAAGAATGGAGAAGGAGGGTAGACAATCAAATGTTGTAACATATAATGTTTTAATCAGGGGTTTCTGTCAGAAGGCTAAGCTGGAAGAGGCAAATGGGCTTCTTAATGAGATGTTGGAGAAAGGTTTAGTGCCAAATAGGATAACATATGAGATAATTAGAGAGGAAATGGTGGAAAGGGGTTTTATTCCTGATATAGATGGGCATCTTTATGGTGGCGTGTGATTGACTTGCTCCTTTCAGAAGAGTGTTGTGCTTCATTCTTGTCTTGCACAAGCTTACTATGAAGATGTGAATCAGGTGTGTGTTCTTTACTTAACGTATATCTATATGAAATATCTGTCTTCTTCATAATTGTGATAGTTCTTGAGATGTATCGAGGAGATTTTTATGATCACATTGCTGAATGCTATGCAAATCACGAAATGTGCATTCCACTGACATTCCACCACTTTATTCTCACCATCCTGCTTGTTGAGATCTATTGTTAACTTTCCCGCATCAGGTTTTTATAAAATGACATATATTTGGATACAAGAGTCACTTTATAAGGCACAAATTGATGATATTTAGAGTATATTAATGTAGTAGGTGTGCTTAGTAATAAAGGAAATGTCACTTAGGGTGTGTTTGGTTGCACACATTCCGTGGGAATAGGAATCTTATTTCTAGTTAGAATAAGATTTTGAGTGTTTGTTTGAGATTTTACTTATGGGCATGGAATGCTTGCACGTGCCGCAGATTCCCACCAATGGTGGGAATCGGACGCCTCAGTTCACTAAGGAAAACTTTTCGCGAGACTAAAAAGTTATCTCCTCTTTCGCCTCTCTCTTCACGCTGAAGCAAACCTCTCTTCAGACTGAAGCAGATCTCCTCCAAAGCATTCGAAGCTCTCTCCTCCCTCGACTCTCTTTTCACGTCGTTGAAAGCTTGAAGCAGATCTTGAAGCTCTCTCCTCCCACGCCTCTCTCTTCACATCGTTGAAGGGTTGAAGCAGATCTCTACTCCGTTCGAAGCTCCCTCTCTCATCTTCTTCCCTCTCTATTTCTCGATCTCTACTAGTTAAGAGTAGATGTAGTTGGCTTTGAAGGGTTCAAGCAAACCCTCTGATTGAGTATGTATAAGTGTCTGATCTTATGTTTTAAAGCTTCATTTCTCAGCTTCAGAAGGAAAAAAAAAAGTGTTTTTTTCTTCTAATTTTAACACTGGGTGGTGGTACTTCACTTGCTTTGGATGTCAGTTGGTATATTTGGGTTGTTGGAGCTTACTGGGGTTCAAATGAGTGGATTTTGAAGGTCGGTTTGTCATATTTTGCTTCACCATGAAAAATTTGGATTTTGAGATTGTTTGAGTGTTCATTTTGGTTTGCAAGTATTTGGGTTTTCTTTGAATGTGAGTCTGATGGGTTGAAATGTGTTGTAATGAAGTGGATAGTGTTTTTTTTGGATGTTCATAGGGGGAGCAAGAAGGATCCAAAGGCCAAGGCCATGGAGCCGTCCTCAGCCAATAACAAGGGAACAACTCGATCAGATGCATGAAGTGTTCTGGGACACCGCTCCGTACTATGCTGGGCAGAAAGGTAATTGGTCCCTCTAGAATCACAAAGTTTTTTAAAGATGGCTTAGTGATACATTGGTACATGATATCCTTTACTGTATAATTTTCCATCTGTACAAATCGAGAGACAAAGATCAAAACTCTTTCCCTCCTTTGATCTAAAAATGAATATGGTTCGATGTCCTATTGTAAGAGAGTTAAAAGCCTGATTGTGCATGCCATTATGATGGATTTTTTAGATGTGAATGCTAGTTCATGTAAATACAAGCTTTTGTTTCTACATTTATGTCTCTGTGTATTCGTATAGTAATTCATGATTTCTATGAGGAGTTTTGGGCATCTGTAACATTCCTAAGATTGACAAACATCAAAGGATCAAATTGTCATAATGAGAAAAATGATTTAATAGTTAAGTTTTTTTGTAGAAAAGTTCTGGTTTTGTGAAGCTTAAATTTGACAGCATATCTTACATTGGCAAGACAAGTCCTTATGAAGGGTGCCCTGGTTTCTTTACTCTTATTAGTTATGATATGGATATTGTCAGATATATCATCTAGATTTTTCATGTCGTAGACCCAGTTTATGATTGTCAAGTAACCGATAGCAGACAAACAATGAACAAATGCAGGTCGAACCTCACGATTTTTAGGCAAAACTTCAATATGAGTTGAAAAATTGGGCATATTGAAGATCAATCTTTTAGATAGGATGTATTAAGAGAAACTACAATTTGGGTAGCAAATATTTGCCCCTCTCAGTAGCTTTTCCTGATGAAAACCAATGTCAAATCTTGAGAAATATAAAGAGAAAATCTTTTCTAATTTCTAGGCGCTACCAAAGAGAACTCATTTGAGATATATAAAGTCTGACAAATCCTTCCCAGTTGGTCATGCATCACTTTACATTATTTATCTCCATTTGCTTTGGCAAATAGTTTAAATTTATGTTAGTAGATTCAATATTGAACCTGGTGGGGTTGTATTGTGAACCATGGTACACTTTACGCAATTGGGTTTTATCAGGCAAATCATTTGAGCCATTCCTTCGTAATTTAGGATCACTAATTATTTGTATAAGTCAATTTTGTCCATGGAAAACTACAAAAAAATGAGGAGATTGGAGAAATTGTGTGATAATGAGAAGATTTTAGACACCTTTATGTGGTTTAATATCTTCTAAAATGACTATATTGATTTGGACAAAACAGTGTAAAGAAACCCAACATTTTATTGGATTTTGTTTAATTGGTGTTTGGGAGTATGGGGTTGTAGGGTGATTTGGATATTATGTTGATGGATCAAAGTTGTTATGGTATTTCTTGTATCATGGTTTCAAATTCTAAGGTTCAAGTGATCACTGTTAACAGGTATTCTCAAGTGTCAGAGGAAGAAGTTGTAGATGCTTGCCCATTTTGCCGTGGATTCTGTAACTGTAACACATGCTTGTACTCTAAAGGAAATTTCAAGGTCGGTCCATGTTGCATTTACTAACCTAAATTACTGAGATTTTCTATAATTTATTTTGGAGTAACAATTTCAGTTGATATCATTTAAATTGAATGAATTGTGATGTAATTTGTCGAAGACTTTACCATCTACCGCAAGACGAGTCTTCTTGTCATTGATCAAGGACCAATGGGGCAGAGTGGCCATGCAGTATTTATCATAGGTGGACCTCTTGCAGCAGTTTATCAACGCGTTTACGCCTTGTCACTACCAATGTGTATGGAATGGCAGCAACAACAGTTGGGGTCTACCGTGTTAGTAGATATGCTGCTGATATTGGCATGAGGAAAGATGTGGTAAAGGTGGAGGTGAAAGATTTGACATCGCGGCTGGCTTCTGGTAGGCTCCAAGTTGCTGCTACTAATATTTCTGCAAATCGTGTGGAGCTAGCTCAACCGGTCTGCTAGTACTTTTACTTTTCTGAACTTCTGTCTATTAATAATAATCTGTTGGTGTCGACTTTTGTTACCAACTTCGCGTGCTTGATAAGAGTTGTGTGATTACCTAATCAAGTTATATGTGGTGGAGAGCTTAGAGGTCTCTTTTGCTGGAATAGCTTTGAGTAGGGGTGGGCATTCCATCTTGCGATCCCGATCCCGTCTCGTTCTGATTTTTTTGGGTCCTTTTGGGATTGATCAAACTCATCCTGATCCTGTCCCGTTCCGATCTAGAGTGGGATGAGATGGAGATAAAGATTTTCAATCCCGCCTATCACGTCCCGTCCCGAATTTATTTATTTAATAATAATTATTATTATTATTAATTTTAATCAAAATACTCTTCTAAATTAAAGTTTAGGATATGTTGAAATTAAATCAATGTAAGATGAAATTCTATATGAAATCTAAATGAATTGAATCATTAATTCTAAATGAAATTTAATATTTATTTGCCTTCTAAAAAAAGTTTAATATTAATTAATTTATTTAATATCTATTATTATTTATGATGTAAGTTATATGTATATAAATTTGGCATTATAAGCGTGCAAGTAATGTGAGATAAAATTCTTTTTGTTATTTTTTATTAGAGAACTATTTAGTACGTGCTCATTCCTTCCCATCCCGTCCTGTCTCGATTCCATTTGAGATGGGACGAGGTCGGGATGAAGTCTATCCCGTTCCGTCCCGATCCCGAATGAACGGGATGGGATAGGGATGGGTCCATCTCGTCCCATCCCGTCCCGTGCCCACCCCTAGCTTTGAGTCTCATATGATTGCATTAGCGTTGTCTATGTTATTGTTGCATTATTTTCAGCCTAGTTTTGGAAGCCTACTAATTAGTCTGAATAACACACTTTAGTTTGCTTTGTGCAATATTCCTTCATCCACAGGTGAGCTTGATTTTTCATTTTGAACCAAAACTTGATATCAATTATATATCAAATTTAACCTGCCCAATTCTGATGATGAAAATTGTACAAGCCAAGTACAAATATCATTGTAGGTCATTTACACACCGTACCATCTTCTCTGCAATTTAGCAGCGTTACAGAGAGTAAACAATATAACACTTCTTGAAAATTTCCCTATAGTTTTTCCAGATGTCAAAGCCAAGTGAAAACTCAATTGTCCATGGTAAATTTGAAAATTTAGTAATGGCATCACAATCATTTACACAACTAACCATTAAACACGATGCAACGACTATAAATATGTTTCTCATACTTCATTAGTACAGGATTGGCAGCAAAATGCATGATTCTAGTTTCTCAGTGACCAAAACAGAACTTTGTCTAGCTATGGATGCCAAAACGACTACATATTGTTGGAGTTGTTTCAATGTACAAGTTCCACCAAGACGACTACAAGCTTTGGTGAAAATCATCCACCACTTTGTAGAGATTGAATCAGATTACGCAAACAAACTTATAGATTTCCACCAAATCGTCAGAAGTCATGCTATATATTTGTATTTGTTGAATCAATCGCCTTTAACTCGGGTCAACTTTTTGAACGAACCATAATTTCGTAACTATCTTTTTACTCTGGATTAGGTCTACAAAGAAGTTGGAAAGATAAATGAACGAACCATAGTCAGTTCAGCTCGATAGTTTCTAGCACCTATTAATCCAACACAACCACCATAAACTTTTTGTACTTATATAAACCGTTGTAAAATATTTTTTAATTGTTTCATCTTTTATATATAAAAAGTAGAATTGGTTGGGGGAATTGTGAGATCTCCATAAAAACAATTCCCTTAATTAGTTTTAGGCAACCAAACACTCACAATAGGAATCCAATTCTCATGGACAACCAAACATTAAAGTTGGCCAAGTCCATGGCATGGGATTTCAATTCCCACCTTAGGATTTCATACAACCAAATACTCCCTTAGCCTTGTAGTTAGAAGTACTTAGGCGAATAGTATGGTTTATTTCAAGTTGGTTCTGATCTCAAGAAAACTAGGGGTTTTGGTATGAATAAACTAGGGTTTCGTTTTCTTTTGTTGTAGATCTTGATTATTGATTTACATGTTGTTATTCACTGCTTCTAATCTATCAATTGGTATCAGAGCAAGATATTTTCGAAAAGGTTTCGGCGAATGTTTCGAACCACGCATGAACAGGGTAAAGAGGATAGAACGAGGAAAGGAGATGAACACGAAGACAAAGTTGCAAATCCAGAACGAACAAAAAGAAATAATAGAGGCCGGCGAGATGTTGTGGACAACGTTTAGTCCCACGCACATATCGTTCGACCGACTGGTGGCACGACGTGCGGACAATACCAGCTTGTGCGGCCGCGCAATGGCGTTGTCTGTTCATGGGGGGGGGGGGGGTCGAGGGATTTATCCCATTGAGGGGCGGCGAGGGCTCTCTTTCGATGGCTCCGTCGTTGTCGTATGATAGATAGTGAATTTTTCTGAGTTTTTCTTGTGTTTCAGTTTCGGTTTCCCTATCTTTTTATCGCGAAGAACCCGCAGATGATATTGCATGGCGAAAACATAATATTTTTCGCACTCGATGCAGCTGCAAATGGTAGTATGATTATTGATGGTGGATCCAATAAGAACTTGATTTCCAAATTGGTGATGGATACCTTGGGGTTTGTTTTCTGTACTTTTTGCAGTGGGCTAGTTAGATGTGAGTAAGAAAGTGAAGGCGACTACCAAGTGTTTAATACCTTTTTCTGTTGTTCAATTTAGTGATCAAGTTTGGTGTACTCGTTGTAATTAAAACTTATTTGTGGGAGAACAAGCTTGTGGCTAAGCTTGTAGGATGAACTTAATGACATGAATTTGTTTTAGTTTCCCATTGACTAAGAGTTCCATACAACTCTATTAAACTCAATAAATAGGCGAGTCATCCCCACCTTTGAAAACACACAATTACAAACATATCTCTTGTATATAAAGTAAACCTTATGCTAAATGTGATTCGACTATTCTTAAATACATGTTTGTGGTTGTTCATCCTAGATAACTCTCATGAGGCTAAAACTCCTCCTTTACTATCATTCAATCGAGGCATGCCATGGAAAGTGGCCTTGAGTTTTTTGTGAAGTTTAGGAACAATTAAAAACATTTTTTGTGAACTTAGCTTTCTTTTCTCTTCTCTTTGCTCAAAGAATATCAAAAGGTTGTTTGGGGGTGATGTGATAACAACCAAAACATTGATTTTATGCCCCATTTACCTCTTTATTAGTTTCTAGTTGTGCTTAAAATTAATTAAATATCGTTATTTGTCTCGAATTTGATTATTGTAATTTTTTTTTACAGGAAATTGAGAAATGCACGAATTTGATTATTGTCGTAAATTTGTATGACAATGAGCAATTGGAGAAATTACGAAATCAGTGAAAAATATGAAATTCGAGATATTTTGGCATGTTCATGGCATATATGGATCAAGAGTTTCATTTCAAGACCATATTATAGAAGTCAAGATTTGATTCCAATGAATGATGATTTATAATATGGATATTTGGCAAGTTTCAAGATAAGAACTTCAAGTGTGGAGCATGCAATCATCAAGACAAATAAAACATCAACTCAAAGCATTTTCTAAGGATAAAATAAAAGAATATTTCATTGCCTTGAGTTTTGTCTCATAATGCACACATGTCCAAATGTATCTACCTCAAACTAAGACTTTTTATCTATCTCTAATTATGACCTCCTTGATTTTATATGATTAGATTTGTAGCACATACCTTAAAACCCCGATGCACTATTTTACTAGCACATACCTTAATACCCTGTTTTGTGATTGTAGTAAAGAATAAGTAGGGATCGTTCTGGACTTAAGATTAGAGGGTTTGCTAACTAGCACTAAGGATAGCTAAGAGACAACTAACAACCTAATTAAGAAAATAGTGGGGGATTGAATTTTTCTAATTTAAACTAAGAAAATAACTGAGAATAAAATAATAAAACTTAAGAGATGACAAAGATGAGAAATTAGCTAAGGGTTTTATCTCCACACACCAAACATTCTTATTATTTTCCTAAATTCGTTGAATTAAATTAAGCATCGATTTCAAACTATTCTTTTCATGTTATCTAATCAAGAATCACAAGGTAGATAACAATCCAAGATCATTAAGTTCTGTGGAAAATATGAACACTGACTAGGCAATTACAAGTATGATCAACATCTTGTTATTAACTTAGGTTTTTACTTAACCTTACCAATGTTCATTGGTATTTACTATTTGTGAGTACAAGATTATAACTATTAAGTGAAATTTTCCTATACTCTCGCCCCAGATCCTGGCATGCTTAATAAGTTTGCCACCTTAACAAACATACAAAGAAAAGTTCTCTATAAAATAGTTAAGCAAAATCCAATCACTAATCAGTAAGGAAGATTAAATTCAGTTAATTCATAAAACACATGTTCGGGGTTTCGAATCCACCCCTAGCTAAGAGGGAATTTAGCTAGACATATTAATTATGGAATATGTTCAAATAATATTCCATAATTAAATATCAAACTAAATAAGAAAAAGAGAGGGTGAAGGAAATAAAACACTGCCGCCGTGTGTGGTAGGACTGAGTGGAATGATGGGTGCAGATAGTAGAGTGAAGAAAATTAAGTTTCCTCTTCTTCCTCACGATCTCTGCTTTAGATTGTGTGGTCTGCTTCTTGGGCCAAAGGGCTTCGACCGGTGAAGAGATATTGTGTGAAAAAAAAGAGGTCAAGCGTTGATAAAGTTGAGATGTCGAGAGATGGACGGTGATGGCTCTATGGCTGAGGAAAGAGGCTAGAGAGATCGCGACAGTGAGTGCGACATGCCTGTTGTGTGGCCGTGGAGAAATGGACAGTTAATGGCTGAAGGTTGCTGGTGGGTGTGTGATGGATTGTGGATTGGTGGTTGTGGCGAGAATGGAGGTGATGAAGGTGACAGAGAAGATACGTCGAGATGGAGGGAAGAAAATGGTGGCAATGGGACAGTGTGTGATTGCGAAGGGATGATGGTGATGGTTTGTGGCGTTGGCTAGATTGTAAGGAACGGGGTTGTGATTACGATGATGGATGTGTGGCTCTGGATGGGTTACGAGATGAACAGTGGATGGCGAAGAACATGAGGGATGTGTGGCTGTGGATGGGTCATCTATTCGAAGCAGGTATTGTCCCTTTTATAATTGTTTTCTTATCGGTTTCATTTTGCAATCAATATTTCTAAATTGCCAATTTGCTTCACTTAGCTTCTATTTTGGAATCTTGTTATTGGAAACTTATACAAACACGAAAATAGCAATTAATACTATAATTAACAAGTAATATCCAAAATTATATATAGAAATATGGTACTAAAATAGCATAATTATGCTCCTATCAAAATTTTCCACACTTATCTTTTGCTAGTCCTCGAGCAAATCAAAGAAACAAAATAAAAGACTCAATTGACTCAATCTATACTTTCCAACATTTGTCTCAGAGATTTTTCAACGGATCATGACATGATAAAATTCTTTACAAACACAAATATTAAATCCACATCATTCGAAAGCTACTACACGTTCATAGCAATGCTATAAAAATTCACAATTGAATCAATCCAAGTGACTGTGAAACTCAAGCGTGTGCCTAAAAGAATTAACCCAAAAATCTCACTGGATGCACTATTTTCTTTTTCAGTGATTGTTTAGTAAAATTACTCTTCTTATTCTAGTTATATGTGAGAGGATTGTGTTAAAGAGAAACAAATAGCTCACATATGATATAACAAGAATGAAAGACATTTTCTGACATGTTTATTTTATTTTATTTTCAGGTATATGATCTCATGGAAGGAATGCTACTACTCGAATGCAAGAACTAGTGACACCATATGCTCATAACTCATTCAAATCTCCACATCGTGACATTGCACAACACACTCAATCAAAAGGTCTTAATTCAGATTGTAATGGAGCCAAGGGGTCAAGGGAAGAGAAAGAACGGATAAAAGAATTACAAGGGGCTTAAGAAATTGTAAAAACATACAATGAAATTAGAGACATTAGCAAGAAATCACATGGTTCTATACATACAACGTAAATGCAACATTAGGAAAGGGACGAGGTGACCTAATGATAATGAAGAGTTACAACAATTATTTTGTATCTACTGAAAATGAAAAGCTATCTGTATAATAATGAATTATTGAATGAGTATAGACAAAGAATTGTGTCCTTTCTATAACTTTCTACCAATTTTTTTATTTTATTTTTTGCAACTCTTTCTTCTTGAACTATCTACCATAAGGGTCTTCCCCCACACTTGCTTTTCAACATACCTTGAACCACAATAAAGTCTCTGCGAATCAAATTATGCTTCACTCTTCTGATTAGGTTAGGTATGGAAAATGATGGTAATGAAACAAAAAAACCTTAATAGCAAGCTCAACGAGGATTAACCTAAACGAAATATATCATGGATCAGACTTATTTGGCAATGGTGGAAACTAGATGTCTTTATCATGTCAAACATGTCATGCAATTCAATATAATGCTTTGAACGAAATTAATACAAGTTTTAGTTTTTAATTCTTAATTTTGAAAGCAATCCAAGTAGCAACCAAAACAAACAAAATTGTGATCATGCAACAAATTATTATTGACAAAAGATATGAAAGATGACCTAACTAAAAACTCTCAAAATCAAATGAACATTAGGCTCAAAACTCACATATGGGTTATATGAGTTAAATTTAATTAAGTATGCTATGAGTACCAATTACTCAGTTGATTACATGTGAATTTGCATATGATAACCATGAATAAGCATTAACCAAAGAATCATGCTTATAAATCACCTTAAAGTCATGCAATTAAAAACCAAATCTCATCATTGTGTTGGAAAGTATCCTAAGACTCAAAACAACTATAAAATTTTTTAACTGACACTAATATCAACAAAGAAAACAAAAACCAACAATTTTATTTTATTTTTTAATGGACTGGCCCTTAAATTTTTTTTTCAAAACAAAAACAACGTTGTTCCCCTCACACTTAAACCTAACATTGTCCTCAATGTTAATAAATTATAGCACATGTAATTAAAAATTTTAAATAGGAAAAACAAACTAATAACAACTAAAAGCAAAAATAACAAAAATAAAATAAAAGGGATAGATAAAGCAAATCTGATTGAGTTGCCTCCCAATAAGCGATTGTTTTAACGTCATGCAGCCTGACGGTATCTCCAATTAATCCTCAGAATAGGTGGGAGCATGGAGTGATACGTCCTCCACGTCATGCTCCACAAATGACTCATAATAGGACTTAAGTCGATGCCCCTTCACCTTGTACTCCTTACCATTAGTGAGATTTTTCACCTGTATAGCACCATGAAGAAAAACATTAGTAATAATGAAGGACCAACCCATCTAGAACGTAACTTACCAGGAAAAAGTTTAAGGCGTGACTGAAAAAGTAAGAATTTTTGGCCCACAACAAAAGTCTTTCCACGGATCATGCGATTATGAAAAGATTTGGTTTTCTCCTTATAAATCCTAACACTCTCATATGCTTAATTCTGAATTTCTTCAAACTTGTTCAGCTGCAGTTTCCTATGAAGGCCAGCATCATCAATGTTCATATTGAAAGTCTTAATTTCCCAATGCGCCATATGTTCTAACTCAACCGGTAGATGACACAGTTTCCCATATACAATCCGAAAGGGAGACATCCCTATAGGTGTTTTATATGTTGTCCTATATGCCCATAAAACATCATCAAGTTGCATACTCTAGTCTTTGCGGGAAGGCTTTACCGTCTTCTCAAGGATTCCCTTGATTTCATGATTTGAAACTTCGGCTTGTCCACTTGTCTGAGGATGATAAGGTGTCGAAACCTTATGTGTGACATGTATTTCTTAAGCAAAGTTTCAATCGTACTGTTGTAAAAGTGGGAACCTCCATCATTTATAATCACTCGCAACATTCCAAACCTTGCAAAAATGTTAGAACGAATAAACTCTGCAACAACTTTAAAATCATCAGTACGAGTGGCTTTTGCTTCCACCCACTTTGAAATATAATAACCAGCAAGCAATATATAAATGAAACCATTAGAAGAAGGAAATGGACCCATGAATTCAATACCCTATACATCCAAAATTTCCATACTATGTATAGGATGTTGCGACATTTGATCCCTAGGGCCTAAAACATCTTTAAATAAAGTGGGCTAATAAAATCCACACTCTAAAACCTTACAAGTAGTTCTTTGAGTTCCAAAGTGTCCCCCACAATCATAAGAATGATAATATGTCAATATCGAATTAAATTCAAAATCGGCCATGCACCTTCTAATCAATTGATCGGCACAATGCTTTCACAGATAGGGATCATCCCATACAAATTGTCTCGCCACTTTCTTGAGCTTATCCTTTTGAACTCGAGTTAAGGTGTTCAAAATCTGTTTGGATACAAGGTAATTCAAAATATCAGCATACCATGGTTCACTTACCTTGACTAAAAATAGTTGTTCATCAGGAAAAGTCTCAAGAATTGGCAGGGGCTCCTCATTACGCACCAGGTGGTTCATGTGGTCAGCCACCACGTTTTCACTCCCTTTCTTATCCCTGATCTTCACATCAAACTCTTGAAGAAGAAGTATCCACCGTATAAGTCTTGGTTTCGCCTCTTTATTCGTAAGAAAGTATTTTAAAGTTGCATGATCAGAGAAAATTATAACTTTAGTTCCAATTAAATAAGATCAAAATTTCTCTAAAGCAAATACAATAGCTAAAAGTTATTTTTCAGTCGTGGAATAATTCAATTGAGCATCATTCAAAGTTTGGGAGGCATAGTAGATGACGTGGAGATGTTTGTCCCTCCGTTGGCCTAGAATTGCTCCTAAGCATAATCTGATGTGTCACACATAAGCTCAAATGGAAGATTCAAATCCGGTGGTGCAATGATAGGTGTTGATGTCAACAACTCCTTAAGCATGTCAAATGTTGTTTGAGAATCATCATTGAACTCAAATGACATATCTTTCTGTAGGAGTCGACATAGGGGTCCAGAAATCTTAGAAAATCTTTGATAAATCGCCGATAGAATCCTGCATGTCAAAGAAAAGAACAAACCTCTCTCACCAAAGTAGGAAGGGGTAAGTAACGTATAAGATCTATTTTAGCTTTATCAACCTCAACACCCTAGCTGAAACCACGTGGCCTAAAACAATACCTTGATTAACCATAAAGTGACATTTTTCCCAATTTAATTTAAGGTTGACATCAATGCATCGCTTCATAATCAAGGCAAGATTATCCAGACAATGGTCAAAAGAATCATCAAAAACACTAAAATCATCCATAAAAATCTCAATGATTTTTTCAATAAAGTCTGAAAATATACTTAGCATACATCTCTGGAAGGTATTTGGGGCATTACACAAACCGAATGACATTCTTTTATATGCGAAAGTGTCGAATGGACATGTGAAGGTTGTCTGGGTCGATAACAATCTAATTATATCCTGAATAACCATCAAGAAAACAATAAAAAACACGACCGACCAACCTTTCAAGAAATTGATCAATAAAGGGAAGAGGAAATGATATTTTTCTGGTAGTTGCATTCAGCTTCCTATAGTCAATACAAACCCGCCACCCAATTTGCATTCGCGTTGGAACCAACTCGTTTTCCTCGTTCTTTACTGCAGTTATGTCGGACTTATTCGACACTACTTGCACTGGTGAAACCCATTTGCTATCTAAAATAGGGTAGATCACGCCACAATCAAGGAGTTTAATGATTTCTTTCTTCACAACTTCCATCATAGGGGGGGTTTAGGCGACATTGAGCTTCTCTAGTGGGTTTTGCCCCTTCCTCAAGAAGTATACGGTGCATACAAGTGATATGGCTAATACCCTTACTGTCGGCCAATGTCCACCCAATTGCAGTCTTGTACTCCTTCAGGACTCGAATAATTTTTTCTTCCTCTAAAACTATGAGTGATGATGATATGATGACATACAATGTCTCATCATCTCCCAAATACGCGTACTTCAAGTGATCCGGTAACAGTTTAAGCTCAAGTGTAGGTGCCTTCATCACATAAGGTAAAAATTTATTAGTAGATGAGGGAATAATAATTGGGGGAGGTAACTCACTAACAATTCGTGGCATTGACTCCAGGCTGCCACAGTCTCAATGATATCCTCCCTCATGTTATCGGCCGAGAGCTTCTTATTGTCACAAAGAACTCCATTTCTCTCATATATGATAGCAGTAGTAATGGTGATTTCAAGTTCATCCTCGTTCATGACATCAAGAAATTCCTGGGACAAAATATCAACAACGTCAATAGAAAAACAAGAATGATCATCAATAGGATACCTCATGGCTTCAAAGATGTTGAAGCTAATCACATCACCATCAAATTCCATGGTCAGTTTCCCCGCATGCACATCAATATTTTTCCTTGTAGTTTTTCATGAAGGGGCACCATAAAATAAGAGGCAAAGGTGATGAAAATGCCGACTCTTTCACCTCAAGCACATAGAAATCTGTTGGGAAGATCAAATGATTAACCTGCACCAACACATCTTCCAACAAACCTCGAGGATATGAATTAGAACGGTCAGCCAATTGAATAATCACACCATCATTTTTTTAGCTTCCCAAGATTCATAGAACGATAAACAGAATACGACATAACATTAATTGAAGCACCTAAGTTTAACATTGCATTTTCAATTTTAGTATTACCGATAATACAAGGGATAGTGTAACTACCCGGATCCTTACACTTCGGCGGCAATTTCCTTTGAAGAACTGCAGAGACATTCTCACTCGCCTTAACTACCTCACCGTCTTGAAGTCGTATCTTTGTTGTGTAAAGCTCCTTTAAGTTTTTTGCATGCTTAGGCACTTGCTTAATAACATCAAGAAGTGGAATATTGACCTGGACTTTTCGGAAGGTTTCTAAAATTTCCTTCTCCTGTTCAATTTTGTTAGTCTGGGTAAACCTATGTGGGAAAGGCATAAGAGGTGGATTAGCAGAAACTGAACTTGGAACACTCACCTTTTTAACTGGGGGATTTTGTGTCTCAATGGTGGCTGGATCATCCTCCTGTAACTCAGCTTCCCTATTTAGGCTCTGATTGGGGACTATTGGCTCGCTCTTAATTTGCCTATCACTCCTCAATGTAATTGTTTTTGCGGTTTCAAACCCGCCTTTCGAATTTGGAATGGTAGAAATAGGAAGTTTTTCTTGCTCACAAATTTGTCTCATAAACTCAGTTATCTGTCCCATCTGTGGCTTCAAATCTGTTATATCTTTTGCTTGGTTCTGTTGAGAAATAGTTAACGATTTCAAAATCTCATCATAATTAAGGGGCACACCTGAATTGTGCTGAGGTGGTTCTAACGACCTCTAGAAGAAACCAGGGGGTGACCGATTCAAAGCTTGTTGTTGAGGTTGTTCTGAATTTCTCCATCCAAAGCTGAGATGATTTTTCCAACCTTCATTATAAGTTCTAGAATAAGACTCTTCTCTTTATTCGTCTATGCGAACTCCTCTCTCTCAGATATCCTATCTTTTCTCTCACATTCTCTTCACCTCAATTGTGATTTCTCACAAACATAAGGTAGCTCTTAAGGAGGCTTACAAAAACAATAAGTTCTTGCCTCTTATGGTGAGTTTGATTTTTGGGTATTTGAGGAAAAAAGAAAACTTTACCACCAAAATCTTATTTTACAATGTTTATTTTTTTGGGTCAGGGAAAAAAAGATTTGCTTTGAAAACTTTACCCACTTTCATATGGGAAAAGTTTACTTAGGATTCAGTTGCGAAAATTTTTCATCGCCTCTCCACTCGACCTCGACTTACAACTCCTCAGGGTATGTCGATCTCTTCTCTTTCTTCGTCTCTGTGAACTCCTCTCTCAGATCTCTTCTCTTACCTCTCACATTCTCTTCTCCTCTATTGTGATTTCTCATAAATAGAAGGTAGCTCTTAGGGAGGCTTATAAAAATAAGAAGTTTTTGCCTCTTCATCTTCGACTCAAGAAGAATAGGGTCATTTGAAGGCATATAAAACCATATTTTATAGAGTTTGAAAACGTGTTGAGCTTGTGAAAACCATAGAGAAAAAGGGTCGGTAGATCTTAGATCGTTTTTTTTTTGGGTATTTAAACACTCTTCAGTTTTTCATTTGCTTTACAACGCAACTCATAATAGCAAAATATCTTCAAACACTCTTCTCTCTTCCTACTTCACAGGGAAAAGCATTTTTTTTTCCTTTGCAAAGGTTTTTTTTGTTATCTTTAAACTGCAATGTTCTACAACCCCATGATTTGTTTTTGATAATCATACAACCCCACGATTGAATTTCAGTCATGGGGTTCTTCAAATTTTTATTTTTCATCATGGGTTGTTTTCTGATTTTGTAGATCTTAGCGCTCATTGATGGTTTTATTGCATAATTGACATGGGTTTCCACAATTTGGATTTGTTTGTGATTTGTGACATTGTTTTGTGATTTAAGTTGAATGAATCTGTTCATAATGCATAGATCTATTGCCTTTCTTGCATTAGTTTCATGGATCCAATTGATATGAGTGTCATTCTTAAATTAGGTATCATCAAGGACCAAGATCCGCATTCCAATTTTTTTTTCCAAATAGTTGGTATATAAAAAATGTTCTAGACATAGTTTTCATACTTTGTATTCAACTTGGTTGATTTTAATATGGTCTTATAGAGTACCAATCACAAAACTTTCGATCGATCCATTTTAATTTCAATTTTTTTTTCCATGGTGTTTCAGAGCATCTATATGAAAAATTTTCTAGCCTTGAATTTGTGTTATTTCTTGTCCTGTCACTGTTACTTGAATATAACATCAATGTATGATTTGCCACTATAGGCTTTGTGGCAAAACCATAGAGAACATCCATAGTTGTTTGTGTTAGACACTAGGACTATTATTCAATCAACATAATTTGTATGTGGTGTTAGTTTAATTTTCTGTCTGTTTTCATACAATAGGATTGCTTTATGATTGATAAATAAAATAAATGCACTGAAAATTAGGGTTGGGCCGGCCCAAATTATCAAAACCAAATACTGGATCGGGTTTCAAAATTTTGAATTTTCAAGGATCGAGCTTGGACTGGGTGAGGCCGGGTAACAAAGTCCCGGTTAACCGACATTTCGGGCCGATCTCAGTCCAATCCCTATTTCAACATATATTTTTAATATGAAAACCGTGTCAGGCCCAAGATATGATAAGCTCTGAAGTTGTTGAGGCTCCAAGGTTTTGATTTGGTGATTCTAAATGCCTCGTCTGATTTTAATATGTTGTTAACTTTTAGCTTTGTTTCCAGTTTTGTTATTTACTATGTTGTTCATGTAGTCCTTCTTAGCCCTATTGCTTGTTATATATATTGTACCACTACAAAACATTGATGCTCGCTGCCACATTTTAGAATTCCTTCACTTTGAAATGAAAAGCTTGGATGATAATGTTTGATAGTTTTGTAGGCTTGAGAAATTCACTTCCAATCATCTAGGTTTTTAGTTTAGTTTTCATTTGCATTAGTAACTGAATGAATTCGCCCACTAATGGTGGATTGTCTATATACTAGATTCGTTCCGTAGTTGTGCCATTGTGGCCTGAGGTCTGACTAGGTTATCTTCGGAGCAGTGAGTCATCCATGGACATGACTTGCCTGTTTGCGGTGAAACGTCCATGAACTGGGTTCGGTCCGATGGGTGCCATTGTGGTCCGGAAGTCGGACTAGGCCTGTTCCTGGGTATGGAGTTATATGAATGTGAATATTCAAAGAGAGTACTTTTACTGATTATGTTTCTTCAAATACTCTACATTCCATGACCTTTTTAGATGCTCACCATCCAGGTTCTCTAGCTAGTAGGTTTTTGGCTTTTTAATCGTTGTCACCTTGTATGAACCTTCCCAGTTCGACCTAGCTTGCCTTCTTTTGGGTTTCTTGTGTTCGGTTGGGTCTTCCTCAACACCCAATCGCCGATTTTGAATTCTCAAGGTTTGACTATCTTATTGTAGTGCTGGGCCATCTTTTGTTGATCCATTGCAATTCTGACGGAAGCTTCGTCTCTCCATTCTTCAAGTAAGTCTAAGTTGACTCTCAGAGCTTCATCGTTGTCCTCCATCCTAAACATCTCCATTTTGAACGTAGGTATTAATAGTTCTACTGGAACCATTGACTCAGATCCATGGGCCAGTGTGAATGGAGTCTCTCCAGTCGAAATCCTCTTTGTGGTATGATATGCCCGAAGGATGCTTGGAAGTTCAGAGACTCAGAGCCTCTTGGTTGCATCGAGTTTCCTCTTGATTGCTTCCAAGATAGTTCGGTTGGTGACTTCTGCTTGTCCATTGGCCCGGGGGTGACCCGGCGTGGAAAAGTGATGGCTGATGCCCATTTTGATTCAAAGTTGCTTGACTTTCCCACCTTCGAATTGAGTCTCGTTGTCGCTGACCATGATTTTTGGTATTTTGAACCTGCAGACGATAGACTTTCAAATAAAGTTTTTGATTTGATTATTATTCTTTCCTATCTTGTAGAGGGGTTCCACTTCCATTTGGTGAAGTAATCAATGCCACGAGGATGAACTTTCTTCTTTCGAAGATGGGGAATGGGCCCATGATGTCTATCCCCTACTGGACGAAGGGCCAAAGGCTGCTCATTGGAACCAGATTCTGTGCAGGCTTACGTGTGTACGGAGTGCCTTTGACACTCATTGCACTTGCGGACCAAGTCTTTGGCATCTTGCTGCATTTTCAACCAATAGTATCCTAGCGTGAGGGCTTTAGGAGCTAGTGTCCTTCCTCCGGGTATTTCCCGTAGACTCCTTCATTGATTTCGAGGAGGACTTGGTTTACCTCCTTGGGAGAGGCATCTGAGCACTATGCCAGTCGTTGATCTCTTGTACAACCTGTCATTGAGGAGAGTGTACAACACCGCTCTATTTTTCAGCTTGCGGGCCTCTAGCTTATCTGCTGGGAGAGCTCCATCTTTTATGTAGTTGATCAAGGGGCTCATCCAGCTGGTCTCCGTATTAGTGGAAAGTGTTTCGTGGATGCCTTCTTATTTTAGGGTCAACTTCTCCTGGACCTCTATGAATGTGTCGGAGTTGTTCTGTGTAGACGAGGCCTTCCGGCTAGGTCGTCGACTTCATCGTTATCTGCCCTGGAGCAGCAACAGAATAGTATCCTCTTGAACCACTTTTTGGCTTTGATTACTTTCCCGTAGTAAGCCATCATTCAGGGTTCTATGACATCGAATTCAATGTTTACCTGATTGACCACCATTTGGGAGTTGATGAACACCGTGAGTTCTTTTACTCTGATTCCTCTCGCTAGCTTTAGTTCGGCTAGGAAGGCTTCACATTCCACATCGTTGTTTGAAGCGCGGAAGCCGAATTTGATAGCTTTTCTGAGGCTAACCCCTTCTGGGGTGTAAAGGACGTTCCCTGCTCCGCAACCCTTCACGTTGGATGACCCATCGCATGATCCATCCTTGTGGGGGCAGCTTGGGGTTCTTGCTCCCTTGCTGGTCTTGCAGTCCCGGTTCTCCAGTCCCATTGAACTTGGCGATGAGGCCTGCTAGCGTTTTTGCCTTGATGGCTATTCTTGAAGCGTAATGAATATCAACTTTCACAGCTCCACTGACCATTCTTCCTGATAGCTCTGGTTTGTGCAATACCGACTGGAGTGGGTACTCAGTCAGGACTGTTATTGAGTGAGTTTGGAAGTAGAGTCTTAGCTTTTTGGTTGAAGTCATCAGCGCTGAGGCCAGTTTTTCCAGATTATGGTTGGTAGTCGCCGCCCCATCAAACACTTTGCTAATTTAGTAGACGAACTTTTGTTTCCCTTTCTCTTCCCAAACCAGAGCTGAGCTGACAGCATGTTCTGAGACTGAGAGTTATAAATAGAGTGTCTCACCTGGAGTAGGTTTCAAGAGTAGCTCCGTGCTTCCCATGTACGCCTTCAACTCTTGGAATGCCTATTCACATTATTCTCCCCATTGGAATTCTTTGTTCCCCTTTAGAATTTTAAATAAAGGGAGACATATGTCTGAAGATTTAGAGATGAACATGTTTAGGACTGCCACCCTCCCAGTCAGGCACTGAACTTATTTAATGTTTGCGGATGGTCTCACGTCGAGAAGAGTCTGAATCTGCTTCAGATCAGCCTTTATCCCCATATTGTTGAATATGTAGCCCAAGAATTTCACTGATTGCACCCAAAAGTGCATTTTTGTGTGTAAAACTTCATTCGGTACTCCCTGATTGCACTCGTTTTGTTGACTGTTTGATGTCTCATTAGTATATAAATTGTAGTGTGTATGCGTGTGTACCTTTCTTCCTCATTTCACCGATTCTTATAGCGAGTGTTCCCTCCCCAACTGTCCCCGCGATCGAGGGCGTGATGAAGTGAGTGGATCTCGTATAAGATCTTACCCGTGCATGATTGAGTTCTTCAGCCCTTGGCTCTGAGATTTCGTGCATGATTGGGCTAGAGCTGATTTCGTGCAAGTGGATGTCGAACCTGTGACAGCTCCGAGATTCGTTGTTCAGGCCTTATTTTCCTGAGCCAAACCCTAAGACTCGTGCCTCTGGGGCTGGCGTGTCTTGGGCCTGGACGCCTGACTTACAGGCTGATCAGTAATCTTGTGCATGTGTCTGATCGGAACTACGCTGAGGTCTTTTACGTGCTAGGGTTAGTCCATGCCTCATGTACACCTGTGATTAACGGTTGATGTCTCATTATATATATAATATGAGATGATTATATACTAATGTATAATATATGTAGTGCTTATAAAAAAGTTTGTATTTTCGAGACTTGACATTTCTACCATCTAGACAACTTGTTCAAACATCATTAGGAATTGGTGTTTCTCCTCACACCATTAGTAAAGAGTATAAAACTATTGGGGTTACCCCACCAATAGTCCTGATATATAATACTCGTATCCAAGAGGAGAAACGGGAAAGAAAAAATTCCATACACGATCACTATATCAGATAACCGAAAATCCTGAAGGGGGAAAACACTCCTACAATGTTCAAAGACAGAAAACCGCCAGAACAACCACGTGATTGAGTTTTGCTCATCCAACCTATATGTTACAGGCGGCTCAGTAAAAACACCTGAACAAATCATATTACCAACCATTCACAGTTGCATTAATACATGCTAATCTGATATACCATTTGGGTCCACAAAAGTGACAATACATAATTTGTAGGTATATACATGCATGTGTAAACATCAATGTGTTGTTGGCGATACAATTTGGTACTTTTTTATATTAGGTTGGTAAGATCTTAAGAGAAATTTAAACAAGATGTTTGAGATGTAACCTTAGAAGCAAAACCTGCATTTAGGCACACTGAGGCTTGAATGCTTAAAATACTTGTTAAGTTGCAGCGTGAAATGAATTTTCTGGTTCATGGTTGGCAAAAACGGCCAAACAAGCAAGCCTTATAAGTTGGAATATAAAACAACAACAACAACAGATGATATAAGAAGGCATGCATGCACTAGTTTTGTTGTTTTGTTCTTAACAACTATATTGATGGTATAGTAAATCCAACTCAGATTTCTTTCTTTGCAATGTTCTTAACAACTCATCAAGTAACACTTCCATTTGATGCCCTTTCATAAACACTAAAAGCTTCTTCTCATTTTGGTGGGCTAGAGTACCATTTTCAATACCATTGGTTCGCCTCTATACTCTGTAATTGACTAAACAAAATTATACTCTGTTTTAGTTTTGCTCTAAAACAATTCTTTACTTTAGCTGATAAATTTAGTTCTTAAATATTTATTGTATACTGTTGTTCATGCAAACACGCATTTTAATTCTGCATGACTGGATGTTCAGTGTGCGAATTCTACTTGAGATTAATGTTTCAGAAAAATAAATATGGTTACAGTGTTGGAGTAAATAATATATTGGATTATACAAGTCATGAAGAATATAAGCTAACTATTTATCACATAGAATCCATAGTTATTGAAACATGTATATCATAAATAAATAGAGATGGAAATATGTTGGATTAAACAAGTAAAGAATTCAAAGGGGATGTTTGAAAAATTAAATATTAAGCTTCAAATACACATTGGATACTTTAAATAGAAATCAGGCAACTTGTCAACTTCCAGGAGAAATACACTAAAATTTCATTGGGACCCACTTAATTTCTATATGTGTTAAAAGGAAATTCAAAATTCAAGCGAGGCAAAAAAGAATTTGAAAGGGGCAATAAGCTAAGACAAGACATATACTCCACTACTTTACCTTAACTTTACACTTAAAAAATTTAAAGTTGAGGAGGGACAATTGCCCCTCTTCTTCTCCATGTAGCTCCGCCCATGCCCAAAACCATATCTATTGCAGATCAACTTGCCAACCATTGCTTTCTAAAGTCATCAATTAAAAAGACCAAGTGTTTTTTTTTTTTTTTTTTTAATATGGAAGTGGTTTTATCACAAAAACTTTCCAATATGGTAAACCAAATCTTTTGCGAATTTGCGAACAGACATCTAGATTGAGATTTATATTTCAATAATTATGAAAAAAGATAGATGATAACCTCTTTTACTAATATAAAGGTTTGGTGGTCCTTAAAACCTTGAATTCTTTCCAACAATAAGTAAAAGAATGTAAAGCGTGGAATAATAATTAGGTGAAAAATTGTAAAGCACGACATGACATCTTGTGGGAAGTCTTTGACTGCCTTTGCTCATCAATTAGAACAATACATAATCTGCATGTTTCCCCAAAAATATATAGGGCAGTGAAGTTTTCTCATCATCATGGTTTCAATAGTTTACTAGGTTCCCATAGATTTAACTCTTTAGATCAAATTAGTGATAAGATTTGACCTTCTACAACATAACTAATAACTCTCTCTTTCACTTTGATAGAGTTTTTCGGTGGGGATTTCCCGTGTTGTAACTGTGATGTGTTGAGTTTTTTCGGTTGTCAGAGTTTCATTTATCAAGCAAACTCGAATCGAACTCTATCTTTTTATCACATTCTCCTCGTTCAATCCACTTGATCTTTTTCTCCCAAAACTCTGTTATCCCCTCAACTTTCTTCATCAATTTATCCCTTCTCTTTCGGACCTTTATCAAAATCATAAAAAATATATATAATCCATTTCTTCCTTTCTTTTACGGTGCAAGCTTTCTGATTTATTTGTTGTCGTTTTATTGTTGTTACTCTTGTTTGTTTTTCTGCAGGTCGCATTGTGCGTATCCATTCCCCATTGTTTGTACAGTCCTTTCTACTGTGACACATCTCTCACCCCCTTATTCTACCATGAACAACCTTCAGATCATGAATCTCACACGACTAATTATACTCTTCACAAACTCAATACAAACCATGTCCCTTTCCTTCTCACCTCCCACTATACTCTTGTACCATCCCCCTCTCCAATATGGTATGTGCTCACATATTTTTCAGGATCATCACTGTTATTTCTCCCTGCTAATGGACTCGTCCGGTTCACACACTACCTCACTCCCAAAACCAAATCCAACCAGATATACACCACCCCCGCCATGCCTAGAACAATCCATATGAGTTTACCCCTCATACATTTTTCATGGAAAAACTTTCAAAATTCATCTTCTACAATGGAACCACATACTACAATAGATCCTAACAGTCTATATGTCCCTCTTCGATGTACACCACTTCGCTCAGGGAATGACTTCTAGCCTGGATAATGAGGGTTCACTAGTCCCTGGCAAAGATCACAGTAACTTAGATTACAGCTAATAAGACAATTGGGTGCTCCATTTCAACTCAACAGTCATGGTGCTAAGAGAAATATTCAAATCATGAGATCTCTTCTTGCTGACCGGACCTCAACCAATCAAGATTTCATGGGGTGGCTGGAATCTAGTTCCCGAAATCCATCTTGGATGGATGAACAACTTGCAACTGGTTCAGTTGACCCTTGTTTTTCAACTGGCCGGATCTACATGCCTTCACTGCTGCATGATGAATCATCATAGTCTGAGTAGCTATCCGATCAATCCCGAAAGTGTATAGTTAGAAACTTATGTACAAAGATCAGATTCCAAGAACCATCTGCACAACGTGCAAAAACAATGCAAATGACTCTAACCTTCTCAAACGAAGATGCTAATGGGGTTAATTTCCCACACAATGATGCTTTTGTGATCTTGGTCATGATAGCTAAATGGGAAATCAAAAGAGTATTGGTCGACACCGCAGCTTGGCTAACCTCTTATACCTAACAACTTTTTGAATGATACGATTCACCAACGAAATGCTCTCATCAAGCGATCAATCTATGATAGGTTTTAGTGGGGAACAATGTTACCCACTGGAATGATTCAATTACTGGTTGAAACAGGTGAGCCGGGAAAGCAGTAAGTATTATTGACATACTTTCTCATCGTTGATGCTCCTACTGCGTACAACATGCTACTCGGGAGACCGTGGATACACAAGATGGGCTCAATCTCTTCCATTATGCACCAATGCTTGAAGTACCATACCGACAACAATATCAGAAGGATCAAAGAAGATCAACCAGCAGCCTGGGAGTATCATTTTGCAGCAATAAAGACTCCCCATAAATAAAATTTACAGGAACGACTGGAATAGCCTTCACAACAGCTTGATGAAAAGAGTTCAGAATTTCCGGACGACAATACGGATCCAACCAGTCCGCGAGATCGGCCTAACACCAGACAATCGGAAGAAGAAATGGTCGAGGTCTACTTAGACAACGAAACAAAAAAGGCAGTCTGAATCGGCACAAAGATTCAACCTGAACTCGCCGAGGAACTGATCCAGCTACTGAAAGATAACCAGGATGTTTTTGCATGGACAATGAAGGACATGGTCGGAATAGACCCATCCACCATCTTCCACAAATTTCAAGTGAATCCAGATGAGAAGCCAATTCGACAAAAAAAAGACCGGTGGTCCCGGAGCGTAATCAGGCAAGAAACGAAGAAGTGCACCGACTACTCCGTGCAGGAATGATAAGAAAAGCTCACTACCTAGATTGGTTGGCGAACACGGTACTAGTAAAGAAGAAGAATGAAAAATGGACGGTGAGCGTGGACTCACCTATGTACGAATTTTTCCCAAACAACATGGGTCGAAATTAGGAAAAGTAGATGAACCCAAAGTTTAATTACCATAAATATACTTGTATTCAGTCAAATACAAGTTCTCTTTCTTAGTTGCAAATAACGCGTAACCAAATTTAAAGAAATTATAATTAATGCAAGTTGAAATTTATATCACACTTTATATTCATGAAGGGGCATCATGGAATCATTAATTGATTTTGTCAATAGCAATAGCTTCCTTTATAAAAAAAAAATTTGAAATCCCCACTTTCGATTCGATAGTGGTCACAATTTAAATTAGAATAGATGAACTAGACTTTGTAGATCTTTTGCTAACTAACTTAAAGAGTTCAGGATATACTTGGGGGTGGTAGGTCAACATTTCCGATTTGTGTCATAGCAGAGTCTTTTTGCAACCCAAACATGACCTATTTAGCAATCAATCGACTCTTCGTTTTTAGATTTCTATCCCCTGTGTTTCATAAAATTCATTTAGCATTTCTAGTAGGGTTGTTTTACATGGAAATTTGATTTGCAGGGTCGTTGAGATGGATTTTCTTCCGGTTGGTAATGAAGAAGAATAAGTGTTTTTGGATGAAATTGTCATTTATTGAAAATTCGTATTTGAAGTTTACTTTTGATACAAACCACTTCAGAATGGATCAAATTGGATGTCCTCACAAGTGAGGTGATATGTTTTTAATTTTTGATATTATACATAATTGTGCAATATGTTTTCCTATTTATGGTTTTGCAGACGTTTGGCAATTTTTGGAATGATAGAGTGGATATATTCGTTTGGTTTGAATGATGACTTTAGAAAGGGAGTGTTTTGTGATTTGTGTTTGAATTTTTTTGTTATTTGTTAGTTTCGTTCCATTATATCCATTGCGATTGTGGGATCCGTTTGTGTGCCTTTTTGTCACAGTAGCAAAGGAATTCTTGTGAGGCATATCGTCTTCAACAAATAATAAGGTTGTACTTTACTTTTTAAAGTTGATCTACAGGGTCACAAAAGAACAATGATGTTTTATTTATTTATTTATTTTTAGATTACAGATTTATTCCGAGTTTTTTTTCTTGGCTTTACTTCATTGCAGTGTATGTTTCAATTTGTTCTCTTTTACTTAGTCAATGTATTGGTATAGGTTGATTCATTTGTTTCCTCGTTTGGCAGTTCTTAGATGAATTCTTTTAATGAGGGAGTGGGAAGAGCTAGTGAGATTGGATCCTTGGTATTGAAGGTCTCATCGTAGATTGGTTTTTTTAAAGTTGTGGTAAGAAGTCTTAATTGCTCTCCCTACTTAATTTGTCTCTCTTGAAAAATAATGGTTCATCTATCTCATTATGGGTTGAGGGTTAAAGAGTCATAGTTTTCTTGCTTTTTCTTTGGGTAAATTTGATATTATTGATATTTTTCTTGGGTCTAGTTGATTGCATTGGTTGTTGTGCTAACTCCTATGTCATAGTTGTAGATATACAATAATAATTAGAATGAACATATGTTATTTTGAAAATCATTGGCCCAATCCAAATTAGTTTTGGACCGATTGGACTCTTAGTTCTTTAATATTTTTAGGATATTTCTCTCTTTTTGGGTAGGAAGTTGTTGTGTACCTGATTTCAAATCAGAATAGCAATTGAGATTTTTAATGTAGGCCGCGATGTTTGATTTTGAAAACTATTTTTTTATGGTTTTATTTGGATTAATTTTTTTCCACATCTTCTTTTATCACATGACAAAAATATTCCTTGAGGTGTTCAGATCTGCATATCTTGAGGTCGTATCGTGATTGAAGGGGTTTCCCATCAAATTTTCAATTTTCATATAGCACATGTGCAGGTAAGTTGGTCATGAATTAGTTTGTTCAGAGAAAATATTTTTTCGGTATGTCAATAACTCTTGTATTTATTAAAATATATTCAAGGTAGAATAATTCTTTTTAAGCATCACTTACTAAGTTGATTTTGTATAGCATCTTTAAATGTTTATTATTATAGGCACATAAGGGACAAAAATACATTTTGATAAAAAAAAGTTATAAGTTCAAGGGGCATTATCCTTTTAAATTGATTGACTTCTAGGTCCATTTCACTACGCATTTGGATTCGGATTCAAGCATGCTCTGTATTGATATTAGTGCATCAATTTTTGATTTTTGGGTTTTTTGAGAGATTGGTTTGACTTCAATAATGGTAGATGTAATTGCATTGACATGGACTTTCTTTTGCATTAATTTGGAAAAATTCATAATGAATTGGACATGGTTTATTGGATATTGGTCTTTCACATTACTTTGCAATAAGTCGCGATGAATTGGACATGGTTTATTGGATATTGGGTATTTCACAAGAAGACACAACTTTTATTTATTTATTTAAGGTATCTATCTGAGCTATAATCAATCAATCAATCGGTTCTTCGTGTTTAGATTTCTGACCTCCGTGTTTCATCAATTAGTTTACCATCTCTGGTAGGTCTGTTTTACACAAAAATTGATTTGCAGGGTCATTGAGATGAATTTTTATCTGGTTGTGTAATGGAGAAGAAGATCGATGTTTTTTTTATGAAATTCACAGTGTTTTGACTGGATCAGGTCCTATTTTCCATTAATTGAAAATTTATATTTGAAGTTTTTTTTTATGCAAACCACTTCAAATTGGATAAAATTGGATGTCCTCACAAGTGAGGTGATCAGATTATAATGATATGATTTTAAGTTTTGATAATATACATAATGGTGCAATCCACTTTCTTATTTATAGTTTTGCAGACTTGTTTGACAAATTTCGAAAGTGATAGAATGCAAATGTTCATTTAGTTTGAATGGTGAATTAAAAAAGAGAGTGTTTTGTGATTTGTGTTTGAATTTTCTGTTATTTGTTAGTTTCGTTCAATTCCATTTCATTGTGATTGTTGGATTTATTTATTTATTTATTATTATTATTATTATTATTTTGTTTCTGAGTGTAGCAAAAGAGTTCTTGTGAGGCATATCATCTTCAACAAATAATGAGTTTGCCATTTACTTGGAGAGTTGATTTACAAGGTTAGAACAGAAAAAACAATGTTATTTCTTTCTATTTAGATGATAGATTTATTCCGAGTTTTTTTCTTGGCTTAGTTCATTACATTGTATTTTTCAGTTTGGTTCCCTTTACTTAGTCGATGAGGGATTGCCATAGTTAGTTTTTTTTTTATTTTTTTTTATTATAACTTCCAGTGGGGAGGGGCAGCTATGGGATGCCAGACCTTTATTACTTGGAAAAAAATTCTTATACAAACTATCGGGGGTACATGACGACTTTACCCGGAAAATAAAAATCCAATTGGACAAGCATCATAAAAACTATGAAAATCAATAGCCTAGGCCAACAATAGGCATAAACCACTTGCATAGTTTGTTTTCTATTTGCAGCTTGACCAAATCCACAACTTGCATTGTGCAAATTGCAAAAGCTTTAAAACTCCAATCCTTGCAACCAACACTTGCAACATGCATCATGCTGATACATAACAAAGCCAATTGCTCACAATGCAAATGATCAGCCTAGCAAAATACAGTCCACTGCAAAATCCATAGCAAAACCAGCCCAACACAACACATAGCAAAATCGTTCTGCAAATGATACATAGCAAAATCCAGCACTTCACGCCAGCCCAACGCAGGCAGGCCACTGCAACTCAGCATCTCAGCATGCAACGCAACAGCGCCCAGCAGCCTCCATCGCGCCACTGCCTTACCAACAGTCCAAACCGCGACACAGTCCGCAGCAACCAGAACCCAGACCGCCCAGTTCTTCCAGTCCGGAACCTCTCCTTACTCTGAAAAACAGGGAGTACTCTGTTTTACAGCAGAGTACCCTGCCAGCGCTCGGTTCCAGAACCTAATATTGCCCATTCTCGCTGCGTCTATCCTTCCCCGTGACGTATGTATGCCGTATGCCAACGGTCAAGCACTGATAATCCTGCCACTCTCCTAGGAAGATCATTCGCAGTGAAAGAGACCGTCCTATGATCTCGTTGAGCTCTATCTGCTAAAGCATCCGCCACCGCGTTGGCTTCTCTATAAATATGGGAACAATCTAAAGTCATTTGTGCCGCCAAAAATTTGATTTCTTTCAAAATATTCTCCAGATGCCACGGTATCTTGAAATTGCCCTTAAACCATCCACAAACAATTGCCGAATCCGTCTGAACAACCACATGTTTAAAATCCAATGAGAGACAAAGGCGGAGGCCTTCAGCTACAGCCAAAATTTCCGCTTTATTATTTGAGCTTGCACAAAAAAATATTTGTTTTCCCACAACACAAACACCCCTAGAGTCTCTAATGATCACACCCCCCGCAGCCATGTTCTTACGGGAGGACCCATCCACATTGAGAGCGACAAAATCTGGCGGAGGGGGATGCTAGAAAACAAATCTACTTAGCTTTCTCAAAACTGGAATCTCTTGTATCCCCAAAGCCCATAATGGAGCCTTATGCCAGCTGACTTGCTTAGGAGTTATAAAATTGTTTGCTAAGTGTAGATTACGCCGAATATTCAAAATCACAAAAGCAGGATTAGGGGCAGCATTTTCATATACACATTTGCACCGCTGTTTCCATATTTCCCATAAAATGAACATGGGAGTGAGAAAGAATAAAATACATGTTTGTGTGCTCATTTTGGCTCGTCTGAACCAAATGACAAGGGTCGTGGATATTTCTGCCGGTTTTCTGATATGCACATCAAAAATCAACTCAAAATGGCGCCAAACCTGCATCGCCAGTTCACCATCCAAAAACAAATGATTCAGAGATTCTCGCTGAGGCGTGTTGCAACATCTACATTTAGAAGCCAGACTAAAACCGCATCTGTACAGTTCCCCATCCACTGGTACCCCTCTACGGAGTAATTTCCACACCAAAACTGAAATTCTAGAAGGAAGAATGTCATGCCAAATCATTCGATGGAGGTCATTTACCGTTCCTTTTCGGCGTATTATTTCATAAGCCGACTGAAGGGAAAAAATCCCATTTTGATTCGGAACCCATATACATTCATCTTCTCCATCTTCCTCGCCATATAATCTATCAGCAAAACTTCTCCTTGCTAGATGTCTGAGCTCCGGGATAACCAATTCAAAATTGGATGAAATCACCTCGTGTACCGAAGGCCACACACCTTGATCAACCATTGCCTTCGATCTTCTGAAGGATGCTACCGTATTCCAATTTTCCTCAAAAAAACTGATATTTCCCTTACCAACGCGCCAAAGCGAATTGCTCAGAATAAGGGATTTGCCAAGCATGATTTCTTTGAAAAAAAACGAGGACCCAATTTTCACCAACTGACCATTCAAGGCCACCCCGTTCACCCAGTATTTGCTTATCATGAAAGTAGCCCAAAGGGAGTCCGAAGTAAGTAGTATCCAAAGTGCCTTGAGGCGAAAAGCCCTCATCACCACCAACAAGTCTCTCACACCCAGACCTTCTTCATTCTGTGGGAAACAAATATGAGACCAAGATACCCATTTTTTCTTCAGTCTTCCTTCACACATCTCCCCAGAAGAAATCTGCCAACAAACTATTAATCTGGGATAAAACTTTCATAGGAACGCACATGGTACTGAGAATATAAATTGGAATAGAGCTCAAAACATGTTTAATCAATATTAAACGGCGTCCTGGGGATAACAATTTCACCTTCCATCCCTGAATCCGTGATTGAATTTTGGCAATCAAATCTTCAAAATATGAAATTTTAACTCTTCCTTGAAAAACTGGCCCGCCCAAATATTTCAAAGGAGCAGCGCGAAACTGGAATCCTGTGTAGGTTTTGAAACCTACAATTTTCTCTACAACCGCCTTGTCATCCAAAATAAAAGAGCTTTTGCTTGCATTAATTTTCTGTCCCGAAGACTGACAATAGCGGTTCAAAAACTCCCTGCATCCCAAAATAGAAGACTTTCTGCCATTTAAGAAAATGAGAGTATCATCTGCATAAAGAAGATGTGAGATCGGACTGCATGCCCTGGGAGTATAAAAGTAGCCAATTTTACCACTATCAAAAGCCTCTTTTAGACCCCCTACTCAGCACTTCAGAGGCAATAATAAATAAGAATGGAGACAGAGGATCGCCTTGTCTTAAACCCCTGGTAGATCGAAAAAACCCTTTGTATGCTCCTTGAAGCAGTACTGAAAAGCCACAAGAAGCGATACAGTTGGAAATGATATGACGAAATCTACCATTAAAGCCAAATTTTGTAAGCACCGCCAACAAAAAATTCCATTCCATTCTGTCATAGGCTTTCTCCATGTCAATTTTCAGAACCACATTACCGCCGAAAACTTTCCGATTAATGTCCCTAATCAATTCCTGTGCAAGGCCAATATTCTCGCCAATAAACCTTTCTTTAACAAATGCCTCCTGCTCCGGAGAGATAAGTACGGGCAAAAGATCTGCCAATCTAGTACAAAGGATTTTACTGAAAATCTTATAAATCACGTTGCATAAACTGATAGGGCGAAATTCAGAAAATGAACCTGGATTCTCCGTTTTAGGAATCAAAGCCAAGAAATTGGTCGAGAAAGAAGCCGGCATGGCCTCCCCCTCAAAAAATTGAATAGTTGCCTCCCAAATATCCTTACTCAGAATCTCCCAACAAGACTGAAAAAATCCAGCAGTAAATCCATCCGGACCCGGGGCACTATTCTTGGGGATGTCAAAAACAGCTTTTTTCACTTCCTCCAGAGAAGGACGTTTGACCAAGATGTCACAATGGCCAGAACTCACCAGTTTCGGAATACAATTCAACAACTCTGCATCCACCATACATGAACCTTGGGAAGACAACAAATTGGCAAAGAAATCAGTGGCATTAAAAAGAATCTCACCAGGGTCCGAAATAGTCCTACCGCATGGTAAATTAATCTGAGTTATAGCCCGCCATTTTTGCTTAGACTTGGTAGAGGCGAAAAAATACTTGGTGCAGGCATCCCCCTCCTTAAACTCTTTTTCACCGGATTTTTGAATCCAGTAAAGCTCCTCCTGTTTGAGAGCTAATCTGTACTCAGCCTGACAGCGATTTAAATTGCAACAAGCATTAGTATCCCAGTTGGCATCAACATTGAAACCATAATTATTTCCATTAGCAAAGCTTGCCAATAAAATAGTTTCCCATTGTTGCATTTCATCCTCTAGAGCGCGGATCCTGCTAAACACATTCCCAAATACCATCCGGTTCCACTGTATGAGAGCGCGACGTGTCAATTTAAATTTGGCATCCACTCTATCAATGGGTCTGGGGAGAGCCATATCCGTCAACCAGATTCCCTTAACCAGATCAAGAAACTCCGGATGTGTAGTCCACATGTCTAAGAATCTAAAAGGTGCAAAACCAATCCTTGGTTGAGAGGGCATGGATGCCAGCAAAGGGGAGTGATCAGAAAATGTACGGCTAAGATGTTCAACTGTAGGATTAGCCAAAACTGTAAGCCAAGCCGAGTTGACAAAAATCAGGTCAAGTCTAGCCCAAATGCGCTCGCTTCCTCGCCTATTATTACACCAGGTGAGTCGAGGATCCGAATAACCACAATCAATTAAGCCACATGTTTCAGTACAATCGGAGAAATGAGCCATACTAGCCAAGGAAGGTGCAATTCCCCCAACTTTTTCCCCCGAGTGTAGATAAGTATTGAAATCCCCACCAACCATCCAAGGGGAATCGTTTTGAGCCGCAAAATTAACCATATTGGACCATAATGCCTTTCTTTCATCCACAGAGCATTTAGCATAGACAAAAGAAATTAAAAAAACTCTTGAAGAAGAATCTGTTACCTGGCAATGAATAATCTGGTCCGACATGTCCACCACCGAGAGAATAAGAGACGTATCCCACATAATCCAAATCTTACCACCAACACTGTCATTAGAAGCGAAACCGCCAAGTTTAATTTTGTTCCCAATTTCCATGGATCTACTAGCATCTATCATAGGCTCCGCAATCATAAGAATTTTGACATTGTGTTCCACAACCAACTTTTGTAACCTCATTCTCGTGGCCCTATTACCAACGCCGCGAGCATTCCAAAACATAAAGTTTTCAATCATCTTAAATGCGGGAGGAAGACAAACCCTTCTTAGTCTTACGACGAGTGCCCGAAGGAACCGCAACTTTGACGTTTTTCTTTCGCTCCGCATCAGATAGAGCCCCCAGTTCTAAGTCTTTGATTGCTTGTGTGCCCGGCCCAATGTCCGAATCCGACTCCGCCTCATCACTGTCTGTGGCGCTTTCAAGTGTATTGACATTCATTTTTTTCTTCTTTTTCCGCAAAGAAACACCCACCTTCAACAATTTGCTAATGTCTGCCGGCATCGCGCGAGCATCCGGCAACCCAACCTGGACTGTCTGCTGATCTGTTTTAGCACATGCTTCCTGGATCGCAGCAATTGGAACCTGTAATTCAGCCCTTATTTCCTGTGAGACAGCAGCATTAGACGACGTCGTAATCGACACAGTTCGAGGAGCGAAGCGGCCTGGTTCTCGAACGGGAGAAGTATCTCCAGCTGCGGCAGACGCAACCACCTCTGTTGGAGCGAAACAGGGCCCAGGCAGAGTCCGAAACTCCTCTGTTTTGGTGCTGTTTCGGTGCTGTTTTTGTGCTGTTGGTGCTGTTTTGGTGCTGACATTGTGCTGTTTGGGTGCTATTGGCTGTCTGAGACAGCCCAGTCTGTGCGGGCTGAGACTTAGTTTCCTCTAGTTTGTGCATTTGCAAATCTGACTGGGACAACACCGAGTGCCCGGACTGTCCCGCCATTGAAAATTCCACCTTTTTCATCCCTGAAACAAGCTGCCCAATCTGAGTTTCACATGAGAAACCATTCGTAGCAATTTGCGACGCCTCAGCGTGATTAGAAAGGTTAGTCTTTGATTCCGGATTGACATCCTTGTCATTTGTAATCGGCTTATGTTGGTGTCCAAGAACATTTTCAATCTCTGAAGTAGTATACCCCGCCTCAAGTAGGCATTCCTCCGTAGATTCTGACTTGACGCCGGTTTGGGCATGCTCTATTTTCTGATCCGCTATTAGTAATTCCGCTGGAGCATCCTCCTCTTCCTCAATATTCTCCATTAGTGCCTCAAATGGGTTTGACAAAACCACCTTTACTGGATCAATTGCCACCGGCTTATACTCCACGACTCCCTCCGGAATCTCCTCGCCTTTGCTATTTTTTGTTCCACTCACACCCACTTCCGAGTTTGAAGATTTTTCTTTTCTGAGCACTGGAACATAGTGTTGCTTGGTATTATTATTTTCTGCCTTTGATTTGACTAACTTCTCAGTCTGACCTATGTCCGAAACGCGGCCCCCAGTCTTAATGCCGAGCTTCTTTCGACAAACACTCTCCTGATGCCCTATCAAAGAACAAAAATCACAATATTTGAAGCCTGGGTATTCTATCTTCTGCCAGAAACCTCTATTATTGGCTCTATCAATCCATACCCTGCTTGGTAATTTGTCTGCCAAAGTCATCTCCACGCACACGCGGGCAAAGCCCGGGCGCGATAAACATCTAGTATGGTCGTCCATTCTCAAAAAATCACCAAAAGAATTGACAATTGCTTTTAAGATAGGGGGATGAAAAAGAAGTAAAGGTAAGTTAGGCAACTCTACCCACAGTGGCACCGAGATCGGGTCCTCCTTCAGACTTAAACCATCATGCCAACGGAAAGCTTTAAAACGAACGCCACGAATCAAAAAGGAATCCCGCGACAACATTTTTTTTGCTTCCTCCTCCGATTGAAGACGAACTAACACATGCCGTTGGTTGAGTAATCCAAGCGAAAAATTGCCCATAATGCCCCAGGTTATGTGAATCGAATCTCGAATGTCTTCCAATGTAGGGCGGTAGCTAGAGAATTTTAAGATGATCACATGTTTTTCCATAAACTCCTCCCCACGGACTTCATCCGTTGCCGTAATGCCAATTGCTAGGGCGCCCTCTTTACGGAATCTAGTTCCTTCAACCGGAGTCTCCACAACGTCGGCCACCAGAATTTTTCCCAAAATTTGTGCGAAAGAGGGCTTAGCCGCTCCTTCCACGGTTCCCCCATTAGCAGATTTCTCCATCATGTGGGGAGGGATGGCGGCAGGAGGCGCCGACATCACATCCAGATCGGTGCCAGTGTCGAAAAATCAAAACAGAATCAACAGATTCAAAACGGTGCAAACCTGTCTCTGAACTGTATCGGTGCAAACCGGTCTCTGAACCGTATCGGCGGCTGTGACGAAGAGATCACTGCAACCGAAACGCGAGCACCAGATCTGAATCTCGGCCAAGACGGGAACATAGAGTGAGGTAACTGCCTGGATCAGTTCTGTGAGACCCTGAAAACGTCCAGTAGCGGCCAGTATCGGCCAGAACCTGCGTGTCGCGACCAGAGATATGCCGGCAATGGGTGGCTGAGCCGCCTAGGGTTGTCGCAGTGGCTACCCTAGCCGCCACCAGTCGATGGCTAGGATGCAGCCTCACAGATGAAGGACGGTTGAGATTAGATATCGGTCAAAGACCGAAATACCCTCCGAAATCGCCCCAAATCGCCCTCTCCGAAATTTTCTCCTCAAGGCACCAATTTTTCTCGCCTCCTTTAGATCATGCCATAGTTAGTTCATTTGTTTCTTTATTTGGCAATTTCTAGATGAATGCTTCTAATGAGGGAGTGAGAAGAGGCAGTGGGATTGGATCCTAGGTATCAAAGGTCTCATTTAGATGGATTTTATCTGCATCTGTGCTAAGTTAACCTTGAATCTTGATGTCTTTTTTGTTCTCCCCACTTATTTTGTCTTCTTCAAAAATAATGGTTCGTGTGTCTCATTGCTTAATTATGGGTTGGGGTTTAAAGATTCATCATTTTTCTTACTTTTCTTTGGGTAAATTAGATATTTATGGATGTTGTGCTTTTCTGGATGTTCTTTTAATTTGGGTAACTTTTTACTTAGTTGATCGACTGGTATGTCATAGTTGTAGTTATGCCATAATAATTGGAATAAACATATGTTATTTTGAAAAATATTGCCCACACAAAACTAGTTTTGGACTATTACTTTGGACAAAAATCGAGATTGGACTTTTAATATTTTTATGATATTTTCCTCTTTTTGGGTAAGAAGTTTTTTTTTTGAAAGGCAAAGAGTGAGGGGGTGCAACGCGAGGACTTCCCAGGAGGTCACCCATCCTAGTACTACTTTCACCCAAGCACGCTTAACTGCGGAGTTCTGATGGGATCCGGTGCATTAGTGCTGGTATGATCGCACCCAAAATGCATAGTAATAGCCATAAAGAAATCATGCAATGGTATCACATAATGCTTAAGTCGCTCGTATATATGTTGTTTCCTTATCGAATTTATGATAATCGTCATTGAATACATTTGAATATTGTAGCAACTGAGATTTTTAAATGTAGGCAACAATGTTCGATATTGAAAACTATTTTTATTTGGTTAATTTTTTCCACATCTTATTCTATCACATGATAAAAATAGTCCTTCAGGCGTTGGAATCTGTATCTCTTGAGGTCATATTGTGATTGAACGGGTTTTCTATCAAAATTTCAATTTTCATATAGCACATGTGCAGGCACGTTGGTCATGAATTAGTTTGTTTAGAGATAATATTTTTCAGGTGTCATCAACTGCTCGCATTTATCATGCTTTTGTTTTATTAAAATATATTTACGTTTGAATAATTCTTTTTAAACATCTCTGAGTGAATAGATTTGTGTAGTTGCGTTAAATATTATTATTGCTGGCACATTAGGACCAAAAGCGAATTTTGACTAAAAATGTTATAAGTTCAAGGCAGTATCTTTGTGTTTTTTTTACTTGTTTTAGTGATAAGTTATCTTTTATCGAATGTATTTTACAAGCATGTGGTCTTCCAATATCCTTTTAAACAATTGCCTTCTAGGTCCATTTCACTCTGTCTTTGAATTCAGATTCAAACATGCTCTGTATTGATGTTGTTGCATCAATTTTCTCTTTTTGGGATTTTCAGAGTGGTTGTTTTGACTTCAATAATGGTAAATATAATTGCATACACATGGACTTCCTTGGCATTTCCAATATCCTTTTAAACAATTGCCTTTTAGGTCCATTTCACTCTGTCTTTGAATTCAGATTCAAACATGCTCTGTATTGATGTTGTTGCATCAATTTTCTCTTTTTGGGATTTTCAGAGTGGTTGTTTTGACTTCAATAATGGTAAATATAATTGCATACACATGGACTTCCTTGACATTAATTTGGAACAAGTCAGGATGAATTTGACTTGGTTTATTGGATATTGGGTCTTTCACAAGAAGACACAACAACCTTTTTTAATCGAAGATATCTAATGAGCTATAATCAATTAATAGGTTTTTCCTGTTTAGATTTCTAACCCCGTGTTTCATCAATTGGTTTAGCATCTCTGGTTGCTTTGTTTTACGTGGAAATTTGATTTGCAAGGTAATTGAGATGGATTTTCATCCGATTGGGTAATGGAGAAGACGAATCGGTTTTTTCAATGAATTTCACAATGTTTAAATTAGATCAGGTCCCATTTGCCATTTATTGAAAATTTGTATTTGAAATTTGCTTTTGATATGAACTATTTTAGATTCGATCAATTTGGATGTCCAATGATATGATTTTAGTTTTGATATTATACATAATGGTGCAATTCACTTTCCTATTTAGGGTTTTCCAGACTTGTTTGACATTTTCCCCTGGGGTTCAGTTCGATTTTTAGACCAGAACCGATTTCATTCAGTTTGCCTAAAACCCAAACTGAAAATCAAATTTTTTTATTTGTAAACCGATGAAATCGGTTGGACCGAATTTCGAATCGATTCGGTTCGATTGGGTCGAAAGATATCAAAGCAACAAATAAGACAAGATATCGAAACAACAAACAAGAGATTGAAAGATAGAAATTGAACCACAAAAAAATAGATCGAACCACAACAAGATAGACCCAACAACAAACAAGATAGATGAATTTGAAAAGAGTTAAGAAAAATAAATCGAACCTGCAAACTGCAATTACCCTTGATGATGATCGCTGAGAGAGTGACAGAGAGCTAGAGAGGGTGTAGATCTTTAGTGCAACAGGGTGTTGGAGTCTCAGAGGATCAGATCAAATGAAGAAGATTTAAGTTTAGGGTTTGGCGGTCGTTTGGGTTTGAGAGTGAAAGAGAGAAACTGAGAGAGAAAGGGTTGTGTGCATTTTGGGTTTTAGTTTTTGGGAATGATTCAGTGCAATAGGGTGCACCGCAGGTCATTTGTTGCACCAATCAGGTATTGACATCTACCTATTTTATATTTATTTATATATCTAATTAATCAATCGGTCATTTGGTAGAATGGATATGTTCATTTGGTTTGAATGGTGAATGTTGAAAGGGAGTGTTTTGTGATTTGGTGTTTGAATATTCTTTTATTTGTTAGTTTTGTCCAATTATATTCATTGTGATTGTTGGATTCGTTTATGTGCTTTTTGGCTGGGTAGCAACGGATTTCTTGTGAGGCATATCGTCTTCAACAAATAATGAGTTTGTCCTTTACTTGAAAAGTTGATTTACAAGGTCAGAAAAGAAAAATGTTCTTTCTATCTAACATTCTAATTTTTTATATTTTTTTGGCTTTACTTCATTGCATTGTGTGTTTTAGTTTGGTTCCTTTTACTTAGCCAATGGATTTCTATAGATTAATTCATTTGTTTATTTATTTGGCAGTTTCTAGATGAATGCTTCTAATGAGGGAGTGGGAAGGGGCGATGAGATTTGATCCTAGGCATCGAAGGTTTTATTTTAGATCAATTTTCTTTGCATTTATAGTAAGTTAACTTTGAATCTTGACTCTTAATTGCTCTCCCCACTTAATTTGTCTTCTTGAAAAATAATGGTTCATTTGTCTCATTGTTTAATTATGGGTTGGGGGTTATAAATTCATAATTTTCTTACTTTTCTTTTAGTAAATTTGATATTTATGGAGTGTTCTTCAATATAGTTGATTGCATTGGCTGTTGTACTTCCATGATATTCTTCAATTTGGTTAACTTTTCGCTTAGTTGATGGACTGTTATGTTGTAGTTGTCGATATAAAATAATAATTTGAATTATTTATATTATTTTTAAAATCATTGTCCCACACCAATCAAGTTTTGGACTGTCAGTTTGGACAAAAATCGTGATTTAACTGATAGTCCTTTAATATTTTAAGGGTATTTCCTCTTTTTAGGTAGGAATTTGTTGTATACTTGATTTCAAATCAGATTTTTGATGTGAATGATGGATTTGACAATGGTATCACATAATGCTTATCTAATTTATGATACTTGTTCAATGCTGAGCAATTAAGATTTTTTAATAATAACAAGAATAAAAGACTTAAAAGATTGTAGAGATTGTATCCTTCAACTCAAGCTTTCCATACAATTTTTTTTTCAAAAATACTAGTAAATCAGGTTTTGCAACTACTGTGATGTGACATCGTCAGAGGAGTTGTTAACAATCTCGAGATACACATAAACACTTTGGGGATTTCATCATTATCTCTAAAACAAATAGTGGCTAAAAATTATGCGTCCCTCAATTTCTTACCAACATGTTATTTTATACATCTTTACAAATTAGAGTATAAAGAAAGAAATTTTCTTGATATCTTCAAAATCTTGGAAACATTGGCAAGTCCTTGAGGAGAATAATGCTCTTGAGACTTATTTCCTTTTCATACTTCTATGAGATCTTTTACTTAGGGAAGAAAATAATTTACTTGGAGAAGTGTGGTAGATGAGATCATGGGTGAGATAATGAATTGGCAAAGGAAATTGAAAGCTATGATCAAATTATTTCTTTTATTTTTTATTTTGTGTGTGTGTGTGATTGGTTCAGGGAGGAATTAAGGCTAAAAGAAAGTTTTTGAGTTTGAAAGTGGTAAGAATAGTGGCGGTAGTAAAGTTATTTTAGAAGTTGCCTTAGGGTAGGAATATGCTAGGTGGTGGTGTTTAAGATTTGGTGGTAAATATGTATGCTTAAAGATGGGCAATTAATTGGGCCAATTTTTTGATGGGTTTTGGGTTGTCTCATCTACTTCACTTTAAATTGGCCCAAGCATATAACATTTTGCAACAGTTCTAGCCAGCCATGTTTGGTAGTCACTTTTGGGCTAGATATTGGATTTTTTACACTTTTACTCCTTCTATATATGGTGTTTGTGGTTGTGCTTTAAAAAGAATGGATAAAAAGTGTAAAAAAAAACCAAAACTTGACCAAAAAAAATGGCTACCAAACCTGATTGGCTAGACTTATTCAACATTTTGACACCACGGGCTTTGATAAAAATTCTCCACTTCGGCAATCTCTCTACATCTCGTCTAAAATTCTAAAGTTACATAAAAAAAAAAAGTCACAATTGCGCTCAAAATGACATACATAATTGACTAACTTGTATAAATTTGGGAATATTAATTATAAATATTTCATACATATCAAAAGGTTGTAAAGAAATTTAATCTTAATTAGTGGTTTTAGACTACCCCCAATGTTAACTGAAAATTTGACTCTCAACACACAGTGGTTGGTTGGTAATTTTGTCATAATAGTATTGTATCAAATTAAAATTTCATGTCGTTATAAATACCAATTTCTACCCAGGACTGCTAACAAGAGATAAGATAGATGACAGAGATGATAAACAATATGAAGATGCAAAAATCAGAAACATAATTGAAATTACAAATTAGATAAATACAGAAATTCAACTATCTGTGATTTGTTAGAACGAACGGTGTCGATACTAGGTTATCGCTAGTATAACGAGATGTTCAATTAATAACAAATCTTAGATAGAGAAAATAAGAAGATTTTATTTAACTATGTACAAACAGAAACTAGAAGAAAGCTTACAGAAGGGAAAGACTTACAAGATTTTATTTAATTATGTACAAATCTTTGTTTGAATAGTGGCTTCATGTGATGCCTTTGAAAGATGTTGTCGGTTTGTTGGAACCGAAAGTTGTTTGGCTTGTAGTGGAGCTGGCAAATAATGCCTCTTGAAATAATGGACAGTGGGTCCATTAGTCGGTTGGGGAAAAGACGTTATAACAATCATCCTCGTTAAGAGCTATTGTTGGTTCGTCTTCTTCATCTGACTCTTCTGAGCAGATCTTGGACAGTGTCTCAAACAGTTGAGCTTTTGTAGGCTTGCTTCTGAGCTGCTTCCTGATGTGCTGACGAATAAGCTTTGCCTCTGAGGGAGGTTCAATGGGATTCACCTGAGGAGTAGGAGAATGATGTTTCCCGGAGAAGAAGCGGATAACTCCTTCTTTTTTAACTTTGGAGTGGTCGAATTGTGTCTACCATTTAACTTTGAAACGGCGACAGAACCACATTGGGGCATTCTTGGATTGGTAGGGTTTGCATAGAGCTGAGCAAGTATAATCCCAGCATAAGATCCAGGACAAACCGAACCGAATGAAGAACCAAAGGGACAATACCTGTTCTGTTACAGGAATTGGGGGTTGGTACTTCTCTTGAAAAATCTTCCATCCGTCTAAAACAGCAGGAGGAAGAATATCTTGAATCGGACCAAAATGGCTCCACCAGCAGTGTTGGAACCATAGAGGAACAATCTTTTGTTTGAACTTCTGACAGAACAGAAAAAACCAGGAATGGCCACAGTTCTGTGATTGAATGAAAAAGGCTCTAGACCAAGCTAGCTTATAGTCAAGATAATTGTAGGTTTGGGGAACATAGTTCACTGAGAACTTCTTGTGGTAATGGGGAAGCTGATTCCAGTCAGCTTAAGAGAGAACTTTGAGGATCTGGCATTTGGAGAATGCAATCCGTTCTGAATTGTCTTTGTCATAGTGATGAGTGACTATGACAGAATCTGAGTCTACGGGAATGAACTCATAGAATTCTTGTGACTTGTGGGTATCTGCTTCCTCAAACTGTTGTTGCTGAGGAAATAGATTTTTGGCTATGAGCTGGGGCTCTTTGATAAATGCATACATGGATGGTTCTATCATGGTGATATATTCCAGGCATGCTTTTGGAATGTAAGGATTTGGTGCCGAAGTCTGCGGCTTTGTAAAACTGGTCATGGAAGATCCAATAATTTCTTCTTCTTGGTTCAACGGGGTGAACTTTTGAGAAAGGGAAAGGGCATAAGAAAGAGGGGCCTGATACTTATACGTAGAAGACGCCATAGCATATTGGGATTTTGATTTGGGTTTAGAAAAAGGAGGAGGATGGGAAGAAGATGAGTTAGAACTCATCTTTGCAAGAACCCTCTGGATAAGAAATCTGCAAGGGAATTGTCAGCTCCTTTTATAAACTTAATTTCAAAATCAAAGGTTGAAAGAAGACCTTGCCACCTGGCGAAGATCTGTTTTGACACGAGATTTAAAACATCTTTTGTTAAAATCTCTTTGGCAGATTGACAATCAACTTGTAAAAGAAATTTTTGATTTGTTAAATCATCTTGAAATTTCATGATGGATAAAACAATTGCAAAACTTCTTTCTTGACAGTAGAATAATTGTATTGGTCGGGGTTCCAAATACCTGAATGGTATCAGACTAATTGGATAGCAGAATCTGAGAGACGTTGTTTAAGAATACCACCGTATCCTAAGTTGAACGCATCGGTTTCTACTATTTTGAAGGCATCTGGATTGGAGATCCCTAGGCAAGGAAGATGTTTGACTTTGGACTTGACTTGACGAACAACTTGGGAATGGGTTTCAGTCCATGGGCTTGGATTTTTCTTAAGTCTGGCAAACAGAGGTTTAAGCAAAATTCGAAGGCCTTTGTAAAAATCCGCAACATAGTTAAGAGATCCTAAAAACCTTTGTAATTGGGTTTTATCTTTTAACTCATCTGGGAATTTGTTTGCAAAATCAATTGCTCTTGAGATGGGTGTAAGGGTTCCATGAAAAATCTTATGTCCTAGAAAACGGACATTTGTTTGAAATAGATTGATTTTTGCTGCAGAAAGAACTAAACCATTTTCTTTGATAATTCTTTCAAATTGATACAAATGTTTCCAGTGGGCTGTAATTGATTCGGAGAAGACAAGTATATCATCGATATACACAATTGTAAAATGGGAAAATGGGGAAAGAATATCATTCATGATATTCTGAAACTCACTGGGAGCGTTTTTGAGGCCAAAAGGCATAACATTCCATTCATAATGGCCGAATGGGACATTAAATGCAGTTTTGTACCTGTCAAAGGGATGAATCTGGATTTGCCAAAATCCAGATTTTAGATCAAATTTAGAGAAGACACAAGCAGAGTGTAATCTCTTAAGAAGATCCTTTTTGTTGGGGATTGGATACCTGATCCATTGTAAAGCCTGGTTTAAGGGCTTATAATTGATGACTAATCGAGGACTTCCTCGTTCTAATTCAGCTGCTTTGTTAACATAAAAAGCTGCACAACTCCAAGGTGACTTAGAATGTCTAATGAGTTGTTTAGAGAGTAAAGCCTTGATTTCTTTCTTACAATGTTCCATAAGTTCGGAATTCATTTGAATTGGGCGAGCTTTAGTTGGAATCATTGAATCATTGAAAGAAGGTTCATATGGAAGTCGAACAACATGTCGACGTCGGTGCCAAAATGCATTTGGAAGTTCAGAGCATAACTCTTTTGTCAAATGTTATTGGTATTGAACAATTTGAGTTTGGAGCTTAGGATCCTGAACTTGTTCATCAATTCTTCGAAATGCAATATCGGTTTTGAGAGATTGCAAATGTTGTTGCTTTTGGGTGATGAAGTTAAGAAAACAAGTATTCTTCTGAATATTGTTGATTTCAATAACTTCGGGTTTGTAAATGAAGGGGAACTCAATATCTGTACCAAGAATTTGAGTTTTGATTCTTTCAGTTGTAACAGAAAATGGATAAATTGCTGCAAAGAATGGTGTCCCAAGAATCATTTTTTGGGCCATATTTTGCACAAGCAAGAAATCTTGTTTGATACACACTTTGTCTTGGCATATGTGTGCATTGGTTAACTTGTATTGTATAGCCAGGGATGAATTTGTGGCAGTATACAATTTTTGTTTTGTTAATTCAAAATATTTGGTATGAATTAATCCTTCGGCAACACAGTTAAGATCAGCGCCTGAATCAATAAGAGCTTTACAAGGAATTGTAATCTCCTTATTGATAACTAGGTTTATATGACAAAACCATCGCTGATGTGTAACCTGGTTGATTTCATTGAGAAATTGAGGAGTAATTACTACTGGTGATTCAGAAGAAGATGGTATATCAACTAAAGAGGATTGATGTAGTTCATTGATACGAAGATCAAGGAGGGAATGATTTTGTTTTAAAATCATAATCTCTTTTTTGATATGATTAACTTCTTCCTGAAGATCTGAAATATTGACAGGGATAGAAGAAGAAGATGATCTTTTAAATCTGTCAATAATTTGTTTGTGATCATAAAATGGATTTATGACCTCTGGAGTTGGTTTTGTTGTTAGATTTGTTTTGATGTGTTGAAGATACTCTAATTTTAATTTGGGATCTTCAATACGATCAACAAAATCTAAAAGAATACTAGATTCTTTTGTTTTGGAAAGCATATTTATGCTTTGGATATTGTTGCAGTAGCATGCTTCTGTACATTCATTATGTTCTTCTGGATCAGATTGCTCATAATCTGAAGAATTATTTAAATTGAATATTTGAAAATCTTCATCTGAGTGTTCCAAGTCAGAGTTCATAAGAACTTGTGAGAACATATTTTTGATATCATCAAGGGCCTGAAGTTCCTGAATCTTTTGGGTCGTTCTGCAATTCTTTGCATAATGTTTCTTGGGCTGACTATAGTATTGATTATAGTCTTTGGGCTGGATTTGCTTAGGTCCATATTGTCGTTTGGACTTAAACTGCCTAGCTGGATGGGATCTATACAGAGCTTTGAATCTGGAAGACTTCTGATGAGGATACTTAAATTCCTCAAATCCATATTGTTGGCAGAAATCACCTAGCTCACGAGGTCCATTGATGTTTTGTTTTTGAGTTGATTTTTAAGTCTAAGATCATTACAAATATGCAAAGCACATTTATTAATGAAACTAATAATATCCACAAATGTGAGACGATCATAAGGGATATCTTCAGAATATGTAGCTTGTAACCGTTCACGAACAGTTTCATCTAAGATAGGTGGAAGACCAGAAATGAATTTTCTCTTCCAAAAAGGATTATTTGCATCAGGTTGAAACATAACCTTTTTCAAGAAGATATCTTTGTAAAACCTGAAATGACTTAGAGTTGGACATTTATGAATCATTAACAGATCTTTTGATTTATTTTGGAATTCACTAGGATCACCCATAAAGTGTTTCAAAATACAAAAAATTAGAGTGTGAACTGAATCAGGAATCTCTAATCCTTCTTCTGTCTTTATAGGATTGCCTAATAAATCAATTTTAACGGAATTAAAAATTGATTGTTGTTCTGCTAATGTGAGGTAATTATCCCACCATCCTTTGAGAAGCCCAGAAAAGCCAACAATGATAAGAGAGACAATAGTCCTATCATTTTTGCCTTCACTACGATGAGCCGAAGCCATCATAACCATTTTCTGGGTTAACTCAATGATATTTTCTTCAGTTAAACCATCTATATTCCAGGAATAGAGGTTACTGGTAGAAAATGAACCATAGACTTGAAGAGGTTTCTCTTCATATTGCATGTCTGGGAACGATGGTCTTGGATAATAATTCCTAGTTGTAGGAAGTGGATTTTGATTCTTCCCATAAGTTTTAGCATACTTAACAGGATTGACTTCATAATGGATGTAATTTAAACGATCCAGTTCAGCCATAAGATCAAAATCACTGTCAGATATGTCTCGTGCAGACAAGGTATTTATTTGATGACTATTGTTTAAATTGAGAGCAGCCAATTTGAGATCAATATCTTTAATTAGCTGATTGGTTGTAGTCAAAACATTTCTTTCTACCGTAGTAGGAACAAAGTATGACACTGGCTTTGGAGTATTTAGAGTTTGTAGAGATTGCTTATGAGCTAATTGGGTGCTAGCCAATAGGTCTTGGTGTACCTGATCCTGGACAAGTTTATCACCAATCTCATGAAGCAATAGGTTGGTGTAGTTATTTTGTTGAATAACTCTACCAATTCCGCCAAGTGTATTTGTAACTTGGGGATCTTTGAAAGGTGATGCAATGACATCACTGCCAAGGGTGGAAAATGTTATTTCCTCTAATGGTGGTAACACCGATTCTTTTATTGAATTTGTTTCAGTTGTATGCCAAGGTTTTGAATTAGTTTTTATAATGTTTATGCTAGGAAGATAATCAGAGAAGTACCATTCTAAGAATGATAAATTCTGTTTCATGTCTTCACAACAAGCATAAAATTGTTTTCCTAATTTAGTCCTTTGTTTTTCAGTGGTTCGAGCATACAATTGATCTCTTTTCAATTGATTGTATGGTTGTACAAACTCTTTTTTAATCTATTCTTTGTCAAGAACAAATTCTGTTTGTAAAACATACAATTGAGGATGAGAAGGAGCACGATCTTCCATCTCAGACTGTGTAGGTGACTTAGGATTGTAGACAGGTTGCGGGATCTGAGGAAATTGTAGGTTATTTCTCAGGCTGGCAAGATCAAGATGAGGAAGGACGTCAGGTGTCTGAGTCCTTGGGATTTGTGAAGGTGTTGTCTTGAAAGAAGATACTGATTTGTGAAGGGATTTGTAAACTAGTCTTTCGTGACTCAGAGAATTGTAACTCAACCGTTCCGTCTTCAAGAGTCAAGATTTGACTCAAGCTGCTAGGAGCAGGTCGTCTTGGTTCAGTAGGAACTTGCCAAGTGACTGGAAGTGTGATTTGATTTCAGTGAATTATCTTTGGGACAATAACACTTGTCTTTTCCTTATTAGCCTGGAAAAGGATAATATATCCCTTAGCGGACTCCAATAATGCCTTGGGACTCAGTTGAGTCTTCATGGCCTTGTATGTGATTTTGTAGATCAAAGCCAAAGGTTTTGATCCAGGGAGCATATCATATCCAGATGTCTGGATATTGAGTGTCAGTGTCTCAAGGACATGTGGATCCGTAAGAGATACTGAGAAATTGGGGTAACAATCAAAATAGATTGGACCCATTGCAAGGGTTGACTCTGCAATTCCTAAGAGCGAGTCATCGAACCTATTGTGCCGACAATCGCGAAAAGCGATAAGAGCACAGGTATCTAACCATGTTCTTGTAAGGGGTTTTATCCCAATTTGAATCAATCCAATATGGATATATTTGTAGTCATTACTTTGAAGAAATTCCAAAGTTTGATTTGAAAACAGTTGTTTTGATTCCATAGATCCATCGAAGGATATGGTTTGTTCAACCATATCGATCAGATCTTCTGTTTTTTGTGAAAACATGGATTTGGAAACATTGTAAATGTTTTTGTAAGGAATTTCTGGTATTGACCATTTTTGTAAATTCTTTTCAACTTCAGAAATTCTACATTCCATATGATTTACATCATTTGGAATCTGTCTTGACCTAGAGCTAGAAGCTCGGGTAAATTTTGAAAGCAAAGACATACTTCAAAATCTTTGGGGTTTGGAGATCGGGAACACTGTACCTTGACCACCTACAGCTGGAACACCTCAATGGGACCACCTAACCCGTAACCACTGCGCTCAACATGGCGACTTACACAGGGCTCTGAACGGCTGACCAACATAGATTTACTGGCTTACCAACGCTATCAACGGCTGACCAATGATACCTAGGACTCACCACTTACTTCCCCCCCGAAGAAACTGAGACATGGCTCTGATACCAATTTCAAAAATAAAAAAAAAACCCAAACACACGATCCAACTTGATGGTTTGGTTGACCCAAGTAACACTACTAGAGAGAGCATGGAAAATTTCAGGGCGTGTTATATGATGGGCTGAGGCAAGTACCTTGACGACGACACGAAAGACCAAATCTTTGCGTCACCTCACCATCTGATCCCACGCTCGATATGGTTAAACGTAGGGGTGGGCAATGTCGGTTCGGTTCGGTTTTGAGCCCCAAACCGATTTCGAACCGATTTCATTCGGTTTGCTCAAAATCCAAACCGAAACCGAATTTTGTATTTGTAAACCGATGAATTCGGTTGAACCGAATTTCGGATCGGTTCGGTTGGACTGAAATTTCAGGCTCAAGCATTTGAAAGACTTTCATTAAAACATGTCCAATTTTTTTACAGGCCCAATTTTTTTACAGACCCAATTTTTAGCCCAAAATTGAAAACTTTGAGAGAAAGGGGTGATTTAGTGCAACATGGTGTACTGCAGTGCATTTGTTGCACTAATCAGGTATTGACACCTACCTGTTATTTAGTTATTTATATATATCTAATTAATCGGTCGGTTCGGTTATAAATCGGTCGGTTCAAAACCGTTAACCGATTTCGAACTGTTTATAATCGGTTCGGTTCGGTTTAAATTATTTTCTTTCTACTCATATTTCGGTTCGGTTACCGAATCGAATTTGAAAACCGATTCGGTCGGTTAACCAAATTTAAATCGATTTTTGCCCACCCCTAGTTAAACGATTATTAACCGTGTCAACTCAAACCCGCTAAGTAATTTTGCGAATTTGGGTAGCTAGCTGCTGGGGAATGCGGACAGTTTGAGCCGATCCACATAACCAAAAGCAACCGGGTTGTAAAATTATTCGTTCGTACCCACCAAAATCAGGTGTCTGGTTCACACAGTGCGAGAAAAGAAAGTCTATAAATACAATGAGGTTTCCTCCTCCTCTCCTCTCCTCTGGAAGCAGTGAGAGTGAAATGTTGATTTCATCTCTAACGGTATAATTTTCGTATGCTCTCTCTCTCTTTGTTCAAATTTTGATTTTAATATTTTTCTTGGCCTTCAAACGGTCGACTAGTTTTATCATTCAAGCGTTTCTTCTTTAACGATGAAAGAAAGGCAGCAGACATTGTGAAAGACCAGCAAGACAAATTCAGGAAGAAGGTTTCATTTCATTGATGAAGCAAGAAGCTCGATGAAAGAAAGAAAGGAGACATTGGTGAAAACCCTATTGGGCCCCCCAATCGCCTTTCATTTATCCATCCGTAAGTTTTTTCTTCCCCTGCCTTTATTCGTTGATTGCTTTGTTTGCAGTAGGTAATAGTTTGTCCTTGATTGAGGTGAGGTGAGGTGAGAGAGCTTCACTTCTTCTTGATCAACAAGGTAAGCTTTTCTTCGAATCAACATAATTACATTACAAGAATGATCAGAGTAATTGCGATTCCGACTGCTCATTCCAAATTTCCTTCTTTTAATCATCTCTTTTCAAGCTTCAAAATCTATCTTTCTTTTCTTGAAAAACAATGCATGCTTAATCATGGTTTAATTCCATCTCTGTCTGTAATCCAAATTTGAGACATCTTCCATTCAGATTTTCTTTTCTTTCTTGTTTCGTGACTTTGTTTGTGCTCTGTTTCTTATTCAACTTCTTTATTGAGATTTATTTGTTTCAACTTCTACTTCTAGGTTTTTCAATTGTGCTTAGTTTAGATCTCATTGGGTGTTTTTTCGGAGATGGGGTTTTGTTGGAGTGGGGAAAGCAAGCAATTTGAGCAGAATAACAGAGCACCCATTTTGTACTTCTTTCCATTTGTGTAAAAAATGGCTTTTATTATCTCTGTTCACTAAAAATAGGTGATGGGTACAAGGGGTTATTTAGTAAATACATGGTAGACCCTTCCCTTTTTTAGGGGAAGAGAATAAAATGGAATGAAGTAATGGGCTCTACTCAGTTTTGTTGGAGTGGGGAAAGCAAGCAATTTGAGCAGAATAACAGAGCAACCATTTTGTGCTTCTTTCATTTTGTGTAAAAAATGGCTTTTATTGTCTCTGTTCACTAAAAATAGGCGATGGGTACAAAGGGTTATTTAGTAAATACATGGTAAACCCTTCCCTTTTTTAGGGGAAGAGAGTAAAATGGAATGAAGTAATGGGCTCTACTCAATTGATGAGTTTCGCTTGGATGCTAAGTGGCAATTGATCCAAAAAAGCATCCCTTTGTTGGGCCGAAAATTGGTGAAGGTTCTCATGCCAATGTATATGAGGGCAAGTAAGTTGTTTAGAATTTCCGTATTTTCAGCTAAAAAAGTTTGAATCTTGACCTGCCTTATGAACACCCATATTTAATTCAATCCACCTTGTTATATATGTGAAATCTTTGCATGAATTCAAGCTTATTTGTTTTTGTTTGTTTGATAAATCATTAGCACATTCAAGTTAGTGTGCCAATCATCCTTGTTTTTATTGGGTTCAGATATAAAAGTTAGAACGATTACATTGTTCATAGAGGGGAGACTCTAGAAGAGATCGTCAAGAGAGAGGTGCAATTTGCAAGAGAGGTTGCAATGCTGTGTAGAGTTGAGGCTGTTGAGCACAAGAACTTAGAAAGGGTCATTCTTTCATTCTTTACTGAAATGTTGACAATCCTGTATAATTCATTTTGTTAACAAGGGATTCACTTGTTGCATATAAAGTTAGATTGGTTGCGTACAGCGTATAACATCGTTTTATTTGTACCAACAGTTTATTGGGGCTTGTAATGAGCTTATCATGGTGATAGTAACTGAGCTTCTGTTAGGTTGTACATTGTGCAAATACTTGAAAAACATGTGACCGAGATGCTTGGAGTCGTGTGGCGGTTGGTTTTGGACTTGACATAGCTCAAGCAATGGAGTGGTTGCACTCACATGGGATCATTCACAGTGACATGAAACCTGGTAATTTTATTTTCTCCTTTATTAAATTTTGATTGTGTTATTATAAATGAGAGTTAGAGAGTAAGGGCATTCACCAACATCAAAAGTTAAATTATAAGGTCTTGGCATCAATGGTCATTGTCATTTTCTACATGCTTTAACCATGATAAGTTCTCTTCATTTCCCATAGTATATATTTCTACACGCTTTATGAATATTTTACATTAAATAACCTATCAATTTCAAGATAGTATTTACAAACTCTTTGCGATGAATTTCAAGCTTTGATTAGTTTGCAAAGAAGCTTACACCTCATATCATGAAGGCTTAAAAATGAGTTTACAGGAATAAATCACAAATGAGGCTTAGGCCTTGTTTCCACAAGCCAACATCTTTACTCTCTTTTATTTAATCATGAATTCTTGGCTTTACTTGATTGCGTTGGACATTCTTTCACTTTGCTATCGGTTGTTCATTTCTTTCTTCGTTGGATGGTTTAGTTTCTAGATGAATGCTTCAAATGGTTGGATCCTGGGATACCTAGGTATCTAAGGGCTCATCTTGGATTGACTTCTTAGTGGTATGTGACCTTTGAATCTTATCTTCATCTGTATCTTATCTTTCTCTTTTAGATTAGCTATCTTATCATTGCTTAGTTATGGGGTTGGTGGTTAAAGATTCATCAATTTTCTTCTGGTATTTTGGATATTTATGCTCCTTTCTTGGCCTTGTTGATTGCATTGGCCATTGTGATACTATTCAAGATTTCTGGATGTTCTTTCAATTTTGTTAGCTCTCTACTTTCACTTAGTTGATGGATAGAACTATAAATGTTGTGTGTATTGTAATTCATGGATGTCTGACTAGGTTTTATAAATGAATTTTTTACAGACACCAAATATAATATACAATAGCGTAAGATTAAAATAAATGTATAAAACAACTGTGTTATATATCAAAAAACCCAGTCTCATACTTTCCTTCGCTTATGTTCCAAGTTTTTTTTTTTTTGAATTTCGCATAAGCATGATGTATTACATGATGTCATTCAAAACTATAACACCCCGATTTCCAAGAATACGAAATATCTTAAAAACTGAGACGCGACGCCAACCTAAAATTTTTATTTTTATAAAACTTGCTCAAGGATTCGCTTCCTGTTTTTCAAGAGACTAATGTTTTGATGGTTTTTTTTTTTTTTCTAGATTTCAGTTTGAATTTCAATGTTATATCCCAATATGTCTTTTGATCAGCAAACAAAATGGTTTTTAAATGCGAGTGAGGAACTTGTTATGCATGATTACATGAGTGAGTAGAATGTAGAATTATTCCCCGTGTAGTTGCTTTGTTGCTTATGAATTTGTTTTCCTTAAATGCTTCGGAACGGGGAGTTTAGAGATTCCAATATGGTGTTATAACCATAGACGACAAGGAGGTATCCAAGTTTGTTTATGTTCCGAATTCCAGTGAAGTAATCTTTCTTGATAAGGGTGGGAAAGCAAACTTTCTTGGAATACATTTTCCCAATTGTGCTTGTAGAATTGGACTCGATAAAATTTTCAAGGTGTTTCAAAGGGGATTTTCAATATTTGATTTGGGTTTCAGTAGTTAATGTAGAACGAATTCATTATATGTTGTTTTGACATTTATTTGGATTTTTGTTTGCGAGGGAAGCACCCAGCTCATGGCCATAGGCAGTGGCGGAGCCATGATTTTTATGGGAGGGGAGGCAATATCGTAAATCTCAATTAATGTAATAATATCAAAATTACTTATTATATTCATACTAAATAAAAATAAGTGTATTTTAAATAAAATGAATTTTATTCTAAATAACACTATTCAAAATTAAAATTTTTGACTATGAAAGAAAGTTTAATTCACTCTCTCCCCAAGACATATTATGATTTAGCATAGATATATTCTCTACATGATGTTGATGGATTTTAAAATTGAGGGGGTCAACTGCCCCCTTGGCTTTTTATGTGTCCCTGCACTGGCCATGGGAGATGTTAATGGTCCTGAACAAAAATTAATAAAGTTTCTTTCTTCCCTCTTTACCTCCATTCAGTTAGTATCACATGTTGGATTATCTACTGATTGCATGCCATTTCCCTAATATTCCCAAAATATTATTGAAAGATCTCTTAGGAGCAAAAAGTTGATGAGCCTCCTACTTGGTGTTCCTGATGCAGTCAACAAGTAAGTATCTGGATCCTTAATTCTCATTTCATAACTATTTCACGGATTTTTTTTTCTATTTATGATGCAGTTTGTCTATCACGCCGTCTCTAGACAAGGCAAAAATGAATAATGATATTTTAGATTGGTGGGCTTCTTTTTGTGTAATTTTGATATGGTAGGACCATAGATAAGAGTTTGTTTGGTTTATCTTAGGGTTTGGCGTTTACTTGTAATTTCTAGTCTATTCTTTTCGTGAGTTTGTCTCATTTTTTAATGGGAATTTTAACATTCGTAATTCTTTTACGGGAATATAGATCATTGTTGTTTGGGTGTATGAGGAGATCTGTTTTGTTCTATGAAATTTGGGATATTTCTTTGTACTTTTCGAGTGGAACATATACAATTTTTTTAGATTCGGTGGATAATATCTATTTCTTTGGAACATTTAGGTATCAATTGCTTCCTATTGTTAACCTATTATATCTATTTCTTTGGAACATTTAGGTATCAATTACTTACCTATTATATTTCGGAACATTTAGGTATCAATTGCTTCGTATTATATTTTGGAACATTTAGGTATCAATTGCTTCCTATTGTTTACCTATTATATCTATTTCTTTGGAACATTTAGGTATCAATTGCTTCCTATTGTTTACCTATTCTTTATGTTACTAATTGGTTATTATTTATAATTTGTTTGGAATTGCATTTATTTCGTGCTGATTAGTTGGTTAATTCATTTTGCCTGTTTGTTAGGGAATTCCAGGGAGAAATAGTGTGTCCCTTCTCGTTGGTGATTTGGTACTGGATTCAAGAGTCGAACGAGCTAAAGGGTTCAAGGGTAGTATCTTTGTGTTTCTTGCTTGCTTTAGTTGTATGTTCTCTTTTATATTCTCTATTGAATGTCATTTACAAAAATGTGGTCTTGCTATATCATTTTCTCCCTTTTAGCGGATTGCTTATTAGGTCGATTTTGCTTCGCCTTTAGATTCAGATTTAAGGATGCTCTGTATTGATTTTATTGCATCAATTTTTAGTTTTTGAGATTTTCAGCGAGTTTTTTTTTTTTTTTTTTTTTACTTCAATAGTGGTAGATATAATTGCATACATGTGAACTTCCTTTGCATTAATTTGGAATCAGTTAGGATGAGTCGGACATGGTTTTTTGATCGAAGATAACTATCTGAGCAGTCAATTGGTTCTTTGTCTTTTAATTTTTATTGCGGTGTTTTGTCAATTGGCTTAGTATATATATCAGTGTGTTTTTTTTTTAAACGGAAACTTGATTTGCAGGGTCATTGAGATAAATTTCATCTAGCTAGGTAATGGAGCAGAAGAACCGGTGTTTTTCGATAAACTTGACAGTTTTGGTCAGTTCATATTTGCTGTTTATTGAAATTTTTTATTTGAAGATTGATTTTGATACAAACCGCTTTAGATTGGATTAAATTGGATGTCCTCTCAAGTCACAAGTAAGGTGATCAGGTTATATCGGTATGACTTTTAGTTTTGATTTTACATAATGGTGCAAACCACTATCCAATTTATAGTTTTGCAGATCTGTTTGGAAATTTTCAAAAGTGACAGCTTGGAGATGTTCGTTTGCTTTGAATGGTGACTTTAGAAAGGGAGTGTTTTGTAAATTGAGTTTGAAATTTCTTGTTCTTTTTGTTAGTTTCATTACATTCATTTCATTGTAATTGTTGGATTCCTTCGTGTGCCTTTTAGTCAGGGTAGCAAAGGAACTCTCTGTCGGGCATATCGTCTTCACTAAAGAATGAGTTTGTTATATGTATTTTCTGTTGTTCTTCAATCACAGCTCAAACCTCTTTTCGTACATATCATGTTGAAAATGATCGTCTCTTTGCTTCAGGCTCTGCGATCAATGAAGAATAAGTGTCTTTAACAATCATGGTAAAACGATCTCCATTTTTCCTTTCCAACTGATACGTTTGGTGGTTGGTTTCTCGTATCCTTCCACAAACATTAGGAACAGAGAAGGAATTGGTATTTTTGCAATGAACTTCACAGTGGTTTGATCAAATGTTTATTTCTAGATATCAAAACGTTGATTCTTTGGTTGTTTTTTTTGGCATAGATTGGATTAAATCAGATGTGCGAGTAATACAGTCACATAAATATGATCTGAAGTTTGGATTTCAACATAATGGGAAAAACATCTCTTCGTAGTTATGGGTATCCAAACTTAATTAGTGGTTCTCAAAAGCGAATGGTATGAGCTTTTCATTTGGTTTGATTGGTCATTGGAGAAAACTAATGTTTTGCGATTTGATTCGGTGTTCTACTTATTGTTTGTATGATCGGAGTAGTTGCGATTCCTAGCGCTCGTACGAAATTTGCTTCTTTGCACTTAATTTGTGGTAAGTCATCTCTTTTGAACTTTTGAAAGCTATGCTTTAATCATGGTGTAATTTCATCTTTGCCATTGCCGTGCAACATCAGAAACCCAATTTCCTCTCAGAGATGCTCTTTTGGTTTTACTTGATTCCATTGGACTTTCGTTCACATTGTTATAGGTTATAGGTTGTTTATTTATTTCTCTGTTGGATGGTTTAGTTTCTAGATGAATGCTTCGAATGAGATTGGATCCTGGGTGGGTATCCGAGGGCTCATCTTGGATTGGGTTTTTTGTGGCACGTGACCTTTGAATCTTATCATTGCTTAATTATGGGGTTGGTGGTTAAAGATTCATCAATTTCTTAGGGTATTTTGGATATTTGTGCTCCTTTCTTGGCCCTAGTGGATTGCATTGGCCCTTGTAATACTAGTTAAGATTCTTGGATGTTCGTTCAATTTTGTTAGCTTTCCACCTTTGTTGATGGATTGCTTGAATGTCATAATTGTACTATAGTTTGTGGATGTTCGAGTAGGTTTGATGAATAACATTTTTCTACCGACTCCAAATATATTATACAGTAGCGTAAGATTAAAATAAATGAATAAAACAACTGTGTTATATTTTAAAAAATTCTAAAAATCCAGTCTCATATTATCCTTCGTTTATGTTCCAAGTTTTATTTCCTTTTTCTTTCAAATTTCATGTAAGCATGATGTATAACATAATGTCATTAAGATTCGATCCTTGTTTTTCGAGAGGCAATAATGTTTTGATGGTTTTTCTAGCTTTCAGTTTGAAGTCCACTGTTATATCCCAATATTGGTTTTTGATCCGCCAAAAAAATGTGATTGAGGAACTTGTTGTGCATGATTATATGAGTGGGTAGAATATAGAATTATTTCCCCATGTAGTTGGTTTGTTGTTTATTTGAATTTGATTTCATGAAAAGTTTCGGAACAGGAAGTTTATGAGATTCCAGTTGTTCTAACCTTAGACGACAAGGAGGTATTCATGTTTGCTTATAATCCCCGTTCCATTGAAGTAATCTTTCTTGATAAGGGTGGAAAAACAAACTTTCTTGGAAGACATTTTCCCAAGTGTGGTTGTAGAATTGGACTTGATGAAATTTTCAAAGTGTTGTCTATTTTCTTTTTCCCCACAATTTTAGTATGAAATATTGTCCATGCAAACATCTCACTTATCTATCTCAGATTGGTATGATTTTAAAATTTTCAATTTCTATTGATGAGCCTCTTTTCTTAGTTTTGGCTTTACAGATTGGAAGTATACATATACATGATGCTGTGACCTAGTCTTCCTATTTATGTTTTTGCAGACTTGTTTGAAAATTCTTGAAAGTGAATACATTTGAGGTGTTCGATTGATTTGAATGGCAATTATACAATAGGGAGTATTTTTTTATATGAGTTGGAGTTCATTACTTGTTGTGAGTTTTCGTGTCATCCATTGTGATGTTGGATTCATTTGTGTATGCGTCTTTTTGTCAGGGTAGCAAAGGAAATCTTAGTGAAGCGTTTGTTTATATTTTCTAACCTTAGACGACAAGGAGGTATTCATGTTTGCTTATAATCCCCGTTCCATTGAAGTAATCTTTCTTGATAAGGGTGGAAAAACAAACTTTCTTGGAAGACATTTTCCCAAGTGTGGTTGTAGAATTGGACTTGATGAAATTTTCAAAGTGTCGTCTATTTTCTTTTTCCCCACAATTTTATAATGAAATATTGTCCATGCAAACATCTCACTTATCTATCTCAGATTGGTGTGATTTAAAAAATTTCAATTTCTATTGATGAGCCTCTTTTCTTAGTTTTGGCTTTACAGATTGGAAGTATACATGATGCTGTGACCTAGTCTTCCTATTTATGTTTTTGCAGATTTGTTTGAAAATTCTTGAAAGTGAATACATTTGAGGTGTTCGATTGATTTGAATGGCAATTATACAATAGGGGGTATTTTTTTATATGAGTTGGAGTTCATTGCTTGTTGTGAGTTTTCGTGTCATTTGATCCATTGTGATGTTGGATTCATCTGTGTATGCTGTGTCTTTTTGTCAGGGTAGCAAAGGAAATCTTAATGAAGCATTCATTTATATTTTCTCTTCTTTAATTGTAGTTCTTTTCGTACATATCGTGTTGAAAAGTGATTGTCTCGCTTAGGAAATTTTGGGGAGGCGTGTCGTTTCATAATGAAGACTAAGTGTCTTTATCTTCTTTATTAAATATCCATTCACGGTCATGGTAAAGCAAATTTCCATTTCTCTTTTTCAACTAATACCATTGGTGATTGGTGTCGCGTTTCCTTAAGGAAACACTTGGTTTATATTCAAGCATGTCCTCTGCTTATCATCTTGTCATCCAATTTTTTTTGTCTATTTTTGTTGTATCAAGGTTCATGGAGATTATTTCGATCTTGTAATTTCAACTCCAAAGATGACAGATATAATGCCGAAGATCAGGTGTGGACATTTTGTGAGTTAATTTTCAATCATTTTGGACGATTGGGGGATGGGTCTCCAAAGGACTGCTTTTTCAGAACCAATTAGATCGATAAATGTTCAGCTTGTTTTACTGGTTTTTGAAGAAAGTCATTAATTCATGATTGGATTTGAAGTTCTCCAGTTGTTGGTTTCTTATTCCCATTTGAACTAAAGAACTCTTGAAGAATTTCAATTTCCAATTTTAATTTCTATACCATCTTCCCTGCAAGTCTGATTTGGAGTTTTCTTTATCCTATCGGTTAGGAGTTAGATTAATTTTATGCTGGTTGCTGTTCCTGTGTTTTGCCTAGGGAAATTCGGGGAGTATCATAGTGTCCTCGACGTAGAATTACACTTGTGGACTTTCAATTTCATTTTCTTCCAGCTGATTCCTTTTTTGGTTAATTCTAGTACGCCTTTGGATTCAGACTCGAGCATGCTCTATATAGATTTTGATTTTCACATCAAGGATATTTATTGGATCAGTTTTCTTTGTTTGAGGTTTTCAAAGAGTTTGTTTTGATATTGTTATTTGCATCTCCGCTAATGGTAGGTATATTGTTGCAGAGATGTGGACTTCTCGGCATTAGTTTGGAAGTAGTTTGGATGAAAGTCTTTCAACGGTCGCAAAAGTATAAATAGAAAGGAAAGGGTTTCCAAGAGAAAGTGAAGCGCTGATTTCAGTCTCCAACGGTCGAGTTTCCTTTCCTTTCCTCTCATCTTTTTCGTTGTTCAAATTTCAAAAATTCCGCTCTCTAGTTGATTGCATTGGTTGTTGTGCTTTATGGATCTTTGTTGGATCTAGTTGATTGCATATGTTTCCTAGTGGGGTGTATCATATATGTGCTGGTAACGACAACTATATTCCAACCAATTTCTTTTTAAAATTACATTTAGTTTTTCATTACAAATATTAAATTTCTATTTACCTTATTTTAATGAGAAAATTTGCGAGAGTTATGGGCATTAACTTTGATAGTGTACCTCGTCATTAAGTTTGAGCAATGCTGTGGACTTGGTTAGAAAGATGCTAACACGCACCCTCAAAAATGGATTATTTTGGCACAAGTATGTCATTTTCACACATTTACATTTGGCCTTGGGCTTTTGTTTTACTAGAATTTTCATAGTATGGAGTATCACCATCAAAATATATTGAGCGCACTTACATTCAAATGACACGTAACCAAATTTTAAGAAGCATAATTGATGTGAGTTTTGAATAACACTTTATATTCATGAATGGGCGTGATGGAATCATTAACTGAATTAGGTCAATAGCAACAGTTTTTTTTTTTTTTTTTTTTTTTGAAATTTGAAATGTCCACACTGGATCTAATAGTGGTCACAATTTAAAATAGAATAGGTGAACTAGACTTTGTAGATCTTTAGCTAGCTAACTTAATATACTTGGGGGTGGCAGATCACCATTTCCGTTTTGTGTCATAGCAAAGTTGGGTTTAAGTCAGATTTTTTTGCAAACCAAACATGACCTGTTTAGTCATATCCTGGAAAGAGTTATCTCATCTATCTAATAAATATGTCAAATTGACGTAACTAATTTGGGAAGAGGCTTTGCATGATTGTTTGAAAAGGCTCAGTATATAAAAATAAAATTAAAAAAAAAAAGAAAAAAAAAGATGAAGGTCATGGAAATATTATCTGGGCAAGTTTCTACTCTTATCATTGTTGAGGGAAATCTTCCGGCGCTCCGACCAAGTGTCTACCGCCGCCTAGATAATGTTAAGATCCGACTCCTTCTAGCCACCCCATATACAAAATGTTCTGAACCAACCCTTTCTGACTCTTGCATATCTTGTGTTTTTGAATTGATTGAAATATAGTAGATGCTCAACAATTTATTTGCATAGGGATATTGATCGAAGCAGGTATTGTTTTATATTATTTTATTTGTTAATACATGAATGAATTTGATGGTTGACAAGTTGGGGAGACTGAAAAAAATGTTAACTAAACCCAAAAGGTAACTAAACCCAAAATGTTGACATATGTTACATTCCATAATGCATAGAAGTTTTCCTTTATCACTCATTATCTCAAGAGTGATGCAAATGAAAGCTATAAGTTTACTTTTATTGTTGTTATACAATAGTTATTGTAACAGACGTGTCATTTTGAAAATCATTGGTCTACACAAATCTAGTTTTGGACCTGTTGGTGGGTTTAACCTTGGAGAGAAATCGAGATTGGACTCTTAAGTCCTTTAATATTTTGGGATATTTTACTCTTTTTGGTTAGGAAGTTGTTGTATACCTAATTTCAAATCAGAGCTCTATCATATAATGCTTAAGTCTATGTTTTCATGCATGTAGTTTTCTTAAACAATAGGAAGTTGAGAATGTTTGATGATTATATTAGTGAATTTCTACTTGTTGCGGAAACCGTGTTTGTTCAGATTTTTAAGTTGTTTGGTTATATGGCTTGATGATGAATTTAGAGGGAAATGAATTGACATAGGGTTGTAGGTTGGACTTGGGATTGTTCTAGAACCGAGGATACTTGTTTATGTATTTTAATTAACTGAACCATCCTACACTAAACTTAGCATGTGGTCCTTTGGTTTGGATATGATATATGGTTCGTCTCTATGTTGGACATGGTGTAGATAAGGATTATCACGTGCCATACATCATTTTTGTAGAATGAAATTAATTATGCTTAAAATTGTAAGAGGAGAGTGGACGCAACCTTGTATGTTGATAACAGTATTCATGTTCAGAAAAGAGAAATGTATACTAGGTCATAGAAATAGAAATGGGTACAAAGGATAAAATTAGGTGATGGGTACAAAGGGTTACTTAGTAAATACATGGATGAGTTTCATTTGGATGCTAAGTGACTAATTGATCCAAAGCATCCCTTTGTTGGGCTAAAAATTGGTGAAGGTGCTCATGCCAATGTATATGAGGGCAACTAAGTTGTTTAGAATTTCCGCATTTTCAGCTAAAAATATTTGAATCTGACCTGTCTTATGAACACCCATGTTTAGTACAATCCACCTTGTTATATATGTGAAATCCTTGCATGAATTCAATCTCATGTTTTGTTTGTTTGTTTGATAAATCATTAGCACATTCAAGTTAGTGTGCCAATCATCCGTTATTATTGGGTTCAGATATAAAAGTTAGAATGTAGCAATCAAAATTGTTCATAGAGGGGAGACCCTAGAAGAGATCACCAAGAGAGGTGCGATTTGCAAGAGAGCTTGCAATAATGTCTAGACTTGAGCGCAAGAACTTAGCAAAGTTTCATTCTTTCATTCTATACTGAAATGTTGATAATCCTGTATAATACATTTTGTTAACTAGGGATTCACTTGTTGCATATCAAGTTAGATTGGTTACGTACTGCGTGTAACATCGTTTTATTTGTACCAACAGTTTATTGGGGCTTGTAATGAGCCTGTCATGGTGACAGTAACTGAGATTCTATTAGGTGGTGCAGTGTGCAAATACTTGAAGAACATGCGACCGAGATGCTTGGAGTTGTGTGGCGGTTGGTTTTGCACCTGACATAGTCCAAGCAATGGAGTGGCTGTACTCACATGGGATCATTCATCGTGACCTGAAACCTGGTAATTTATATTCGCCTTTATTAAATTGTGGTTCTGTATTATTATAAATTAGAGTTAGAGAGTAAGGGCATTCACCAGCATCAAAAGTTAAATGATAAGGTCTCGCATCAGTGGGCATTGTCATTTTCTACATGCTTCAACCATGATAAGTTTCCTTCTTCGTTTCCCATAGTATATATTTCTACATGCTTTATGAATATTTTACATTAAATAGCCTATCAATTTCAAGATAGTATTCATACAAGGATTATCAGTTGAGGTGGACTGAACAAACTTTTTACTATGACTCTCAAGTTTTGATTAGTTTGCAAAGAAGCTTACACTCATATCATGAAGGCTTAAAAATGAGGTTACAGGAATAAATCACAAATGAGGCTTAGGCCTTGTTTCCACTAGCCAACATCTTTACTCTCTTCTATTTAATCATGCTTTTTTGGTTTTACTTGATTGCATTGGACATTCTTTCACTTTGCTATCTGTTGTTTATTTTTTTCTTCATTGGATGGATTAGTTTCTAGATGAATGCTTCAAACGAGATTGGATCCTTGGATACCCAGGTATTCAAGGGCTCATCTTGGATTGGCTTCTTTGTGGTATGTGATCTTTTGAATCTTATCTTATATTTATCTTTTAGATTAGCTATCTTATCATTGCTTAATTATGGGTTTGGTGGTTAAAGATTCATCAATTGTCTTCGGGTATTTTGGATATTTATGCTCCTTTCTTGACCTTGGTGATTACATTGGCCATTGTGATACTATTTAAGATATTTGGATGTTCTTTCAATTTCATTAGCTCTCCACCTTCCTTCACTTAGATGATGGATAGCTATGAATGTTGTGTTGTACTTTAGTTCATGGATGTCCAACTAGGTTTTATGAATGAAATATTTTACAAACACCAAATATGATATATAATAGTGTAAGATTAAAATAAATGAATAAAACAACTGCATTATATTTCTGAAAATCCAAAAACTCTTATTTTCCTGCGTTTATGTTCCAATTTTCTTTTCTTTTTTTGAATTTTATGTAAGCATGATGTATAACATAATGTCGTTAAGATTCGATTCCTGCTTTTTGAGAGACTAAGGTTTTGATGGTTTTTCTAGCTTTCAGTTTGAATTTCACTGTTGTATCCCAATATTTATTTTTGATCGGCAATAGAAAACGGTTTTTTAAATGCGAGAGGAACTTGTTGTGCATGATTACATGAGTGGGTAGAATGTAGAATTATTCCTCCATGTAGTTGCTTTGTTGCTTATTTGAATTTGTTTTCCTGAAAGTTTCGGAATGGGAAGTTTATGAGATTCCAATATGGTGTTCTAACCCTAGACGACAAGGAGGTGTCCATGTTGTTTATGATCTTTATTCCAGTGAAGTAATATTTTAAGGGTGGGAAAGCAAACTTTCTTGGAAGACATTTTCTCAAGTGTGGTTGTAGAATTGGACTCGATAAAATTTTCAAGGCGTTTTCTTTTTTTTATTTCCCCCCACAATTTTAGTATGAAATATTGTCCAGGCAAAGGTATCTTTACAATACTTATCTATCTTTGATTGGTATGGTTTGAAAATTTTCATTTTCATGTATGAGCCTCTTTTCTTAGTTTTGGCTTTGCAGATGGAAGTATACAGGATAGCCTGACCCCTCTTCCTATTTATGTTTTTGCAGACTTGTTTGGAAATTCTTGAAAGTGAATACATTGGCGGTGTCCGATTGGTTTGACTGGCTATCATAGAAAGGGAGTATTTTTTTTTTTTAATTTGAGTTGGAGTTCTTTGCTTGTGAGCTTTTGTGTCATTTGATCCATTGTGATGTTGGATTCATTTGTGTGTGCTGTGTTTTTTTGTCTGGATAGCAAAGAAAATCTTAGTGAAGCATATCCCTTCAACAAAGAATCATTTTGTAGTTTATATGTTCTCTTCTTTAATTGTGGTTGAAAAATGATTTTCTCTAGGCTTAGGAAATTTCGGGGAGGCATGTAGTTTCATCCATGAAGACTAAGTGTCTATCTTTTTTTTTATTAAATATCCATTCACAGTCTTGGTAAAGCAATTTTCACTTTTCCTTTTCAACTGATACCATTGGTGGTTGGTGTCAAGCTACCTTAAGAAAACACTGTGTCAAGCATGTCCTCTGATATCTTCTTGTCATCCAAAATTTTCTTTTGTCTATTTTTGTGGTATCAAGGTTTATGGAGATCGTTTCGATATTGTAATTCCAACTCCAAAATGATAGATGTAACGCTGGAGATTTGATTTATTTCTCAATCAAGTTGGACGTTTTGGGGATGGGCCTCCAAAGGACAGCTTTTTCGGAAGTGATTAGATCGGTAAGTTTTCTGCTTGTTGAACTGGTTATTGAAGAAAGTCAGTATTTCTTGATTGGATTTGTTTCTCCTCTAGTTGTTGGTTTCTTACTCCATTTGATCAATGGTGATTGTTGTATTCACTAGTGTGCTCTTTGATAGGATAGCTACGGGAACAAAAAAACTCTTGAAGAATTTCAGTCTACAACAAAGAATAAGTTTTTTTAATTTCTATACCAGTCTCATTTGGAGTCTTTATCATATCGGCTGGAGTTAGATTAAATTTATGCTGATCGCTGTTCCTGTGCTTTGCCTAGGGAAACCTGGGAAGAATCAGAGTGTCTTCGACGTAGAATTAATCACTTTCATCTTCTCTATTGAATTTTGTTTATAATCATAGTCTTTCAACTTTATTTTCTCCCTTTAACTGATTCCTTTTTTGGTCAAATCCAATGCGCCTTTAGATTCAGAATCGGGCATGCTCTATATTGATTTTTTATTTTCACATCAGGGATATTTATTGGATCAGTTTTCTTTGTTTGATGTTTTCAATGAGTTTGTTTTGATAGTATTATTGCATCTCTGCTAATGGTAGGTATATTGTTGCAGAGATGGACATCTCAGCATCAATTTGGAAGTAGTTCGGATGAAATTCTTTCAACAATCGCAAACACAAAAGTATAAATAGAAAGGAAAGCGGGTTTCCTCTTCTTCTCCTCTGGAAGTGAAAGTGAAGCGTTGATTTCAGTCTATAACGGTAGAGTTTCCTTTCCTTTTCTCGTTCAAATTTCTCTATAGTTTTCTTCTTGGCCTTCAACAATCGTCAAAATTTCTTCATCTTCTCTCTTTTATCGTTCAAATTTCTTTTTTAATGATGAAGGAAAGGTAGACATTGTGAAGACAAGCAAGATTCAAGAAGAAGATTTCATTTGATGAAGCAACTCAATGAAAGAAATTAAAGGAGATGTTGGTGAAAGCTGTAACCGGCCAAAAAAATCCCCTAATCGCTTCATCTTTTAAGTAAGTTTTTTATCTGCTTCTCCTTGCCCCCGCCTTTGTTCATTGCATGCTTTCTTGCTTGATTGTTTTGATTGCAGTAGGTAGTAGTTTGTTCTTGATTGAGGTGAGGTGAGTTTAGAGAGTTTCACTTCTTTTTTATCAACAAGGTAATGTTTTCTTGGGATCAACATTACAAGAAAAGAAATTTAGTGATCAAAGCTCATTTTGGCTGGTCTGTATGATCCGAGAGTAATTGCAATTCCAAGTGCTCGTTCGAAATTTGCTTCTTTGCACTTAATTTGTGGTAAGTCATCTCTTTTGAACCTTCGAAACCTATTTTTTGCTTAATCATGGTGTAATTTCCATCTCTGCAAATGCAGCATCACAAACCCCAATTTCCTCTAAAAAAAATAGATTGGAGATGTCGTTTGCTTTGAGTGGTGACTTGAGAAAAATAATGTTTTGTGATTTGAATATGAATTTTCTATTCGTCTTGTTAGTTTTGTTCCATTCGCTGTATTGTGATTGTTGGACTCATTCGTGTGCCTTTTTGTCAGGATAGCAAAAAAACTGTGCGAGGCATATCGTCTTCAACAAAGAATGAGCTTTCCTTTATATTTTATGTTCTTCTTCAATCACAGTTCAAAGTTCTTTTTCGTACATATCATGTTGAAAATGAATGTCTCTTTGCTTCAGGAATTCTTTTCAGGAACTTTCTGGAGAAGCGGAGTGCGATCAATGAAGAATAAGTGGCTTTATCTTCTCTATTAAATGCACTATCATGGTAGAACAATTTCCATTTTTTTTGGAATCAATATCACATTACAAGAAAGGGAGTTCAGTGATAAAGCTCCTCTTGGTTGGTTTGTATGATCAGAGAGTAATTGCAATTCCTAGTGCTCATTCGAAATTTCTCATCTCGTTTAAACCTTCGAAAGGTATATTTCTTAAAAAAATGGTTAATCATGGTTTGTGATTCTATCTCTGCAACACAACCTCAGGAACCCCAATTTCCTTTGAAAGCTGTTTTCCTGGCTTAACTTGATTGCATTGGACATTCTTTGACTTTGCTATAAGTTGTTCACTTGTTTCTCTGTTCAATGGTTTAGTTTCTTGATAATGCTTCAAATGAGATTGGATCATGGGATACCCGGGTATCCAAGGGCTCATCTTAGATTGGCTTTTTTGCATTTGTGGTATGCATCGAAGGGCTCGTCTTAGATTCAAACGCAAGCATGCTTTGTATTGATTTTCACATCAGGGATATTTATTGGATCAGTTTTCTTTGCTCGAGGTTTTCATAGATTTTTTTCGTTAATATTGTTATTACATCTCCGCTAACATATGGAATTTTCTGCATCAATTGGGAATCAGTTCAGATTATTTGAACATGGTTTTTCAAAGGGGGTTTCAATATTTGATTTGAGTTCAGTAGTTAATATAGAAAGAATTCATTATATGTTATTTGGCATTTAATTGGATGTATGTTTCCGAGGGAAGCACTTGGGTCATGGCCATGGGCAGTGGCTGAGCCAAGATTTTTATCAAGTGGGGAGGGGACAACGTCTTAAATCTCAGTTAATATAATAATATAAAAATTACTTCTTATATTCATTTAAAATAAAAATAAGTGTGTTTTAAATTAAGTGAACTTTATTCTAAATAAAACTATTCAAAATTTAAAATTTTGACTATGAAAAAAAGTTTAATCCACTCTCTCCCCTAGACATATTATGATTTAGCATACATATATTCTCTATAGGATTTTAAGTTGTGGGGCAACTGCCTCCCTTGGCTTGTATGTGTCCCTGCACTGGCCATGGGAGATGCTAATGGTCCTGAACAAGAAATAATAAAGCTTTTTTTTTCCCTCTTTACCTATGTTCAATTATTGACATTGTATCACATGTGCTATTGTCTATCTCATCTAACTGATTGGATGACATTTCCCTAATATTCCCAAAACATTATTGAACGATCTTTTAGGAACAAAAAGTTGATGAGATTCGTACTTGGTGTTCCTGATTGCAGTCTATTTGGATCCTTAATTCTCATTTCATAATTATTTCACGGATTTTTATTTTCTATTTATGGTGCAATTTTGTCTATCACGTCGTCTCTAGACTAGGCAAAAGTGAATAATGATATTTAGGTTGGTCAGTTTCTTTTTGTGTAATTTTGATATAGGAGGACCATAGATCAGAGTTTGTTTGGTTTATCTTAGGGTTTGGCGTTTACTTGAAATTCTAGTCTATTCTTTTCATGAGTTTGTATTATTTTTTAAAATATTTTGTATGGGAATTTTAACATTCTTAATTCTTTTACGGAAACCTAGATCATTGGTGTTTGAGCGTATGAGGAGATCTGTTTTGTTGTATGAAATATGGGATATTTTTTTTGTACCTTTTAGGATAAAATATTTACATTTTTTTTAGATTCAGTGGATAACATCTATTTCTTCGTAACATTAGGTATTTCAAACATCTTTGATGGCAATTGCTTTCTATTGTTTACCTATTCTTTATGTTACTGATTGGGTTCTTATTTATAATCGGTTTGGAGCTGCATTGATTTCGTGCTGATTAGTTGGTTTATTCATTTTTGCCAATTGTCTGTTTGTTTGGGAATTCCAGGGAGAAACAGTGTGTCCCTTCTCGTAGGTGATTTGGTACCGGATTCAAGAGTCAAACGAGCTGAAGGGTTCAAGGGCAGTATCTTTGTGTTTCTTCCTTGCTTGCTTGTACATGTTCTCTTTTATATGCTACATTGAATGTCATTTACAAACATGTGGTCTTGCGATATCATTTTCTCCCTTTTAACTGGTTGCTTATTAGGTAGATTTTTGCTTCGCCTTCAGATTAAGATTTAAGGTGCTCTGTATTGATTTTATTGCATCAATTTTCTGCTTTTGAGATTTTCAGTGAGTACTTCTTTTATTTCAATAGTGGTAGATATATTTGCAGAATGTGAACTTCCTTTCCATTAATTTGGAATCAGTTAGGATGAGTTGGACATGGTTTATTGGATATTCGGTCTCTCGTAAGAAGAGACAACAACCTTTTTTGATCGAAGATAACTATCTGAGCAGTCAATTGGTTCTTTGTCTTTTAATTTCTATCCTCAGTGTTTCATCAATTGGTTTGGTATCTCTAGCTAGATAATGGAGCAAAAGAACCGGTGTTTTTCGATAAACCTGACAGTGGTTTGGTTCCTATTTTCTGTTTATTGAAAATTTGTATTTGAAGGTTGATTTTTATACAAACCACTTTAGATTGGATCAAATTGGATGTCCTCACAAGTGAAGTGATCAGGTTATATCGGTATGACTTTTAATTTTGATTTTATACATAATGGTGCAAACCACTGTCCTATTTATGGTTTTGCAGACCTGTTTGGAAATTTTCAAAAGTGATAGATTGGAGATGTTCATTTGCTTTGAGTGGTGACTTTAGAAAGGGAATGTTTTGTGATTTGAGTTTGAAATTTCTGTTCTTTTTGTTAGTTTCCATTTGCTTCATTGTGATTGTTCGATTCGTTCATGTGCCTTTTTTGTCAGAGAGCAAAGGAACTCTCAGTGAGGCATATCATCTTCACTAAAGAATGAGTCTGTTGTATGTATTTTATGTTGTTCTTCAATCGCAGTTCAAACCTACTTTCATGCATATCATGTTGAAAATGATCGTCTCTTTGCTTCAGGCTCTGCGATTGATGAAGAATAAGTGTTTTTAACAATCACGGTAAAACGATCTCCATTTTTCCTTTTCAACTGATACCTTTGGTGGTCGGCTCAATTAAGAGGAGAGAAGGTATTGGTATTTTTGCAATGAACTCACAGTGGTTTGATTAAATGTTTATTTCTAGATATCAAAATGTTGATTCTTTTGGTTTTTTTTTTTTTTTCGCAGATTGGATTAAATCAGATGTGCGTGTGAGTAATACAGTCACATCAATATCAATATGATATGAAATTCGGATTTCAACATAATGGGGAAAACATTTCTTCGTAGTTATGGGTATCCAAACTTAATACGTGGTTCTCAAAAGCGAATGGTATGAGATTTTCATTTGGTTTGATTGGTCATTGGAGAAAACAGATGTTTTGCGATTTGATTCAATGTTCTACTTATTGTTTGTATGCATGAGAGTAATTGCGATTCCGAGTGCTCATACGGAATTTGCTTCTTTGCACTTAATTTGTGGTAAGTCATCTCTTTTGAACCTTTGAAAGCTATCCTATAACCATTGCCAGCCACATCAGAAACCCCAATTTCTTTTCAAATATGCTCTTTTGGCTTTACTTGATTCCATTGGACTTTCGTTCACTTTGCTATAGGTTATAGGTTGTTCATATCTTTCTCTGTTGGATGGTTTAGCTTCTAGATGAATGCTTCGAATGAGATTGGGTCTTGGGTGGGTATCCGAGGGCTCATCTTGGATTGGCTTCTTTGTGGTACGTGACCTTTGAATCTTATCTTATTTTCATCAGTATCTTTTCTTTTCTCTTTTGGATTAGTTGTCTTATCATTGCTTAATTATGTGGTTGGTGGTTAAAGATTCATCAGTTTCTTAGGGTGTTTTGGATATTTATGCTCTTTTCTTGGCCCTAGTGGATTGCATTGGCCATTGTGATACTAGTTAAGATTCCTGGACGTTTTTTCAATTTCATTAGCTCTTCAGCTTCACTTAGTTGATGGATTGCTATGAACGTCATAATTGTATTGTAGTTCATGGATGTTCAAGTAGGTTTTATGAATAACAGTTTTTGCCGACATCAGATATATTATACAATAATATAGTAGCTCAAGGTTAAAATAAATGAATAAAACAACTGCGTTATATTTTTAAATAAATTCTAAAAATCTAGTCTCATATTATCCTTCGTTTATGTTCCAAGTTTTATTTTTTTATTTCACGTAAGCATGGTGCATAACATAATGTCATTAAGATTAGATTCATGTTTTTCAAATAAATTAATGTTTTGATGGTTTTTCTAGCTTTCAGTTCGAATTTCACAGTTATATCCAATATTTGTTTTTATTGGCAAAAAAAATGATTTTTTGCAAGTGAGGAACTTGTTGTGCATGATTGCATGAGTGGTTTTAGAATTATTTCCCTATGTAGTTGCTTTGTCGCTTATTTGAATTTGATCCTGAAAGGTTTTGGAGCGGGAAGTTTATGAGATTCCAATATGGTGTTCTAACCCTAAACGACAAGGAGATATCCATGTTTGCTTATAATCCTGTAGCATTGAAGTAATCATTCTTGATAAGTGTGGGAAAGCAAACTTTCTTGGAAGACATTTTCCCCAGTGTGGTTGTAGAATTGAACTCCATAAAATTTTCAAAGTGTTCCCCCCACAATTTTAGTAAGAAATATTGTCCATGCAAACATCTCTTTACAATACTTATCTATCTCAGATTGGTATGATTTGAAAATTTTCAATTTTGATGTATGAGCCTCTTTTCTTAGTTTTGACTTTGCAGATTGGAAGTATACATGATGGTGTGCCCACTCTTCCAATTTATGTTCTTGCAAACTTTTTTGCAAATTCTTGAAAGTGAATACATTGGAGGTGTTCGATTAATTTGAGTGGCAATAATACAAAAGGGTGTATTTTTTTATTTGAGTTGGAGTTCTTTGCTTGTTGTGAGTTCTTGTGTCATTTGATCCATTATGATGTTAGATTCATTCCTCTGCGTTGTCATTTTGTCAGGGTAGCCAAGGAAATACTAGTGAAGCATATTGTCTTAAAAAAGAATCAGTTTATCGTTTATATTTTATCTTCTTTAATTGTTGTTCACACTTCTTTTCATACATATCGTGTTGAAAAGTGATTATCGCTGTGCTTATGAAATTTCGGGGAGGCGTGTAGTTTCATAATGAAGACTAAGTTTCACAATCATGGTAAAAAGCCAATTTCCTTTTCAACTGATACCATTGGTGGTTACTGACATGTTACCTTAAGGAAACATTTGGTCTAGATTCAAGCATGTCCTCAGCTCTCTTCTTGTCATCCACATTTTTTTTGTCTATTTTTGTTGTATCAAGGTATATGGAGATTGTTTCGATATTGTAATTTCACTTCCAAGATGACAGATGTAACGCTGGAGATCAGTTGTAAACATTCTGTGAGATAATTCTCAATTATTTTGGACGATTGGGGGATGGATCTCCAAAGGACTGCTTTTTCAGAAGTGATTAGATCGGGAAATGTTCAGCTTGTTGTGAAGAAATTCACTAATTCTTGATTGGATTTGAAGTTCTCCAGTTGTTGATTTCTTATTCCATTTGATCAATGGTGATCGTTGTATTCGCTGGTGTGCACTTTGTCAGGATAGCTAAGGGAACAAAAGAACTCTTGAAGAATTTCAGTCTCCAACAAAGAATAAGCTTTTCTTGATTTCTATCCCATCTTCCCTGCAAGTCTGATTTGGAGTTTTCTTTACCCTATTGGTTAGGAGTTAGATTAATTTTATGCCAGTCGTTCTTCCTATCTTTTGCCTAGGGAAATATGGGGAGTATCAGAGTGTCCTCATCGTAGAATTAATCGCCTTTATCTTCCCTATTGAATTTTTTTTACAATCACGGTCTTTCAATTTCATTTTTCTCCCGGTTAATTGATTCCTTTTTTGGTCAATTCCTTTGGATTCAGATTCGGGCATGCTCTGTATTGATTTTGATTTTTACATCAAGAAAATTCATTGCATCAGTTTTCTTTGTTTGATATTGTTATTTGCATCTCCTCTAATGGTAGGTATATTGTTGCAGAGATGTGGACTTCTCGACATTAATTTGGAATTTGGAAGTAGTTCGGAAGAAAGTCTTTCAACGGTCGAAAACACAGAAGTATAAATAGAAAGGAAAGAGGGTTTCCTCTTCTTCTCCTCTGGAAGCAAGGATGCACCGACTCTCCGAAAAACCTCCGTATCACGAGTCAAATACGTGTCAGACACGGATTCGTGTCCGACACGCGCTGGACACATATTGGACTCGGGGTCAACGGTCAAAATTCGTTGACTGGGGTGGACACGGCCTGGACACGGTCCAGACTCTGCCAAAGTAGTCAAAATTCGTTGACTTCAAAAATGCAAATAAATTGCCTGATTCTTCCTCTCCCACAGACCACCGAAAAATCGAAAAAACCAAACCCTAACCCTAAATCGATCGACGGAGGACGGTAGAGAGATCGAGAGACAGAGGAGAAGAGAAGTCGGAACAAAGAATCCATGGCGTCCTCATCGACACCAAGTACTTTCGATCGATCGACAGGATCGATCGATTTCGTTTTATTTTTCCTGCTATTCTGAGTATTCTCTGTTATTGTTTCTTGTGCATCGATCGATCGATCTTCCTGAGATTGATTTCTGAGATCGATTCGATTTCTTTTGTTTTTTGTTTTTTTCCTGCTATTCTCTGTTAAGAGTTCATCCTGTTATTGTTTCCTTCCTCATTTATGTGATTTCATCGATCGATCGATCTTCCTGAGATTGATTTCTGAGATCGATCGATTCGATTTCATTTTTTTTTCCTGCGATTTCCTGATCTTGCGATTTTGTTTCGTTTCCTTTTTTTTTCCCTGCGATTCTTTTTTTTTTTTCCTATTTTTTTTTTGTTTTCCTGTGATTCCTTTTTTGCTGTGTTTTTTCTTTTCTTTCTCTGCATATGTATGAAAGCATGCATGAAATACTTCAAATACCCCATATTGAACTTGCACCTATTGGCTGAAAACTAAATAAGAAATTAAAACTGGTTTTAGGCCAAGTAACTGGAGATGATCTTTGGAAACATGTGACAATATTAGGAAGACCAAGTGAAGGTGGGGGAAACCTTAGATGGAGGTGTAACTTTTGTCAGAAAGACTATACGGGCTCTCTTACTAGATTGAAGGACCACCACTTGTTGAAGATAAGTGGTCGTGGGATAGCTATTTGTGACAATGGATCCGCTAGTTAATGAAGAAGAAGAGATGTAGCCGCCTCGCTGGTGAGTTTTTAAAATTATCAATTTACATTTTATTTACATTATCAAGTTAATGAAATTATATTGCTTATGCTTTATGAGTATGACTTGAGTAGTTGAACTCGACTTTATGATGCATTTGTAAATTTGAATGAATGAATTTGAATGTATTATTGATATGTTTGGATTGTTTAATAGTATTATTAATTTATTTATGATTTTATGTTCTTATGAGTTACAAAAAAAATTTATTAAAAAATTAAGTTTGACCGTGTCGCCGAGTCCTATTTTTTTGAAAATTGCCGAGTCGCCGTGTCGTATCCGTGTTCGAGTCCGAGTCCGAGTCCGTGCATCCTTGTCTGGAAGTGAAAGTGAAGCGTTAAATTCAGTCTCTAACGATTGAGTTTCCTTTCCTCTCTCTCTTGTTGTTCAAATTTCAAAAATTCCTCTATCTAGTTGATCGCACTGATTGTTGTACTTTATGGATCTTTCTTGGGTCTAGTTGATTGCATATCCTTCTTAGTGGAGTGCCTCATATTTCTGTTGGAAACGACAAATATATTCCAACCAACATTTTTAAATTACATTTTCTTTTTCATTACAAATATTAATTAACTTGTCTACCTTGTTTCAATGAGAAAATTTGAGAGACTTATGGGCATTGCGGAAACAGAGAAGGGAATATTTGATGCTACAACTCCTGCCATTAATTTCATGCAATGTTGTGGACCTAGTTAGAAAGATGTTGACACTCAACCCTGAAAAACGGATACTGTAATTTTGTAATTGACATACCTAGACCAACTAGACTTGCTTGCTTAATTGAAATCCTAATAAAACTAGAAAAATCCTAAAAATAAGAAAAATTCTAATCCTATTATGTTCCTACATCAGTTGATACCTATAGTAAGTGTGGTTGTTCTGGAGATTATAAGCGTCCGTAAATGCAATGACAGTAGACTCTAACCTATCTATCAGTACCTTCTTGAATGGGTAAGTATTTTTTTTTCTTAACCAAATTTCAGTTTGAGACCTATTAAGAGGGGTTAAATGGGATTCACTTTATCAAAAATCTTTGTAGCACTTATAGCGCATCATCTGCCCACTCACACGGTTCCAAGTAAAAGATATAATGCATATCACAAGTTAGTACTTGATAATACATAAAAACGGTCACACCCCGTAGCCGTACACGTGTCATGATGATCTCGAGAAATTACGGCCTCAAGCGTCAACCCAACATTGATCCAGTCCAAGCGGTTCTAAGTCTGCCCAACTACAGTCTGCCAAGCGGACCCAAACTGTCACAGCATGCTAGGCCCACACGTCTCACTGCTATCCCCAATACCCGTAAGTTCTCTTCAGGCAAGTATCTCGAGGATCAGCTTTGGACGGGCAACTACAGTTGTTCATTGCTTCCAACTAAGAAGCAAACACCAAAGTATCTTCCACACAAGGAAACTCCCTTCTACGGATTGCTCCTGGATTGGGAACTGTCCCCCGCGTATCTAGGAGCACAGAGCTAACAGGGAACTTCCCTCCTACAGCGCGACTCCTAATTAGGGAGGAACTCCACGAAGATCTCCTTCGTAAACTACGCCTATGGCCTTGTAAAACCAGGACTCCATGCACTATAAATAAGATATGAGGTTGGTAAACTAAGGTACGCTACAAATTCCCTGTTACAGCATTACACCTTTCTCAGAGCCCTGTCTGACTTTAGCATCGGATTGCCATCGGCCACCCTACGGTGGTTTGTGGTTCACGTGCGTTACTTGTGCAGGTCGACAGGACTAGGTCAAAGTAGGGAGCGGAAAAAGACTGCATCAGTTTTTGTGGTTCACATGCGTTATACTTGTGCAGGTCGGCAGGACTAGGTCAAAACAAGGAGTGAAAAAAGACTGCATCAATTTGGCGCCGTCCGTGAGGACAACATAATTCATAACTTTACATTAATCGTCATCTCCTTTCAAAACCTAGAAAGATGGTAACCACCAGGTCATGCAACAACAGAAATGTAGGGGATACATCCGAAGCTCATATTGTCCTTGTACCGCCTCTCTCGGCGGATCATGTCGTGCACAGGCAGCCAACTCACGCTCCCGTGCCAACGGTAGCATCGTTGAACCCCGGGTCGGATGTACGATCTCTTTTCGTACACCAGACTCTGTCAATGATTACGACGCTCGAATCAATAAAGCAGAGCCTTGACGAGACGCTAGAAACGTATTTAACCCGCTTTAACAATGGGTTGACCACCGTCCGCATATGCAACGACACAACGATCGTCTCAACCTTCATCAACGGGTTGCGAAAAGGAAAGTTTTACAGTTGTCTAACATTAGACCCTCCAGCAAGCATGGCGGACCTGACAAAGGAAGCGCAAAACTTCATCACCTTGGGAGAAAGACGAAGGGGAGCCATCAGTCAACAGAGTACTTGTGCTTCATGGAGCACATTTCGAGTCTGAATTATCCAACAGATCCAAAAATAAGGCTCTACGAGTTATGAGGATTCAAGTGATACGTGGCGAGCAACCGCCGCATTGTGATTGGAGGCACGACTCATCCGCATCGGTGGCATTTACGCAGAAGGATCTCTAGGGCATACAACTCCTACACGACAACGCCCAGGTGGTGACAATTTCCCTGGCGGGTTGGGAGGTGAGAAGGTCCTTGGTTGATACTGGAAGCTCAATGAACATTTTATTCCTCCGCACGCTCCGCAACATGCAACTAAACAAAGCAGCATTGACCCCTGATAATCGTCCAGTGACCGACTTCAGTGGCGAAAAACAGCTCCCTGTGGGAAAGATACAACTGACAATAACAGCGGGAGAGCAGCCAACTCATAAAACCTTGTTTCAAGAATTCATAGTGATCAACATGCCTTCGGCGTACAATGCGATTCTAGGAAGACCCTAGATACATCATATGGGAGTGGCGTTCTCCACCCTGTACCAGTACCTCAAGTACCCTACGAACCAAGCGGTCGGTACATTGAGAGGAGATTAGTTGGCGGCCAGGGAATGCCAATACATGGCGACTTTGCTTCCCGATAGTCCTCAACAGGTAGCAAATCCAACGGCCAATACTACCCTCCGAACAGCCCGAAGCACAGGAGAAGAACAACAAGCATCGTTTAACGAGGCACCAGTAAGCCCTCGAGGAAGGCCCAATCCCGGACAGCCAGAGGAAGAAATTGTCACGTTCTACCTCGACTGCCTTCAAAACAGCAAGACCATTCAGATTGGTTCCTGCCTAAGCAAGGTAGTGACGAAGCAACTTACGGAGTTATTGCAGCATAACCAGGACATCTTCGCCTGGACCATGCGGGATATAGTGGGGATTGATCCGTCGATAATCACTCATTGCCTCGAGGTCAACCCCTCGAAGAAAACTGTCAGGCAGAAAAAGAGGCCCATGGCGCTCGAAAGGAACGCGATCATAAACGAAGAGTACATCATTTACTCGACGCGGACATGATCAAGGAAGCGCGATACCCTAATTGGCTGGCAAACACCATTCTTGTAAAAAAAAAATGGGAATCGGAGAGTGTGTGTAGACTACACTGACCTAAACAAAGCCTGTACATAAAAAAATCATACTCCGTAGTCGTACACGTGTCATGATGATCTCGAGAAATTACGGCCTCAAGCGTCAGCCAATCACTGATTCGGCCCAAGCGGTTCTAAGCCCACCCAACTACAGTCCGCCAAGCGGACCTGAACTCTCACACCATGTTAGGCCCACACGTCTCACAACTATCCTCAATGCCCGTAAGCCCTCTTCAGGCAAATATCTCGAGGATCAGCTTCGGACGGGCAACTACAGCTGCTCTCTGCTTCCAACTAAGAAGCAAACACCAAAGTATCTTCCACACAAGGAAACTCCCTTGTACGGATTGCTTTTGGATTGGGAACCATCCCTCGCGTATCTAGGTGCACAGAGCTAACATGGAACTTCCCTTCTACAGCACAACTCCTAATTAGGGAGGGATCTCCACGAAGATCTCCTTCCTAAACTACGTCTGCGATGGCCTGGTAAAACCGAGACTCCTTGCACTATAAATAAGACATGAGGTTGGTAAGCTAAGGTACACTACAAATTTCATGTTACAGCATTACACATTCTTCAAAGCCCTGTCTGACTTTAACATCAGAGTGTCATCGGCCATCCCACGGTGGTCTGTGATTTACGTGCGTTACTTGTGTAGGTCGGCAGGACTAGGTCAAAGCAGGGAGCGAAAAAAGATTGCTTATTATACAAGCAAGTTTCTTAAAGCCGCCACTTTCCTCGACCAGTGAGTTTTGTTTACTTAATTATGGTTTAACAGGCATGGATTCTCTATGAGGAGGACAAGTTGATGGACTTGGTGGATCAGAGCTTAGACCCTAATGACTACAGAACAGCTGATCTTAAGAAAATTCTAGAGATCGCTTTGTTATGTGCACAGTCTTCAGTTGTTTCTAGGCCTACGATGTCTGAAGTAATTGTTTTGCTGCTGACCAAAGGATCGTAGGAGTTCAAGCCAACCAGACCCATCTTTATTGGTGCTAATAAGAGGGTTCTTGGAGATACATCCACATCTACTGGCTCATCCGCATCTGCTTGTTACTGAAAATTCAGGTCATTGATACTTTTAGTTTGCAAAACTGTATACCATGTCTGACTTGTGATCATTCGAGTTTGAGCCATGCATAATGCCATGCTCTGTATTTCTATGCGTAAAAACACTTAAACTTTGATGATTGTGGATATGTATTATTTCAATCAAGAGTGAAGGTCCTTTCCATTTTGTCCAATGTGATGCAACCTCAGTGTAGTGGAAGTACATTGTGCACCTTGGCAGACTCTAGTCCTATGTATTAGATGACTTAAAACTTCATTATGACACCTCCTCAACTCAATTTGCAACTTTAATATATATTTCCTAATTCTTATGACTTGCAACTTTTTACAAGTAACAGCAGTGGTCCTTGCAGGCGGTGTTCAGAAATGAAGCTATGAGGAGGTTACTTGAGTTGAGGTATGTTTGTTAAACATGTTAAGCCCATTTATGATCAAGAGTTATATATATATATATCAATATTACAGGTCTTTTCATTAAACAGCTACTGTGGATGACTCAACAAAAGGACAACTAAATATGTGGATGGATAGGTAGGTGCAAGAAACATTTTTCTTTTTATTTCAGACACTAAATTATTATAGTTAGCAAACCGCAACTAACAAATATTTTCTCCACAATGAGATTGTCACTATGAATCCTACTTTTGTAGTGTCGAATTATGAAAACCAGATTTCAATTCAAAACTGATTGATATCATATTAAAATGGTGGTGTTCAGAATGTTATCATTGTCTTCTAGCAAGCAAAATCTCAACTATATGGTCCTTAATTACCATTTCACATTAGTACTAAGCTGACGTAGTTGCACTAATACAGCGAATCTTTTTAACCACAACGAAGATCCGTCCGTCCACCCACTTGAATTATTACAATGAATAATCTATCATTGTGACAGATGATTATAGGACAGATGAACTAGTCCTTTTCCACGTACCACCAGCTTTAATTGTATATCTTTGCTTCCTTGGCAGAATCTTAGGAAAAAACAACATAAGCCGATTGATTATACTAACAAGATGGATCAACCAATATTAATATTGTTTTCGCATGACAAAACAATTACAAGGTATGATGTCGACTAGATACCAAATCTGATTTTTCTTTTTTTCATAAAGTCATTATGTTACCTTCCAAGTTGTGTAAACAATATTACTGACAAGACAAAGTAAGTATTGAGTAAAATCACATCCTTTTGTGAAGCAAATCTACATGATTTTGTTTCTAGAATCTGGTTTGAAATGTTTATACTCATAATGTGAAGTAAGACCAAACAGGAAAGTAGATATGAGCATGCTGCATGCCATCACAACTTATATAAACTAAATGTGGTTACACAATGTTTGTCCGGCAATAGATGCCAAATGGTGTGCCTCTTGGTTAAAGAGTTCTAGGAATAAAATTACAAGACCAACTAGAAAGACTTGAAAGAAGTGACTAAATGCTACAAACTATAGGTCGCCACATCCACCTCGAGTTTGTGCGTTGGTCCTCCATTTTTATTGCAAAAGAGAGTGCAGGTTCCCAAAATCACCTAGAAGCAGACCCATTGTCCACTGTCTCGCCTGGATGAGTAGCAAAGCGGCTTCAACGGCAAAACATTTGGCCATTGTATTGTCTGTAACTCGGCCTGAGATCGTGTCAGTCAATCTTGCACGCACCCTCCCAAAAGCGTCTACCGCAACAACACCAAAAGCTCCCTGCTGTGAGAATGCAAAGAAACAAGCATCATAAGAAACAAACATTATCTCAGGGGAAAGAATAGAGGGTGTGGGTCTAGAAGTAGTGTTAAGTCTGTGATTATCGCTCTAAGTTGTTCATGGATGGTGTGCAATCTGGCCATTTGGTCTGCAGATAGTGGTTCAGAGGAAGGATTGATCATGGGGGCAAGATTGGTGGTATGAATAGGATTGGCGCAAGCTACTGTTTCAAGGACCTGGTGCAATGATGTGGTTCGGTCGTTTGCATGCAAGATTGATGGGTTAATGAACCATTGTTTGTATCATGCTTACCATGTGCGGTTTGTGATGTGAAGAAAGGTCCTAATGGAGAACTTTATGTTTCGAAAGATAATCTTGTTCCGAGTATGCCAGATAGAAAAAACCATTGCAACAAATTGAGATAGCATCTCTTCTTTGACAAGGGGGTGAGCCCCGACCGTTTTCCAAAGGAAGTTAAGCAAATGACAAACCGATTGGTCGAGGGGTTTGTACTTTCCCAATTAATTGGTAGTTGGGAGAGAACCCAAAGTCTTTGAATAACAGGACATGGAAAAGAAAAAAAAAAAAAAAAAAAAAAAAAAAGAAGATGACAAATGTCCTCTTGTGGTTATGGCAAAAGACGCATCTATTATCCACCGAAACATGAATTCGCGACAAATTAGATAGAATTGGCAACAAGTCACGGGAGACCTTCCATAATAGCATTAGACGGGGCTTTGATTCTCCATAGTTGTCTTGGGATTTTAGGAAGGAGGTGGGAGTTATGAGATTTAGAGGTGGAGGTTTACTAGTTAGAAAGTACAAAAGCCTTGGTGGCACTCTTTACAAAGAAAAAGTCCATGTTTGTCGAAGGTCCATATCAAGTTGTCTGGAGAAGTGGATGGTCAGATGACAATATCCATGATGTCCTTTGCCACAGGTTGTGGAAATAAGGATGTACTGAGATTGTTGTTCCAATGGGGTCGCTAATTAGAGTCCTAGATCCAGAGATCTTGGTTTGATGAAATGGAATCTACTTGGGTCGGTAGAAGTTCACAATCAACTAATAGAAATCCTGGTTTAACCCAATAGTCTCTCCATAAATCGATGTCATTTCCTGACCGAACTTGCCAAATGAGGTGAATCTTCATTTTGGTGAGGGTTGTAAGGCTACCTCTCCAAGCAAAAGAGGCAGTGTTCGGGGATTTAGAGAGTTAAAAGATGCTTTTATTGTGGAAGTATATTGCTTTAAGCTACGCAATACAGGGGTTAAGTGGATTGACAATGATTTGCCAAACATGTTTGGCCTTGAGCGCCATTCTTGAGCCTGGTTGGGGGAATATTGAGTCCACCCAGATGGCGAGGAATTGTGATTTGATCCCAGGTGCATAGATGTTTTGCTTTCTCATTTTCGTACCATTCCATCAGAAATTACAAGCTAGGTTGTCAATCTGAGTAGTGTCAAAATATGGTAGAAGAAAAGTTTGCATGTTGTAAACCGGGATGGAGTGGATAACCGATTTAATCATGATTGTCTTCCTTGCTTGAGACAGAACCTTAGCTTTCTAAGAGGAGAGTTTGTTATTGATTTTTTCCACCAAAGATTGGAAGTCTAAGGCTTTCTTTTTTGAAAGAAGAAGAGGGGAACCCAGGTATTTGTCCTTTGGGTTATATATCTTTGAGCCCAGGATTCGATTAATCATTTTAGTATGCTTGGGGTGGACACTAGAGCTTTAAAAAATAGACAATTTGTCATAATTCACTGCTTGTCCTGAGGCGTCACAATAATCCGTTAGGATATCCTTTATAAAGTGATCCTTTGCAAGTGAAGTTCTACAAAAAAGTAATAAGTCATCTGCATATAAGAAGTGGATGATTGAGGGCGAGTGGCGCCAAAGTTGAATGCCTCTAACATTCCCATTTGATTTTGCTTGAGCTAATAAACGGGAAAGTGTTTCTGCAACGATGATGAAATTGTATGGAGACAGGGGGTCTCATTGTCGAATACATCTTGTAGGTTTGATAGGATCGAGGGGGAACCATTGAGCATTACCTTAAAAGAGGTAGTCGATATGCATTGCTCAATAAGTTTGATCCAGTTATCAGCAAAACTCAGCTTTTTGAGGATTTGAAGGAGAAAAGACCATTCCACGCAGTCGTGTGCTTTGGACATATCAGTCTTGATTGTCATCCACCTTTGCTTCTTTTTGCGACAGTGCTTCATTTGGAAGAAAACTTCATGTGCAAGATTTACATTATCTGAGATGGATCCACATTTAAGAAAAGCTCATTGATTCAAGGAGATGATATTATCAAGCAAAGGCTTTAGTCGGTTTGTAAGGATCTTTGAAATAATCTTATAAATAACATTTCAGAGACCAATGGGATGAAATTTGTCAGGAGTAGATAGGTTTGACACTTTAGGAATCAAGGATAAGAATGTTTCATTGAGCTTGGGGTTCAAAGACCGGGTCTGAAAAAAGTTTGTGACAACTTCCAGAACATCCTTCTTGACAACGTCCCAATAGTGTTGAAAGAATAAGGCATGAGCTTTGTGGGCCCGAAGCTTTGTGGTTGCCCACGGTAAAGACTGTAGATCGAATTTCTTTTTCATCCGGTATCTTAAGAAGTGATTCATTTTCAGTTTTCGAGATAACCGGAGTGAATAGAGATAGGATGTCTTGATTGGGGTCAGGGTGTACCGATTGGAAAATCTCATTAAAATACCCATTAAGAATCTGACCAATCAAAGATCGGGAGGAGTGCCAATTGTTGGAAGAGTCTTTGAGCCTAAGAATCTGGTTTCTTTTTCGGCAGAGCAGGGATGAAAGATGGAAGCGGGTATTTTTATTCCCATCTTGGAGCCAAGACTCCCTCGATTTGTTTTTCCAAAACAGCTCATGTCTGTAGTAGAGCTCGGAGAGTCGATCCTCGAGGACAGAGATGGTCGAGGCATTATTGGAAAAAAGGAGGAGCATTTTGGAGATTGTCCAAATCAGTGAGAGTATCGATGATATTTTGGTCAATGTTCTTGAAAATATCTTTGTTTCACCTAGACAACTGATAGCTAAGTTTTTTTGTTTTGGCATTGAAATTATTAGCAGGGTGGGAAAGGTGAATGGAGTCCCAAGAAGATTGCACCGGGAGTGAATTTAGTCTACACTCTTATTATTACTTTAGATGCGTTTTTATTCAGCGTGACAGGATGTACAATGGTGAATCTTACTTGAGATTAATATTTCAGAAAATCAAATATGGTTACAATGTAGGAGTAAATAATGCATTGTCTTATATAAGTCATGAAGAAGATAAGCTAACTAAATCACAAAGAATCTATATATCCAAAACCATATCTATTGTTGATTGACTTGCCAATAAGTGACAGTCATTGTTCTCTAAAGTCACAATTACAGAGATTAAGTGGTTTTTTTTTTGTTTTTTTTTATTTTAAATATGAAGTATTTTTATCACAAGAGCTTTACGATATGATACACCAAATCTTTTGCAAATTGACATCTAGATTGAGATATTTATATTTTGATAGTTTTGAAGAAAGATAGATGCTAACCTCTTTTACTAATAAAGGTTTGGCTGTCCTTAAAACCCTGACAGCTTTCCTCCACAAAGTGAAAGAACGTAAGGCATGGAAGAATAGTTAGTAAAAAATTGTAAAGCACTACATGAAATCTTGTGAGAAGTCTTTGATTGCCTTTGCTCATCAATTAGAACAATATGCAATCTACATAATTGACATACTTCCCCACACATGTATAGGCAATGACTTGTAAATGAAATCAAAGCAAAGCAAAGCAAAAAGGGCCTGGTTCCACTACAAGGGATAAGGTGATCTAATGAAATTTTCTCATCATCATGTTTTCAATAGTTTACTAGGTTCCCATAGATATAACTTTGTAGACAAATTAACACTCCCCAAAAAAAGAATGATATGGTTACCCTTTTAAAGGTTGAGTAAGGTCATGTCATCAATTTACATTATTTTACTATGATAGAATAGAAGGAAAGGCAACACACACTCTCTCTCTCTCACACACACACACCCCAAAATACAATACAAGGTCCAACAGGTTAAAAGTTTAGTCTAGTCCTACACCATCATTGCCTTAAAAAAGATGGATTTAACAAGCTATATAGGATAAGGGAGGGACCATTATTGGTTGAATCAAAGGAAAGCAAATTGGAGATAAAGTGTGATTGATATTGGACTGAAAAATAGAGGAAGGCAGCTCATATTGTGAGCGTGAGAGATAGGAGAAAAAATAAAACGCTCTCAACTTGATTTTGCCCACCTCTTTGGGAGCAATAGTATGGTAGGGTGCATGATCCAACAAATAAATGATTTTTCATATAAAAAGATAATAAATGAAAACTTTCATGAATGGTCAGGGCAAAAGAAATCATTGATCATGTTTTGTCAAATTGTTCTAAAGTAGGGCCATAAGACCCACCCCCCCCTCTCTCTCTCTCTCTCTCTCTCTACTCACTATTCCCAAATGTCCAAAAACTCTTTTGTCCTCAAAATAATGGAAGAAGAATCGAGTGAGTGGTGCCCATCACAATCAAACTCAGTATCTAGACTATGAGGCAAATCAGAAACCAATTCACGAGGACAATTCCAAGGGCATCCATCCTTACTAGCCAACTCTCGAAAACAATGTCTTTAGATACAAATTCAGGGCGGACCTACTAATGGCTAAAGAAGGCAGTTCAAAATATTTTTAATAAATATTTAGTATAAAAAAAATTCATTTATAATGTATAATACAATATAATTATTCATTCAATTATTTACATGTTTATGTTAGTGTAGTGGTTGAAAGCTTAGCATTTTTAGTAAATGACATGAGTTCAATGCAATTTTGTTAATAATTGCAAACATTAAAAAAAAATTTAATTCCATTTTTCTAATGAAATTGTATTAGGATCTTATTATGTTCGCAAATTTTAGATTTTTTAAGCTTCAACCATATACTTTTCCTCAGGGACGGAGCCACTAGGGGGCAAGTGGGGGCAAACTGACTTTTTTTTTTTTTTTTTGTATGTTATGGTCACCCTTGCAATGCTGACTAGTAGTCCGTCCTGTCGTCCCCAGTGACCCTTTTTTTTGTTCTTTCTATTATGGTCATATTTGCAATGCCGACTAGTTCTCCCCGCCCCACCTCTTCCTCTATCTGTTTTCCCTCCTCGCTCCCCCCGTTTCCCCTTTTCTGCTCCCTCTCTTTGATTACTGCGACACCAGCAAATGCCACACCTCCTACTATCTTCCTCTCCCTCTCCCTCCCTTTTTGCTTAATTTAGTTCTTTTTCCCACCATCACAATCAACAACACCAACATTTCTTTCCTGCTTTGAGGAAGAAGAATGTTTTAAAAAATGTATTTTCTCGAGATCTAGTTTTGTCTTTTATTCATAGGATTTTTCTTGAGATACATGAAAATTTTGATCCATTCATTTTTCCTCAAGATACATATTTGTATCTCAAGGTTCTTCTGTGAGTTATTGTTTGAAAGGCATGAGCCTTTTGAAAATCAATACACGTTGACTGCTAGTCTTGGGGGAGATTGCAATAGTGATTAATGATGGGGTAACCTCTAATATCTATTTATGATAGGTGGAAAATCGCAAATAATTCAAATTTTTTTTGTCCACATCTAATTTTACATTTGAAATTATTTTTTGCTACTTAACTTTAAGTCTAGGGAACCATGTTTGGTGGCCATTTTTTGGTCAGTTTTGGTTTTTTTACACTTTTTACCATTCTCTTTAAAACACAACCACAAACACCATTCATAAAATGAGTAAAAATATCAAAAAAAAATCCCAAAATGACCTAAAAGTGGCCAACAAATATGGCTCCCTAGAATTGTTGCTTAACTTTATATACTAATTTAATTTTCTTTCATATATTTATCTTTTGTGCTTCTACAAAGTAGCTTGTTGGACTCACTGTCTTCCCTATAGGTTAGATTAAGTTTTGTTTAGCAATTGGTGTTTTGAATAGTTATTTATGTATTATTCGAATTAATTTTTTTTGTTAAAGTAATTAATTATTATATTATCATTAATTAACTATACTCATCACTTCGCCCCCCTTCAACAAAAATCCTGGCTCCGTCACTGCTTATCCTAATTATTTTATGATTTTAGCTATATATTCTAGTTATTACGCTCATTTGACTTTGCTAAGATTATCGAAATTGTGACATTATTTTGAATTAATTGGACTACACTGGATTCAATTTAGTATATGCAATGTACTTTTGATAGTTGTATTTTTTTTATTAGTTACTACCTCGAGTAAAAAAAATAAAATTTGATCCGCCCTTGATATCTACTATTGTCAACTAATAATTATTTGTCATTCAGCCCTTTTAACTAAAATCCTGAGTCCACCACTGAATGTATTTATTTATTATTATTTCAAGGGTGAGTTGGGTTTTTAGTGAATCTCGCACTCAACTAAATAATCCTTCGAGCGAAACGTGTACCAGCTGAGTTGGTAAAAGTGTGGTGGATGAAATCCCACGTCACGAATTTAAACCCGACCAGTGGCATGGGGTAGAGAGGGTTATGGGTTAAAAAAAAAACCTTTCGAGGGGTTCAACTTGTAATAACATTAGTTCCACCCGCCACAGGCTGGTACCCCATTGGCTCTTTAGCTATAGATTCGTTATTGTCTAAACTTGCATGATTGATGACATTGATAGTTAAAATTAGATGGATGGAGGGCAAGTAGATAAACAGAGTTTAATTACCAAGGATCTTCAAAAGACATGATAACTGCAACTACTGGTTACAAATGAGCCTTGCTTCAGCAGTTCAACTTGAATGGCTTTAATTTAATTAAGCTCATCAAAGAATTATACAAGTCACATCTCATGATCTTTTAAGCACCAATGCGAGTGTTTTACAAGTTCCTTAAACAATATTATGAACTCACTTTTTCTTTTTAGAATGTTTTTGGCCCTATAAAATTTTCGTACACACAGACATTACTAACCATACTATAAGATGTGAGCCCTTCTAGGCGGTGAGGAAACGGGTGAGGGAGGGGGTGTGACCACTCATTCTCCTCGAGATTCATGAAGGCACGCATCTCCCCCTCCCTGACCCCTTTCCTCGCCATTTAGAACTAGCGATAAGATGTTTATATATAAACTAACCTCTAATTTTTTGAAATTTTAATGTTGTTTAAAAAAGGTGTGTTGAGTTGCTTAGAGATGAAACTCGAGGTTTTTTTTTTTTTGTTTTTGTCTATATTAGTGGGTCTTTCTATTCTAGGCAAAAAAAAAAGGGTTAACAACCCTATAAATATAGTTTATCCAATTCTTTTGTTCATCACAAAGTAGGGGTGGGCATCCCATCCCGCGATCCCGTTCCCGTCCCGATCCCGTCTCGTCCCGTCCCGATTTTTTCGGGTCTTAATGAGATTGAATAATTTCATCCCGATCCCGTCCCGTCCCGATCTAGAATGGGATGGGATGGGATGGAGATTTTCAATCCCGCCAATCCCGTCCCGTCCCGAACTAATTTATTAATATTAATTATTAATATTTTTATTTAATTATTTATTTTAGATTTGTTTTAATAGTATAACTTTTACTCTATTTTGTAGGGGCATTTTGTATATATTCTCTGCACGTATCATATTTATTATTTTTATCCAACTTTTACTCTATTTTGTAGGCATTTCAACATCTCTGATCCCTCTTCTAAAAGCCAAGTCCCAAGAGCTGGAGTTGTTGTGCATACCCAGTAAAGTTCAGAAATATTACCTGCCCTCCTAGTAGAGATGTTAAAATGGCCCTAAACTCTGGAGTTGGAAGAGCCCTTTGAGCCCCACAAGAAATCTCTGTAGATCTTTTCAATTACATTGGCTAAAGAAACAAGCATAGAAATAATGGACATCATGTCAACTGGAATACTAGCAATAGTGTTTTTTTAGAGTCAGTCTGCTAGCCTTAGAAATGTAAGTTCTCTTCCAAAATGCTAGCCTATTGTTAATTCTATCAACCGCATCTTCCCACACTTGCCTGAAATTTTGCCCTTAAAGGAAGACCAAAATACTGACAGGGGAGGGTTCCAACTTTGCAATTTGGAATGTCAACTAAGTCAGCCAGACTATTCACTTCCCCAACTGAATAAATAACAGACTCATTTTTTACACGGCTCTTGTCGTATCTTCAAATTTTTTGGATGCCGCTGATCCCGTCCCGTCCCGTCCCGATCCCGTTTGGGATGGGACGAGGTCGAGATGGGGTTTTTTCCATCCCGTCCCGTCCCAATCCCGTATGAACGGGATGGAATAGGGATGGGTATATCTCGTCTCATCCCGTCCCGTGCCCACCCCTATCACAAAGTAGACAATCAGGGTTAAAATATCAAAATTTGGGGTTGTTCAAAGTAGGTGTAATGCACTTTTCAAATGGCAATTTCAGACATCTTTAGTTGATCATCCAAAGTTCAACACTCTTTTTTTTTTTCTTTTGAACACGACTTTGATTTCTTTTGAGCACTAATAAAGAGTTAAAATAACTGTTATCATGTATTTGATTGCCAAAAAATAAAAATTATCATAAACAAAGTAATTCAAAGGGTATTAATAGAAATGCTTCAGTCGATACAATGAGTGCCCAAACTAGAGATGTTACCAACATATATGTAACTCAAACTTACACCTTTAAATGAAAAAAGAAATTACTATACAACTCTTCAAGATTCTTGCTTTCACAAAAATAGGTGAATTGCTTTGAGCAAGTTTGTCATATGAGCCAATGGTGTTATGGCCTAGTGGTTAGGGTTGTGTGGGTTTGTCCCTCACGTCCTAGCTTCGAATTCCATTTGCGACATGGTTACTTTCTAATGGGTGTTGACCTATAGGTCGTCCAGTTGATAGGTTATGAGATCCAAGTTGGCAATATCATTGTGCTACACTGAGGCAAACGGAAAATTCACTCCTTCCTGAAAGGATATTCTGAGAATATAAAAAAAAAATTTAATTAATTAATTTAATAATGGTCATAATAATCCGAACTAGTAATGTAAAAAATGGCAAAAGATAAATTTGGTCATCTTTGACAGTATTGTGCACTTAGGTACAAGCTTTTAGGTGGGATGGCCTACTAGTTTTAAGTTGTTATCTGCCATAGATATGGATATACAACCAAATGCATGGCTGTATACACACCATCCATGCATGTTTAGAAAAGCCATTTTTGGCTTATACATCGATTGTCATGATCTTAAAAAGTAAATATATAACACTTTCCCAACCCCTTTTAACTAGCTAGATTAATATGTAGTTTTGACGCAACAAGCATTTAATTAGTATGATGGCTCAATGGTTGAGCAGTGGCGGATGATATCATTAGATCACAGTCCAGCCGACAACATTGAGAGTGGAAGGAATTAAGGGATTAAAAATATATATATAAGACCTAACACTACTAAAACATTTTTTAACTCTAATCAATTCCATATCTAGTTTGATATTAGATAAAATCTAAATCAAACATAATGAACTAAGAAAAAGTAGGAGCCAAATCCTTCATTTCAGGCTTTCACTTAAGTTATAGTAGTGTGAAGATGAGTAAGTTAAATAGTTGTATCCAAAAGTTATATCAAAGGTAGTGGCCAATATGGAGACATGGAGTTGGTAAGGGGAAGGATGGTTCATGATAAGTGAACAAACAGGGGGGCCTTGCAATTTGAAGCATGTAGGTAGGTGCATGGGTGGACCACCAATGGTACTAGTTGATAGATTTGGGACTTTAGCTTTCAAAGTCGGGAATCTTGTTGGGCCCAATAACACAACCATATGTCTCCTACTCACTTTTCAATTGTTCCAAATGATCCAGTGAGGGAGAGAGAGAAAACAAATGTGTGTTGTCTCATCTTTATTGCTTATAGCAAAGCAGAAAATTATGAGAGAAGCCCCACTATTCTCCTGGCTCTAATTCATGCCATGGGTGTGTAAAATAGGGTTTCCATCTCTTGTACCTTGCTAGAAGAATGGAAAGAAAATTTGAGTGTTCATTGAATCCTAGAATCCATAGCAGAGGTGATTATAGAGTTTGGACCCTCCTAGCCACTTCGGTTTTTATACCTTTTTTCTTAGAGATATTATATAAGATCTTAGTATAGTGTGATTTAATCAACACTCTAATACTTTATTGTAAGTATTGTATTAATACTTCAAAAAATAGCCGTTCAAACTTGTTATGGCATCCAATAAAAATTATGTTCGCCTTTCAAAAAAAATTGCAATACTTTGCCAACATGTGCTAGCTTATTTGGTAAGAGTTGCAATGGATCGTATCAGTAGTCCAAGAAACGTTGTCAAAGGCAATAAATGATTTTGGGGTCCAATATGAACTTCGATCGCACTTAAAAATGGTTTTCAAATCTTCGATTTTTCATAACATGGGACTTACTATTTGGACAAATACCAATAAAACAATACCAAATAAATCATCTAAAACAATAATAAACGAGACACCAAGATTTACGTGGAAAACCCTTTAATGTGAAGGAAAAAACCACGGGGCAAATCCGAGAGAATCCACTAATCAAATAAGAAGAAGTACAATAACTTCTCAAGCTTTTTGCCTAAAACTTGAGTAATACAATGAGTAAATAACACGGGTTACCTCACAGCAAATTAACTCAAAAGTTCCTTCAACTTCTTCTACCAAATCAATCGACAAAACTAAGTCAATATCGCAGCCACGCATCACACTTTGTCGCACAAAATCGCGCTCAAAGAATCAGACACAAAGTCACCGTCCACGCGCACACAGCCGCACCAAACACCAAAGAAAATACTATGTTCTCTGTTGTTTATTCACGTAGCAGCTTCTCTGAAAACACTATAAATAAAACTCTGTTTTATGCACCTATTTATACTTGTTTGCAGCCGCCCAACATCGCCTCAAATAGAAATTTGTTTCTATTTAATTAACCAGTTACCAACTCATTCCTTATTCAAAACAAAAACTATGTTTTTGTTTCTTATTGAAAACATTTTTCCTTATTCAACCAAACTTGAAATTATGTTTGATTAATTACCAAAGTTGGATCCACCCTAATGGGCTGGATCTCAACAAATCTCCCCCTCCAGACCATTAGGGAAGAATCGCCGCCTAATCATATTAGGCCATTCCAATGAGTTCTCTCAGAACTCATGTTTTCCTTTTGGAACTACTTTTGTCATCATGTCGGAAGGATTTTCACTAGTATGAATCTTTGCAACCTAGAAACAATTTTTCTCAAGCACATCACATATCCAGTGGTAACGTGTATCAATATGTTTGGTAAGTCCATGGTATATGGCATTCTTACTCAACTCAATAGCACTCTGACTATCACAATGCACTACATACTTATTATGATTCACACCCAGCTCCTTGAGCAATCTTTTCAACCATAACATTTCCTTCCCTGCTTCATTAATGGCAATATACTCAACTTCAGTAGTTGACAAAGCAACACACTTTTGCAATCTAGACTGCCAAGCTACAGCTCCCCCCTACAAAAGTGAAAACATAACCTGAAGTCGACCTCTTTTTGTCAAAATCACCTGCAAAATCTGCATCTGTGTACCCTTCTAACACAGCTCCTGAATTACCAAAGCTTAAACAAAGCTTTGAAGTACCTTTCAAATATCTCATAGTCCATTTAACTGCAGCCCAATGTTCTTTTCCTGAATTTTCTGAATACCTACTCACAACACCGACTGCTTGAGCAATATCTGGTCATGTACAAACCATAGCATACATTAAACACCCTACAGCAGAGGAGTATGAAATACCTGACATATGTTTTTTTTCTTCATCAGTACGAGGAGATAACTTGGCATTTAACTTGAAGTGATTAGCAAGTGGAGTACTCACCGGCTTAGCATCATTCATGTTGAACCTTTCAAATACTTTTTCAACATACTTTTCTTGTGACAACCACAACTTCTTAATTTTTATGTCACGTGTAATCTTCATCCCTTGGATGTGTTGAGCTGGCCCCAAGTTTTTCATATCAAAAGAGCTAAACAAATATTTTTTTCAACCTGCCAATCATATTAACATTTTTTTCCAACAATTAGCATATCATCAACATAAATCAAGAGAATAATGAAGCTATCAGGCGAAAAATATCTGACATAAACACAATGGTCTAGAAGTGTTCTCTTGTAGCCATGTCCTACCATAAAGAAGTCAAACTTCTTATACCACTGTCTCGGAGCTCGTTTCAATCCAGCCAAAGAAGAAGAGGCAGCCCAGATCTCGGAGCTCGTTTCAATATGCGGATTATCTTTCCCTCTCCACACTCTTTCTAGAATGTCACCATCTAAAGGAAATGAAAGAGACCTGTTGATGAGATGACAAGTTGTACTAGCAGCTTCAGACCAGAACTCTTTTGGCAATTTAGTCATGCGAAGCATGCATCTCACATTTTCTACAATAGTCCGGTTCATTCCTTCTGCTACCCCATTATGCTGTGGAGTGCCAGGAACTGTCTTTTCATGTTGTATACCAAGCTTACTACAATAAGCTTTAAATTCTTTTGATGTGTATTCGCCACCATTATCACTGCGGATAATATATTCACACATTTCTTGATGCATCACCAATAAATGTCAAGAAATATCTACTACCACCAAGAGAATCTACTTCAATGGGACCACAAACATCAGTGTAAACCAAATCTAACAAACCATATTTTCTTTTTGATGATCTACGAAATGCAACTCTATGATGTTTACCAAATAAACAATAATCACAGGGGTTAAGAGGAGTACCTTTCAAGGAGGAAATTAATTTATTCTTTTCTGAGAGTTTCATATCTTTCTCACTCATGTGTGCAAGTCGCCTATGCCACAAGTTTGTAAAAAAACCATCTTCAGCTGCATTCAAACCAGTCTTACACAATTTCACCCGAGTCTTTTATAATGTGCAACACGCCTTACCCTTTGCCACAACAAGTGAACCTTTGGTAAGCTTCCATGCACCATTACCAAAATAATTAATATATCATTGTTTATCCAAAATAAGTCTAGAAATCAGGTTCATACGAAGATCGGGAACATGACGTACATCTTTCAAAGTCAGCGTGCACCCCGTATTAGTTTGGACACACACATCACCTATTCCCACTATTTTAGAGTTGCTAGTGTTTCCCATCTTCACACTGCCAAAATCTCTTGCTCTATAAGTAGTGAAATAGTTTTTTCCTTGGGGTTGCATGATAAGTGCACCAGTGTCAATAATCCATTCGCTTCCTTCATTTGCAACATGCAAACATTCATCTTCGCCATACAAAAGAGCCACGGGTTCATCAGTAACAGCAGCTGTAGCTTCTTTACTATCACCATTTTTCACTTTTCCCTCTTTCAAATCTCTTTTGTAACTATAACATTGTTTTCTGAAATGGCCTGATTTACCACAATAATGACACTTAAAACTTTTATCTCTTGACTTTGATCTCCCTCTTGACTTATCACGGTTCTTATCATAACCATGATATTTCTTATATTTTTCTCTCCCCCTGTTTTCAGTCACATGTGCTTGGGAATGATCAGTACCGGCAGACTTCCTTCTAGTCTCTTCATTAAATAAACTACTGGTAACCAACTCTATGGTAAGCTGTCCATTCGGTGCCGAATTACTAACCGACACCACCAATGTTTCCCAACTATCTGGTAATGAGCTAAGAAGTAATAGTGTTTGCATTTCATCATCTAACACTATCTTCATGTTGGACAACTGATTCACCGCACTTTTCACCTCATTCAAGTGCTCAGCAATATAACTACATTCCTTGAATTTCAAGTTCACTAACTTCCTGATAAAAAATGCATTGTTTGCAGCGGTTTTCCTTTCATATAATTTCTGGAGTTTGGTCCAAAAAGCATGTGCAGACGTCTCAGCTGACACATGATGAAATACCAAATCATCTAACCATTGCCTGATGTGACCAATAGTCTTTCTGTTTAATTTCTTCCACTATTCTTCTGACATATCCTTAGGTTTAGCTGTATCTCCCTCAATTGGAGGGTACAAATCCTTACAGTATAATATGTCTTCCATCTTGGCTTTCAAAATAACATAGTTTGAGTCATTAAGGTTAATCATCCTTGTATTGTTGTTATTCTCCATGTCAATTCTCTTAATTGATAATCTCCCAACAATTGCTCTAATACCACTTTGTTGAAACAAATACCAAAAAAATAATCTAAAGCAATAATAAACGAGACACCAAGATTTCAGTGAAAACTCTTCAATGTGAAGGGAAAAACCACGGGGCAAATCTGAGAGAATCCACTAATCAAATAAGAAAACGTACAATAACTTCTCAAGCTTTTTGCCCAAAGCTTGAGTAATATAAAGAGTAAATAACACGGGTTACCTCACAGCAAATTAACCCAAAAGCCCCTTCAACTTCTTCTACCAAATCAATTGACAAAACTAAGTCGATATCGCAGCCACGCGTCACACTTTGTCGCACAAAATCGCACTCAAAGAATCAGACACAAAGTCACCGACCACGCTCACACAACCGCACCAAACACCAAAGAGAATACTATGTTCTTTGTTGCTTATTCACGCAACAGCTTCTCTGAAAACACTATAAATAAAACTCTGTTTTATGCACCTATTTATACTTGTTTGCAGCCGCCCAACATCGCCTCAAATAAAAGTTTGTTTCTATTTAATTAACCATCTGCCAACTCATTCCTTATTCAAAACAAAAACTCTGGGTTTTTTTTTTTTTTTTTTTTGGAAGTTCAAAAACTCAATTTTTTTTTCTTATTAAAAACATTTTTCCTTATTCCACCAAACTTGAAATTATGTTTAATTAATTACCAAAATTGAATTCACCCTAATGGGCTGGTTACTTGTTGTAAAATATTTCAAATCAATTAATCTGAGGTAGGTAGGGGGAAAAAACAATTAAGTCCAAACAACAATCCCCAAGATTGATGAAACACACAACATGAATGGAATCCTTGACCTTGTGCATACAAATCAATAAGAAATCCTCATTATATATATATAACCTTCTTCACGATTCTCAAACTCTAACATAGCTACCTCTTTCTTGAAGCATTTTCTCCCTCTCCATCTCTCGTATGTCCATTGTTTTTTAAAACTTACACATCCAACCATTTGTACATTCTAACACTCTCAATGGTAGTTTTAATGAGCATATGCAAATTTCAAGCAGATAGCTACTGAAGTGTCATTTGATATTGTATGTGCATCACATGGCCTACTGAAGGTTTAAAATGTAGGACAACAATTGAAGTGTTATCAATTACCTTCAACAAAATGTGCAACTGCGTATATAACTCTATACACCCACATGTACATTTGGGTGAAATGTATAAGCTCGTACATCTATTAAAAAGGATTATATGATGAACGTGAGTAAAATCTATATGTTTCACTGTACATTGCTCGTTATTGAAAATGGTCTAAGGTGACTGGTGGCACATTGAGACTTGGATGAAATATATCTACTTCTATAACGGGAATTCAAAAAGTGAATCCATACGTCCATGTGTCCTTCTAAATCTCGAAAAAGCCCTTGCCCATATTAGAAAATTCTCTGTATATCCCTGACTCTCTCTCGCTCTTTGTAATCTCTCATTCTCCTCTCCCTCTTCATTCTCCTCTTCTTCTCCACTGCCGCTGGCTCCTTTATTCATCTTCCCCTTGCCTTCTTCTCTCTCTGTTTCGCAACCACCCACGCTTTCCTCTCTCTCTGTTTTTTCGTTGTCGGCCTCCCTCACATCTCTCCCACAATCGATCGCAGCCCTCTCGATCACTTTCTCAATCATCAATCTCCCGCTAGCACACCACACCAATCGACTCCTTTCAGCATTTTCCTCCTCACCTCCTTTACTTATTAGAGTTACTATGCTTCCACCCCTAATTATTTTATAAGATAGGGTGTTAAAATTTTAAATAAATAAATAAGCGACCAATCCTTTGGGTACCTCCTTTTGATAGAAAAGGTTGGGCTCTCCAAGATTTCTCTCTTTGTTTATTAGTGTGGGGTTAACCTATAGAAGTTATTGTTGTTGTATAACTAAGCATAAAGGACACCAGCTAAGCTGGTATTAAAAGTTTAAAAGATGCTGGAAAACAACTTTGGTGAGTTATTATAAATTAGCATAGCAGGGCACTTGCAAGTTGAGTTTTTCAAAGTAAGGTCTTCCAATGAAGCAGATTTAGCTCATTTCTAGAGTATCTTGCATTTTGTGCTTATGGTATGTTGACAAAAACCTCGTTTTGCTAAAGTTTTTTGCTTCTTTCTTTCTTTACCAATTCCATTTGGTAGAGTTTTTGGTTTGTGAAGCCTCTCTTTCTCTTGTTCTTTTCTCCATGTATATATTTTTTCCAACTTAATTTGTTTTGTTTTGTGCATATTGTCACTCATCATTAAGGACTCTTTAAACTTTCCTTGCTGTCAAATTGTCTTCATCTTTAGTAGGAAACAGAGAAGTTTTGGTTTATTCCCAATTAAAACCAACCAAAGTTACAGTGGAAAAAGCTAATGTCTGCAATTTTTAAATTAAAAGATATTCCAACACCAAGAATTGTACTAGTTCAATGGTGTGCAATAAGATAAGATATTGCCTATATGGCTTAATGCAAAATGTGTTTCTCATTGAGATTACAACAAACCTTTAGGAAACAAGGGGTGTTTTGGTTTATTCCCAATTAAAACCAGCCAAAATTATTACAGTGGAAAAGCTCATGTCTGCAACATTTAAATAAAATACATTCTCCAGGCTCAGATTCTATTAAATGACAATAATGATGAAGATTAAAATAATGATTTCAAAGGGCAGAAATAAACACCAAGAATATTACTAGCTCAATGATGTGCAATAAGATAAGATATTGCCCTATGGCGTTTCTCATTGAGGTTACTGTGGTGTAACAAGAATTTCTTCTAAACGATCATTCAGAAAAGAGCCTTCTCGTCTCAACTCTCAATGCGTGTAAGGGGTAGACAATTTTCTCATCTCCATTAGAGGTTAAATCCTCTACTCCAAAGGAATTTTTTATAAATACTCTATAGTTCTCACAATGGCCAAAATACATATTGAGTCACCAAAGGTGTGAGCTCTTCTGTATCAACAGACATTGTGTTTGTATACCTAGATGTAAATGACCTCTACCATGATTTTCTAATAAGTGAACCAAAACTTTAATTTGTCTGTAAATTAATTTTTTGAATTGACTTTATGAGTCACAAAATTGGCATATGTCTAACTTCAACATTTCAGATATTTAATGTGGTTTATACTTTAAACTTTGAAAGAAAGAAAGAAAAAAATCATTAAGTTCATATAAATAATGCTAGATATTTTTTTTTTGATACTTAATCCCAATTTTATATTTGACCAAGGAAAAAACAACCTACAAAAAAATGATCTTACTTGGTTCCTGAAGATGCCGAACGCGGCATAACGGCAACGTTTATTCTTGACACTTTAGGTTTTGATTCCCAAATAGCTAGTAAATAAGGGGTATCATCGATTGTGGTTTGGTTCTAGCTCATAAATAGTTCCAATCCAATTTTTTTTTTTTTTTTTCAAAAGAATAACACCTAATTTACCACACAAAAAACTTGTAAGAAACTATGGTGTTTGGAATTTGAAATACAACAAAGCAACAATAAATATAGCATCCGCCATGTGCATGAACAATAAAAGAAATTTAGGATTTTTTTTGTTTTTGGTCATTGTTTCAATGTTTAATGACTTTCATGGGTGAGGTTTCTAACTCGACCATATTTATTTTGGTCTTTTTTTTCAATGTTTATTTTTCTACATTTATTCTCACAGTCAAAATTTAATAGATATTGAACATTTCATTTTTTATTTAATTTCCTACCTAACTGATTTAATTTTTTGGAAAATGACTTATAAGGCCTACTTTTTATAATTCTAGACCACATCATACTCTAACAATTGAAAATGTTTCAAATATCTTTTTTGTAATTAAAGACTCTTAAAAGCCACAAACCCAACCCATGATTTAAAAATAATTAGAAAAAAAAATTTGTCCATTAACTTGAGTAATCAATTTTCAAAAACAAAATCACATAATCATATCTTGACCCTTGAATCAACTCAAGACAACTCTCTCACCACCATTAGTCTTTTTTATCCATCTCTGGCCCCAACTCTCTTTGAATTAAGAAACCACGTTCAACCTTGAGTCGTTTTCAATCTCTTAAATACCACCACCACAGTGTACTCCTTTGATTTCTTCTGAACTACAAGTGATATGGTTTTTTAATATAGCTTTAATGCCCAAGATTGAAAATGCATTAGAATTTGATTTCAGTCTCTTGAAACATTATTCAGTAAAATATACCGATTTCCCTATAGACTTCCTCTATTTGAATCAGGCTATTATTAATCAAAAGTCATTCACATTCTTAAAACCAATCATAAGTTTACTTTCAGATTTTTAATTTTTTACTTCTAGATTACCCAGCAAGAATTAATAAATTGTTTTTCAGGGATATGAAACAAATTAAAAAAAATATCAAATTGAGTTAATTTTTTTTTTGCATATTTCGTTTGTTTCAATATAACTAGAATTTGAATACATAAATAACACCACGTTGGTATATTTAGGAATACGGGTATATTTATCTTTTTACATAGTCATGATTTGGGTTTGTGGCTTTTAATAGCCTTGAATTACAAAAAGTGGGTCTTTGAGGCTTTTTCAATTATTAGAGTCGTATGTGATATACAATTATAAAAAATAGGCCTTATAAGTCATTTTCCCTTAATTTTTTCATGAAGTTATGCAAGTGGAGATTTTGAAAGAGAGAAAATGGTGGATATGGGTATAACCAAAAGACCAGGTTGCCCTTGCTCCAAGGATTTTTTTGATATGAGTGTAAAATAATCAACTAAATTTGCAAGTATATGATAGTAAGTTGCTTGGAAAAATAAATTATTTAATTAAAAGTCTTAAATAAACATTTCATCTCTAAATCTAATTAATGAAAATAACTAGTGACACAATTGTCAAAAGAAAGAAGTGGTTACTCCAACCACTATTGGCTTTATATATATATATCATCCTTTCGTTTTTTTGCCATGTTTAGATCCTACATTCCTAAACCCAATCTATCAGAACCCGCAACATATCGTGTTATCCCGTCCTTAGTTCAAAAGGAACAAGCAACAAACTTAACTTTGACCCTTGAAAGCTCTTTTCAAAAGGGATTTATTTTGACCTAGCTTTGAGTCGTCTGTCCCCCGGGGTATATATATATATAGGTTAATTATGTTTAAAGTGATGTTACACAACCTCACTTATAAAGTAGACTTTAGGATTCCGAAGAGCAACTAGGGTTTTGAGACTCGACTCAAACATGTAGCCTCCATTTGGGAATGCAAGTAGAACCTAATGGTCTTTACCCTTCTTCAATTTTTTCTTTTTAAGTTACAATCCCATTCCACATCCATTTCCCCATCTCTTTCTTTCTATCATATTCTAATCTCAATCCACTTCAATCCCTAACATCTAACTTTATTTCTATTTTCGTACTTTATCCCCTAAGAGAATGAAGATGAATAACTTTTTATTCGATTTTTAAAACTTTGTTCATCTTATTTCTCCCTTTTATGGTGTATTATGTATTTGTAAACAATATATAAGTATGGTAAATCTTTACCATACAACTAGAAAACTTGAAATGTATGCACCACTGTGAACAATTGCCTCATATGCCAAAAACGACCTCTAACATGTATGTACCACTTTGTTATATATTTTTGCAAAACAAACAAAGGTTGATGGACCCTACCCAAAGCTACGCTTGTTTCATGAAAAATTATTTTTTGGAATATTTATTTTTCACAATTTAATTTTTCTAACGTTTGTTTCATGAAAAACTATAAACATTTAAAAAAAAATTATCCAAAAGAGCTTCGTGAGTGAAAAATCAACATGGCAATTTTTAATGGGAAGTTGATTTTTCAAGAATTTCCTTACTTTTTTTTTGTTCTCACCATTTCAAGTCTAGAACGACACCACCATGCCACAACTCACACATACATCACCACCGTAACGCAATGGACCAATACCATCATCATCACCACCACCATAACACAACTACCACCGCCAAGATCACTACCACTGTGACACAATCACTATCACCACTAATACATTACTACCACCATAACACAACCACATCTACCACCATTACCATGACACAACCACCGCCGCTATTGTCATGCCACAACTTACTCCCACCACCACCATTGACACTACAACCACTATCATTTTACAACTATAAAATCAACCACCACCTACCTTATTGCCACAACATGTCTTTGGTACATCTCAAATGTGCCTTAATTAATCACATTCAACAAATAAAGAGTTTTCGTTTGAGATCTCGTGAATTAGGTGAACCTAATTCCATATTTGACTCTTTAATCAATATCAATCTGAGAAGAAGTTGAGAGAAGGTTATAGGTTGACTTGAGCACAGAAGCTAAAACAATGTCAAACCCATACTATCAGTACAACATTTCCATTCTTTCTCTAAGCAAAGTCTAAAAGAAAGCTCGAGAGCAAATTATGGTTGTTTTAATTACCTATTTAACGTTTGCACCCTTCACGCTTCATCATTTAATTATATTTCTTAGCACGATCAAGTTGATTTAATTAATACATGATTATTGGCTTAAAGTAAATAAATATTAAGTTAGTTAAGCTCAAGATAGTACTATTTGACATTCTGTTTGAGATATCTTGTCATTCCTCCACGTGCATGTATGCACGTATGTCAGGTACAATGTACTTAGTGTTAGCCATTTGACATTGACTTTGAGGGAGAGAAGACTTTGAGGGAGAGAATTAGTATTTGGCTTTCCCTGTTGTTCATCTTGTATCTTGTCAATACACTTTGGCAGATGGCAAAGTTGGGGTGGGATCCCATCCTAAGATCTCCATGTTTTATCGTTTCAGAATTTTTTTTATGCAATTGGTCAATAATCTCATTTCGATCTCATATAATCTTGACCTAGAGTGAAATTAAGATGAAAATTTTCAATCTCACTCATTCCGTCACAAATTTATTTATTTAATATTTATTATTATTAATTTTAATTAAAATTACTATTTTAAAGAAAAAAATTTGAATTAAATCAAAACATCTATTACTTGAAAATTTACTTGTTTGATTTGGTACTCTTTGAGTCTTTGTTTAAAAATAAAATTTAATTAAATATTTTAGATTAAATAAAATCCACGAAAATTGATGTTTCCCCGTCCAATTTGAACATGTCATGGAATATTTTTTATATAATTTGAAAAAAAAAAACAAGGAATTAATGCATTTTAACAAGGATGAGACATGTGGCAGGAAGAAAGAAAACCACACATTGTACATGATGTGTGAGGAATGAGTCAATATTTTTTCTTTACAATCAAAAGAAACTTCTCATTAAGTCAATGTGAATAAATAAGTAATTTCCATAATTCCATAAACATACTTAAAGGCATTTTACCAACTTAAGAATCCATTTTAATTTGATGATTCTCTGTGAGAAATTCAAATAATAAATTATGGCTTCAAAAATTCAAATAGTAATGTATGGCCACCACAAATTCTTGAATCAATGTCAACCATGCTCTCAAGCTGCCGGAAAGGTAAGATATCTATTGATGCGTGTTGACCCTCAAAAATTCTTTATACAAGTTCAAATGTTAATCAACCGAAGAGAACGGGGAAGGTCGGACCAAGTAAGTTAGGGTTGGTTAACTAAATTAACCACTCAAAGCCCCGCATAGAAATGAAGGTAGCACACAATTAGTTGTGTATTTATAAAATTTCCAAGAATTGGCAAAGCTCGTGGGCACAAATCATTGGTGATGCCAAATGGCATGACGTAAAAATAACCTCAACAAGCCTTCTAAATGTTGTACTTGGTATAAAATTGACAAGTTCAATTAGTATTAGTTGGAAATAGTTGGCATCAGAGAATCCTTTTTCAAGTGAAAATTCTTCCAAGATGATAAGTCCATATGGACATAGTCTTATTCCCGAGTTTCTATGCAGGTCAACTAAAAGAATGTTCAAAATGATGATTGTTAAAAACAATCGCGTTTTAAAGACCGGATATATGTCAATGGTAGTCTAGTTGGATATTAAGGTTGTGGTGGTTTAATTCTCACGTCTTAAATTCTATACCCATCAGTGACATGTTTGTCTTTCAAAAAAAAAAAAAAAACGACCAAAATTGTTCCATAAATATGATGATTGTTATAAGACATGGAGACGAAATATTGATCAATTATGCAACCGATGACCTTTTGAGCAGTCAACCACATACAACGGTAAAACTAGCCCAATTTCTAATAAATAAATGCGACTTTCAGGTTTCCTCCTCTTCTTAGATGTTTTTTATGTAGGGTTTTGAAGGGTTCGTCTGATAAATATATCCAAATAAATCATTCTTATAAAATTCCATATAACTCAAAGTTGTACATATTTTGTGTAATTTTTGAATGAAATGAATATCGAAAAGGGAATGAAGTTGAGATGGTTTGTCCTGATAGGGTGTCTAATCTAGAAACTCATCTATATATATATATTTTTTTACCAACAGGAATTTTATTCATTCCAACTTTTCCGAGTTCCTGAATGTGATCCCGAAGTTAGAAAAGTAGAAGATATGCGAACGTCGGTCTGGTATTTTTTTGATAATTTGTGTCTAATTTTTTTTTTTTTTATTCACTATGAAGATCTTGTTGTCAGAGGTTGATACAAATATAAGGACCAGAAATTATAAATGGCTAGGAAACCAGCGAGGGGGAGGGTGTGACCGCTCACCCCCCTCGAAATGCGTGCATGCACCTTCGAGATACACAGCAATGCGAATCTCGAGGGAGTGAGTGGTAAAACCCCTCCCCCTCGCCCCTTTCCTCAACAATAAGAAAAGTTCTATAAGGACATAATTCACCTTTTTTAAAAAGATTACAACAATCTTTTTATCACCCCGCCCCCCCCCCCCCCCCCCCCTTACTATTAAATTTGTATGTGTGGATATGTGCACACATCCACTTATCCCCTGCTTGTGTGGTTGAAAACTAAAATTATATGTTCATTTATTGAGAAAACAAGACCAGCAAATCTGTGTGAAATCTTGAGAAGTAAGATGAAATCTTTGAAGATTTTCTCCTCCGTCCCCCAGTCCTAAATCATTTACTTTTCTTTTCTTCAAAGGGTGGTGGAATATTATATTAGATTAATAACAACTTATGCTCTTCTATGTTTATTGGTTCTCTTCAAAGTCTCACACCCCTATAAATGCCGAGCTCACAGTACTGAGCAAGGAAGAGTATAGTATATAAATGAAATCAAAATCTAAAGGGTGAACACGAGCTAAAGAGAGGCTAGGCTAATTGCTAAAGAGAAAAGAGAGAAGGTTGGGTATGCTGTTTGGTTTGGTTGGTACAAACTTAGCATATCTAACAGAGATAGTGAAGTAGGGGGCTCACATGGGTGCCTTTTCTGTGTGACAGCTTCTCCTTTTGGACTATTAATTCCCTCTTTTTTTCTCATCTCTCATTAAATTGAACAAACATCTCTCTCTCCCTCTCTTTTGTTTTTGTTTTCGGCTTGTTTATTGCTAGTACCTATAAAACAGACCCCCATCTTGGGTTTTTGTCTTGGTTTCTTTCAACTTCATTTTGTGAGTGTTGTTTTGGGAGGGGGGGGTGAAAACTTCTTCTTCCTTCCCCTGTTACTTGATTATTGCAATTTGCAAGTGGTTCTTTCAAACTAAGTTTCTCTATCCATCTCTATAAATTAAATCCCATCTTCCTTTCATCCTTTATCAATCCATTACATACAAAAACTTGAAAGAACCAACCAAAACCCGCCATCTTTATCTATTTATCAGTCAAACTCTCTATGGAGTTTGCTATCTTCAGCACTAAAATCAATTTTCTTGTCTTTCTATTAGCATTCTCATCCCCATCCATATTCATCCAAAGCCCAATGGATTTTGGTCCTCTGAACCTTCTCCACACCACAAACACATCATCTCTAGACTTTGGCAGAATTTACTTCAACACTCCTTCTGCAGTGCTAAGACCCCAATCTCCTGAAGAGATCTCTCACCTCCTCAGTTTCCTCTCTTCCTCCTCTTCTAGCAAAGTCACTGTAGCAGCTAAAGGTGCTGGGCACTCCATCAATGGGCAAGCACAAGCTCTTAAAGGCATTGTTATAGAGATGGATGCACTCCCACCTTCAATCAAAATACACAAGGGAGGAGATGGCAAGGGTGGTGGTGATGATAATGATGATGAAATTTCTTATGTTGATGTCAGTGCTGGTGTTCTTTGGGTTGAGCTCTTGAAGGAGACCCTGAAAGTGGGGCTTGCCCCAAGGTCATGGACTGATTATTTGTATCTCACCATTGGTGGGACTCTCTCTAATGGTGGAATCAGTGGTCAGACTTTTAAACATGGCCCTCAGATCAGTAATGTCCTCCAACTTGATGTTGTTACAGGTAAACCTCTTCCCCCTTCTCTCTCCATATATATCTTGCTTCTAATTATTTTTTCTCATGTGCTTATTTTTTCTTCTTCTTCTTTGTCTGCAGGAAAAGGAGAGCTTGTGACTTGTTCACCCACTGAAACTCCTGAGCTCTTCTATTCAGTATTAGGAGGCCTTGGCCAATTTGGAATCATTACAAGTACTAGGATCTTGCTACAAAAAGCTCCACAAAACGTAAAATTTTCCCATTGCATTTCATCTTCTCCATTTATTCTCATTGATTTGTTTATTAATATTTTGTGTGGTACAGGTGAAATGGGTGAGGGCATTCTATGATGATTTTGAGAAATTCATCAAGGACCAAGAACTACTGGTAGTTTCAATGGCAGACAAAGTAGATTATGTGGAAGGATTTATCGTGTTGAATGAGGAAGCACTTTTGAGCTCTTCAATTGCCTTTCCTGCCAATTTGAGCTCTGTTGCCCCCAAACTTTTCCCAAAAGGTTCTACTACTTCTCATCTATATTATTGTATAGAATTTGCAGTCAATGATCAACCTGACAAGCAAGACCTCGATCTCGACCAGGTAAGGAGATTAAGATGAGGATAAGATTAATCCACAGCAACCTCTATTAGTCACCAATTTTATAAATATATTAAAGGGGGGTATCCCTGGCATTTTATTTTTTTTTTTCAGGTGGTGGAGGATGTATTAGACAAATTGAGTTTCATGCCTTCAATAGTGCACAGTGTGGAGATTGTTTACTTTGATTTCCTAAACAGAGTGAGAATGGAAGAATTGTACTTGAGAGGGATTGGTTTATGGGATGTGCCTCATCCATGGCTCAACATGTTTCTTCCCAAGCCGGGGGTCACCAAATTCAGAGACTTGTTGTTGGAAACTCTTTCTTCAACAGCATTTGAAGGCCCCATCCTCATCTACCCAATTTTAAGAGACAAGTAAGAACAACATTTCATGTCCACTTCTCCACTCTCTCTAGTCATTGGAGGTTGGAAATTTGTGTGTTTCTTTCTTGCACTCTTGTGAACATGATGATGTGTGCGCTCTCTAGTCACTCGTCAGTCTCGCTAATATACATACAAAAGTGAATTGAAGATGTGTGCGCTCTCTAGAGTTTTGGAAAAAAATTAAAAAAAAAATTGAGCATCTCGAGGTGGATTTTGCTGGGGTTTATATGAAATGAAATGAATATCTGGATTTTGTTTTGTGTTTCTCACTTTTTAACTCAAAAGGCAAGCAAGTCACAGGCTTTTTAGCTGTTCCCAGGATTGCAACAACATATACATAGGATTCTATTTCTTTGCCATTCATCATTAATTGCTTGAAAATGTGTTTTTTTCTGTGGCGGTGGGGGCGTTTAGTAAGGTTATTATATTTTACTATTGTATGGGTCGGGTCAGAGCTTGGTTCAAAATTAAGGAACAAGTTGATTAGGTGTCTTAATGAATCAGTTGAGATGTTGGTAGCTTCAACTAGTCATGAATTCAATTATTTTCAAAATTGACTTTGTTTGGATTCCAAAATGACACTAGTATGTGATTTCAAGTCCCAAAGTCAATGGCCTAATCCAGCCCAAGCCTTACAAATGGTCTGAACCCAATAATCAAACATTCGTCAATCATGTTTCTATAATCCTGTCTGCGGCATGCCCATACATTTTTGTATTTTTCCTTGGGCGGCAATCCAACACTTCCTTTCAAAATAATAAATAATTTCTTTTGAGAAGGATATGAAAATGACGACACAGATGTTAACATGAACGCAGGTGGGATGCAAAGGCATCAGCAATACTGCCAGAAATAACAAGAGAAGAAGAGGTAGTGTTCGTAGTGGGGTTGCTGAGGTCAGTGAACCCAAGCACGTGCACAGAGCAGTGTCTTGAACAGTTGATCCGTCAAAACGGAAAGATAACAGAGATGGCAACAGACCCCAAAATGGGTATAGGCGCCAAACTGTACCTGCCATACTACACGAAGCAAGAACAGTGGAGGGAACATTTTGGCGGGAAATGGGAAAGATTATTGGTGCGAAAGTCGAAATATGATCCTCTCAACATACTGGCCCCTGGTCAGTCCATCTTCACAAGGAAATCCAACAACAAAAGCAAAGCCAGAGGAGGCACCAGGACTACTGACCGTCTCAGTTCCCAATGACACCTTAACAAAAAATTTTACAAGGAAGAAGACAAATAGAATGATGTTTTTTTTTTTTTTGTTGAGAAAATTTTCTTTGATGATGGGATGGGGAGGGGGTATGTATATATACTATACTGGAGAAGAGTAATACAAATACTTGCCCATCTCTGGGAGATTATTACTGGATTGTACAGTTTTTTTTTTTTGTTTTACTAATGGAGAGGGCAAATGGGGAAAAAGAATGTTGTGTCTGTTTATGGTAAAAAGAAAAAGGGTAAAAACTATGCTGCCTGCTGAGAGGGCAGTGGATTCTGTTTTTTTATTGCTTGGCTGTTCATTGGGTTTGGGTTTGGGTTTGGGTTTTTAAATAGTTGGGATCTCCCCGCTTTTAATACAGACAGAGGTTTTTAATTTATTTCAAGCTAATTATCGGAAACAACTCAACCAATAGTGAAGAAAACTGAGGATTATTTTGTTTCTTCCAGTTGCAGTTCACCTAATACAGACAGAGAGAGCAGCAGAGGTGTAAGCCATTGTTAATGTTTGTAAATTAGATAGAAAGTTTTATTTTAGGACAATGTATGGGTTTCAACTGCCATATGAGATTTTACTTACAAGCACACGCCCTCAATATGCTTCATGGTTGACAAATATTACCTGAGAAAAGGTAACTCGGAGATTTTATACGTTTTACATCAATCTTTTAATACAAGCAAAACGATCTCAAAGTTTCCAAGGTAATGGCACTTTCTGAATTGTAGCCTGAAAGCAAGAGTGTTATCTGTAATAAACTCTTTTATTCAACGGTTTTTTTTTCCACCATTGGATTGAGTTACGGGCCGGGTTTGTTTACAAACAAAAAAATAAAATACCTGTCCAGCTTACATCCCTAGATTTTAATTGTTATCTCTGTTTTGTTTTTTTTTTTTTTTTTTTTGCACAATTCCTCTCACCTCTTTGTTTGAACAACCACATAGACTTATTCCCAACTAGGCCATAAATTTGGAAAGGAAGGGAAGAACGATGGAATGTTGCATTAATGTAAAACACAACTAATTCCACTGATTCTTGCACTTTCAACATTGTATCAGACTTCGTTGACATTCTTCAGTTGCATAAAATACAAGCCAAGGAAGGATTGGGTTATGAGAACCTAAAACCCCAGTTTGCATGTTATCACGACATTCATAAACACTGCCTGGATATGTTTCAAAGACCATAACTTTGCTTTTGTTCATCCAGCTCCCACAACTCAAGATCATACATATCCAACATTGAATATAAAAGTTTCCATCATCTTCCAACCGAAGCAAAACGCATTAAGAAAATTAGGGGAAATTCTTGGTAACTACGTAAATTTCCAACTCAAAAGTATCTCATTTTCTAAGATAAAAAGAAACCACACTCGATTCCTTCTACTCATGTGTTTGAGTCCCAAGAGAACATTTTGAACTTGTTTGATTTTTTGGTGTTTCATGAAAAAATAAAACTTTTCCCCCAAAATTGACTTTTTTTGGCGTTTGATTTTTTCATGAAAAATAAAGAAAATTTTGTTTAGGCTCCCCCTCGGAAAACATTTTCCTATTCAATATTTTCACTCATCGATGACTCTGTCCTCGACTCAGAGACCCAATGTCTGAACATTCAAAACCTCGTTGAACAATTCCTCTATTTCCTCAACAATTTTTCCACAAAATAGAAATGAAAAATTATTTTTTTCCTTGGTGAAATCAAACAGTGAAAAAATTTTGAATATTTTTTTTCCATAAACTTTTTCCAAAGAAAATTTCTTCTTTAACTCCAAAAATCAAACACACCTAAGTGTGTCAAAAAATGACCTACCGTTACATCAAGACGCCATTTTATACTTGGAGGACTGCACATGAATCCATTCAAATGTAAGGGGTTGCCAACGTAACAAGTTTGATTGTCTAATCCTAATGTCTAATCTATCTTACAAATCAGAATGGTGTTTTAAGGAATTGGAAATAAAATATGAATGTTGAAAAATATATTAAGAGTTGAGATTCATTTTCTATAATGGCATGTTTGTGAATATAATACAACTATAGCAGCAAAAAAAATGAAAAAAAGTTAGTGGAATGTAAATATGGAGGAGAGAGAAAATTGTGTGTTTTTTTCTCAAAATTAAAATTGTCATAATTATTTACTTGGTTGTCAAAGTTTGGTAAACTTAGTATGGTTGGAATGCATTTTTGAAGATTTCTCCAATGATCAATACAAAATGCTAAAATTTTTAAAATATATATTTTATTGCTAAATAGCGTATGATGCATTTCATGTCGTTAGTATTTTCTAAATAAATGAGACAGGCTGATTAACTCATGAAAAAAGAAGAAGAAAAGATGAACATACATCTCAATGCACATTTAAACAAAAATCCCAAACTCGTATTTTGGCGAATTCAAGGTTTAGTGGAGAACTCACTCTCGGCAATTGAATTTTTTTCCAACTGAATGAAATTTTGACCGAGTATAACCCTTAAGTTTATATTATATATTTTTACCTTAGAATGGGCTTGCACTTCAAAACTGATTGAGGGTGAAATTGGGAATGGTGGCGAAGTTATTATATGTGTGTGTATATGTGTGTGTGTGTGTGTGTGTGTGTGTGTGTGTGGAGTAAGTGCCAACGGCACGGGAATACCCTAGACAAAAAGATGATAGACTTACCCAAACATAAAGATCTAATGATCCTAGACAATTTCTCATATTTCAATATCTCTTACACTATTTCAATTTTTCATCTTTCAATTCCTCTTAACACTCACTTACACTTCAAGTATAAATTTATTTTTATTTATTTATTTATTTACTAAATCTATTTAGATTTGTACACATAAATTTACAGTTTGGTGTTTTTGAGTATTTGACATTGTGTGCAATTTCAAATTTGTTGAGCAACTATGAAATACATTTTATATTGTAAAATGATTGGCTTTGTAATGTAACTTTTATATTTTTCAATTTATTTCTTAGGCAAAGTGAGTATGTTCATGGTGATGTAGACACAGACAGGTTGACATGTCATGAGGTTTACATAAAAAAAATCATATCGTGTCAAACATAAGAATCTAATGGATCACAAAGAGGAAGGTTGGAGAAATGATTTTTTTTTTTTTTTACTTTTATGCCCCAACCAACTCTAACCATCACACATCCAAAGGCTCAGATTGAATTTGAGTGCCGAAGGCATAGGGAATGCCCTAGTCTATATTACAAATCAGAATGGTGTTTCACTATTTGGGAGATAAAAAACAATTGATATTTACTCAAATATATGATGAATCTAACATATCACATAGAATTTAAAGCACCAAGAGATAAGTTCATCTAATGGTTGAGATTCGTTTAATCTAATGGTTGGAACTTAAAGTTAGCTTTTGTGCCTTACCTTCAATAAATCCCCAATAAGAATGGATGGATTTGATTCTCGTACCCAACATTTTGATATTTATTTATTTTTCTTCAATAGTTAATGGTGGTGATTAGGCATGTAAGTATTAATGATGAAAAGGTGATCATATTTTGACAAGTTTTTAAAAAAAAACTATACCAACAGCATGGGGAATACCCTAATCTATATTACCCCTAATTCTAGGCAGCCAGACTTTATAGCCATTTTTTTGTCAGATTTTGAGCTTTTACCCCCCCCCCCCCCCCTTTTCTATAGATAATGTTTGTGATTGTATTTTAAAGAGAATGGGTAAAAGTGTTAAAAAAAAAATCCAAGTCTGGCCAAAAAATGGTTTTAAAGCCTAGCTACCTAGACAAACTCCTATATTACAAATCATAACGATGTTTAAGGTTGGAGATAAAAGACGACTGAAATTTACCCAAACATAAAGATCTAACGATCTTAGCAATTTCTCATATTTCAATATCTCTTACGCTCTTTCAATTTCTTTTAATCATTACTTACACTCTTTCATCTCTTCCGTTTTCAATTTCTCATCTTTCAAAAATAAGTTTTGTAATACCCGCCTAATTAAATAAATATAAAAATTTTCTTATTTATTAATTATGGCATATATTGTAATCTCAATTATTTGGAAAAAGATTTTTGTTTGTCATGGCTAAATAGGATAAAGTGTGTGTATTTAGCCAAAAATTTGTAAACCCTAATGTTGATGGATTGTTACTCAATTGTATTTGGGCTTGGTTTTGGACTTTTATTTAACTAATGATTAGGGTTTTATTTTGTGAAAGAAGGTGGGTGCATTCGAAAGTTCGGTGGGGGCGAATAGCCACCCACCATATATATATATATATAAAGAAACAAAACCTTTTTTCTTCCTCCTTTTCCTTCTTCTTTTGTGCAATAGGAAGAACAAGATTGCTCTTCCTCTTACCCTTTTCGGCGGCGACGAAGGCGAGAGAAGTCGTGAGGGAGAGACTTCAAGCGAGGAAAGGGATGAGGGTGCGAGTTGATGGCTAGTTCGATCTGTGGTGTGCTATCTGTTGAGGACATGTAGAGAAGAGAAGAAGAGAAGGTTGAACAACATCAATGACAACTATTCGAAGGTTTTGCTGCAACGACCTCCTCCGCTTCGCCTCTGTGAATCTTGACCATCTCACTGAGACATTCAACATGTCGTTCTACATGACGTACTTGGCAAGATGGCCTGATTACTTCCATGTCGCTGAAGCTTCTGGAAATCGAGTCATGGGTTATATAATGGGAAAAGTTGAAGGGCAGGGTGAATCTTGGCACGGTCATGTGACTGGTGTGACTGTTGCTCCAGAGTACAGGAGGCAGCAGCTAGCCAAGAAACTCATGAACATGCTCGAGGATATTAGTGACAAGATTGATAAGGGTTATTGCGTGGATCCGTTGCGCAATCCTTTACGGTTTGCGATCTCTCCGGTGAGTTCTCTTTTACCCCTTACAGTTTGTTTTATGTGATGGTTTTGATAGTTATGTGTTGTGTGGTTAATCTACTTTGATTAAACCCCCATTTTCTTTCATCCTGATTTTGCCCTTAATTTGGTAGATTACATTGATGGGGTTTGATTACTTTGATTAATTGATTTGAATGAATGAATGGATACCCATTGTAGTTCACATTGATTTTAGGCATTTGAGGTTTTCCAGGTCATCATCATCATTAGAAAAGCATGTGATTGAGTAGGGTTTGTGTAAGACTAAGGAACACCTGAGTGTTATCATGAAGAAAATTTGGGCAAATTGTATCTCATAGGTTAGATCAGATGTTACCACATTAAGGTAGTAGGTTTTTGTGCGTTTTGGGATTTGTCAAATCCCATTGGGTTGAAATTGAAATTCATCATATGTGTCCATATGGTTTATTAAAGTTGGTTGTCAAAGTGTTGTGCCACTATCAGAAATATTTTCTCGTTAATTGTCAAAGGTTATAGATACATTGCTCCTTTGTTTGATGAAATTCCTTAATGAAATAGAAGATGGATTTGGGGAAGTTTTACAAGAATGAAATGAGTCAATTTTGCTTAGTTCCTAATGTATCTCATTGTCATATGCTCTTTTGATCATGACCTGGAAGATATTATCTTTGGAGTATTTCTTTGGACCTATTTACATAGGAAAGTATAGGTGAGTTTATATTCAGGTGGTTTGTGACTAGTACTTGTTTGAATGTATCCATTACTAAGGGGAAATAGTTTATGACTGCAAGTTCATTTGTGATTGGGGTTGAGATAGGCTATCACTTTGCATGAGGTGGATACATACATTTTTCCCTTGTTTAGAATTCATAGTTGTATTGAGAATTCTTAGTTGAGAACTTGCTCAATAAAGGTGTTTGAAGTTGTAGGCTATGACAAATCTGACTAGTGTGTCTTTATTGTTTACTTTTGGGTGTAACTTGGTTGTATCTAGTGGTGTAGTTTTGAAGTCGCGTCCGATTTGAACTGTTTGATAAAGGAATTGTTAAACTCCTCGGTGCATATGAAGCATGCTAGTGTGTCTAATAGTTGTCAAATGATTGTTGAGATACTTTTTACCAAACTAGGATACATGTGTTTATCCCTAAAATCACATTCATATGGAGAGTACTATGTGTAGTAGTGTTTGATTTTGCACTATGGTTTGTTTCGTTTTGATGTCTCGTTGATTCTATTGATGTAGGACCATTTAAGATTAATGGTGTTCCTCTGTATGTATGCATCTTGAAATGATTATGTTCTTCCAAAGGAAGGGGTGGATTTCATTATGAATGACAAAATGTCACTTGATCACCGTGTTATTATAAAGCATGATTTATGAATATGCTATGCTTTCCCGAAAGAACGGTGGATACTGTGGTTGATTTACTTATGGTTGACAAAGTGTCACCATAAAAGAGTTTTGAGTTTTAGTTGATATATTTTTTTTATGCTCTTTTCCACAACTCCGAAGAAAAAAAAATGTGAAAAGAAAAGAAATTTTTGTATACAGACTTGCTTGTATACGTGTGATATTATTATGGGTATGCAGACTTGCTTGCATATCGGTGCACCGTTTCATGTGAGTTCGGTTGTACGTGTAGTTTTAGAAAGAATATTTGTCAATGCTCGAACTTCGGATGAGATGACATGACACTCGAGGTGGCACCCCACTTGGGTCATGTACGCTCCGAGTGGCTTCGATGGCAAGGGAGGCACACTTGGGTGAGGTGTGTTCGGCACATGGAGGATAGTGCGATTGTGGAAAAGAAGCGAGATTTCTTTTTGTATATGTGCATAATTACCTTAAAGGAAGAAACTAAATGCCCATTCAACCATTGAATGAGAACTATATGTCTTCCTAAAGGTAGAAAATGTGTTTTGTTAATATTTCAATAATAGTCTAATATGATTATGATTTGTATTGTTGTTACATTTATGAGGATTGATAACTCATAAATTTTATTTGTTTGTTTCTAACCATTTTGTGCAGGATGGTAAGTCTACTAATAATTTCTGCAGATCAGATTTGCCATAGTCAACTTCTATAGCGTAAGTATTAGTAAATGCATATTATTTATTAGAATGACACTTTTGCCTCATTGAGGAACTACCTACTGGTGTGATGTTGTTGTTTGTGTTTAGCTTGATGTTTATCACGCGCGATTTTATTGATTTTGGGATGAAGATTTCTCACACCAGCTTTATTGCTGACCCAAGTGAGCTTTTGCTTCTTGGGTACATTCCTTTTGGAATGTAGCCGATTAGTCTTTCATGTTTAGAGATTTTGAGCTGCGTTACTGAAGTTTCGCTAGTGAGCTAGCCACGCCAGTCCTTTCCGGGTTAGATTTTTATTTGTTTCAGTAATTAAATCATATTTAGTTGTTGCTGCTATTTGTTTCTGTTGTTATTGAATTTTCACGTCCCGAGTTTTGGGGGAAACGGATAATCCTACGTGGATTTTAGGATTTTCGTTTTCTTTGAAAATCGGGGCGTGACAAGTTTATTCTTTTTTTTTTTACTAAATCTATTAGGGTTGAAAATTGAACCGTCAGTTCGGTTTTTCACCTAAACCGTGAATCGAACCGACTTAGGTCGATTTTGAAATTTTCAAACCGAAACCGAACTGACTAAAATCGAACCGACCGACTATTTTAAACATATTATATTATTTATATATATAATATTTATTATTTATTATATATAATATATATTATTTATTATATATATTCGGTTGGTTCGATTTGGTCGGTCAAAATCACATAGAAACCGAAAACTGAACTGACCACTTTGGTTTTGAATTTTTTTAAACCGAAACCGATCCTAACCGAATTTAAACCAAACTATCGATTTTGATTGATTCGATCGGTTTAATCGATTTGATCAGTTTTTTGTTTAGCCCTAAAATATATTTTGATTTGTACACATAAATTTATAATTTAGTGTTTTTTATTATTTGTCATTGTGTACAATTTCAAATTGTTTGGCAACTATGAAATATTGTGAAATAGTAGCTTTGTATTGTAACGTTTATGTTTTCCAATTGATTTCTTGAGCAAAGTGAATGTGTTAATGGTGGCGTAGGCACAGACAGGTTGGCATGTCATGAGGTTTACCCAAAAAAATCATATCGTGCCAACACGATGGACACAATAGTCTATCTTACAAATCAGAATGGTGTTTGGGATATGAGATAAAAGACGGTTCGAATTGAAAGCTGCGAAAGATGTTGATGGTAGAGATTCATTATCAACAATGACATGTTTGTAAATAAGTTAAAAGTAAAATGGCAAAGGAAATGAATAAAAATGTTAAAAAGATTGTGAAATGCATATGTGATGGAGAGAGAAAAATTTTGTTCTTTTAAATAAAACGGTCATAACAACTACTTAGTGGTCGAATTTTAGTAAACTTGGTATGATTAAAATGCAACCAATCATTAATAAAAATGCTTAAAGTTTTAAATATACATTTCGCACCATATGCATTTTTCCAAAAAAAAATAATTGTAATCTAATGCACTTCATGTCATAAGTATATGCAATATTAACACACGTTCAAGCAAATATCATGAACTACATATTTTGGAAAATCAAAGTTTGGAGAGGATTAATTGTGGCAATTTTAAAATGTGTTTTTTCTCCTAATTGTTTAAAATGTTAATCGAGTTCGATCTATTGCCACGACTCACCTTCTATCGGAAATACACTAGTCTAGTACAAAAAAGAAACCCATTCAAAGAAGCACCTCTTCCAATGTCACCTTAGCAGTTTTTATTGATAAGAGCTGTAAACTGGATCGTATTTGTTCAGTTTGTTTGGTTTTTTCCTTTTTCGGTAGAAAAGACCCAGCATGAGAGGAGATCCATCAAGCTCTCTGTCACTAGGAAAGCTGCCAGATAATTCTTAGGTTTACACATCAACACCCACTTAATTGTGGTGGTGGTCACTGGATGTGCTTTTGAATTTTGATCATCTAATGTGCTACAATATAGTTAATGACTTATGTTGACAAGGATGAGCTGCACCCCTAGAAAATCTCTTCATCTATATGCGTATCTTAGGAAAACAATCTCATACCCATTTATGAGCAGATCATCCAATGCATGTATAAACTTGGCTGGCCTTTTTGTTTAGGTACCTTCCTAAAAAACTGGCACAAAATTCTGATAATACAAGGATTTGCAAGGTTGAGAAAGTGACTTGTTTCAGGATATTTTGTTATGCTTAATGTATCTTATGCAAAATAATCTTCATACATGCAGAACTTACTTTGTCACTAGGATGAAAATAAAAGAGAGATTGCAAATAGAAAAATCATGCTCTACCTGCCTGAACTCAGAAAATTGCAATTTTACCTACGCTGCAGAACTTCTAGATCAGTTGTCAGGAGACAACAAATCAGAAATGATGCTGACATCTAATAACAAAACCTAAAACATATAACTTTGCTAACGGTTCGAACCCTGCAGCGGCATCTAGGGTGGGAGGGGTTAAGGGATTAAAAAAAAGTGGCTATATTTTCAAGGATATCAAAATTTAACATAAACAGCTGAGGTAAACGGACAGGAGAAACAGCCTGCAATCTCAAGCCCAAAGAGAGGTATCACACTGCTGCTTGAAATTGTGGTTTTTCTAATGCTTTTGTTGAGTTTCGAATGTACCTCCAATAACGTTAACACGCCACTAACCTTTTCCGGAGCATCTGCAGGTGGCATACCTGCATTATGTGCTTGAAGTCGTTAACTTAACAATCATGGGGAGGAAATAGATCACAGTGTTAATCTAGTAAATTTTCATTTAGGTAAAACTCACAAGCTAGTCTTCTATCACGAGACTGTCAATACACATTTCATGAAGGGGGAAGAAGCAATTGAGTTATTGGGTTCTTGATTAAAGCTCAGAGAAAAAGCCAACTCCTTTTCACTGGTCTAAAGTTTCATTTGATACCACAAAACTAATAAGACCAATTAGAAGATGAATATTTTTCCACAGATGATTTATTGCTATTACTCATTAATGACCCTCTATGTTGATGTAAGAAATTAGGATTACTCCACAACCTTTTGAATCTTAAAGAATACCCCATAACCAGTTGGTATTCGCAGAAATGCAGAAAAAGACCCCTGCCAGAAATACCTAAATACAAGTTGAATGAGGTTTAGATCATTGTAGGGGCATTTTTAATATATTTGCACATTTCACCAAAAGTATTTGGAACATTCTCGAAAACGTGCAAAAGGAGGTGGGGTTTCTAATTTATTAGGCTCCGCTTGGTACACGGTAAAATAATGCATAATGCAAAAGTTTACGGCAGTTACATAAATTTGGTGTTTGGTTAGCTTTACGGAAAACGGTTATTAGAATTTGAATTCAAGACCTTCGCATCTCCTAGTTATAAAATTTTGCAAAACTTTGCGGAACAAAATCTCCCGCATTACTTTGCGAAACTCTCATCATCTCCTCGAGTACTTTCAACTCATTCATAAACACCCCAACAATCACCACTTTCACAACTACCATCGTCGCCACTACCACGACCACCATACCATAACCATCACAACCACCACCACCACGCCACTGCCGCCGCCACCTCCACTACTACTACCACTACCATAGCATAATCACCACCGCAGCCAACTCTACCACTACCATTACCATAGCATAATCACTGCCGCCACCTCCACCACTACCACTACCACCGCCAGCCATAACCACCATAGCCACCACATCCATCACTGCCGCCACCACCACCATTTTAACAGCCACCGCCATTACCGCTACCATCATTGTCCACATTCGCAATCAACATCACCACAATCACAGCCACCATGACTATGGCACAATTACAGCTACTACCATCATCAACACCACCCACAATAATGTTCTCATTTACATTATTTTCTTTAATCAATACCAACCGTCCGTAAAGTGATGCATTACAAACTAATGCATATGCATCAATTTGCGAAATGCATCATTTTACAATGTACCAAGCGGAGCCTAAATGTAAATGTCGATTGTAAAAGGAAAAACCCAAAATAGAATCTCAAGATGGGGCAGCCATTTACTTAACTGAGTTCGTACGCATGACATACAAGAAGATTTGGAATTACAAATGGATCTGAAAAATGACATTGGCACACAAAGATACCCTACAACACATGGCAATCAAAGCCTCTAGTACCACAGCATGGAATGCCATCCCTTTGCTGCCAAAAATCCTTTCTTTCAGCACAATCCAACTCAGCGCAAATGGCAGTTCTTTTCACAGAACTCCTTTTTTAGACAAGTGAAAAGGGGTCTTCCAACACTTTAAAAGATCCATTGAAGCGGGCATCACCCAATATGAAGCATAACTCCTCAGACAGTACATCCACAAACTACTAAGCCACCCACAATGAATAAGAAGATGACAAGCACTCTCAGCATCGAGTGCGCAAAAAAGGCATACCAAAATCAATGTCCATAACTTCGTGTACCAACTCAATTTTAGAAGGGAATCTATTTCACATTGTTGTCTACATAAAGAAAGAACCCTGGACGGAATCCCTTTCTTCCAAATTAGCTTCATCAGATAAATCATGGACTGCACCAATGGGCATATGCTCTTTAGCTAAACTAGTGAAACAAGAACTCACATAAAAACCTGTGTTCATCCTCCTTCCAAACCCACTTATTATCAACTCCCACCTTAAAACTTTCCAAAACAGCAGTTAGAGTCAAACTCAAATGAATAGCCCACAAAAGGAGTAGTTCTTCTAAAGTAAAAACTCAATCCATATCATCACCAACCAAACTCTATCAACAGTCCCTGATTCCTATCACAAAGAGTGAAAATTTTGGGGCATTTATCTTTAAGAACCACATCCCCTGTCTCTACATCAGGCCAAAAACTAATTTTTCCCCCTACCCACTGTTACTTGAATCCCCTGCATAAACTCATCCTTGTAATGTAATTTGAAATGGTCCACCACATGCTCATCCCATATGAACAAAGATGCTTTGGGAGCCAGTATAAAAAAAAATATGTAACCTTTCCGAGACACTTATCTATGAAGAGAGATCAGCTGACCTATGCCTTACCGACAACTTTACCTGTGTTCACTTTTTGTGAGGGTCATCTCACTTTTTCGTGAAGGTTGTCTCACTGTATAGTTCATCTTCACTAAAGTTCAGCCAATTATATATTTCACTCAAATTCAGATCTTAAAGTTAGATTGAAATGATGGTCGATTCTTCAACTGGTGACGTTTTGCTTATGAAGTTTGGAGTCACTTATTCAATCTTTCCAGGGTCTCTGAGTTATACCTCTTTCCTGCATTGATCTCTTCAAGTCATGGAAGTGTAATGAACTGAAGGGAGGTCCAAAGGGTTGAGGATGTTTTTACCGTATGCCATTGGGTTGGGCTATGTAATGCAAGAAATGAGGAGATTTTCAAGTTAAAGTTTAGTTTCTAAAGGGTGGGCTTTGAAAATTTTCTTAGAAGTTTGAAAAGTTTGTTAAAGAGGTCTCAAATTCCTCATTTCTAAAAGTTGGAAATGTTTGTTAATATGCTTCTCGAATTCCTCATTTCTACAACCTGTAGGTCAATATTACTACTCACGTACTACAAACTTGCCATAATAAGCTTGTAATATTAGTATAGAATTGAAATTTTTCAAAGATTGTCCGATAGTATCTGTGAGTGTTGACAAGAGTATCCAACACAATACGTGTCTACGCACTTTTTTTTGTAAAAATAGTGTCATTGTTACATAGAATGACACAAAAATAAAAAGGATTTTGTTTTTTATTGAAAATGCTCACAAGAAAACTTCAAATGAGTGATAAGAAAATTAATTACAAATTACTAGAAATAGGCAAACAAATACTCAATGTACATTAACACTGGAACACTTTTACACGATTTAAGTCGAGAGTCGTGACGATTAGAGGGAGAAGTTAGAGAAGGATATCTTTCACCATAAAAGAGAAAGGGAACAGCAAATGTGGAGCTGGAAGGGGGAGAATGGGGCCTATGCCACCTTTTCAGACTGGTTAGTTAGTTTATGATCCTATTAATCAAAACATCTCGAGTAGGCAAGTGTTCCATTTCCATACCTGCTCTCCATAAAGAATTGATCTTGAGAGTGATGTCATTTCACCACACTAAAAGAGATGTAAAGTCTTAAACCATAAGCGTTGCACCGATTTTTTAATATACTTGTCATGGAAAAGTGAACGAGAACACTCCCACCACTTCCGAATTCAGCTTTCAAGATCATTGAGAGTCCTACATCCAAACACCACCATCCTCCCCACCCATGCCAAACACCATAAGCACACCATCCCAAAATTCACAAGCTTTTAATGTATAGAGAATTTAATCCACAAATCAGTTGGATAATCAGGCAAAGGAAACCTATCTCCAAAACTCCACCTTAGAATTACCTCCACATTGTATTTAGCTTGGACTGTTATCTCCAATGGGCTTTTATGCTCTTTAATGTAACGCCAAAGCCACTTCTCAAGAAGGCTTCCTTCCTCTTCTTGAAATTTCAAATCCTCTTAACCTTGAGCTTTTCCGCCAAGCACGCATTGTTACATTTCACTCCATGGAAATGTTTAGAGTCCTTCGAATCTTTTCAAATTGTGAGATATAATTTCCATCTAGTCAATAATGGACATGGGCAAATGAAACGGAGGTAGATAATAAATTGAGAATGTTGACTCATTATTAGGATGATCTCTTCTCAGAATTAACTTTCTCTTGCACTAAACTCTAGTTAGTGTAGATGTGTAAAATCATGTAATTTCGTGTCTCTTTCCCTTTGTTCACTAATTTTGGAACTTTTCAGAAAACAAATAAATGGGAATAAAGGAGAGAAGGTTTTTTAGAATAGTAGGTGCCCTTAGACAAGAGTTTTGATTCTTCCCATAATAAGCCTTTTATCCAAGTTCCGAACCATTGGACCCCACATATCTTAAGGCCTCAAGCTAGCTGCCAAAGGAAATCAAGTTTAATGTAAGGAGAGGAAATCACACCACTGCCCACAACATCCACCGTCTCTATAAGCTCTAACCTACCCCAACCCCAAACATCACACTCTTCCAGTAGTTAATCTGCAAACCAAAACAATCTGAAAGTCAATTCATTAAGGTTGGCTTTGAGAGCTTGAACTTAGAACTTATCCTTATTAATCCAGACCCAACCAAACCTTTTGTGCCAAGGCCCATTATCCTCATGAATACAAAAGAAAGCCCCACTCTCAAAACAATATATGCTTCTTCAAAGTCAAATTTACACAGCCAACCTAGTTTCTTAGTTTCCAATCTATTCATTCACCACGGAGACTATAACAACCCACTCTTGTACCGCTGGTACTGTCTCTACTTAACCATCCCGAGGTATGGAGTTGTTAGCTCAAACCAAAATTCAACAAATCGGACCCGACGATTCGTAAGTGTGGAGATGAACTTTTCTAACATTGAGGCTTTTTCAACTCAATTGACAGAAATTGTGACGGATGTTGTCACATGTTGGGGGTTTGATCTCCGCCAAAACCTTGTTAGATGATTTGTTTCAGCTCATCACCATCATCAAAGCCCATTCCTGATACTTTCAGGGTCGGCTACGCGGATTTTGATTCTCCAAGCAATGCAATCTTCCCACATATCCTCGCCTAATTTGTTTCAACTATTAAAAAAATAATTTAAACAAAAAAACTCAGAACTCTACGAGGGTGGTTAAGTAGAGACAATATTCATGGTACAAGAGTGGATCATTACAAGGACAACTGTAATCTACAACGTATCTAATTAACCTAAATCTACAACTAAACTGAAATAAGGATAATCAAATATCATATTCATCAACCGATTACAGGCAACGACCTATAGGCCCTATTTATACTAAACCTAATATGCAAATCAAACAACCTAACCCTAAATGTTATTGGAGTGCTAATCTCCACTTATTCTATTATGGGCTTACTTAGATTAACCCAATACTAAACTAAATTAAATCCTACTTTACATCATCCTCCCCGGATTGAATAAGCTCGTCCTCGAGCTTGAAGTCGAAGAAGTTCGTCGAACACAAGCAGTCGATCACAGAACACAAAGCGAAATGCGCAGGAAGTAGATGACTTCGAAACTTTCCACGATACACATTTGCTAAAAACAGTTGAACCAACTAAGAAATGGAGTAAGGTGACTCGAAGAACCATAATTTGCAATAAACCTATCAAGAAGACTCATGCGCATAAGCTTGTGCCACAAAAATTTCTAATATAATTCAATAAAAACTTCTTCACTCACTCCTACCTATGTGGGAACATCCTCTGTTTGTTGAAAAATGAGAAAGAAGTCACAGAAGTTAAATGGCTTACATTTCCAAAATTGAGTATGTGTAATGATGCCCTAACTTCCTTAAAAAGTTGGAGGGACTATGACAAATAGAATGGCTCATATTGTTTTTTTTCACATTTGTTCAAGTGCATTTTTCTCTACTATTTCTTGAAGTGTTCTCATCCTATCCTCAAATATCTTGATCACACGCTAGTACCTCTCCTCTGCCCTTGCTTCTTTTCGTTCTATCATTTCTTTTAAATCTCTCCAAAACTCCTCCCAGTCCAGCACAACTAGTGGGACCGGTACTAGTGTACCTCACAAGTCACTGGGGATGGTGGTTGTGTAAGGGAAATGGGTTCAGGTTGGGAGTAAGAGGGAACATTGGTGTGTAATGGTTGTGAATAGTAAAACGGGTTATGCGTATTAGACATCGCGGGGTAATAGATTGGCTTTGTGTTTAGACTATATTGATATTGGCATGGATATGGATAATAATGTGTACAAGTAGGGATAATAGGGGTGTGGAATTGGGAATAACATGGGTCATAATTTTTTAAGCCAGTGTGCTTTTACTATTCTGGGTTCATAGCTAGTTGCACGGACTTATCTGCACAATTGTAAAAATTCTTGGACTGGTTTGTAATTCAAGACCAGAGAGTTATTTGCAAATTCTAAGGGACTTGTGATTGTCAAATTGGATAGAGTAATGTCGGTGTACACCTGTGCAGTTAAAAAGAAGTTATAACTCCTTTATAATGTGTAACGGATGTAAAAAATATAAAGGTTAGATATAAAGGTAGGTGGTAACAGAAACTGATATTGTAACGACCCTAATTATGGCACATTATAAATTTTTAGGGTTTTATTAAAATTTGAAGTTGAGTCATATAATAACTAAATAAATAAACAAGGGGATGTCAATATAATGTTGAGCAAACCCTAATCTTGTAGGGTTTTGCCTTTAGGTTGGTTAAATAAAGATTTGAATTTTCCCAGCTGCATACAAAGTCTGTAAAAAAAATAATAATAAATAAATAAATAAAAATAAAAAAAGAGGAAGAGAAAGAACTGAAGAGTAAAAGGGAAAGGAAGAGAAGAGTAAAAGGTGAGTTTCTCGGTTCCCTAGATCAGCCTTTCTATTTTATTTCTCTTTCTTTCTGGATGACTCTTTTGTAATATGGGTTTGAGATATCATGATTTTGAGATGGAAAATTGGGTGATTCATAGTGTTACTGAGATGCAATTTGTCTGTATAGATGGAGTTGTTTATGTATTCAAGCCTTTGTGTGTTTTTGTCCGTAATCCTGCAAATTTCGTAGAGAAGAAGTATATGTGTGTTTGTGTCAGAAATCCTGCTATTTCGTAGAGAATCTAATGACTGTGTTGCTCTGCTCAACAGTACGTATTTTCATCCTGGTTTTATGCTATTTTATACTGGATTTATATGACATGCTATTTCTCAGTTATTTTTATTTATCTTAATAAAGGCATACCTGTGTTATTGAGAATTGTGAAAAGTTGAAATGCATTTTAAGGCATCGTTTCATACAAGATGATTAGGATGTGGACCATGTGGTCATGTTTCCTATGCAACACTCCATTTCTGAGTCATATTTATGACAACATCCATGCATTGAGTGCTCAGTTTACATGTCAAGATTCTATTATAAAATTTCATTTTGTTAAGGAGATATGCATGATATGTGTATACATAATTCAGCTTAAACCCGAGCCCTGTGGACTAGATATGCTCAGACCATAACTCTATTTACTTATAAAGAGAGATTTTAGTTAGTGACATAAACATGTGCAAACTTTAATATAATTTGACTCTCCTCTAGAAAGCGCATAATCTTGAGACGGTTGCCTTCTATCTTCATGTGAGGCACTTTGGACTATGAAGAGCACTAATACTATATTTGATGGCGATGTAGTTGATCTGCAGTTACTGGTGACTACCCGCTTGTGATTTTGTGTTGATATAGGGCAGTTGATGCATATACAAGCCTGATATGGTGTATTATTTTTTTTATATAAGCAATTGATATTGTTACCTGACATTTGCATGCTTGATCACTCACTATGAGTTTGAGCGTCGCTTTGTGTAAAGAATTTGTTCTTGCAAATGCTTATTTTTCCTAAAATAATGGATTGACATTGTGAAGATTTATTTATGAATGACAAAATGTCATTGGGAATGAATTCTGAAATATCAAAAATAAATGATATTGATAAGCTTTGATTCCTGAAAATTTAAATCACCTGAAATTGTATCACTTAGAACTACCATATATCTTTTTGTTTATTATTTCCCCTATCTTATAGAGAAACTAAATAACCCGTTGGTTGTCTTGCGGATGTGGGGCACCCCTTTTCTTATAGAGAATTAAAATAATTTTCGGGTTAGTCTTGCGGAAATGTGGTGGTTTTGGAAGCCTAAAATAGGCTTGATATTTATTCATAAAAAATGTGACGTGACTTTATGCGCATTGATAGCCCAAGAGTGGCTTTTGTTACTCATATAGTTAGGAGTATCCGGTGATGCATACTTGTATGTGATGTGGATGACGGAGAAGTCCTCCTTTATATGAGAGAGGCATACGGGCATGTATGTTCGGCACGAAGGTGGTGCGAATGTGGTATCATCTAAGTGATCAATCCATTAAAAATGAATAATATGCTCAAGTCAAATAATGTACGAAGATAACTGTTTTAATTAATAAATTACATCTATATTGTTTATAACCCTTTTCATGCAGGATGACCACTAATATTTCTGCAGGTCAGACTTGTCATAGTCAATATCTACAGAGTAAGTACAAGTAAATACGTATTTACTTATTAGGATTACATGATTGCCTCGTTGAGGAACTAAATTATTTGAACTGCAATTAGCCTTATACATTCGCCTCGTGGAGGAACTACCTGTTTTGTTTTGGTTATTTTGTTGTACTGTATTTTCCTGTCATGCCATGTTATTTCTCTTATTGATTTTTGGGAACGAAGAATTTCACACCAACTTAATTGCTGACCCAAGTGGGCTTTGGCTTCTTGGGTACATTCCTTTGGGAATGTAGCCGACTAGCTTGTTTCAGGATTTAGTAGTTTCGGGGGAGCTTAGAGAAGTTTGTTTCGTACGTGACAAACATTGTTGGGGAGTTACACGTTGTTCGAGAGTCTAGGTCCTTTTGTTTGTTAGGTGACAGTTTAATCTTTTGTAATAGAACTTGGAGTTTTTATTATTTATTTAGTGGGATAGATACATTCATGATTAGTTGAACTTGTCAGAGTTGGTTCTACGAGATTTAATATATTTTTCCTTCATTTTGATAGGCTTTTTAGATCAGTTGTCTTATTTCCCTTTAATCTGATAAATTTGTACATTTGATTATTTCTCGTGGATGCCAACTGTTACTTTTAGTGAATAACATTCATATCCCAAATTTTGAGAAAAACGGATAATCCCATGCGGATATTAGGATTTCGTTTTTCTTGAAAATCGGGGTGTGACAGTTATATCGCTCATATAGCGGCCGTTATGAATAAAACATTATAACTTGTAAGCGTTATAAAGTTTGTTCAATATATTAAAAAAAAACGATTCATTTTTCTTTTCTTTTTTCAGATCTAAGCAAATAAGAAAAAGAAACTAAAGAAGACGAAGACCGTGCGATCGAACCGTCAGACTGTACGATCGAACCTACGGCCTTCATGCGGGAACCTCCCTTGAACCTCCATTTCTATTTTCTGTTCCCCCACCCATTTATGGTAATCCTTGATGGAATTTTGGATTGTTTTGAAGAATTTGGGTCTATAAAATACACAAAAGATCTGTTTGATGGGTTTATAAACCTCCCTGGTCTGTTTGATGGGCAATTAGATGGGTTTATAAAATCAGCTGGTGTGGGGTTGTAGAGATATCACTAATACACAAAAAATCAGTTTGATGGAACTTTTATTTTTATTCTCTCGGTTTCCATTTGATTTCCTTATAAATACATTAAATCATAAATACTTAGTGTGGGTATAAAAATATATTTTATTATAGACCTTTATATACCGTTATATTCCTATATAATCATTTATAACTTGTAACGCTCCTAGGCCGTTATGGGTCCGTTATCCATTTTAACTGCATAGGTGTACACAGACATTTAACATGGTGCATGTAGCTACCATGTCTTCTTTCCACAAAACAAATTTCATATTTGTTCATTTTTTTCAGCAACAGCAAAGTTCCAAACCCTTTTTTTTTGCAACGGTGGAAATCGGTGTCGGCAGCGGGGATGAAAGGCAGCATTGAGATCCGATCCAATCCGTGTTGGGGGGTTGCTTCATGAACTGATTGGGGAAAAATCGGTGTTGGCAGCAGCAATGAAAGGTGGCAGCCTTGTTCAACTTCGATCAACATTCTACTCTTCAAACAAACAGGTATGTTCCTTCTAAACTCTTTCCAACCAATCAATCAATAGAACATTTCATCTCTATACCAAATAGTGTGATCTACAACTAATCTAATTAACCTAAATCTATAATTACACTAAAATAAAGATAATCAAATAAATCAATACATATTCAATTATTCATTATTCAATCAATTACAAGCAAGGGCCTATAGGCCCATTTATACTAAACCTAACTTGCAAATCAAACAACCTAACCCTAAATGCTATTGGAACCCTAATCTCCACTTATTCTATAATGGACTTACTTAGTCCCGACCAAACACTAGACTAAATTAAATCATACTTTACACCAAGTACATTGTCTAGGATTTGTCTTTCCTAATAGGATGAAGGCAATGATGTTCTTCATACACTTCAATCTTATGGCCATCACCTTAGGCAAAATCTTAGACCACTACCCCCCCCCCCATGATAGTAATCGACCTAAAGTTATCGAGACAATAAACCCCATCTTTCTTGGGCACAACCACACAAGAGTCACATATGTATGATTGAGCCTCTGTCATGAACCAACCAATTCTCCCAAAAATCCAAGCTGCTCAGGAGGCGAAGGTCCATGACTAGGATTGTAACATTGCCTCACGCTTCCAAAATTGACGACCTCGTCGACCTACTCTATCAACACTGACCCGATGAACTTCTCTCATATACCAGTATTCAACAACTTAACACTATGCTCATACATAATGTTAAATTATTTTAATCCATCCTATAGGTCGCCCCTGCCGGGAATCAAACCTTGGATGTGGGATTTGGCTCTGATACCAATTGTCATGAACCAACCAATTCTCCCAAAAGCCTGAGCTATCCAGGAGGGGAAGGTCCATGACTAAGATCATGACAGCCTCCAATCAATAAAAGGTCTTCTAAAAAATTCCTTTAACCCATACATAATATTCTAGTTCCTTCCTATAACCGATTTTCTAATGAACAGGTGCCGGTCAATTCTAGTAGCTTCAAGAAAGTGGACAACTTGATGGGGTTGGTCAAAATATAACTTCTCCAAGTAGGTCAATGGTTCCATACTGAACGATATCTTTACTTCTGCCTTGTATGTGTTTACTTCTTCCCTGTATAACAAGACTTCTAGAGAGCTCGATTATTTAATTATCATCCCTGTAGATTGAAGTGGAGCAAAAGGTTTCACAATCACATGATGAATGTAATTTTTCACGCACCCACGGAAAAAAAAAATTGTACTTGGCTTCTCTTTGACGACTATGAGATTGCTCTCGACTACATGATAAAACCATAATATTTGACATATTAAATAACTTCTTGCTATCTAAAACACACACACAAAATCAAATGCTCAAACTAGCTCTTTTATAACAAACTTGGAAAGCTAAAATGCCAGACACTGCATACCGTCTTTGTGGACAATTCCCCGTGCCTTTCCATGTCGACCATCCTGCAACAACAACAACAAAGAAACAATCAAAATGAACCAATAGTAGCAAGACACCAAACAGGAAAAAAAAAATGGACATACCTTGTACAGATTGATTTTTGTGATCTGATAGGAAACCCCAGTCCAATGGGTCTTAGCCATTTGACACCCAGTCCCCCAATCGGGAAGAAATTGAACTACTTCGAAAAGGTTTTCTTTGGCTTTGGCTGCTTCAACTCATTCGAAGGGGAAGGAGTTGTAGAAGCGCTAAGGCTTCTAATGAGGTTGAAGGGTTGTCTAAAGAGATCAAAAGTTCTCTCCATTGCAGCTCTATTACCTAAAATCGCCATTTTTAAGCAGTGCAGTAACACCAAACGGAATTCGCCGACGCAACCCATAAATTATTTTATGGAAACATTGTGAAAAACTGCAACATGAGGTTTTGAGAGATCTCGAATTTTGATCTTCGGGTGATGCTTCCTTCCCGCCAGAGAGAACTTCAAGGTGAAGGGGAAGGGGTGACTGAAATTGGGTGAGCAGGAGATTTTTAGGGCCGTATGTTTGACTGCGGTTATTCACACTACAAGGTGGATTCAGTTCCACCCTGCGCATTGCAACTCGATTGGAATGTCTTTTGAAGTAGGCAGCAACTATTTGGCACCATAACTTGCATTCACTCACACCACCCATTTTTTTTTTTTATAAATAAAATTTTATATATTCTCCCACACAATCCATTTAAACCACTATTCATCTTCTTCTTTTCTCACTCTCTCTTCTCAAGAACAAGAACATCAACAACAACATGGAAGGCGATAGTGAGGAAGGGGACAATCGATTGCGAGGGACGGTGAGAGATAGAGAAAATGAAGTCACAACCACCATCGCCCTTTCTCCATCTTCTTCTTATCCTTCCCCTCTCCCAGTTCTCCCACTATCTTTTATTCTCTCACTCTCTCACAGTTTCCCTCTCTTCTTCTCCCACTCTTTCTTCTTCTCACACAGGTCGTCGCCCCTCTCCCTTTCATTTTCTGTCATAAATTAACAAAAACAAATTGGAATTTTAGAAATACTCATTTGAGATCAATCAATAACAAACACATTAACAATGAATTCATAAGAAAAAAAATGATGAAGGAGGGATTAACAACAATCTGAAAATGTACAATCACTGAAAAAAAAAATTAGGAAGGAAACACTGCAAATGAAAAAAAAAATGGGCCAATCACAGCGGCCCATGTGAGCAGGAGAACCCCAATCGTAGTGGCACATGCGAATACAATTCTCATACCCGCACGAGCCGTTGCGACTGGGGTTCTGCCACACGCATGTGTCACTGCGATTGGCCCATTTCAGACTCTGTCATTGACTTTCGACCAACTTATACGCTCGATTGAAATCGATTTTGAAGATCATCAAAGCACGAAAAATGTAGTACTCTGAGTTATTTAATGAACACAATTTGAATCACTAAAATGTTTGAAATAATAAAGTTATGGTCATTTTAATGAAGTCACTCAAATCTATCCGAAAAAATAAAATAGGGTATTGTCCCTGACTTTCGACCAACTTTGACACTCGATTGAGACCGATTTTCAAGTTCATCAAAACAGAAAAATATAGTACTCTGAGTTATCTAAGGAACACAATTTGAATCACTTGAAAATATTTTGACATAAGAAAGTTATGGTTATTTTACTACAGTCACTCAAAATTGTCTAGCAACGACTAAGTCGCAAAGGATCATGCGAATGTAAGTTCTCACTCGCACGATCCTATGCGAATGTAAGTCTATCACTCACTTGATCTGCTGCGAGTTTAAGTGTCTCACTTGCATTTGCAGTGGGTCATGTGAGTAAGAGACTTACATTCGCATGATTCTTTGCGTATTGGCCGTTGCTGGACAATTTTGAGTGATTGTAGTAAAATGACCACAACTTGTTCATTTCAAAATATTTTCAGTTGATTCAAATTTTTTTCATTAGATAACTCAAAGTAATACATTTTTCTTATTTTATTGAGCTTGAAAATCGGTTTCAATTGACTGTCAAAGTCATGAACAGTACCATGTTTCTTTACCGAATTGATTTTAGTGATTTTAGTAAAATGACCATAACTTTCTCATTCAAACCTTTTTAGGTGATCAAATTGTGTTCGTTATATAACTCAGAGTAATACATTATTCATGTTTTGATGAGCTTGAGAATCGGTTTCAATCGATCGTTAAAGTTTGTCGAAAATTTGGGACAATACCATGTTTTTATGTTTTGAATGAGTGCTAGGTCATTTTGGGAAGATATGAAAAGAGGGGAGGTCGACGGTGCAACCATTGTGATGGCCACTATTGCAAACTAGGGTTGAACAAAAAACGGACCAAACCGATTAAACTGACCGAGCCGATTGATTTGGTTTAAGTTTGATTCGGTTTCGGTTTAAAAAAAATTCAAAATCGAAGTGGTCGGTTTGGTTTTCGATTTATATGTGATTTTAACCGACTAAACTGAACCAACCGAATATGTATAATAAACAATATATATTTCAAATAAAATTTATATAATATGTTTAAAATAGTCGATCGGTTCGGTTTTATTTCGATTTTAGTCGGTTCGGTTACGGTTTGTATAAAGTATAATCGGTTTGATTTCGGTTTGAAAATTTTGAAACCGACCAAAGTCGGTTCAATTCACGGTTTAGGTGAAAAATTTAACCGTCGGTTCGGTTTTCAACCTTATCGCAAACCCATCTCCTCTATTACTCGCCATTGTAGGCTTGATTGATGAACCTTTTTGGGTGATTCGAATGGAAGTGGATTGGGAGAGATTGGGGGAGAAAATGATGGTTCAGTTGGGAGTTGAGAGGTTCAATTGGGAAGGTAGATGTAGCGGGAGCTTTCGATCGAACAAGAGAACATGGAGGATCGAATAAGAGAAGAGGAAGTTGGGAGGAGAGGGAGGTTTCTTTCGATGGTTTGAAGTTGGGGGGAGATGGAATTTTCCGTATATGAGTGGTATGGAATAGAACATTGGTGTGGGCGAGAAATTGCATGGTGTAGGAAAGTAAAATTAGATAGGTGGTGTGGGTGATTGCAAGCTGTGGTGCCAAATAGTCGTTGTCATTGAAGCAACACCACAAGACATTTTGTGCTACCATATTCCTCTTCCTACCCGTTGGTTCAAGATTATTCCCTAGGTATGACCGTCCAACATTTCATCTACTAAATTAGCAGTCAAACCCCAATTTGGGCATTTTAGCCCAATATCTAATGAATTAATTCGGATGTTGCTAGTGCAATACAATAAATCACGGGAAAGGAAAAAAAAAACTATTCTATCAACACCGGACCGAACCTCACGTCTTCTTTGAATGTCATATACAACACTAACAATGTATGGACCGACGATGAAATCATTTGAAGGGAGGGAGAAATAGAACTATGGCAAAAAAGATCACGACTCAAACTCTTTGCTGTAGCTAGAGTCTTCAACTACGGTTCCAACACTCCTCTATAAAAATCTCGAGAAATGCATGCCCCTTAATTCTTTAAATCAGTGTTCTAAAAATCGCTAGGCGCTGGGCGGGCGGCGAGCAGGTGCCTAGCGCCCAGGGGCCTAGGCGGGTGCCTAGGCGGTCTTATGTTTTGTATTATAACTTTAATAATTTACAAAAGTTAAGCATAATACCTTATCAATTACATCCAATTTAATGTCAATATACATATGCAAAATTTAAAAACATGAAAAATTAACAATCGTGAACAAAATTTATTAAAACTCAAATGACTGAAGTTGGTCATGATGGGTACTTTATATAAATTTGAATTTGTCTAATCTTTTATTTTTCTTCAAATTGCATGAATAACCTCAGTTATGTTTGATAAAATCTACATTAGTAAAATTGGTACCGGCAGATCCTTTGAGAATTCCATTAAGTAATCATCTTTCGCTACATTTAGACATATCATCATCATCATCATCAAAGCCCATTCCCGAGATTTTCTAAAAAAATAATTAAATAGTTTATTTCTAAAAAATAGGAAAGAAAAATAAAATAAGAACACAATCAACCTTATTAAAAAATAAAAAAATAAAAAAAAATAAAAATCTCCCAGACCGCCTAGACCCCGCCTAGAGTCCGCCTAGACCCCGCCTAGACCGCCCAGACCCGCCTAGAGTCCGCCTAGACCCCGCCTAGACCGCCTAGACTGCCTAGCCCGCCCAGACCGCCTAGCCCGTCTAGACCCCGCCCAGACCCGCCTAGACCCGCCCAGACCGCCCAGACTGCCCGCCCAGGCATTAATCTGGGCGGTTTTCCACCTTCTAGCGCCTAGGCGGCCGCCTAGACCGATTTTTAGAACACTGCTTTAAATAGGATTTTCAACCAACTAATCTATTTAATGGATAAACAACAACCTAATAAAGATGAAGTTGAAAATAACGAGTGATCAAGCTCCAAACTATGATTCATGACTAAGAGTCAACAACTTATGTTTTCTGATATTTTCAGTTCGGTAATCATTTCAAACCAATCATGATTTAGTTGAGGGAGAAATAAGGCGACATGTTGAAACAAATGACATTTGTTCTGAAGCTAGCATAGTTTGCTAAAATTAATTTCTTTTAAAAGATCATTGTAATGTTGAAGTAACCAGTTTTGGAGCACAAGTGCAATTAAGAAAAGCATACTAACTACATAATAACTACCTAATGTGTCGCGTAAGTGCTACTACGAAAAGTATAAGCGCTAGTACTTTTGATTAACAAATTCATCCTGACTCTCCTGCCAACTATATCCTTATCCACTATTCTTTTTGCTTCAACTTGACAAAATTAAGCTCCACTTGGGAGCTCTTGGTTCCAACCACCTCAATATAGATAAAATTAGTTAAAGAGACGAGTCATATTGAGTAAGACAAATTGAAATAAAAATTGTTGGTGGATGAGGAAAATATTGAGATGAGAGCGAGGGGAAAGTTGACCAATCTCCAAGATATCACCACATACAAATCATGTAGTCAGTTCATGGAAAAAGCTAACAAATATTTGACTCAGAGCCAAGTCACAATATTCAAAGTCCAACGAATATTTATCCACATTCATGTCTCTTAAGTCACTACAAAATATGTGTTCAGATCAGATAATTGGATCAATTTACCCATTGGCATATAATGTACGCTAAAACTAAAATTAAGGGGCATTGGCATATAATGTATAATGATTAATTCTTATTGTTGGGGTAGAACCACTAGGTTGTCTTTTACAAATAAGAACACTGCACGTGCATCCTCTTTCTCTCACCATTTATTTTTCGCACGCTCTTCGTATCTACAATGTGAATCCACACATCATCCTCCTCTTTTTGTTCTTTATCTGCTTTATTCAAATGCTTTCATTCCCACTCTTTTTTCCCACTATCCAATTTCATGGCACACATTGCTTCAAACTATGCTGGATGGGTTATCATAACGTAAATATGTGCATACCATACTAGCTATGGCCAACACTCACTAAACGCACATTGTACATCGGAAATGTGCACTCTAAAATACATACATATTAAGTGTCTGCTATTCACTCGTAGCTACTAGGTTATTTAAATCTATTTACAACATTGGCTATAGTAGGCGGCACTTATTGGGCGCATTTTGCCTATAACAATAACTTAATTCAAAATCAGACTTAATTTTACCACATTCACACTTTTACCATCCTAACAATTGGATTCATCGAAAAAACAAAGATAGATCTAAGAAATATAAGTTGAGATGCAATTGTGCATGTTGCAGGGAGGAACATTGTGGAGAGGAATGTTGTAGAAGATATAGAAATGGAGAGAAAATATCTCACATGCAAGGTCTTAAATGTAAAACCTATTGGGTCATAATCCGAAACTCAAACTCAAAATTAGTTTTTATTTTTTCACAATTTCAAACAAATATGGACTATATAACTACTGAAGGTTGGGATGAACAGTGACGATGCTCGTGTCTTCAATCTGATTTTTGAATTTTTCATTTTGCCATCTACATTTTATACTTTTTACAATCAAAATCAACCATTCACAAACATAGATTAATTATACCTGATCCAACATAATTTATTTGAAAAAATTATCTATAAACTATAAATAGGCTATCACAACAGTGAGAGTGTACTATTTGGTGACTTTGGTTTTCCTTTTTAACTCTCCAAACTTCAGACTTTAAAAACCTTGTCAAACACTACAACATTAACATAAGAAAAATAATCGTAGCACGGTCGATGACAGGCAACACGTTCATCGCTTGCTTATTTAGGAGAAAAAAGAACATAACAAATATAAAATTTAAAATTTCATTCAGAATTTTAAAAAATCAATATTAGCATTATTACATACAGTATAAAAACCATTATGTTATATGTTAAGTTTGACTTGTTCAAAACTTGATATTTCTCCATAATATTATTTACACTTTTTAAATAATAAATTTAAATGTATGAATAATTTGGATGGTTACTTTTCTTAGAAATCATTAACCAAATCTCTTAAAGTCTTAATTTTTACTTTTTATCGAATACTTAAAATAAAATAAAAAGATAATGAACATACACGTATGTAGAGGTGTCTACACTATAGTGAAATAAAAAAAAAAAAAAAAAAAATTGTTTCGAGTAAACGTAGAGGGTGGTGGTGTGTGTGTGCGCGCGCAACAATAATTGGAATCAAAATGCCTTTTGGGGATTCGCAATGTCTCTGAATTCCAAGATATAATTTCTCACTCACTCAATTATTTTTTTAAAATCTCTCCTTCCCATTACCTTTTCTCTATCTCTGTTCTGTTCCCCTATTGGAGAAGAAAGACGATCCTTTCTCTTGTTCTCTCCCAGTACAACAACTAGAAGAGAGACTTGTTTTAGAGAGAGAAAACCTAACTACACCTTCTCTCCTCCTTCAAAAGCAAAGCAAAGCAAAGCAAAGCAGAGAGTGTTTAGAGAGAGAAAAGGCAACACCACCCAACCCCAAGCACTCTTCCCCCTTCTTCATGCCAAAGCCAAAACAAAGCAGCTGATCAGAATAAAAAAGGTATTGCTTTTACTTTCCACCGCCCTTTTACTTAATTTCTGATTATCGTTTGCTTTTCTAAGGTTTTGAGCTTCAATTTAGGCATCTGCGTCAAGTTTGTTGTAAAGGTGAGAAAACTTTACTGGTTTTCTAGGCACCCCAAGGTCTGAATCTGTTCGGGAGAGCTAGGGTTTTCGTGGGGTGATCTGGGATTTCAATTCATGAAATGGGTTTCTATCAAGTTTCCATTTTGTTTAGCGGTTTGTGGAGTGTGTTGAGCTTCGAATTTTAGGGCTTTCAGCTTTTGTGATTATGTAACGCAAGATGGGGATTTTAGGGTTTTGTCTTCCAATTAACTTTTGGTGTTTTCAGCAGTGAAATATAGATTCTTTCGTGTTTAATTCCCTGCGAATTAGATAATTCCCAATCGGAATTGGGGTTTTCGGTGGTTTCGACCACTGAATTGATGTTAAATTATGCCAAAGCAACTTACTTTATGTCAATTTCAGGTATTTCAATGGGGAGAGATGTTGGGCTTTTAAAAGCTTGGATTTTGCGTCGAATGCTATTTTGTGGGTCGTATACGATCTGATATGGAGTTTGGATTGCAAAATGTCAGCTGACTCTAATATGGACTTTCACCAAGACTCAATTTTGGCTTCTGCTTTGAATCGACACGCAATTACATTTCAATCAGGTGCAGTAAATAGTTCATCTGCAACAATTCCCTTAGCGAATTCCGTGGGACTTAACAGCACAACTGGCATGATGTGGGGTGGTAGTTCAAACATGATAAACAGCACTCCAGGGGTGATTTCACCTGGAAACTCTGGTAGTAGCAATCCCTATGATTCAGTTTCAGGCCTCAAGCAGGATGCTGGGTTTGATGTTGAGTGGTCTGTTGAAGAACAGAATATATTGAAGGAAGGTCTCGTCAAGTAAGTCGCGCTTCAGTTGCTTATCCCTGAATATCAAAGCTAAGAAACAATGTCAAGGAAATAAAATTGTGACGTTTGTTCTTCAAGGTGTCAGACATTTTATTCTAATAGCATTAGTTTCTGGACCCTAGCCCAAAATTTGAAGCACAACGCTCATTCTGTAGACATTCACATTGAATAAATATATGCAACTTTGATGTTCTTGTTGCTGATGTTCTGTGGTTTGTTTGATGCTTCCATGTACTGATTATCCTTTATGAAGTTCTCAGGTATTCTCATGAACCAAATATTATGAGGTACATCAAGATTGCAGCCACATTACGTGACAAAACTGTACGCGATGTAGCTTTGAGATGTCGTTGGATGACAGTGAGTTTATCTCCCTCTCCTTTATAATGGCAAATAATTTTGAGTTCATGTCACTAATTATGTTCCTAATCAGGCATTTTTTCCATAGGGTTATTGAGGTAATAATACACATATTTGAATTTAGTGTTGTACCAAATATTTTGGCAAAGATTTTCTGGGATATCCTATTTTGAAATCTAGTGTGCCGATATGAAATTTTCTTGGCATAACCCGATGTAAACACTTCAGTTTGAATTTCATGACAATATTTGGGTGCAAAAAATAATCCTTAACTTAGCAGAGTAAGAAAGTCCGAAAATCTGGGTCGTCCACGAGAAGTTAAGGAATTATCCCGAAAGATATACAACCCAAATTGGATACAAGTGTAGAAAGACTAAGTCTGGGCCCAATGCAACTCGGCAAAATACTCTGTTCTCAGTAGAGGAATGGTGTTCGACACCAACCACCATGCTCAGCTGAGCACACAAACTTGCAGGAGACGCCTCTCCATCAAAAGCTACTCGACCTTATCTACTCGACTCATCAAATGAGTTAGCGAGCCACGTGGCACAACACTAACCTATTAGTTTCCACTATACAAAAAGTTACAACCATCAACGAGAAGTTACAACCATCAAGGGAAAGTTACAACCATCAACGGCTCCTCACTTGCCATGTGTTCCACTCATTTGCGAGCAGTTGACTCATTCCGCCTCTATAAATAGCCAAACGCAAAGTCATAAATGTAAACTCTAATAACACAGGGGGAACAAAACACTATTCTCAGAAATATTATTCTAACTTTGGTGTCGGAGTCCCATGTCAATAATCTTTATTTATCTTATGCAGATTGTTCCACGTGATTAGCACATGATCCAGTGAAAATTTGCATACACAATATTTGTAAATTATAGTCTATCAAAATTGGAGAAAGAAGGTTGTTCTCTATAAGTTTTACTAAAATAAAAATTATTAATAGTAACTTGGTGCTACTATAATCAGATGGAATGATATCCTAACCAAATTTGAAGAGAAACCTCAATTGATTGGATGGTCTGGTAATTATTATTTTGTTATTAAAATTCCTCCAGTTGGGATTATACTTTAACTATTAGATTTAACGGATCCATAAATTTTGCAAGCGGTTGCTACAACGATGAGCTTGTTCCTCAGAAGGTCGATTTTGACTTTAATCGGTTGGAAAATGTCAGAAGGGCTTGAGGGTCAGAAGGGTTTGGGAGACAATGTCATTGATGGAGTGGAAAATAGGCTTGCGGTTCGGAAAGGGAAGAGGAGATAGTGTTAATTAAGAGCACCTTGGGCAGTTAATTTCTTCCAATGTTATTTCAGTTTTGATGGGTGAAGAATTGGAGAAACTTTCATGAGACTTCTTTGAGGTTCGTCGAAAGGCTAAAAATATACCGTCTTATCAATTGCATGGAGGTGTGCAAACCAAAAGGAAAAGGCAGTTTAGGCACATAAGAAATTGAAAATTTTAAGCATGCGCTTTTGTCGAAATGGCTGTTGGTGATTTGGTGTGTAGGATCGGGCCTTTTTGAGAACTATTTGTAGCTGTTTTATACAGCTTTGACGACCACGGTTGGGTTACTAAGCAGGTCTCTCCCCTTAAAGTCAGTGATGGAATTCTGGAGCAAGAAGTGGTGCAATGATAGACCTTTGAACGAAGAGTTTACCAGGCTGTTTCCTTGGGATTGGCAGCTGAGTGGAGGTCTAAACGAGTGTAAGATTTCCAGCTTGGTTGAGTTGAATGAGAAACTTAATCTCATCGAATTAAATCCTGATCCAGGTTCCTGGATGTGGAGGATAAATCTAGCCAGTTTAGTGATTAGTCTTTCTATGACGTCCTTGCTCGTGGCCATCGAAGGTCAGCCCAGTGGTTTTAATTTTGCTGCTATTTCTCTATAAAATTCTGCATTATCTGTGTGCAAACTCAATCCACTTGGTGTGTGGTCTATGGTATTATCTTACAGTGGATAATCTGGCTAAACCTGGTTGGTGATCATTAATGGGTGCAATTTATGCGGAGACCAGATCAATTTGACACTTTTTCCTTCCTTTTCTGTTATGCTGTGGAGGTTTAGGTTTCATCTTTGAATGTAGGGTGTCATGTTAAGAGGCCAACTGGCGAACAAAATTCATCAGCAGTTTGAATTTTGGAAGAGTATGACCTTTTCGTCCTAGGGAAATTGGTTGTGGGAGAGGTTACTGATTGTCACAATGTGGTGTTTATGGGAAGAGAGGAATGTGGGATGTTCACAAAAAGAAGAGGTCGTATAGTGCAGGGAGATCAAAATTATGCTGTGGTTGTTGGGGTCACAAGGGAGGTTCTCGAGGACAAAGAGATTCTGTCCTATTTTCTTAATTGGGGGAGCTGGTTGTGCCACAAGATTTCTTGGTTTTTCTTCATTGCGTTTGTATTGGTGCTGTCTTGGTCTTGTGACTTTGTCAATCACAAGGGCCCATTTTTAATAAAATTGTCAGTGAAAAATGTAGAGTAAAAATGAACACGATATTTAAATATTATTTGACATTTTGACTAGAAGTTAGGATTTGTGAAGATGACAGATTTGTATGGTTATATCATTATTCTGATTTTAAAGATTAGAAAGAAGAAAGTGTAATGTATGAATATCTTGATGATTCTTGTGTATTTTGTTATTTTTGAATTTTGATATTGACATGTCTTTTACCTTTTAAAGAGTATATTAATGCTTTTCGTAATATTATTTTTAATAAATCAATATAACTCTGACCTCAGCATAATTGTTTCCAATTTTCTAAAGAGTTGCATTTGCATATCACCATGTTTGTAACTTGTCAGATACGATTACCCCGTATCCGTTTCTGTGCTTCCTAAATTTAAAAAGGAAGTTAGAAATGGCCTGAATCTAAAGGTCCTTTAAGCAGTGCAAAGAGTATCAGTGTTATTGCCTTGGAGGAAAGCAAGTTTGAGGTGCTTTCTCAGTTTATAAGAGGGTTGTCTTGCTTTCTATTAAGTAGACTGGGTGTGAGTTTTAAAGAGTTTCGAGGAGCAACTGCAAGTGGTAAGGCCATGATCTGCAGGGGAACGGATCACTCATCGTCAGAAATTGTTCTGTTAAAACAACGTTATAACTCTTAACAGGGGTGAGTCGTTACGTTATGAGATTATCACGTTTTCGATATAACGCCGTTATATGGCCGTTATTGAGATACCATTTTTTTAATAATACCGCTTTAACTTTTTGTTATAATATAAAAAAATACCCATTTCATTCTCGATCGAAGAAGGACTAGAGCTCGCCTTCGTCGATCGATAGAGAACCAAACCTCGCCGGTTGACAGAAAACGAGAAAAAATGGAAAAAGACGAAGAGTCAATCGCACTCTTTATTGCAATCTCACTCTCATACGAAGGGAATATTTTATTTATTAATGTTTTGATGTTTTGGAACTTAATGTTATGAACATGATTTACTTGGTCTCTATAATACATAAATACTTTGTAGGGGTGGGCACGGTTTGGATTGGTTCCAAATTTTGAGGAACCTAACTCAAACCGTTTAAATTTTAACGGTTCCGATTCGGATCGGTTCCTCCATTTTGAATGTTGGAACCAAACCTAACTCGAACCGTTTACAACGGTTTGGTTCCAAACGGTTTCTGTATAATATTATGCAATCTTGAAGATGCATCCCACTGCGAGTAAGAGTTGAGGATAAACTAAAAGTTATTTCTATTCCCTCACTAGATGTGGAATGTTTCAATATTAGGCCACCCTGGCACAACTGCACAAGTAGTGCAGTGTCAAATTTGATAAACAACAACTCATTCATCTCACACATGTAAAAGAAAATGTCAAATTCGATAAACAACAATTCATTAATAGATATCTATCTATCTATCTCAATAGGACAAAGTTACATATAATTCTTAAAGTGAAATCAAACTTAATAACATCTTAACAATACATAGCTCATTTTACAAGCAATCAAGCACGTTCACCCCTGATTTGACGAGCAAGTTGGATGTCTTTGGGCTGCGGCTAATCCATTGCTTGTGAGGGTGTCTTTCAGTTTCAATGGAAGATTCAAAAAACCAAAATGCATGGCTTCTGTTAAATGAAGAAAAAAAAGTAAAAAATGAAAACGTCAACTGGGTTCGAACCTGTGCGGGCATAGCCCAACAGATTTCAAGTATGCCTCCTTAACCACTCGGCCATACAGACATTGTTGTAAGACTAACTCTGGTTTTAAATTTATTATCTAACTGTTTAATTATCGGATCGGAACCGAACCGTTTTAAACAAAAATTTAGGAACCGGGCGGTTCCGGAACCGAACCGAATCGTTTCATAATTTTAAAAATAAAAACCGAACCGTTTGGAGTAAAACGGTCCGGTTCGGTTTGGATCCGCGGTTCCTCAACCCGTTTGCCCACCCCTAGTAGGGGTATTAAAAAGATACTTAACAAAATATTTCGTTATATACCGCTATATCACGTTATAACTTATAACGCTCCTGGACCATTATGAGTCCGTTGTCCGTTTTAACTGCATATCAGAAAGGAAGATGCTTTTTGACAGGCTTGGCAGTTCCACATGGGTGTATGAATGCATCCAATCAAGCTTGACAAGCTTGTAGTTCCACTCCCTATTTAATCCAACTGTCTTTGATTTCTCCAGGCCTTGTACTTTCTCTGTTCTGTTCATATTTCCTTGAGTGAGACAGATGTGAAGCCATTGAAAAATGACTAACATGTTTGATAGTGGTAGAATTTCGTGTGTTTTATGTACTTACCATCTGCATGAGAGTATTAGTTGGTTATTGAAAAATACTCAAAATGGCGTTGATACGTAAACAGATTTTAATAATATTCTGCTGAATTCATATCATTCCAATGTTGTAACGTTTGCTTGGTTATATAACTGCTTACAGAATGAGGGTGGGAAGCGAAGAAAACAAGAAAGTTACTCAGGAAGGAAGATGAAAGACAAGAAGGTAACTTGATTCATACTTCGCTATATTGTTAGATGCATTTTGTGTTTTTGTTGTAGGTTGCCGCATGATACCATCTTGATTGCAGCCACATCATGATGTGCCTACAGAATGTAACTTTTTATTATTCTTATCTTTGCTTTCTGGTTCGGCATAATGCGGTGTCAACATATCATGTTATTTATTCATTGTTGCTATGTTGTTTTTATACTGTGACCGTCCCACATTACTTTGATTGCCTGAAGAATGCCAAATAAGTCCAACCTGCTAAATATGTAGCCTTACTCATGATTCACTGATAATAGATAAATAGATAGATCAGAGGAGTAAAATGATATCCAATGCATTTCCTCCTTTGACGAATACTTAAAAAAAAAAATAAAAAATCCTAAGCATATATACAAGACTAAAAGTAGCAGATTTCAGATTATGTTTGCTTATAGTTGTCAATTGCAGTTACCTGTCAGGTTTCCATTCATGTGGCAAAAAAGGATTTACCTTTAGGCATTCATTGCAATTGGAATGGTCATTTCCAATTTGTTCTCCCTGCACTTGATCCTTTCATTCTTTTTCATTAGATTCTGCATAATGAGTGCCTTGATTCATTGATAAAAGAGGAGACACTGAGGTGGTAGTTGGGTAGTCCAGTGTTGTCAAAATTGTTGGATTGTACGATTTTACTCGTGGTTTGAGTCGGATCGTACCTCATATGATTTAAATCTATACCTAGATTGTCTTTGACCCCAATCCTGCTAGTCGCTATGAATCAAATCACAAATCGTGATTCAAATCAAGTCGTCCCGCGACTCCAAATCAGGCTTAAAGAGTTTGATTTTGCCATAAGAAAAAATCTCAGGAGGAAGAGAGAGACGAGGGGAAGAAAGTTTCAGTTGTTCCCATTGCTGCTAATTTGTTTAAGAAGACGAGAGAGGATTGATTCCTTGTTCCTCCTCGATCAGATCTGAAAGGGGATCTGAAAGGGCTGATTTAGATCTGAGACAGTTAGGGTGTTTTGCTCCTCTTGATCAGATCCGAAACAGTTGGGTTTGCTTCTCCTTCCTAGATTTGTGAGTGATTGTGAGACAGTTGTGATTGTGTTTGTGTTCTGTGAGCGCAAAGCAGTTGTGATTAAGGATTACAAGTTTCCTTTTAATTTGCTTTTAAAGATCAAAGATCAGGATGCTTCTAGGTTATTTTGTTTGCACCTCACCAAAAATATATCACTTCTCCACTCATGGTTATTGGCACCTTACCAAAATAGCTCCCTATTTCTCTCCACTGAGTGTTATTTGCACCTCACCAAATTCACTTCTCTCTGCCAAGGGGGTGATATTTTGTTTTACTCATACATGCACATGGATTTAGTGAATAATACATACTTTGCTTGGAGGTTGGGGTATACACATAGAGCATCCATGTATCTGTTTGGCGTATGGACGAGTTTCAATTACATGAAAATGGGCTAATTTATGAGTAATAATTGATAAATAAATTGGAATTGAGGAACTCTTTTGTTGTGAATGAAAAGTTAAAGATTTAGAACTATCTATTTACGTGTTTATCTTGATTGACTATGCATTTCATATATAAGTGAAGGAGTAATAGATTTTAGTCTATATTTTGAATACCAAATCGAATCTTACGATCACTGTTTTAAAAGACGACGCATCAATGAGCGCATTGATGCGAAGCGTAAAAAATCGCTTCAATGGATACGAGTTGAATGCTAGCTATAATGCGCACAATGATTGTTCTTATTCTTTAACACCTCAACTACTTTTATGCTTGGTTTCATGTTATCTCTTTCATTGATGATTGTTCATATTTTTATCTGTTTATGATGTTATATTTTTTTCATCAATTTTCTTTTTCTTGAAAAATCGAGGCATATGCCTCGTTACGCATCAGTGCGTCGCTTTGCATTGAGAAAAATCTAATCGCCTCAGTATTGGAAAACACTTTTTAAAACATTGCTTACAATTCATGATTTGAATCCCGATTCGAATCAAACATTTGCCTTCACGATTTTTGATCCAATTTACGCTTTGACAACCTTGGTTGGTGCACAAAATTGAAACATCAAGGCATGGGTTTGATTAGGAAGTTGGCATTATTCTTCCTATTAGTCAATGATTATCTAGTTAGCTAGTTTAAGAGTTCCAAAATTTTTGTCATTGTGCTTTTTGTTCATTAATGTTATTTGGTGCAAGAGTTTTGAGATATTTAGGAAAGAATACAAGATAATATCTCTATTATGCAAATGGCCCTAAATTTTTACGAGGGTTATCCTTTCATTATTAGTATGCTTCGATGCTTGTAATGTTGTTTTGAACCCAAGTCTCGAAGTTAGCCTTGCGAGGTGATAGATGGTGTTTTAGATTGGTGAAGATGTGAATTTTATTCCTTAGTCTTATTGGGCTTGAGAAGGTTATTTTAGATAAAGTATTCATGCATGCAATATTACACAGTTTTTTAGAAACTATTCGGCTCAATTTTATTCAGTTAATTTTTACTATTTTTAATTATTAAATAATCTAAGGTTATGCCTTTTCAGGAAATACCCGTGGAGTCTTCTTCCAAGGCAAGTATACCCCTGGTTCCACCACCAAACATGGCTACTTATTCTTTTCAGTTGCAACATTTGGAGCACAATGACCGATTTTCATATGAAGGTTGGTTTACAAATTTTCATTAAAACTCGAGAAATGGATTATGTAAATTTACTCTATTGTGAATATCTTTATTATTCTAGTTTTCCATTATCATATTTGTTGTCTATAAATTTGTCATAACTTTCCTATTTAGCTTTTCTAATACTAGATAATTGATTATTCGATATGTAAATAGTTGAAATCAAATTATTTGAAAGGACATGCTACAACTAGAGAATAGCATGTTAGATGGCCGTTGCATATCCACCCTTTGCAAGAAAAATGTGCCAACTTACTAGCATTTTCTAATACTATACTTGGAATGCGAAAAATGTCCCAACATTGTTAGATGGCCCTTGCAAATCCACCTTTTGCAAGAAAAATGTGCCAACTTACTAGCATTTTCTAATACTATACTTGGAATAGTAGGCTGTACAATTTGGGAAAATGTTGACAAATTAAGAATAATGGATAATAATCCTTGGAAAATCTTATATTGATTTGATGTTCTAGCCAAGAAACAAACAAAAAAAAGTATTGGAATAAGACGTGAATAGACTGTCGAATGTGAACAAGGTAGTCAAGGCGCTAAGGCGAAGCACAGTCCCCTTATTGCTTTAAACGAGAAGCGAAGTAAGAGCTTTTTTAATGTAAAACGATCGTAGAAAAAAATTTATTTGATATATACCAAAAATTTATAAAATGCCAAATAAATGTATTTTTGTGAAATCAACTTATAATTTATATTAGTGATAACTTGGTATGTAATTATGATAGAATTAAGAAATAAAATGAATTAAACAAACAATGATCGAAATAACAATGATAAAAAGCTAAAGGAAAATAACCAAGAAATCAATTGTTCTTTCAATCTTCAACTGAATAAAATGAAAACCCTTTCCTTATTTATAATTAACTTATTTGGCAAGCTAATTGACCTAACCCTAATTGGCTAATAATGCCCTAACTTTTATTTTGGGCTCTTATTTAATAGACCCAAATATTCTTAATAGTAATATTGCTAACTTACCCGTAATATTGCTAATATTTCTTACATCAACCTCATTGGGTTGAAGAAGCTTCAATGGTGCAAGTTGTGCCTTTCGCCATAAAGAAAATGAGTTCACCTTCGCTATCAACCGGAGAGACCTGGTCCATAAATGCTTGTTCATCAACTTCATCTGTTAGTAACACAAACTTCTCTTTCGGACAATTTTGCTAGACATGGCCAGGCTGACCACTCTCGAAGCATTATAGAGGGCTCTCAGAAGCGGGTTGCGGTGTGTAAGAAGTGAAAGTGCGTGGTAGGGGCGCCAAAGTTCTCAGACTGCTCTTGCAACTGTAACTTCGTTTCTGCACGTTTGGCCATGTTCTCGGCCGTCAAAAGTTTATCAAATTTCTTCGAACCCGAGTCTCACATCCAAACCATGGTAGAAACAAAAGGTTGTTTATCATTCTGGTCTGTTGGCGAAACGCATACATAAAGTGCAGAATGTTGTAGTATAATCATTAACTGTGCCCATTTTGGGTAATTCCAGTTGACCTCCCAAGGATCTCGCGCTCATAATCCATAGGAATAAAAACAGTCTACAACAACTCGCGCATAACATCCCAATTGTTGATAGGAGGTAACTCCATAGCTGTTCGACGTGCACATACCTCTTGCCACCAAAAATTTGCAATACTCTATCAACTTGGTAGCCATGAATTGGACCGCCTTCAGACCTCGAATGTTCTTCAAATCAAGTAGATGGTCAATCTCCAGGGACCAATCCACAAAAGCATCACCAAGTCAACTCCATCATAATAAGTCACGTCGAATTTAAACCTGTATCATCTCGTCACTCAATTGCAGGTATCGGCCAAGCCAACTGATCATTATTAGCATAAATACTTCACCGAAGTTCTGATTGCTTAAGTTAGGTGGTCGAAAAAAATGATTACCACTTCTGCCAAATCCTCTACCTCGACCTAAAAGAGGACAAACGTGTCCTCTTTCTTGCATAGGCGGCCAACGCGGATTAGGATCTCTCTGTTGGTTGTCTATCCAATGTCTGACATTTCCTTGTAGTATCTAGAAAATTTGAGGGGTGACTCCAACATGCACATGCACATGCACCTCATTAACAAAATCAACCTAAGGGGAAGAGTGTTCTGTGTTGGAAAACTGGAGTAGGCAGAAAGTTGGTATTGCAAGAGGAAGTTAGGGTTCAACCAGCTACCAAATTTGGGTTATATACGACTTGTCCTAGATGAAGTTGGGAATTATGAGGGTGTTGTATGGCATATGGGTTCAAAGAGAGAAAGGGGGGGGGGGGGGAGTGGTGGAGGGAGACGTCAAACAGAAGGGTGGGAGAGATCTGGGTATTGGGGTTTGCAGAGAGGACTGTAGGGATTTGTGAGGGTTGAGCGACATGTCCGATTGAAGGGAAGGGTGGGTTAGGCTGGTGGATGACGCCGGAGGAAGGGGGACATACTCGATCAACTGAAGTGTATTGAGGCATGCAATCTACTGAAGTGGATGGAGGGATGCGATCGATTGAGGTGGGCAGAAGGATGCCATCGATTGAGGAGGGAACATAACAAAGATGAACAAGTACGGTCGACTGAGGAGGGGGGGGGGGGGAGCAACGATCGACTGGGTTGAGCGAGTCATCTATGCAATGCTGCCGTCGGGAAGTGAGAATCTTGCAATCCACGATTTGAATTTCGATTCGATTCAAATATTTGCATGTGCAATTTTTGAGTCGATTTAACTTTGACAACCTTGTGCACTATATTAATGATTATAATTTCATATTTGATAATCCATCAAGAGCAATGGAGACCAAAGCTTAGTGGGTTGATGAATAATTCTCTCATACTTGTTTCAAGTTGATGACTAGATAGAGATATGGAGATATATCTGAAGCAAAGGTTTTGTTGGCCCTAAAAGAACTAGAAGTGAAATGGTTGCTGGGATTGATTGTTTCCCAAATGATTTCTTCAATAAATCCAGCAAAGTGGACTTCTTGGCAGTAGTTTAATTCAAACGGGTCAATTGATTGGAGGTTGAATTCACCCTAATTTCCCTAATCCTCAAGATCAAAGGTGCTATCTCTATCTCACAATTTAGGCCCATCAGCCTGATTAGTTCTGTGGCTAAAGTCATTTCAAATGTGTTAGCAATGAGGGTCCGGGGGACGTGAAATTACTGGTATTTCCATTCCGTTAGCTGCAATATAAGGAAGGCAACTTATTAATGGCATTCTGATTGCAGATGATAGCAAATGGGAGTGGGTTTTGGGTCTAAATGGAGGAGATGAGTCTCAGTGCTAGTTAACTCAGCTAGCTTTTCCATCAATGTTAACGAGCCTCCTGAAGGGTTCTTCAAAGCATGTATAGAAATTGAGCCAAGGATACCCCTCCATCTTCTTTTGTGGTAGAGGATTTAACTCAAATGGTGCTCCAACACTGAGGCTTCAAAGCTATGAATGACACTTTTGTTTCCATTCTTCAATATGCAAACGATACTCTCTTCCTGGAGCCCTTCTGTTGAGCAAATTCAAGATGTCTCGTTTTCTTGTGGTTTGAGGTAGTGTCTGGTTTGGGAATCAACTTCAATAAATCTGTTCTCTATCCATTTGGTGAAGTGCCCAATTTTAGTGCGTCGGTGGATGTGAATTGTAGAGGGATCACTTCCAGCTACTTACTTGGGTCTTCCCTTAGGTGCTAAATACAAGAGTAGATAAATGTCAGAGTCAATTTTTAATAGAATCAAATGAAGACATCTGAAAACTAAAGTACATATCTTATTCAAAGCACATTGGCTAATATCCTTGTTTTTATGATGTCACTAACACTACGCCCACCTCCATTTCTTGATGAGTCGACCTGCATGAATTTAGGGAGAGTCCAAGGGATACTACTTTATCAATTGGAAGGACATTTGCAAACCAATGGAGCTTGGTGATTTGGGTATAATAATCATGCCCTTCTTTCCAAATGGTTGTGGAGAAGCTCCTCCACCCATATGATTGCAACTTGTGGAAAGCTATCATGAACTTGAGTCTCAATTTAGAAAGCACATTGCGTACAAAGTTCGGAATGGTATTAGAGTGCATTTTTGGAGGATATTTAGTGATGTCACGCCCCTTTGAAGATGAAGTTCAATTTGATTTATAGAAATTTGCGTCATAAGATGTGATTGCCGATATCAAGGAATCACAAATAACAATCCAACCAGAACTTTTGCAGAACATTCATTGTTTGCAAGAGGTAGACTTGTCTGAAGACCAAAATGAGACTGGGTCTGGAAAGATAAAGTGGATAAACTCATAGTGGACAACTCTCACCCTTATTTGTTTCAATTGTATCTTGCTGCTAGCACCCAAGTTTTTTTCTCCCTTTCCCCTTTGGTTTCAAAATTCTGTATGCAGTTCTTCTTTGGGTTATTTAGACTTTACCCCCATGAAAAGTACCAGTTTAGAGAGAGCACTCCGCAAATAAAACCAATTGCCCTCCAAATTGGCTGGATCGATCATCAAAATAATTGAAAATGTTTAAATGGCCATTTTGCTTTTCCATATCGTGGGGTTAGTCTAAATATCTTGTAAAGATTTTATTTAAAGATATGCTTCAATGAATCTGGACTCTGTTCCATGCAAGCAAAAACAATAGAGTGTTCTGAAGCACATGATGCCATTAGAACCTTAGATCGAAGCAAGCAACAACGATAACATCTTTGTGCATCTCAAATTTCATTCACTTAACATTATTTTCTGATCAAAGCAATCAGGATGAAGAAATGGAGGTATGGAGAAGTGTGCCTCAAATCGAAGCAACAACAATATTATAGCCTCTCAAGATGCCATTTAGTTTGTCTTCTATTCACCACCAATTCAACATTAGAGCAAAGTGGGTGAAGGGGGAGTATTAGTCGAGGGCAAGGTGAAGGGATGGAGTGAGGGGGGTAGTTTAGAGAGGGTGGAGAGGAAGGGGTGGTGGAAAGGATAGACAATGTTAGGTTGAATGAAGATGAAGCGGGTGCTGTTGGGTCAAGTAGGTGGAGTTTTTGAGAAGATGAGATTTTTTGGGCCTATTTAGACTTTCCCCCCATGATATGTTTTTTACATTGACTAGGTCAGGATATAGACATTTCTAACTATTTCGGTCGCTAGACCGGCTGATTTGGGTGGCAAACCAATGTTGGTCTGACTTGGGGGGTATTTTTCTAAAGTGGTTTTATCATGGAGGTAAAGTCGAATAACCCTTCTTTTCCCGTTCACAACGGCGAACTTCTCACAGTGGATAATCTTGCTAGAGTTGCTAGACAGAGCATCAGCCTTTATAACAGGTGTAGCTTATGTAAAGTTGCCCCAGAATCCATTGATCACATTATTTTCCAGTGTGCTTGGTGAGCGGTTGTGGCAAAAAACTGTGACGAGGCAAATGTTCATATCGCAAATTTTCAATGTTTGCTCCATTGGGTTGCCTCTTGGCAGAGACCCAACCTTTGTAGTAAGGGATTGTGGTTGTAGAACAATGTCGTTTGCTACATGCGGGTGGTTTGGAAGGAGAGGAGCAATAGGATATTAAAAACTATATAAAAGGATTGGGATTATATCTTGACTAATATTAAGGCATTAGTTTGACATTGGGGATCTACCTAGGATAGAATCCTTTTTCATACTTGTGTCGTTGATTGGGCTAGCTTGTTCTCTATGTAATGTAGATTAAGATCTTTGTCTTTGTTATATCATTCATTGGCTCTCCTATCTTTCACTTACTTTGTACACTTAATATGTATTTCTTTTTCCATATCAATGTATGGTTTGTGCTTGATTGATTAAAAAACAAGTCCTCACCTAAAGTAAGCATAAAATTACTATATGAACAATTTTAAATGTAATAAATTATGACTAAGCAACTAATAGTATAATAGAGTTTGCACTAAACTAGTTTATTTCTCACGGATTAGCACATTGCACACTTGGACTTTGTATATAATTGAAAAAAAAATGATTGACGGTCTTATCTTGGACTTTGGAGTCTTTGGAAATTGGAATCAATCTCTATTGTTTATCAGATTACATGTCTCCTTGTAGTTGGAAATGCGTGGATTAATAATAATGCCTTGCGCATTAGCAAAAAAGCGAAAAAATGACCATTTTTGTTTGCTTTTGGTTTCGTTTTTATTCGCTTTGGCCAAAGCAAAGCAAGTTCTCAACTCTTCGCTTTGTTTCTAGTTTCTTGCTTTAAGAGGAGGCTTTGGCTTGCTTTATACATTGAAATCACAAATTAATTATCCTGCCAATGGGTGGTGACCCTAACAAACATGGACTATAAAAGCATTATAGGTTGTTTAGCCGGTGTTCTCCCAAAAAAATATTTGCTAATGTCCAAACGTAAGTGTAACCAATTGTGAGATGAAGTAATTGAATGAACGGAATTGAGCTTGGCTACTTGGAATCTCGATTCAAAAGGTGCATCTTATGTCTCTTATTAAATGCACTTTGGCAAGGTGTATATAATGTCTATCTTCGCGACCCGCTAAGAAGGAAAAGATCATGCGAGATTTCTTATGGACTTCTAGCTGTAAGTCTCACCTTATTGCTTGGGACGACTCTTACTACCCCAAGTCGGATACGGTCTAGAAATCCGGTCATTCCAATTGTTTAATAAATCTCTCTTTGGCCTAATGTTGTGGTGGTATGAGGCTCTTTGGAGGTCCATCATTTCGAATGAGTATTGAGGTAATGGAGGTTCTTGGGAGGCAAAGACTAAATACTACCCATTTTGGTTTACCACTTGGAAGAGTATAACTCTTCGTCCCGAAAGTTGTCCTAACACATTCATCATCTGTGGATGGGAGTTTTATTCTGGGAGGACATTTGGTGTATTAATATCTGTTTGAGGATTGAATTTTCAAAAGTATTTGATTCAAACACAAAAAGGGTCTGTGGCAGATTTTTTAGTGAGCGATTCCACCTTTCCTACTTGGAATTTGTGGCTCAGACAGATTATTAACAATTAGGATGCAGTTGGTGTGTTTGTCGGAGAACCACACCATCATGGAGGCATGACATATTTGTTCGGAAAGGGACAGCAGTTGGTTTTGCAGTGAAGGACTATTTCTCCATGTTGGCAGTCCACTCCCATTTACATAACACTAACTCCTCCATTGCCAGAAATTGCAAGCAGATATGCTTGCAAAATTTTCCTCCTCAAGTTAATGCGTTTATTTCGACCGGAAAAATTCCCACTTCTTATAATCTTAGCTGAAGGGGAGTTCAAGTCCAGCAGCCTTTGTGTGTCATGTTACACATGGACAACTGAACAGGGAGCGCCTTGATTGTTATATGGACGAAATTTCTGGCCAAACTTGCGTTTGAGCATGTTGTTATCTCATTATGTGACTGGTTTTAGCTGGAGTTGTAGGCTGATAGCTTTACCACCTTGGGGGGATGGCCATGGGCTAGGGGTCCACACACCTTAATGTGGTGCATTTGGAAAGAGCAAAACTCTTGCAATTTTATTTTTATTTTTAGATCCGCTAGGCAACTCTGTCTTTATTTCAAAGAATGTCTTTGGCAGGGGGAACTTTTTTAAAAGCAGATTAGGGCTGTGTGGTATCTTCATAATAATTCAATTACTCAGTTTTCTTCTTATTCTAGCTCTCTCATCCGAGTTTCCCTTCTCCTCATCCCTTTCTTATCTTCTAACATGGACGATGGACACAAAAAATTAACAGATTAAGACGAATCTTGTGCCATGATTAACATTGACAGGAACGTGATATATGTTTGTTTGAGTTTTTAACATGGAAAATTGATGGAATGAACAATTAACATAAATATTGTTATGACTCATGATTGTTATGACTCATGATTTGATTTTGCATACAATAAATCTTGTGCCATTATTTTATTGTTATGACTCATGATTTGATTTTGCATACAACTGAACTTGTATTTCTTAATGATGAATTTAATGAAGAAAAATTGGAATGAAATCCTTAGCCATTGTACTTGTACTTCGTAGTCATTATAGTAGCATTGTAATCTATGTTCGTATCCGCCATGTTTGTATCTTAATCTTTTGAGGTTTCTTGTGCTATTACTTCCTAGGCTGCCAAACACCACCACCATCACACCTATGTTACAACCACCGAACATTGTTTTATTTGTATTTCTTTCATAATCAAGGCGTTTCATGGCAGTGAGATTTACTGTGTCTTTTTCTCATATTGCATGTCAGACATATAGATTAATGAGTTCATTATCCTGTGAGCAATGATATGTTGTCACTTTAGCCTGTAGACATTTCCTGGAATAATTAATTTATGTGTAGGAGACCCATGCAATGAAAAGAAAAACTATTATTGTTTCCTATATCGGATGCATTTCATATCTTCCTCATCCATAGCGGGCTGAAGAACTGATCGTGTCCATATTCTAAAATTCTCCAGAATTAATAACTAGAATTTTGATTCAATTTCTATTAGGAGCTTAGTGTTCCCTGAGTAGAATGTTACTCTTTACTTTGTTGGGTGTATGTTGATCAACTGTTTCTTTGGCTAGTCCCAGCATTAAGCGGTACTACGAGGCATCTTTTGGATGAGAATGCGAAAGTTTTTGGCCAGATCACAGCTAACCTTGCAACGTTTAGGGTGAGTTAGTTGATAACTTGCTCATTCCTTTCTTTCTTTCTTTTTAAATAATGGGGCATGCTATCACAATATCTCTTAGAATAAGTTCTGTGTTGTTAAAAATATTTGACAATAATGTATTTTATTATATATTGATATTATATTTGATGCTCTTGCATGACTTTTAACTGTATTATTTGCATGGCTTTTAATTAGTTTGAATCAGTGTTACAATAGGCTTGGTTGGTCACTTTAGCTTTGTCCTCAGTAGTAGTGTAATCTATGGAATTGGAATTTAGACCCAATAGTGACAATCACTTCCACACAACTTTAAGAGGAGCAGTGATGATGTTTAAGGGCTGATTAATCTTATGTTTGTTCTAGCAGTGCTAATTTTTTGTTTCAAAATTGACCATGCCAACTAAGAAGTTATTTATTAGTAAAGTTTGCAAACAAGTAATGTGGTGCGAAATCTGAATCAGCCTTTGCTCTTACATTAAGATAATTAAAAACTTGAGTTGAATGTACAGAGATAGTTTAGATCACTGTGGATGAGCAACTCAGGCAGACCTCTTAAGGAAATTATAAGTTTTTATCATGTAGGACGAGTTGTGTGCAAAAAGAGACAGGGCAGAAGATAACAAGTAACAGCTGTCTTTGCCGGGTTAATGATCTAATTCATTAAGCAAGAGAGTTGTGAATCAATACTACTGGAGCAAGCAGCAATATCTCAATCTGAATTTGACTATCTTTTTAACTTTCCATGAAGCCCTTCAGCCACATATTTTCTCTTTTCCTCTCTTATTTGCTTTTTTCTTCATCTCCCTGCTCCTATCTTTTTGATCTTTTTGATGCAGGAGGGTTTCTAGGGTTCCTAGAGTTCATAATTTGGGTTTCTAGGTTCCTAATATGCTCTCAAAGTTATTTACTAAATAACTTTGAGTAATCTTTCAATTTAATTAGGAATCTTTTAGTTTCCTTTTAGGATTATGCATTATTTTTTTTAGGAATAGACTGCTTGTTAATTTTAGTAGTTTTTTTTTTCCTTTATAGTAATATTTCAATTATAGTTTAGGAAGTGATTCTGAACCCGATTTGGGCCAGATCTTTGGTATATTATTTCTTTTATTACGTATTTCGTTTTAGCATGGTTATTGGGGTGTTGTCAAGCTCTAATGATAATCACTATTCTGTCCGGCGTCAGTTGGTATCAGAGCTTCAACATCTTATTGGGGTGAGATTTCATCAGTTTCTATAGTTGGTGGTCGTGGTCGTGGCGGACAGGCTCCGATCGAGGAAGCTCCTCACCGTGATCGTAATGTTAAGAATATGATGATTGAGGATTTACAGAGGCAAGTTGCAGAGTTAACCCGGCGTCTAACGGCGCAGAATTTCGGTAATCGTGAGATGGAAGATTATGATTTTGATTTTAGTTTCGAAAACCCGTATCACAATCATGCTCGATTATGGGAGCATGGAGAACATGTGTATGACGATGAGGAGCTTGGAGAGCCTGTGTATGACAATGATGAGCTTGAGGAAGACGTGGTAGGCAAAACTGAAGAGTTTGGAGAGCCTGTGTATGACACTGATGAAAAATTGGATATTGTTGATGCAGATGGTTTGTAAAATGGGGATGTTGGAGTTGTTATTGAAGACGGTGAAGTGCACGAAGAAACTGATAGGGAGGAGGCGATCTTCCACATCGCTAATCCTGGATTCTGCTACGAGTATCAACTAGTGGAATCCACGACCTCCTGTTTCTCTCACCTTCCCCTGTTTCGTATCTCTCTTCACCTCGCCATCGTCCAGCATCCACACCGCCGAGCACCAACATCAGAAGCCACCACCTCCTTCCTGTTTCCCTCTCTCTCGGCCACCGCCCGTGTTCCACCTCGCGACAGAGCCGTCGCCACCTTGTTTTCTTATCTCCCTTCACCTCGCCACCGTCCAACATCCACACCACCGAGCAACAGAGACGATCACCACCACCTCCTCCTTCCTGTTTCTCTCACCTTCCCCTGTTTCGTATCTCTCTTCACCTCGCCATCGTCCAGCATCCACACCGCCGAGCACCAACATCAGAAGCCACCACCTCCTTCCTGTTTCCCTCTCTCTCGGCCACCGCCCGTGTTCCACCTCGCGACAGAGCCGTCGCCACCTTGTTTTCTTATCTCCCTTCACCTCGCCACCGTCCAACATCCACACCACCGAGCAACAGAGACGATCACCACCACCTCCTCCTTCCTGTTTCCCTCTCTCTCGGCCACCGCCCCTGTTCCACCTCGCGACAGAGCCGCCACCACCCTGTTCCACGCTCGCGACAGAGCCCCATCACCATCTCTTCGTTCCCTCTCTCTCATTGCAACCATATCTCCCTGTTCCCTCCTCTCTTTCATCCATCTTTCTCTCTTCCGTTCCCGTCACAGGACAAACGCAATAGAGAGGAGCAACACGAGCTCCTCCCTAGTTTCTCTCTTCGTTCCCTATTTTTTTCACCCGTCATCTCTCTCTCTTGCTTGCAAGTTTCGGAGCCGGTCGGAGGAAGAATACGCTCGCGAGGAGCGAAAAACCAAGTGGCGCAGAGCGAATCTCGCTGAAGACGAAGGTGCAGAGAATCTGGCGGGAGAAAACGATTTTTCAAATCGATTTGGCTATTCGCACCCCAGTCCATTACTCTGAGCCACCATAGTCCACCAACAGTCATTCCTCGGGATTCGTGTTCATGCAAAGATGAATTCCAACTACACCAGTGCTGTGACGTCATTCACCCTAATTTTCTAGCCCCTGTAGACGTGAATTCAGATTTACCAGCAGAGGTGCAGCAGCTAACAAAGTTTTCTGACCTGATACCAGAAAATCTTCCTCCTGAATTGCCGCCAGAGGATTTCGATGACACTGTTGTCAACTCGAGGACGAGTTCTTTCCATCCTGGGGTGACTGATGTAGGAGGGTTTCTAGGGTTCCTAGAGTTCTTAATTTGGGTTTCTAGGATTCCTAATTTGCTCTCAGTAAATAACTTTGAGTAATCTTTCAATTTAATTAAGAATCTTTTAGTTTCCTTTTAGGATTAGACATTATTTTCTTTTAGGAATAGACTGCTTGTTAATTTTAGTAGTTTTTTGTTTTTCCTTTATAGTAATATTTCAATTATAGTTTAGGAAGGGATTCTGAACCCGATTTGGGCCCGATTCGGACCCGATTCTTGGCAGATTATTTCTTTTATTACGTATTTCGTTTTAGCATGATTATTGGGGTGTTGTCATTTTTGGTAAAATTTCAATATTGATGAGTTTTAGCTATAAAGCCCGGCTTGTGGGCTGATTTTAGAGAGACCTTTTATTTGAGTAATTTGATTAAACATTAGAGTTATTTTCTCTGTGATTTTAGGCGAATCTCTTTTATCATTCCTTGTGAATTGTCTGATGAACTAGCCCGCAGGATAATCACTATTCTGCCGGCGTCACTTTTCGGGATTGCTTTCCCTCAAACCAAACATAGCTAAGACAAATGTTATAATTTATAAAGAAAATTGAGTTTCGAAAATTAAAAAAATGAACAACAACACTTAAAAATATCCGGAGTTCAGTGCTTATTGGCTTGATTTGTACACCTTATACTTTTAGGGTGTGTTTGATTGCACAGAGTCCAATTCCATTAAATCCATGGGGGATCACATATTTGTTAAGCTAACTTGATCAAAATGTGTGGCACCACTATCAATTCTAGGTTTTTAATCAATGGTGGAGTTGGAACTTCCATGAAAAAGCTCCTTGTCAAACAATCATTTCCCCACACACACACACACACACAACAATTCGATTATCATGATCATGAGATTTCAACTTCCTTATAAAGATGTGGTCCTCCATGGATTCCAAGGAATTCTAGCTTCCATGGAATCTACATAATGATTTGTTGGTAGTTTTTTACAAGAGGAATCAACTATGCATCACCCAGTTATGAAAAATTTCAACATTTCCAGTCATTCTTTCTTGAGCTCTGTTATTTGAAATTTATGGTAATTGGATAATTATTTTCATCCAATTCCTTTGGTTTTGTCAGTAGAGGATTCTCAATGGTTTTTAGCAGTCTATTCTGTCCCATGAAATATTATACCAGTTGTGTAGGAGACAGCCTGTCTAAGGTTTCCCCATTTCTATTTTCTTCTCCTTATGATAGCAAATTATAGGCTTTTATGTTGTTACATATATGCCCACCACATGCACATTTGAACCTAAAGAAAGGGTTCTTTATTGATAAACTATCTGTCAAACTAGCAGTCTCAGATTTCTGAAATATTAAAATCACCCTTTCATGCAGATACAAGACAACATTGATCTCCTCTGTCGCACGAGAAACAATATCACAGCTATACTGAACGAGTATGTGATTTTGGTTCACAATTTCATTGTCTGCATATAATTTTGATATTATTCTGGCATGTGAGAATAATATATGGTCTATGTCTGCAGCATGAGAGAGATGCCTGGAATAATGAGCCAGATGCCGCCGTTGCCTATCTCAATCAACGAGGAACTTGCAGCCACTATTCTGCCCGGTACATCTCAGGTAAGCTCGCTGACATTTTTGTTCCTGTCTCTTTGTGGTGCTTCTGTGTGTGCATTCAGAGAGTATTTATTTTCTGTCTATCTCTTGTTGGTTATTTTATTTTTGCTTTTTGTCCCCAACCCCCTGCACATGTTTAGGCATGGCAACGGGGCAGGTTTGGTTTGGGTCTGGTTCCTCGGGCTCGGGTAGACCCAAACTACGGGTCTCCCTGGAACCGCCCTGCCGAACCGTCTGGTTACAAAACTATAAGACATCTTCTATGATTCGATCTGATCCGGAGGTTGATATGAACTGTCTACATCCCGTGCCTTGTCTCTGAAGATCATCAAAGGTTGAAGACGAGAGGTTCAGATCAGATCTGAAGGTTGAAGACCTTCTTCATCATCGTCTTCGTTTGAGTTGTTGTAAAGCTACACAATCAGTTGTTATATGAGACTTGCACCTTCCAGTCGCCTGTCCTTTGTGGGTTTGGAGACCAGGACTTGAGACTTGAGAGTGAAACTTCCAGTGAAAGCCAACACATACACTTACCATGGCTAGAACCTTGATTTGCAAATAGAGGGGTCAACAACGCCAACACATACACCTACCATGGCGGGAACCTTGATCTGCAAATAGAGGGGTCAACAACGCCAACTCATACACCTACCATGGTTGGAATCTTGATCTGCAAATAGAGGGGTCAACAACGCAGCAACAGTTGTTCACGACGAATCTATGTGGTGGTTTTCATTCTGATGGCCACGTGTCCCACACCCCCACTAAAACTTTACTAAATTATGTAATAAGTATTAAGGTCCAGTATATATGAGATAGATTGAAAAACTCTGATCATATACATATACACACATTCGGTTCAGGTCTGAACCCCAGGAACCAGAACTGAATGGGTCGGGGTACCCATCGGTTTGGGCCAAATTGCCATACCTACCTGTGTTATATCAAGCGTGTTTTTTTTTTTTGGTAAGTTGTAATATAATTCCGTGATTATAATCACATTGCAAAACTCTTTACGAAGTTCTACTTGTTTCATTTTGTTGAACCAGCAGGCAGTGATGTTTGGCTCACCTGGTGCGATCCATATGAAGCAAGAACCAAGATGTTGATAGAGAAACCCAGCGGGTGAGGAAGGGTTCATTTGATGCATGTGATGTAAGTACATTGTAAAGCTATAAGAAGCTGGTAGGAGCTCTCATTTGTGTAGAAAAGAAAACATAAGGGGTAGGTGAGTCCCACTCCCATCACACGCGTGAGCCCCACAAACAAGGAAAAAAATTGTTATAGATCCAATTTTGGACAACAGTTTACCAGTTATTGAAACCATGTACCCAGTAATAAAGAAAGGAATTAGTCTCAACAATCTTAATGTGTTCTAGGTAGAGTACCTAGCAAAACTTTTTTGTAAGCTATGATTGTCAATTTTTAGTCTTGTCTTTGTATATAAATTTAGGAGACATGAGACTTTGGATTGATATCTTGGTGCTTCCATATCACTTATTTGATGTTAATGATGGATTGGTTGTTGATTGACTGTTATGACGATAGTTGACTGTCATTGTCCTGCTTGAACTGGAAACTAATCTAAGGGTGTGTTTGATTTCTAACGATCACAGAATTCTCTTTATTCCTTCCTGGGTTCCTGTCCTAGTTTTTTCAAATTTCTGTAGTTCAGTATGTATGTTCTCTCTCTTGGTCAGGTTGTTCGGTCCCAGTTGTTTTTATTTGCCCTCCCATGGCTGGTGATTGAGTGACCTCTTTTGAAGATTAGAAAGGAGGATTTGGAGCAAACATCGTTATCCAAAGATTAGCTAAGAAAGCTTTGGATGGTGCCGATAAGCTTCATGTTGTAGGAACTAAACCAACTTTATATTTTGGTCTAGTTGTGTCACTGACTTTCCTTATGAAGTTAGGACACAGCATCTATCATCACCATGAATGTGATCTTTCCTCAATAATTTCAATAAATATACCACTTTTGGGCTTAGTATTTGAAGGGCTTTGAGATATGGCAGGCGACATTTAGAAATGACTAACTAAACCTTCATTTTTTTGCTTATATTATATTGACCTAAAATCAGGACTTTATAGCTAATTACACGTTGGAAAAAAAACCCCGGGTTCTAAATAAGATTACCTTTTTTTAACATATTCATTGAATAAAATATAAATAAATAACTATTGTAAATACAGGTTGGCTTGAAACACCCATACAAATCAGAATTTGGTTGAGACAAAATACAAACAACTCGATATACTCAATATAGGCTTGTAAACCAAACCAAATATCACGAAGGCATGTTGAATGGACCCATATAAATACATCTAAAAAAATAAAGATTAAGTTATTTATGCATAAAAGGGCTGATTTGCGTTTGAGTGCCTGTTTAGGATCTACTTGAGTTTCATTTTGTAAAAAGGACTCTAGTAAATAGAATGTTTATATATTAATTTGCTTGAGCTGAAATTTTGATAAATATATTACAAATTCACATAAGAAACAACGTGCTAAAGTAGAACTGGCAATATGGCCCCAACACGATAACACAACTTGAAACTAGCCTGATATTAACGAGTTTGGGTTATATATATATATATATATATATATATATATATATATATATTTTCTTTTTTTAAATTTTCATGTGACTTCCCGGCTAACCTGGTCAATAGGACGGGTCAGGTTCGGGTTTAACACCTTGATCCACATCAACCTGTTTAACCTGTTAACTTTCGTTTCAAACATGTCATTTCTTGTCAATTTTTGCTGGGTTAACGGGTCAATTTCAGGCTACTAGATTGATTTTCAGTCATTTCGAGTCAAGTCGTGCCAAGTCAAAGTGAGTTTTTTGTGCTAAAATAGATCATACGGGTCGGGTTGTGTTAACCCATTTCTGGAAGGTCGTGTTCGTGTTTTATTTTTTGGTTTGATAATGAAACGGATCGTGTTCATGTCTTGTATCCGTGACCCGTTAACCGGGCCCGAACCCGACTCATTGCCAAGTCAAAGCTGAAGCTTCATACCTTTTCGACATGTGTCTCTCGAGATAAGCATTAAGTGTCACAATTGGATTTCTGTAGCATATTCACGAAGCAAGCAAGGTACCGGCTAGGGCCCATTGTCCCATCTATCCCTTCAGTTATCAAACACTCACAAAGACTATACATTGTCAAGATACTAAATGATGTTGAACAGAATACGTATCTTGAGAAACAATGTTAAAGTGGCTGAAAGTTTTAACATGTATCTAGTGTTAACCAATAATTTTACTCATATTTTCAAACTCAAACGAAATAAATAATTTTATTTATTTTTGTTTGGCCAAGATATTTTTTTACTAAATGAAACTTAGGGTGTGTTTGGTTGCATGGAATCCTATGCCATGGGAATTCATGAGGGGACCCCTACATTTTAGGCTAAATTGATGTATCACTCCACATCCACTATTTCGTTTTGTGATCAATGGTGGGAATGGAAGTCCCATGAACATGAGAATCACATGCCTTGGGAGGACCAAAGAGTGAGATTCCCATGTTCATGGGACTTTCATTCCCACCATTGATCACAAAATCAAATGGTGGTCAAATGGTAGATGTGGAGTGATATATCAATTTAGCCTAAAATGTAAGGGTCTCCTCATGAATTCCCATGACATAGGATTCCATGCAACCAAACACACCCTTAGGGGATCTACATTGGCAATAAAACTCGAAATTAGCCCTTGTAGCCCAATGCCCATAATAAAAAGGTAATGTTGATTTAATCCCCAAACTCATCTTAACAACTAAAAAAACCCTTTTTGTCTTTATTTTGGATAAAAGGCTGGTTTATACTTTACGGCATGGTGGTGGTACAAAAGGTAATCGACTTCTGTTAAACTGAGTGTCATGTTACCAACATTCGAACATTAAATTATCCGAAACAGCTCACACACTCACTCGCAATCGCAATTACCGTCATTGTATCACTAAACAAGTTAAATATTTTTAAATTTGTATTCAAGTGGGTTGACTCATTTTGGCTTGAGTTTCCATGCGAAAGAGTTTGTGATGTTCTGAAGCGAAGGGAGGGAGAAATGAGGCTGAGGAGAAAAATGTGGTGTTTGGTTGTTTTGGTTATAATGAAATTGAACAAGTAATCTTATTAGATAATCGATTGGTTGTTTCATTTTCTGAAAATATTTTGAAGTTTTGTAGTTCATTGCAGCAAATTTTAAAATTTCAATCTTATACTTTTAGTTTTCTCCATTATCCTAATAATTATTTGTTCTTTAGAGAAAATTAAACGTTCATTTTGTATTTTGTAGTCATAATAAATGGAAACATGTATCAAATTTATAGTGACAATTTTCACCTATGATGGATGACAATATTACAAGAAAATAGTTGTTTTCATGCAAATTGTACATGACCCATTGAAATGGTTATTCTCATGTCTCAATTATAGCTTAGAAATATTTTGCATTAAAAATAACAAGTTTTGAAGAATTAATTTTATTACTTTTAATAATTCAATGATTTAGACTCGATAGAAAAGTCAAAGGTGTGGGGGTTACTTATTAGACTAGCACTGTCTATCATCTGGATTATCGAGTGTATATAATTCATGGGATTGAGGGGGGCTCTTGTGCACAGTGGGCAGGAGCAGCTCCTGCGCAGGCCTCCCAGCCGTTGGATCAAAATCCAACGGTTCAGATCATCGGAGAGGAGAGAGGTTTTTGGCGAGAAATTTTTTTAAATAAAATTTAAATTTCAAATTTAGATGATTTGAACCGTTGGATTTTGAGATGTATGTGCTAAACTAATTGAACTAGGACAAAAGGTGTTTCATTGTTGCATCCCTTATTTTTCTTAAAATTGATCTGATCTAATTTTTGTCAAACCCACTGGTGAGACCGGGTTGACGTTGGTTACCTAAACCTAAAACTAAAACCCAATTGTGATTTGAGGTCTGTCTGGCCAGTCTAGTTTTGCTGATGTCCCGACCATTAGAGCTTTTTGTAACGTCTTAAACTTGCCCCATTTTTATTTTTATTTTTTTACACTTTGTCTCCTCTTTTCTTCTTACTGTGTGACAGTTGGATGGTTGCTCTATCTTGATTCTTGATTCCCAGTTTCCACAACACTCTCTTTGCAAGCAATCCTCCATACCCATAACTCTTTCTTTCTCACATACCCAATCACCTCTCTCAGACTCAACTATAAACCACAACCACACCAATCTCAGTTTGGGTTCGCTTAACGCGGATGCTCTAAAGAATACTACTCCTCCTGACCGTTCATCCAAACAATTTCAAACTCTCTCTCACACTCACATTGACTAGCTCGTCTCCTCTCCTTATCTCGAACCCTAAAAACTTGCTATATCTTTGCAAAAGCTATCTAGATATCAAAATCAATCCAAGATTTCGACAATTTTTCAGATGCAGCGAGCGCTCAGATCTGCGGAGCCCCCAACCCTCGGAGTCAGACAACGTTCTGTCATGACCTGAAATTAATCAAAGGAGTAGAAGAATGAGGCGGGAGAATCATGCGCCAATTTTAAATTTGAATAGAGAGAGGGCAATGTAATTTTCTTAGTTAAAAGCACATGTGAGTGTACAAGTGGCAATCTGTGATTGGCCCATTACAAATTTTTGTTAGACACTTTCCTCTTTAAAAAGGAGAGAGGCTTAGTTACAGAGCAAGCAGAAAAAGAAGAGATAGGCTTAGCTCTTGTTTTTGAATCCCATTAGCAATTTCTTTTTGTTCTTGAAAACCTCGTCTAAACCTGACAATTGGTATCAGATCGCTGGCCACTCGATTGCTTGAACAATCATGGAGACGAGAGCAAAGGAAATAGAACTCTTCATGCGACAGACGGATAACAACAATCAGGTTGAAACCATCAAAACGGAGTTGAGGAAGATGAATCAGTCGTATAAATCCATAGACAAGAGGATAGAAATCAAGTTCGAACAAATGCTGAAGCTGCTACAACTTACACAAGGAGCATCAACGTTGACAAGCTCTAATATCTCACAATCGGCTGCACCTACAACTCTGACTGATCCGATCCACTGCTCAATCTCTCATAATCACTGGGAGAACAACGATATGTACTCTAGATCTCCGAAATTGGATTTTCCCTAGTTTGATGGGACAAACCCTAGATCCTGGATAAAAAAATGTGAGGATATTTTGTGTTTTACAATATTATGGAAGAGAACAAGGTGGCTATGGCCTCGATCCATTTTAGTGGGAGGGCCGACTCTTGGTTCTTAGATTACCAGGTAGGGAGAGACAAATTTTCATGGGATCAGTTCATACATGAACTGTGCGATCGATTTGAAGACCTAGCCCTTGATAACTACGTGGATTCCTTCCACAAATTACATCAGGAATCCACTGTGACTGAATACTATGATCGGTTTGAGGAGCTCAAATCACTCATGTTATCTCATAATCCTCACCTAGACGACACATTTTTCGTATTGAGTTTCCTAAGTGGTCTTCAACCTGACATTAAATCACTGGTTCAACTCTTCAAACCTAATAGTGTGGCACAAGCATTCTCACTGGCAAGAATGCATGAAGCATCCATATTACAAAAACAATTAACCAATAAAGGCTGACAGCAAACTCACCACAACTCCAAGAACTACAACTACACCACCAACAACCTTACCACACCCAAGTCTACAACCCTTCCCTACCAACCACAAATTCCCACAACAACATCAACACCAACCATCAGATAAACACTTCAAAAAACAATTATTCCAGTGCTTATAACCAACCACATAGAACCACCTTCAATACTCCACCTATTAGAAGACTCACACACACACACACACACACACACACACACACACACACACACACACACACACACACACACACACAAATGAGGGATAAGGGATTATGCTACAATTGTGAAGAACAATACATGCCAGGACATGTTTGCAAACAACAACACCTATATATGCTGGTCTCTGAAGATGATGTAGCAGATGAGGAAGATGGAACTACACTAGAGGCTGAAAATCTAATCCAAGAAATTCAGACTGACATGGAGATGTCACTCCATGCAATTCATGGGAGCTTAGCCAACAATACTATACTGATAAGGGGTCTTTTGAAGAAGACACAAATTTCTATCCTCATAGATACAGGGAGTACTCACTCCTTTATTGACCCAAGGGTGATTAGGGAAGCCAAATGGCCAACTACATTAACACCCCAAATGATAGTACGGGTAGCTAATGGGCAACAACTCCTAAGCAATGCAATGTGTGACAACCTACAATGGACAATGCAGGGAATTACTTTTGAAGGGAGTATGAGATTGCTTCCACTGGGGGGAGGGGGATATGATATGGTTTTAGGAGGTGACTGGCTTAAAAAGTTTGCAGACATCACCATTAATCTACAAAAGTTGCAACTCACCATGAACATCAAAGACAAGCCAATAACCCTTCAAGGAGTAATTGACAGTGGATCTTTGTGCTTAATGGAAAGCAAGGGACTTACACAATTTCTGAAAAAACACAGACCCTCCTTCTTAGGGCATTTATTCTCCGTATCAGAGACACCCATGACTGAGACCATTTTCCCCTCCATTGCACCCCTCATCTCCGAGTTTCAAGACATATTCAACACTCCAACTGAACTCCTTCCCACCAGGCCTTTAGATCACAAAATCCCTTTCAAAAATGGCTCTAACCCTCCTTCCCAAAGCCCTTATAAAGTGCCTTACATGCAGAAGGCTGTGATTGAACAACTAGTCAAGGAAATGGTGGATGCAGGGCTAATACAACACTCACATAGCCCATTTGCAGCTCCTATTCTTCTTGTGAGAAAAAAAGGATGGAACATGGCGGTTTTGTGTTGACTACAGGAAACTCAATGAAATAACTATAAAAGATAAGTTCCCTATGTCACTAAAAGATACTACAAGAAGTTCATCCAGAACTATGGCAACATTGCAAGGCCTCTTACTGAATTGATAAAAAAAGACTCCTTCAAATGGATTGAGACACAGACTCGAGCCTTCTTGCAATTAAAATAGGCTCTCTGCCAGGTTCCTGTGCTAGCCCTCCTAAATTTTACAATCCCATTTGTGCTAAAAACTAATGCCTGCAGGCAGGGAGTAGGTGCCATCTTGTCATAGCATGGACGTCCTATGGCATACTTTAGCAAGGCCCTTTGTCCAAGAAACTTAACTCTCTTTACCTATGAGAAAGAGTTGTTGGCTATTGTATTGGCTATTCAAAAGTGGAAGTCATATCTACTAGGCTCCAAGTTTTTCATCTTTACAGATCATCAAAGTATTAAATACTTTTTATCCCAAAAGGTGACCACAATGATGCAACAAAGATGGTCAGCAAAAATCATGGGATTTGACTATGAAATAAGTTACAAGAAAGGTGTAGAGAATACAGCAGCAGATGCCCTCTCAAGGGAGATGGAAACCCAGTCCCAATGCTCAACCATATCTAATGTGACTCCACTGTGGCTCCAGGAAGTACACTCCAGCTATGTCAATGACAGCACAAACAACAACTTATCCAACAACTATTAGTAGGAGCCCATATTGTCTCTGAGTACACTTTGCAAAATGGTATTTTGAAGCATAAAAACCTCTTGTATATTGGTAGTACATGGAATCTTAGATCAACAATTATCTCTGTTCTACACAGCTCAGCAAAAGGCGAGCATTCTGGTATTTCTGCCACCTACCACAGGCTCAAAAGTTAATTTTACTGGCAAAAAATGAAGGCTCAAGTCACCCACTTCATCACAGACTGTGACATCTGCCAGAGAAACAAGGGCGACCAGTCACCTTACAGTGGGTTGCTCCAACCTCTCCCTATACCAGTCCAAGCTTGGCAACAGATTTCATTAGACTTCATTGAAGGACAACCTGCCTCTAAAAACAAAACTGTGATACTGGTGGTGGTGGATATGCTCACCAAGTTTAGCCACTTCATGGCACTGGCTCATCCGTATACAACTTCAATGGTGGGCGAACTCTTTCTTCAGAATATTTACAAGCTCCATGGTTTGCCAACAATCATTGTGTCGGATAGAAATAAAACTTTCATCAGTGCTTTCTGACAGGACCTCTTCACAACTCTTGGTACCAAATTGACTATGAACTCTTCTTATCACCCGCAAACAGATGGACAGACAGAACGCACCAATGCATGCCTCGAGACCTATTTACGTTGTATGACAGGGGATGCACCAACTCAATGGTCACGGTGGTTGTACCTAGCAGAATACTGGTTTAACACCTCATTCCATTCCAACCTGCAATCGACTCCTTTCTAGGCTTTATATGGATACACATCACCTCTCATGGCGCTCCCACCATCTCCATCTCTTGCCATTAAGGAAGTCCAACAACATCTAACAGACATAGAGCATATGCTCAATATTATTAAGGAAAAACTGCAAAAGGCTCAAGAAAGAGTGAAGGTTTATGCAGACAAACATCGGACAAATTGAGTGCTGTAGATAGGAGACTGGGTATACTTGAAGTTAAAACCATATAGGCAATTATCAGTTAACATCCGTAAGAATCTCAAGCTCTCCGCACGCTATTATGGTCCTTTTGAGGTCATTGAGAAGATAGGCCAAGTAGCATATCGCCTGCAACTACCACCATCTTCAAGGACACACCTTGTATTCCATATTTCACAACTAAAGAAGAAACTAGGACACTCCATTATTCTTGCCCCTCTGCTACCTTTAGTGGACAACCAGAGAAATTTTAGAGCTGAACCTCATGCTGTCTTGGCTCGCAGATTAATCCCACGGCACAATCGGGTTGTCACCCAGGTGCTAATCCATTGGTCGAATTCAACTCCAAAGGGACCTGACACATATATAAGCCATGTTTCCTCATTTTGATCCTTGAGGACAAGGATTGTTTCAAGGGAATGACATTGTCATGACCTGAAATTAAGTAGAAGAATGAGGCGCCAATTTTATATTTGAATAGAGGGTAGCAATGTAATTTTCTTATTTCCGTTCTGTTAGTTAAAAGCACATGTGAGTGTACAAGTGGAAATCTGTGATTGGCCCATTACAAATTTCTGTTAGACACTTTCCTCCTTAAAAAGGAGAGAAGCTTAGTTACAGAGCAAGCAGAAAGAGAAGAGATAGGCTCAGCTCTTGAGCTAAGAGTGCTGTAATCACCTTGTTTTTGAATTCCGTTAGCAATTTATTTTTGTTCTTGAGAATATTGTCTGAACGTGACACGTTCCAAGAACTTCTCCTGCTGTGCCTAGATCGACCTCAAGAGGGAACCTTTCCGAGTCTCACTCAAAGAGGAACAATGGCTGTTAACTCACTTTCAAATCGGGATTCTCTCTTCTCTCTCTCTGTTCTATTTGTTTTCTTGCAATACATTTAATGGGTGATAAAATTTCAAAAATCGATGAATTGTTTCATGTTTTCTTTCAAGAATCGAATCGAATCATGGTCAGTAACTTTTGATTTGTTCTTCGTTTTATGCAATTAGGGTTTTGTGGTCAGTCTTATTGTTGTGATTGTGATTGAAACAGAGCATCCATTATCACAACTCTGTTTCTTGCGTTATCAAGAAATTCAAGAAGATGACCTAATTTTGAATTTGAACAAAAATTATTATGTTTTCTCATCTTATGATAATTCTTTCATCGATGATTACATGGTTGATGCTGCAGGAGGCGTGGGTCTCATCAACCTTAGAGCTTGGAACTCAACAACTAATATGCAACACCTCTTCAGGCTTGCTCAAGAAGAGGAGTCGTTTCTATGGGTTAGATGGATGCACAACGATAGACTCAAAAATAAAATAAAACCTGCATGCTATACATTTCATTAGTTTAGATAAAATGTGAGACAACAATATGTATGATTAGATATGGATGCTTTCCTCCTTTGTGTTGGGAAGATAGAGGAGGTTGGGAATCAGTATTACTTACAACACTAGCTTAAGATTGTCCTAAAACTTAAGATAGGGTTATTTTGATGAGGTCCTTTTTAGTTCCCACACTAGCTTCTCTAGCATCCTCTGAATTTCTTACATTTTTCAACCAATTTTATCTCCCACTGCTCCCTGAATTGCTTCAGTTCTTTCAAATCTGAGATAACCCACTTACTATCAAGGTTTGGAATACTCCAAGCTCAACACACCCACCGAGTATCCATCAAATCTGAGTATTCTAATACAAGTGTCACAGAGATAGAGGTAGCTAAGTGTTCAAATTTTCCTATCGAGAGTGGCAGGTTGTCAAATCTAAATTCTGCTAATTTCTTAACCCACCAATGGATTCAGGTAAACTTTCTATGTGATTGTGAGAGAGGTTAAGATTTCTTAGATGTTTCAAATGGCTTATTAATGTATGATGTTTTATAATAGAAAATTTTAACTTGTTTTCTTATAAACGTTTTTTCGTATTCCAGGATGAGGGTTTTGTTGTTGAAAAGGATCTTGGATAATCATTTATTTATTTTAAGTTCGCCTTGACCAAAATGAATTATGCGTCAATAAGGAACCTGAGAGAAGCTTATACTGTAAGCATTCTTCATCTAAATAAAACCCAAAGATGGAGTGGAAGATGGTGCACAAAAGAGAAAACAAAAGAAGAAAAACGCTCCCAACCACAAAATAAGGTTATGCTAGGCCAAAAATTGAGGTAAGCCATCCTTGAGATAACTACTACTGAAGTTTCATGACTAGATAGAATCTTAAATGCATCATTTTTGTATTTCATAATTCATCATCTTTGCTTAACTTCAATATCCTAATTTTCATCGAAAAACTACTGTCGAGTTTTGGGGAAGATGTTTTTCATTGTCAAAGGAAGAAATAATGTATTGAATTTGATATCAAGATCATCCAAAAACTCCAATCTATAATGCAAAGTCCTTATGGCACGACATGGTATAATCCATCGGGTGTGTATGAACCAAATGAGTTTGAAAGAAAACGATCTACCCAATTTCCTTTAAATCAATAATGCTATAGGAGTGAAACCATGGAGAGTACACGACTACTCAAGATTGGTGTTGAGGCATGAAAATACCTAATGAACATGCATGTTGTTTTTCCATTATCCAATATGTCATTTACAATGGTAACTCATTAGAAACTAACTGCACCAGTTTGATACTCGAATAACTAACCCACTGCGGTTTGAAGGGATACATTAAGGTATAGGCAAGTTAGGGTAACTCTGGAATACCCAAATAATTATTGATCCCTTAGTCTATCGTCATATAAATGAATGAGTTCATTGCTTCATTTCCTAATACATGGATGTATAGGGCGAATATTGAAATAATGGAATTAAGGTCAAACCTCTAGAACACGAGTGTTAGGTTAAACATAGAAATAATTTACAGCATTTTGCCAATCATTTAAAGATCAGTGTATTTCAGTTTTTCAGGTGCATCATGGGTACAAGAGAGTGTATTGATGTTTGTTGATAGCTACTAAATAATGGTGTAGAGGTCAAACCAGAATCATGTTGAGGCTAAACATGGGAATTGTTTAAGGGATTCGATTACAATTTTTATGTGCACCATGGTTTTGAAGTACATGAAGTTACAACATATTGATGTCTATGGAAATCTTAAGGTATCGAAGGATAAATTACCACAAAGTGGGTCAACAATTCTTTAGGCTAAACATGAAAATTACTAAAGGCATTTCGCAAACTCCTTTGAAGATAATTGTTAGTTATAACTCTTGAGGTATGCAATGCATAGTAATTTGAGGAAAATGATAGTTTATCATTGTCTATGTAAAACTATGAGACAGTGGTATTTGAGGTTAAACATTACTGAATCAGTACGTGATTTTGGAGGCTAGACATAATTTAAGTATTTTGTGAATTAGTTTAAAGATAGGTACCTGATTATAGCTCTCATGGTGTGCCATTATTGTGGTTTGAGGTACATGCTAGTTTATCGATGTCTATGGAAATTATGGAATAATGGTGTCGATGATAAATTTTCATTGAGCCCACAATTTTCGAGACTAGACATTAAAATCATTTTAGGTGTTTTGTGAACTTGTTTAAAGGTAAGTTTCTGACCATAGTTCTCGAGGTATGCAATGTATCGAGGTTTGAGGTATAGGAGAGTATAAGTTTTAATGAAAAAACTATGACATAATGGTATCGAGGTTAAACCATTAAGAAGTGAATCTATGATAGTTGAGGCTAAATTTGGAAGTTACTTCAAGCATTTTGGAAACCTATTAATACATAAGTGTTCTAATTTAATTTTGAGGTATATCATGGATTTGAGGTATGAAAGTAATGTATCGATGCCTATAAAAAACTATGAAATAATGGTATCGAGTTACATCGCCATAAAGTGAGTTTATGGTTTTGAGGCTAGACATGAAAATTATTTTTGGCGTTTTGTAAAATTGTTTGAATATAGCTCTTAAGGTATGCAATGCATCATGGTTTGAGTTACTGGAGAGTATATTGATGATTGTGGAAACTATGTAATGATGGTATCGAGGTTAAATATGAAAATGAATTTAGGCGTTTTGCAAACTCATTTAAAAATAACCATCTAATTATAGTTCTCGAGGTATCCAATGTATTGTAGTCTGAGCTCCAAGTTAGTATATATCATAGTATCGAGGTGAAACCATTACAAAGTGAGTCCGTGATAATTGATGCTAACTTTGGAAGTTATTTAAGGCATTTTGTAAACCCAGTAGAGGTAATGTACCATTACATGTTTTGAGGTTCATCATGGATTTGGGGTTATGAAAGTAATGTATAAATGTCTATAGAATACTATAAACCAATGGTATCATGGTTAAATCACCTTAATGTGAGTCCACAATTCTTGAGGCTAAACATGAAAATTTCTATAGGCATTTGAAAAACTCATTTGAGTATAATTGTTCAAGTATAGATCTTGAGGTATGCAATGTTGTGAGTCTAGGTATATGAGCGTTTTTTGACGTCTACGAAAAACTATGATATAATGAGATCGAGTTTAAATCACCACATAGTGATAACATGATTTTTTAAGCTAAACATGAAAGTTATTTGAAGTGTCTTGCGAACTAGTTTAAAGGTAAGTGTCTGGTTATAGTTCTCAAGGTATCAAATGTTTCGTGGTTTGAGGGAGTGGATAGTGTATCGTTGTTTTTGAAAAATTGTAAAATAACCCGATATCGTGGTTAAACCATTACGAAGTGAGTCCGTGATAACTGAGGCTAAATTTTGAAGTTTTATATGGCATTTTGTAAAACTATTAAAAGCAAGAACATTCCATGTTTTGATGTTCATCATAGATTTGAGGTTATGAAAATAAAGTATCGAGTTTCTATAGAAAGCTATGGATAAATAATATTGAGGTTATGATGCACTATTTTACTAGCACACAACTTAATACTCTGCTTTGTGATTGTAGTAAAGAATAAGTAAGGATCATTCTGGACCGGGGATTAGAAGGCTTACCAACTAGCACTAAAAATAACTAAGAGACAACTAACAACCTAATTAAGAAAATATTGAGGGATTGGATTTTTCTAATTCAAACTAAGAAAATAACTAAGAAGAAAATATAAAATTTAAGAGATGTAGATGGTGAGAAATTAGTTAAGGGTTTATTTACACACACTAAACATATGCTCATAAATCAATATCCAATAATCACTTGCTAACTCGTGAAAGACAATGCTCAAGGTTAACCGTGACCGCACTGCATTAATCTTATTATTTTCCAAAATTTGTTGAATTAAACTTAGTGTCATTTTCAAACTATTCTTATCGTGCTATCTAATCAAGAATCACAAGTTAAATAAACAATCCAAGATCATTAAGTTTTGTGGAAAATATGAACACTGACTAGGCAATTACAAGTATGATCAGCATCTTGTTCTTACCTAGGTTTTTACTTAACCTTACCAATGTTCCTTGGTATTTACTACTTGTGAGTAAAAGATTATAACGATTAGGTGAAATTATCCTATACTTTAGCCCCAAATCCTAGCATGCTTACTAAGTTGGTCACCTTAACAAACATACAAAGAAAAATTCTCTATAAAGCAGTTAAGCAAAACACAATCACTAATCAACAAGGAAGATTAAATCAATTAATTCGTAAAACACATGTTCGGGGCTTCGAATCCACCCCTAGCTAAGAGGAGTTTAGATAGACATATTAATTATGTTCAAACAATACTCCATAATCAAATATCAAACTAAATAAGAAAAAGATAAGGTGAAAGAAACAAAACATTGTCGCCAATTGCGTGGTGGTACTGAGTGGAATTGGTGGTGCGGATATCACGAAGAAAAGAGATAAAAATCTCTTTTGATCTCCTCGTCTTCTCCTTTCCTTCTTCTTTGGTTCTCTTATTCAGATTATGCTCCCTGTGTGCGTTTGGGATGATAACTAGCGATTGTTGGGTGGCGAAGAGAGATGATGGACTGTTAATGGCTGAAGGTTGCTGGTGGGTGTGTGATGGATTGTGTACGGGTGGTTGTGGCGAGAGAGAATATGACACAGATGGAGGGATGCGATGGATGCTAGGGTTACTTGTGACAGAGGAGAAACGACGAGATGGAGGGAAGAAGATGGTGGCGATGGGACTGTGTGTTGTTGCGAAGGGCTGATGGTGATAGTCTGTGGTGATAGATTGTTGATGCCTATGAAAAATTGTAAAATATCACGGATTAAAGTTAAACCATTAGAAAGTGAGTCTGTGATAATTGTAGCTAAAATTTGAAGTTATTTAAGGCATTTTGTAAACCATTAATAAACAATTGTACCGTTACCGTTTTTGTGGTGCATCTTGGATTTGAGGTTATGAAAGTAATATACCAATGTCTATAGAAGACTATGAAACAATGGTTTCTAGGTTAAATCACCATGCTGCGAGTCCACGATTCTTGAGGCTAAATATGAAATTTTTTAAAGCAATTACGAGATAAGTGTGCCGTTACATATTTTAATGTTCATCAAGGATTTGAGATTAAGTAAAGTATCAAGTTATCTTAAAAGCTATGAATTAATATTATAGTGATTACTTTATAAGTAAATCTCCGATTCTTGAGGTTAGAGAACTATTGTTAGCGTTTTGTGAACTTGTCCAAATGTGAGTGTCTAATTATAGTTGTTGATGTATCAAATTCGATGTGGTTTGAGGGAGATGATAGTTTATCGATGTCAATGAAAATTTGAAAAAGATCACGGTGTTGTGGTTAAACTATTACAAAGTCAATCCGTGATAACTGAGGCTAAATTTAAAAGTTATTAAATTTTTTTGTAAACTATTGACAAATAATTGTGCGATTATCGTTTTTGTGGTTCATATTGAATTTGAGGTTATGAAAGTACTGTATCGATTCTTATCGAAAACTATTAATTGATGATATCGAGTTAAATGACCATAATGTAAGTTCATGATTCTTAAGGGTAAACATGAAAATTTATGTAGGCATTTGAAAAACTCATTTGAGGATAATTGTTCGAGTATAGATCTTGAGGTATGCAATGTATTGTGGTTATAAGTATATGAGAATTTTCGATGTCTATAATAAACTATAATTTAATCAGATCAAGGTTAAATCAGCATATAGTGATTACATGACATTTCAGGCTAGATATGAACGTTATTTAGGTGTTTTGCGAACTCGTTTAAAAGTAAGTGTGGTTATAGTTCTCGAATGTATCAATTGTTTCGTGGTTTGAGAAAGTAGATAGTATATCAATGTATAGAAAATTGTACATTATCACGGTATCAAAATTCAACAATTACAAAATGAGTCCGTGAAAATTGAAGTTAAATTTGAAAATTATTGAAGACATTTTGTAAACCCAATAAGACATAAGTGTACCATTACAATTTTTTGAGATTTATCCCGGATTTGAAACTATGAAAGTAATGAATCAATTTCTCTAGAAAACTATAAATTAATATTATTGATGATACTCTATAAATTAAATCTACAATTCTTGAGGCTAGTGGTGTAAATTATTGTTGGCGTTTTGTGAACTCGTCCAAATGTAAGTGTTTAATTATTGTTCTAGATAAATGGATGCTTCGTGGTTTTAGGAAGGACAATTTATTAATGTTTATGAAAAACTGTAATTTATCACGGTATCGAGGTTACACAATTACAAAGTGAGTCCATGATAATTGAGGCTAAATTTGAAACTTATTTATGTGATGTTGTAAACCTACTAACAAATGATTGTACCATTAATGTTTTGTGATTCATCTTGGATTTGAGGTTATGAAAGTAAAGTATCGATTCTTATCGAAAACTATGAAATAATAATATCGAGGTACAACGACCATAATAACAATCCACGATTCTTGAGGCTAAACATGAGATTTCTATATGCATTTGGAAAACTCATTTGAGGACAATTGTTCTAGTATAGATTTTGAGATATGCAATTTTGTAGTTTTAGGTACATGAGAGTTTTTCAATGTCTATGAAAAACTATGATATAATGAGATCGAGGTTAAATCACCAAATATTGATGACAAGATTTTTTGGGTTAGACATGAAAGTTACTTTAAGTGTTTTGCAAAATCGTTTAGAGGTAAATACCTGGTTATTGTTCTCGAGGTATTGAATGCTTCGGGGTTTAATAGAGTGGGTAGTATATCGCTATTTTTGAGAAATTGTAAAATATCACGATATCGAGGTTAAACCATTACGAAGTGAGTCTGTTATAATTACGGCTAAATTTGGATGTTATATATGGAATTTTGTAAAGCAATTAAGAGATAAGTGTACCATTACATGTTTTGAGGTGATGAAAGTGTCAGTTTCTATCAGGGTTCCAACAGGCGCCGCCACCAGATCGACACCACCAAGACCAGAGGATTTACAGAGCTCTGCCAGGGTTCCAACAGGCGCCGCCACCAGATCGACCGATCGCCGCTTGGACGCCTCAAGGTCACGAGATCGATCGGTTTCAAGGTTGCGAGATAGATCGGTTTCAAAGCCGCTGCTCGCTTCAAGATCGTGAGATCGATCGGTTTCAAAGCCACTACTCGCTTCAAGGCCGCGAGATAGATCGGTTTCAAGTCGCGCGATCGATCGGTTTCAAAGTCGCTGCTCGCTTCAAGGCCGCGAGATCGACCGGTTTTCACCTCTCTCTCTGCCTGACCATTTGGCGCACGGGAGACAGGCACGGGGTGAGCCGACAGGACAGCCTCCAGCCGTTACGGACTGACATCCGGATGTGATGGTCACGGCCCCAGTCTCCACCCCTCCCCTTACGGGACCTGGTCACGGGGAAACTTTGCCGCCCTCCACGCCCTCTTTCGCCCAGATTTTGGGCAAGATTTTGGTGGATGACACTGCGGAGACTCAAGTCGAAGGTACTCGTTTTCGTAAAGAAGGGGCACCAGCAATCGGACTCACGGCAACGGATGAAGTCCGTGGTGAAGCTTTCATGGAAAAACATGTCATTGTTCTCAAATTTTCTAGTTACCGACCGACTTTGACAGATATTCGAGATTCGATTCATAGAACATGGGGAATTTTGGGCGATTTTTCGCTGGGTTTACTGAATCAATGACATGTGTTAGTACGACTTCAATCTGAGATGGAAGCAAAGAAAGTTCTGTCGAGAGACTCCTTCCTGATTCGTGGAGTTCGGTTTAAAGCTTTCCGTTGGCACGATGGTTTCAGTTTGAAGGAAGACCCAGTCTCGGTGCCTCTATGGGTAGAGTTACCTAACTTACCTTTGCATTTATTTCATCCCCCTATTTTGAAAGCTATTGTGAATTCTTTTGGTGGTTTTTTGCGAATGGATGATCATACTCGCTGCCTCACGCGGCCGGGTTTTGCTCGTGTATGTGTGGAGATGTCATTAGCGGAGAAATTACCAAATAGAGTTTGGATTGACAGGGCCAATAACAGGGGCTTCTGGCAGAAGATAGAATATCCAGGTTTCAAATACTGCGACTTTTGTTCTTTGGTAGGCCATCAAGAGGAATTCTGTAGAAAAAAGCTAAGTATTACGGGCGGTGGGGGAGGTCCTGATTCCGGTAAAGCGGAAAATGCGGTAAAGCCGCAGGTTGAAACCAAAACTACAAAGCAACAATATGTACCCGTTCTCAAAAAAGCAAAAATTCTAAATCCAGCGGTCGGCCCGAGTGGAGCAAAAAACAGCAAGGGGGAAGAGATGGATGAGGACATTGGGGAGAAGAGGCCGGTGGCCAAGGATCCGGTAAAGGTGGTGTTGTCAAACAAATTTGAGTCGCTTAATGACAACATTGATGCAGATGAGAGTGAGAACATGGATCATGTTAGTGCTGAGCAAGTTACGTAAACTACGGAGGAATGCCTACTAGAGGCGGGGTATACAAAATCGGAGATTGCAAATGCTATTGGAATTCAAGAACAACCGACACAGCCAACATATGACATAGTCTCAGGGGCCAAGAGTGGTTTTTTCGATGCCATGCCAATTGGGAGCGATCAATTGGGGAGTCCTGGATCAGAGACACGGGTTGCATTTGCAGGGAAATTAGGAGTGGCCTCGCCCCGGCTAGCTCACGGCCTCAAACAGCCTGCGATCACCATCAGTCCAAGCACTGCGATCCCCATCAGTCCAAGCCCTGCGATCACCATCAGTCCAAGCCCTGCGCCAGCTCCCGATCTCAGTCAGACCACGCTCCTCATGTCTCCTCGGGTCCAGCCTGCTCACGGCCCCAGCCCGACCAGTCCAAACACGGCCTGCCCACGGCCTCCAAGTCCACGGACACTGGTCACGGCCAGTCCACGACCCCAGTCTCTTCAAGGCCCCAACCCAGGGGACGTGCTTCCTCAGGCAGCGCATGATTTGATCGCCGTTGATGATTCTTTAGTGACGCAAACTAAGTCGATCGGAATGATACATGAAGTAGGGGCTGCCACGGTGAAGCCGAAAGTGATGGAACAGTTGAGAGAAGTTATGGCCAAACGAGCTCAATCCACGGTAACTGGTAATTTTTCAGTGCCCGCGACAACAAAGAACGACAAGGATGGGAGCTTGTTTGAAGTCGTCATCCAGCTGTTTGAGGAGAACCGTGTTTTGCGAATGACAACTAATACACTTGATAACGTCACAGATGATAGTGACGAGGCTGCGTCGGAATCGGAGTTGGGGCCGAAATCACATGATATTAATGATTTAAATTTGGGAGCGCACTCCGATAAGGATCTACAGAACAAATTCAAATCGACGGTCCTTCCGAGCAATCGTCGTAAGACTAAGAGGGGTAAATCTTCCTCCCGCGCTTAAGATGATGGAAAATTTTTCTGTTTTGAAATGCTCGTTATTAGGTTCATGCTAGGATTATCTGTTGGGATGTCTTATGTTCATGCTGGTTCTGTTTTGATTTATGGTCCTTCTTTCAGCATTGGTGATAGGTTAGATTTGCTTTTCTATATTTTGGTTTACGGTTGCGGCCCAATTTTTGTTTTGGTTATATTACGGGTAATGTACCCCCGTATTGATTGTAAGTCATGTTTATTTTGGACAAGTAATAAAGGTCTGGCATTCCAGAGGTGCCCCTCCCCACTGGAGGTTTAATAAAAAAAAAAAAAAAAAAGTGTCAGTTTCTATAGAAAGCTATGAATTAATAATATTATGGTACTCTATAAAGTAAAACAATTAAGATATTAGTGTACTATTACATGTTTTGAGGTTCATCATGGAATTGACATTATGAAAGTAAAGTATCAGTTTTATTTTATTGAAAGCTATGAATTAATAGTATTGCGGTTACTCTATAAAGCAAATGTAAATTTTTTAGGCTAGTGGTGAAAATGATTGTTTGTGTTTTGTGAAATCGTCCAAATGTAAGTGTGTACATATCGTTCTTGATGTATCGAATGCTTCGTGAGTTGAGGGAGATGATTGTTTATCGATGTTCTGAAAAATTGTAAAATATCACTTTATTGAGGTTACATAATTACAAAGTGAATCTATGATAATTAAGGCTAAATTTAGAAATTATTTATGAAATTTTGTAAACCATTAAGAGATAATTGTGCCAATATCATTTTTATGGTTCATCTTTTATTTGAGGTTATGAAAGTAACGTTTCGATTTTATTGAAAACTATTAAATGATGATATCAAAGTTAAATGACCATAATGTGTGTCAACGATTCTTAAGGCTAAACATGAAATTTTTTATAGGCATTTGGAAAAATTATTTGAGGATAATTGTTCGAAGAGAGAACTCGAAGTAAGCAATGTATCGTGGTTATAGGTATATGAGAGTTTTTTGATGTCTATAAAGAACTATGATATGAGATAAAGAGATCGAAGTTAAATCAACATATAATGATTACACAATATTTCAGGATAGATATGAAAGTTAATTAGGTGTTTTGTGAACTCGTTTAAAGGTAAGCGTGGTTATAGTCCTTGCATGTATCAAATGCTTCATGCTTTGAGGGAGAGGATAGTATATTGATATTTATGGGAAATTGTAAAATATTACGGTATCGAGGTTCAACCATTACAAAATGAGTCCGTGATAATTGAAGCTAAATTTGGAAATTATTGAAGGTATTTTGTAAACACATTAAGACATAAGTGTACCATTAGATCTATTGAGGTTTATCACAGATTTGAGGTTATGAAAGTAATGTAATTTTTCTCTAGAAAACTATGAATTAATGTGTTGAGTTTACTCTATATAGTAAATCTACGATTCCTGAGGCTAAAAGTGAAAATTATTGATGGTGTTTTATGAACTCGTCCAAATGTAAATGTCTAATTATTGTTCTTGGTGCATCGGATGCTTCATGGCTTGAGGGAGATGAAGTTTATCGATGTTTATAGCAAATTGTAAAATATCACGGTATTGAACTTACACCATTACAAAGTGAGTTTGTGATAATTCAGGCTAAATTTGAAAGTTATTTATGACTTTTTGTAAACCTGCTAACTGATAATTGTACCATTATCATTTTTTGGTTCATCTTGGATTCGAGGTTATGGAAGTAATGTATCGATCCTTATTTGAAACTACTATATGATGATATCAAGGTTTAAGGACCATTATGTGAGTCCATGATTCTTAAGGCTAAACATGAAAATTTCTATAGGCATTTGCAAAACTCATATCTGTATCATATAATGTTAGCTCCCTTAGGAATAGTACCCATATGGATTTCGTCCTGATTTTCGTAATGCCCTCCTAACTCCATCATATTTATAAAATAACCAATAGTTAGGTTGAATAGTGGACAGGGGTATTTTTGTCATTTTAAACCTTCCCAAATTCAGATTATTTACGATAAAAATACCCCTCTTAAATATTATTAATTATACTTAAACGCCTAACATCATTTATTCGAACCCTTAATTATTTTCAAATTATATGTAGGCCCTTAAAATTATAAATAATTAATTTGTTTAAAATTTCAATAATAATTTTTTACTTTTTATTGAAAGGTAGTAATAAAATAAAAAAGTACTGAATATTTGCGCACGTAAAGTGCGTCGACACCCTAGTGAGGATAATTGTTCGAGTATATATTTTGAGGTATGCAATGTATTGTGGTTTTAGGTATATGAGTGTTTTTCGATATTTATAAAAAAACCTATGATATGACGAGATTGAGGTTAAATCAACATATAGCGATTACACGATATTTTTGGCTAGATATGAAAATTATTTATATTTTTTGCGAATTCTATTAAACGTTAGTGTGGTTATAGTTCTCGAAGGTATTGAATGCTTCGTGGTTTGAGGGAGAGGATAGTATATCAATATTTATGGAAAATTATAAAATATCACGATATCGATGTTATAGTTCGTGATAATTGAATCTCAATTTGAAAATTACTGTAGACATTTTGTACATCCGTTAAGACACAAATGTACCTTTACAATTTTTTGAATGCATCAAATGCTTTATGGTTTGAGGGAGACAATAGTTTACCAAGGTTACACCATTATTATTTTTGTAGTTCGTCTTGAATTTTTGAGGTCATTGAAGTAATGTCGATTCTTATAAAAAACTAAGAAATAATGATATCGAGGTTGAATGACGATAATGCGAGTGCACGATTCTTGAGGCTAAATAAGAAATTTTTATAGGCATTAGAAAAATTCATTTGAGGATAATTGTTCGAGTACATATCTTGATGTATGCTATGTCGTGCTTCTAGGTACATGAAAGTTTTTTGATGTCTATGAAAAACTTTTTTGGGGTAGACGTGTATTTTATGTGTTTTGCGAAATATTTTAAAGTTAAATGTTTGGCTATTGTTCTTGAGGTATTAAATGCTTCGTGGTTTGAGGGAGTGGTAGTGTATCGTTGTTTCTGAAAAATTGTAAAATATTACGATATCGAGGCTAAACCATTACGAATCGAGTCCGTTATAATTGAGGCCAAATTTGAAAGTTATATATGGCGTTTTGTAAGACAATTAAGATATAAGTGAATCATTACATGTTTGCTATAGAAACCTTTAAATTATAGTATTGTGTTAATGTATAAAGTAAAACAATTAAGAGATTAGTGTACCATTATATGTTTTGAGGTTCATCATGGATTTGATGCTATGAAAGTAAAATATTAGTTTGTATTAATAGCTACAAATTAATAGTATAATGGTTAATCTATAAAGTAAATCTATGATTCTTGAGGCTAGAGGTGAAAATTATTGTTGGCTTTTTGTGAACTTGTCCAAATGTAAGTGTCCAATTATAGTTGTCAATGTAACGAATGCTATGTGGTTTGAGGGAGATGATAGTTTATCGATGCCCATGAAAATTTGTAAAATATCAATGTTTTGTGGTTAAACCATTACAAAGTGAATCCGTGATAATTGAGGCTAAAATTTAAAGTTTTTATAAACTATTAACGAATAATTATACCATTATCGTTTTTGTGCTTCATCTTGGATTTGAGGTTATGAAAGTAATGTAACTATTCTTATTGAAAACTATTTAACGATGATATTAAAGTTAAATGACCATCTCGAATCTATGATTCTTAAGGGCAAACACGGAAAATTTTGTAGGAATTTGCAAAACTCATTTGAGGATGACTGTTCGAATATTGATATTGAGGTATGCAATATATCATGGTTATACGTATATGAGAGTTTTTTGATGTCAATAAAAAACTATGATATAATGAGATCGAGGCTAAATCAACATATAATGATTACATGATATAGGGTAAATATGAAAAGTTATCTTAGGTATTTTGTTAACTCAACAATAACGTCGTTATAGTTTTCGATGGTATCAAATGCTTAGTGGTTTGAGGGAAAGGATAGTATTTCAATGCATGGAAAATTGTGCAATATCACGGTATTGAGGTTCAATATTACAAAACGAGTCTGTGATAATTGAAGCGAAATTTGGAAATTATTGAAGACATTTTGTAAAACCATTAAGACACATAAGTGTACCATTACCGTTTGTGGGGTTTATCATTTATTTGAGGTTATGATAGTAATGTATAAGTTTCTATAAAAACTTTATATTAATAGTATTGAGGTTAGTCTTCAAAGTAAATCTATAAGGTTAAATGTGAAAACTATTGTTGGCGTTTTGTGAACTCGACCAAATGTAAGTGTCTAATTATAATTCTTGATGCATTTAATGCTTCGTGGTTTGAGGGAGATGATAGTTTATCGATGTTTATGAAAAATTGTAAAATATTACAGTATCGAGATTACACCATTACAAAGTGAGTCTGTGATATTTGAGGCTAAATTTGAAAGTTATTTATAACATTCGTAAACCTACTAACAAATAGTTGTACCATTATCGTTTTGTGGTTCATCTTGGATTTGAGTTTATGACAGTAATATATCAATTCTTAATTAAAACTATTAAATGATGATATTGATGTTTAATGACCATTATGCGAGTTCATGATTCTTAAGGCTAAACATGGAAATTTCTATAAGCATTGCAAAACTCATTTAAGGATGATTGTTCGAGCATAGATCTTGAGGCATGCAATGTATCGTAGTTATAGGTACATGAGAGTTTTTTTTTTATGTTAAATCAGTATATAGTGATTACACGATATTTCTAACTAGAATGAAAGTTATTATTATAATTTTTTATGTTTTGTGAACTCTATTAAAGGTAAACGTGGTTATAGTTCTCGAATGTATCAAATACTTCATTGTTTGAGGGAGGGGATAGTATACTGATGGTTATGGGAAATTGTAAAATATCATGGTATTGGTGTTAAATGACCATAATGTGTGTCCAAGATTTTTTAGGCTAAACACGACATTTCTATAGGTATTTGGAAAACTTATTTAAAGATAATTTTCCAGTATATATCTTGAGGTATGCAATGTCGCGGTTCTAGGTACATGAGAGTTTTTTGACGTCTGTGAAAAACTATGATATAATGAGATCAAAGTTAAACCACAACTTAGTGATGACACGATTTTCAGGCTAAACATGAAAGTTATTCCAAGTGTTTTGCGAAATCGTTTAAAGGTAATTGTTTGGTCGTAGTTCTCGATGTTTCGAATGCTTCATGGTTTGAGGGGGAGGATAGTTTATCGATGTCTATGAAAAAATTGTAAAATATCAGAATATTAAGGTAAAACCATTACAAAGCGAGTCTCTGATAATTGTGGCTAAAATTTGAAGTTATTTAAGGCCTTTTGTAAACCATTAACAAACAAGTGTACCATTACCATTTTTGTGGTGCATCTTGGATTTGAAGTTATGAAAGTAATATACCGATGTCTATAAAAGACTATGAAACAATGTTTTCTAGGTTAAATCACCATGCTGCGAGTCCATGATTCTTGAGGCTAAACATGGAAATTACTAAATGCATTTGTAAAACTCATTCGATGATAATTATTCGAGTACATCTTGAGGATGCAATGTATTGTGGTTCTAGGTAAATGATAGTTTTTCGATGTCTTTAGAAAACTTTGATATAATGAGATCGATGTTAAATCACCACATAGTGATAACATGAATTTGTGGGCTAGACATGAAAATTAATTTAAATGTTTTGCGAATTCCAATTGAAGGTAAGTGTCTGGTTATAGTTCTCAAGGTACAAAATATTTCGTGGTTTGAGGGAGTGGTTTCTGTATTGTTGTTTTTGAAATATTATGGTATCGATGTTAAACAATTATGAAGTGAATCCATAATAATTGAGGCATATTTTGAAGGTTATTTATGGCATTTTGTAAAGCAATTACGAGATAAGTGTATCATTATATGTTTTAATATTCATCATGGATTTAAGATTATGTAAGTAAAGTATTAGTTTTTCTCAAAAGCTATGAATTAATATTATAGTGGTTACTCTATAAGTAAATCTACGATTCTTGAGGCTGCAGAATTGTTGTTGGCGTTTTGTGAACTTGTCCAAATGTAACTGTCTAATTATAGTTGTCGACGTATCGAATGTTATATGGTTTGAGGGAGATGATAGTTTATTGATGTCTATGGAAATTTGTAAAATATCATGGTGTTGTGGTTAAACCATTACAAAGTGAATCCGTGATAATTAAAGATAAAATTTAAAGTTATTAAAATATTGTGTAAACCATTAACAAATAATTGTACTATTATTGTTTTTGTGGTTCATCTTGGATCTGTGGTTATGAAAGTAATGTATAGATTCTTATTGAAAACGCTTAAATGATGATATCGAGATTGACCATAATGTAAATCCACGATTCTCAAGGCTAAACATGAAAATTTATGTAGGCATTTGCAAAACTCATTTGAGGATAATTGTTTGAGTACAGATCATGAGGTATGCCATGTATCGTGGTTATAGGTATATGAAATTTTTTGATGTTTATAATGAACTTTAATATAATGAGATCGAGGTTAAATCAACATATAGTGATTACATGATATTTCAGGCTAGATATGAAAGTTATTTAGGTGTTTTGCGAACTCGTTTAAAGGTAAATGTGATTATAGTTCTCAAAGGTATCAATTGTTTTGTTGTTTGAGGGAGTGGATAGTATATCGATGTATGGAAAATTCTACAATATCATGGTATTGAAATTCAACCATTACAAAACAAGTCTGTAATAATTGAAGCTAAATTTGAAAATTATTGAAGACATCTTGTAAGCCCAATATGACATAAGTGTACCATTATAGTTTTTTGAGATTTATCATAAATTTGAGGTTATGAAAGCAATGTATCGGTTTTTCTAGAAATCTATGAATTAATATTATTGAGGTTACTATATAAAGAAAATCTACGATTCTTGAGGCTAATGGTGTAAATTATTGTTGGCGTTTTGTGAACTCGTCCGAATGTAAGTATTTAATTATTGTTCTCGATGCATGGATGTTTCGTGGTTTAAGGGAGATGATAGTTGATGCAGTCGATTTTCGCTCCCTGCTTTGAACCTGTTCCCGCTGACCTGCACAAGTAACGCACGTGAGCCACAGACCACCGTGGGGTGGCCGATGACACTCCGATGCTAAAGTCAGACAAGGATATGAGGAAGGTGTAATGCTGTATCAGAGATTTTGTAGCGTACCTCAGTTTACCAACCTCATGTCTTATTTATAGTGCAAAGAGTTCTGGTTCAACCAGGCCATCGTAAGCGTAGTTTAGGGAGGAGATCTTCGTGGAGATCTTTCTAATTAAGAGTCGTGCTGTAGGAGGGAAGTTCCATGTTAGCTCTGCGCTCTTAGATAATCCAAGAGAAATTCGTAGAAGGGAGTTTCCTTGTGTGGAAAATACTCTGACATTTGCTTCATAGTTGGAAGCAAAAAGCAGCTGTAGTTGAAAGGGCTTAGATCCTCTAGATACTTTCCTGAAAAGGACTTATGGGCATCATGGATAGCTGTGAGACGTGTGGACCTAGCATGATGTGAGAGTATGGGTCCACTTGGCGGACTAAAGTTGAAAGGGCTTAGATCCGCTTGGGCTAAATTTGTGTTGGGATGATGCTTGAGCCAGTAATTCCTTGAGATCATCATGACACGTGTTCGATTCAGGAGTGTGATCATTTTTATGTATCATCAGCTACTCCCCCCCCGAGTTAGTGGGGTGTTTACGTCGGTCCAGTGACTTGTTGAAAAATGATCTGTACCATCGTGATGATTGGACCTGAAGTGTTGGTTTCGAGCGATGCATGACATTTAATAGATATGCGATTGCTGGAGGAGGGAAAGTTTGGTTTGCTCCCCTATAAATATTTACCGTTTTGAGGATGATTTCCCCATCATTTTCTGTGCTATTTTTTTGAACTGCTGTATCTGTTATTTCTTCCAATGGCCGATAGTGTCAAAATTGCTTCTCAGAATCCGTTATTCCTCGCTTGTATGAATCACTTTGGTGATAGTCTAGTCAATGAAACTGAGTTGATCATACTTCGTAATTTGTACCGTATCCTTGGAGATTTCTATATTGTTACCGCGTCCGGAGTGTTAGGTCCGACTGTACCTCCTCAGGGGTTTATAAGCTTGCACCGATGTATGTTTGAGTCCGGACTCCGGTTTCCAGTGCCTGACGATGTCTGGCGCTTCTTTACTTATTTTTGCTTGCCTCCCGCTCAGATGGCGCCGTGCGGGTTCAAGATACTGCTAGCAATTCTCCTGAGGGCTCATGACACTAGCCTTTGTTTGACTCCACTGGTGATTCATCGCCTGACCAAAGTTCGACTGGATTCCAAGGGTATCTGTATACTGACTTGTCCACCTTGTCTGCGTTTGACGGTGAGTAGCGCCAAATCCTAGGAGAACCAGTGGTTCTTAGCTTCGGTGGATTTTGGCTACTTAAAGCTCGGGAGTTGTAGAGTGTCCCGATACTTTCAATTTGATCTTGGTGAGTTCTTCTATAGTACATGCGTATCTTTGCGCGTTCTTCTTGTGGTGTTAATCCTGATGTTTTTCATTTGTTTTGGAAAAGTTTGTTATTTTGTCCCTTAGTGAGGAAGACAAGCGATTAGAGAAGAAGTTTTTGGAGTTTCCTTTGATTTTCGTTGAGGAGGTAGTAATGCCAGGAAATGTTGTACGCAGCGAGTTGCTGCGGTGTTCTTATGGGGCTCACCTAGTGTCGGGTTCCCCAGCTGAGGGGGTGGTCGCTCGTCGTGTGAGAAAGAAAAGCCTAGTCCCGCTCGATTTCTCTAGGCTTGCTGAGCTGGAGGCGAACGTGCTTTCCGTGGTGGCCTCTCCCTTTAGTGCTCGTACTTCGGAGCTGCATGTTTCTGTCTCGCTGCATCCCGAAGCCCGTGGGAGGGTCTTTGCTTTGTAGAAGACCTTTGCCGATCTGCGGATGTCATACTCAGATGCCCTTTATCGGGTAGAGGGTTTTGACACCGTCTCGGACTGTGAGGGTGTGGAGGCCACAACTCTTGTTCCTGATGTGGAAGACGAAATGAGAGCTCAGCCGAGGGTTACTGAGCTCGATTTGGTGTCCACTCATGCTGAGCTGAAGCGGACCAAGGCAGAGTTAGTGTGCCTGGATATTGCTATGGACAAGTGGGCCTCTAAACAAAGGGCCGAAGAAGCTGAAAGGAAGTAGTCGGAGGCGGAGTGGGCCGTTGATAAGCACCCAAAACATCTATTTTACACTCCTAAATATACAATTGTTAAGTCCAATTATCAAATAAAAATATCTCATTATGTGTATTTTGTGCATTTTGTAGGAATTCAAGCACAAATTTCAAATTATGCATAAAGTGGCACAATAAGGCTAAATTCATCAACTAGAATGCCCACTGGGAATTCAAATGCATTCATAAAGATTAAAGAATTTCAATCCCAAGACCCATGAAGTCAAGCCCACAAAGCAACAACAAGTAAGGATCTTGAGAAAATCAATATGAAGATTTGGACGTCCACATGGCCAACTTTATCATAAAAAAGTCTCTACAAGACATGTTTCCTTATTCAACTCCAACACCATTCCTTGTTTCACTCAACCATGTTTCCTTATTTCACTCAACCATGTTTCCTTATTTCACTCAAACCCTTTTTACCTATAAAAACCCCATACATGGAGTTCATAAAGAAGACTTTTTCTTTGGGAATTTTTCTTTGATAGTTTTTTTTACAGAGTTTATTTAGTTGTAGTTCTTGGCTTTATATTTTTACTTGGTAGAGAAGTGCATGTACTACAGTTTAATTCCATTGAAGAAGTAAATTTTATCTTTGTTTCTCTTTTTCAATTATTTCTCTTTATTCTTTAACTTTAGTTTATTTTTACCATCCATTATTTTACTCTTCTATTTATTCTTCAAATTAAAAATAAGATTGGTCTTCTAATCCACGTGAAGTAGTCGATAACCCCTACTTCCACTATGCATTGTTGAAGTGTATTGCAGGTTGAAGAAAAAAAAAACAAAAGATATTTCTTTGATTGATGTCGAAAATCATGCAACGACATTAATGTCAGTTTTTGGCATTAATCAAATGAATAGCTTATGTTTTTTATTTATTAAGAAAACCACATAATTCCGACAAGTTTTGTCCATTTAACGTGACACTCCTATGAATTTCTGTAATTTTTTTAAGATCTTTTTGATGTCGGTTGTCTGTTGAATAAATTCGTTTGGAAAAGTGGGCGATAAAGCTGCGAAATTGCCTAAGACTTGCTTGGAGACATTTTTTTTATTTTTACATCTTTGCATATGTAATTGTTTGATTGTGTGTTTATTTATTTAGATAGCAATCGAAGTTAGAAATAAAATAAAAAAAAATTTGTTCTTTCAAAAGGGCTAATATTTTTTTTGTAGTGGACAACCAGTGGTGTTGTGGGGGAGAGAACAATTGCTTGAACCTAGGAGGAGTAGCTCTCAAATAACACTTTTCTCTACTCCCACGGTGGAGACCTTGTGTCTGAGCTCACAAGTTAGTAAGTATTCTTTCAAACACATTGTTTTAGTGGCTTGGGTGTTGAGTGAAAATCGATTGGAAAATGCTTGGTGTTTGTTTATGTTTCTGCATCTTAACGAACTGTGGTTGCTTACGTTAATAAACTACCATAAACAGAGAGGGCAGACCTAGCCTCGTTTTTGAAACTGGTGGGATTTCATCACCCACCTCATCACTCCAGCTGTGTGAAACCAAGACACATAATAAAATCAACTAAGATTAGAACCAACTAGGACGGTGTTCATAGGACTAGGGCTGAACAAAAAACCGATCAAACCAATTAAAACGACCGACCCGATCTAAACCGAACCGATTGGTTCGGTTTAAATTCGGTTCGGATCGGTTTCGGTTTCAAAAAATTCAAAACCGAAGTGGTCGGTTCGGTTTTCGGTTTCTATGTGATTTTAACCGACCAAACCGAACTGACCGAATATATATAATAAATAATATATATTTTTTATATAAATAATACAATAGGTTTAAAATAGTCGGTCGGTTCGGTTTTATTTCGGTTTTGGTTCGATTTTAGTCGGTTCGGTTCAGTTACTGTTTGCATAAATTAGAATCGGTTTGGTTTCCGATCGGTTTTGTTAATGGTCGTTTCGGTTTCGATTTGAAATTTTTAAAACCGACCTAAGTCGGTTCGGTTTTCAGCCCTACATAGGACAATTAAGACCTAGGTTATTTTGTTGAATTTTGTGTTGACTAAAGCAAAATGTGACATTGGGTTTAATCATTCAATGAACTCCGAGAGGCCACTGCCACATGGGTAACTCACTCGGTACGCCAAGTCATTAGTAAGCTGCAGACCGCAGGCAGAAGGACGTGGTGTAACTAACAATTTTGGCTAGGAACACACACCCTAAGTACGTATTTGACACACATCGTTTTCATATCAATCGGTCTACAGAGTGGTAGCACAGGTACAGTTCTTAATTAGACCATGTGATCTCCTATACTTGTGCAATAATCCGGCTTCTTGCAAGTATAACTCTGACCTTTGATTTTGGACTTTGTACTGTTGGATACAAGCTTTTAGGATCATCTGTTAGCACCCCATCTAATCAGACAATAATAGATAACAGTGTAACGCCCGCTGGTTTCAATCAATCTTGTCTCTCACAGATTAACAAGATAAAATCCCATTAAAACGTTGTTTGCTTAGATTTGGCATTTGGGTGGTTTAGAAGTGATTGTTGCTTGTGTATGTCTTCTTAGCATTCGTCTAGGGAAACTTGATCTTGTGCTTTGTTACTGTCATCTTTCCAATCCATTTTTTTTTTTTTCAGTTTATGAAAGTTTGGGAACGACCCAACAAACGCTTGGTTCGTACTCAAATTTTTTCCAGCCACCCTAATCCACTTTTTCCTTCTTCACCACACTCATCTCCACCTACCTCCCCTTACTCTCCAATCAACACTGAAATGGAAGAACGTCCAAATTGGGAATACAATGTTCCCTTTGCTGCTAATGTGCACGGATGCATTGAGCTGCCCCCTATCACGACAGCTCAATTTGAGATTAGACCAGCTATTATTAATATGTTGCTGAAGTTTCATGGGTATGATCGAGAAAGCCCATATGTCCATCTTGGAAAGTTTCTTGAAGTTTGTAGTACTTTTAAGTACCAAAACATAGATGAAGAAAATGTCAGTTTTCACTTGTTTTCTTTCTCTTTTGATGATTGGGCCACCTCATGGCTAAATTCCCTCATTGCCAGTTCCATTAAATCATGAGAGGATTTAGTTAGAAAGTTTCTAGCGAAGTACTTCCCCGTGAGAAAGAGCCTAGAAATTAGAAGAGAAATTGAGGAGTTTACTCAAACACATGATGAACTTTTTATGAAGCATGGGACTGCTTTCACGATTTACTCAAGTAACCCCATCATGGCTTTGAAAAATGAGTGCTAGTGTAGAGTTTCTATAATGGATTGATTGTCGAATCTAGAAATATGATCGAATCCATGCATCAAGGGAAATTCATGCGTAAAATTGGTACTGATGCTTATACCTTTCTAAGTGAACTTGCTAACGATTCTCGACAATGGACGACCCATAGAGACTTGAAACCTAGTTCTTCTAGAAAATCACGTCTATTTGTACCAAAGGAAGATTCCGAACCAGACATCAAAACATTCCTAAAGAACTTTGCTAAGGAAATGAAATATATTGTGACAAAGTCTACCTCTGAAGCCAAAAAGCAGACTTATAAGCCTTGTACCTTTTGCCTTAAAAGAGATCATATAGATTCTGATTGCCCTTTAACTTCAGGTGGCAATGAACCTCCAGAAGTGGTGCGTGTATTTAACAGTGAACGTAAATCAAACACATTCGGTCAAACAAACACATCTGCAAATCGACATCACTCTAACCTTTCCTATGGTGGTGACTTTTATGAACAACCACCCAAAAGTTCAGGGAATCCTCCTGGGTTTCAACACCCTAGGAAACCTAGTGGGCAAGCCCACAACTCACCCACTTATCCCAGACAGGTTCAATATGGACCTCAATCTAACCAGTTGCAACAGTATCAATATCCACCATAGGGAGGACCTCTTTCATTCCGGCAAAATCAGCATGTGAACCTTCCTATGGTACCTATCCCTCATAATTCTTATGGTCAACCTCAACTTAACAACTTTCGGGACTTGGTACCTCAAACTCAATATGTCGCTCATTTACCACCTTCAAAACCATCATTGGCGGATATGATGCACCAATTAATGACAACTAATGCTGCTAATTCCTAAGCCATCCACCAACTTCAACAACAATTGCAACAGTTGAGGGTGGGAAGAGAAAAATGAACATTCCTCAGTCAGCCCATCCCTAATCCAAAAGGTGCTCCCCAAGCCCATGTCAATGAAATTTGTAGTAATGTTGATTCACATGGAGAAGTTAAAATTGTCACCACCCTTCGTTCTGGCCGAGCAATTGATAATGACATATAACAACCCTAGAGAACTAATGTGATTTCCAAAGAGAACATTCCTAAACCTATTGAGAACGCTAAAGGTTCTTCACAAACTAGTTTAAACTCACCCTCTCAGCTTCCCGTAGAGCCAAGAAAGTATATACCTAAGACACCTTTTCCCAATGCCCTTTTAGGTAACAAAAAAGAGAAGCAATTTCAAGAAATACTAGAAATTTTTAAAGGAGTACACATCAACATCCCACTTTTGTCAGCTATCCAGCAAGTACCAATCTATGCAACATTTTCAAGCACATGTGTACTAAAAAAAGAAAAACGGAAGTACCTGAAACTGCATACCATGCAAGCGATGCCACATCGATTATTCAACAAACTGGAGTAATTAAGTACAGGGATCCAAGAACCCCTATTGTACCGTGTTTCATTAGAAAAGACTTTGAAAGTCGTGCCTTGATCGACTTAGGAGCGAGTGTGAATCTTTTACCATATATATATATATATTTAGAACTTGGGTTAAAGGATATGCAACCAACAAAAGTAGTTCTTAAGCTAGCAGATGAGTCAAAACAATACCCTAGTGGAATAATTCTTGATGTGATTGTTCAAGTTGCAGATTTTTATCATCCAGTTGATTTAATCATCTTAGACAATAGACCGAGCCCAAATAATCAAATTCCTGTCATCTTAGGGCGACCCTTCTTAGCAACTGCGGAGGCTAACATCAATTGTAGAAGCGGTAGCATGTTTGTTTCCTTTGGGAACCTTAAAGCTGAATTTAATATTCTTAAGGCCTTGCAAATGAGAGATGGTCTCGATATGATTGAGGCAAAAGAAGAAGAAGAAGTGTGTATTATTTGATCTTTTGAGTCTATGGCTCAATTGTCACCAGATGACGTATTGCTTCGTTGTCTCTCACACTTTGGTATGAACCTAGATATGGACGAGGCTATTGAAGAGGTCAACAATATGTTGGATAATGTGCCTATAATGCATATACCTGAATATGAGCCATTATCGCGCTATCAATATGAAGAAGAGTTGTATTCATTTTCTTCCTTTAAAGAACAATCACAAGAGAGTAACTCATCCACAAACACTCATAAATTATTAGAACTTAAGGCTTTACCAAATGAATTGAGATATGCATTTCTCGGTCATGTGGAGAGTTATCCAGTGATTATTGCCTCAGATTTCACTGAGGAACACAGTGACAAGTTGTTGGAGGTCCTTAAAGCTCACAAGTCAACCATTGCTTGGAATATTCATGACATCAAGGGTGTTGACCCTATTGTTTGTGAGCATCATATTTATTTGGAAGATGAAACCAAAACATCCAGCGAGCCCCAACGACGTCTAAATCCCATTTTGAAAGATGTTGTAAAAGAAGAAGTGTTGAAACTTCTGGATGCAAACATCATCTATGCTATCTCTGATAGCCAATGGGTTAGCCCAGTCCATGTGGTTCCTAAGCAGTCAGGAATTACAGTCGTTGAAAATGAGAACAAGGAACTTGTGCCACAAAGAGTGAAAAAGGGATGGAGAGTATGCATTGATTATCGTAAGTTGAACTCTAATACTCGAAAGGATCACTTTCCCTTTCCCTTTATTGACCAGATGCTTGAGAGGTTAGCGGGTCATCCTTATTATTATTTCTTGGATGGATAATCTGGATACAATCAAATCTCTATTGCACAAGAGGATCAAAAGAAAACCACATTTACTTGTCTTTTTGGTACTTACACTTATCGTCGCATGCCTTTTGGGCTATGAAACGCACCCGCGAAATTTCAAAGATGCATGTCTAGCATATTCAGTAATATGGTGGACAACTTTCTTGAGATATTTATGAATGATTTTTCAGTATTTGGCTCATATTTTGACCAATGCCTATATCACCTTTCACTTGTCTTAGAGCGTTGCGAAGAAAAATGTCTTGTTCTAAATTGGGAAAAGTGTCACTTCATGGTGACGTAGGGCATTGTTCTTGGGCACATTGTCTCTCCAAAAGGCATTGAAATAGATAAAGCTAAGATTGAGGTCATTTCATCTCTTTCAATTCCAAAATCTTTTAAAGATGTGTGATCTTTCTTGGGGCATGTTGGATTTTATCGCCGCTTCATTAAAGATTTCTCAAAGATTGCACGCCCTTTGAGCAGTCTCTTAGCCAAAGATGTTCCCTTTCTTTTTGACGACAAGTGCATAACTGCATTTCTGCATCTTAAATCTGAACTAGTCTCAGCTCCTATCATCCATGCTTCTGATTGGGTGCTACCTTTTGAGATTCTTTTGAGATTATGTGTGATGCCTCTGACTACGCTGTAGGTGCAGTTTTGGGTCAGAAAATTAACAAACTTCCTTATGTCATCTACTATGTTAGCAAAACTCAGAATGAGGCTCAACTCAATTACTCGACCACGGAGAAAAAGATGTTAGCCATTGTTTATGTATTAGATAAATTTCGTTCCTATCTCATTGGATCTAAAGTCATTGTGTACACTGACCATATAGCCCTTAGATACTTTCTCAATAAGAAGGACACCAAACCTTGTCTGATTCGATGGGTTCTTTTGCTTCAAGAATTTGATCTTGAAATACGAGATAAGGCAGGTACAGAAAATGCGGTCGTCGACCACTTGTATAGGCTAACATCACAATCATCTACTAGTATCTTGCCCATTCAAGAGGACTTCCCAGATGAACAACTTCTCTTGGTAGAGCAAGAGCTTCCTTGGTATGCTGACATTGTCAATTTTTTAGCAATTGAGGAACAGGGAACTGGTCTAAGCCAGATTGTGACAAGTTTTTGTCTAGGGTCAAGTATTATTCTTGGGATGAGCCATATTTGTACAAATACTGCCCTGACCAACTTATCAGAAGATGTGTTTCAGAAGTTGAACAGTTGAGCATTCTCTCATTTTGCCATGATCAAGCTTGTGGTGGGCATTTTAGTTCTAAGAAAACTGCGGAGAAGGTTCTCCAATCAGGTTTTTGTTGGCCTACCCTTTTTCGAGATGCCCATGAGTAATGTAAAGCTTGTCACCGATGTCAACAACTTGGGCGAATAACTCGTCGACACATGATGCCTCTGAATCCTATTCTTGTGGTTGAAGTTTTTGATGTTTGGGGCATCGATTTTATGGGACTGTTTCCATCCTCCCATGGGTATCAATACAACCTTCTTGCAGTGGATTACGTTTCTAAATGGATAGAGGCCATTGCCACTAAGATCAATGATCACAAAATTGTTATTTCATTTATAAGGGAGTTTATCTTTAGTAGATTTGGCACCCCAAGGGTATCATTAGTGATGGGGTAAGCATTTCTGTAACCGCGTCTTTGAGCATCTTGTTAAAAAGTATGGGGTTACTCACAAAGTTGCCCTTTCCTATCATCCTCAAACAAGCGGTCAAGTTGAAGTATTGAATCATCAAATCAAGAACATCCTCGAAAAGACTATCAATCGAAATCAGAAAGATTGGTCTTTACGTCTTTTGGATGCCTTATGGGCATACCAAACTGCATTCAAAACCCCTTTATGGATGTCTCCCTATAGATTGTTCTTTGGTAAACCTTATCACCTTCCTGTCGAACTCCAACATAGGGCTTATTGGGCTACAAAGAGTCTAAACTTTGAACTCAATATGGCTGGTAAAAAACGAAAACTTCAGCTCAATGAGCTAGAAGAATTGAAGTATGATGCTTATTACTTATCCAAAAACTACAAAGATAAAATGAAGTGGATACATGACAAAAGCATCATGAGAAAAGAGTTCCATCTTGGTTAGACAGTCCTACTCTACAACTCTTGTCTTCATTTCTTTCCAGGTAAGCTAAAAACTCATTAGTCTGGTCCATTCATTGTACGTGATGTTAAAGACTACGGTGCCATCACCATAGAAAACCCTACAAATGGTAGTCTCTTTCAAGTAAATGGATAGCGACTGAAGCCATACCATGAACTTCCCACAAGGTCAGTGGAAACCATTAAGTTGATTATTCATAAATATGAGGATTAGTCACGCCCACAAATTCCTACTCCACAAAGCCTGTTTGGGGGTGGTGGATACCACCCCCATTACGTCCAACAATGAAATTAAACTTAGCGCTACTAGGAGGCAACCCAGTCTGTTTATGCATTCATTCATTCATAAAAAACAAAAAACAAAAAAAAAAAATAATACATCACCCCCACCAACTCACTCTTTTTCATTGTAGGGACGGTACATATGTTCAACAAATCACTTGAGATCATAGGTTCTAATTTTCATTTTCACTTTTCATTTCATTTGTTTAACATTTGGGACAATGTTCTATTTGTTTGGGGGTGGGGAGATTTATCAAAATTCATACCTCTTTTGAAAATCTTTTTCTATAAAAATAATAATAAAAAAATAAAATAAAAAATGGTGTGGTATCCTAGCTATGATAAAATTGGATTACTCGATTCATTACATTTAGGCAAAGAGATGTTGGAAGTTTATTACTAGAGTAAATATTGCATTTGAGCATTCAGGAACAAATAAAATTTTTGCACAATGATCACAGATGTAGTTTGGAATACAGAAGTAAGTAACTTTTTGAGAATCTATAGGAATAATAGTGGAGACTTTAACCTTGTGAGCTATCAGATCTTTCATTTTATTCAGAGTGTTCTTACACAACTCCGAGTCATATGATGACTTTTATAATTTTATTGGACATTAACTTGTTGTGAAGTCTCATTATTTTTTTTTTAGGTTGGTCACTGAGGATGACATCTTTTTCGAGTTAAGAGAAACATAGGTCTTGTAGTCTATTTGAGACTTATAACCATTACCAAACCTTAGAAGGTAAATTAGTCATCTCTTGTCCATCTGAACCTTCTCAAAATCATCTTGCTAAACATTTAATCCAATACCAATGTGAGCCTTTGTCTTGCTTTATTAGACATATATAAAAAAAAAACACATTTTTCCCTTTATGTTTCTGAAAAATGTTAGGAAGATTTATGAAGAAAAATGGGAGTGCAAAGTGAAAATCCAAAGTCCAAGGTACTTAAAAAATAAAAGGTTCTGAAAAAGGAAAAAAAAAGGGTTGAGAATAAAGGAGAATAAAAGGAAGTGATTGACGAGTTCCCTATTAATCTATTTGAAGACAACCCTACATTTTCAGAAACATCTCTTTACTTACCATCTTCCTCATATAAAAAAAAAACCAGATTCATTTTTATTTTAGAGAAGTCCTAATTAACCCTATGGTAAAGTATGGTAAGAAGTGGAGAGTAGATGAGAAGACGCTATGGTGGGTAATTCGACATTCTTGCAAGTGATCAACATTCCTTCCATGAGACTATTATTCTCTTTCATGTCCGTTTATTCTTATGAGCATGTGAGAAGTTTGAATTTTCGCATTTCCTTTTTTCCTCACATGCAAGAGAGAAAATATTTTACCCAAACTCAGAGTGATCATTTCAGAGAGATTAACTGGTGAGTTTTGAAATCAAAACGGCTATTCCAAAGGTGGATTAGGATGTATGTTACTTTGACACTAAAAGTTGCATTTGTTGGTTATTCACATACACAGACCTTGTTCCAAAGTTGCTCACTTGTAATGTGCATTTTAGTAAGAAGTTACATATATATATATATCTTGTCTTCTATGTGGTTGAATAACAATGACATTCTCTGAGAAAAATAGGACACACATCAATTTTGTTTCATATAAAAAAATGTGTCTGTGGGTGTCATCCTGGATAACCCTCAGGAGGCTAAAACTCCTCCTTTAGTGTCATGCTAAAGGTTCAAGGTGTTGTTGCATATTGTAAACGCAATCGAGTCATACCAGCGAAAGTGGCATTGATTTTTTTTAAAAGTTTAGGACGAATAAAAATATTTTGTTTTGTGTTATTATCTTTCTTTTCGTTGTTCTTTGCTAGAGGACTAGCAAAATGTTGTTTGGGGTGGTGTGAAAAGCACCAAAAACATCGATTTTTACACCCGTAAATATACAATTGTTAACTCCAATTATCAAATAAAAATATCTCATTACGTGTTTTTTGTGCATTTTGTAGGAATTCAAGCACAAATCTCAAATTATGCATAAAGTGGCTCAATAAGGCTAAATTCATCAACTAGAAGGCCCAATGGAAATTCAAATGCATTCATAAGGATTAAATAATTTCAATCCCAAGACCCATGAAGTCAAGCCCACAAAGCAACAACAACTATAGATCTCGAGAAAATCAATATGAAGATTTGGACGTCCACATGGCCAACTTTATCATAAAAAAACTTCTACAAGACATGTTTCCTTAATCAACTCCAACACCAGTCCTTGTTTCACTCAACCATTCCTTGTTTCATTCAACCATGTTTTTTTTTTTTTTTTTTATAACTCAAACCATGTTTCCTTTTTTCACTCAACCATGTTTCCTTATTTCACTCAAACCCTTTTTACCTATAAAAACCCCATACATGGAGTTCATAAATGAGACTTTTTCTTGGAGACAATCTTTGGAGACTTTTTATTTGATAGTTTTTTTTACAGAGTTTTTTTTAGTTGTAGTTCTTGGCTTTATATTTTTACTTGGTAGAGATAGAAGTGCATCTACCAGTACTACAGTTTAATTCCATTGAAGAAGTAAGTTTTATCTTTGTTTATCTTTTTCAATTATTTCTCTTTCTTCTTTAACTTTAGTTTATTTTCACCATCCATTATTTTACTCTTCTATTTATTCTTCAAATTAAAAATCAGATTGGTTTTCTAATCCACGTGAAGTAGTCGATAACCCCTACTTCCACTATGCATTGTTGAAGTGTATTGCAGGTTGAAGGAAAAAAAACAGAAGATATTTTTTTGATTGATGTCGAAAATCACGCAACGACATTAATGTCAATTTTTGGCATCAATCAAATGGTGGCGCCTGGTCAGCAGCAGCAGAGGTGGATATCTCACCTTTGGTGGCAGAGCCATTGTTTGTGGCTTGTGGCCCAGTGGGTGTTTGTGACTGATAGTAATGAGAGGGATATTGATACTGCTGTGGTCCGTAAAGCTAACCATCATGTCCCATTATAGGAAGGGGTGAACCTGCAGGTGAGTACGGACCATACGGTGTATAACAATACCCATACATATCTCCGTAAACTCCCTCTTGGCCAATATGTCTATAGTATTTATCTCAGTCAACCACTCCTTCATAACCACCATAATAATAGGGATATCAGCTAGGAATATAGTACATAGAAGGATCCACAAACTCTGTAGGTACTAGAGTTACAGACTTTTCATTAGACTGGACTGGTGCAGCTGAGGGCTTCTTGGTAGGTTCAGGGGCCTTGGTTTGAACCACACAAATGCCAAATCAATCAAAGAAATATCTTATCCTATTCAACAGGTAAGCGTAAGTACCAAAAGGACAAGTGAATGTGGTTTTCTCTTGATCCTAAGCGTAGTCAAGGGCAAGTTCCGCTAGGCATGTGACGATAAGCGTAAGTACCAAAAGGACAAGTGAATGTGGTTTTCTCTTGATCCTCTTGTGCAATAGGGATTTGATTGTATCCAGAATATCCATCCAAGAAACAATAGTAAGGATGACCCGCTAACCTCTCAAGCATCTGATCAATAAAGGGAAGGGGAAAGTGATCCTTTCGAGTATTAGAGTTCAACTTACGATAATCAATGCATACTCTTCATCCCTTTTTCACTCTTTATGGCACAAGCTCCTTGTTCTCATTTTCAACGACTGTAATTCCTGACTTCTTAGGAACCACATGGACTAGGCTAACCCATTGGCTATCAGAGATAGCATAGATGATGTTTGCATCCAAGAGTTTCAACACTTCTTCTTTTACGCCATCTGTCAAAATGGGATTTAGACGTCGCTAGGGCTCTCTGGATGTTTTGGTTTCATCTTCCAAATAAATATGATGCTCACAGACAATAGGGTCAACACCCTTGATGTCATGAATATTCCAAGCAATGGCTGACTAGTGAGCTTTAAGGACCTCCAACAACTTGTCACTGTGTTACTCAGTGAGATCTGAGGCAATAATCACTGGATAACTCTCCGTAGGACCGAGAAATGCATATCTCAATTAATTTGGTAAAGGCTTAAGTTCTAGTAATTTCTGAGTGCTTGTGGATGAGTCACTTTCTTGCGACTATTCTCTAAAGGAAGAAGATGAATACAACTCTTCTTCATATTGATAACGTGATAATGAATCAGATTCAGGTATATGCATTATGGGTAAATTATCCAACATATTGTTGACCTCTTCAATAGCCTCGTCCATATCTAGGTTCATACCAAAGTGTGAGAGACAATGAAACAATATGTCATTTGGTGCGATTGAGCCATAGACTCAAAAGATCGAATAATACACACTTCTTCTTCTTCTCCCTCAATCATATCAAGATCATCTCTCCTTTGCAAGGCCTTAAAAATATTCAATTCAGCTTTAAGGTTCCCAAAAGAAACAGACATGCTACCGTTTTTACAGTTGATGTTAGCCTCCGCAGTTGCTAAGAAGGGTCGCCTTAAGATGACATGAATTTGATTATTTGGGCTCGGGCTAGTGTCTAAGATGATGAAATCAACTGGATAATAGAAATCTGCAACTTGAACAATCACATCCAGAATTATTCCTCTAGGGTATCGTTTTGACTCATCTGCTAGCTTAAGAACTACCTTTATTGGTTTCATCTCCTTTAACCCAAGTTCTAAATATATATGATAAGGTAAGAGATTCACACTCGCTCCTAAGTCGATCAAGGCACAACTTTCAAAGTCTTTTCCAATGAAACATGGTATAGTAAGGGTTCTTGGATCCCTGTACTTAGTTACTCTAGTTTGTTGAATAAGCGATGTGGCATCGCTTGCAAGGCATGCAGTTTCAGGTACTTCCATTTTTCTCTTTTTAGTACACATGTCCTTGAATTTTTTTGCATAGATTGGTACTTGCTAGATAGCAAACAAAAGAGGGATGTTGATGTGTACTCCTTTAAAAATCTCTAGTATTTCTTGAAATTGCTTCTCTTTTTTGTTACCTAAAAGGACTTTGGGAAAAGGTGCCTTCGGTATATACTTTCTTGGCTCTACAGGAACCTGAGAGGGTGAGTTTAAACCAGTTTGAGAAGAACCTTTAGTGTTCTCAATTGGTTTAGGAACGTTCTCTTTGGAAATCACATCAGTTCTCTTGGGTTGTTCTATGTCATTATCAATTGCTTGGCCAGAACGAAATGGTGGTGACAACTTTGACTTCTTCATGTGAATCAAAATTACTACCAATTTCATTGACATGGGCTTGGGGAGCACCTTTTGGATTAGGGATAGGCTGACTGGGGAATGTTCATTTTTCTCTTCCCACGCTCAACTGTTGCAACTGTTATAGAAGTTGGTGGATGGCTTGGGAATTAGCAGCATTAGTTGTCATTAATTGGTGCCTCATATCCTCCAATGATGGTTTTGAAGGTGGAAAGGAGCAACATATTGAGTTTGAGGTACCAAGTCCCGAAAGTTGCTAAGTTGAGGTTGACTGTAAGAATTATGAGGGACAGGTACCATAGGAAGGTTCACAGGTTGATTTTGCCGAAATGAAAGAGCTCCTCCCTGTGGTGGATATTGATTCTGTTGCAACTGGTTAGATTGAGGTCCATATTGAACATGTCTGGGATAAGTGCGTGAGTTGTGGGCTTGTCCACTAGGTTGCCTAGGGTGTTGAAGCCCAGGAGGATTTCCTGAACTTCTGGGTGGTTGTTCATAAAAGTCACCACCATAGGAAGGTTAGAGTGATGTCGATTTGCAGATGTGTATGTTTGATAGAATGTGTTTGATTTACGTTCACTGTTAAATACACGCACCTCCTCTGGAGGTTCATTGCCACCTGAAGTTAAAGGGGAATCAGAATCTTTATGATCTCTTTTGAGGCAAAAGGTACAAGGCTTATAAGTCTGCTCTTTGGCTTTAGAGGTAGACTTTGTCACAATAGATTTCATTTCCTTAGCAAGGTCCTTTAAGAATGTTTTGATGTCTGGTTCATAATCTTCCTTTGGTACAAATAGATGTGATTTTCTAGAAGAACTAGGTTTCAAGTCTCTATGGGTAGTCTATTGTCGAGAATCATCAACAAGTTCACTTAGAAAGGTATAAGCATCAGTACTACTGTACTAGTTTACTCATGAATTTCCCTTGATTCATGGATTCGATCATATTTCTAGATTCGACAATCAATCCATTATAGAAACTCTGCACTAGCACTCGTTTTCCAAAGCCATGATGGGGGCACTTGATGAGTAAATCTTGAAAGCGGTCCCATGTTTCATAAAAAAGTTAATCATGTGTTTGAGTAAACTCCTTAATTTCTCTTCTAATTTCTAGGGTATTTCTCATGGGGAAGTACTTCGCTAGAAACTTTCTAACTAAATCCTCCCATGATTTAATGGAACTGGCAGGGAGGGAATTTAGCCATGAGGTGGCCCAATCATCAAGAGAGAAAGGAAACAAGCGAAGTCTGACATTTTCTTCATCTATGTTTTGGTTCTTAAAAGTACTACAAACTTCAAGAAACTTTCCAAGATGGACATATGGGCTTTCTCGATCATGCCCATGAAACTTCAGCAACATATTAATAATAGGTGGTCTAATCTCAAATTGAGCTATCATGATAGGGGGCAGCTCAATGCATCCGTGAACATTAGCAGCAAAGGGAACATTGTATTCCCAAATTGGACGTTCTTCAATTTCATTGTTGATTGGAGAGTGAGGGAAGGTAGGTGGAGACTAGTGTGGTGAAGAAGCAAAGAGTGGATTAGGGTGGCTAGAAAAATTTTGGGTACGAACCAAGCGTTTGTTGGGTCGTTCCCAAACTTTCATAAAAGGTAAAAAAAATGAATTGGAAAGATGACAGTGAAAAATCACAAGATCAAGTATCCCGAGATGATTGCTAAGAAGACATACACAAGCAACAATCACTTCTGAACCACACAAATGCCAAATCTAAGTAAACAACGTTTTAATGGGATTTTATCTTGTTAATCTGTGAGGGACAAGATTGATTGAAACCAGCGGGCATTACATTGTTATCTGTTATTGCCTGATTAGATAGGGTGCTAACAGATGATCCTAAAAGCTTGTATCCAACAGTACAAAGTCCAAAATCAGAAGGTCAGAGTCACGCTTGCAAGAAGCCGAATTATTGCAAAGTACAGGAGATCCGTGGTCTAATTAAGAACTGTACCTGTGCTATCGCTCTGTAGACCGATTGAAATGAGAACGATGTGTGTCAACTACATACTTAGGGTGTGTGGCCAAAACTGTTAGTTACACCACGTCCTTCTGCGGTCTGTAGCTTACTAATGACTTGGCGTACAGGGTGAGTTACCCATGTGGCAGTGGCCTCTCAGAGTTCATTGAATGATTAAACCCAATGTCACGTTTTTCTTTAGTCAACACAAAATTCAGCAGAATAACCTAGGTCTTAGTTGTCCTACGAACACCGTCCTAGTTGGCTCTAATCTTAGTTGATTTTATTATGTGCCTTGGCTTCACACAGCTGGAGTGACGAGGTGGGTGATGAAATCCCACCAGTTTCAAAAACAGGGCTAGGTCTGCCCTCTCTGTTTATGGTAGTTTATTAACGAAAGAAACCACACAGTTCATTAAGATGCAGAAACATAAACAAACACCAAGCAATGTCTAATCGATTTTCACTCAGCACCCAAGCCACTAAAACAATGTGTCTGAAAGAGATACTTACTAACTTGTGAGCTCGAACACAAGGTCTCCACCGTGGGAGTAGAGAGAAATATCATTTGAGAGCTACTCCTCCTAGGTTCAAGCAATTGCTCTCTCCCCCACAGCACCACTGGTTGTCCACTACAAAAAAATTAGTCATTTTCATAAAACAATTTTTTTTAAAATTTTATTTCTGACTTCGATTGATATCTAAATAAATAAACATACAATCAAACAATTACACATGCAAAGATGTTTAATGGTCTTGGTCAAGAAGTCAGAATTTTTTTTTGTTTGTTGGTTTATTTGTGTTTGCGTTATTTTATTTTTTTATTAATTTTTTTTTAAAAGTGAATTAAATATTACCTAAAAATAACAATCACCCAAATGCTAAAATAATGCCTAACTATTACAAGATGCACTCGACCATTCGAGGCATATTAAAAAGAAGTTAATAAATAATAAACTTTCTTCCTCACTAGAAACTACAAATAACAAATAACAAAAAATAAAAAATAAAAAAGGTCTTCAAGCAAATCGTAGGCAATTTCGCAGCTTTATCACCAACCTTTCCAAACGAATTTGTTCAACAGGCAACCGGCGTAAAAAAATTCTGAAAACATTACCAAAATTCAAGGGATTGTCACGGAATTTTCTGTAAAATTTTCACGTCAAATGGATGCGGTTTGAGCCATCTGGGGCTGTGTTGTTTCTGTTATATGCTGAAAATTACCCAAAAAATGCATAAAGATGACAAAAAAATTAAAGAAAATGGAAAAAGAATTAAAGAAAATAAAAATATTCTCTATTGTCTCCAAAGTTGTATTTTTGAGAATGTCTTCCTTCACCAAGTGATGTGCAACGACGCCATTTGTTTCGACAACGACGCCATTTGATTGATGCCAAAAATCGATATTAATGTCGTTGCATGATTTTTGACATCAACCGAAGAAATATGTTCTGTTTTTTTTTTCAACCTGCAATACACTTTAACAATGCACAGTGGAAGTAGGGGTTATCGACTACTTCACGTGGATTAGAAGACCAATCTGATTTTTAATTTGAAGAATAAATAAAAGAGTAAATAATGGATGGTGAAAATAAACTAAAGTTAAAGAAGAAAGAGAAATAATTGAAAAAGAGAAACAAAGATAAAACAAAGAAAAATAATGCATAGTGTAATTAAACTGTAGTACATGCACTTCTCATCACCCAAAACTTGTCCTTTAGGATCAAGAGAAAACCACATAACTGTTTCTAGTAAATTCAGGGGAGTGTCACGGAATTTGCTGTAAAACTTTTCATTACCAAAACTTGTCCTAAGTCTTTGATAGTTTTTTTACAGAGTTTTTTTAGTTGTAGTTCTTGGCTTTATATTTTTACTTGGTTGAGAAGTGCATGTACTACAGTTTAATTCCATTGAAGAAGTAAGTTTTATCTTTGTTTCTCTTTTTCAATTATTTCTCTTTCTTCTTTAACTTTCGTTTATTTTCACCATCCATTATTTTACTCTTCTATTTATTCTTCAAATTAAAAATTAGATTGGTCTTCTAATCCAGGTGAAGTAGTTGATAACCCCTACTTCCACTATGCATTGTTGAAGTTTATTGCAGGTTGAAGGAAAAAATAAATAAAAAACAGAAGATATTTCTTTGATTTATGTCAAAAATCATGCAACGACATTAATGTCGATTTTTGGCATCAATCAGCCATCGAAAGGCAGTGGCTGGAAGCCGCGATAGATGACGGGTTTTGCCGTGCTCTGGAGGCGGAGCGGATGTTGTATGAGGAGCGCTCACATTATGAAGCGTTGCTGGGTGCGATAGGTTTTGATGTGTCTGGCAGGAGGCCACTAATCTCGTCTGAGGTAATTTGGAGTAGACTGGAGCTCCTGGAACTGATTAAGGGGGAATATCCCAACAATGATCTCCACTTTGCCTGCTATCGGAGGGCACCTTTTGAGCCGATTCAGCGAGGGGAAGGCTCTGGCTCTGCGAGGCTAACTGATGAGGAGGGTGTTTTTCCTTAGATTGTAATGTCCCTTCTTGAGCGAATATCATGATTTCTTTTTTGAATGAAAGTACTATTCTACCTTACATCGTCGTATTTGCTTTTGTCACTTTGTAGATTGTAGGGTTTGTACCGTCGGGCAAAATTTTTTGTCAGTCCAATTATATAGTTGTGTTGTGTCGTCTGCAATGACTCCCTCAGTATTGGCGGTATAGCGCTAACCTTTGCCTCCATTTCTTCGGTCGTTACGACCTGCGCGAAGCGGGTTAGGCTTTGCATGTCGAGAGAGGTTGTCATCAGTTAGGACTGATTAAGCTTAGCTTGGTAAGTTCGGTGACCATTGTCCGTATCAAGGGCAATGATCCTTTAGCGAGTCGTTATCATCAATGGACAAGCATTGACTAGACTCCCATTTTCTCAAGCGTCGTGACCCGCACAAAGCGGATTAGGCTTTGGGCACCAGAAGTCGTCGCCATCAGTCGCAAACTGACTAGCTTACCTAGCTGATTTAGTGATCATTGAGAGCAATGATCCCTTGGCGAGTCCTCGACATGAGCGGACAAACGGTGACTAGACTCTCACTTCCTCAACCGTCGTGACCCGCGCGGAGCGGATTAGGTTTTGGGCACCAGAAGCCGACGTCATCAGTCGCAAACTGACTAAGCTTACCTGGTTGATTTGGCGATCATTGAGAGTAATGATCCCTTGGCAAGTCATCGTCATCAGCGGACAAGCGCTAACTAGACTCCCACTTCCTCATCTGTCGTGACCCGCGTGAAGCGGATTAGGCTTTGGGCACCAGAAGCCGTCGTCACCCGCGCAGAACAGATTAGATTTTGGGTAAATGTCCGAGTCTGGTCGTAACTGGGGTTAGCGAGGGTTGTAACGGACAATAGTGGAAGTTTTGGTAAAAGCAAAATATTTTATTGATAGTACTTTTTGAGATGCTCTACATTCCATGATCATTTTAACCCGTCGACGTCTTCCAGCCAGTATGTTCCCGGCCTGTTAACCTTAGCAACTCTGTAAGGCCCTTCCCAGTTCAGATTTAGCTTTCCTGCCCTGGCTTCTTTGGTGTTTTGCTGGGTCTTGCACAGTACCTAGTCTCCCACCTTGAATTTGCGTGGCTTGATATTCTTGTTGTAGTATTGCGTCATCCGTTGTTGATAGGCGGCTATATTTGTGGAGGCTAGATCCCGCTTTTCATCGAGGGGGTCTAGTCCCACGTGTATGGCTTCGTCGTTCTCGTCCAGTTTGAACTCTTCCGTCCGGAAGGTTGGCACCTCGAGCTCTACCGGAACCATAGCTTCTGACCCGTATGCTAGGGTGAAGGGTGTCTTTCTGGTAGGGATTATTTTGGTTATTCGATATGCCCAGAGTATTCCTGGTAGCTTTGGAACCCATTTTCCTTTGGCTGCATCGAGTTTTCTTTTGATGGCTTCTAGGATAGTCTGGTTGGTAACTTCTGCTTGACCATTGGCCTGGGGGTGTCCTGGCGAGGAAAAGTGGTGCTTCACTCCCAGGCTTTTGCACAGTTCTTTGACCTTGCTACATTCGAACTGGGTTTTGTTGTCGCTGACCAATACTCTTGGGATGCCAAATTTGCAGACGATGGTGGCCCATATGAATTTTTTGATCTGGACCTACCCTATTTTGGATATAATGAGATCAAGTTAAATCACCACATAGTAATGACACTATTTTTTGGGCTAGATATGAAAGTTATTTTAAGTGGTTTGCGAAATCGATTAAAGGTAATTGTCTAGTTATAATTCCCGAGGTATCAAATGATTCATGGTTTGAGACAGTGGGTAGTGTATCTTTGTTTCGAAAAAATTGAAAAATATCACAGTGTCGAGGTTAAACCATTACAAAGTGCGTCCGTAAGTGTACCATTGTATGTTTGGAGCTTCATCAGGGATTTGAGGTTATGACCGTAATGTATCGCTTTCTATAGAAAACTATAAATTTATAGTATTGGGATTAGTCTACATAGTAAATCTACGATTTTTTAGGCTAGACATGCCTATGATTGTTGGTGTTTTGTGAACTTGTCCAATTGTAAGTATCTAATTATACTTCTCGATGTATCAAATGCATCATGGTTTGAATGAGATGATAGTTTATCGATGTTTAAAGAAAATTGTAAATATCACTATATCAAGGTTACACCATTACAAAGTGAGTATGTGATAATTGAGGCTAAATTTGGCATTTGTTTAAGGCATTTTGTAAAACAATTAAGAGATAATTGTACTATTATTGATTTTATGCTTCATCTTGGGTTTGCGATTTTGAAACTAATGTATCTATTGTTATAAAAAACTATGAAATGTTGATATCGAGGTTAAATGACCATAATGTCTTACAATTCTTGGGGCTAAACATGGAAATTTTTATAGGCATTTGAAAAACTCATTTGAGGATAATTGTATATACCTGAGAATTTTTTGACGTCTATGAAAAATCTATCATATAATGAGATCGAGGTTAAATCACCACATAGTGATAACACAAATTTTTTTGCTAGACATGAAAGTTATTTTAAGTGTTTTATGAAATCGTTTAAAGGTAAGTGTTGGTTATAGTTATTGGGGTATCGAATGCTTCATGGTTTGATGGAGTGAGTAGTGTATTGTTATTTCTGAAAAAAATTGTAAAACATCACGGTCTTGAAGTTAAACCATTATGATTTTAGTCCTTGATAACTGAGGCTTAATTTTGAAGTTAAATGTGACATTTATAAAACAATTAGGAGATAAGTGTACCGTTAAATGTTTTGAGGTTCATCACGGATTTGAGGTTATAAAAATAATGTGTCTTTTTCAATAGAAAGCTATAAATTAATAGTATGAGGTTACTCTACAATATCTAAATTTGAAAGTTATTTAAGAAATTTGTAAAGAAATTAAGAGATAATTGTGCCATTACATGTTTTGAGGTCCATCATGGCTTTGAGGTTATGAAAATAATGTATCAGTTTATATACAAAGTTATGAATTAATAGTACGGAGGTTACTCTATAAAGTGGATCTATGATTCTTTAGGCTAGACATGAAAATTATTGTTGTTTTGTGAACTTTTCCAAATGTAAATGTCTAATTATAGTTATCGATCAAATTATTCGTGGTTCGAGGGAGGTGATAGTTTATCGATGTCTATTAAATTGTAAAATATCATAGTATTGAGGATTTGAGGTTATGAACGTAATGTATCGGTTTCTATAGAAAGCTATGTATTTATATTTTTGGGGTTACTCTACATAGTAAATCTACGATTCTTGAGGCTAGACAATATTATTATTGTTGGTGTTTTGGAAAAATTGAAAAATATACGATGTCGAGGTTAAACCATTACGAAATGCGTCCTTAAGTGTACTTTTATATGTTTGGCACTTCATCAAGGATTTGAGGTTATAAACGTAATGTATCGGTTTTTATAGAAAGCTATGAATTTATAGTATTGGGTTTACGCTACATAGTAAATCTACAATTCTTGATGCTAAACATTATTATTATTATTATTGATGTTTTGTGAATTTGTCCAATTGTAACTGTCTAATTATACTTCTCGATGTATCAAATGCATCATGGTTTGAATGAGAGGATAGTTTATCGATGTTTATGAAAAATTGTAAATATCGCGATATCAAGGTTACACTATTACAAAGTGAGTATGTGATATTTGAGGCTAAATTTGGCATTTGTTTAAGGCATTTTGTAAAACATTAAGAGATAATTGTACTATTATTGTTTTTATGGTTCATCTTGAGTTTGCGGTTATGAAAGTAATGTATCGATTGTTATTGAAAACTTTGAAATATTGATATCGAGGTTAAATGACCATAATGTCTCACAATTCTTTGGGCTAATCATGGATTTCCGGTTATGAAGTAATGTATCGGTGTTTACGGAACACTATGAAATGATGTTAAATCATGATAATGTGAGTCCACGATTCTTGAGGCTCAATATGAAAAGTACTAAAGGGATTTGGAAAACTCATTTGAGGATAATTGTTCGAGTATAGATCTTGAGGTATGCAATGTCCTGGTTCTAGGTACATGAGAATTTTTTTTTTCAATTTCTATGAAAAACTATGAATAGTGATATCGAGGTTAAATCACCGCATAGTCATAACACAATTTTTTAAGTATTTTTTGAAATTGTTTAATGGTTAGTGTATGGTTATAGTTCTCGAGATATTGAATTCTTTGTGGTTTGAGGGAGTGGGGACTTTATCAATGTTTCTGAAAAATGGTAAAAATATCACGGTATTGAGGTTAAAGCATTATGAAATGAGTCCGTGTTTACAGAGGCTAAATTTGGAAGTTATTTTTGTAAAACAATTAAGAGATAAGTGTACCACTACATATTTTGAGGTTCATTTTGAATTTAAAGCTATGAAGATAACGTATTGGTTTTTATAAAAAGCTATGAATAAATAGAATTCTTGAGTTTCATCTTGGATTTGAGGCTATGAAAGTAACGAGGTACCGAATGCTTCGTAGTTTGAAATAGTTTGTCGTTTATGAAAAAATTGTAAAATATCATGGTCTCGAGGTTGAACAATTATGAAGTGATAAACTATTAATAGATAATTGTACCATTATTGTTTTGGTGTTCATTTTGGATTTAACGTTATGAAAGTAATGTATCGATTCTTATCGAAAACTATGAAATAATGATATAGAGGTTGAATGACCATAATGTGAGCCTACGACTCTTGAGGCTCAACATGGATAATTGTTTGGGCAATGTCCTGGTTCTAGGTACATTAGAGTTTTTCGATGTCTTTGATAAACTATGATATAATGAGATCAAGGTTAATTCATAACATGATTATTTGGGCTAGATAATAATGTAGTTTTAAGTGTTTTGTGAAATCGATGTATCGAATCCTTTGTGATTTGAGGGAGTGCCTAGTGTATCGTTGTTTCTAAAAATTTGTAAAATATCACGGTATCTATTTTAAACCATTATGAAGTTTTCCGTGATAATTGAGGCTAAATTTGGAAGTTATATATGACATTTTGGAAAACAATAAGTGATAAGTGTAGCATCACATACTTTCAGGTTCATCATGGTTTTGAAAGTAAAGTATCAGATTCTATATAAACCCATGAATTACTCTATAAAGTAAATCTACGATTCTCGACGCTAGACATGAAAATTATTGTTCGTGTTTTGTAAACTTGTCCAAATGTAAGTGTCCAATTATACTTCCCGATGTATTGAATGTTTGTCGTTTGAGGGAGAAGATAATTTCTCAATGTTTATGGAAAATTTTAAAATATCACGGCATCGAGGTCACACAATTACAAAGCAAGTTTGTGTTAATTGAGGCTAAATTTGGAAATTATGGATACCATTTTGTATGCATACTACCATAATTGTACCATTATCATTTTGTGGTTCATCTTGAATTTGAGATTATGGAAGTAATGTATCGAATATCGAAAACTATGAAATAATGATATCAAGGTTCAATGACCATAATTTGAATCCACAAATTTTGAGGCTAAATAGGAAATCTGTGTAGGCCTTTGGAAAAGTCATTTGAGGATATTATTCGAATATAGATCATGAGGTATGCAATGTCGTGGTTCTAGGTACATGAGAGTTTTTCTATGTTTATGAAAAACTATGTTATAATGAGATCGAGTTTAAATCACCATATAGTGATGACGCAATTTTTTGGGCTAGACATGAAAATTATTTTAAGTGTTTTGCGAAATTGTTTAAAGGTAAATGTCTAGTTATAGTTCTTGAGGTACCGATTGGTTCGTGGTTTGAGGGAGCGAGTAATGTATCGTTGTTTCGGAAAAATTGTAAATATCTCGGTGTCGAGGTTAAACCATTAAATGTTTGGACCTTCATCAAGGGTTTCAGTTGAGAAAAGTAATCTATCGCTTTCTATAGAAAACTATGAATTAATAGCCTTGAGGGTAACCTATAAAGTAAATATTTGATTCTTGAGGCTAGACATGAATATTATTGTTGGTTTTTTCTGAACTTGTCCAATTGTAAGTGTCTAATTATACTTCTCATGGTTTGAGTGAGATGATAATTTATCGATGTTTATGAAAAATTGTAAATATTACGATATCAATTACAAAGTGAGTCCGTGATAATTGAGCTAAATTTGGAATATACATTAGACATTTTGTAAAACATTAGAACATAAATTTACTATTATCGTTTTTGTGGTTCATGTTGGATTTGAGGTTATGAAAGTAATGTATTGATTGTTACGAGAGTTATGAAAATGTGAGTCCAAGATTCTTGAGGCTAAATATGGAATTACTAAAGGCATTTGGAAAACTCATTTAAGGATAATTATTCAAGCATAAATTTTGAGGTATGCAATGTCCTGGTTCTAGGTACATGATAGTTTTTCAATTTCTATAAAAAAACTATGAGTAATGATATCAAGGTTAAATCACCACATAGTCATAACACAATTTTTTTTAAAGTGTTTTCCGAACTCATTTAATGCTTAGTGTATGGTTATAGTTATCGAGATATCAAATGCTTTGTCATTTGAGAGAGTGGCTAGTGTATCGTTGTTTTTGAAAATTTGTAAAATATCATAGTATCGATGTTAAACCATTACAAAATTAGTCTGTGATAACAGAGGCTAAATTTGGAAGTTATGTATGCATTTTGTTAAACAATTAAGAGATAAGTGTACCATTACATATTTTAAGGTTCATCATGGATTTGAGGTTGTGAAAGTAAAATTTCAATTTCTATAGAAAACTTTGAATTAATAATAGTGATGTTATTTTATAAAGTAAATCTACGATTCTTGAGGATATAAGTGAAAATTATCGTTGGCGTTTTGTGAATTTGTCAAAATGTAAGTGTCTAAATATTGTTCTTGATGTATCGAATGCATCTTGGTTTGAGGGATAAGATAGTTTATAAATATCTTGGTTTGTAAAACAATTAAGAGATAAGTGTCCCATTACAAGTTTTGAGGTTATGAAAGTAATGTATCGGTCTCTATAGAAAACTATGAGTTAATAGTATTGAGATTACTTTATAAAGTAAATATACGATTCTTGAGGCTAGACATTAAAATTATTGTTGATGTTTTGCAAACTTGTCCAAGTGTAAGTGTCTAATTATAGTTCTCGATGGATCAATTGTTTCGTAGTTTGAGGGAGATGATAATTTATAGATGTTTATAGAAATCGTAAAACATCACGATATCAGGCTTAAACCATTACGAAGTGAGTCCGTGATAATTAAGGCTCAATTTGAAAGTTATTTTAGACATTTTGTAAACCATTAACAATTAAGTGTACCATTACCGATTTTGTGGTTCATCATGGACTTGAGGTTATGAAAGTAATGTATCAACGTCTATGAAACACTAATGTTATTGAAGTTAAATCATGATAATGTGAGTCCACGATTCTTGAGGCTCAACATGGAATTTACTAAAGGCATTTGGGAAACTCATTTAAGGATAATTGTTCGAGTATAGATCTTGAGGTATATAATGTTCTTGTTCTAGGTACATTAAGAGTTTAAATCACCACATAATGATAACACAATCTTTTAAGTCTTTTGCAAACTCGTTTAAAGGTTAGTGTATGGTTGTTGTTATAGAGATATTGAATGTTTTACGGTTTGAGGGAGTGAGTAGTGTATCGATGTTTCTAAAAAATTGTAAAATATGATGGTATCGATGTTTAACCATTACGAAGTAAGTCCATGTTAACTGAGGCTAAATTTGGAAATTTTATATAATTTTGTAAAATAATTAAGAGATAAGTATACCATTATATGTTTTGAGGTTCATCACGGATTTGAGGTTATGAAAGTAAAGTATTGGTTTCTGTAGAAATCTATGAATAAATAGTATTGAAGTTACTCTTTAAAGTAAATCTACAAATTTTGAGGCTAGCCATGAAAATTATTGTAAGTGTGTTGAGGTCTTTTCCAAATGTAAGTATTTTATTATAGTTGTCGATGTATCGAATGCTTGGTCGTTTGAGGGTGGGGATAGTTTATCTATGTTTATGAAAAATTGTAAAATATCACAGTATTGTGGTTACATTACAAAAAAGTAAGTGTGCTAAATGTGGAAGTTATTTAAGGCATTTTGAAAACAAATTAGGAGATAAGCATACCATTACATTTTTTAGATTCATCATGGATTTGAGGTTATGAAAGTATAAGTATCGATTTCTATAGAAACTATGAATGAATAGTATTGAGGTTACAATATAAAGTGAATCTACAATTCTTTACGCTAGACATGAAAATTATTGTTGCTTTGCGAACTTGTCCACATATAAATGTCTAATTATAGTTATCGACCTATCGAATGCTTCAAGGTTTGAGGGAGAGGATAAATTATCGACGTCAGTGGAAAATTGTAAAATATCACGCTATTGAGACTATGCTATTATGAGGTGAGTCTGTGATAATTGAGCTTAAATTTGAAAGTCATTTTACAAACCATATACAGATAAGTGTATCATTACCTTTTTGTGTTTCATCATTGATTTGAGGTTATGAAAGTAATGATATCTATGAAACACTATGAAATAATGTTGTTGAGGTTAAATCACGATAATGTGAGTCCACGATTCTTGAGGCTCAACATGGAAATTACTAATGGTATTTGGGAAACCTATTTATGGATAAATGTTGAAGTATAGATTTTGAGGTATACACTGCGTGGTTATAGGTACATTAGAGTTTTTCGGTGTCTATGAAAATTTATGATATAATGAGATTGAGGTTAAATCACCATATAGTGATTACTCTATATTTTAGGTCTACATATGAAAGTTATTTTAGGTGTTTTGCAAACTCATTTAAAGGAAAGTATATAAGTGTTTGTTTATAGTTCTCGAGATATCAAGTGCTTCCTGGTTTGAGGGAGAGGATAACAAATTGATGTTTATGGAAATTTGTAAAATATCACAGTATAGAGGTTCAACCATTACAAAACGAGTCCGTGATAAATGAGGGTAAATTTGGAAGTTATGTCAAGCATTTTGGAAACAAATTAGGAGATAAGTGTACCATTACATATTTTGAGGTTCATCATGAATTTGAGGTTGTGAAAGTAAAGTATCGATTTCTATAGAAAATTATGAATTAATAGTAGTGATGTTACTCTACAAAGTAATATGCGATTCTTGAGGATAAAGATGAAAATTATTGTTGGTGTTTTGTGAACTTGTCCAAATGTAAGTTTCTAACTATAGTTCTCGATGTATCGTGGTTTGAGGGACAAGATAGTTTATCGATGTCTATGGAAAATTGTAGAATGTCACGGTATTGAGATTAAACCATTACAAAGTGAGTTTGTGACGATTGTAGTTAAATTTGGAAGTTATTTGTGACATTTTTTTAAGCCATTAACAAATAACTGTACCATTATTGTTTTTGCGGTTTATCTTTGATTTGAGGTTACGAAGGTTATGTACCGATGTTTATAGAAGACTATGAAACAATGTATTGAGGTTAAATCACCATAATGTGAGTCCACGATTCTTGAAGCTAAATATGAAAATTACTATAGGCATTTGGACAACTCATATGAAGGTAATTGTCTGAGTATAGATCTTGAGGTATAGTTCTCGAGGTATCGAATGCTTCCTGGTTTGAGGGAGTGGGTCATGTATCGTTGTTTTTGAATTTTTTTTAAAATATCACAGTATCGAGGTTAAACCATTATGAAGCGAGTCTATGATAATTGAGGCTATATTTGAAAGTTATATATGGTATTTTGTAAAACAAGTAAGAGATAAGTGTACCTTTACATGTTTTGAGGTTCATCACGAATTTGAAGTTATGAAAGCTATGAATTTATAGTATTGAGGTTACTCAATAAAGTGAATCTACGATTCTTGAGACTAAACATGATTTGTAAGCATTATGTTCATAATTTATTATGCACAATACTTAAACTATAAAGTTATTAAAAGTGAGAATTAAAAAAAATCACTGGTATTAATGTGCGAATTTGATACACAACAACAAATGTCCATATTTTCCACCATTGTAATAACACTTTTGCTATTGCAATTTTTATTACGTATTGCTCGAAAATAATTACAATAAGAGAAATTTTATAATAGTATAGTTTTGTGAATATTGAGATTATATTGTAATAGGAGCATAAGAAAACATATTTATCATTATTTTGTGATGGTGCATAATCGACATCTCATAACTGCCACATTATTTTCATTTCCATGTTCAATGATTTAATGTTTATCTTCTTATGTGAAACTAAGTTGGCAATTTGAGATGTCGTTAACAATGAGAGATAAGTGGATAAGTCAAGCATGTGGAGTAATAAAGTGGGATCATATTTTAATTTGAGAAACATGAGATGAGTAACAAAGTGAGTCTATGGTAATTGAAGCTAAATTTGAAATTTATTTAAGTAATTTTGGAAACCCATTAAGATATAAGTGTACCATTACAAATTTTTGATTCATCGTGGATTTGAGATTGTGAAAGTAATGTATGTTTGTGTACAGAAAGTTGTGAAATAATGGTATCGAGGTTATATCCCCATAAAGTGAGTCCACGATATTGTCTGATTATAGTTCTTGAGGTATGCAACCCATCATGGTTTGAGGTACATGAGAGTTTATCATTGTCTGTGAAAAATTATGATATATTGGTATCTAGGTTAAATTATCATAAATTGAGTACACGATTTTTGATGTTTGACATGAAATTTATTTTAGATGTTTATCGAACTCGTCTAAAGGCAAGTGTTTGGTTATAGTTCTCGAGGTATAAATGCATCGTGGTTTGAGTTATTGATGTGTATGTGAAACTATTAAATAATAGTGGCGAGGTTAAATCATTAGAAAGTGAGTCCACGAATTTTGAAGCTAAATTCGAAAGTTATTTAAGGCAATTTGGAAATTCATTAAGAAATAAGTGTACCATTAATCTTTTTGACGTTCATCATGGATTTGAGGTTATGAAAGTATGATAAATAATGGCATCAAGGTTACATCGCCATAAAGTGATTCTATAATTTTTTAGGCCAGATATGAAAGTTATTTTAGCAGTTTTGTGAATTAATTTGAAGATTAGTGCCTGGTTATAGTTAATTCATTTGAAGATAGGTGCACGGTTATAGTTAATTCATTTGAACATTAGTGTTGGTTATAGTTCTCAAGTTAGTTTGAGGTATCGGAGAGTGTATCAAAAGCTATGAACATTAGTGTGCTACTTGCTTAGTTTGACAACAAACTCATCCTTTTTATATTTGAATTAGTGTGTTACCCATGCCATTGACAGCCACACACTTTTCCTTGTAGCATGTATTGGTGCCTATGACACGGCTAACGTGTCATGCCTTCAGCATGCCGCCATGATCATTATGTCATGCCTTTGGTGCTTATCACGTTTGTTCTATTTGAAAATGGCGTTGTTAAGAAAGACATGTCACATGGGTCGTGGCGAGTGTCCATCCGGGGTCGTGTCACTTGGGTTGTAGGGTACAAAATTATAGTTTTGTTTACTATAAAGTCAACAAATTACATATGAGAGAACCTATCACGACTAATTTTAAAAATGAACCGACAAAATCTTCCCATTTTTTCAAGATTTAAAACATGATCATAAATACATCTAATACCAACACTATCTAAATGAGCAAGTTATAAAGATCCGGGAAAATGAAAAAATGGAGTTGTTGTTAGGAAACCAACCGAAATAAATATTATATCTGTGAATAACAAGTCGTTGACACTATCACACAGTCTCTCATAACTTGTGTATTGAGAATTTGTAATGCCTTTCAAGAGTTGGTTGTGATTTTGACACTCCGGGAAAATAATGTTGAGTAACCCATGTCGATGAAGTTTACTATTATTTTTTAGTCATGGAAAAAAAAAGTCCAAGAAAAAACAAAATTTCCAAAATTCACTCAAATGTAAAATTGGGTAATGAGATAATAAAATTCACCTTATTATTATTATTATTATTTTTATTATTATTATTATTATTATTATTATTATTGTTGTTGTTGTTGTTGTTGTTGTTGTTGTTGTTGTTATTGTGTTATTATTGATGATACATCTAATAAGACTTACAAAGAAAAAGAGTCATGGAGGGAGTTACGCCTCCGATGACGAATCTTCATACAAGATGAGACTGTTACAAATAACATCTCCTCTCATTGCGCCTCACATGCTTAAGTCACGTAGGGAATTAGCAGTGACCATTATAAAGGTAAAGGGAACATTCGACAAAATGTATGCAATTTTAACTGAGATCTATTTAGTTTTATCTCTGATGCGTCCAAAAATCGTCCTCCTGTAAGTTTGACTTGCAAAACAAATGTTATATTGCCAAGGACCACCTTTTGGGTTGCCGAAGGCACTCCGATGCTTAAGCCAGCAACTCTATTGAAAAAGGAAGTAAATCTGGACAAAACTCAGTTAAAGTTGCCTACCTGTGTCGAATGTTCCTTTTACCTTTTATAGTGGTCGCGGTTAATTCTCTGCGTGACTAAAGCATATGAGGTGCAACAGAAGGAGATGTTTCTCGTAACAATCTCCTCCTTGATGGAGATGTGTCCATGGAGGCGTAACTTCCTCTACGACATTTTTTGTGCAACATTCCTCTTCTTTATGAGAGAACTCGTTCGAACCTAGATTCCGGCTTTGATTATATCTTCTTATAGTGGGCCTTCTCTGGGCCCCTATGGTCGACTTCATTATTCTTGGACTTTACAGATTGGCCCAGTAGATGGGACACCATATCCTCATGATGGACGTTCTTTGCCACGTATAGGGCCATGATGACTAATATATTTTGATGTATCATCAACTACTCCCCCCTTAGTTAGTGGATATGTTCATGTATCTACTAAATGTGTGGCGGTTTTGTTTTCGATTTCAACATTATGGCAAATTTAGAGCTATTTCTATCTATTGCTGTTGTTGTCTCTCCAATGTCTCGCCTGCCTGCTAGTTTTAGCGTGATTTCTGGAATTTTGTGCGACTGTCATATCTTGCATGTTCTCCCAAGAACAGACCTTTCGCTGCTAATCCTTATAAAATGAGAAGTTGAGTGCGGTTTTACTTTCTTTTGCAAATCTTCAGAATCTAGTTGTTGATTCCTTAATTTCTCGTATTTGCTCTGCAGTTATGTCTAGCTTCAGGGTTTTGAGTGGCGATGCTCTTAATGTTTTGTGAAGCTTTCTTTTTGCCTAAGTGGGCGAAACATGCAACTCTAGATAGCATCTGTTATGATTACTTGTTGTCGGTTGATCTAGAAATCATTCTCCCTGAAGAGGGCGACAGTCCTTGTCGTAAAACATGGATACATTGCTTTGTACCCTGGCATGTTCCATTCCAATTTTAGGCTTCCGGCTCTTACAATCGTCTGAGAATACTTAGACTTGGTTGGCATCTTTCCGGCCCAAATGGTTCCTAACAGTTGGAAGGTGATGATTGTGATTTTAGCAAGGGCTGTCGCAGCTTGTATCCCAGGGTTTTACATTCTCTGTTGGGGTTCAACATAAACGCCAATCACACCTATTGCCTTAACTCTCCTTGTTTCAAGGACCTACGAGAAGAGTATGAGGGTTGGTCGAGTTCTTGGTTCTATGCATCCCTTTCTTCAAATTACTTCAGGTTTCGGGGAAATCAGATTCTATTGTCATTCTGGGAGCCTAAAAGAATCGAGTTGTCGTTATCGGTGGAAGAACATGAATTATGTAGTCGATTTAATGATCTTCCCCGAGTTTCACTGGAAGATTTCCTTACTACGGATGCAATTATTCGTAGTGGCTTATATTATCCAAGTCGTGCTTTGGAAGTGACTGTTGCGCGCGTTGGTGATGTGGATGTCGGCCGAAAAAAGGTTTTGTTGATAAGCCTACAAGCCGAATTGCTTTTGCCGATGCCCGGGGTTCTGGAGTATTGTCTCGATTGTCAGGAAAAGGAACGTTCCTAGGCCTCCCTACCCCTTATAAGATGTTGGCCATCAATTTTGGCCGTGTTTCGAAGAGGAAGAAGCTTGCCTCCTTAGTTCTTGACGCTGCTAGGGCTCATTCTCATCTTGCCTCTCTCCAAAAAGGAGGTCGTGGTTCGGGGAATGATTCTTCTGCTTGAGAGGACGAAGAAGTAAATCGAGTTCTCGAAAAGAGTAAGAAGGAGGTTTCCCGTCCTCTTGATGACCACGAGAAACATCTTGTTGCCTCTTATGGTTTGCCCATTTTCGCTGGCCCGACGATTGATGATTCACGCATTATTGAAAACAAAATGCTTCAGCTTGGTCTTTGGCAATCTGAGAATCCAAATGGGTCTTAAGATCTTGGATGACTTTGAGTACAATTCGACAATGGAGTATTGAATCGATGCTCGAGCTTGAGACTTAAAACTTACTATTTCTTCTATCATGGATGGGACCTCGGGATCGCCTGTTATTCCCTCCGTGTCCCATTCTGCTTTGATTATGCCCGGGGAGTTCTTCTGGCCTTCCGAGGTTGATGTGCAAGACAACGCTCGCAACCTCATTGGCGTTTGTCATGGGCGGTTGGCTAATAGGGCTCTTATGCCCGTACGCCCTCCACGACGTCATATTGACGAGGTTCTCCAACACCTCATGGAGGGGATGACTCACCTTACTTATGCGACTATGATGGGGTAGGATTGTAAGGATGCTCGTAACCAGGTGGTGCTTATTGAACGTAAACTGACAGAACATATCTTGATTTTTTTTCATGCCCTCCGCCGATTTGATTCATTGAAGGTGCAGTGCAGAGAGTATGCAAGGGTTGCAGATTATGCACAAACGTTGTTGAGGGAACTCATGGCCATTCGTGATACGTTTGCCTCTGATCTCGAAACGTCTGAAGTAGATAAGGTAAGTTGCGGTCTCGTCTAGATGATGTTGAGAAAGAGTTGTCTAATCAAAAGGCTGAACGTGATGAGGCCATTCGTCATTCGTTCTGCTGAGGAATGTTCTGCCAATCTTAAGGCTTCTGCTATTCGAATCGCACAGCTAACTTTGAGTTTGTCAAGACCAAATCCGCGGTCTCCGCTAGACTTGCAGTCGTCGATAGAAAATTAGCATCGATCCGAGCTGAGTTGTCATCTGTTACTAAGAGGTTGAAGGCGGCTGAAGCCGCGGATTGGAAAAGAGTGGTTGAAGGTCGCAACGATTTCTTGGAGGCGCAAGGTTTAGACATGTTCGAATATCGTTGCTTTTCTGAGCAAGAATTCGATGATGTCAAAAAAGTCGTTCCAAATTCACTGGGTGATCCAGTAGTCGGAGAGCCTTCTCAGCACTTGTCTGAGACCATATCGTCTGGAGATGCTACTGATGTTGATGTTATTTCTTAATTATTTCTTTGTAATCTCATTTTCTAGAAGATCGATAGAAACTTTCTATTTCTTATTTATTGTGCCTAGTATGTCTAGCTTATCAGCTTTTCATTTATGACATTCTTGGCATATTTCTGACTCGTTCATCCATATTTTTACGAGTAGCTTCGATATTCGATATTCTAGTTGTGTGGAAGCTATTTTTATGGAATCTGATTTTATATCTGGATTACGAAGTCGTACATTATAGTCGACAAGATAAAGTTCGGTTCTTACGTCCTGGTACTTTATTACTTCGTGGTTGATCAAGCCAGAAGTTTTAGTTTTTATGTCCGACTTGTTTGTCCGGTACATGTATTTGTTTTGCTCAGTATTCTAGTTGTGCTGCGTATTTTTACGAGTTAGGTTTTTAATTTGACTTCCTCGTCCTAACTGAATTCTGGTCATTTTGGATTCGAGCGCGAAGATGTTTATTGATAATATCTTTTCAAGTGCTTTACATTCCATGGTCGAGGTAGCATTTCTGCATATAGTATCTCTCCAAAGAAACTTCTCGATCTGGGCTTTTCCTATTTTTGTGAGGGCCTCTACTTCTACCTACTTAGTGAAGTAGTCTACCACTACGAGAATATACTTCTTCTTGTCGAACGCGGGGAGTGGTCCTACGATGCACATTATCTATTGTGCGAATGGTCACAGACTGCTCATCGGGATCAGGTTTTGCCCGGCATCTGAGTGTACGGGGCAAAATTTTGGCATTTGTCACACTTACGAACAAACTTCTGAGTATCTGCTTGCATCATTTGCTAGTAATATCCCAATGTGTGCTTTATGGGCTAGTGTTCTTCCCCTGGGTGATTTTCGCATGTGCCCTGGTCAAAATCTAGCAGAACATATTCAGCGTCTTCTAGTTAAATGCATCTTAGCAACGTGCTTGTAGCAGATCTCCTGTAGAGTCTTTCATTGATCATTGTGTATCTTGCTGCCATTTCGTAACTTTTGGGCTTCCATCATATCTATTGGGAGTTCTCCGTTTGATATATATGCCAGGATTGGAGTTGTCTAGTTGTTTTCTTGATTCGTGGCACATGCTTCTTCCATCTGGTTTTCAAGTATGTAGTTTCCTTGCATCATGACGAAAGGATTATCATTGTCCTTAGTTGTCCATGCTTCCTTTGCTAGTTTGTCGACTCTTTGGTTCTCTGTCCTTGCGCATTGTTGAATGATCGCATTTCGGAAGCCTTCTACTAGTTCCTTGGTTTTTTGTGGTAAGTTTTCATTCGGGTATCTTTGACTTGAAATTCGGCGTTTAGTTTATTGACCACCAGTTTGGAATTGGTAAAGACGCTAATGTATTTTATTCCCAAGTGTTTTGCAAACTGTAGTCTTGCTATCACTGCTTCATACCTGGCTTTGTTGTTGGAGGCTTTAAACTTGAACTTTATTGCCTTCTCCAATGTGATGCCTTCCAAGTTGTACAAGATTAGTCTAGCTTTGTTTCCCACCTCGTTAGATGCTCCATCACAGCGGGTGACCCATCCGTCAATGACTGGTTTGGATTGTTCTTCTTCGCTCTGACTTTTTTACTATTTGTGGTTACTTCCTGTGAATTCGACAATAGAATCTGCTAGTACCTGAGCTTTGAATGTGATTCTGGGGCATAGCTGATGTTGAATTGTTTGAGTTCTATTGCCCATTTTACCCTTATCCTCGATAGATCCGGTTTGTGCAACACCGACCGAAGCGGCTGCTCGGTCATAACCATGATTGGTTGTGCTTGGAAGTACGATCGCAGTTTTTTTGATGACATGATCAGAGCGATCGCCAATTTCTCTAGGGTCGGGTAATTGACTTCTGCATCCACAAGTGTTTTGCTGATGTAATATATTGATTTTTGAACGCATTTTTATTCTTGTACTAACACGGAGCTTACCGCGTGGTCGGACACAGATAGATATAGATACAACGCTTCCCCCGTGTTCGGCTTTGTTAGTAACTATGTGCTTCCCATATACGCTTTTAGGCTTTGAAAAGTTTCCTCACATTCTGCATTCCACTCAAATATCTTTTTCTTTTCAAAATTCTGAAGAAAAGACAGACATTTGTCCGATGATCTGGAAATGAACCTGTTCAAGGCTGTTATTATTCCATTAAGACTTTGTACACCTTTTATGTTTGTTGGTGACTGCGTGTTGAGAAGCGCCTGTATCTGCTTTGGATCGGCTTCGATTCCCCTTTGGTTGACCATGTACCCGAGGAATTTCCCTGATTCTACTCCAAATGTGCACTTCTTTGGATTCAACTTCATTTAATACTTTCGCAGTTTGGAGAAGGCCTTTACGAGATCTGTGACGTGGTTTGTTTGGCGCGAGATTTTGACAAGCATGTCGTCGATGTAAACCTCCACCGTCTTTTCAATTTCATATTTTAACATTCTGTTCACCAGATGCTGGTACGCTGCTTCTGTGTTCTTCAATCCGAAAGGCATTACCTGGTAACAGTATGCACCCCATTCCGTTATAAAAGATGTTTTTTCTTGGTTGGGAAGGTACATCTGTATTTGATTATACCCGGAGTATGCATTAGGGTTGAAAACCGAACGGTTCGATTTTTCACTTAAACTGTGAACCGAACCGACTTTGATCAGTTTAAAAAATTTCAAGCCGAAACTGAATCGACCATTAACAAAACTGAACCGAACCGACTAAAATCAAACTAAAACTGAACCGACCGACTATTTTAGACATATTATATTATTTTATATGAAATATATATTTATTATATATATTCGGTCGGTTTGGTTTTGTCTGTTAAAATCACATAGAAACCGAACCGACCACTTCGATTTTGAATTTTTTAAAACCGAACCGAACTTAAACATAATCGATCGGTTCGATTGGTTTGGTCATTTTTTGTTCAACTTTAGTATGCATCCATGAAGCTCAGCAGCTCGTGTCCGACGGTTGCATCCACTATCTGATCTATTCGTAGAAGTAGAAAACTATCTTTAAGGCAGGCTTTGATCAGGTCGATGTAGTCCATGCATACCCTTTATTTGTCATTCTTATGATTTACCAGCATCGTGTTTGCCAACCAGCCCGAGTAGTGAGCTTCTTTTATCATCCCTGTATTAAGTAGGCGACACACTTCTTCGTTTATTGCCTTGTTACGTTCTGGAGCCACCGACCCTTTTTTTTGTCGAACCGGCTTCTTGTCCAAGTTCACTTGTAATTTGTGAGAGATGACGAGTGGATCTATTCCTACCATGTCCTTCATTGTCCATGCAAAAATATCTTGGTTATCCTTCAGCAGTCGAATTAGTTCCTCGGCAAGTTTGGGATGAATCTTTGTGCCAATTCGGACTGCTTTCTCTACTTCGTTGTCTAGGTAACTACAATTATTTCTTCTTCCGGTTGTCCAGTGTTAGGTCAATCTCATTGGCTAGTTCGATCCATAGTATCATCCAGAAAGTCTGAACTCGTCTGACCATGTTATTGTGAAAGCTCATCCGGTCATTGTAGTAATTGTTATTTGTGGGGGGGTCTTTATCGTTGCGAAATGAGATTCACGGGCTGTTGGTTGATCTTCTTTGATTATCCCGATACCATTGTCGGTATGATACTTTAAGCATTAGTGCATAGTTGAAGAGATTGCACCCATTTTGTGTATCCAGGGTCTCCCGATTAACATGCTGTATACAGAAGGAGCATCAACGACAAAGAAATTTCTTAATAGTACTCGTTGCTTTCCTGGTTCTCCTGCTTCGATCGGTAGTTGAATCATCCCCAACGGACGACATTGTTCCCCACTGAAACCCACCATAGGTTGATCGCTAGGTGAAAACATCTCATTAGTAAACTGCATCCTTCGAAAAGCTGTCAGGTGCAGGAGGTTGGTCGAGCTGCCAGTATCGACGAACACCCTCTTGATTTCCCATCTAGTTATCATGACCGAGATTACTAATGCATCATTGTGCGGGAAATTAATCTCGTTTGCATCTTCGTTTGAGAAGGTTAGAGTTCTCTGTATCGTCTTCAAGCGCTGTGTTGATGGCTCTTGGTATCTGATATTTGCTCGCATGTATCTGATTACTTGCTTTCGGGATCGGTTGGATTGCTCATTTTCTCCAGTTGCACCATGCAAGACATATATTGTCTCCTTTGGTCGTTCCCCCGAGATGATTGTCTCGTCATTGGGTTCAATGAATTCTCCAAGTCGTCCTTCTCTGATATGGCGTTCAATCTCATTTTCAGACTATGACAATCTTCGGTATTGTGGTCGTATTCATTGTGGAAGAGGCTATTTTTGTCTTTGTTCTGCTTCTCCGAGTCTCCTATCACGTTTTGTGGACATTTGATATATTCCCTTCCTGTTATAGCTTTAAGGATCTCGCTTTGACTCGTAATCAAGATCGCGAACGATTTATCTGCTTGCTCGCGTTTGAACTTCTTTGGTTGAATATGGAATTGTTATTGACTTGGTGCTTCTTAAGCTGGGCAATTTCTTCTCGAGGTTTGTTGCCTTCCAAGTCTCGGATGAGTCTATCTTCCATTTCGATTACGTGGTTCATTTGAGCCATAAGCATCTCTACTCGAGGGTTCGAGGGGATTCCCCAAGATGTCAGAGACGTCTAGATTGTTACCTGTTGAAGATCTTTTCTTTTCGGTATGATTGATTCAACGGTTGTTGTTGGGTTAATATTAGGAGACATGTCATCAATCTCCTTCTCCAACTGAGTTACTGACTTAAGCATCGGAGTGCCTTCGGCCACCAAAAAGGTGGTATTTGGCAATCTAACATTTGTTTTGCAGGTTTTACATATTGGAGACTAGATTTTGGACACATCAATTTAGCGCCATCCGTGGGGAACAACAATTTCCGTTCTACAAGAGAGTTTGCATTAGAAAACTTCTTCGATTCTGATCAGTAATTAAAAAGCTCTCAGAACAAATGGAGCACTCACAGACCCTAAACTCATCGATGATCAAAGCAATCCTCCCATCGGAAAAGCTACGCTACCGATAGTGCACACCTCAGACCCAGCGACGAATACCATGTCGATCATGCTCGACAACGAGAGCCGCAACATGAGGTGGATCAAACATTCTAGACGTTCAGAGACTCCACCACGGACCCTCGTGTAGACTTACTCATGGACCGAATGGATCATATGATCAAAATGGTGGAAAAGCTCACCCAAGAAAGTACTCAATCCACCGACCCCATCCAAGTGCCACCCCAAAAAAATTGGCCAACGAAGTTCTTGTAAAACCTCGTCGGGTGAATCTTGAAAGCAACGGACAACTTTGAGATGGGACCCCCAGAGCGACGGGATCCCTCCTAAAATCTCATTCAGAATTAGAGTCACAGATCCTAATATGTTGTATGAGCTGGCTGAACCACCATTCTCCGACCCACTCATGGTGACTCCCATACCAACAAAGTTCACCCCACCGAAGTTTAAAGCATATGATGGCACCACTGTCAGAACAAACCATTTGCGACACTTTCAACACATGATGGCATTGAAAAAAAACACGGAGTCCATCTTATGCAGAGCGTTTCCAACCAGTCTCACTTCCGCAGCAATGAGTTGGTTCAACAACTTACCACCAAGATCAATAAACTCCTTCCAAGCACTGGCCACAACCTTCTTCATCACAAGGCTCAACGACAGTCAACGGATGAGGAAGGGGCATCACTACTTGCTCCACATCAAATAGAAGCCTGAGGAGACAATAAGGGAATACGTTACTCATTTCACTAAAGAGTTAACAATGATCGATGGATGCATCAATGGCACGGGCATCGCTACTTTTACCGTTGGACTGAAAAGAGGCCCTTTTTTACGTTTTGAACCTGGATCCCCCAAAGAACATGGCGATTCTATTGAAGACCGCTCAAAAGCACATCACCCTTGAGGAGATGATAGCCGCCAGGAAGAGGGATATATCAGAACGGAGACACGCTTCATCCGACCAAGAAGGATGAAAAAACGACAAGCCGAAAGTGATTTTGAGTTCGATCAACGAAGGCTTGGAAGACCACAACAAGGAGGATCCAAACATGACCAATCAACGGGCAATCGTTAATGACTTTGAAAATAAGTCGAGCTGAGGTCCTCAAGACTATAGCAAAGTGGGAAGACATCAAGTGGCCGCCCAAAATGAGAGGAAATCCAGACAAGCGAAGTAAAAACAGATATTATTCCTTCCACGATGACTACGAGCATGACATCGAGGACTGCCACAACTTAAAATATGAAATCTACGCCACGTCCAAAAAGTGCGACTTGGATAGTTTATAAAGCTGAGGGGGTCCAACGGAAGAAAAACCGTAACAGAAGGACAATCAAGGGAGCTAATATGCATCTTGCATGGCACAATAGGAGATGAAGAGTTATCCAATCGATCTCGAAAGCGATCAATCTAGGATTTACGAGCAAATATTAGATACCAGGAGCCTTCTGCACGACGAGCCATAATGACACAGAGAAATGTTACCTTCTCCAACGAGGATGCAGAAGGAGTCAATTTCCCACATAATGATGCTCTAGTAATCTCAATAATGATAGCCAGATGAGAAATCAAAAGGGTTGACACTGGCAGCTCGGTCAACCTTCTGTACCTGACAGTGATCTGCAGGATGCGATTCACCGAGGAAATGCTATCACCCAACAATCAACCAATGGTAGGTTTCAGCGGAGAACAATGTCGTCCAATCAGAATGATCCAACTACCAATAGAAGCGGGATAATCAGGGAGACAGCGCGTCTTGTTGACAGATTTCCTTGTAGTCGACGCTCCATCCACGTACAATATGCTTCTCGGAAGGCCTTGGATACATAAGATGGGTGTGTTATCCTGTACAATGCATCAATGCTTGAAGTACCACAATGACAATGGCGTCGAAACAATCAAAGGAGAATAGCCAGCTGCGCGCGAATGCCATTACACAGCAATTAAAGCTCCACACAAATAGAAATTACTGCATCGACTAGAGGAGTCGCTGCAACGATTTGGTCAAACAGACCCCAACCTCATGGATGATAATACAGCCCCAACGAGTCCAAGGGATTGACCAAACACTGGACAACTAGAAGAAGAAACAACAATGGTCTTCTTGGATGATAGAGGAGACAAAACAGTTCGGATTGACACTAAAATCCATCCAGAACTCGCCATGAAGCCAATTCAATTGCTGAAGGATAATGAGGACATTTTCGCCTGGACGATGAAAGATATGGTGGGAATAAATCTATTTTCACTCACAAATTGCAAGTCAATCCAGACAAAAAGGCGGTTAGGCAAAAAGAAGACCATTAACCCCGGTACGCAATCAAACAATAAATGAGGAAGTGCAACGTTTGATAAATGCATGAATGAACGCAACGGCTGGTCAACATAATGTTCAGAGATCAGATCGAAAAAACCATGGAGGTATACATCGATGACATGTTGGTCAAAAGCTCACGTAGAACGGACCACATCAAAGACCTCGAACAGGCCTTCTCATAGCTCCGGAGATGCAAACTGAAGCTAAACCTGGAGAAATGCACATTTGAAGTAGCGTTAGGAAAGTTCTTTGGATACATGGTCAAATAAAGAGGAATTGAAGATGATTCGAAACAGATACACACACTTCTCAACATGAAGTCACCAACGAACATAAAGGGCGTGCAAAGTTTCAATGGCAGAATATCAGCTTTAAACAGATTCATTTCCAAGTCATCAGACAAATGTCTACCTTTCTTCAAGATCTTGAAAGGAAATAAGGCATTCAAAATGAATGAAGAGTGCAAAAAATATTTTCAGAGTCTGAAGGTGTACATGGGGAGTACAAAACTGTTATCAAAACCAAGCATGAGGGAAACACTATACCTTTCTTATCCGACCACGCGGTGAGTTCGGCACTGATATGGGAAGAAAAAGTGCACAAAAACCAGTATATTACATCAGCAAAATGCTTGCAGATGCAGAAAACAACTACCTGGTGTTGGATAAACTGACATTCGCCTTGATCATATCCTCGAGAAAGCTACGATCATACTTCCAAGCCCACCCGATCATTGTCATGACTGAGGAACCACTTCGGTTAGTATTGCACAAACTAGAGCTATCCGAAAGAATGGTGAAATGTGCAATAGAACTCGGGCAGGTCGACATCAACTTTGCCCCCAGAACCGTAATCAAAGCCAAAGCAGTGGCGCATTTCATTGTTGAATTCACTGGCAGCAGTGACCACTAGCCATAAAGCAACCATGAGGAGGAACAAACCAAGCAAAACACCCACGAGTGGGTCTTCCATTGCGACGAAGCATCCAACGAGGTGGGAAGCGGAGCTGGAATGATACTATACAATTCGGAAGGCGTAACGTTAGAAAAGGAGATATAATTCAATTTCAAAGCCTCGAAAAATGAAACCGAATATGAAGTAGTGATAGCCAGGCTACAAATAGCAAAAAAACTTGGGAATAAAAGAGATCAACGTCTTCACTGACTCCAAATTGGTGGTCAATCAACTGAACGGCGAATTCAAAGTCAAATGCGTTCGAATGAAAGGTTACCACCAAAAGACTGCTGAGCTGGTAGAAGGTTTTCAAACGGCAACTATTTGGTGATGTGCAAGAGCAGACTAGTTGGCGAAGGAAGCATCACGAGCTAAATAAAAAGAGAATCCACTAGTCATCATGCAGGAAAATTCCATAATAGAAAATCAAATACAAGAGGCATGCGCTACAGATCAGGTAAACAATTGGATGACCACGATTCTAGCCTATATGACAAATAAAGAACTTCCGACGAATAAGATGGAGGCCCAAAAATTGTGAAATCGAGCGACACGATGCACAAAGATCAATGACAGAATCTACAGGAGGCCCGCAACCAGTCCGTTGTTAAGATGTCTCTCACTCAACGATGGTGATTATGTTCTACGGGAGATCCACCATGGTACATGCAAAAATCACCTATGAGGAAGAACGCTAGCCCACAAAAAAAATGACTCTGGGATACTATTGGCCCACAATGCAAGCGGATGCAAATAAACTTGTTCGCACTTGTGACAAGAGCTAGAGATTTGCTCCATACACTCACATGCCGAGACATAATCTAATCCCGATGAGCAGTCCCTGGTCGTTTGCACAATGGGGAATGGACATCGTGGGACCACTCCCTGTGTCCAACAAGAAATTCCTCCTCGTGGCAATATATTACTTTACTAAGTGGGTGGAAGTAGAACCACTAACAAAAATAGGAGAAGCCCAAGTCAAAAAATTCCTCTAGAAAGACATAATATGCATATTCGGAATCCCAAGAGTAATTGTCACTGATAACGGGAAGCAGTTCGAATGCAAGAGGGTCAAAGAGTTGTGTTAAAACCTAAACATCAAACAACACTTCTCAGCACCTACCCATCCATAGGAAAATAGGCAAGCCGAGGTCACCAATAAAACGGTCCTAGAAACAATAAGGAGGCTCAAAACATCAAAGGGATTATGGATGACCGAACTGCCTAGCATCATGTGGACATACATAACAACGAAAAGAACTCCAACAGGAGAAACCCCTTTCTCCCTCTCATACAGGTCTGAAGCAATGATACCTGTAGAAATTGGCATGCCAACATTCAGGATCGAAAAATTTGGTACAGAGGACAATAACGAAGCACTAAGAGTCGGATTAGAATTGCTCGAGGAAAAGCGAGAAACAAATTCTATCAAAGCAGCAACCTACCAATAGCGTATGGCCAACTAATATAACAAAAAGGTAAAGACCCATACTTTCAATATCGGTGATTGGGTACTCCGAAAAATCCAATTCAACACAAAGGAACCTAATGTGGGCAAACTGAATTCGAACAAGTAAAATCTAAATACATGATTAAAGTATCGAGCTGCGATTCTCATTACTTTGTTAGGCCCGTCCCAATTCACAGCTTCTTTACATCCCCCACTTTGCGTTCAAACGACAAAAGTCTAATCGTGACAAACAAGTCAGACTAAGTTTCACTCAAGAAAGAACACAACATGATTAAAGTATCGAGTTGCGAGTAAAATCTAAATACATGTATTAGGACGAACGAGTCGGGCATGAACATGGTACTTCTGGTCTGATCAACCATGAAGTAATAAATTACCAGGACATAAGAGCCGTACTTTTTCTTGTCGACTATAACGTACGACATCAAAATCCAGACGTGAAAAGTCGGATTTCATTAAAAGGCTCCACATTACTAACACGTCGAACATCGGAGCACAATTGTAAAAATTCGGACAAACAAGTCAAAATTCTACCAGGAATGTCAAAAGCAAAAAGCTATGTCCAATAAGCTAGACGAGAAGACATACTGCGTACAAACAGTAAAATGAAATGACATTCTCATTGACCTTTCCAATTTGCTACATAAGAAAGAATTACTCAAAGAAAATAGTCTAAAAATATTCAAGGAATGTCGTTTATGTTAGCGACAATGTCGCTTGATGGCACAGGTTCGGGCAGGTGAGAAGATGATTGTTCCTCAACAACAGGGTCACTCGGCGGATCTGGAACAGATTCCTCTTCATCCTCAAATACTTTCCCAGTGTAGCAACGATACTTAGATGGCTCCAAGCCACTCGACTCGATAAAATCCAAAAGGGCATGGTGACCATTGACTACTCTTTTCCAATCCGCTACTTTTGCAGCCTTTAACTTATCGGTAACTGACAAAAGCACAACCCGAGTCACCACGAGTTCACTATCAATGGCGACAAGCCTAACAGAAGCCGTCGACTTGGCGGTAATAAACTTAGAATTCAGCTGAGCAACTCGCGCCACACAAAGTACTACGCATTTTAAAGCCGTGTGGGCCTTGGGCCCAAAGCGGACAATATTGTACTCTGTGGATCGGGTCGTGACACCTGCCATGCCAACTTCCATTCAACGAGCGCCACCTGATCGCTGGCAACCTTGTAATCTAATCCCATCATGATTGCATAAGTGAGATGATTCATTCCTTCCATGAGATGCTTGAGGCCTTCATCGAGATGATTACGTGGAAAACGCACAGGCATAGGGGTCTTGTTTGCCAACTGCCCATGATAACCGATAATGAGATTACGAGCACTGTGTTGCACATCAATCTCAAAAGACCAACATAATTTCTCGGGAATGACTGCGGCAAAGCAAGAAGAAGAGGGAATAGCATGTGATCTTAAGTTGCCCGCGACAACAAAGGACATAGGAACTCTAACCTCGGGTAACGACTCGGTCTTTCAACGGAGGATCAAACACGAAATCATCCAAAGTCTTTGTGTTGTTTGGTTCTTAGACAACTCAACACCAAGGTGAAGCATTTTGTTGTCAGAACTAGGCAAGCCATATGAAGAGACAAGACTCTTCTCGTGAGTGTCCAAAGGACGATAAACCTTCTTTTTGCTCCTCTCGAGAGCTTGATTTACCTCCTCACCTTCCTAGGCGACAAAATCACTGATATCACGACCACCCTTCCCGGATAGGAAGAGCCATAGTAACACCATGAACCGAAGTGGCAAGCTTCTTCTTTTTCGGGACATGATCATGACTGATCGCCAACAGCTTAGACGAACTAAGAGGCCTCAATACCTTCTTCTTCCTAATGTTCAGGCCAACATTACCAGAATATCTGGCAGTAACAGGAGCAACACGGCCCACAAGCTCCCTAACAGATTTCGCTTCCCGAACTTCATCCGCATTACCAACATTAATCGGAGGAGGATGTTTGAACTCTTCGCCGGATACAACGACTTTACCATCACACGCAATGGTAACTCCCGAAGCACGAGCCACTGTAAGTTCCGCATTATCTGCCTCACTCAAGGTATACAGACCACTATGAGTAATAGCGTTCGTAGCAATGAAGTCTTCCACAGAGACTCGGGGCAGCTTATTAAACCGGTCATAAAGCTCCCGCTCCTCCGATGATAATGACGGTTCATTCCTCTTTGGCTCTCGAAACGACCACAAAATTTGATGATTACACAACTTAAAATAGTCAGAACTAATGGATGCATAAAACTAGGGCCTCGACCAACCCCCATATTCTTACATAAATCCTTGAAGCAAGGTGAAGGATGAAGATAGAAAGTACGATTAGTGTTTACTCCGAACCCCACCAAGGAGTGCAAAATCCTGACATTCATAGGAATCTCGGATAAAATGGTCCTCGCCAAGGTCACAATCAACACCCTCCAGCCATTAGGAACCATCTAAGAGGGAGCAATACTCAGGAAATCTAATTATTCCCAAATGATCTCAGAACTGGAAGCCTGAAACCGTAGTGAAACATGTAGGGATACAAAGCAATATATCCAGACTTCGGACGACAAGGACTATCACCCTCTTCAGGAAGGATGATCTCAAAATCGACTAGCAGAGAGTAGTCATGAAGAATGCTATCCAGAGTCGTCCACATCGCCAACTTAGACAAGTAGTAAGCCTCACAAGCATCAAGCACGTCGCCTCTCAAAACCTTGAAGCCAGACATCATTATGAGATGAAAACGAAAGAAAAAAAAATCAACAGCTAGGAATGAAGGGTATGTAAAAGGAAGGATATTGTACTAGCTTTCTCCTTTTATAAAGATAAAAATGAAAGGCCCACTCATGAAAAAATGTATGAGATATGACGGCTGCACGAAATCTTAAAAATCACACTGAAACGAACAAGCGGACAAGACATCGAAGAGACAAAAACACTAATAGCTGGTAACCGCATTAAACGTGTCGTGATGGTGGAATAAAAAATCCAGCAGTCATACAGTTAGTGGCCACGCAAACATACCCACTAACTAAAGGGAAAGTAGTTGATGATACATCAAATAAGACTGACACGTAAGCCATACACGTGGAAGAGATCGTCCATCACGAGGATCAAGTATCCCAAGACTAGGCCAATTCATAAAGCCCAAAGAGGACGAATCCAATCATAAAAACCCAAACAAGAGACATCATAGTGGCAGTCTCTTGCTGACGGTTGGTCTCTTTGCATGGTCTCTACAGCCTAATTGACGGGGTATGCAAAATGGAAACTACCACCTCCATCTGATGAAGCCAAGGCTTTCCTAATATGATATTGTAGGTGGATGGTGCATCAACCACCATGAATTCCTGGAATAGGACTTTCTACAATTGTGGCTCTCCAGCCACTGCCGTCAGCCTATTCTTTTTTACGGGAAATATTTCTCCCCACTAAACCCAATCATGAGGTGACTGGTGGGCATCTAGTTCTCCTCTGTCAGCTACATGTTGCGGAACGCATTGAGGAATAAGATGTTCAGAGAGTTCCTTGTGTCTGTCAAGGATCTCTTTACTTCCCACTTCGCTATGAGGACTGAAATGACCAGGGCGTCATTATAAGGAGAGTGGATGCCCTGAGGTCTTTATCCATAAATGTCAGCGACAAACTTGGGCTCTGAACACGAGCGTATTGCACTTGTTGGTCTTCGTGGGTGGATTGATTTCGCATCTTGCAGAGCGTCCTCTTTCGAGACTTGTTGGACTGCTCACCTTCTTAACACACTCAGTGTAGGACGTATATAATACATGCCGCCCATTATTCGATTTCTTTGACGACTTCTTCTCTTTCCTTCTCCCGGTCTTGTCTCTTATCCGAGCTCAGGAACTCTTTGAGTTTGCCCTTATTAATCCAGTACTCAAACTCACTTTTGAGATTTTTGCAGTCTTTAGTATCGTGGTCGTTGTTCTTGTGAAAAGAGCAGTACTTGCCATTGTCTCATCGGGAGAGATCTCCCCAGGCTTTGGAGGGTCACTTCACTTCTCCCTAATTTTTAATGGTATTGAGGATGTCGGACAGGCTGGCGGTGAGGGAATGTAGTATCTGGATCCAACAAAATTAGAGGCTTTTTCCTCGTCCGGCTAGAGTTTGGCTTAATGTCACTCCGCTTCTTTTGTTTTTGTCGTCATCCTTATGTTTCTTTACCTCCTTCTTATCTCGGGGGCTAGGGGAATGTTTCTTCTCACTTTCTCCCACCTCTTGGTGGCCAACATCTCCTCAAGGTGATGTATTTCTTAACGCTCTTTAGCAGGTCTGCCATGTCCGTCGGAGGCTCCAGGGTCAAGAAGTTGTAGAATTGACCTCTCCTTAGCCTTAAAGAGAAGGTAGTGACTGAGGTGTCGTCGATCAGTGTTAACTCATCATTGAAGCGAGTGACGTACTCCCTCAGTGTTTCATTTGGCTTTTGCTTAAGGCTGAGCAAGTGATGTGGACCCTTCCTGATCCATTGGCTGTCGACAAAGCGAGTGGTAAATATTTTGGTCAGCGTCTGAAACAAGTCAGTAGACCTTAGAGGTAGACTGTGAAACTAGGTCAGTGCTGCTTTCTTCAGACTGGTGGGAAATGTTCGACACATTAATGCTTTAGATCCTTCTTTCGGTATTATCACATGATGGTAATGGCATAGGTGGCTGGATGGATTCGTTGTCCCGTCAAAGAACTTCAGCTTTGGAGGGTTGAACTTCTTTGGCAGTGGTGCGTTAATGATCTGATTCGTGAACGGGGGGATGGTGAGGTTGTATAGAACATATGGATTGGTGTTCCCAAACCGAAAGGGATTTTGTGTATTGGGCTTGTCAGCCTTAAGTGCGTTTTTGGTCCTCTGAGAACCAGAAGTGACATTGTGGCTCTCCTGAATGTGCTTTCTATTCTCCTGCAGAGACATGCTCCTTTTCGCCTCCTGTCACCACCTCTGGGTAGTGGGTTTTGATGAGCAAACATCTCCACCACTCAAGCAATCAGTTGCACTTGTGCAAAAAGTTGATCCATCTTAGATTCTGTCATGGCTACAACTGGCGCAGGAGCCTGGGACGGTTCTCCCCTCAAGGCTGGCACCACTGGAGCTGGTGGTATTGTGTTCGACTTGAGTGTTTAAAGGCTGGACAAACTTTCTATTAGTACAAGATCTTAGGAACTTCGTCGTTCCTCACGGACAACGCCAAACTGATAGATCAGTTTTCGTTCTCCTTGACCTTGACCTACACAAGGAACAAACGTGAGCCAAATACCACCGTTATGGCGACCGATATCACTCTAATGCTAAAGTCGGACAAGGTGTGAGAAAGGTGTATTGCTTGAGATCATGGTTTTGTGGCGTATCTTAATTCCTTAACCTTGTTCTCTATTTATCATGCTAGAGTCCTTGTTCGTCTATGCCTTTGGTGGCGTGGTTCAAGGAAAAATATATGTTAGAGATCCTTTCCTTGTTGAGAGTTGTCCATGCAGGAGAATTTTCATACACGACTTATATTCTGATGTTTGTTTCCTAGTATGAGTCAATGTCTTACTGACCTGCCTGTCTTAGGTCAAACTTCTAGATACTTGTCTTATTAGGTTTTACGGATACTGGGCTTGATCATTTGACGTATGAGTCGGGTACAACTTTGATGTCTGGGCCAACTCTTAGATACGCACCTCAGTGAGCTTGGAGTGATCTGGGCTTGGTTCTTCGTCTATTGGGCTGGATCAGATTGGACGCTCACTTGGGCCTGCTCCACTCGAGATTATCATGGCACGTGTATGGAGTAGATTACTTGAGAGTTTGGTGTATAATCAAGTATGAAGCAAATTGTAGAGAGAATCTTAATTGAGTTGACAAAAAATGTACTTGGTAAGAGTTTAGTGATTGTTGAAGAAACTTACTTGTTGTAGGACTTGCTTCAATAATTCATCAATTTAAAAATAGTAACAAATAGACAAATGGAGAGGACGAAGAATTTAGAAGGAGAAGGGAAGTTGAAGCGGTTGTATTTAAACTCTTGCAACTGTTTATTACAATTGTTATAGACACCTGTTCTGCTGTGACATTTCTTGATTTTGTACCTCTTTGGTCCTGCTAACATTTCTTATGTGTACAAATATTGAATTTCTCCTCAGTAGCATGTTATGAACTGATAAAAACAAACCACAATGAGCCCTTCTAGAGGGGGAGGGGGGGGAGGGCGCGAGGGAGGGGTGTAACCACCCATCGCCCTCGGGATGCGCGACATCGCTCATCTCGAGGGCGATGGGTGGTTACACCCCTCCCTTGCGCCCTCCCCCTCACCTCCTAGAATTACAGAACCACAATATAATGTCGCACCCATCCCAATAATAACATTTTTTAAGCACCCCATCATAGAACTCTCATAATTATATTATTTCTTTGACAAGAATTGAACCACTAAGAATCTTACAATCACCACAAACCAAACCTTCAGAAAATGGTTCAAACCTATGTATTGCAAGCATATGGTAGAAGAAATTTGATCAAATTCAATCCTTGTTTTGAGTTGGTGATAGTTATTTTAGTATAAATATACTTGAAAGACAGTAGCATCTATTGCAAATCTGAATAGTTATAAAGACAATTCACTCAAATGAATAGTGAATTGTCTTGAACATGATTTTTGGGTTGCCTAACTGCTCTTCCAAATCTATCGTCTTTACCAGAAAAATCAATAGTTAGTTGAATAGTGGCTAGGGGTATTTTTGTCATTTTGCATATGTACCATTTTATCCTTCCAAATTCATATTATTTATGATAGAAACCCACCCCTCAAATATTGTTAATTATATCTAAGCCCCTAATATAATTTATTCGAAGCTCTTAATTATCTTTAAACAATACATAAGCCCTTGAATTTATAAACAATTATTTTATTTAAATTTTCAAAAATAATTTTTAATTATTATTGAAAGAAAAATTGTAATAAAAAATACCGAATATTTACACAAGTAAAGCGGGTCGATACAGCGGCGGATCTACCTTATGGCTATGGGGGGCAATTGCCCCCCTTTAAAATTTTATACCCCCTCTTATAGATAATGGAATACAAATATACACAAAATCGCAAACCCTTGACAAGTTCACAAGCCTTCGCAAGTTCACCTCTCCGCCTTCTCAATTGCCCAAAATGATGTTGACAAAGATCGATTTTCTCTAATCCCCTCCAATCGCACAAAACGATTTCAACAAAAATCGATTTCTCCAACCGCAAATATGATTTCGATTAGACATAAATTGATTTATGAAGGTGGTCTTACTCTCTCTTTTACTTGTTTGCTCTTCATCGACACTCTTTGGTCTTCACATTAGTCTGCTTCAGCTAAGCAATTGGAATGTAACATTCTTAATATTACCAGTTGCAACTGCCAGTATCAAGAGAGTTTTTTCTGCTATGAAGATTATCAAGAATTAATTACGTAATCAGATGGAAGATCAATGGAGGCAGATAGTTTGATTACATATGTTGATAAAGATATATTTAATGGAATCAATAATGAGGTGATTATACAACATTACTAGAACATGAGAACTCGCAGAGAGTTTCTACTAAAATCCAATGTGCAACAACATTGACACATAAAATATGTTTCTCTTGTACTTCTTTTGAAACTTTGTTTTAATCATATTTATCTATTTATTTTAAGAATTACATTATCTATGATTTATTTTTTTGCCCCCCTTTATCTGCAATCCTGACTCCGCCCCTGGGTCATACATTAGTACTAGTAAGTCCTACTACAACTAACCTGATGCATGTCAAAATATTGGACATCGTATATCTTCAAAGAAGCAAGTTGGAAAAACAATAATACGTGTCAGTCACTTAGTCCATTGTGATACAATGAACAGAACAAAAAGTACACACAAAACTTGGTGGAATAAACTATTATTATTTTAAAATAAAGAAAACGAAAATATCCATTTGGCAAGCAAAATGTAATTATGATTCTTGCAAAATTTGGGAGGAAAGTGAGTTTCACCAATAAGTCGGAAGCAACATACATGCTCCCTAACCTCTTCATTGCCAACTATCACTCAAATGATTTAAATTCACCCATCCATCTTTGCATGCCTTCATCTTAAAACTTATTATGCATCCGAAAACCTAAATAAAAAAATAAAATAAACTTGAAATCTTGATTTAGTAAGTAAATAATATGCAATATATATTCCCTTTATGTAACATTAGAAGGACCGGTAGAGTTACAATGTAAAGCTAGAATTTTGAAAAAAAAATGGAGAGACAAATAACTATATATTCACATAAACTCAATCTCGTCTTCTTCTGGATATACTTAAACTTTTTATATGAAAAATAGGCAATGGAGCTAAAATTACTCTATGGGATGAACCTACCCAATCTGAGGCTACTTAGCTTCGTAAATCCTCTAGAAAACTTGTCAGAGTTACCTAATTGGAACTGCTCAGGGTATGTGATATAGTCTATTTCTACTCTCCTTCCTTGCTGCTTACTTAGACCTACACAGATAGCAAATGTGAGCAAAGAATCACCATGTGATGGTCGATAGCACTCTGATGCTTAAGTTAGATAAGGCTTAGGAGAGGTTTAAAACTGTAAACTTGGTTATCTTGCGTACTTTTAGTTCATCTACCTTATCTCCATTTTATAGTGAATGAGTCCTCGTTTGGCTAGGCATTTGGTGGCGTAGTTTAGGGAAAGTGATTTTGTTGTGGAGATCCTTTCCTAATTGGAACTGTCCATGTGGGATAGTTTCCCTACACGACTCGTGCTCATATCTGCGGGAGGGGTTTTCCTTTCTGAGTATTGTCCATATAAGAAAATTTTGTTGCCCAACTTATATTCTAGTATATGTTTCCTAGTCGAGTCCAATGTGTTATTGACCAACCTATTTTGGGTAGATCTCTCAGATACTTGCCTTAGAGGTTTTACGAGTATTGGGCCTGACCGTGTGACGTGTGGGCTTACTGGCTTATTGCAACTCGGACTCGACTGTCTCGATTCTGCCAAAATGGGCTTACTAATGTTTGGGCCCGCTGGATTGAGCGTGCAATCAGACCTACTTCGCTTTGTAAACGAGATTATCATGACACGTGTGCGGTGCTGATCAAAAGACAGTTTGGCGTATCATCAACTACTCCCCTTGAGTTAGTGGGTCATCTAACCAGTCCACTAAATTTCTTTGATAGACTTTGTATAGTTGTGATGATTGAACCCAAAACGTTGTCTCAAGTGGCGCACGTCATTAAATGAACTTGTGATCGTTCACTGAGAAGATGGGGCGTGATTGCATGGTGTTTATATAAGCCATCGCTTTTGTAAGAAGTAGTCTCTTCACCTTGCATCTCTTCTACGTCCTCTCTTTTCTCTGTGTTCTTGGCTGCAAATCTCTATTTGCTTTTCGGAAAGTGAAAATTTTCTCTCCATGGCGGATAGCGTTGAACTTACCCCCGGACAGAACAAGTTATATATGCTTGCCATACTTTTCACTGAGAACAGAAGGGGTTCGATTTGGATAAGCTTCGTGAGGACTATGGGGTTCATGAAGATTTGCAGCTTGTCCCAGGGAGTGCTACTCACAATCCGTTGATGCCTCTGCAAGGGTTCATTGCCTTGCACAAAGGCATGTTCCAAGCAGGGTTTTGCTTTCCAAATTCCGGAAGATATTTGGAGCTTTCTTGCGCACCTTCGTATTCCTCCAGCTGAAATCACACCTGACAGATTCAGGATTTTGATCGTTGTCCTTATCAGGCCAAGCTTGCTGGCCATCTGCTAACTCTACGGATACTCCATTTGCTGACTTCTCCTCATCTTAATTCCCATGGAGTCTATTGGTTGAGTACTCCGAAGTGTTTGGGCTTCTTGTCTGTTGACTTTGGGTTTTGGCAAAAGAACTGTGTTTTGGCTTCTTTTAATTCATCGTACTTGGTGAGTGCAATGGTTCTCGTTATTTTATACCTTCATGTGCTTTTGCAGAAACTGACATGTTGTCTTGCTACTCTGTGCAGGTAAATTCGCAGCTCCAACTCTTACTGAGGAGGAATCGGTGAGGATGGAATTTAATGAACTTCCCTCAATTGTCGTTGAGAAGGTCATGGATGCAGACAACATCGATTGGAGTGGACTATTCAGGCACTTCCATGCAGGCTCTGTTGTGCCTAGGTTGTCACCAAAAGAGACTGGTAGTGGGCGTTCTAGGAATAGGAGGTTCACAATACCTAGCCCTTCGAAGCAGGCTGAGTTAGAGGCGACCATGTCACTTATCGATCGTCTCTGGAGAAGGTGGGCTGGCGACAAGGTTGGTTCTTCCTCTAAGTCGATCATGTTAGAACAGGAAGTGGTGGTTGCGGAGCAACTTACTAAAGGGATGTCTTCTGGAAGGCGGAGTGTCTGTCTTGAAACTCCAGCTTCGTTCTGTAGACCAGATTATCATGACATGTGTACGGTGCTGATCAGAGGACGGTTGGCTTATCATCAGCTGTTCCTGATGATCTTCAGTCCGTTGAGCTTGCTACCTTGAGAAGAGGATCTTCACCCCCTCCTCTAGAGTATGATGTTGAGCATCGGGATAATATTTCTAATAAGTCTACTGAGCTGGTGTCTCCTAAAGGTTCCTTGTTGTCGTTTGCTAAGGGTGATATGCATCCTGACGCTCGTAGTACAGTTCATGCTGTGAAGGAACCTTTTGTGGAGCTTTGCAGGTCGTACTCGAATGTGCTCTATAGGTTGGGCCTCTTAAGTAAGCAACTGAAGGGGTTGGTGGGCAAGGTGTAGTTTCATGAGTCTGAGTTGGTTGCTCTGCACTTGGAGTTTGAATTTTATTTGGCTGATGAGCGACACCGAGTTTAGGAGGTTGAGGCTCAGGCTGCGGATGCTCTTTCGGAGCTAAACTTGCTGAAGGAGCGACTGGCGGAGGAGTCTCTTACGGCTACACACACTCATAGACTATCGGAGGTGGAGGCAAGTTTAGCAGAGCCCAAGGCCCATCATGAAACTTCAGGATCTTCTGATATCGCCCGTGGTAGGCCGAAGCTGCTTGAACAGTTGAACTAATTGAGCATGATAATCCCCTTTTGGAGCTCGATTTTGATTGATATCGTAAGGCTACTTTTTGGAATATTGACGATACAGAAGTTTCTGCTCATGTTTCCCCTTTCTGGCAACTCAAGACATGCATTAGATAACACTATTTTATTCCCCACAGTTCCTTCTAATGTAAGTGGCTCTACGGCCTCTGGAGCAAACTCTCCAAAACAGTTGTAACTTTTTGAATTAATTAAAAGAGTGTTCAACAAGTATTTTTGTACCTATACCCTCTGTAGCTAGATTGTGTTATGTGCTATGCATCAGTTTGTTGCTTGCATACTTGATCTTGACACTTCACACTTATCTTTTGTGACTTTTTTTTACTTTTCTCAAGCAATGGGTCGTGGTTTCGGTCTTGATCTTTTGTCAGTCACCGAGGCTTTACATACATTGCTCTTGAGAGTACAACGACCCAATGAGTGTATGTCAGGTTATACAAGTGTTGATTGTACTACCATCTTTATTGCCATTTGTTATTTGCAGGTGGGGTGTTTCAGCGATAATGTTCGGTGATCATGGTCTGCGGAAGGACCATGATATCTGGCGAGCTATCTTCACTAGGCTACGTGAGCTCTAACTAAGCTTTAACTTTCTAGGTTGTCGTGGTCTGGTTTATTCGGACCAAGATTTGATAATTTAGTTCGGCGATCATTATCTGTAATTGGACAATGATTTTTGGCAAGCCGTCTTCACCAGGCTGCATGAGCACTGACTAAGTTCCCACTTTCTAGATCGTCGTCGCCCGTTCTCTTTGGACTAGGCTTCGAGCAATAAGTTCGGCGATCATTATCTGTAGTTGGACAATGATCCCTAGCAAGCCGTCTTCACCGAGCTACATGAGCACTGACTAATCTCCCACTTTTTAGGCCATCGTCGTCCATTCTATTTGGACTAGGCTTAGAGCAATAAGTTCGGCGATCATTATCTGTAGTTGGACAATGATCCCTGTTAAGTCATCTTCACCAGGCTACATGAGCACTGACTAAGCTCCCACTTTCTAGGTCATCATCGTCTGTTCTATTCAGACTAGGCTTCGAGCAATAAGTACAAGTCTGACTATGGCCGTCCTGGCTCACTGAATAAGTCTGACTTGAAGGTCCTGACTTATGTGTAAAGAGTGCAAGCCTGACTGTGGTTGTCCTAACTTATGCTTGGATGGTGCAAGCCTGACCGTGGTCATCTTGACTTGTGTAACAAGTCTGACTTTGGTCGTCTTGACTTGTGTCTGAAAGGTGCAAGCCTGACTGTGGTCGTTCTGACTTGTGTAACAAGTCTGACTTTTGGTCGTCCTGACTTGTGTTTGAAAAGTGCAAGCCTGACTGTGGTCGTTGGACTTGTATGACAAGTTTGACTTTGGTCGTCCTGACTTGTGTTTGAAAGTGCAAGCCTGACTGTGGTCGTTGGACTTGTATGACAAGTCTGACTTTGGCCATCCTGAATTGTGTCTGAAAGGTGCAAGCCTGATTGTGGCCGTCGTGACTTGTGCTTGGATGGTGCAAGCCTGACTGTGGCCATCATGATTTGTGTAAAAAGTCTGACTTTGGTGTCTGAATGGTGCAAGCCTAACTGTGGCCGTTTTGACTTCTATCTGAAAAGTGCAAGCCTTACTGTGGTCGTCCTGACTTGTGTAACAAGTCTGACTTTGATTGTTTTGACTTGTGTCTGAAAGGTGCAAGCCTGACTGTAGTCATCCTGACTTGTGTAACAAGTTTGATTTTGGTAGTCCTAACTTGTGTCTGAAAGGTGCAAACCTAACTGTAGCCATCCTGACTTGTGTAACAAGTCTGACTTTGGTCGTCCTGACACAAGTTAGGACGGCCAAAGTCTGACTTAGGCCGTCCTGACTTGCGTATGGGAGTTAGACAGTGGAAGACCGGTAATGGAGATTCGGCAAAAACAAAATCGTTTATTGATAATATTTTTTTGAGTTGTTCTACATTCCATGGCCGCATAAGGTTTCTACCATCCACATCTTCCAACCAATACGTCCCTGGCCTGTTGACCTTGGTCACTTTATATGGCCCTTCCCAATTCGGGTTCAGTTTTCTTGTTCCCGGTTCTTTCGTACTTTGCTGAGTCTTTTTTAAGTATACAGTCTCCGACTTTGAAATCTCGTGGCTTGACTTTCTTGTTATAGTACCGAGCCATCTTTCATTGGTAGGCCGCTATTCTAGTAGAGGCTTGATTTCTCCTTTCCTCGAGGAGATCTAAACTGACTTGCAGATATTCATCGTTATTTTTCGGTATGAATTCCTCTGTCCGGAAAGTTGGTATTCTGAGTTCACCAGGACTATCGCTTCAGACCCGTATGCAAGGGCGAATGGTGTTTCTCCGGTGGGTGTGCTTTTTGTGGTCTAGTACGCCCAAAGTATTCCTGGCAGGGCTGAAACCCATTTCCCTTATGTCGCATCGAGCTTCCTTTTGAGTGCCTCCAAGATGGTTCTATTGGTAACTTCTGTTTGGTCGTTGGCTTGCAGTTGCCCTAGCGAGGAGAAATGGTGGTTGATGCTGAAGTCTTTGCATAGTTTCTCGACCTTGCTGCCTTAAATTGGGTTCCGTTGTTTCTGACTAGTGTCCTTGAAATACCGAATCTGCAGATGATGGATGTCCCTATGAATTTTTCAATTTGGTCATGCCTATCTTGGACAGAGACTCAACTTCGACCCATTTAGTGAAGTAATCAACTGCTACGAGAAGAAACTTCTTATTGGTTGAGGCCAGGAGTGGTCTGACGATGTCCATTCCCCACTGTGCAAATGGCCATGGGTTGGTCATTGGAATCAAGGGATGAGCGGGCATGTGAGTATAAGGCGCGAACCATTGGCACTTATTGCATTTTCGGATAATGTCTTTCGCATCCTGCCGCATTTACGGCCAGTAGTATCCCAGAGTCAGGGCCTTATGGGCCAGGGTTCTACAGCCTTAGTGATTCCTGCATGGCTGATCTGGTCCGAAGTTTGCGGAGCAACTCCTTTCGGGACCGGTTGGAGCGCTCGGTTTCCAAGTTTACTCCGTGCATGACACATACCTCATCACAGTGCTCCCTATTTTTCTCATCTCCTTTGTCCCTAGGGACAGAGGGCTTCTTCTCAGATTTCGTCTCTTTCTTGGCGGTGAGTTTCTCGTCTAGGACGATGTAATTTTGTGCTTCCTTTACCAGATCTACCATATTTACCCAGGGTCCAAAGTTAGGAAGTTATAGAACTTGTCGTTCCTCAGACTGTTGGTGAAGGTTGTGACGGCTGTTGCATCGTTACAAACGTTGACGAAAGTCAACTCATCATTGAAGCGTGTGACATATGTTTTTAATGTTTCATCTGGCTTTTGTTTCATGGATTTGAGTATCTTTACTATTTGCAAGATCTTATGTATATGGGTTGACAGTAGATTCACCCTTGGGTCCACAGTGGGTACCGCCAATTTGGGGGTCTACAAAGGTTCCTCCCGTGGTTGCAGCGACACCGGAGCGGACAATGCTTTGTCGCTTCAAGCGTTTGAGGTTTTCGCTGCGTCTCCTTCATTGAGAGACCTTGTTGTCACCATCTCGTTGATTTTTTAGAAAATGGTGGAACTACAAATTTTTCTGAGGAACTTTGCCGCTCCCCACAGACGGCGCCAAACTAATGTAGACGATTTCCGCTCTCCTTCCTCGCTGCTTACCTAGACATGTACAACTAGCAAACGCGAGCCAAAGACCACCGTGTGGTGGCCGATGAGACTCCGATGCTCAAGTTAGATAAGACTTAGGAGAGACTTAAAAGTGTAAACTGGGTTATCTTGCGTACTCTAGTTCATCGACCTTATCTCCCTTTATAGCGAATGAGCCCTCATTCGGCTAGGCCTTTGGTGACGTAGTTTAGGGAAAATGATCTTGCTGTGGAGATCCTTTCCTGATTGGGAGCTATCCATGTGGGATAATTTCCCTACACGACTTGTGCTCCTGGACATGCAGGAGAGGTTTCCCTTTCTGAGTGTTGTCCATGCAATGAAGTTTTTTTGCCTGACTTATACTCTAATTTATGTTTCCTAGTCCGATCCAATGTGTTTTTTGCTTGCCTGTCCTGGGTAGATCTCTCAGATACTTGCCTTAGATGTCTTACGAGAATTGGGCTTGATCGTGTGACGTATGGGCTTACTGGCTCATTGCAACTCGGACTCGACTATCTGAATTCTGTCAAAAATGGGCTTACTGATGTTTGGGCCTTGCTGGATTGAGTGTGCAATCGGACCTGCTTTGTTCTGTAGACGAGATTATCATGATACATATACGATGCTGATCAGAGGACGGTTTGGTGTATCATGAGTGTGATATTTTAGAATACTCCGCTTCTTCAAGTTAATTTAAGATACCAAATCACCATCTCCATTAAAAAAATCATTAACAAATTACAACTGCCTGAAATGCTTCAACTGAAACTCAAAAAGTCATGAAAGATCCCAGTTAGTATAGCATATAAATACTTCAATTTTGACTTAACGTTAAAATAACTTCTCCACCTTCAAATCCAAAATGCCCTATCAAATTTGATTTACAATCCACAACAAAATTCATGTCCATTATCTTCTATGCACTAAATACCAAAATGATTCTATTTCCATGAGCTTGAGAACATCTCTATCTTAAGCCAAAGCAATGTAAAGGTCCTAGTAAAAGACGGGTTTGGCTCTGGTACCACAGAAAGTAAATAGAGGTTAACACACAACTCTTAACTGGCCATAGAGCTGTACTTATTAAACTCATTCTTCTTTGAACATGATCATCAACCATCTAAATGTACCAATTATGTAAGGGTAGTGTTTATATTTTCCTGCAGAAGTGACAACAATTCTGGGCAGCGGTCTTGATTTCTTTAGATTGCATATTTATATTTTATGTGATATTTTCTGATGCTTACAATTTGATTTCTTTTGTTAAGTGTGGTTTTTTGTAACACAGGGCTTCTTAATTTTTTGCATTTAAAAAAAAAATTTAAGTGGGAACAAATTTTTAGGATGATCTGATTTTTTTCCCAGTCTGAAGTACCTAAAAGTAGATAATAACACATATGCAAAACATGAGTGTCAAATTTGCATAACTTTAGTAAAATAATCATAACTTGCTCATTTCAAAACATTTTTAAGTTGTGTTTATTAGATAACTCAGAGTACTACAACTTTTGTGTTGATCAACTTGAGAATGAGTCTTGATCGAGCACATAAGTTGGCCGAAAGTCAGGAACACTATCTCGTTTTTATTGAGAGACAGATTTGCACGACTTTAGTTATGATCATTTTAAAACATTTTCAAGTGATTCAAGTTGTGTTTATTAGATAACTCAGACTAATACAATTTTTGTGTTTTAATCAATTTGAGAATCGGTTTCGATCGAGTGTATAAGTTGGCTGAAAGTCAAGTACACTATCCCGTTTTTATTGCGAGATAGATTTGCGCGAATTTAGTAAAATTACCATAACTTGCTCATTTCAAAACATTTTCAAGTGATTCAAGTTGTGTTTATTAGATAACTCAGAGTACTACAAATTTTATGTTTTGATCAACTTGAGAATCAGTCTAGATCGAGAAAATAAGTTGGCCGAAAGTCAGGAACACTATCCCGTTTTTATTTTTTGGACAGATTTGCGCGAATTTAGTAAAATGGTCATAACTTGCTCATTTCAAAATATTTTAAGTGATTCAAGTTGTGTTTATTAGATAACTCAGAGTACTACAGCTTTTGTGTTTCAATCTACTTGAGAATCAGTCTCAATCAAGCACATAAGTTGGCTGAGAGTCAGGAACACTATCCCGTTTTCATTGCAATACATATTTGCGTGACTTTAGTAAAATGATCATAACTTGCTCATTTCAAAACATTTTCAAGTGATTCAAGTTGTGTTTATTAGATAACTCATAGTACTACAACTTTTATATTTTGATGAGCTTGAGAATCGATCTCAATTGAAGATTTAAATTAGTCTAAAGTTACTCTATTTTGCTTTTTTTTTTTCGTTTTAAGTTTGGATTTCTCTGTTATGCATATTTATTGATGATGTGAGAAAGTAAAAAAATAAAAAAAAATAAAAAAAATCAACGGTGGTGTGGGTAGTCACTACCTTTAAATAACTCTATTCGAGTCCTTATTCCAAAAACTGGGAGAACAGGTGGTAGTACAAAGTAATGATCGTGGATGGGCATAGATGATACCTAGGCGCGCGCATGTCAAGTTGATCGTGGGATTGTTATAGAGATGCAAGAATCCAAGGGTCGATAAGTATCTTCCTTCCTCCTTCGTCACCTTAGGGAGCGAGGGAAGGAGCGAGCTTATCTTGAGGGGGATGGGTGTAACGCTCCCTAGAATTTTCGCCTTATTAATTTCGTCATTTCAATTCAATTTAGGGTTTCAACATCTATCGAACATAATTCGCATATTTCAATAGATTAAATTTTGTTGAAGCGGATCTAAATTGAACATAATTCGTTCTTGCTTCCTTCTCAATCACCAATCATCAATCATGGCGCATACTTTAGCACAGCAGGTTTTAATTCTGATGAAGAGATTTGGAACTCGTTTGAATCGCAAAGTCACCGATCTTCTATTGCTTCTAGTCAATCACAAGGTACCTTAACGTAACGTAACGTAACGTACTTACCTACCTTATTGCATGATATTCCTCTCAACTAGAAATTCTTGCTTAGGTTTCGTTTTCTTTTCCATGAATCCAAATTGCATTTTCTACGGAGGATGCAAGTTCGTAGGTAGACAAGATCATGATAACAAGAAGATGAATTTGCAAATTTTGTATTTCATTTTTATTTGGCTCGTACTGTTATGGCCAATTCAAGCTGATTTTTTCTTATGCTAAAATGAGAGTAGACACATGCATGCCCCGAGCAACCGTGAGTGCATACATCTAATTAAGATGAACCAAGAAAATGTGTTAATTGGTGTTTTGTGTTCTTCAATTCTTCAGGAACAAACTTGTACATGAACTATGCTTTTAGTTGGTTCAGGTCCACTACATTTTGATGCATATCTTGGTGAGCGTTTATCAAAACAAACTGAAGGTCTATAAATATTGTTGACATTCATCAGCACATCCTCTAAATAATTCAACTCAAATGGAGCAACAAAAAAAACATAGTTAATGTGCATCCATGTCACATTTTGAAGTGTATCTCGAGGAGTACACGTTGAAATTGAAGCTTGAGCACACTATTCCCGATGTAATCCGAACAATTCCTCAAACGGATTAGCAAAAAAGCATAGTTCATGTGCAAGTTGGTCAAAACTATAGTATATTTTATATGAAAAAAAATGATTTTAGTCCCTTGAAACATAATGCCCTTTTATTTATTTGTTTGTTTATTCTAATGTCATTTGTATGTGTCTGTGGTGCTGGATGTTACATGTAATTTTTAATTACTATATGAAGTGAAAGAAGCAAGAACTTGGATGCGCACAAGTGTGAGAGAATACATCGAATTAAAATAAAGGCTGAAGAGTGCTTATCAACAAAATATAACAATGTTTACCCCATCAAAAGATGAAACCATGATAGAAAAATATGGCATTCTAATACTTGTTTAATGTTATTTGTGTGTGGCGTTGGTGGAGGTTAGGGGAATAGTTACATAAGTTTACTAGCAAAGTACTAATGGAAGCCCAAAATTTCAGAGTGCCGGGTCATTTGGAGCAATTGCTGGTTTCGCCCTTGCTCTTATTTTCACTTGGAAGTTCTTGAGACCTCCTAGCAGACCTCAGAGTGGTCAAAGGAAACTTAGAAATTCCCAGTCAACAAGCAGTGCAACTAGTCAAGCTGAAGAAGTTCTTTCAAACTCCTATGTTGAACCAGTGGCGGTAAAGACTACTTGTTATTCCGATAAGTGTAAGTACTATGCTTATCATGGATCGTGCTTATGGCAAGCTATTGTTTTCTTGTTACTAGTTGACACTTGGACAGATGGTTAGAACGAAGCTAAGGGGAGGCAGAAAGGTATGCACTAGATTTTTAGAAACATACTGATTACAACATTTTATTTTATTGATGTGTTATCTGTGTAAATATCTGATATGACATTAGGCACAATTGTTTTAGAGAAAGATGATAATGGATTTCATATTGTTTTGTTTATTAAAGTGTCCTACATAATGTCAACATATGATTAAGCAGACTGGGTGACTCTTATGAGGATACGGATAGTCCTCCAACCTCAACAGTGGTCAATCTGATCCCCCCCCCCCCCCCCCAACTTGTCTGCAAAAACCCAGCATTCAATTAACATTTATTCCATCCCTCAACTCACTAGAAAAGCTCCTGAAACGTCTACAGTTGGCTCCAAGTAAATATCCTAACTATTTAGGAAGTAATCTCCAAAAAGAATGTCACACAGTGCTAAGATTAGTGACATGCTATGTAATGACACGGATACAAGTATCGGTATCTGACACGAAGTGTCTTACATATTAGCCAGAAAAAACACAATACGAGATACTCTAGGGGACACACTTGTACATTTTAGTATTATTTACTTTTCAGCAATAAGTTTGAACTATTACTGATATTCATTCACTTGTAGATCAATATTGCTACTCATGTACAACTAACATGTCATAATATGCTTTGTGACATTAGTATATAATCAAAACATTTTAAAGATGTGTGAAAAAAGTTATGAACTAAGCATGGAGTGTTCGATGGGAGTATCCGTGAGCATCGACACAAGTATCGGACATGATACGTGTCAATACGCTTTTTTTCTTTTTTTTTGTAAAAAGTATTCTTGTTACATAAGTGAGATGTGATGTAGAATGTGTGGAAAACATCTTCATGGAACTTTAAGATGCAAAGAAACCAACAAAAACGATATGAAAATGCAAAATCAAGTAGGTGGTTCAATTGCCTAAAGATCAGTCTGAAAATGTGGACTCAACAAGGAATATGGACTCCGTGATTGATCAATTTTCTAAAGTGGTTCATCGTATTTCTTACAAGAAATCTGAGCGTGAGGCTCATTTATTTCTTTGAAGATGTGGCTCGTTTACATAATACTCCTAAAACATAACCATAGACAATGACAAATTTTTTAACCATTTTTGGCAGATTTTGAGGAAAGATTTGACCAAATCCCTTAAATTTAATTTAGGAGTACTTATTATGACATGATTACCCAATAAAGCACTATAACTGACATTCAGGGTCTGGTGGGCCATATTTGTGTCGCAAGATGTTGTTCTTGAGTTGTTTGTGTTAAGAGACTATAACCACGAACACAATGCTTATTTAGCGTGTCAAAATGGGTTTACACGGAAATGACACGAATTCGATTATGGTTAACCCAAACCTAGGGCTGAACAAAAAATCGATCAAACCGATTAAACCGACCGAACCGATTATCGGTTTCGGTTTAAAAAAATTCAAAATCGAAATGGTCTATTCGGTTTTCGGTTTCTATGTGACTTTAACCGACCAAATCGAACCGACCGAATATATATAATAAATAATATATATTTTATATATAAATAATACAATATATTTAAAATAGTCGGTCGGTTCGGTTACGATTTGCATAAATTAGAATCGGGTCGGTTTCAGATTGGTTTTGTTAATGGTCGGTTCGTTTTCAGTTTGAAAATTTTAAAATCGACCTAAGTCGGTTCGGTTTTCAGCCCTACCCAAACCCCGCTAATTTCGTGTTGTCCATCGTGTTTGTGCTGAAATTGCTTTCTTGTCAGCACATACAACAAGTTCAAAGTGAAGATCATGATTCGTTTTCGTTTTAAGCGAATCTGAATCTGATAGCCACATTTCCATCTTAGAAAATCCATTCCCCTTCCCCACAAGGGATGTAATTTCCTTATATGGATCATGGATCTGTTAACATCAGCTCCTTTTCGTCCTTTTTAGGCAACAATCTAAATGCAAGCGATTTGAACTATATTCACATTATTTTTTGTTTCTACAATAGTTTTTTATTGCTTTTTTCTTCATGTTTTGTAGTTCAATTACTGTTGGGAAACTTCTAAATTAGGGCATTGCTTGCGATGGATTGTAAACAATCTTTATGGTCTAGAGCTTGGAAATTCCTTGCGTGATTTTCCAAAAACAATTGGAAAATTTTCCGTCTTCTTCATCTTCAAGGGCAAAAAACCTTAACCTTGACTCAAGGTTAAGATTAAGATGATCCTTGATCTTGTTGGGCTTTTGCTACATCACAAAGATCATCAAGAGCCGAACATACATGCTAACAATATGAATTAGGTCTAAACCAATCAAGCATCCTTCTTCAGACAATGGTTTGTAGAAATCTCAGCATACTCCAATTTTCTCTAGGAAGGACCTCCAAGTGAATTTGGAAATTGGGATAAGCCACTAATTACTGATCCGGTCTGCACAACACGCAACTAGTAGGAGCCTTATGCATGGACACGGATACGTGTGTCGTATCGGACATGGACACAACACGCCGACTCGACAATTTTCCAAAAACTAGGACTTGGGGACACGTTGATCATACTATCATTTTTAATAAGTCATATAAACATAAACATTAATATAATAAAATGCCTTCCTAGAGTGTCTTCATCTTTGTTGCAAGTAGAAAAAAAACACGAAGAAGAAAAAAAATTGAGAATCAAAATAGGTGCAAAGGCGGAGAAGAAGATGACACTTTGTTGTAAGGAAAAAAAAAGTAGAAAAAAAAATATGGTAGGCCAGAAGTAGAGGAAAGAAAAAGCAAATGAGAGAATAATAAGAAGAAGCATAAACTATCTATATCCTTTAGTGGCTCTTTGCCCTATTTATCTTGAATCTCAAAATTCATTCAGTTCAATGGATCAACAACTATTAAATTAGGTGATTATTTGCACACATCAAAAAGTAAAAAATAAACGACGTCGGTTGCTGAGTCTTGACTGTGTCCTGACCAAGTTTTTGGTGTATCGGAGGCGTGTCCGACACGTTGACCACATTGACCATGTCCGACACGTTGACCACGTGTTTGATGCATGTCGAAGGCGTGTCAAGCAAGTGTCAGTGTCGGACATGGATACGACGAGTTTTCCAAATAGTCTGTGCTTCCTTGGTAGGAGCTAAACAGATGAAAACATAAGGCTAATGCAAGACTGTTATTTTATCACTTCATGTTGTAAATTGTTTAATTACGCTTGTTTTACCTGTTTTGTTTGATGTATGCATGTAATTAATTGCCTTACTTTGGCAACAGATTACTTGCCAGCTACTTGGCGTGATTCTTGAAGAAAACAGTCCTGAAGATCTGCAGGTTGACATATGCATACATTTTTTCATCAGATTTTTTTAAGCTAATGGATAACAAATGCTAATTCTGTTGTTACGTTTTACTTTTTCCAGGAACATGCTACTGTTAAGCCTTCTGTGGTGAAAGTGTTATTAGAAATTAGTAAATCTTGCGATCTCTATCTAATGGACACAATTCTTGACGATCAAAGTGAGGTAAGGTGCAAGTAAGAATTATATGTAAAGATGCTTAACCTGAGAAATGTTCTGTATCTCTAGTTTGCCGTGTTTAGCTGTAGAAAATGTTTTTTGAGCATTCTTGTATTTTTAATTTGACCTTTCTTTTCCTGTGGTCTATTATTTTCTTTCAACTTATAATTTATACGGATGATGCTATTTCGCATTAACTTTTTTGTTTCCTCTTATTTCATCAAATTTTTACTTTTCAAAGCCGACAATGTTTCTATCAGTCTCATGAATTTTTGTCTTTTGGGGGGGTATTTATTTACTTTTTGACTTTCTTGCACATTCCACCACAACTTTTTTGTGAAATAACCATTTCATCTGCAGATGCTTCCCTTATTGCTTGTGATTTTCATGGCAGTTGTTTGATATATTATATTCAGCACTCTAATTCAGAGTTAAGTGCATATGCTGTGATCAATGACATGTATTGTGTCTTAAATCGATTGACTTTTATCCTTATGACTAAAAAGCAGAGGAATATCATTAAAACTATTAAATATTTGCGGAGATGCTATTCTGTCTTACAAAAAAAAGGTAATGGTTGCAGGATAGAGTTCTTTTGGCTCTGGATAATGCTGGACTTTTCGGAAATGGTGGTTTAATGAAAGATAAGGTATTTACTGTTATTAAGTATTAACTGCCTCCATTTTTATCATTACCCTACATCCTACAAAAATAACCTAGACAGACCCTTCTATATTTCCAAGTTCAATGGCAAATACTCAGCTGCCTCCAATAAGAGCGTTTTCAAAGCTTTTCCTTTCTGGTCACTAGAATGATGACCTTGAAATATGAAGCCAGGGTTGGCTTTCTTTTTCACAATCTAATGTAAAGTAGGATTTAATTTGTTTCATTTAGTTTAGTTGTTGGTTTGGGCCTAAGTAAGCCCATTAAAATAAGTGGAGAATAGGGCTCCATATCATTTAGGGTTAGATTGCTTGGTTTGCAAGCTAGGTTTAGTATAAATGGAGCCAATAGGCCATTGCTTGTAGTTAGTTGAATGATGAATATGAATTGATTTATTTTTTATCTTTATTTTTGTTTAATTGTAGATTTAGGTTAAATAGATTAGTTGTAGAGTACACTCTTGGATTTGTGGCTTCGACTGGAAAAATATTGATGGTTTGAAGAAGAAAGGGAAGAGGAAAATGATTGAAGATTGAGTAGAAGTTAATAAAAGAAAGAAGAAAGTGAAACAAGAGAAGACAAAAGGTTCAAGTTGTAGATCCGATCTTCGTCCTCCCCAACAACGCTACCCATCCCATTTTTCCATATCACTGACCACTAGCCGTCGTTACAGTTGCAGGTTGCAGCACAACTATTGTCACCATTGCTGGCTGCAACCCCCTATTCAGATCATGTTTGTGTGTTTGTTTGTTGGAGAAGAAGGGTCGGACAACTAACTACACCGTTGTTAAGTGGTTGTGTACACCTACATTACTCTATCCAAATTTTACACCCACAGGTCCCTCAGAATGTGCAAAGAGATCCTTGGTCCTGAATTTATGTACACCCCAGATCAGTAAGAGCACCACAACAGTGAAAAAATGAGTGACCCATATTATTTTATCTATTCCCTTATTATCCATACCCATACCTATACTATTCTCCATCCCCATACCAATATCAATACCCAAGCCAAATCTAGTCCAATACCCCCCGGTGCCTTATAATACCCATAACCATTTTTACTATCCTATACCACAATACACTTATCTCCCCCATAACCCCCAGCCTGAACCCGTTTCTTCTATACCACCACCACCCACAGTGACTTGTGATGCACACCCCACTTCCGATCCCACTATGCCACTAATTGAGCCGGACTGGGAGGAGTTTTGAAGAGATTTAAAAGAATGAGAGAGCGAGAAGAAGCAAGGGCGGATGAGCGCATGATCAAGGTATTTGATGATAGGATGAAAGCAATTCAAGAAATATTAAAGAAAGATACACTTGAACAGATGCGAAAAGAGCAAGACGAGCCATTTTGTTTGTCAATCCCTCCAGCTTTTTGAAGAAGTTAAGGGCACCATCATACGTACTCGATTTTAGAAACGTGGATCATTTGACTTCTACAACTTCTTTTCCATTTTTTTTAGCAAACATAGGATGTTCCTACAGATGCAGGAGTGATACAAAGTTCATCTTAACAAAAATTGTTTGTGGCACGAGCTTATGCGCATGAGTCTGTTCAACAGGTTTGTTCCAGATTACTGTTTTTTTAGTGACCTTGCAACTTTTCTGAATTGGTGCTACCTATGGCAAATGTGTATCGTGGCGAGGTTCGAGGTCGACTACTTTGCCTTGTGTTTTGTAACCAGTTGCTTGTGTTTATCGGACTTTTTCAATGTCAAACTCAAGGACGAGCTTATTCGACCCAGGACGATGATTTAAAGTAGGATTTAATTTGTTTAATTTAGTTTAGTTTAGTTGTTGGGTCAGGCCTAAGTAAGCCCATTAGAATAAGTGGAGATTAGGGCTCTAATAGCATAGATTACTTGGTTTGCAAGCTAGGTTTAGTATAAATAGGGCCAATAGGCCATTGCTTGGATTTGGTTGAATATGAATTGATTTATTTTTGTATCTTTATTTAGTTTAATTAGATTAGTTGTAGAGTACATTACAATCACATTTTTTTAATCATCTTCTCTAACGATTGCTTTCTCATATCAACCATTAGCAATTTCAGATTATGGACCGAAGAGTTTCTTCTAGAAACAAGGACTCGATAAATTATTTCCTTATGGAGGATAAAGTTGCATATTTGCTGCCATCTGAGTTTGGAAGCTGAAAATTGAGTAGATGTCTTTGGTTGATGCTCAACAACTCTAACCCGCCACCTCAGACTACTCTACCCAAGCACAACATAGTTGGGTTGTGCGGGTTGGCTAGCTGTGTTTATTTGATATTTTATTTTGAAAACCATAAACATATTGAGATATAGTGGAAAAGAAAAGAGAAAGAAAGAGTGAGCATAGAAGTTGTGACATTTCACCACATATCTTCTCCCAAAGTCATGGAAAAAAATTCTAAGAGGGCTAAGAATATATAAATCCATAGAAGTTTTAGAAACATACCTGTATTTAACATCATGGGATGAAAACTTTCTCACTTGCTATCCCATCTCCACTATTTTCCATGGAAAAAAAAATCCACACCCTTAGGATGTATTTGGTTGCATGGAGTCCAATTCTATGGGGACCACTTATCTTTAAGGCCATTTTGATGATGCAACTATCATCACCATCTTTTTTTTTTTAATCAATGGTGGGAGTTGAACTCCCAGGAACATGGCAATCAAATTCTTTAGGGGGCAAGGAGTTTGGTTCCCATGTTCATGGGAGTTCAACTCCTACCTTTGATTTTTTTTTTTAAAATTTGATGGTTGCTTCATCAAAATGGCCTTGGAGGTAAGTGGTCCCTCATCAACTAATGGAATTGAACCTTACTTTATTCATTATTCATACACTACACAAACACAGGAAGAAATTGTGTCTTTAGAGTTGTGCAGCTATGTGAAATTCTGTATGAACATGTCTGCATTATAACTGTAAATTGCGCGAGATATTATCTTCTACTATTTGGACTCAAAAAATCTATTTTTACCTGTGTTCTAGGTTCTCTTCTGTAGTACTGAGAATGGGAGGCTGTCTTTTGTTCGGCAATTAGAACCGGATTGGCATGTTGACACTAATCCAGACATAACCTCTCAGCTCTCTGTATGTTCTTACTTGTCACATTACAATTTTTATTTGTTTTAGGAAATATGAAGTGATCTACTGCAACAGGTCCTGCACATCTGGATTCTGGAATGCTTACTTATGCAGGCACTCCTAATCAAAGAAAAGGCCTGCAGTCCACTTCACTATTTGTCATGGATAGCCTATTTTTTATAATTGCTAATTGGAAAATAATTCTTCCTTGTATCAGCGATTCATCAGATTCCAACTTCATATTTCTACAGTTAGAACAAGCGCTGTGACTTCAAGCGTCTTCTGCTCAAAAACTTTTGATTCCTACTTCACTGAGGAAAGAGCTGAGTAGATTTTCTGTCGAATGTTATACTAAGTAATGAAGAAATTTTGTGTTAGTCGGAGATCGTTTTTGCAATGTATGATATTATGTGACAAAGAGCAGGCTAGCCAGGTTTGTGAGAAGTCTGTGCCTTGTATGTTGGGATGACATACCATGGGTATATAGGTATCCTTGCATGTGCAAATTATCAGGAAATTATTGTACTAATATGTTGTGAAGTTTACATGTTAACTGATTACTATAACTGGATTGCTAACAGTGAATGCCCTCACCTGCTTCCTATGTTGGTGTTCTGTACGTGTTGTGTCTACGTGCATGCTCAGCAGCTGGTTGCTGCTACTTTTAAAACATGTAAGTTTCCATCCTAGGCAGCTTTCAGTAGTCCATTATAGTATCCTGGATATGTCAGCTATTCCTCTTGAAGGCACTATAGTACTGGCTTTGTAAGTGCTATGTTACTGTTTGCTTATGCTGCAGTCAATGGTTGCTGCGTGGAATGTAAGTTGATATTCCTTGCAAATCATCATCAGTGTTAGATATGCTTCTCCACTCGCAAACTAAGATGTTTTTAGAAAAATGCTTATATATATATATATATAGAACGCTACTAACTTACAAAATTTTGAAAAGTTGGTACATAAGTTAGATCTACAATCATCTCCACCCTTTTTTTGGCCAAACACGGATTTTTATTGAAGATAAGAAAGGAAACAAGGTACAAGGGAAACCATTCCTGTATCAAGGAATGCCAAGACATCACGAAGCACGTGAGCACGTGGCCACAACACCACATGAGCACGTGAGGAGTCCCTTGAGCACGTGGCCACAACAATTCCCTAATCTCGGTAAATATAGAATGCTCCGATCTATTGAGCCTTTAAAAAATTCTCATATTTTTATCTTTCCACACACACCACATGAGCACGTGAGGAGTCCTACACCATAACCACTCCGCATGCCGGGATGGATTAGCTTTGGACCACCAACTTAGCCAATCCAAAAGGGAATCTTGAAACATCAAACTCAGATCAAATTCTGACAAGAAACTGCTCCAAAGTAAGTGTTCTTTCAGCTTGCAAACTATCAATAATTGCTGTGTCACAGTCTTCCTAATCCCCATCAAACACATCATCAAAATGTTTGATGCTTTCTTGCTCAATCTCCTTCAGATCTTCCAGTTTCTCATTGTGAGAGTTATAGATTGACAGAATTTTGTTCTTTGACCTCGGGAACCTCCTTTCCCGTAGGTAGTGATGAAAATAAGTGACATTTTCATCACCTGAGCACATGTGTTTTGCTTTTGCTTTTTGCACTACCTCTGATTCTGCATTACGAGCTGCTAGTGCATATTGTTTCACTGCTTCTTTTTCTGTCTCAGCCAGGCTAGAATTTAGGGGGTCCAATTGAAGTGAACTCTGTGTGAACTCCATGAATTGTTTAGCAGTAGTTACTCCATTACTAGCATTGATAAAGTTGTTTTTTCTCCATACTGTCAACTGAGCTTTCACTCGTTTTAGTTTCTGAACAAAACAATAAGTCGCATTACCAATACTGGTTGGGCCCAAGCATCTTGAACCACCTTCATATAGCCCTTCTCATGCACCCAACAATTGAAGAACTTAAATGGAATTGGACCAAGGTTTGTATGTTCATAAATGGTCAAGATGATTGGTGAGTGGAGTGGTCTGATACTCCAAGGTTTAGGAAATCAACTTCAGAATTTGGCATATCAAGAAGCCATTCCTGGTTAATCATTGCCCTGTCTAATTTGCAAATAATTTTATTGTCCCCACTCTGTTTATTACTCCATGTTAAGAAACACCCCTTGTACTGACAATCAAACAAGCCTGAATTTAAGGCGCACTCTGCAAAGTACATAAACTGCCCTGGACGTATCTCCTATCCACCCACTCTTTCCTAGGAATTCATGATCGAGTTAAAATCTCCCAGCACTGACCATGGGAGTTTGTTGTTTCTCAAGAAATCTTCAAGTTCTAGCCACAGACTCTTCCTGGAGTTGTTGTAACTGCTCCCATATACAAATGTTAGAATGCTAAGTATATCCATTAGGCCATATAGACTTCAAGCAGATTGCCTGATCAGACCTAGAAACAATACTTATGTTCACCGCTTGAGGATCCCAAATGACCCAAATCCTACCTCCTTGGATTATGTCATTATTATCAACTGCTAGCCAATCACGCATCAGTTCCTTCTGAATTTTCTCCTTCTTTTCATTACTCACTTTTGTCTCAACCAGACCCATAATGCTGATGTTCTACTTGTGTATAAGTTTCCTAACTTCACTATGCTTTAAGGGGTCATTTAGGCCCCTAACATTCCAACAAGCTGTTCTAATCATCTAAACAGTCTTGGTTTTGTTCCCCTCCCCTAATTGGGTTAGCCCCTTCTTTTCCTGTGAAAGACCTAGGCGCTCTAGTAGTAAGAGTCTTCCTGGCTAGTACATTCTCAGGCCCTTGCTCTTGTCTCTGCAGCACCTCAAAAGGGTTGCTCTTACTTCGTAGGTTATGGGTTCTGGTCTGAGTCTGTTGTTGCTTGTTGCCTCCTTTATGCTGTTTTGAGGTGCTAGTGGTTGTAGTGTCCATATTCTTGTTTGTACCTCCCTGTGAATGCCTCAATGTTGTTTCCTTCCTGCGCCATGTTTCTCTCACTATGCTAGGTGCATTGTGTTCCTTGTGATCAAGCCTGGGTGATGGGATATCCACTACTGATAATTGCATCTAAATTGACAAGTCATTGTGATTCCCGTTTTGTACCTCAGGCTGTATCTCAATCACTGACTCACTCTGCATTCCAATTTGTATCGCATTCTGCCCTACATCCGTAGCACTCAGCTTGTCAGTCATCATCTCATTGCCATGTTGTACCTCCATTGGACTCTCAATCAGCTGTTCTCTAGGCTCCTCTTGTTGTGTCTGATGTAAGTCTATAGGATCAGCATTGTGTGTCTCATCCTGCTTGTTAGTAGCATTTCGCATGCTTTTCACTGTTGTCCAACCTTCTTGCGTATCTTCTGGTACTTGCTTTCCCTGAACCTCTTTCCAGTACCTAGCTGTTGGAGTTGCTGCTTTCTTTTGTTTTGGGCACTTGGCAGAATTATGACCAAATCCTACACAATGCTTGCACCTCTCCAACTTCCAGGAATATTCAATTTCTACTCTAGAGGTCCTCCCGTCATGTTTGAACTAATCTCCACACACACTCTTGCAAAAGATAGTCTGGCTCTTTGCTCAGTTGCTTTGTCAAGCATTAGGGGAACCCCTATTGCACTGGCAATAGACTACAGACCTTCTAGGCTCCAAAGAAATAGTGGAACCCTTCTCAGGTTGACCCAGACAGGTACTGAACTCCACATCCTCTTCCATATATGATTGCCATGGCCTAACAAGGAACAACTTGCTAGCGATGTGTACAGGTCCCATTTCTAGAGCCTGTGTCCTATTTGTTTCATTAAGGAACTTGAAGACAAACGCTTTGTCACCATATACAGACATCTCGAAGCCATTCTTTAGTCCTCAAATGCACTTCAAACTGTCATAGACAAATCCATATGAGAGCCTCCTTCCAACAAAGTTTCTTATGATATATTGTTCACATTCGCTCATTTTTTTGGTATGGTCTGCAACCTTGATTTGCACAACAATTTTACCATCAACCATGGACGGTCGTACATAGGACAACCTAGTTGTTCCATGTTCTCTTCGATTGGCAAACAATCCTGCCCAACTTACATTTTTTTCCAGTACTGTTGTTGGTTGCGGCCGTTGGTGCTGCATGGTTTCCTACTGTAATAGTAGGCGCATCTAAGATCATTAAAGGCCTGTCATTACCTGATTCAGCATTATCCATGTTCTTGTTTCCAGGGTCATGGCTAGGTTCTCGTTCATCAAGCTCCCTCACAATCTCAGACGCTTCTCCACAAGGGGTAATGGAGGCGCTAGGATCATGTGCACTAACCATAATCATTCTGTCTCAATCAAACCTACAAGCATCTTCAACATTCACGTTCAAACTTGATTGCCTAGCACAAATGAGTTTATAGGTAGAGGGTGATGTTAGCACTGTGGAGCTAACCCAGGAAGTGAGCAGGAATGAAATCACAGAAGCTTTGTCTTCAATTGGCTTAGACAAGGCCCCGGGCCCAGATGGCTTCTCATCACTATTCTTCAAATCAAGTTGGAGGATTATAGGGGATGATTTTACAAAGGCGATCAAGAATTTTTTCAGAAACAAGAAACTACTGGGGGAGGTAAATGCAACATACATTACTTTAATTCCTGAGGTTTCTAATGCATCTTATCTGGGTGATTTCAGACCAATATCTTGTTGCAGTGTGCTATACAAATGCATTACTAAAATCTTGACAAACAGAATGAAGAAAGTAGTTCACAGACTGGTTAGCTTGGATCAGTCAGCCTTCATAAGCGGGAGATATATTCATGACAATGTGATGTTGGCTCATGAATTGGTCAAAAATTATCATAGAAACCAGGGAGCTCCTAGATGTGCTGCCAAAATTGATCTTAGAAAGGCCTGCGATATGGTTAGATGGGAAGCAATAGAGCTTGTCATGAGGAAGATGCAATTCCTAGAGCAATACATTGAATGGGTGAAGGCTTGCATTACGACCCCTAGGTTCTCCATCTCTATCAATGGTTCTCCTAAAGGTTTTATAAAGGCCAAAAGAGGAATACGACAAGGGTGTCCAATGTCGCCATACTTATTTGTTCTTGTTATGGAACTCTTGCACCTAATACTGAAAAATAAGGTGGATGAAGGAGACTACATTCTGCATCCAAAGTGTAGTAATCCACAGATCACCCACTTATGTTTTGCTGATGACCTTATTGCTTTCTTTGATGGGAGTATTAAGTCTGCAAGGGCGCTCTCTAGTGGTTTGAGCATGGTCAAAGCAAGCACGGGACTTGCTATAAATTGATCAAAGAGCAACTTTGTAACGACTCGATTCGCACAATAACAATATTGTCCGCTCTGGGCCCAACCGGCTCGCACGGCTTTAAAACGCGTTGTTACTATGGGGATCCAACCTCGCATATAAGTAGCACATCCCCCTCCCGCACCCAGGCGATGTGAGACTATGTCTCCCTTTGTAGCTCGTCCAACCTCTCTCGGGCCTATTGGGCTCCAACCCTCACCCTCAGATCCATCCACTCCAGGGTCTCACAGTCCACCCCCTTGGGGCCCAACGTCCACGTCGGCACACTTCTGGCTGGGTCAGGCTCTGATACCATTATTCAATGACCCGATCTGCACAGTAACAATATTGTTCGCTCTGGGCTCAATCGGCCCGCACGACTTTAAAACGCGTTGTTACTATGGGGATCCAACCTCGCACATAAGTAGCACATTCCCCTTCCGCACCCAGGCGATGTGGGACTATGTCTCTCTTTGTAGCTCGTCCAATCTCTCTCGGGTCTATTGGGCCTATTGGGCTCCAACCCTCATCCTCAGGTCCGCCCACTCCAGGGTCTCACAAACTTGTTTGCGGCAAGGGTACCCAGTGAAGAGCTAATGCTGATTACTAGGCGCCTATAATTCAATCTCGAGGTGCTACCTGTGAAGTATCTAGGACTGCCCTTGATAACTTCCCCCCTGGACTATAACCGATGCCTTCCATTAGTTGACAGAATACGCAAAAAGGTCCAATCTTGGAAGAACAGGACCCTGTCATATGCGGGAAGAGTTACTCTTATTAAAGCCGTATTGAATAGCCTACATGTGTATTGGACTTCTTGTTTCATGCTCCCCTCAAGTGTTAAAGATGTTATTACAAGAATCGTGAGGAATTTTTTGTGGTCAGCGTCTGATGTATACACAAAGACTCCTATGGTGAACTGGCAACGAGTTTGTAGACCTTATAATAAAGGAGGCTTGGGTACTAGGTGTATTGAAACTTCAAACAAAGCTGCAATGATGCGCTATGTCTGGAATATCGTTTCTCGTAAGGATAATCTATGGGTAAAGTGGACCAAAGCAAACCTAATCAAAGACAAGCATTTCTGGATCATGGACATTCCAAGTGAGTCATCCTGGTGTTGGCACAATATTCTCAAGGCCAGAGTGCATGCTAGCACGCTGATAGTACACTCAATTGGAGATGGGAAGGGAACTCATTTATGGAAAGATCCATGGCACCCATTGGGTATACTTATTAATAGATTCCCTCAGCACTTCACATACCATTCAATTTTTCATCGCAATGCCAAAGTTAGTGCTCTTATCATAGATAACAGATGGAACACAAGACTGAATGGAAGAACAGATATGGTTGATATTTGTGAAGAACTTAGCTCGGTGGAAATTGACAGTGAGTACAAAGATGAAGTAGTTTGGATGGGGGGGGATCAGAAAGGAGAGTTCTCCGGTAAAAGTGCTTACCACTCAATGAGACAGAGATCACAACAGGTTTCCTGGTCCAAACTGGTGTGGTTCACAGGAAGGATTCCTAGACATAGCTTCATTACCTAGCTTGTTTTGCATAAGGCCCTCAGGACCCAAGATAAGCTGGAGAAATGGAGTCATAACTAGTTCAGTGTGCTCCCTTTGTAGTAATGAACCAGAATGTGAAGAGCACCTATTCTTCAAGTGTGGGTATTCAAGTTTTGTATGGTCACACATCCTTTTGCATCTTGGATATAGATATCAGCCTATGGATTGGATAGCATAATGGAAATGGTGTGAGATGAAGTTCACTGGTAAATCACCAAATACTGTGATAAAAAAACTAGCTTTAAATGCAACCGTTTACCACTTATGAACAGAGAGGAATTGCAGAGTTTTCCAGGCCAAGTTCACAGGAGCAATTGAACTAGTTCCAAAGGTCATTGAAGATGTCAGATTACGAGCTTCAGTACTGGATCTTCAAGTAGAAGACAATGCTAACAATATAGGCTTATTTGACAAATGGAAAATTGGTGCTCAGTTCCATATGTGCACTAGCACTTGGCATGCATGGAAGCGGCCTGAACAAGGATGGGTAAAAGTTAATACGGATGGTTCTCTAACAAGGGCTAGGGGGCTATGGTGCTTTGATCAGGGACCATGAAGGATTGGTGTTAACAGCTGCAGCAGGATCTCAAAGAGCACAAACGGTAATTTTGCACGAGCTACAGGGGATTGAGATGGGCATCAAGCTCAGCCCATAGCCATGGCTTCCAGATAGTGGAGCTCAGTATGGACTCAAACAATGCGTTTAAGTATTTAACTACTACTATAGCTCCTCCATGGGAAGCATTTCATACTGTTAGGCGTATTAGGGAGGACATGAAGAAGTTTATGGGATGCAGGGTGATGCACGTGGTGAGGGAAACAAACCAGACAGCAGATAAGCTAGCTAAGCTCCTTCCCAATCATGAGTTTGTGGAGATCATTCCAAACCCATTTGCTGAAGACATCAAGAAGATAGTATTTGATGATGCTAGAGGTAGGAAATACTCTCGAATGTAATAAATCTCTTTTCCGTTTTTTTTTCAGTGGTCTAGGGAGCCCATATAAACCCCTACGCTTGCCTTTCAAAAAAAAAATGCTCCAAATAGATTTGGAGAATCTGCAGTGAAGCATCAAGTGATCCAGAGTCTCATCATTCTCATTACAAAGACTTTTTGTGAGGATTCCTCTATTCCTTAACCTATTTTTAGTCAAGATCCTCTCATGCAACACTGACCAACAACAAAAAATTAATCTGAGAAAGAATATTTTTCACCAAAACCAGATTCTTATGAGAGAAAATGAAGGGGGGTGGAGTGAGTCTCATAATGAAATGCATCCAACATATTAGAAAATTCTTTCATCGAGAAATCTGCACCTTTACTCTTCCACTCTCCAAGAGCATTTGATTATCCAACAGTTGCATTAGATTTGCAGCATCCTCTAGCTCTCCATCATTTAGGAGTATTCAAAAGGAAAAATCCCATCCCAGGAATCTCCATTCATCTCCACCCTCAGTCAGTCTAAGAAGGTGAAAAGATGTTTAAATAAAGTTAAAATATTATGTTTTCTTCTTTCTGTTTTTGAATATTATGTAAAAATCTACTATTTTGCCAAAAGCTGAAAAATCCAACCAATATTACACCCTTATATATAATGTCCTTAAAATTGGAAAAAAAAAATTTATTTTATTTTTTCTTTTTAAATTGAGTTAAGGATAAGTGTGATGTGTTGAACAGACGTTGGACATGAAGCTTTGCCAGAAAATGACTGCAAAAAGGGGCTTAAGGTTTAAGAAACGACGTGAAGAAAGTCTTTGATACTAGATGGTGACCCCTGAACAAATATAATTGGAGAGGGGGTTTGCCGACCTCAAATCAAATAATAATAGGAATTGTGATGAAGATTCACTGCCGACAAGATTCAACTGGTAGTTAATAATACAGAATACTTTTAACTGCAAACTGCTGGACTCATGAAAATAAAATCCATTCGAACAGGGGATGGTAGCCAAAATAATAATTAGAATAATCAGTTAAGCTATAAATATTGATGAAGGAGCCGCCCTCCTCATTTTGATTTATCAGTTCAGTTAGAATGCAAAAAATGTGAAAGGAAATCACTGACATTGACATCGAAACAGAAGTTGGTGGTCCAATCCTAGAGAGTCGGGCCCGAGAACTGTCGGTCGCGCCTGGCTCTCTAGAATGGAATTACGGCCCTTGAAGATAGGAGGAGGATATAGATAACTAATGGGTCACATTCAAGGTTTGAAGTTAGCTATTTTTCCAACCTTTGATGTGGGGATTCTAGGATAGGATCGTTGTTGTTGAGTGTCATGTCAGTTCTATCTTTATACACGGGAACCACATGTTGGCGATGAAGGGAGTTTCTGAAGTGAGTGGGTTACTTTTGACATTGATGGAAATCTTGGTGTTGATATTCAAACTTTGCTCGGGAGGGAGCCAGAACCATGTCAAGAAAGTGGAAGGAAGGAATTCATGTGTCTTCTCAATGAAATGATTATGTGGGTTTTCTGGACTGTGTCTTGTCCTCAACCTAATCTGATCTTTGGTTGCATTCCCCATTCTGAGGTTTGCTTGGATTGAGATTTGGAATTTAACGCAAGTTTAGGTTGAACTTGGGATGGGATTGGTTTACAAATTATGTATTCAACTTCTAAAATTTTCAACCAATAGAGTCTTGGAAGGTTGCATATACCATGTCAATGGTATTCTGTTAGTTTGGGTTTTAAATTGAACTATCATTTAGGTCAGAAGTTGAAGAGTCTTGGAAGGTTGCATATACCATGTCAATGGTATCTGTTAGTTTGGGTTTTAAATTGAACTATCATTTAGGTCAGAAGTTGAAATATTATCTATATAATTTGATAAGAATATTAACTATGATTATCACTGGAAAAGATGTCATCAACTTTAAATCAGTGGTTAAGGCTAATTGATTAAATGGTCTAAAGTCGTGTGATTTGTTTGGGAAGAAACACACCAAAATGTAAACAAACAAACACAATTTTAAAGACTGATTCCTACTTACAAGGTTAGGCAAATGACATGTTATATATAGAAATATGTGGCGAAAATGTCAAAGAATTTATTGGACTGTCCCCAATCCCCAGCATGAGAATGGCCGTCGAGTTATTATCCAGGATGTTGACTTTATCCCCCCCCCCCAAACAACAACAACAAAAAAAAAAAGAGAGAGAGAAGTTTATTGCAATGCTACTGATAGAATACATCATAGATCAGCCCGTGCAACCATCACGTTCTATGTAGGTTAAGGGAGGGGGAGGAAGAATCTGGTCTCAAAATTTATAACTAATCCTGTAACAGTACTATATCGAAAATTTGTGACCATCTAAATATTTAATGTGTTGCTGGTACAAAATGGAATAATTGGACAACTTTGGAATCTCAACAAATACATAATGCACATCCACCACCTTTTTTTTATTGATTTCTATAACAAGCTCTTTTCTTCTTACATGCAAGCCAAAACTAAGTATATCTTTGGTTTCCTCTTTCTTTACTTCATATCGAATAATTTTGTAATAACTACAAAAAAAATATTTAATGGAATAAAACTTTGGTCGTCTAACTCCACCAGGAACTCAAATAGGATGGGGATGGAGTTTGATCCACTGATCATCTGTATTAGAGCTCATTGTGTATGTGTGATTCTATAGGAGAAAATGAGGAAGACCAATTTTGTGACCAGTTTTCTTGACATCTTCTTGAACTTGTCTCCTGAAATCTCCAAATGTGAATTTCCTGTAGATAGAAGGCTCTTGACTGCTCCCGATCAAAGAGTCATAAGAAGGGCATAGGAAATAAGCGACTGAGTATCTCTCCACCTTCTCGTTCGCCATCACTTTGTGCTCCACACTCTTGTATATGTCATTGCTCCAAGCCTACATTTTAACAGAACAATGGTGCAATTGATGAGATTCTCAACTTTAAGAAACATTACAGTGCCAAATAGAGGCTAAACTCTCCTAGTCACTTGATGCATTATATTCTTATAAAGCTTCTGCGTACTCTTGAGATTTTTATATCTGTTTTTTCTTTTACTTGAGAATGTATGTTTTGCTTACTTTTAGTACTATACCTTTTTATGTTGTCTACCTATTTAATTGCATGAGAATTAATTTATAGTTTTTTTGTTTTATGAAATCAACTGTAGTCATTGTAGAAGTTAGGAACACATGCTATGCATGTGCACCCACCTGCACTATTTCTTCATCCTTTTGATATCTTTGAAGTCATTGTTGTTTGCTCTATCTAGCTCAAGGATATACAATGTCATTTTCACAGTTCTACCCATACAGGCACTGGATTTTGTGAACATGGTTAGAACATAGTAAGCTTGCCAGCCACTTTATGAGTTAAATTACCTGAAAAAGATCTCCAATGTTGACGATGAGAGCATTGGGATTGGGTTTTACAGCGACCCATTTGGAATCTTTCATCAGTTGCAGTCCACCAACTTGATCTTGATACAGGATGGTTAGAAAGTCACTATCAGTATGAGGCACCAAACCAAACAGCTCTGGTATCATCGAACACCTAGGGTATCGATTTAAACGAAGAAAGCATGTGCTTTCATTGCAAATGTCTTCAAACACTTCTTCCTTGTGACCCAAATTCTCCACTAAAACTTTAGCTAGCACTCTAGCCAGTTTCGACATTGCTGCTGCAAATTCCTCCATCACCTCCCTATAGGATAAGTAGTAGATAAACAATGAGAACATGGTAATCTTGGATGAAAGAGATAGCTCAGTTATCAAAATCATCAATCGATTGATTTATCATTTCCCTTTCTAGAGGATAAACTATCACATTAGGACTTTGTTTCAGAGACAGAGATGTTTTTGCATTGGGTGAATATACCTTTTCAAATGGTATGACCCCTTTGAGGCCAATCAAGTTAAAACCCATTGCGAATGTGTTATTGTTGAAATTGAAGAAAGAAGCAAATAGTTACAAGGGGAGATGAAAATACCTGAGAGAGCTAAATTCTCCATAAGAAGACTCCTCTGAGATCTTGGCAAGAGGAATGTGGAAAGCCTCAGACCATGAGAACTGTTTCGGAGTAGTAGCTCTTGCATTCCCCCACCTATATGACTCATTTAAAAGACCACAACTCGCTTTCTTTTCAAATGGCATTTCAAACACCTTCATTTGTTCTCTTCTCATCTCCCCAAGGAGCTTTGGGCTTATTCCATGGTTCACTACTTGGAAGAAACCCCATTCGGATGAAGCACTAGCAATTGCAGCTGCGCAAGCATCCCTCTCCCTTTGATCATGGCTTCTTAGACCACTAAGATCAATTATTGGGAGTTCACATTCATCTGCAGTTGCTCGCTGTCGAGCACTGCATCTACTTGTTTGTAATTCACCAGAAGAATTGCATAACAATGATCCATACTGATCAAGGAGTGGGGGGTCTATGGTTTTTGTATCGATCATTGTTGTACAGAAACAGAGGAGAATAGAGATGTTGAAGAATTCTCAAGTATGTAGTGTTTTTGTAGGATTCTGGGGTTTCATTATGAGTAGGGTATTGTGCTTTTTTTATATATGTTGTTAGTGCGAAGGGGGTGGGTGGGGGGGTTTAGATAAAGTCCAATAAACGGCAAATGGTAATTGGCAAGGTTAGCAAGAAGAAGGGACAAAGGGGAATGCTTGCAAATATCGACATTTGTCACAATGGGAGAAATTTGGGCCTCAAATTTGTCCACTAGGGACCAATATACATGTTTTCAGAAGCATATTGTTTAAGAAAAGCTAGGAAAATTATGAAAAAAAGCTGATGTAAACTGGCAAACCTAACTATTTTTTTGACTTTATCGGAGACATGAAAAAGGACGGACACAAAATGATTCTTTTGAATGACAAAAGAATTTCAGTTAGTCAAACTCTGCTACCATTTTATTAGTTGAATAAGTGAACAGAAACGCGCTTTACCGATTCAGAAAATGAAGGTTTAGGAAACAATCAAATGATGGAAGGCCGATTGATGATTTCAAATTACATAGATAGTTACTTAGCGCGCCTAGTGCTGTATTGGGTGATTTGTTTTGCCTAACATTCCAGGCAAATCTATGTACTCTTTACTTTAGATAGGAATGGCAATTGAAACCGTAAATGAGATTTCGTATTTGCAAAGTGTGATACCAGAAATCCTAGCTTTGCTCATAGTCCATCAAACCATCCTTAGGTTGTGAAAGATCTTTTACTATTTTCTGTGTTAGTTGTCATGTGTGTTCTCCATGACTACTAGCCTTTACTCATCTTAAAAGAATTGTATTGTAATTCATTGAATAAAATACAAGCTTATAAAGTAAACTCTGACCTAACCTTGTGGAGATAGGAAACCTAAGATTTATATTCTATTCTGACTTTCCTAACATATCATATTTTGTAACACTTTCCTATTTTGTAATATAGGTAGACTTCTATTCTTTAACACTCCCCCTCAAGTTGGAGTATATGTTTGTAATACCCAACTTGTTAAGAAGATTATCAAATTGATAAGTGTTCAAAGCTTTAGTGAACAAAACTGCCCGTTGATGTAGTGTTCCAACATGCTCAGTCTGAATAGTACCCTCTTGTATCTTTTCTCTAATCAAATGACAATCAATCTCTATATGCTTCGTTCGCTCATGAAAAATCGGATTAGATGCAATATGGAGTGCAGCCTTATTGTCACAAAACAAGATAGCTGCCTGAGGGTTATTAATATGCAAATCATTAAGAATGTACCTCAACCAAGTTAACTCACAGCATGTAGAAGTCATGGCTCTATATTCTGCTTAAGCTGTAGATCTTGCCACTGTAGTTTGTTTCTTAGCTTTCCAAGAAATTGGTAAATCGCCAAGCATGACACAATAACTTATAATGGATCTCCTAGTATCTCTACATCTAGCCCAAACTGCATCACAATAAGTTTTCAACTGTAATGAGCTGGTGGAAGAGAAAAAAATATCATGTCCTGGTGAAGCCTTAATATACCTCAAGACCTTGTGTGTAGCATCCAAATGTGGTATTCTGGGCTTGTCCATAAATTGACTTAGGACGTGTACTGAATAAACCAAATCTTGTCTCGTAATCGTTAAGTATATCAACCTTCCAACAAGTCTGCAGTATGTTGCGGGATTTGGTTATAAATCTCCATCATCCTGTGTGAGCACCAAGTTTTGATCCATAGGATGACGTGAAGGCTTTGCTCCAAGATACCATGTGTCTTCCAATATTTCAAGTGCATATTTTCGTTGAGATAAAGCAATCCCTTTGGATGACCTCGCGACTTCAATGCCAAGGAAATATTTCAATTTTCCTAAATCTTTGAGCTTGAACATTGCAGCCAGAAATTTCTTTGTTTCTTCAATGTATTGGAGATCATTACCTGCCAATATTACATCATCAAACATATACGAGAATTGCAGTAAAGCTGTTACCCTTGAATCGGACGAATAATGAGTAATCAACCTTAGACTGATTGTAGTCGGCTGATATGAGAGCAGAGGATAACTTAAGGAACCATTGTCTCGAGGCTTGCTTGAGCCATATAAAGACTTGTTCAACTATACTCGAGTCTCCCCCTTTCAACCGAATCCAGAAGGAAGACTCATGTACACATCCTCAAAAAGATCATCATAAAGAAAAGCATTGTTGACATCAAGTTGACATAAATGCCAACCTTGTGTGGCTGCAAGAGCAAGGAGAATACGAACAGTAATCTATTTAGCAATTGGAGCAAATGTTTCTTTGTAATCAATACCTTCAACTTGACTGTATCCTTTAGCCATAAGACGGACTTTGTAGCGCTCAACACTACCATCTGAATTAAGTTTGATCTTATAGACCCATTTAGAACCAATCGGATGCTTGCCAGGAGGAAGAGGTTGTAGAGTCCAAGTGTTATTGATTTCTAGAGCATCAATCTCACTTCTCATGGCTTGACGCCACTTTAGATCTTGCATAAATCTGGTAAATGGTGTAAGCCTTGTGAGAGGTGGATAAATGGTTATAGGAAAGAAAATCAGAAAGGGGGTAAATAATACATGTAGAAGGCCCAACGTTCGAAGCAGATGAGTGAGGCGATCGGAAAAGCAATCGAGCATCAAGATGATATTGTTGAAGATAAGATGGTTCACAGGTGGCACGAGTGGAGTTGCGAGGTGGGAGAGGGGCTCTTCTTAAGGTGGAACAGGGGCAGGGGCGATCGCTTGGGTTTGGGTTTCCGCCCGGTCGGTGACTGAGACATCGGATTGGGCGACCGATCAGTGGGAATGGTCTGACTGGTCAAAGAAAGGCACTGTTGGAGGATCAAAAAGTGGAGCATGAGCGACCGGTCAGTGAGGTGATTGTGCATTTTGTCAGAAAAAATAAGGAAAAGTCTCCTCATGAAAGATGACGTCATGAGAAACAATGATCTTTTTGTGAGTGAGATCACAGACTTTGTATCCTTTTTGCCCGTGAGGGTATCCAAGAAAGACACATTGACTAGAACGAGCATCAAATTTGCTAGGACATTGGGCATGTGTGGAAGCGAAACATAGACAACCAAATGCTCGAAGGTGAGAATAGTTGGGTCATTTGTTAAAGAGAAATTCAAAAAGCGTTTTACCTTTAATAACAGAGGACGGTGTGCGATTAATGAGATAGGCAGTGGTGAGAATTGCTTCTCCCAAAAAATGTTTAGGGAGATGTGCTTGAAACAAAAGAGCCCGAGCGACATTCAAAAGATGTCTATGTTTGCGTTCCGCCACCCCATTTTGTTGGGGCGTAGAAACACAAGAAGTTTGATGGGTAATGCCTTTAGAAGCATAAAAATCAGTGAGGAAAAATTCAAGTCCATTATCACTACGAATGGTTTGAATTTTGGAAGAAAATTGGTTTTCAACATAATTAATTAATGAAATTAAGAGTGTGCGCGTGTCAGACTTGTGTTTCATGAGATAAATCCAAGTGCATCGTGTATAATCATCGACAATGGTGAGAAAATAACGCGCTCCAGAAAGGGAAGGAACGTGATATCCTCCCCAAATGTCAATATGTAATAAGGAAAAAGGATTAGTACTCAAAATATGGGATGAAGAAAATTTATTTCTAGTTTGTTTGGCCAATGGACAAATAACACATTTATTGGAAACACGAGCACTAGCATCACGAAAAGAGACAGGAAGAAGATAGAGAGTTTTGTTCGAAATGTGACCTAGGCGGTTGTGCCATAACATAGGGTTGTTGTCTTGAGTGATGTGACAAGTGGTGGAAGTTGTGGTAGTGGTGTCGTCCAGGTAATACAAACCATCAAGCTCAGTTGTTGTCCCAATCATCTTCCCCGAACGAATGTCCTGTATCAGACAAGAATTGTTGAGAAAAAATGGTGACAAAAAGAGAATGTTTTGTGAGTTTGCTAATGGAAATTAAATTGAGATAAAAAAAAAGGGAACACAAAGAACATCATGCAAGGTAAAAACAGAAGAAAAAGTCATGGTGCCAATGTGTGTAACAGCAGCAAGTGTACCATCAGAAAGCTCAATGTTTCGATTGTGGACGGGTTTGGAAAATGTGAGTAAATGAGGGCTATGAACTATATGATCAGTGGCGCCGCTATCAAGGATCCAAGATGAATGAGAGCCATGAGATTTGAGAGAGAGTATTTTACCTGTTAACTCTGTAATAGAAAGGTCATTACCAATATTGTGAGCCTTGTACTTGTTGTATGGTGATGTGGTGATGTTGGAACCACTGCTTGTATTGTCGGCCATGGTGGCTTTTTTTGTATTTGTGGTGGTACTAAGTAAGTTTGGGGTGCAAATAGCGACTGTAAAGAGAAAATCCGGGCTTTCTCTGCTCCTCCTTCTTCACGTCTGTTTGTTTGCTCCTTCTTCTTCATGTCTCCAAAGCTATGGTGTTCTGAGATATTGATGGTGTTCTGAGGTGATGGTGTTCGATGGTGCTGATCTTTGTTGGATGGATCTTTGTTGATTTTTGTTGGATGGATCGATGTTGATCTTTGTTGGATGGATCGAATTGAAGAACTCCTTGTTTTGTTTTGTTTTTTTTGTTCTCAGTGTTCTGCTTCTTCTGTTAATTTGCAAGTAAGAAGAGATATGGGGGTTTCTCTTCTGTTGATTATCGCTTCTGTTGATCTTTGTTGAGAGGAGATGTTGTTGGGTTTCTCTTCTGATGTTGATTTTTGTTGAGAGGAGATGATGTTGGGTTTCTCTTTTGCTGATATCTGTTAATCGAGATGAAGAGCTGAAGAAGATCTTTGTTTGAAGAGATGAAGACGATCACGTTGATCTGAGAGGCTGATCAAGATGATAATGATGGCGGCCTCTTGTTGGCGAATGTTCGGTCAGATTGATGATTTGATGAAGTTTGTGCTGATCCGATGAAGTTTGTGATAATGATGGCGGCCTCTTGTTGGCGATTGATTGTTGATGATTGCAGTTTGTGTGTTGTGATATGTTGTGTGTTGTGGGTGCGTGGAGAAGCAGAGATGGTGAGATTGGGTGGTTGCGCGAGGTGGTGTTTGGCGGTGCTTGTTAACTTGTAACAAGTGAGAAGGATTATCGGCGCGGCGGCTCAAGTTTAGTTAACTAGAGAAGCCTTGCTCTGATACCATGAAAAGAATTGTATTAAAATATTATTGTATTGTAATTCATTGAATAAAATACAAGCTTATAAAGTAAACTCTGACCTAACCTTGTGGAGATAGAAAACCTAAGAATTCTATTCTATTCTGACTTTTCTAACATATCTTATTTTGTAACATTTTCCTATTTTGTAATATAAGTAAACTTTTATTCTTTAACATCATCCGCATTGCCAATGCATATGCCAACTTTTACGTGGAAACCAACAGTGTAATAGATCAAGTCAACGTAGTTTTGTTAAATAACCAGTACAAGGTGTGCTAGTTTGTTAATGTTCTTGGCTTTTATATGCGCTAAAATATCTCAAATTCCCAAGAAACTGCTAGCTGTGTGCCGCCCTTGAGACTAACCACAAGCTGTTGTGATTAAGAAAAGGGTTAATTAGAATAATTCAAAAAAAAAAATTGCACACGTGAAGGTGGATGACAAGTGATTATTCTAATACAGATCGACAAGTTGAGTTATATTAGGACGGCATATGTGATGATAATGTAGAATTTAGGGAATTGGAATCGGAATCCGAAACTATCAACCATTCATCCAAAACATATATATATATATATATATTTGTAAGGTAAGTTTGACCTAAACGTAACATACTCTAAACAAATAATAACCACTTGTATAGTGTTTCTGTTTTGCAATATTTTAGTGTAGATTGATAGAACACGTCTGCTTGGAAAGGCATGTGATGTTACTCCTTTTGAATGATGTTCAAGTTTGTACTAGAATCTCATGGAAGCTGATCTTCCTCTAATAAGAAGCCTACAAAGACAAAAACATCACTCTCTCTATTATAAATGTGCAAACATTTCCTACTTTGTATTATAAGTTCTCTGTTGACTTAAGATGAGAATGTGGTCACAGTAGGTTTTGTGACTTTAGCATTTTCACATTGTGACCTAAATTGGTAATGTTCAATGAATTTACTTCTTGAGCATTCGTTTGTCATTTTGTTTCCCCTGCAAAAGCCGCCACCCCCCTCTTTCCTCTCTCTCACCCATCCCCTACCCCCTTGTTTGGTTGTCCACAAAAGGTATAGATTCTAGTGTGTTTTGATTCTTGATGGTGGAACATGGCAGCCGCGCCCTTGTGTGATGATGCCTCACAACCCAACCCCATTCAAGTACACAAGTGCTTACCATTGTCACCAAATTTGCAGATTTTCTAATAATTTTCTTGTATATTACATTGCGCCTTGCATTAATTACTTCACTAAACGTATCTTCTGTTTTTTCCGTATAAAATGGTTATGATGATTCTACATGCCTAGACATCAGCAATACCTTATGTTGGGGGTTGTCCTATCCTATGTTTTAGTCCTCAACTGGATATGCCATTCAAAGCATCCCCATTAGTTGGAGACTATCAAATCGGTAAAGAAAAACTTTGTGGCTAGCTCACAAATAGCAGTCCGTCACTTGTTGAGTACTTCACGATGGTGTTACTGGATGGCTTGATCGATTGGCAATTAATGTTTGTTAGCTAATGTTAGCCAACTCTGACAAGAATGAGCAAAAAATGCAAGCTTCAAAATTTTGAGCATTTGATCCATCTACTGTGAATCTCTCTGCGCCTAGTTTCAATCCTTCCATACTTTGCACATTGAAACCACTGGTACATCTTTCTATCTAGTGGTGACCCAGAATTTTAGTCAAGGGATGGCAAAATGGCAAGAAAAAAAAAAAATTTATATCCGAGTTAGTAAAATTAGAAAAATATAATTATAAAAATACATTGTATATATCAAATTGAATTAAGTGTAATCCAATTTTAAGCAAAATAAAGTTACAATATCAATTACCTTAGCAAGGGGCAAACGAGCGTAATAACTAGAATATATAACTAAAATCACAAAATTATTAGAATAAATATCTAATTGAAGCTAAAAACAAAATCGCAAATTTACGAATATAATAAGATCCTAATACATTTCATTGAAAAATGTTTATATGAGGCTCAAATTTTGTACGAGTTGGCTAGTGGCATATATTTTCATTGAATTATTTAGTTATTATTTTAGATATTAATTTCAAATATTTTTTTGGTTGAAGGTTTTACGCCACTTGTGAACAAGCAATTCATTGCTTTAATGTTTGCAATTACATATAAAATTGAGTTGAAAACAAAAAAGTAGGGGAATGTCACAATGACAAAATTGTATAGACATAAAAAAAATCATATGCTCTAAGAGAACCAAAAATAAATTTTTATTAAACAAAATAATTTTTTTAATGTTTGCAATTACTATAAAATTGTATTGAAAATAAAAAATTAGGCGAGTAACAATGATAAAAATAATAATTATCAATAACCATCAAAATGTATAGTGAATAGCCATAAAAAAATATGCGCTCGATGAGTATCGAACTCGGGTTGTTTACAAAAATTTATAAACTTCCAATCACTGCACCAATAAAAAGATGTTGACCTAAGTGAATGAACAATTTATATATTGTATTATACATTATAAAATTATTTTTTTAATAGTTAAGTATATAATAAGATTATTTTAAAAATTGAGAGGGGCAGCTGCCCCCTCGCCCCTTAGTAGGTCCGCACCCATGGGCGGACCTATTCAGGGACCAGGGGGGCCCTGAACTTTTAATATATATATATATATATATATATATATATATATATATATATATATATATATATATATATATATTTGGTTCATATTTAAAAAAAAAAAAAAAAAAAAAAAGTTGCTATTAGGGCTAAGGCTATCAACAGTTCCCCTTCTTTGTTCTCTCACATACAGCCGCAAAAGTGCACAACACAGGAAGTTCCCTTCTCTGTTCCCTCACACACAGACGCACATCACAGGGAAATGAGGGAAGTTTCCCTTCTCACGCAGTCACGCACATGCTCCTCTTCTCTCAGGCAGTCACGCGCATTGCGCAAGGACTTCTCTCACGCGGCACAAAGGAGGTGGATGACCGAGTGAAGGGGTCGTGGTTGCCGGAGGAGGATTCGGTTCTGAGTCGACTCGTGTCCAAGTTCGGAGCGAGGAATTGGAGTCTGATTGCTCGGGGGATCCCTGGGCGGTCAAGGAAGTCGTGTCGACTTCGGTGGTGTAATCAACTTGATCCTTGTGTCAAGCGGAAGCCCTTCACTGGTAAATCCTTTGTTCTGTTATTCAACGAACCCCTTTGTTTGAGTTTTGGTTTGGATTTGATTTGATGGTTTGGGTTGTTTGTGTTTTGAATTTAGGGTTTTTCAAGTCTGGGTTTTGCTTATAATGTTGCTTTTGGTTAAGGTTTTTTTTTTTTTTTTTTGAGTTCTTGTTAGATTGTTTGCCTTTGTTTGGGGTTAAAGAATATGATTTTATGTTGATTGGGATTTTTAAATGTATTATTCTTATGGGGGATTCGTTGGTTTTCTTTGTAATGTGTTTCAAGAAATTGTTTTTACGGTGTTTTTTTGTGTTTGTTGGATAGTGTCGCCCTGTTCTTCATTTTTCTAGAGTGTCTGTGGAGTTAAAAGGGAGTCGCATAGCCTGTTCGGTTGTTCCTCTTCTCTCACGCACAGCGGCACAACCGCACACCTGAGCTATGTTTCTTTTCTCTCACACGCGCAAGGTCTGTTCGATTGTTCCTCTTCAGATGATCAGATCTGATTCTCGACTCTGCTGCTGCGTACCAGTGTAGGCTGAGAAGTTCTATTTTCTGTCAAGGCTCTTGTTTGGTGAGAAAATTTTCTGTCTTGTTGGTTAATTTGGTGTTTAGATCTGAAGCAATTATTCACTCCTTCCTTTGGTTGGTTAATTTAACATGTTAGTCTAATCTGAATGAAAAACAAGAAAGTGCAAGCCCTTTCATCAACTTCTTTGCATAAAGATAGATAAAGAAAATGACTTAGTTGCTTGTTTAACAAATAGTGGCTAATGGGATTTTGACAAGTAAAATTCTAATTGTCGAGGGAAGCAGCGAGGGACCCCACAGGGGGGAGGGGGAGCCGTCCATTCCCCCCGGGATGCGCGTTTGAATTTTCAACGCACGCATCCCGGGGGGAATAGACGGCTCCCCCTCCCCCCTGTGGGGTCCCTCGCTAATTAGACGGGTTTCTTTTGACAAAATATGTGGTTCGTGCCCAGCCCATATGAAGATTTGCAAAGCAAAAGTGGCTTAAAGCCTTAAAGTATATATGTTTTATGTTAATTAAATTATTGTGAAGATAGTATAAAGAAAATTTAATTGGATATGTTTGTCTTTCGTCACAATTAAATTATTAAAGCATGGTAGAGTGCCAAACAACATTGGTTGTTCTTCCAAAAGTATCTTTAATTGGATATGTTTTTGAAGGGATTAATGTATAACCCAGTTTTCTTCGTTATTTTATATACAGATTGCAGATCACGTTACTAAATAAGAGCTAGGAAGGACAAGGACTACTTGAATTTTTCTTTACACTCTTACAGCTCAGGTACATTAAGATTTTGTTCATGAAAATTAATCTTAAATCTTATGAATTGGATGTTTTCATAAATATTGTTAGAGTTTGTATTTTTTCCATGATAACAATGCTTGAAATTAAATATTATATTTTTATTTACTTAATTAATATTGAAAGGGATGTTTTGGACACCATTAAAAATGAAGCCATCATGCAACAATTTCAGAACATGAGATCGCGTCGTGAATATTTATAAAAATGTGGTTAAATGATATGGTTAGAAAGAATAGTATGTGTTTTAAAAGATCCTTATAAGGACATTTCTTTATAGATAATATTTTTTGTACGTATGAGTTGCATAGTTGCAATTTATAGATAATACTTTTTGTAAATTGGCGAGGTGAATTCCTTTCACCTCTCCCATCTTTTATGAGTAATACAATATCTTATTTTATAAATTTGTCACAATTTTTTTTTGAAAAATTATTATTTTAGTAAATTATTATTATCGACAAATATTATTGTCATTTCGCCCTCTGGAGTGAAATCCTGGGTCCGCCCCTGTCCGCACCTGCTTCTACCAACTATTTATGACATGGAGACCATTAGCTTTATCTGCGCACTGTTCATGCCATTTACTGAATCAATACAAATTGGAAAGCTCTAGCTACGTTGATCATGTGTGTATTTTCGCAGCCGAGACTATCATGTGTTTAAGTTACTTAATGCTATAACAACAGTCTTCCTTTTGTCCATAGGCTATCTTAACAGAATTGAGATCATTTTGGGAAATGAGAATGTCCATTGCAAAACTAAACATAAATATGCATAACTAAACATAAATATCCTCTTAAAGTCGAAACTCTTAAACTCAAACTCAATAAATATGCATAACTAAATATAACAGAGAAACTCAAACTCAAAACAAAAAAAATATAAAATAGGGTAACTTTTGACTAATTTAAACTCACAATTGAGACTGATTATCAAGTTGATCAAAACATAAAAGTTGTATTACTATGAGTTATCTAACAAACACAACTTGAATCACTTGAAAATGTTTTGAAATGAGCAAGTTATGGTCATTTTACTAAAGTCGCGCAAATCTGTCAGAAAAAAAAATGGGATAATATTTCTGACTTTCGGCCAACTTATGTACTCTATCGAGACTAATTCTCAAGTTGATCAAAACACAAAAGTTGTAGTAGTCTGAGTTATCTAATAAACACAACTTGAATCACTTTAAAATGTTTTGAAATGAACAATTTATGGTCATTTTACTAAAGTTGCACAATCTGTCCGAAAAAAAAATTTGTTCACAGAATGAACTGCGAGATATCTGAGATACCCCACATTGCACAATGCCAACAGGAAATTAGCAATGACCCCCTAATATCAGAAATTAGCGTCACCCCCAAGATCGACGGTATTCGTCAATTATTCAATTTACTGTCTGAGGCTTCCTAAGGTGACAAAATTATCCTTGATAAACCAATGGCCCAGATTAAGAAATAAAGAGATTCGATCTCCATAAGATCTTAATGGGCTCAGATGGAGGCCCTTAACATCAAAATAAAAATACACTTCTCGAGATAAACTTAAGTTGAAGATAAATAATAATAAATGAAAAGTTATCTTCTTTCTTCAACGATCATCCCCACCCAGTTTCAACAAGGCTATAACTGAACCCACCCACCCAACCACTCCAGGATCGAGGGGGGCTCCTGCGCACAAAGCACAGGACGTCCTCCTGCGCACATTTATCAGCCGTCGGATTAGATCCAACGGCTCAGATTCATGCATTTAAAAAAAAAAAATTGAATTTTGAAATCCACTTTTTTGAAATGCATGAATCTGAACCGTCGGATCTAATCCGACGGCTGATAAATGTGCGCAGGAGCCCCCCCGGATCCACCACTCCACGGTCTCCATCTCCTCCTCGAACGCACAACCCCATTTGAACAAGGCTTCTCTCCTTTCACTTTCTTTCCAAATATCAATCCCATTTGAATAAGAAGTTGAGGAAGCTTAAAAAAAACCGAGAGAAGGTGAATATCTATTGTTAGTAGGTATTCATATAATTTAAAATAACTAATAATAATTTATTTGATATTCAAAAGTTAAAATTGGTGAAGTTCAATTTGATATTTTAAAATATAAGAGACTAAAAGTATGAAAGTATATTGCATGTATAGACACTCTGAAAATTAACAAATTTTGAAATTAAGCGCTTTGATGCTCCTGCTTCACGCTTTGATGACTAAGGTTTTTTCGAAATCTCACCTTTTCAAAATAATTTAGTTGTCTTAGAGTACTGCAATGCCTTGTTTAAGGCACTATGAAACAAACTTGTTAATATATTTTTTTGCTAAAAAATATGAAAACCTACTATTTTACATTGACAGGGCAATGAACTGCAAACAGAAAAAGGTATGTTTTCTTTTATATTATTGTTGCTTCGTGACTTTGCTATGTCAGGTTCTCGTCCCACCTTGTGTCCTGAATAACATAGTTTAGCATTATCCTGAATTTGGAAACAATGATACCTTCACGTGTTTTTCTCTAAACGGTCCGGATTTTAATTTTGTGTATTTTGATACGGTCCAGATCCGTTATAAAAAAGGTCCGGACCCGGTTCCTATTATTTAAAAAGAAACGGTCCGGGTTGGACCCGTTTCAGATCACAATTACATTACATTACAACCCTCTTTCACTATCTGGGTACCCTCTTTTACTCTTCTTTGTAGTCACACAAGCACAACCCGCAGGCCACATCCTCTCCTCTCCGGTCTACTCTTCCCCTATCTTCTCTGTAGCCACACGGCCTGCACCCGCACCCGCATCCTCTCCTCTCTGGTCTTCTTCTCTTCCCCTCTATTTTCTGTAGCCGCACAACCCGCACCTAACAGTACCCTTCCTGCGCAATCGACTGAACCACATCTCTGGGGTCCCCATTATCATCCTCCTCATCATCTTCAACACTCCCATCCTCTTCATCTCCAAACATAATCGATCTAATAACATCCCTGGGGTCCTCATTCTCACCTTCATCTTCAACCTCACAGACAATTGATCGAACATCTCTCGATCCAACAACCCCACTATCATCCCAATAATCCATCACTTGCTCCTCCTCCTCCTCCTCTCTGAAACCAGATCCACACTCCTCCTCCTCATCATCCCAATACTCATCACCACTGTCTTCATACTCATTACACAACCGCCCAAGAACCTCAGTAGTAGAACTTCCCGCAAAGCTCAACCCACCACCAACATAAAACGATCTACTCTTCTGCGTGCCCTTCCCTGCCTTCTCTTTGTACCCCACACACCCCTTCGGCTTCGCGCATCTCCCTGTGTACTTGTGGTGTCCTGGCTGACTAGTAGACTTCGCCAACACCACCCTCGTCATCCAGAAGTGTTGAGCTAGTTATGTCGGTGGTGGGTTCAATTGGTAGCCCATCTTCACCTTTGAGACCACCGCATAGTTGTTTTTCAGCTGGCGATTGTTTCTCTTCATTACTGAAATTGGGTTTTGGGTGATTTGAGATGGAGTTTTGAAAGGTGTTTGGTTTGGTTTATAGAGACAACGAAAAGATGTTGAGAAATGAAAGACTGCTCTGCTTGTGGAGCAAGTTATCAAAGACCTTGTGTGTCAGAAAAAATGAGGTTGCTTTACTATGCCACGTAGCATTTTATTTACTCAACAACTGGTTCTACTTTGCGCGTAACGTGGCAATATTTGCATTGACAGTAGAATCATTTGTCTCGAGATGCGTGGCAATATTTTTATTTTGGAACCGGACCGTTCCAAACGGTTTGAGTTAGGTTCGGTCCCAATGTTCAAAATAAGGGAATCCGGACCGGACCGGATCCGTTAAATTTAAACGGTCCGAGTTAGGTTCCTCAAAATTTGGAACCGATCCGAACCGTGCCCACCCCTAACTGCAATGTCTTGTTTGAGGCACTATGAAACAAACTTGTTAATATATTTTTTCGCTAAAAAATATGAAAACCTACTATTTTACATTGACAGGGCAATGAACTGCAAACAGAAAAAGGTATGTTTTCTTTTTATATTATTGTTGCTTCGTGACTTTGCTATGACTCTTAGGCTTCTGAGGTGACTTTCAGGTTCTCGTCCCACCTTGTGTCCTGAATAACATAGTTTAGCATTATCCTGAATTTGGAAACAATGATACCTTCACGTGTGAACAAGTTTAGAGAAATATAATTGGTTGATGATTCTAAGAATATGAAATGAGTCAGTTGCCGATAATCTGTATTTATTCAACACACAATTTACTTTTTTTTGTCTGTAGTGTAATTCAAGGATGTAGGTCTCAGTACGCATGTTAAAACATATCACATTTGTTGTGCAAAATGACATGAATAAGGTACACCGGCTTTAGCTCGATCCAAGTTTTTTCTTGTTGGGTCGAGGATTTTCACTGTTTTGAACTTTTGCTAGCTGAAATTTGGTGATAAGAAAAGCAATGGCACCACTATTTTAACTATTTTTCAGTGAAATCAAGATTTGTTTTTTCAAAGGCACGCAACTTTGGTTTGAAAACAATACTTGGGTCATGCTAATTAACAATTGAGGGAGCAAAATTGATGATTTTTTTTCTCCTTGTGTCATGGTTCAGGATGATTATGAAACAAATAATAATAATAATAATAATAATAATAATAATAATAATAATAATAATAATAATAATAATAATAATAATAATAATAATAATAATAATAATAATAATAATAATAATAATAATAATAATAATAATAAATATTGAGTCCATAACCCTTGCTCTAAGAGACTTTTAATTTGGACATGCTTGTTATGGATATTTTGCTCGTTGCATGATTAAGTTCTTAATTAATAGATATTTTCCAAAAATGAAATATTAAAATACAATTAGCAATCATCCAATTGAGTGGTAAAATTCATTTGTTACTTGTGAATATTATCCTTCGTTGTACGAATAACAATCCATATCATCGTGTACTTGACACAGCCAAGGGTGAAACCCCAAATTCCTAACTTCATTGAGCATCTGCAACAACCTCCCCTTGGATAGGGTTGTAAATCAATTGAATTCCTGTCAGATTGTTTAGAAATCCAAATTCGATCCAATAAAAATTAAGCCAATCCAAATCCAACTTTCCAAATTTTTTTAAATGCTCAAATCCAAAATCCACCCAAATTCAATTCGAAATAACTTATTTTGACTATTTTATATTAAAAATCATGTAAGTTAAAAAAAAAATCATTTATAATAAACCAAACAAGAATTAAGAATTGAAATTACCAACCCCCCTCCCCCATATTTCTAAATAATACATGCAATATTTATTAAAAAAATATTTTTAGAATACTTATACAGTTTCTCTTCACCAATTCTAGGTCATGACATATTCTTTGTAAAAGTTGCACTGTCATTTTCATAGAAAAATCTATATTATTATCGTTGAATCCTTCACACACTTATTTCCAACTTACTAAGAGATGTACTTTGTATTTTATACTAGAGTATGCCCTGTGCCGTTGGCATTCCACATATTTGTTTTTGCTAAATATTTTATACTTAACACCCCCTCACTATTTCTATTTTCGCTCTCAATCAATATTGAAGTGTATGTCTATTTTAGGTAAAAATGTATAGTATAAATTTTAGAGTTAGACTCGGTCAAATTTGAATCAGTTAGGGAAAAAATTAAACGCCAAAAACGAGTTCTCTATCAATTTTTGAATTTTTTTACATTGATTTGAAAAATTGAAAAACACTAAAGACGTGAAAAGCATTAGATTTTTTAAATTATAAATATATATATTTAAAATTTTAGCACTTGTTTTGATTATTGATTTTATTAGAAAGATCTTCAAAAATGCATTTCAACGATACTAAGTTTACAAAAATCCGACAACTATGTAGATAGGTATATTAATTTTCATTTTGAAAAAAAAAACACGATAGTTTCTCTCTCCGCCACGTATACATTTCACAAACTTTTTTCACAAGTTTTTATTATATTTGCCCTTCTACATGTTTTTTATTTACAAATATGTCATCATAGAAAATGAATCTCGACCCTCAAATTTTCCAACTTTCAATCCTAACCATCTTTTATCTCTAATCCATTCGTTTTAACTTTGTCCCAGTCAGTGATGAATAGTAAAACATCATTTTGAATTGTAATATAGATTTTCTCATCCTTCACACTTGTTGACTAGAGTAATTCAATTAGTTTATCTTTATTTCATTTTGACACACATCACTTACTAGGTTTTGATGAATATCTGTTATTTTAGGTGTTCAAGCACTTTCAAGTAAGTGTCTTTTAGCTTTAGATCAATACTTCAAATCTTCAAGTTGTGTGTACTAGCATCCACGCACGTATGTTTGTGCACATGCATTCACTTGTGAGAATTGATGATACATCAAAATAAATTGATCATCACAACCGTACACGTGGCATAGAGACTCATCACGGGGATACAACTAACAACCTATTGGGCCAGTTCATGAAGCCCAATAGGAATAAAGCCAATTACAGAGGCCCAGGTGAGGCCCGCCAATGAGGAAATATAAACAGAGCCTAAATCCAGGCCCAAAGAAATCAAAACTCAGATTCAGGCCCGACACGAGTTCTCTTATAAATAAAATGAACTTGCACCAAAAAGAGTTGTGGAGGAAGTTACACCTCCCCGAACGCATCTCCATAAAGAGGAGACTATTACAAGAAACATCTCCTTCCATTGCGCCTCACATGCTTAAGTCATGCAGAAAGTCAACTACGACCATTATAAAGGGTAAAGGAAACATTCGACAAAGGTATGCAACTTTAACTGAGTTTTTTTTCCAGATTTACTTCCTTCATCCATGCCTTCAGGCACCAAAAAGGTTGTCCTTGGCAGTCTAACAATTATTTTGCAGGTCAAACTCACAAGAGGACAATTTTTAGATGCATCAGTTGGGCGTCGTCCGTGGGTCCTTTTCTAAAAAAACAGAACACGCAGTGACAAAGGTCACCACAACCTGACAAAAAATCAACAAGCCACCAGAAAAAACAATGCAATATGCGGATCATGACAACTCCGCCACCGTTGCATCACTAACAGCCAGAGAAGAAGAGGCAGCCCAGATCACCAGACCAATAACGTTCGAGAGTGCGGATCCACAACACATAGTAGTCCCGACAACACAAGTGTCTGACGCGCGGCCACAGACCCTCGGGTGGATTTGCTCATAATCCAGATGGATCACGTAACAAAGATGCTGGACAAGACCACACAGGAGCACATTCAGCCAGCTAATCCTGATCAGGCATCGCCACAACAAAACTCCGCCAATTGAACTCAAGTGAGTGACGATATCTCAGCAGAACCCTAACAAGGAAACTTTAAAAGCAACAAGCTCCCTCGAGGAAAGAATCCGCTGTGTGAAGGGACGCTTATCGAAATCTCGTTCAGATTGGGGTCACGGATCCCAACATACTATACAAATTGGCAAAGTCGCCGTTCTCCGTCGCCCTCATGAAAACATCAATGCCAAAAAAAATTACTCCTCCAAAATTCGAAGTATATGATGGCACCTCGGATCCAACTGATCATTTGAGGCACTTCCACCACATGATGGCTCTGAATGAGACCACAAAATCGATCTTATGCAGAACATTCCCAATCAGCCTCGCGTCTGAATTGGTTCAATAGCCTACCACCGAGGTCAGTAGATTCCTTTCAAGCTTTGGCCACCGCTTTCATCACCAGATTCATCGGAAGCCAGCGGATGAGGAAAGGCCACACTACCTTCTACATATCAGATAGAAGCCCGAAGAAACCATACGAGCAAATGTCACCTATTTTACCAACGAATTGACAATGATTGACAGATGTAGCGACGACACAACCGTTGCAACCTTCGTGGCCGGATTGAAGAGAGGCCCCTTATTTGACGCTCTTAACCTGGAACCTCCAAAGGGCATGACAATCCTGCTAAAAATAACACAAAAGCATATCTCCCTTGAGGAGATGAAGGCAACCAGGAGAAAAAATGACCAAGAAATAGAAAAAATTTCAAGGAAATGGGAAAGAAATAAATAAGGAAGACATGTCGACGGACAACAGGAAGACGACAACCCATCAAGAAACGTCAAAGTGGCGGAATGAGCGATTCGCAATGACAAGAATCTGGGAGGCTACAACCAACGCGAACTCGACACGAGTGCGATGAAGACCACATACAAGCCATATACAACCCTGAAAACAAGTTGAGCAAATATATAGTGAAGTGGGATAACGTCAACTGGCCGCTTCGGATGAGAGGGGATTTGGAAGGGAGAGACAAAAACAAATATTGCTCATTCCATAAGGATCATAGGCACGATACCGAAGAATGCTACAATTTAAAATATCAAAATCAAGCACTGGGCTCAGAAAGGACTACTTGACGAGTTCATCGGAATGTCGGACAAACAGATCACATGGAAGGAGAAAGCAAACAATGTTGTGGGATTAAAATAACAGTCCAGAGAATTGATATACACCACGCACTGCATAGCTGGAGGAAGCAAAACACACGAAGCAACTTGGCGAACTTCTCACTCGAATCGATCAATATCATAACAAGGGTACTGACAAAACACTTCACGAATGCACAAAACATGAAGTTTGCTTCAACCAATTTGTACGAGTCAAAAGGTCTCATCAGCGGTTGCAAGCTCGACTCGAACCACTAACGACAAAGCTGGCAGCAACACACTCATGGTTGACACCAGACACGGCGACGACATCAGTCTTGTGTTGACAAAAGCACGGTTGGACAATTTGGTAATGACATAAGCATGATCAAACAAGCCAATATCACTTAGCCATCGAACGAAAAAATACCTTGAGCCCACCAGTCACATCATCATACACAACATACGAGGACGAAGCAAAGGAAAACAAAGTGACAAAAACACTAGCCTCTAATACGAAGGCTGACAACGAGCAAAGGAAGATGAAACAAATCGTACTCCGAACTAGTGTAAATGTCTTAGCGATCAAGGCTGATGAAAACATCAAGGAAATATCAATAAGATTACTAATTCAGAAACTCCAAATTTTTGCGTAGACATCAAAATAAATACGTCAATAAATTAGTTGTACAAAGCAATCAAACGACAAAAGTCTGACACATACAACTTCTGGTCTGATCAACCAAAAAGTAAAGGTTGGACACCCGAGTCACCTAAACACAAAAAACTTCGAATCTACCAAAATATCGAACTAACGAATTAAAGGTTGGACACACGAGTCACCCAAACACAAAAAACTTCAAATCAATCAAGATGTCGAACTAACAAAGTAAAGGCTGGACAACCGAGTCGACTAAACACAAAAAACTTCGAATCGACCGAGATGTCGAACTAACGAAGTAAAGGTTGGACACCTGAGTCAACTAAACACAAAGAAAAAATTTGAATCGACCGAGATGTCGAACTAACGAAGTAATGGTTGGACACCCGAGTCAACTAAACACAAAAACTTTGAGTCAACCAAGATGTCGAGTTAACGAAGTAAATGCTCAACAAATAGGTTAACAAAAGGACTTCGAACCAGTGTTCTAAAAAACGCTAGGCGATGGGTGGGCGGCGAGCAGGTGCCTAGCGCCCAGGGGACTAGGCGGGTGTCACAGACTAGCAATCTGTGCTGCACTAGCTATCCAATTCACTAGTAAGCCTATGAGTAGTTACTTTGACGCGCACAAATATTAACTTGAGAATGCACAATACCAATCTGTAGACAATATAACGATGCACAATAGTCAGCAAAAGCTTTCATTAACATTCAATAGATTACAATGGAGAGGAACGTTCGAAAGGACGTTGCTCAAGATTAGTTCGATGCTATCGATCGATGGAAATACAAGTTTGAAGTTGAAAAGCAATGCAAAGAAAACAATAAAAAATGCTAGCGGTACAGTCTTGCCCGACTATGCAATGGAGGCAACACGTCCTCACAGTCAAGAGCTTTAACCTTCCCCTTATAATATAGATGCTAAGCATTTGGGCACTTTTCAAAAGGGAACATTGAGTTTTGAGACCATTAGGAAAGTCTTGAAAGGCCTCTGACGTTGATTTTCCTGACCAACGGTACTAGTCCTGATAGTGGGCGCCTAGGCGGTTTTAGGTTTTGTATTATAACTTTAATAATTTACAAAAGTTAAGCATAGTACATTATCAATTACATCCAATTTAATGCCAAAATACATATGCAAATTTTTAAAACATGAAAAATTAACAATCATGAACAAAATTTATTAAAACTCAAATGACTGAAATTGGTCATGATGGGTACTTTATACAAAGTTGAATTTGTAGACAATTATCCAAACCCACTCTTTATTTTTCTTCAAATTGCATGAATGACCTCAGTCATGTTTGATAAAACTACATTACTAAAATTGGTACTGGTAGATCCTTTGAGAATTTCATTAAGTAATCATCATTTGCTACATTCAAATATATACTGAATAAAAAACAATTAAATTATTTATTTCCAAAAAAGGGGAAAGAAAAATAAAATAAGAACACAATCAGCTTTATTCAGAAAAAAAAAAAAAAAAAAAAAAAAACTCGCCCAGACCTCCTAGACCCCGCCTAGACTGCCCAGACTGCGCCTAGACCACCCAGACATTAATCTGGGCATTTTTCTAACGCCTAGGCCATTTTTTAGAACAATGCTTCGAACTGACAAACACAAAGTCAGAGTTAAGGGAACAAATCGATGCAATTCAACAAAGTACAAGCAAAAACCACTATTTACAGCAAATCAGGAAGGACAACAGTGACCCACCACTAGACAAGCGAAGAGCCTAAGCACAAAAGCAATTATAAAAGAATTTGACGCAAAAGCCACAATAGCTAGAACAAAGCCGAAAAGAAGAAAAACAACAAAATCAATTTTTATTGATAACATTACTTTGTTACATCCGGAGAAGGTGATAAAGAAGTAGGAGAATAAACAAAAGCAATGGCTAGATCAGTTATCGCTGGAACAGGAAAATAACTTTTTTTAGGAGAAGGGAGTGTTAATGGCTTTTGGGTGCTCAATGGCAGAAGAAGCAATGGCTCATTCCCTGTTGCAGCAGATTCTTCAACATCGTCATCCTCAAAAGCTTCACATACCAGGTGACGATACTTAAACAAATCTTCGTCGAGCCCTTCGATATAATCAAGAAGCTCAACCCACTCGTCAACAACTCATTTCCAATCTTCGGCTACGACTATACAAAGCCTATCCTTAGCAGCAACGAGTTCATTTTTTGTTGTGGCAAACTGCCCTTCAGCGGTAGAGAGCATACTAGAAGCATCTGCCTTGACATCATTAAGCGCAACAGTTATCTGTTCCACCCGCCTCTCAGCGGAATCACACATAACGGATTGCTCTAAGTCAACACGAGAAACTTCATCAAAAATTGTTTTCTCAGTGGATACTTTTTTTTTCCACATCACGTAGATGGATGCAAATCCCATCTAACTTGGCTTTCAAAGAGTCAAGCTCAACAGTGGCCCTATCGCTCATATCCTTCGCCTCCGTCTTTCTAGCAGCCACTGCAACTTTCTTTGAGCCCGTGCATTGCATTTTCAACACATCAAATTGATAAAAAAAAACATGAGAAAACACCAGTAATAACGCTGCCAACCTCTTCTCCAATAGAGCCACTTGATCACGACCAACTCGATAAACTGAGCCCATTACCTCTGCATAGGCGAAATGATTCATACCATCCATTATCTGCTCAAGACCATAGTCGATGTGATCAAACGGGTCAAGCACCGGCATCGAAGGCCTTTCCACCAACTGCCTGTACCATTTATTTACCAATCTACGTGCACCGTCCTGCACGTCGAGCTGAATAAACCAACAAAACTTGCCGTTAGACTTGATACGGATATCCTTCGGCCTAGGCTCAATCTAACTAATCTGTGGATGAAGGACACGGGGATTCAGAAGCACTGAAAAACCACTTTCGACATCAAGGAAAACAGAAGGAATAACAATAACAACGGAAAAACTACGTTTACCTTTCCGTCGAGAAGCATCCGCGACAAGGGAATGACTGACGGTAGCAGTAGGAGCAGGAAAAACCTGACGAACAGAAGAGAAAACCAAGAACCCGGCTGTTTCATTGACATCAGTAGAGGGAGAAGGATAATGATCCTTGAAACTCTGACCGCCAACAATGTCTTTAGACTGCTCCACCGCCAACTGGAGCATTTTCTCATTAATGACCCGAGGATCGTCATTAGACAACAGTAGTGTCCAAAACACCATAAGCAGAAAGAAGTTTCTTCTCATCGTCATCCAGTGGACAAATAGTCTCATTCTCCCTCATTTTCAATGCGAGCCTTAGCTCCTCAGCCTCCTCAAGAGATTCACAATCTCCTTTTGCAGCATCGTCGCAGGAAGGACTTGGGCGAGAAACAACTTTCGTAATATCCCAAACAAAACTCTGATGAGTCACAAACCAAGCATAACTACGATTCGAAAGTCGTTTCTTCCTCGGAACTCGACCATGATCTACCAGCAATCGGCTTGATGGACTCGTAAACTTCGCAAGTTTTCTTTTTCATGAAGCATGAACGACAGCAATAACAGGAGCATCGAGATCCGTAATCTCTCGGACCCAGCTCACTTCCCAATCAATGATAGCATCACTAACGCTAGCACAAGCAACATAGGCCTTAGCACGAGCTTCAGTAAATAAAGCTCGTTTCGTTTCACTCATAGTGTATAAATCATTACGCTCCAGAATGCCCTCGGAAAGAAATGCCTCCACAAGAAAATGGTGAAGCTTAGAGAATCGTTCACTGATCTTCTGTTCCTCAGCGGATAAGAGAAGATTCTTCCACCTGTTGGAGACTCGGAATGATAAAAAAATCAAACAACCTCGCAATCGGAAGTAGCCGAAATTCACGGAAGCATGAAACCAAGACCGCGACCAATCACGTATGTCATCACTGAGTTTGTCAAAACAACCAAGAGAACGAAGGAAGTAGATCTCCCTGTACACCAACAGGCCGACCACAGAATGCAAAATCCTAACAGTTAAAGGAATACCAGAAAGAGTAGCCATCGCGTAAAAAGAAACATCACCTTCTGACCATTAGGGCCCATTTGGGCTAGAGGAATGCCCAGGAAGTTCAGATACTCCCAAAACAGCTCCGGAACTGGGAATCGAAAGCCAAAAGAGAACATGCATGAATACAATGCGATGTATTCAGCCTTTGGGTTACAAGGGCTATTGTCCTGTCCAGGCAGGTCGGAAGAGAGATTATAATCAAAACAAAGAGTCTCTAGAGTCGACTGATAAGCTCTATTGGGAGAATAATAAGCCTCGCACAAAGTTAACAACTTACCATTTAACTTGTCACCAACAGACATCGTTGAAGAACAGGGAAACAATGGAAATGAAGAAGATGAAAGAACAAACAAACCCTAATTTCAAAGATAGCGTGAAGAGGGAAAACACATTCGTCGCATTTCCTTTTATAGAGTCGAGCAATGAAGAAACGACTTATGGGACAACGTGCGAGATATGATGGCTATGCAAAATCACAAAAATGTGTGCAAAAAATGAACGTACAAGCAAAGGATCGAGACACCAACTCGCGAAAAACAACTGACAACATTAAATACAAGGTAATGATGAAATCGAAAGACAAACTGTCACAAAAGTTAGTGGCCACGTCAAACATTCCCACTAACTAAGGGGAAAGTAGCTGATCATACATTAAAATAGACTGATCATCACGGTTGTACACGTGGCATAGAGACCCATTACAAGGATACAACAAACAACCTATTGGGCCAGCTCATGAAGGCCAATAAGAATAAAGCCAATTACAGATGCCCATGTGAGGCCCGCCAATGAGGAAATGTAAACAAAGCCTAAATTCAGGTCCAAACAAATCAAAGCCCGACACGAGTTCTCTCATAAAGAAGAAAAACGTTGCATAAAAAAGAGTCGTGGAGGGAGTTACGCGTCCCCGAACGCATCTCCATAAAGGAGAAGACTGTTACAAGAAACATCTCCTTCCATTGCGCTCACATGCTTAAGTCACGCAGATAATTAACCACGATCATTATAAAAGGTAAAGGGAACATTCGACAAAGATATACATATATGCAACTTAACTGAGTTTTGTCCAGATTTACTTCATTCTTCCGACAAAGTTATTGACTTTGCTTCGAAGTGCTTTCGGCCATAAAAAAGATGGTATTTGACAGTCTAACAATTGTTTTACAGGTCAAACTCACAGGAGGATGATTTTGGTCGCATCAAGAATGATAAAAGATCAAGGATGAAGACTCTCACTACCATTGTCAAGCAAAATTCGGTTGGTGTGCGTTTATGTGCCTGAGTTTGAAAAATTTTCTTTTAACCCTCGAATGGCTTTATGCTATCCATAAAATATTTATTCGAACAACTTGCCTTTTATAAGTAATGTAAGCATGCATTCATGGGTGGAGTTAAGGGGTGAGTGATGGCTATAACCTATTGGATTTCTCATATTCTTTTGCCATGGTTACAAATTGAATGTCTAAATTGTGTATTCCTATCTCGAGGTTAAGGGCTTTCATCTGAGCCCATTAAGATCTTATGGAGATTGAATTCAATTATTTTTTAATTTGAGACATTTATTTATCAAGGGTAATTTTGTCACTTGACGAAGCGTCAAAGGCCGCAAGTCTTGGGGGGACACTAAATTTTTGATATCTAGGAGGGTCATCGCTAATTAACCTTATTTAAAATAGTTATTAACAATTGAGTTTAAAAATCAAGATAATTTTTTGGCCTTGAAAGGAAAATTTGTAATTATCCATGGACTTTTAAGAGGTTTGTGGTGTAATTTTTATTAAAAAGAAAATTAATCACACAACAGCCAGCCCTTTCTCCCATGTTTGCAACAGAGAGCTCGCGGTCCACACTCGTTGCATTCTGGAGCCCTAGGAAAGATGCAAATACAATACGCCTGCTTGCGATGAAACCCGGGCGGAAATTTGGGCTTAGTATTGTTGGCCCATTGTGTTGTGTTGAGATTTAGAGGAAGGGTTTACTCAAACTCGTTATCATCCCCCGGCCTCCTTCCAATTCTCACACTCACTCGCTCACCTCGTGATGGGAATCAAAGCAGACAAGAGGAAGACCAAGAATCATAAAGAAGAGAAGCCAGAACCAGCAAAGAGTGCACAGGATAACACCGTCTCCGTCACCACCAAAGCTTCCAGTAGCAAGCATGGCAGCAAAAAGGTTATTACGGACGAAAGGTTTTCGTCCCTACATTCGGACCCTAGGTTCCAGAGAGTTCCCAAGCATCAATCAAAGATCAAGATTGATTCTCGTTTTGATCGCATGTTCACTGATCATGGATTTGCCTCTTCATCAGCTCCTCTTGACAAGAGAGGAAAACCTAAGCACAAAAACTCAGCAAACCCTCTTCAACACTACTATGAGCTCCAGAAGAACAACACGGATCGAAAAGTTGTTCAAGAAGAAGAAGAAGAAAGTGAACAAGAGATTGAGAATGAAAACTTGTTGAAAATTGCTGATGAACCAATTGATTCTGATTCGAACAGTGAAGCTGAGAGTTTGAATTCCATCGACGAGTCGGAGGAGAGTAATGCGACTTCGACTAGTTCTGATTCTGATAACGATGATGAACCCGAACAGCCGGTGAGTTTGAATTAGTACTAATTGAAAAGTTTAACATTTGCTGTTTTGATTTTCGTTTGGCTCTGATTATTAATTTGATATTATTGATAATAGGAAGAAAACATACCGATGATTGAACAAGAGACTCATAGATTGGCAATTATGAACCTGGATTGGAGTCAAATCAGGGTAAGTTATACTTCCACTATTTTGAATCCTCGTCTGATTTTTTCAACTGCATAGAGAAATATCAACCTAGCTCATGATCAAATATGCGACCTTGATGTTACTCTTTTGAGTATAAAACTGTAGAGATTATGTTATGGAACATTTTTGTGGATATGGATAAGAAATCTGAAGCTTCTGCCAAACACTTCTGTGTAGATTTTGATGCCCTTATTAATTGTGTGTGGTTTTTTTTAATGTTTATCTTGTTGGGTTGTATTTCGGTGAATGAACCCTTCATAAGGATGTCGCCTTAGCTTCGTTAGATGATTTATTAAATTAAAAAAACAAAAACAATGCAAAGTTACAAAATATAGGACAGTTCTTCCAGTTGATAATTATACTAAAAAAAATACCCAGTTTAGAACTTCTAAATACCCTTCGGCAACAGCAGAGGCAGGTCTTGATATCTGATGATCATAGTTTTACCAAAAAATTTCTTACCTTTGGAACTAATGAATCCAATTCTCCTAAAGAAAACAATCTTATCGCTTTACATGATATCACCCCTCCCTTGATCCACCTTCAAACTAAAAAGGCAATGGAAAGGAACAAGCATTTACTGTAATTTATTCTTGTTTCTAAGATTGTCTCGAGTTAAAATCTTATTTAAGGGTCTAGAATCACACGCAAGGTTTAAAAAGGCAATCAGGAACTGAGGTTGTAGATGTGATGAATGCTGAAAGGAAAAGAGGAAAGAACAGAGTAGAACTGAAGATAAATTGGATTAAAAGAAAATAAGCACTACAATCTCCCAAAGGAGCCTCATAATTTCATTCCTCCCCTTTCTGTTTCTTCCCTGATATTTCTATATATATTGCTGTTCTAACTAACAATTGAGAGGGTTGTTCATGACCCTACACGTGGTTTACTTACCACCCTTCTTTCATAACTAATTGCTAATAATGAAAAGTCTATCCTACCCTTATATTTTGAATTTCCCTCTAGTCATGACATTACCATCCCCTTCAAACAAACCTTGACCTCAAGGTTGAAAGTCTGGGAATGTAGCAGATAAGTGAGTCCAATCTTCCCATGTGGCCTCTTCCTTGGAAGAGTTGGACCATTGTATAAGTACTTGAGTGACTGCCCTGTTATGGCGAGGGATAACACGTCTGTTCGGTATAGCCACTGGCTTGGCCATGAAAGCACTAGTATGATCAACTAGTGGGAGTCTTGGGTAAGAGTGTTGCAAGGGACCTATCTTCTTCTTCAGCTGGGACACATGGAAAACATGATGAATTTGTGAGCCTTGGGGCAAGTCTAACTTGTAAGCTAGTTGCCCAATCTTGTCAATGATGAGGAAGGGTCCATAATACTTGGAAGAGAGCTTCAAATTGCTGCGAATAGCAACTGTGGTCTGTCTGTAAGGCTGTAATTTGAGGAACACCCAATCACCTATTTGAAATTCCCTGTCTGTTCTGTTTCTGTCAGCAAAGTGCTTCATTCTCTCTTGTGCTTTGACTAGATGGTCTTTCAAGGAGTTGAGCATGTGTTGTCTCTGTTGTAAGTATGTGTCCACATCAGCAAGGGAGAGTGGGGCAGAAGGGGGCAAGGCAAATAAGGGTGGGGAGTACCCATATAAAGCCATGAAGGGGGTGGTCTGGAAGCTAGTGTTGAACCAAAATTTTGCCAGATACAACCAGTCTGCCCATGATTGAGGATGATGGCCTGTCATACACCTGAGATAACACTCGACACAAGCATTGGTGCGCTCAGTCTGACCATCGGTTTGGGGGTGATATGCTGAACTCATAGCCAATGTAGTGCCTAAAGCAGTAAACAGATCCTGCCAGAATGTACTTAGAAAAATGGAATCTCTGTCAGACACTATAGTTTGAGGCAACCCATGTCCCATGCAATTTGTACACATTTTCTAGAAAGACTTGAGCAATCGTGGCAGCTGTGTAAGGATGAGAGAGAGCCATGAAATGACTGTACTTAGTGAGCCTATCAACTACCACAAAGATGACAGTTTTGTTCTTTGAGGGTGGAAGTCCCTCTATGAAGTCCATGGATATATCTTGCCAAGCTTGGGTGGGAATAGGTAAGGGGTGTAGCAAGCCACCAGGCTTTGAATGTTCTCCTTTATTCATTTGACAAATATCACATTGGGTGATGAAGTTGATAATATCAGTCTTCATGTCAGGCCAATAGAAATAAAGCTTTGCTCTTTGATATGTGGCATTAATACCAGAATGACCACCCAAGTTGGAAGAATGAAGAGCTGAAATGAGTTGCTGCTTGAGAGTGCCATTGGAGCCAATGTAGAGTCTAGTCTTGAACTTAAGTAAGCCATTGTGAATTGAATAAGGAGAGTCCCTAGGAGTTGAGATCATAAGGATGGAAATTAAGGACTGAATTGTGGAATCCTGCTCATAACTAAGAAGTACCTCAGTAAGCCAAGTAGGAGTAGTCACAGATAATGCCAGGCAGGTAGTTCCCATGGGAGAAGCTGTCTCAACTCTTCTTGATAAGGCATCAACGACCATGTTTTCAGTACCTCTTTTGTATTGGATGTCATAATCATATCCAAGTAGCTTGGTCAACCATTTCTGCTGCAAAATAGTGGTAATTCTCTGGTCCAGGAAGTACTTAATACTTTGATGATCAGTTCGAATGAAAAACTTATTGCCCAACAGATAAGATCTCCATTTAGTAACAGCCAACACAATAGCAAGAAGCTCTTTTTCATATGTAGATAACCCCATAGCTTTAGGACCCAATGCTTTACTGAAGAATGCAATAGGATGACCTTCTTGCATCAAAACAACACCCAAACCCCAAGTGCTTGCATCAGTCTCAACTACAAATGGTAGCTGAAAATTGGGTAGTGCTAAAACAGGGGTAGAACTCATGGCTGATTTGAGTTGATTGAAGGCTTGAGTAGCTTCTGGTGACCACTGGAAACCTCATTTTTTCAGCAAGTCTGTCAGTGGTCTACAAATCATACGCCTTGAACAAACCTTCTATAGTATCCTATCAAGCCCAAGAATCCTCTTAGTTGCTTCAAGGTGGTGGGCAATGGCCAATCAGTCATGGCTTTAATCTTCTCTTGGTCAGCAGCTACTCCTTGAGCAGAAATGATATGCCCCAAGTACTCAAGTTGGGGTTGGGCAAATGAGCATTTGGAGAATTTGGCATACAAGGTGTGTGCTCTCAAGGTATTGAAAGTGTCTGTTAGATGTTGGATGTGGGTTTCCAAGGAAGAGCTGTAAACTAGAATATCATCAAAGAAGACAAGTATGAATTTCCTAAGGAAAGGTTTGAATATGTTGTTCATAAGGGCTTGAAATGTGGCTGGGGCATTAGTAAGGCCAAATGGCATCACTTTAAATTCAAAGTGGCCATGATGTGTCCTAAAGGCTGTTTTATGACAATCAGGAGGGTGAACTAGGATTTGGTGATACCCACTCCTAAGGTCAAGCTTGGAGAAAACACAAGCTCCATGCAATTCATCCAGTAGCTCTTCAATGATAGGCATAGGAAACTTATCCTTCACTGTGATGTCATTCAATTTTCTGTAATCTACACAAAACCTCCAAGTGGAGTCTTTTTTCCTGACAAGTAAGATGGGAGCAGCAAAATGGGAGTGACTAGAAGAGATTGGGCCAGCTTGTAACATTTCCTCCACAAGTTTCTCCACAACTTCTTTTTGGATATAAGGTATCCTATAGGGTGCTTGATGAGGGGGTATGGAATTGGGTTTCAATTGGATATGGTGATCTAATGAACGACTAGGTGGGAGCTCTTGTGGTTCTTGAAAAATATCTTGGTATTGAAATAATAAATTGGTAATGATAGGGGAAGTGGTGGAGGAAATAGGTGTAGCTGAGATGGCTAAGAAGTGACCAACTAAAGCTTGGGAAGGGTATTTGAATAGTTTCTTGAGAGCACAACCAGAAAGAGGAAATAATGAGCCTTTGTTTCTTGCTCCCTTAAGTTTGATCTTCTTGCCATGGAGCATCAAAGTTAATTGGAGCTTTTGGAGATTGATGACAATGTCTCCAAAAGGTTTTAGCCAGTCTCCACCAAGTACCATGTCACAACCACCCAATTGCAAAATCCTTAGATCTCCTTGAAAGTGATGCCCTTGCATTTCCCATTGCATTGTAGGACATATAGCATTACTGATGACCATCTTGGACCCATTGGCAACTGTGATTAGCATTTGGGGAGTCAACACAGTTGAATAATTCAATTCTTGAACCACATGGGGATCAATGAATGAATGTGTGCTCCCCGTATCAATTAATATGGAAACAACCCTCTTTTTAATATGACCTGTAATAAGTATAGTTTTAGGAGAATCTGTGCCAATAAGGGCATGCAAAGAGACTTCCATCTCAGTGACTCAGTGTCAATCTCCTGCATGAGGTCCTCTTGGTCAATCTCAACTGAAGGTTCAGTGACTTCATCTGAATCAGCTACCACCATGAATAATTGTTGCTGTTTACACAAATGACCAGGCCTATATTTCTCATCACAATTATAACATAAACCTTGCTCCCTTCTAGCTCTCATTTGAGCTTGAGTTAACCTTCTAATTGGGGGAAGGAAAGCCACATTTTTAGTATTGTAGGGCAGTGGTTTAGGGCTCACAGTAGCTTGGGTGGTAGTTTGTTTAAGTAATGATGGATTATGAGGAGTGCTAGAAGAAGCAATTGTTTTACTCCAGGAAGGTAGAAAATGGTTTGGAGTTGGGTTTAGCGACTTTGGATTGAGAAACTAAGGTGGCCTCTTGCATTTTAGCTAAGCCAAAGGCTTGACACACACTTGTCGGCTTAAACATTTGAATGGTGGTCCTGATTTCATCCTTCAAACCACTTAAAAAACTCAAAACATAATATTGCTCCCCCAAATCTTTGTTGTGTGCAACCATTTGTGCCTTCAACTCCTCAAACCTGTCATAATATTCATCCACGGAGGTATCTTGGGCCAGTTTGTTAAACATCCCCACAAAGTTCTCTTGACCAGGGTTTTCAAACCTGTCACAGACATCCTTGACAAAAATATCCCAATTAATGACCCCTTACCTTCTTGGTAGTCCATAAACCAATTATCAGCTCTTCCCTCTAAGTGAATTGAGGCCATATATACTCTATTGTCATCCTTAACATGGTGTAATTGAAAGTATCGATCACACTTGCGTACCCAGTAACGAGGACCAACTCCATCAAAATGAGGGAAATCAAGCTTTGGGTAACGAAGGAAATTACCTGGACTCTCCACTGATTGTGGAAGAGTAGATGATTGGGCACGTGAACCAGCCCCTCTTGGTTGGATATCCACGCTCACCCCCGTACCAGACTAGGAAGTCGAACCCCTCTCTTTGTTTGCGTTGTGAATCCCTTCGTTCATCAACCTGATAAGTTGTTCGAAGCGTTCATCCGCCTTCTTCTCAGTTACTGCTTGTGCTTGACAGAGCTTTTGGATCTCCAGTTTGATGAAATCCATCTGTCCCGTGGTCTCAATCTGGAACTTCTTGAATTCCTTCTCCAATTCCTTTGCCATGGTTGTTTGATATCTTGTCCGAGCAATCGACGGCTTTGATACCAGATGTGATGAATGCTGAAAGCAAAAGAGGAAAATAGGAAAGAACAGAGTAGAACTGAAGATAAATTGGATTAAAAGAAAATAAGCACTACAATCTCCCAAAGGAGCCTCATAATTTCATTCCTCCCCTTTCTATTTCTTCCCTGATATTTCTATATATATTGTTGTTCTAACTAACAATTGAGAGGGTTGTTCATGACCCTACACGTGGTTCACTTACCACCCTTCTTTCATAACTAATTGCTAATAATGAAAAGTCTATCCTACCCTTATATTTTGAATTTCCCTCTAGTCATGACAAGTCTTTAGTGAGGCTTGAAGCGGTATTGAGGCCTAAGCTTCAATTTCTTTTCTGAAATCTATGCATGACACAAGTCTAATAAATAAAGATTTACCTTAGTGAGGCGTTCAAAAATTTTCAGATGACACATCATCTTGAGTTAAAAAATATTTACATGTTCCAAAAGATTGGAAAGCGTAACCTCATAGTATGTCAAATATTCTTTTTTAAGTTCATTATCTTCTTCATTACTAGTTGGGTCCTCTAGAGAATCATCTGGGTATCTTGTTGCTTCTACCATATTATCCAAGGGTAAGGGTCCTTTTATTTTAGTTTCATGTTAGAAAATTGCAGAAGATTTGGATCATTGTCCTCCCAGACTGAATTTCTTCTTGTGGAGCACCATCTAAGATAGGACACTGTCTGTGGATAACCAGTGAATAAAGGGGATTCAAATTCTTTAATATTGTGTGTCGTGTAATCAAGAGATGAGACAGTTGATCGGGTCCTCATGAGTTGCAGCTACTCTAAGGAAGTCTGGTCTGCTTTCATGAAGGAAGGAATATAATGTCTTAGCAAAGTTAGTGATCTATCAAAGATTGGTCAAGTGTTAACATCTCTAGAGTTGGGATTCACTTTGTCACATGGGCTTTGTGGAAGGAGAGGATAGAACTTTTGAAGGGAAGGCTATGTCTACTGAAGAGTGCTTCACATCTTTAAAGGAAGAGATTTGGCATTGAGAGTCAACTATCAGGATTATCCAGTACACAACCTGTGACATGTCATATTTAGTTGGGAATTGGGATGATATTTAATTTTCCTTTTTGCTTTTGCTTGTTGTATTGTGAATTTCTCGCTCTCCCCTTTTCACAATCTATAAACTCTTGGTGTGTGTTTTTGACTAAAAAAAGGTAATGCCTAAGTTCAGAGAATGTCTCTAAAATGAGATGACCCTCCCCTCCAATTAAAAAAAAAAGTAATTTATGATGTACATTGGAAACTCCGACTCCTGGACATGCGTTGATCTTCCATGCTTCTGTCACTAACAGTGTTCTAAAAAAAGGTCTAGGCGCTAGACATGCTAGGAGCCGCCCAGGAGACCTCATAAAATAAATAAATTTTTTTAAGACTTTATATCTTTATACATTTTGCATATGTATCTTGGCATTGAATTGGATGTAATTTATATACTATTATGTTTAATTTTTATAAATTATAATAAATAAATAAATAACTGCCTAGGCCCCTGGGCACTAGTCCCCTACTCGCCGCCCGCCTACCGCCTAGCATTTTTTAGAACACCGGTCACTAACCTTCTCACGATACCTTAGAATGTTCCAATTCCTTAATAATATTATATTGAGGCAATTTAATAATACATACAAGTAAAAAAAATATGATTAACGACTCAAAAGCAAATAATGTTGTTAACGTACAAGCTTGTTCCATAGTAGTGGGTTTTTTCGGCGAGGCATCTAACACTTCCTATTTGTGTGTCCCAAAATGACACATATATCCATGTCGTTTTTATATAGCTTCTAGTTCTTGACTTAGTTTGGTTTTTGCCCAGTGTACATAGTCTTTTTATGGTAGTTGTTTTTGTTGCATCTTTTTGGGGTTTTCCCCTTCTCATAAGCCACGCTAATACAAAAATTGGTGTTATCAAAAGCGTTAATAATTAGTGTCTATTTCTTGAGTATGAGTGTTCTTTTGGTACAATGTGGGATATCACCATGGTACAATATTTTCATTCTGCAATGATTTTTGTAGTTTGGTGCAATATTTAGCTAAAAAAATTTTCATGTTCTGTAGGCCATTGACTTATACGTATTGTTGAGCTCTTTTCTCCCTAAGGACGGTCAGATTTTGTCTATATTTGTTTATCCGTCAGAGTTTGGCCTTAAACGCATGGAGGAAGAAGCGGTTAAGGGGCCTGTGGGCCTATTAGCGAGTGATGAGGGGAAGAGTGATGACACCGATGATGACGACGAGGAAGAGATCGATGATGAAAAATTGCGTGCTTATGAAAAGAGTCGGTTAAGGTGACTACCTACATATATTAGCACCTTTTGAGCATGCACTTTTAATACATTGCATTTAAAAGTTTAAATTTTCTCATTTATGTATATATGTTCAGTGAGCAACACATAAGGAGAGAATGTTTATATTAATCTCGAGGTTTACATACCAAAACAAAATATTTTTATATTATGTTTCACATACCAAAAGAAAACTTTTGTATTACTCCCGATATTCATATTAATTTTAGAAATGAATCAGTATTGCAAAAACCAAATTTTAGGACTTTTAAATTAGTGTTTAAAATAAGAATAATGGTGTTTGCCTATTGGAAATGCTCAATCAGCAATCAACAAGGTTCATGATTTATTTATTTGACATGCACAATTTTTATACAATTCAATTCAGTAACTTATTACTTCTGTAAAGTGTGCTTAAAAAGTAAAAAATAAAAAAAATGATCAAAGGTTCGAAATTTCCTATGTTGTTGTAACTTGTAACTACTTATTTGCTTTTGCTTTTTCCTCCTTTTATTCTCGTTGTTGATGTGTCTGTTAAAAAAAATTCAAGTTTTTAAGATCGCTGCATCTACGAGAATTTATATCTTTTGCATGTGAACAATTTTTTATTTGCTAAGCCAATCATGAGCATTAATCTTGGATTGTATACCAGGTACTACTATGCAGTTGTGGAGTGTGATTCAAGCGCTACAGCAGATTACCTCTATAAATCATGCGATGGTACTGAGCTTGAAAGAACATCAAATGTATTGGATTTGCGGTTTATTCCTGATTCAATGGAATTCAAACATCCTCCACGAGATGTTGCAACAGAGGTATTCTCAAAGCTTCTCTAAATAGTTACATAACCATTCTCAAAGAGGTATTCTCAAATATTTTGCTATTACCCAAATGAGCGAGTGTTGGCGAGTGAGTCGTTTTTGTGTTTGTCTTGCATTTGCTTCATTTAGAGCCTATCTTGTATTTTGGTGTTACTAAGCCCTTGGAGTTCCTTAATTTTTCCTTTTATGAGTAATAATTTTCTCTAACAAAAAGAAAAAGGAAGAAAAAGAGATGAAGAAAAGAACAAGAGATATTTCTCTGTTGTCACATCTGTAGCACATGGTTTAATTTTTTTTTTTTGTAAGGAAATTTCATCATTGTACTTGCTCTTGCTAGAGAGCTTGACATCAATACAACTAGTTAATTTTTATGTGAAAACGATACAAATATGGGTATCAATGTCCGACATGGATACAAAGTGTCGGACACGTTGGCTAGAAAAATATGTGATACGCTAGGGGACACACTTGTATATTTTAGTATTATTTATTTTCCAACAATATGGGTTAGTTTACTAGAAAATGAATTCTTGACAACCAAACACAACCGTAGTAATTATAGGTAATGCTGTGTTTCCCAGTGTATTGACAATCATAGTTGACCCATTCTGATATTAGCAGAGTTCTACGTTTGCAATTTTTGTTGATACTTCTTTTAGGCTCCTGCAAACTACGAAGCTCTTGATTTTCATACTCAAGCACTTCAACACAGTAAAGTACACCTTTCTTGGGAAGAAGATGAGCCCCAACGGGCAAAGAAACTGAAGCGCACATTCAATGCTGACCAGGTTGGTGAATTCATCTATTTCTATGCTTATAGTTATTTATGCTTCACCTGAATCTGCTTGTAATGCTCTGATTGTTTGTTTTAATGCACGTAATATTCATGAATGCATTTGTTATGCTCACCTTCGTCTTCTATTTTAAATTTCTGGTGTTACCCCTCAAGGTCAAACATATGCATTTTGTGTTGATGCAAGGCTGTATTTGATTACGAACCATTCCCAAGGAAATGAGCTAGTTTCACGTAAACAACATAAGCTCTACTGTTTAATCATCACCAACTTAAAAGCGTGATAAAATGGTGTTTTTTTAAGGTACTACAGCGCAGTCATGTTAACACCACCACAACACATACACAAAGTGACAGACATCAATGGAACTTGTGGGAATGAACCTACTTCTGTCTCCACCTAACCTAAACTCTCCACAGCAGTGTTGTTAAAACCATTGCAATTGTATGACTCGACTCGTGATTTGAGTCATGTCGTACCTCATGCGATTCAGATCGTTAGGCCAAATCGCAACTGCTCCAAATCATGCGACTCGATTCAGGTTGAATCACAAATTGCAATAAAAGTCAAATTGTGCGACTCTACTTTGTCAGAAATCAGTCTAGTTATTTTTTTTGCACTAACGAGGGAAGAAGAGAGGAGAAAGGAGGGAGAAGTAGAAAAGAAAAGAGGAGAAGATCACCTGGATTGAAGAAGTACCAAATCTCCATGTCTATTAGTGGCGGCGGCTGGCAGCTGGCCGCTGTGCTTTCAACATTCATTTGCTTTCTCACACAGAGTATGCAAGAGTTGAAAACCCTAGACTATCATTGTCTTTAAGGTATTGGGCCCAAGTTTACTTAAAAAGGCTTTAGGCGTTAGACCAACTATAACTGGACATTAAGACCTTATGAAAATTTCTGTCAAACAAAATCATTGAAATTATGATTTATCATGGCTATCCTCTTGATTGCCAAAAGCGAAAGTACAAAAGGAGGGAAAAAGTCATTATCATTAATAGCATCTGTTTTATTGAGGTATATGCAATCATGAATTTTGTTTCTCTGTTAATAATCGTTTCTGGAGGCTATCTCGCGTCAACATCTTGATAGAAATGTGTGCATAGACAACCTAAAGGTCCTAAGCAAGACAATCTGATCTCCTGACCTATCAAGAATGCATTCTAATCACTGCCTGATCTGATACTTCACTTTCAACAATCAACTTCATTTTCAATGTAGGACCCTTCATTTTCGTAAAAATCCAGTGTCGACAAGTATGTCACACTCCTGCTTGACACACGATGGATATTTCAACAGACACTTCATGTTTAGAAGATAGACTTTTCCACACTCTGACTGCTTGACACGCGGTGGATATTTCAACAGACACTTCATTATTAGAAGATAGACTTTTCCACATATCTTTTGAAGGCTTCATTTCTTAGTCACTACTTAGGAAAAACTTTTGCTCCTTGCGTCATTGTCCAATCAGATCATGAGTGACATGACTAACAGGTAGTTATTGCACTTTTTGACTTAAAATTTATTTTTATTTACAACCAGCACTGCTTGTGTCATTCTGTCATTGATCAATCACACAGAACAAAAATCCCAAGGTGCAAAAAATTCCTGCACTACTTAATGGTACATATACAACAATATTGATCTGTGGAAAAAAATAATTAACGTTGTAAGGTATAATGTTCAGGTGGGTTTTTAAGTCGACGTTTCTCAACCTCGTATCCGTGTCGGACACCGGCACGCATACTGGTATTGGTACAAAGAGTTGTAACTCTTGACTGTAATTTGGTTGGTGGGTTTAACAAATGATGCTTTTTGATATTTTCCTAGGAGAGGACGGTTCTTGAAATAACGCTTTTTCCTGATTTTACATGGAGCTATGACACTTGTTTGCAAACTATCACAAAAAAACTCTTTTATAAGCGTTGGCACTTCATTTGCAAATTCCTTCATAATTGCTTAATTTTCTTTTGTCAGGAAACTCTTTTGTAAACATGAAAATTTACATGGATCAATTGCTATACCCCTTTTCCACTTGTTTAGTTCTAAGGTGTTCTGAGGATTGTTGTAAGCATACTATGTTCTCATGTTTCTGTTTTTTCGTTTTCTTAAGCTGGATGAGTTGGAGTTCAAAGAGTATATAGCTTCTGATGATGGTGAGAGCGATAATGATGAAGCTCTGTATGACGAATCTGAGAAGAAGCTTGATAAGTGGGAGAAGCTCCGTGCTCTCCTACCGGGTGGTGATTATTCAGATGGAGATGGTGAGGAGAATGACAAGGACATGGAAGTAACCTTCAATACTGGCTTGGAGGATCTTAGCAAACATCTTCTCGAAAAGAAGAAGGATAAGAAGTCTGAAACAGTTTGGGAGGCTTACCTCAGGAAGAGGCAAGAGAAGAGGAAGATGAAGAAGAACAGGGGTAAGGACTCATCTGAGGATGAGAGCGGTGATAGTGATATCGAAGCACCTGAACAGCCCGATGACTTCTTTGTGGCAGAACCTTCTGTCAAAGCTGAGAAGAGTAATCGTAGAAAAAACAAGGAACAAGAAGCTGACAAAGAACAAGAAGCGAGTAGAGCAGAACTCGAGTTACTCTTTGCTGATGACCAAGCTGCTGAAAGCAATCTGAAAGGATATAACTTAAAACCTAAAAGGAGTAAAAGTAAAAAGGGGACTGAGGAACCAATTGAGGACAAGCTACCTGCTGTTGATTATGAAGATGACCCACGATTTGCGGCTATGCACAAGTCATCTCTCTATGCATTGGACCCCACTGATCCACAATATAAGAGGTATAGAGCTACCCAGTTCTTTTAACACAATGTTATTTTTCCTCAGGTGTACACTTAAAAACTGTTTAATGTCCAAATCAGGAAATCAAAGTTGTTTTCTTATAGATTGTGTGTACCTAACAGACTAAAGCCCACACATGCTTTATGAATCAGTTCCAATCTGTAGAAAAAAAAAATCCAACATAATAATCCAAACCATCTCACTGTATGCCGATAAGACCAAAGTACACAGTAGGCCAAGTAATAAATGATTGTGATTCATCTGAGCAGATGAAATTTTCGGTTGAGATGTCTGTATGCCTCACTAATGTCTGATTCAAGCCCCTTCATTTGCACCACTGGTGCTCGTGAAGATGAGGTGAAATGGCAATTGACATGCTTTTCTCATATTAGTGAGAAATGTTGTCCATTTGTTAGCTGCTATGAGTGAGTGATGGATAATTCAAGTTTGTGTTTCCCATTTAAATGAACCTCTTTTCAATGGGTCTGCTACTGAAGCTTGACATTCATCTAAGTAGGCTTTAGTCATGATTCAATTCAGGTCCACTTACTTTTTCTGTATTAAGAATTTTGAAGATCTGATTAGAACAATGGAGAAGTTTTAAGACTTTGGCGATTCATAATGGGGTAGATAGAATATCTATGTCCCAGTACAAAAAACCTGAATAATGAAACATGAGGAGTATACTCTGTAGTGACATGGCAGTCCTCCTAATCGACTACTTATCATCACCAAATGCCAAGGAGCTAGCAAAAGAAAAGTTCCAATTTATTCTTGTAGGACTCCCTACTAAACCCACCCTCAAACTAGTAGAACTTTTCATCTTACCCAGCTTAGTTTAATTGAACTGCAAACATAACCATTCTGATTTGGTACTTTTGAGTTTCATTAAATAGAATTACCTGCACATTCTTAATTATTTTGATTATTTACTTGAGATTGATTTTTTAAAAGAGGAGTATATCTTGGTGGTTGCAGGAGTGCAGCTTTTGCTCGGCGGAAACAACATAATGGTGTCCAGGAAGAAACCACCCATAGTCAACAAATGAACATGGCTGGGCAAGCTTCACCATCAACAGAAGATGCCATACCAAAGAGAGATGACCAATTGCAGTCAGACAACGGATCTTCAAAGAAAGAGAAGTATGAACTCTCGTCTTTGGTTCGGTCAATTAAGAAAAAGGCTCAGCAAGTACAAGTTCCATCTGGTACTAAGCCATCTGAGAAAAATATGTCCTTGAAGGTTATTAATGATCTTTCCAAAAAGAAAGAAAAGCTCGAACTCTCATCCTTAGTTCGCTCAAAAAAAAGAAAGGCTGAAGAACCATCAGCTCCACATATCCAAGAACCATCCAGTGAAAATATATCAAAGAAAGATGCTAAATTTCATTCAAGTGAGAAGGTATCAAAGAAAGATGTAAAATTGCAGTCGGATGGTTTGGTGACAAAGAAAAGGAAGACGCAAAATAACGGACTTCTTTGATGCTTGTTAGATTATCGTCCAAGGTGGAAAACTGAACTTAGGCTTGTTTATCGTTGAATCTATGTTTCTTGCAGAAAATAAGACAAAAGTACGTGGTCACTGAGGAGCTGGGACAGTTATTGAAGGGAATTTGTTTTTAATCAGTGAAGGATAATTGGGCTGGCAGTGTCACAGCTCAGATTCATCAGTTTTTTGCACTGAAATTGTAGCATGACTCAGGTTGTAGAACCGAAGTTTGTAACATTAGAATTATAGTTCGAACTGCATAATTGTTTTTGAAAATATATTTATGTTTTATGTTTTATGTTTTATGTTTTATGTTTGTTCCAGAAATTTTGTGATATGAACTCAGTTAGGCTTCAACATGGAGCTCTTAATCTCCCTTAAATACTTGTTCGTATATGGAGAGCTTATCTATATTCTATAGTGTAAATTTGAATTCATGTATTCCCGACTGAAATGTATCTCGAAGTCTTAAGACATGGATGCTCTTCAGTCTGTCACCAAACATGTTAATTGATTTATGCAGTCCATATTGAACAAGTATGCCAAAGGTTGTGGTCACTGACTTTGCCCTTGCAGATTGTTCTGAGTTTTCTGTGTTATGGTCCTGGTAATCTGCAGTTCATAAATCCATTCTACTGATCAATAAGGATAGTCATTTAACCGAACCTGTAATCCACGTACCCTGACCAGATTCAAGTTTGTGTTTGGTTAATAGCCATTGCATCATCATAGCTTTAGGTGTCGACAAACGAGAGAGATTCAAATCATCCGTCTGCACAGGGGATTATTTCAGAGTTTGTTCATGAAAAGCCCACTGACAACCTGCTCGTGGGTATGGCATAAATATGAACTTGGGTTTGTTGATTTGAACTCTAGCTGCGTACTAAAACTTAACTATGTCTAATGGTTCTTCCTGCTTGGAACTACTTCATAAAACTATTCAGTATACACAAGGTATCAGTTGGGATCGACCTTCTTGGATGCAAAAGCTCCAAACAAGAAAGGTGAAAGGGTTACTAAGAAGGGATCAACCTTTAACTGTTTAAGTTCATATTTTATTTTATTTCTTAAAAAAAAAAAAAAAAATCTCTCTCAACCTATTGCCCGTGAGCACAGACTACAGAACTAGTTTTCAAGATGAAATTATTGGTGACTCTTTATCTTTTACTCTCAGAATCACTTCATCCTGACTCCACTGAATATTTCCTGTCTATTAATCAGCGGACACATGGTGGTGATGGTGCATGGCCTCATTGAGGACACTAGTTGTGGCAATGACAACAAATGTTTGTGAAGCGGATGAAATATGATATCAAGGAAATGCATGTATGGTGCTAACGATATGCAAAAGATATTAAGTTGTGAGTTTTGGTGTATATTACTGTGCAGTTTCTTCACAAAATAAAATAAAATGTACATATCCAAATTTCGTTGTGAACCCTTCATAGACATCCTATAACAAATATCCTGGAAACAGCTAAGAAAAGAAACATGGATAACTTAGCTGAAAAACTCAGTTTATTATTCAATCAAGATCTGAATAAATCAGTCAATTACAGATTCTATAAATACTAGGAAGTCTCCTAAATAAACTCAACTAACTATGACATAATATCTACCAATACTAACGTACTTAGAATTTACGCAACAAACTAAAGAACCACTAACTCCTAAGTAAAAGGAAGACCAAAGTTGAACTCCTAAACTTATGGAACAAGCTACTGACTCATTCAAAGAGTAAGACCAAATCAGTGAGTTTCACTAATTTGCTACACTCCCCCTTAGTGCAAACTTACTGTCAACAACACCAAGTGTGCTTCGAAACACTACAAACTTGGCCTTGGAAAGAGCCTTGGTGAATATATCAGCAACTTGGTCTCCTGTTCGTATTTTCCGCAGCTGAATTTCCTGATTTAGAACCTTCTCTCGGACAAAATGATAATGTGTTTCAATGTGTTTTGTGCGGGCATGAAACACTGGATTTCCAGCAAGTTTAATCGCACTTTCATTATCACAATGAATGGGAATGGGATAGCTGATGACAGAAGACATTTCTTGAATAAGCCTCTTAAGCCAAATACATTCTTGAGTGGCCATAGTAGCTGCTACATACTCAGCTTCGCAACTAGAAAGAGCCACGGTTGTTTGCTTTTTACTGCACCATGAAACAACTGTTGAGCCTGTATTGAAACAATAACCTGTTGTGGATCGCCTGTCATTCACATCACCAGCCCAATCTGCATCTACAAAACCACTCAAAACGAATGGTATATGTTGCTTGTACATCAACCCGAAGTTTATAGTGCCTTTTACATAGCGAAGAATCCTCTTTGCTGCAATGAAATGTCCCTCGCATGGTTTATCCATAAACTGAGAAATGACCCCTACAGAGTATGCAATATCAGGTCTTGTGATAGTTAAATAGAATAAACTACCAACAAGCTGTCGAAAAAGTGTCACATCTTCCAGTAATTTTTCTTCTTCTTTAGTTAATTTCAAGCTAGGTTCCATAGGAGTTGTCATTGCTTTTGAATCCTCCAGATGAAAACGCTTCAATAGCTTTGCTGCATATCCTCCTTGAGAGACAAAATAGCCATCAGATTGATGAACTTCTAGGCCAAGAAAACAACTAGCTTCACCCAAGCTTTTCATTTCGAAACGGATGGACAAGGCATCTCTAAGACGAGTTATTTCTTCATTGTTGTCTCCGGTAATGATCACATCATCAACATAAAGAAGAATCATGGTGCACATTGTAGGTGTTTTCTTGATAAATAAACTTGGATCTGCATTAGAAGACTTAAAACCACAAAAGTCAAGATACTGAGCGATCTTACCAAACCAAGCACGTGGAGCTTGCTTGAGGCCATACAAAGCCTTCTTGAACCGACACACATGATCAGGGAACTCCTTAGAAGTAAATCCATGTGGTTGTTCCATAAAGATATTACGATCTAGTTCTCCATAGAGGAAAGCATTCTTCACGTCGAGTTGCCACAATTTCCAGCCTTTGGAAGCAGCCAATGAAATAATAGTTTGAATCGTTACCATTTTAGCAACAGGGCTGAAAGTTTCCTCGTAGTCTAGACCGTATTGTTGGGAGAAACCACGAGCAACAAGACGTGCTTTATACCTGTCAATAGTGCCATCAGCCTTTTTCTTCAACTTATAAACCCATTTGCAAGTTACCAAATCAATATTCTTCGGCTTTGGAACAAGCTCCCACGTGTTGTTCTTATGTAAAGCTGAAATTTCATCCCGCATTGCCTCTTCCCATTCAGAAACACCTTTAGCTTCATTGTAGGACATTGGCTCATTTTCACATGAATCTCCCATCATAAAACATGACAAAACAGAGCAATAATTTAGCTGAACTTCATAATCAGCTAAATGATCAGGTTGTTTTTTCTGTCTTGAAGACCTTCGAATCACGGCCTCATTAGTACCATCATCTGGTGAAGAGGTATTGCCCCCCCTTTGATTTGGTGTAGCATCACCAAAGAAAGGTGCAAGATCAGTTGTGTTGTTGTCCAGATCAGTTGTGTTGTTGTCCACATTTACATCAATTGGATGTAGTGATTCTTCATCAAACACCACATCACGGGAAACAATAACCTTCTTTGTGTCTGGATCCATACATCTCCATCCTTTCCTGTGAGTATCATAACCAACAAAAAGACAACACCTTGCCTTTGGATCAAGTTTAGTTCGATTACTTTTAGATATATGAACATAACAAACTGAACCAAAAACTCGAAAATAGCTCACATTTGGTTTGCGGTGATATAATGCTTCAAAAGGAGATGGCTCTGTCCCTGGCGCAAGCGATTGATGACATGACACGCAGATTGAATAGCTGCTGCCCACAATTCTCTTGGGAGATTCTTTGCATGTAGCCATGACAAACACATGGCTGTTAGATGTGCCAACTTGCGCTCAGCAACTCCATTTTGTTGTGGAGTTTCTGGACAGGTCATTTGACGCAAAATGCCATGCTCCCTGCAGTATTTGATGAACTGATCAGACGTGTATTCCCCACCATTATCAGTTCGTAGACATTTTATTGGCAGCTTAAATTCTTTCTCCATCTGCTCCTTGAATTGAATAAATTCGTGAAGAGCTTCACTTTTGCGTTCCAAGAAATATACCCAAGTGAACCGAGAAAAGTCGTCAACAAGGACCATCACATAACGAAAACCAGCATAACTGAGTGTTCTTGTTGGCCCCATGATGTCTGAATGAATCAGCTCTAGAGCATTAGATGCTTTATTCTTTGAATTGGTGAAAGGAAGACGATGTGATTTTCCATATTGGCAACCAGCACAAACCATATCATGATGAAAATCCTTAAAGAAGGGGACACCGTCAAGAATTTTCTTTGTAGAAATTTTCTACAGTAACTGATAACCAACATGGCCTAACCGAGCATGCCAAAGTGTTGCACTGGCAACCTGACCTGTCTTTTCAACATATGCATCACTCGCAGCCAAAATGTATAATGATTCTTTCCTTTTCCCAATAAATAAAACATCAGCAGCAACATGTTTTACATTTGAAAGAATCTGAACATTATCTGGACCAAAGAGAACATACCTCCCAGAATCCGCCAACTGAGAGACCGAAGCGAGATTTTTCTTCAAGCCTGGAACATGATACACATTTTTAAGGGTAACAGTTTCATCATTTGAAGTATTAGTTTTGACATTAAAATGTCCTTCTTTCACTACAGGGTGTAGTGAATTATCCGCTGTCACAATGACTTTTTTCTCATAATGCGGATGAACATGAGAGAGTAGTGAAGCATTTCCAGTTGCATGATGAGAGCAACCTGAATCAAGGATCCAATCCTTGTCATAGTCTATGTAAACATTACCATTCATACCTGTGTTGCTTTGGTGCACAACAGAAGTCATGGTTGCTGGTTGCTTAATAACTTCAATGGATAAACATTGCTCCCATTTGGGTTGATCATATTCACTTGCTTCATGTGCAACATTTGCTCCTCCTTCTTTGAGATTAACACGACAATTTTGTTTAATATGGCCTGATTTCCCACACCGATTACATACCACCTTCACGCGGCAATCACGCTTCAAGTGCCCCAACTTTCCACACCTATAACAACCTTTTGAGTTGCCTTTAGACTGTCCCTCAATTTTGGACAGCTTGCTCTCACCTAGTTGCCTGGAGGAGAAATTGATCTTCGCGCTGTCTTTTGTGTAAAGAACATCCTCTGTTTGAGATAGGGAGAGCTTGTTGTTGTTGGCCATTTGTTTCACCAACTCTTCCTGGTTAGATAATAGATTCTCCAACTCAATAATAGAAGGTTGAGTTGCCCACCCTTGTATCGAAGAGATAAAGGGCATAAATTCTTTTTGCAATCCGCGAATGAGATAACGACGTAAGCGGGCATCACTTACAGGCTCTTCCGTATCCAATTCTGAAATTTCAGAGCACAAAGTTTTAATTTTCAAAAAATATGCTGTAATTGAAAAATCACCTTGAGTCATCCTGGCAAGTTCGTTCTCCAAATACTGCAATCTCATGGTGTTCTTTTGAGTGAACAACCTTTCAAGTGTCTCCCATACTTGCTTTGGCGACTTTTCATCACGAACATGCTCGATGTACTCTCTACTGATGGATGTTCGCAAAGCAAATAAAGCTTTGCCACACTTTATCTTCCACTTCCTCCGCAACTCAATATTTTGTGGCGTATCTTCTGGAATTACATCTTCATCACCAGAGATTAGATCCCACAGATCCTGTCCTTGTAAATAAGCTTCCATGCAAAGCTTCCAATAATTATAGTTGTTACCAACAAGCTTTTCTACAGAGACATGAGAGGCAATGCTTCCAATATTCATCTTGATTGAGTAATAAAATCAAACACTTGATAGACAACCAAGCTCTGATACCATATAACAAATATCCTGGAAACAGCTAAGAAAAGAAACAGGGATAACCTAGCTGAAAAACTCAGTTTATTATTCAATCAAGATCTGAATAAATCAGTCAATTACAGATTCTATAAATACTAGGAAGTCTCCTAAATAAACTCAACTAACTATGACATAATATCTACCAATACTAACGTACTTAGAATTTACGCAACAAACTAAAGAACCACTAACTCCTAAGTAAAAGGAAGACCAAAGTTGAACTCCTAAACTTATGGAACAAGCTACTGACTCATTCAAAGAGTAAGACCAAATCAGTGAGTTTCACTAATTTGCTACACATCCAAGTTACTAAATTCGATTGTTCTTATAGTTGAAGTTCGTATTGAATTCAACAATTCTTGTGGGAGTGACGATCAATCTAATTACTTCTACTTCCGTCATTTTTTTTTCTTTTTCTTTTTACATATTACTTTTCAGTTTTCACAGATAAACTTACCTTCAAAGTCAAAGCTATTGAACGCTTGGGTAACAGCTTGTTTTTCAACACTTTCTATCACTTAAATCTATAAAATTCAGTGGCTTACTAGTAAATTGGTGTTTGATAATGCGACAGAGGTTTGAATTCAATCTTTGTTTAGTGGCAAATTAGTTTAAGAAAAAAATAATTTTCTTAATTAACTCCACACACTGAAAGATGTAAGTGTTTCACTTCTTTAACTTATATTTGTAATTTTTTTTGCGTCATTACTATGTTAAGGACTTTAATAGAGCTTTATCTTACAACGAATTTACAAATCTTCTAAATTTTGATATTAACATTTTTCAGGTGTCTTTTCAATATCAACATTCATAATCAATTTTCAATGTAATAATTCAATTTCAGTATTATAAACAATCAAAATGCCTTGCCCTAATTTTTTTTTCCTTTTCTGAAATATTCATCAAGGTTGAAATTCATGTTTTTCATTGTTTTGATAGACAATGATGATTTAATCCACAAACTCATCCCAAACATTATTTTTGGCACATAAAAAACCAAAATTGTTCATTTAGGTATTTTTCAAAAAAAAATCAGACATGTGACCCAAAATCTCTTTCAATTCCTTCATCTTCCCTAGTTGAGTTTTACAGACTGCCGCCATTGCCATGTACACTAGGCACCCACCACCACCGACCAATTCTACCACCAACTTAGATACCTATATGAATCTAGGTCTCCTAACAGGCAGCAACTACCTGCAAGCTTCTACTCCAAAATATTTAGAGGGTGTTTGCTGAAAATGTTATTTGTGAATTAGAGCAAAAAAAATATCGATTAAGCTTGTAAAACCAATATAGGTTGATTTGAACTATATTGTAAAAAATGTAAGACTGACTTGTAAAGTTGTGCATATTGGATTGTGAATGATAATGAAATTAGATCATTCAAATGTTACCATGCAAATTCAACCAAATGCGACAATGCAAGAAGATGAAATCAGTTTATGCGCCAATCAAAGTCAAAGGTAAAGTCAACCATGGTCGAAGTTAATTCAAGAGACCGAAGTCAAATAAGACCAGTCAAGCAATGTCAAATCTTCAAGAAGACAAGTACAAAATGGTGAAAGTACACGAAGGTGGACCTAGACAAGTGGCATATGAAGACAAGGCAAAAATAGCGTATGGATGACCAAAATTCAAATGAAGTGTCAAATGTTATTTGGAGGCAAAATATGTTGGAGCCAAAATTCAAAGTTTATATTTGAGTTATCCTCTCACATGAGAATGGATAGTCCCTCATGAGACATGCTCATGTGCTTAAAGGAGATATCCATCTCAAGTACAAAAAACATGTGATAAAGAAAAGGTTTTTGTTTAAAGTTGTCTGGAAAGAGAAAAATTGACTTCACCCTTGATATGTCGCTATCGGCAGGAGACCGTTCTGATAAAGTAAAGAGACGTTCTGAAGAGCGGAATCTAAGGTCAGCGAAGCCTACTTCACCCCCTTCAAGATCAGTCTATAAATTGTGGCATGCTCATTTGCCTTCATAACTTTGGGAGTTCAAGAAAAACTTGGTAGAGCATTTCAAGAGCAGCAGATCCAGCAAAAACAACATCAAGTTTCACCCAGTTTTTTAAGAGAAAACTTTTCCATCTCTGCATATTATCTTTGAGTGAGCGTCAAAAGAAAAGAGAGAGGTCTAGAGCTTGAATTGTGAGCTTAGCATATAACAAACAACTTCTTTGTTTGAGATCTAAAGGCCCTAGAGAGAAAACATTTTTTGTCACCTCAAACCATACTTGTAAGAGTGAACCTCACTTCTACTCTATAAATGATTGAGAAATTTGAGCTTAAACCTTTCACCCATCCATCTATTTTTTGTCTATTTGAGAGAAACTAATAGAAAAACCTCTTTGAGTATTGGCTTGCCTAAACTCAACTTACCTTGTGTGGATTTTTTAATCCGTGGAGTGGATTCATATAAGTAAGTATTACTCGATGATCCCAATCAGGTGGCAAGACTTGGTTACGTTGCATTCCATGATGGTGTAATCCTTGGAAAATAGGTAAGTCTCGTGGAGCACGATCGTAAGACTAGGTGATCTCTCTGGAATCCCAAGCACAAGTCCGTAAGACTTGATAGTGTTGCACCCACTAGTGATTGCGAAGGTGTTCATAAGATTCGTGAAGCAAAACACTTAGTTCATACTGGTAAATCCCATTGGAGTGCGATAACTTGATCTTGCGAAGTTGTGGAACATTATTTGATAGTATAGTTATCTGTTAAATCAAGTAGTAGGGAAAAAAACTTGCAAGCCCTGTCCATCGAGGAAGTAACTAGTCGAGGCTAATCAAAGCCCGACTTAGGTGAACCTCGTTATATCTGTGTGGTATTGTCTCTTTCCTTATCTTTACTTACTTATGCATGCATTCTTATCGTAGTGTCTTTGATATCTCACCTTGCATGTTTTAAGTGTAAGTTTTACAAATATAGTTTAGGATCTACTTTGTAAAATTATTTCCTTAGATTAGGTTTTAGATCCCAATAGTTGTGAGACCACCAAGACCTAAAGTTGAATGATTTTATACCAAGGATTGTGATTTCAGTGTTGGAAGTAATTGCGGTCCTTTGGTTTTAAGAAAATTTAGAGGTATATTAAATTTCGTAGGTATATGAAATATGTAGAGAAGTAAGATATAAGTAAGCAATCTTTGTTATCCTCAACCACTTAGCTACCATTGACAAACAAACAACACCTACTTCTTATATAGCCAAATTGGCTGGGGGGGGGGGGGGGGGGGGGGGGGGGAATTACACAAAAACTATCACTACAAGTGCCAAATTCAATAATCAATTTCGCTTAGCTATAACCAAATGGACAGAATCGGGGTTCATGATTATGTATTTTTTTGAACACCAAATCTTAAATCCCCAAATTATTTCACCACAAAGAACCATAATTCCATCAACCAAATGAGCCAACTTCAAGGTGAATCCGTTGCTTCACGGGAAGAAAGGAATTTCTTAAGGAATATTGAGGTGAAGAAGATGGGGAAGGACAACTTGTTCGATCAAGTTGAAGAAAAGGGTGACAACCGCTTGTAGATGAGATTTATTTTGTTCAAGTTGAAGAAAATGGTGAGGAAACAAATCTGAGGTCGAGGTTGAAGACTAATTGTACAAGAGAGTATCCGTGCAAAGTTTTCTCTTTAGAATTTTTTTTGTCAAAAAACTATAAATTGCTTCATAACTTTAGAGTTTTGAACAAAAAAAAAATCAAAATTTACGAAATAAGACAAAAAAAATGGAAATAACTCCTCGAAATACTGTAAATTGAAACCCCAAAAAAGAAATTTCTCACTAAATTTTGCAAGATTTTGTGAAAACACATTCGTTGTTTTATACTCTTCACCTATTTTGAATGTTTTTATTGGTGCTAAGGTCTAAGAGATTATTTTGAGCACGAAGTATTTGCACACTGTTCATATAACACCTTTGTCTTTGCATTCTTCCGCAAATGTTTTTCAAAGATTGTTTTTAAAAAAAAAGACTATTCACCCCCTTCTAGTCTTGTTCATCATATCTTAGGACATTTTGATTTGGTATTAAAATATACACTCACTTTCATTTTTTCTTGTTCAGAATAAACTTAGAAGTCTTAATTAGAAGTGAAACACTCTAATTAGAAATTAAACTTTTGATTGGAGTAAGCAACGTCGGGGTGTTGATCACTTAACACAAAATGTTAACTGAAAATTCATTTCAATAATAATAAATTTGTTATGATTGTTGATACTTGTCTCCTTCACTAACCCTTCCCTTTATTACGCGAGCAGTGCCGGCACCGCCACAACCACCCTCCCTTATCCTCCTCATCCTCTTCATTTTCCTCTATGTTGGTAGTGAAACAACAAGATCATATGTTGCTTCAGAAAAGAAGTGAAGGTCGAATATAATCGAGATTGATTGGAGAAAGTGTTTTGAGATGGCAAACAAGAAGATGAGTTCATTGGTGGTAGTGGGAGGTGACGTAGTCAAATCTTGCTCTCCTTTACCTTGACCTTGACCTGCACAAGGAACACACGTGAGCTAAGGACCACTGTTGTGGCGGTCGATGGCACTTCGATGCTAAAGTTAGACAAGGCTTGAGAAAGGCTTAAAGTTGTAAATTGGGTTCTGTAGCGTACCTTTGTTCATCAATCCTGTGTCTTATTTATAATGCAAAAGTCCTTGTTCGGCTAGGCCTTTGATGGCACAGTTCAGGGAAAGATATCTTGTTGGAGATCATTTCCTTGTTGGGAGTCATTAATGTAGGAAAGTTTCCCTGCATGACTTGTGCTCCTAGATCTGCAAGAGAAACTTTCCTTTTTAGAGTGTTGTCCATGCAAGAGAGTTTTCATGCACGACTTATACTCTGGTATTTGTTTCCTAGTCAAAACTAATGTATTGCTGGCATGCTCGTCTTAGGTCGATCCCCCCAGGTACTTGCCTTATTAGGTCTTACGAGTATTGGGCTTGACCGTGCGACGTACGAGCTTAGTAGGGCGCTGCAATTTGGATCCAACCTCCTAGGCCCTACCAAGATGGGCTTAGTGTTGTCTGGGCTCTGTCAGATTGGGTGGGCAATTAGGCCCATTTTGTTCTGCTAACGAGATTATCATGACACGTATACAACGCGGATTAAGGGACGGTTTGGTGTATCATCAACTACGCCCCCCGAGTTGGTGGACTAGCTCGTCGGTCTACTAGGTCATGTCATGAAGGGCTTGAGCAGTCATGATGTTTGAGTCTGAATCGTTTCCTCAAGCGACACACATCATTAATTGGGTGTGCATCTGTTAAAAAAATAAGGCGGGAATTCTGTTTTCTATATAGATCCCCTTCTCTGTGGAGTTTAGCTTCTTTACTCTTTTGATTTCAAAGACTTTGCTTTGTCATTTTTCTTTCCGTGCTTTTGCTAACTTTCATAATCGAAAGTTTGTATGTTCTTCCATGGAGGGCCAGAATCAGTTTTTTGATGAACTATTCGCTAAAGGCTGTAAGTTCTTCAAGGAGAGGTCAATATCAGAGTCGGGTCTGGAGGGCCTTCGTGAGAGGTATGAGATCCCTGATGCTCTTCACATTGGGCGCTGGCCAGACACCATTGTCTTCTCCAGAAGGATGTATCTGTTTGCACCGAGGTATGCTTCAATTGGGCGTTCGTTTTCCTGTCATCAAGGAGATTTGGAGTTTCTTGGCGTACCTCGACATTTCGCCTGCTTAGCTGGTGTCGAACGGGTATAGGACGGTGATCGCCATTCTGATTAGGGTAAAGGACGTTGGTGTCCGTGTCTTTGAGGGTGATCTAGCTGCTCACCTCTCTTCAGATAAACGAGCATGTTGTATGTGTGTTGACATCGCCGGCTTGTTTTGGCAATCTGCCTGACGATTTCAAGTTCTGGCAGAAATATTGTTGCATGGCTTTTGCAGACTCGAAGTACTTTGAGCTTGCTGGTTGTCTGGTCGAGCGAGAGTTTAGGCAACTTAGTAAGTTTGCTATCGTCTTCAATATTGCCAGTATTGATTATATATTAAGTCGTTATCCGTGCTTTCTGTAGGGAAGTTTCTAACTACCCTTTTTTTTTCTGAGGACGAAACAACCATGAATAAATTTCATGACATGCCTCGGATGCGAGATGAGGATGTCATCCGGCCTTCTAACATTAAATGCAACGGACGGTGGGCTTACTGGCATGCGGCTCCTACTCATTTTAGAGTTCGAAACCGAAGTCTGAAGGCGAACCTTCTTCTTCGAAGAAGAAGTTTTCGAAGGTTAAAGATTTTGAGCCCGTCAAATAGGGCGGAATTGAATGAGGCATTTTCTTTTTATGTGCGTTAAAAAAAAACCTCGTGCTGCAACTAAGCCTGCTCGTGAGCGTTCGACTCCTTCAAAAGGGGGGGCAAAGATCTTGATTCGTTCGCTGGGGCGGAAGCTGTTGTGTCCGAGGGGCATGATGCTCAAGCATAGGCCCTTATTTCTCTTTCCGACTTGGAGAATGAGTATCTGCAAATGGTGGGGCTCAAAGATGCAACGAAGCTGAGTACTGAACAGGCGAAGGTCATGAACAAACTGTTGTTGTAGTCTGGTATGGCAGTTTCGTTCGATGCGGGTCAAACTCGTCCTTTTTCGTTGAAGGATTTCGAGTATAATTTGTCCTTGGATCACAAGTCTTTCGGCTTGCTGAAGAGTCGGCTTACCGTCGTCATTATGGCAAAAGGTCTCTCCACATCGCCTGTATTATCATTCGTCTTGCTCTCGGCCTCACATTGAGGCGGCGAAGGGTCCGAGAAATAACTCGCTTCGTTCTTTTCCACCAACTGCATCTGAATCGGTTCATGAGAGATAGCAGATCACTGTGAGTAAGGGGAAAGAGGTGGATGAGGGCCTTGATGTGGTGAAGACACGAAGGACGGTGCTGGAGTGATTCCGATCCTAGAGGAGGACCTCCATTCGAATGTGCAGATTAGCCTATTCGCTCGGATGTGGTAAAGATAAAAAACCAAGCCTGGCACCAGGAGGTTGATATTTCTTATGCCTCCATGAATCATATTAGTAGATGGAATGATTGGCTAGTGAACTGCGTTCCGAAGTTAGAAGGCGATGCGCTGGGAGATCGTATGGACAAGGGGCAGAAATATCTCGTGCTAGAGATGTCATATCTGAACCAAGTTGTCGTCGTTGGGACGAAAGTTGAGTCTGCTCATGAGAGAGTATATAACATGGAGCGAGTCTTTGCAAATTTGTAGAAGTCATATTCCGATGCTCTCCACGAAATTGAATCATTAAAGAAGTAGCTTGAAGAAATGAGGCCTGCCCAATCGATTGTTGATCCGAAGGTCTGGCAGGCAAGATCGAAAGCTCAGAGGATTCGCTTGGAAACGCTTGAGTCTGATTTGGCAGAGGTAGTGTCCGCGAGGGACAAGTTCGAGGAAGAACTGAACCTTGTCCGTCGTGACTTACAATTTGCTTAGGAGACTACAGCCAAGGCGCATGCTCTGAATGAGGAAAAGGCCAATAAGGAATTCGAGTGGAGTATCCAATGTCAGCAGTTAGAGGTTGATGTTGACTTCAATGCCAAGAGTATGAGGACAACAAAATAGTAGCTCCTTCCGGCGCAAAATGAACATAGTGTTGTCAAGGACAACCTGAGTGCCGAGCAGTCCAAAGCTGATGTGCTATCGGGCAAACTGGAGCAACCAGAACGAGAGCTTGCTGAGTCAAGAGTATGCGAGGAGAAGCTCCCGCAAGACCCAAGGCACGTCTGAGTTCAGCAGAGTTGTGCAAGGAAGACTAGAGTTGTTGCAGCCGATAAAGGAGGAGCATGTTGATTGGGACCTCTCTTACTACAAAGAAGTGTCCTTTACGGAGTTCGAAGAAGCCTCTGATCAATCAGAAAAAGAGGCTGATCAAGATCGGGGTGTCCGAGCGACAACGCTTGAGGACACATCCCCTTCCTTTTCTCCTGCCAATTTTGGCTCCACTGTATCTGAACCTCCTCCTGATGAGGAATGAATTTTGTATTTTTTGGATTATTAATGAAAGATGATATGTTGAGTAGCACTTTGTATAATCTTTGACTTTTCCAGTTGGCTTTTTCTGTTTTGCATTATCTTGGTGTTAGCCTTTAGACAAGAGATTTTGCTGAGTCAGGAAATTGCAAGGTTGATCTGCTAATGAGAGTTCTGACAAGCAGTTTTCGTTGCTAGTATAAGCGAACTGGTCAAACTATGGTCAAGCGTGTGCATCACTGTAAGTGGTCGGACAGTGATCCTTGCGAGTCATCCGAGTTAATCTTCTTGAGCTGTGACTGGACTCTTAAATCGTTTTTATCCGCTTCTAGCGGACTAGGCTTTAAGTCGAACAAAAATTTATCGTCATCAGTTATAACTGACTAAACTTAGGTCAGGTCATCGCGATCAAGCATTGACTAGACTTCCACTTTCTAAGCTATCTTTATCCTCGCTCAGCAGACTACGGTCTTAGAGAAGACCAGAAGCTATCGTCATTACTCGGGACTGACTCAGCTTTGGTAGGGTTCGATGATCATTGTCTGTGGCTGGACAATGATCCCTGGCAAGTCATCACGATCAGGCATCGAGAACGCTGACTAGACTCCCACTTTCTAAGCCATCTTCATTGGTGCTCAGTGGACTATGGTCTTAGAGAAGACCAGAAGCTATCATCATCAGTAAGGACTGACTAAGTTTTGGTAGGGTCCGACGATCATTGTCTGTGGTTGGACAATGATCCCTGGCAAGTCATCATGATCTGGCGTTGAGAACGCTGACTAGACTCCCACTTTTAAGCCATCTTCAACGGCACTCGACGGACTATGGTCTTAGAGCGGACCAGAGGCTATCGTCATCAGTCGAAACTGACTAAGCTTTGGCAGGGTTTGGCAATCATTGTTTGTGGTTGGACAATGATCCCTGACAAGTCATCGTGGTCAGGCGTTGATAACCCTGACTAGACTCCCACTTTCTAAGCCATATTCTCCCACGCTCGGCGGACTACGGTCTTAAAGTGGACCAGAAGCTATCATCATCAGTCGAAACTGACTAAGCTTTGGAAGGGTTCGACAATCATTTCTGTAATTGGGAAATGATCCCTGGCAAGCCATCGTGGTCGAGCATCGAGAGCGCTGACTAGACTCCCACTTTCTAAGCCATCATTATCCACGCTTAGCGAACTAGGCGTTAGAACAGACTAGAATTTATCGTCATCAGTCGTCACTGACTAAACTTTGATCAGGTTCGGCAACCATTATCTAAAGTTGGACAATGATCCCTGGCATGCAGTATCAATAAGGCGTTGGAGAGCTGACTAGGCTCCCACTTTCTAAGTCATCTTCAGTCTTAGAGCGGGCCAAAAGCTATCATCATCATTCGAAACTGACTAAGCTTTGGTAGGGTTTGGCGATCATTGTCTGTGGTTGGGCAATGATCCCTGGAAAATATTCTTGACCAGGCGTTGAGAACGCTGATTAGACTCCCACTTTCTAATAGGGGTGGGCACGGGACGGGTTGGACCCATCCCTATCCCATCATGTTCATTTGGGATCGGGACGGGATAAACCTTATCCCGACCTCGTCCCATCCCAAACGGGATCGGGACAGGATCAGCATGCTCGATTTGTTGAAAAATTATTTTGACAATTTATAACATAATAAACACAATTTGTAACATATTACAACATGTAACATAATGACATATTTCAACAAAACATAATAAACACAATCTCTAGCATAATAAACATAGTAATGTGTAACATATTACTATGTTGTAACATAAAAAAACATAGACTTCACTCACAATCTGTAACATAAACATAGACTTCATTCACAATATGTAACATGAACTTTATTCTGACTTCATTCACACTTCATTGATTCATTATGACTTCATTCACAAACATAACAAACATAACACACAACCTTTAACATAATAAACTTTATTCTGTAACACAATAATACATAACCTGTAACATTATGCCTAAACTTTATATGGCCATCCAAACAATTGCAATTATAAAATAAATATATAAAATAAATATTAAAATTAATAATAATAAATATTACAAAATCAGTACGGGACGTGATTGAAAATCTTCATCCCATCCCATCCCATTCTAGATCGGGACGGGACGGGATCGGGATGAGATTAATCAATCCCAATAAGACCCGAAAAAATTGGGATGGGACGGGACGAGATTGGGATCGCGGGATGGAATGCCCACCCCTACTTTCTAAGCCATCTTCACCCACGCTAGGCAGACTATAGTCTTAGAGCGGATCAGAACCTATCGTCATCAGCCGAAACTGGCTAAGCTTTGGTCGAGTTAGGCCTCCGAATGGCCTTGGGCATGTAACTCTAACTTGGGGTCCTGAGTTAATTCGCCTAATAGTCTAATGACTGGACTAAATTTCATCCAGATTTAATAAACAACAAGAATTTTAATAAAACAGATACCTTGGATTTATTGATAATATTACTGCAGGCGTGCTCTGCATTCCATGGGCGCTCAAGGCCTTCGCCATTTGTGTTTTTGCATGTACTGGGTCGTTCTCCGTATTCTGGCCCGGATCTGGCGTGGCATTCCCTTGGGTCCACTGGTTGGTTGGGGCCAGTCAGAGATATGGTCATGCCACGTGTACGACGTAGCTTGCGAGAAGGTTTAATATCGGTTACTCCCCCAATTAATGGGGCTGCATGCAATTCCATTAATTCGATGAATGTGGACTCGTGCAGTTGCAATTAAAATCGTCACCTCTTTGTTTCTCCTACGACATTTAATGCTGACGTAACTATTAGTTGACTTTGTTTCGTGAACCGTCACGTTTGAGAGGAATCCTCATCTGCCTTCTTCAGTTTTCACTTCAGAATCCTCTTCACAAGGCAAATTGGTGGAGCAAGGTGTCTGCAGTCTACTTCGCGACCACTTTCAAATCATCCTTGCGAGGCATATTGGCGGAGCAAAGAATCGAGCGCGTACCTGCAGCCTGTAGCCTATTTTGGGTATTGCTTTCACTTTCAAATCCTTTTCTGGAGGAAGATTGATGGAGCGAAGTCTTGACGTGCGTTTTAGCGAATCCGCACTCACGCCGGACTTAGATGCTTGTAGTGTACGAACTTGTACTAGTCAGTCGGGCAAGCTTTGTAACAACTTTCTTAGTAATCAATAAAATATGTTTTCTATAATTCGTGTTTTATTCATTGAATGAATCTGTATCATATAGGCTTGTGCGAACAAATCTTCTAAACTGAAAAACAAAAGAAATCAAAACAATAAGATAGTTTGACTCTAAGCGGGGACTAAGCTAATTTGGCACTGAAGAAGATGCGCATGGTCCTGGCTCAGACTGTGTAGCTCCCTTAGTGAATGGTCACATTTCACCCATGCTACTGAAGTCACTGAAAAGTAAACTTTGTGCGGGTGGGTCGTTCCTGCTGGTTACCAGCTTTTGGAGTAGGTGCATGTTTGTTGAAGTGTTGTTACTTAGCTTTGCTTTGGATTGGATGGTATCTCCAGTGTAGAATTCTGGCTCGTCGCATAGTTGAGCCTCGGTTGTCGGAGTTGTCTTTGTCCGTGCAGGTTGATTCCTGCCCCTTATCTGTGCCTGGTAGTGGTGGGCACGGTCCGGATCGGTTCCAAATTTGGAGGAACCTAACTCGAACCGATTAAAATTAACGGATCCGGTCCGGATCCCCTCATTTTGAACATTGGAACTGAACCTAACTCGAACCGTTTGGAACGGTCCAAACGATTCTAAATCTACAACAAATCCTTCTATTCGCAATTCACACATAGTACAATTCAACATCCAATTCAAACCAATCTCTCAAACAATATAGAAAGTGTCTACAGCTCAGCTGTCCTGAAACTTTCTTCAAACAGATTTTGACATTCAAACAAAAGTAATAAAAGCAGAGAGAATATCATTTGACATTCAAACAAAAGTAATAAAAGTAGAGAGAAGATGCAGATTAGGAGAGAAGAGGGTACCATTGCTATTACAGGTTTTGGAAGACGACGAATCTGCACCTGTAGCAAAGAGAGGAAAGATGCAAAATTGAAAGCAGAGGAGATAAGCTGATATTCCCATGCAAGTGGATGGAACATACGGCCTGAGAAAATGACGCCTATATTAGAAGAAAGGAAAGGTGATATACATACCTGTAAATCTAGGACATTAAGGCAACCAAAATTGTCAAAATCAGCATAACCATATTTGCTTCTCAATGATTGATCACCGCCACTACAAAATGCCTTGGTACCCTATGAAACAAGCAAAATTGGATGAATTGAAAAAAAAAAAAAAAAGCAAAGTAGAATTTGAAAGAAATAAATGCGAATGCAAAAGTGAGGGAGTGACGTGGCCAGTAAAGATGATTACTCCAATGGAAGGATCGTCCCTGGCATCATTAAATGCTCGCATTAGCTCTTTAATTGTAAGTGGTCTAAAAGCATTCCTCTTCTCAGGACGATTGATCGTAATCTGTTGACATACACACACGGACATTGAGATTGCAGATTGGCTTAAATTGAAAACAAAACCATTGAATTGAATCTATCTATCTATCTAGTTTCAATACCTTGCCTATGGCTTCTCCGTGGGCTTTCTGGTAAATGATATCGATATAATCTTTCCCTGATTCATCCAAAGCAGCTGTCCAAACAACTTATTTAGTCGAAACTTCACCGTGGACTCGGTGATAGCTATCGTCCATGGAAGTGCGAGAGAGTTGAAATGAAGATGGCGAGTGAAGAGGAAGTGGATTGAAATGGTTGAGCACTAATTCCACTCGTCTTTTTGCTGCCATTTCCGCCATAGCAGGATGAGGAAGAGCTTCAACTCACTCCCTTGCACTTGGAATTTGTACAAGAGAGACAAAAAATAGAGGGAGGATGCGAGAGAAGGATGCAGGTGCGTAGGAGGCGAGAGAAGGATGCAGGTGCGAAGGAGAGGCCTGCGGGCTGCGGCTGCTCACTTTCTCTTCTCCTCTGCGGCTGCGAGTGCGGTGCGGCTAAAGAGTTTAGTCTTCCAATCCATATTTAGTTTTTTTAGTAAATGGAATTTGAAACTAGTCCAACCCGGACCGTTTCTTTTTTAAAAATAGGAACCGGGACCGGACCGTTTTATAACGGACCCGGACCGATCCGAACCGTATCTAAAACACAAAATTAAAATACGGACCGTTTAGAGCAAAACGGTCCGGTTCGGTTTGAACCTGCGGATCCTCGACCCGTTTGCCCACCCCTAGTGCCTGGTGTCTAATATGTATGTCCCGCGGGCCTGAGCTATAATTATTAACAATCTAGTTGTTTCAGCACTGCGTAGTGGCGGTCTCTCGCTAAAGATTGGTCTCCTCGAATAGTTCCTTGGGCCTGGTTGGCAGTGTACTTCATGCATTGGTGCAGAGTAGAAACTGATGCCTCCATATGATGGAGCCAAGGCCTTCCTAGGATGATGTTGTTGGCAGACAGGGCATCCTCACTAGGGAAGCATTTCTCTCCACTAAACCCGATCATAGGGTAGCTGACGGGTGTTAAGTCATCCTTCTTGAGTTGCATATTGCGGAATGCGTTGAGAAACAAGACGTTTAGATAGCTTCATTTGTCCACCAAGGCCCTTTTCACTTCCAACTTTGCCATGAGGACTGAGATGACCAGGGCATCATTGTGAGGAGAATGGATGCCTTGGAGGTCCTTGTCTTTGAATGTCAGTAGTGGGATCGAGCTTTGAATATGTGTGCATTGCACTTGTCGGTCCTCGTAGGTGGGTATTGTCTGCATCTCGATAAACGTCCTCTTTCGGAACCTGTTGAACTGCTCACATTCTGAGCCGACTCCATGAAGTACATACATGATGCCAGGAGCTTATTTATCTATTTCCTTGACGACATCTTCCTTTTCCTTTGCCTAGTCTTGCCTTTTGCCCGGGCTCAGGAACTCTTTGAGCTTCCCCTTCCTGATTCAGTACTCTATCTCACTCCTGAGATTTTTGCAGTCATCAGTGTTGTGGCCGCCTCTTTGTGAAAAGAACAGTATTTACTTTTATCGTGTTGGGAGGGATGTCCTCACAGTTTAGTGGGCCACTTCAATTCCCCCAATTCTTAATGGAGTTGAGGATATCGGACAGATTGGAGTTGAGGGGTTGACGGAATTAGACCTGACAGAATTGGAGGCCTTATCTTGCCTTGCGTGGCCAGAGTTGAGCTTGTTGTCATTGCGTTTTCTCTTTATGTTATCGTATTCCTTTTTTTTCCCTTTTTTGTCTCTGGAACAAGCAAGTTTCTTTTTAGACTCCGCTTTCTTCTTGGCGGCCAATATTCATTGAAAGCGATGTATTTCCGGTCACTCTTCAGCAAGTCCGCCATATCGGTTGGAGGCTCCAGTATGAGGAAATCGTAGAACTTGCCTCTCCTCAAACCCGAGGTGAAGGTTGTGACCGAGGTGTTGTTACTACAGTCATCGATGAAAGTTAACTCATCATTGAAGCGTCTGACGTATTCCCTTAATGTCTCGTTTGGCTTCTATTTGAAGGTGAGAAACGATGTTGCCAGCGTCCGAAATGAGTCAATGGACTTCAAAGGGAGGCTGTGAAACCAAGTCAGCGTTGACTTGTTAAGGTTGGTAGGGAATGACCGGCACATTACTGCTTCGGATCCTTTTTTGAGTGTCATTACATGCTAAAAGTGGCATAAGTGATCGGACGGGTCCGTTGTCCTGTTGTAAAACTCTAGCTTTGGCGGGATGAGTTTATTTGGCAGTGGCTCGTTCAGATTCATGGACAAGGAGAGGTTGAGGTTGAACAACACGTTGGGATTGGTGGCCCCAAACCGGAGGGGGTTCTGTGAGACGGATTTGTCGGCCCTAGACGCTAGGTCTTCGTCGGCCGCTCCTCCACCCATAGTCTACTGAAAGCCATCAGGGGCGAAGTGGCTCTTCTGGACGGGTTCTCTGGTGTCTTTTGGGGACAGGCTCTTCACTACTCATTGTCTCATTCGGCGGGTGGAGGGTTTCGTTGAGTGAGTATTTCCCCTGCTCGTGCGATTTGCTGCATCTAGGTTGACAATAGATCCACCCTAGGGTCCGTCGTAGCTGCTGGCAGCGCTCCGCCGGTTCAAGCGTTCGAGAGTTTAGCAATGTGTCCATTATTGCAAGATCTCGTGGTCGCCATCTTTCTAAACTGTAAGGAAGGGTGTTATCACTATTTTTAAAGGAACTTCATCGTTCCCCACAGACGGTGCCAAATTGATGTAGTCGAATCTTGTTCTCCATGACCTTGACCTGCACGGGGAACACATGTGAGCCAAGGACCACCATTGTGGCGACCGATGACACTTTGATGCTAAATTCAGACAAGGCTTGAGAAAAGCTTAAAGCTGTAAATTGGGTTATGTAGCGTACCTTTGTTCATCAACCATGTGTCATATTTATAATGTGAGAGTATTTGTTTGGCTAAGCCTTTGGTGGCGTAGTTTTGGAAAATATATCTTGTTGGAGATCTTTTCCTTGTTGGGAGTTGTCCATGCAGGAGAGATTCCATGCACGACTTGTGCTACTAGATTTGGGGGAGAAAGTTCCATTTTTGAAGTGTTGTCCATGCAAGGGAGTTTCCATGCACGACTTATACTCTGGTATTTATTTTCTAGTAGGAACCAATGTATTGCTGGTATGCCTGTCTTAAGTCGATCTCCCAAATACTTGCCTTATTAGTTCTAACGGGTATTGGGCTTGACCGTGCAATGTATGGGCTTAGTAGGGCGCTGCAATTTGGATCCAACGTCCTAGGCCCTACCAAGATAGGCTTAGTGTTGTCTGGGCTCTATCAGATTGGATGGGCAATCAGGCCCGTTTTGCTCTGCTGGCGAGATTATCATGACACGTGTACGACGCAGATTAAGGGACGGTTTGGTGTATCATCAGGAGGGATTTTTTTATGGAGATTGTATAAGGAACAAAAAAGGATATATGGTGGTTTTGGAGGTAGTGAAGGGGATCTCAATGGTGCTTAGGCGAAATAAAATAGGTGGAGATAGGGGTTAATGTTGGTGGTTTATGGTGGTAGGTGATAAACACCCAAAACATCGATTTTTATACCCTTAAATATACAATTGCTAAGTCTAATTATCTAATAAAAATATCTCAAATCAAGTACTAATTATTTTGTAGAAATTCAAATCTAATTTCAAATCATACACAAGGACACAATAAGGCTAAATTCAACAACTAGAAGGCTCATTAGGAGTTCACATGCATTAATAAGGACAAAATTTTCAAGCCCAAGACCCATGAAGTCAAGCCCACAAAGCATCAACAACTACGGATCTCGAGAAAATCAACATGAAGATTTGGACATCCACATGACGAACTTTATCTTAGCAAAAAAAATCTCTACAAGACATATTTCCTTATTTCACTCCAACACATTTCCTTATTTCACTCAAACACATTTCATTATTTCACTCAAACATGTTTCATTATTTCCCTCCAACATATTTCTTTAGAGCAATTCTAGATGTCGAGGAAATGGGCGAGGGAGGGTGGGTCGCACGCGAGCAGCTGACGTGGTAAAAAAAAAATAAAAATTTGCGGGGGAATCGAAATTTTGGGGGAGAAAAGGAGGGAAGCTCCCCTTCTCCCCATTTCCATCTCGACACAGGAGCTTCAATTTCTCCTCCATCTCGACTCCCTCTCGACAGGAAGCTGTCCCTCGCCCCATTTCTATCTCGACAGGAACCTCTCCCTCTCCCCATTTCCATCTCGACAGTCCATCTCCCTCTCGACAGGAAGCTCTCCCTCACCCCATTTCCGTCTCGACAGGAAGCTCTCCCTCTCCCCATTTCCATCTCGACAGAGACAGAGACAGAGAAGAAGGTCTCCCTCGTCCCTTTCCTCTCGCAAAAGGTAAATTTTCCCTCTCATTTTAGGTTTTAGGTTTTAGGTTTTTGGTTTTTAGTTTTTGATTTTCCCTTTACTTGGGTGTTTTAGGTTATTGGTTTCGGACAACAAGTTGGTTTTCATCGCTCGGACGCAGAGGTAAGATTTCGGCCTCCCTTTCTTCTTCATCCGAAGAGCTTCAAAATATTTTTTTGCTCCTCTTATTTTAGATCTAGGGTTCATATCTGGTGTTAAATTATTTTTTTTCTCGTGTTCAGAAATAGTCTGTAGAATTTTTTTTTTTTTTTTTTTTTTTAAATTTCAGTGTTCATGTGGGTTTTTTTTTGATGAATTGTGGGTTTTTTCTTTTATAATTTCAGTGTTCATACTCTGTAGATTTTTTTTTTATTTTTTTATTTCAGTGTTTATGATTAAGAAGTTTGCTTTTATAATTTCAGTTTTTTTTAATTTCAGTGTTTATATTTTCAGTGTTCATAGTCCGGGTTTTTAAGAAGTTTGTCAAGGGTGTTTGAGGCCTCTTTAGGATTCTTTTAGTGGTGTTTAGATTATTGACATCCAGACCAATTCCATTTGCTCTTTAAGATCCAAGTTTGCCAATACATCACTCATCTTTCATGCACTAAAGTCTGTAGTAGTTTTGTTGACATTTGACACTAACAAAACCTAACCACATCAAACAACTTGTATATGATATTATGCATTGTTTGACCTTCCTTATAGCTCAAATGTTCATCTTCACAAGTAGAAAAAGAAGGAAACTAGATGATGTTTTTCACCTACTTGTCATCTCTATAGTCTTCTCATCTGTTAGTGCTTCTTGTTTACCTTGCAATGACAATCGATGCAAAACTAAATCTTGCAATGCCACTGGTGCCTGCATTTGCAATCTACCTAATCCTTCTACCTTGCTAGATGGTGATCGACCATTTTTCGGGTAGTTTTTTCATTTATTTTGATTCAACATAGCTTGAATGTCAATGGGAATGAATTCATTTATTCATGATAATGAAAGAGGAATCTGAACTGACTATTGTGGGGTACATTTTGTTTATGTGATATGAAGTTCAATGAGCCTAAATCAATTTTTTTGTCTTGTTGATATGTTAGGGGGAGATTTATTGATGAAGAGTAGTAGATCATGTTTCTCTATATAATTTGATTTAAATTTCAATGGGGTCGAATTCATTAAATGATATCATGTGAATGTGCAGCTAAATAATATGTTCCCATTGTATGTGAATGTGCAGCTGTTTCAATCTAAAATGATATCATGTCTGCGATAAGTAGATAATTTGCATTGTTGATGTATTTCCTAGATGGAGATGAGTGGGAACTTCATTGATTAATTTCTTGCTACTTCATGTATTGCTATCTATATAGAGTAAATGAGTAGTGTTTTATATGGGATTAAATGAGTAGTGTTTTATATGAGTATTGCTATTGCTGTTTCCTCATGGGTCATTCTGTCTGATCATTTATTTCATGTTTCAATTCTCAACTCCTGATGTCATAACATAAGCAACAGTATGCAAAATAGGGTCTTGACAATCTTTTGCCTGCCATTATATCAGGTTCTATAAACATTTCTCTGTAGCATGCTTACAGAGAAATGTTTATAGAACTATGTAGATAAATATGAACTGCCATATAAAGTTCTGGTGTTGACATTTCTGTGGTGCCTTGACTTGATTAACAGGTGAATTATGCTCTTGGAGCTCTCTATTACCTCTGCAACCCTGCAACTAAGGAAGAGAGATTACAACCTGAAGTGGCTGAATTATGCTATTGGAGCTCTTGGAGCATGCTAATGCATGGGTGCTGCGACATTTGTCTCCAAATGCACCCTTGCAAAAGTTTTATTTTCTCCAAATGTAATTTGTTCATATGGGGAGTATGTTGAATACTGAATTGGATGTGATTTATAATTTTTGGTAAAACCCTGCAGCTGTTCCTTATACAGTGAATTACTTCAAAATGTTTGTTTGTGAAATTGTGACTTTTCATGCAATTTTTGAGATATGTCGTAATATTGGGCATTCTAACAGAGCACTCTATAAGATAGTTGAGATATGTTCGAAAAAGTTCAGCATATTGCTTTGAATCCAAAGAAGTGTGTGTTTGTTATTTTCAGCAAATTAAGAGTACATGGAACACACTTCTATCAGTCTTTGTTGTATCCTTTGCAACCCTTCGACAATAAATTTGATTGAATCAGTAGAGTTCTCATTACTCAAATACTCTAATTTAATGAACCTACTATGTATTTGTAAAGCAATCTTACCTGTGTGGCTGTACCTGTTCAAATACTCTAATTTCTAGCAGGCACCTTACTCAATGAGGTTGGTATTCTAATGCTTTCTCAACAAGAATACTGAACTCACTGCACTTCTAATGAATTGCAATGAATTGCACAAAACCCAACAAAGCCTACTTACAACTTCTTTTAAAGATTCCCAAAGCAAACCTAAACAAACTAAGAACACAAAAGTTCCCAAGGCAAGGCTGAACCGTTTAGGAAACACGAGATTTCCAAGAAAAATTGGAATGTGGTATATTCATTCATTTATTTGCTATCCTTCAGAGAAAAAAATAAATATTATTACAATACAGCAATTAAGGACTCTTCAACCAAACCTTGATAACTTTCTCTTTAGCCACATAATAATAATTTTCGGATGTCAACAAAATAAATAGAATTGCAAGTTTATCAACACCAATTCAAATTTGCACGCGAGTATTGAAAACCAATCTAGACAATGAGACATACTATCCCGAGGGGTAAAAAAGTAAAAACCAAAATAGAGAGAACCCGAACACTTGATACACCATAGCAGGCTTTATACAACATTACTGTAAAAGAATCTATCATTCGTGATCACAGTTAGTATTGTCTTCGATGTTTCAAGGCAGTTGAAGTTGGCTGGTATCTGTGAAGGTTTTGTGGAGATGAGCAGCATACATCAGGAATAGAGGCCACATTTTCAGAGGTTGAGTTTCGAATACTTTTTGGCCAGAAGAGACCTGAGGCAGTAGGAGGGGATGGAATCTCTGGAACAGTCCACTGAATCTCTGGCACCTTACTTAAGCATTCATCATGTTCAAAGTCTTCATTGGCAACAAGTGAAATTGGAGAAAGACTTTCTCCAAGCTTTCCGCTGTCAGCCTGGTAGAATTCGCCATCAGAAAAAAAAGTAGAGACATCCTTTTACTTTCTTTTATTTGAAACAAACACATCAAAAAGAAAGAAATGAGCAAAATAAGAAATCCATTGAATAAGAATACCAGAACATACCTTGGAAGGACCATGTTCCATGAAAACAGAATTCTGACTCAAATCAGATAGTCCAAGAAAGTCATCCAACGGCCACTCTGTAATACTTCCTACCGTGGTTCCACCAGAAAATGATATTTTAGTTGCTGAGGCACTTCCAATTCCAGCAACTTGGCGGGATACCACTTCATTATTTTCACGAGTCAATGACATTGAACTGCTCCTACAAACTGATTGTGGTACCTTTGCTTCCATTTTTTCAGCAGTATTTGGTATCTTAGTAGATGATCCATCAGGTTCCGAGGCTTCAAGCCCCACCTTCACTCCAGTAAGCAGAAACCTCTGATGAGCAGATACATAGGAGTTTGCATTATGGATGGCAACATCACATTTCCTGCAGAGTAAAACTCGATCCTCTAAACAAAAGAAATAACCAACATTCTCCTGCACGAAGAAACAATGTTGAGGCTCCTAGCCAGCTAGTATAACAGTAGCCATCTTGTGCTACAAAATATCAGGAAAGATCAGCAGGCCTGATAAGCAATCCAAACAATATTTACAAAGTTACTAAAATGCCATTTTTCCATATACAACAATGTAAAAACAGTAGCACATCCACTTAGGTAGAGGTCACACATGGTACTACTCCTGTATCTGTATGTTTGATTGGGGTAAGACAGTGAGAAATAAAAATACAAACACTAAGCACTCGAGTTGTATACTTTTTGAACTTTCTGTTGAAATGTAATACATTTTGTTTTGCTTATAAGAAAGAAAAAAAAAAGAATGAGTTGTATAGAGAAACATGATCTACTACTCTTCATCAATAAATCTCCCCCTAACATATCAACAAGACAGAAAAATCGATTTAGGCTCATTGAACTTTATATCACACAAACAAAATGTACCCCACAATAGTCAGTTCAGATTCCTCTTTCATTATCATGAATAAATGAATTCATTCCCATTGACATTCAAGCTATGTTGAATCAAAATAAATGAAAAAACTACCCGAAAAATGGTCGATCACCATCTAGCAAGGTAGAAGGATCAGGTAGATTGCAAATGCAGGCACCAGTGGCATTGCAAGATTTAGTTTTGCATCGATTGTCATTGCAAGGTAAACAAGAAGCACTAACAGATGAGAAGACTATAGAGATGACAAGTAGGTGAAAAACATCATCTAGTTTCCTTCTTTTCCTACTTGTGAAGATGAACATTTGAGCTATAAGGAAGGTCAAACAATGCATAATATCATATACAAGTTGTTTGATGTGGTTAGGTTTTGTTAGTGTCAAATGTCAACAAAACTACTTCAGACTTTAGTGCATGAAAGATGAGTGATGTATTGGCACACTTGGATCTTAAAGAGCAAATGGAATTGGTCTGGATGTCAATAATCTAAACACCACTAAAAGAATCCTAAAGAGGCCTCAAACACCCTTGACAAACTTCTTAAAAACCCGGACTATGAACACTGAAAATATAAACACTAAAATTAAAAAAAACTGAAATTATAAAAGCAAACTTCTTAATCATAAACATTGAAATAAAAAAATAAAAAAAAATCTACAGAGTATGAACACTGAAATTATAAAAAAAAAAAACCCACAATTCATCAAAAAAAAAAAAAAAAAACCACATGAACACTGAAATTAAAAAAAAAAAAAAAATTCTACAGACTATTTCTGAACACGAGAAAAAAAAATTTAACACCAGATATGAACCCTAGATCTAAAATAAGAGGAGCAAAAAAATATTTTGAAGCTCTTCGGCTGAAGACGAAACGAAGAGAAGAAGAAAGAGAGGCCGAAATCTTACCTCTGCGTCCGAGCGATGAAAACCAACTTGTTGTCCGGAACCAATAACCTAAAACACCCAAGTAAAGGGAAAATCAAAAACTAAAAACCTAAAACCTAAAACCTAAAATGAGAGGGAAAATTTACCTTTTGCGAGAGGAAAGGGACGAGGGAGACCTTCTTCTCTGTCTCTGTCGAGATGGAAATGGGGAGAGGGAGAGCTTCCTGTCGAGACGGAAATGGGGTGAGGGAGAGCTTCCTGTCGAGAGGGAGATGGACTGTCGAGATGGAAATGGGGAGAGGGAGAGCTTCCTGTCGAGATAGAAATGGGGTGAGGGACAACTTCCTGTCGAGAGGGAGTCGAGATGGAGGAGAAATTGAAGCTCCTGTGTCGAGATGGAAATGGGGAGAGGGGGAGCTTCCCTCCTTTTCTCCCCCAAAATTTTGATTCCCCCGCAATTTTTTTTTTTACCACGTCAGCTGCTCGCGTGCGACCCACCCTCCCTCGCCCATTTCCTCGACATCTAGAATTGCTCATTTCTTTATTTCACTAAAACACATTTCCTTATTTCACTCAAACATGTTTCCTCATTTCACTCCAACACATATCTTTATTCCACTCAAACATGTTTTCCTCATCTTTCCCTATTTTACTCCACTCCATTAGCATTGAATATTCTCTCCCTTATTACCTATAAATACCCTATCATTGGACTTCATAAGGGGTAGTTTTTGTTTTAGAGAGTTTATTGAGTAGTTTTTGGTTTTGGAGAGCTTTTGTCTTGAAGATATTTTTATTGGAGTTTTTGGATGTAAATTTTTGCTTGGTAGTGAAGAAAATATAGAGAAGTGAATATATTATTTTGTTTCCAACATTTTAATTTTCTGATGAAATAGAAGTAAGTTCCCTTTTTATTCAAGCATTTATTGTCTTTCATTTTATCAATTTATTCTTTCTCAACTACCTCCTTTAACTTTTAGTTTACTTTCATCATTCATTGAGAGCTAATATCCCTCTCAAGGGGAAGAGATTGAGCCCCATGAAGATATAATGATAATTACATTTTATTCATTTAGGAAGTAAATTAGAACAATGAATTGTAAGAAGTACTTCGAAAGAAGGCTTCATTTGTTAAATGGATAATAATTTTTATTAGAATACAATTATTTCCATGTCTTTTAGGATTTTTCCAATGAAAAACATAACCAAAATTCAAGGATGTTTTAGAAATAAAACAGCAGATTTGGTTACAGTTTGAAGGAAATGAAAAAACTTGTACTTCTTAAATCCCACAACTCAAGTCATGTAGGTTGAAAAACCATTTGATTTGAGTATTTTTGGAGAAATTGAAATTACATTCTACAATATCATTACATTGGAATGGGGAGATTCTCATACCCTTGAAATTTCTTTATATTTCATTTTTATTACAAGTTAATTATTTTTTTTTTAAATCATATCATCCTCAACATTTCACCATCTATTATTGTGTTCTTCTCTCTATTTTTTAAATTGAAATTAAAATATTGTCATCTAATCAAAGTGAAGTAGTCGATAACCCCTACTCCCGCTATACATTGTTGAAGTGTATTGTAGGTTGAAGAAAAAATAAAAAAGTATTTATTTGATTGATGTCAAAAATCATGCAACGACATTAATGTCGGTTTTTTTCATCAATTAGTAGGCAAAAAATTCAATCAACTTCTAGTCAACACCTTTTAATTTTACAGCTTCTAATCCGCAATTCATTTAGAAGCAAAACAAACACCTCGTTCAGAAGTTGTTTGGAAGAAATGTGATCATTCCCAAAAAATATTAGATATGCTAGGAATTCGTGTAAGCGAAATTCCAAACCAACTTTTCCACAATAAAAGCATGGGACACATGCTTGCTCAAAGTTAATCTTAGATACAAACATAAAAACATAGGACTTGTTATAGACGAACAACTTTAACTCAGGATTCTTTGTCCTTTGAATCTTTATTGTGTCACATAATGAGTTAATTTTTTGTTGACCTTGATGTTTTCCTCCAACAACTTCTCACATTTCAACCCATGAACTTTAGCTTGTTACAGAAGATCATCATAAGAATCTAATAACTCATCATGTGCAACATGAAGCTCATTAGTACAATAATAATGATAAGTATATAGAATGATAGTTTGAATAGGATCTTTGAAATTAACTATACAAAATGAAACATAAAAGTTATTTATAGTATGTAAATCATGAGGAGGTACATCATTAATAGAGCATGACATCATCAACAACATTGATGGAGAATGTCATATCATTAATTCAGTATGGCATATCATTAATGGATCAAGGCATATTATCAACATCATTAATGGAGCATGGCATATCATTTCTATCATGGTTAGAACATGGCAAATCAACAACAACATTATCAGTTCTAGCATGGCTTGCATTTCAATTTTATATCAGTGGATCAATAAAATCACATAGCATGTCATAAGCATAAATAAGTTATTCACCAAAAAACTAGCCATAATGTACACGCACAAGTCAACTCGGATGGTAAAACCCAATTAGAACAACTTGGCTCTGATACCAATTGAAAGTGTGAGGTATGTTATAATACTCACAATGAGTGCATTGGCACTAGGCTAATATCGACTACATGGGTGAATAGTCACTTTTCAAAAATTGAATTTGTTTTGAAAAACAAGTGGAGTTATTCGACTTTGAAGTTATTCGGATAAACTTATCGAAGGCTTATGGTTGATCACGTAAGCAACATCATCTTTATCAGCTAGTTAGCTAGCTGCAATTAGTTCGTGTAGGCAACCCTTGGTCGAGTTAGGGCAACTGCTATTCTTTTTGCAGACTTCCCGCAGGAACGAGCTGATAGCGAATGTTGGCTCTGCGATCGACAAGTGGACTTCATGTTTTGATTTTGATTATCTTGAATTTTGATGCAATTCATGGTTGAATTTATGTGGGCTATTTTCATGGTTAAGCTAAGGTAATACCAGATGGTTCACAAGTTTAATTGATTCACTTCAATGTGAACACCCAGTTAAAAACCTTTTGCAAAATACCTCAAAGAAGTCTTAGGCACGCAAGTTGAACAACAATCAAGCTATACAAAATATTGGTAATAATGATGTTAACTGATGCAACATTGTTTCTTATACTTTATTTTATGAGTTTTCCATTGAGCCAAGCTTTGATAAATAATGGTTTAATATGTTTTACCATTTCTTGAGTTGGTTCCTCAAAAGCATAAGGTAAGCCAGTAGAAGTGAAGCAAAATATTGTGTACTCACCTCTTCAGTTTCATTCAACTAAATCTTCAAATCATCTGAGCTAGCATGGGTGCTCTCCACTTCTTTACTTCCCTTGACAGCAAAATTCATAGGCAAAAAGAAAGCCATGTTCACTGCCACATCTTGAGGTAAGGTTCCAAATTGAATAATGATTTTGCTAACTTTCCCATCAACGATCGTGTCATGCAGCAGATCATCTTATAACTCTGGATTGACTTTTTCCTCCATTTTTTTCAGGTATTTTGTCTTGTTTCATGCCATCCCTAGTAAACGTTGGATTTGGTTTATTTGAAACAGACTGCCATAAAGAGTACTTCCTTTGAAGTTTCCTATTATAAGTTCTTGTAAGTACTGAATCAAAAGTAGGATACCTCGGCTCTATGACATTCCATTCACCTATTGGAGTTGGCTTTGGCTTCACAAACTTAGGCTTGAATGTGATAGATAATGTTTGCATACTCTAAATCACTCTTGGATCTTGCAAAACAAACTAGTCAAGTACACCTACTACTAATCCTTTGGTTGGGTACTTCGAATTTCTAGACTCATTATTCAAGGTCTTTTGGTCTTTGATTTTGCTCCAGTTTGGCTTCATACTATCTAGGCCAGCAAAAAAGCCTACACTTAGTCTTTCAAATATGGGTTTATTGAACTCAGTTCCTCTAGGCACGACCATTTGTGGTTTGTTAGCGTTCACTCTCTTGTGACTTTTTTCTCTCGGAAATTCACAGCCACAAGCTCTGCATTGATGTTAAATACAAATGTTGGTTTCCTGAAATACTCTTTTGTTTGGTTGGTGATTTACGTTACCAACATTCACACTCATTTCATGAACTGTTGGAAATGGATCTTTATAAATTCCCATTGGTAACTCTGGAAACTTGAGCTTCTCATGGTTCAACAATTCTTGAATTTGTCCCTGAAAACAGAACATTTACTCATAGAGTACGAATGAAACAAATAATTATGCCATTTACAAGGAACTTTTCCTTCCAAGTCTTTTTTGTTAGGCAATTTGACTCCCTTTAGAAGTTTTAACACATTTCCTTCCAATAAGTGACAAATATTTGATCCATCTCAGATATATCAAATAAGCACTTCTTTATAAGCCCATTTGGTTTCCTCATGTATGTTTCATCACTTGTGTTTTTTTTTTTTTTTTTACTAAAGCATCACATGTAAAGGATTTTTTATCAACTATTTCAGCAACATCTATTTCTAGATTTGGATATTTATTATAGATTTTATTGGAATTAATTGTTCTTTTCTAGTTCTTATTCCAATGGAGCTTCAAATCTAGAAACTTTGGCAATTAATTCCACCAAGTCCTTGAATTCTAAGTCATCAAACATTTTCCTTAATTTAAATTCTAAACCATTTTGGGCTAGTTTGACAAATTCACGTTCAGGTACAACCATCTTACATTTGCTTTTAGCCTTTTTAAACCTATTAATATATTGAATTGCTTTTAGATCAGGTTTTTAATGTAAGTTGCTAGATTAGCCATTGTCATTTCAAGTTCTGTCAAAAAGAAATGTGCATGGAACATTTCTCTTAATTGGATCTGGCCTATAATAGAGTTCTATGGTAGGCTTATAAACCAAGTGAAGGCTGCATCTATTAAAGAGTTTGGGAAAAGTCAGACTTTATGTAAATCAACCGCATCTGCATCCCCACATTGACTAGTGGACTAGCAACATATTCAATTCTGGATTGTGTACTATCAAGAAAAAATAAGGTAAAGGTTGGAATTTTATACTCGAGTGGCAATGAAATTATATCTATCCAATCAGGGTAAGGCTTTTTTGCATGTAGGTGCTTGCGCCCTCAACCATTGTTCCAAGTAACTCATGTACTATGTATGTTATTTCATTCCTATTTACTGCATTAGTTGTTTGCCTATGTTGGGCAGTAGGATCATAAATGTGTGAAGTAGACAGTTGACTATATTGTTTGAAACTAGTTGTTGGTTGCACACAGAGAGTTGTGAACTGATATGTAGGTTGTGGGTTTACAGGCATGTAGAAACCCTCCACATTTTGTACATTAGCATAAGGTACATATGTTGGAATCACACCGATATTGGTATTACTATTTGGTCCGCTCATGTTGACATGACTAGTATTCTGCATGTTTTTATGGTTATCCAAGGGTTTAGTCGACCGATCCATTTTTTGGTTCAATGCAATTATCATTGTCCTTAATTCATGTATCATATCCAAGATGATCAAATACAGGATTTAACTGTGTGTAAAATACCTGCGTAGTTCTTCCAACTTCTGATCTTTCAACCTCAACATATTCATTTTCTTGGTTTCCACTATTGTCAACCATCAGTTCTTCTCCACCATTTGAGAGAATGACTTCATCATTCCTTCATTTTGTTCAAACCATTACCAATGATTATAGCAATCCATAAAATGTTTCACTGAGTTTTCCAAGAAATATGTTTGGAAGAAATGTGATCACCCTAAAAATATTAGTTGTGCTAGAAATTCATGTAAGCTGAATTCCAAAGCGAATCTGACTTCTTGAAGAGCCAGATGATGAGTTCTAATGCCTCAACTAAGAGGACTCTTTAATGCACATTCATAATGCTTGAAACTGGAAGGAAATAAATATAATCGAGAAAAGAACAAAACAAAAGTTCAAGTAAAGTGTAGAAAATTAATAAAGAAAGATAAAGGCAAACCTTCAAAGTAAATTGCAGAATTGTAAATACATAAAAGATCGGTCGTTTCCGATTTGATGTTGAAAATGAACTTTTGTTGAGATGTGTATCTCTAAATTGTACTGTGGTGTTTGGGTTCTATTTATAGACCCCAAAGATTATTCAACAACCTGTAAGCAATAGCTCCATGACATCGGGCTTTGTGTGGTTCCTAAACTAGCAAATGAAAAACCCAAATTAAATCAGACTTACGGGCTTTAGAATGTCTAAGCCCAAAACCTTGTAAGGGTTTCTGATATTTTTTTTAACCCGAACTTAAAATTGCAGAATTTAGCTTAGAAGTTAGCTTCTAAGCACTTAATTTTATTTTTGTAAATGCCACCTTAATGTTTATGGTTTAGGTTGAATGGATATAGTCCCATATATGGGCTTTTATGTGGCCATCACACTATGGGTCTGCATGTGATAGGCTTGGGCTTTCACAAAATAGGACTTAAAGAATTAACATGACTTTTCGCCCATTCAATGTTCACCATAAATCGACTTAGTTTGGAAGAAATTGTGCAATTCGTGAGTAACATGCAACTTGATGGTGCTTAGATCGAGAGCTTGATCCTGTTCAATACAATTGTCTAACTTGAAATGATGGGTGAGGTGTATTGAAAAAATGATATGAGATTCATGAGTAAGAGTAGAAGACGAGAATGTGGACGAGTATGAGAATAAGGGAGATGAGAACAAAAGATACTTAAATGCACAGTACTATAATACTATAAGGAGTGAGGTTGGTGTGGACACTTCAAAGATAAGTCACTCAATTAGTCGTTCTTGCTCATGTAATAATTTTTTTTATAATGAAACATGTAAGATACTAGTATATTACCCATATCGTTTGCATTACTGAAAACTCGTGCACGAAGTAGCGGTTCGTTGTAAACGACAATTGATGTTATCAATGTTTTATTCAATCACTAAAAAAAAGAGCAAGTGATTGCAACAAACAAAGGGGTACAATCAAGAATTAGTTCCTAATCAAAATTTTGTGTTTCATTTAGGGCTGAAAAAAAGAACCAAACAAACTGACCGAGGCGAACCAAATCGACTGTTTCGATCTAGTCTAAATTCAGTTTGGTTTGGTTCGATTTTTGTTATGAATAATTGCAAACTACACATTTCAATTCGGTTCCCAATTTCCATAGTTTCAAAATCGATTAAAACTGGCCGACTTATTAAAGGTTTAAATATGCTATTGTGGGATCCTAGCTATATTATCAAAGGGTGAAAGGGTGAGGATGATGAGGAGGCTCAGGGTGATGAGGATGGTCAGGGGATGTGAAGGGTCAAGAGTCACCAGTTATTTTTGTCGAACTTGGTCTCGATGAAGATCAAGAACCTGACAATGTTTCTTATCTTAGTGGTCCTAAATATGCATCCACATTAGAGGATTATGATGGCCATGATTCTCAGTCCATTTGGGTTGGTGAGGAGGTATTTATAATTTTTCAAGTTTTTTAAAATATGCAGTACTTATTGTTTTAACATTATTTGGATACTGACTAGTTTTTCTTATTGTGTAAGAACAAGATGAGTTGAGATGTCGGCATCAGTACAAGAATTTTATAGTTTGGAGGTTGAGTGACGAGCCGAAAGAAGTAATTTCAATAGTCTATAAGAGTGGTTTCCGACCACTGATAGATCATTGTAAGGATCATATCAATATGGTGACAATTTGTGTTTTCATCGAGCGTCGACAACCTGAGACCAACACTTTTCACCTCCCTTTTTGGAGAAATGACCATCACCATTGATGACGTCTATTGTATCACTCATTTGTTGATTATTGGTAAGCAGGTTATGGTGGAAAAAACTCAAATGAAGGCAGAGGAGTGTGTCCAACTTTTGGTGAATGGTTTGGGGATTCAAAAGAGTGAAACACAAAAGAATGTCGAGAAGAATTTGAGTTTCGTGGAGATGAAAGTTATTAAAAAGCATTGTTGTGGGAAAGTGAGTACAAGTGATTCTCTTCAAAAGAAACAACGAGTTGCATGGGGTTACTTGTTATTTCTTCTGAGCATGATTGTCTTCGTTGATAAGACTAAAACCAAGGTTTGCATTGAATATTTGAAGTTGCTAATGAAGGTGGATGATATTAGGAAGTTCACATAAGGAGTTGGTACTTTGACGTTCTTATATCGTCAACTAGGTTATGCTAGCAGAGCTGGTACCAAACAAATATTTGGATATCTACCGCTTTTGGAGGTAAAATTTTCGAGTTAATTATCATTTTAGTGTTTCAGATATTGAACTAATATATTGATATGTTAAATAAAAAATTAGTGTTGGATATACGATCACTTTAGGCTTTGGGGTATGACCCGCGTCTCATGGAATGATCGTCTCTCCATCATGGCTAAGTGGGATCGTCCCCAACTTAGCGGGGCCGTGAGTAAAGAAATTTTGACTCTTAGGGAGCATCTTGATGACACGTCTCCTGAAGAGGTAAAAGTTAGTCATTTAAGTTCATGTTTCATCTTAGGTAGTTTAATAAGTTTATATTTGTATTGTCAGGTTATTTGGGACCCTAATGCGGAATCCAAGCAAAGAACTCCACTTCACAACATTACATGGTTCCAAGACTGCTTGTTATGCCCTAATGTTGAAGAACTCTATCACCCAAATCGAGTGATGAGATGGATGGGAAGAGTATAGGTCATTCCAAATCCCCCCATTCAAGCCAAAATGAAGAATCAAGGTCGATCTGGCCACAACTACTCGGTAAAGCACGGGATATTGTCTTTGTTTGCTGCAACTTAGCAGAATCATCTCGTGTCAATTGAAAACCAAGGTGTGCCAGTGAAGCTTCCATGAGATTGCAGCAAGGACTACTTGGAGTGGTTTCATGACATTAGCCATCCACTCATCCAACCACCAACGACTAGGAGGACACATCCCTTAAGAAATCAATTGTTCATATCTAACAATCGGATAATTGATCTATACTTTAACAAATTGTTTTTTTGAAACACATAATTGTTTTTTTTTTTTGTTGCTAATATCAATGTTTTCCTTGCAAAACAAGTTGGTTGATGAGACTCTTCAGTTGGTGGACGCCTCTATTGAAGAATGAGGGAATGTACATAAGGTTGTGTTCCTCATGATGCAAAAGAAAGTAGGTGACCTGCTAAGACATGTCTACGCATGTCGCCTCCTTCAAATAATGAAGAACAACAACAAACTGGTCCAACTGGTGATGGTGGTGGTGCTCCAAGTGGTAGTGCTTCAAGTGGTGGTGCTATAGGTGGTGGTAGGGGAAGGGGTTGGTGTTGTTGCTTCTAGTGCTGGTGGTAAAGGAAGGGGAAGGGTGGTGGTAGTGATGATAGTGAAGAAGTCGTCGTTGTTGGTGATGTTGAGGATAGAACAAAGAAGAGGCATGAGAAGAATATCACTAAAACTGAACCTTGGAGAAAGATTAGAAGACTTGATGTATAAAATTCTGATATACAATTTTTCTCGTTGTAATCTTTGTAGTTAGTTAATTAAAATGTAATGATTATACACTTATGCAATGAATTATGATTTCACAATTATAATTCTCATCAGTATTTATATATATCTCCGTAATGGTTACAAAGTTAATTGTCTACGTAAAAGTAACAAATTCTATCAAATAAACTTAAAAAATTGGACACAAAGTCACCTATTTGTAAAAACTAAAATTTATGTCTGCAAACACACGAACCGCTGCGAGTTTGATATAAACAATCGCAGTGGCCACTGTGAACAAAGAAAAACCAATCGCAGTTTGAAATATGTTTGGTGCATGAAAACCAATCACCAGCAAACACAACGGATCATGCGAACATAAATTTTACCATCGCAACGACTGCTATGATAATGAGAACAGGAAATCAAATTGGGTTTTTGCAATAAATCACATATGCCAATGGTATATCAAACCCAGAGAACTTGAAAAAAAAAACACAAAAATCAAATATAAAAAATCAGAAAATTGGACAGAGTGAAAATTTTGTCCAATCGCATCGGAAGGATAGAGATAATCGAACCTTCCGCTGCGATTGGACATATTTTACACTATCAAATTTTCTGATATTTCGTATTTGAATTTTTTTTTTTCAATTCCCTGGGTTTGATACACTATTGTCATATTGGATTTATTGTAGAACCTCACTTTTGACATTTTCAAGTTGGGATGGTCCAAATTGAGGTTTTGCAATAAATCAAATATGCCAATAGTGTATCAAACCCATAGGAATTGAAAAAAAAAAGTCAAATACAAAAAATTCAAAAAATGGACAGAGTAAGTTGCAATTGAGATAGAGATAATCGCAATTTCTGCTGCGATTGGATAGATTTTACACTCTGTCCAATTTTCTGATTTTTTTGTATTTGAATCTTATTTTTTTTAATTCCATGAGTTTACTACACTATTGGCATATTTGATTTATTGCAAAACACCACTTTTGACATTCTCAAGTTGGAATAGTCCAAATTGGAATTTTGTAATAAGTCAAATATGCCAATAGTGTATCAAATTTTCTGATTTTTTTATTTGAACTTTTTTTTTCAATTCCTATGGGTTTGATACACTATTAACATATTTGATTTATTGGAAATCCCACTTTTGACCTTCTCAAGTTGGGGTGGTCCAAATTGGGGTTTTGCAATAAATCAAATATGTCAATAGTGTATCAAACCCATAAGAATTGAAAAAAAAAGTCAACTTCAAAAAATCCCAAAAAATGGATAGAGTGTGAAATCTTTCCTGTCGCAGCGGTTCATGCAAATATGAATCTCATTATCGTAGTAGCCGCTGCGGTTGTAAAATTTATGTTCGCATGATACGTTACCTTTGCAGGCGATTGGTTTTCAGCCACCAAATGCAATTTATGCTGCGATTGCTTTTATCTTGTTCGCAGTGGCCAATGCGATTATGTTTGTGTTTGTCATACTCGCAACGGCTCATGCACTTGCAGTCTGAAATTTTTGCTGATGTTTAAGTTAACATAAATTAACTTTTACCCATTACCATGATATAAAGCATCCATACAACTAGTCATCCATAAAATGCAAAGCCAATACAAATCTTCATGAAATATAAAATATAATTTTTTGATATTTAATGATAAAAAAGACACAAGTCAATAGTACAAAAAAAGTTGACATCCGTTACAATTTGATTATCGTATGTATACATGTCATTTACAAAATCTTCAAAAAGTTACACAATGTGTTTCAATCATCAATGTGAATGACCTCTTCCGACTTATTTTTTGTTTTGGATGCATTGTATTTCTTAACCATCATGTCACCTATCTACAATTGACCATCGAACGAAGTCTTCCATGATACTACTTTTAGAAACATGCAAGGCAAAGTCGGTACTGTCTGAGGCAATGGTGATCTTGGTGTCATATGAAGCAGAACGAAGTCTTCACTCTGGTGAAGGTATGCCATTAAACTTATCCGTATGTTATTCAAGTTTGACGTCGGATGAACATATGGAAAACATGTAATGCTCTGGTTCTTATAACACAATCATAACGGTTGGCCGCCACCTCTAACATATCCTATTGAATCAATCATTTTTCCTTTGGCATGCGTACAATGCCTTCGGGAATTGTCAGAGCATCTTTCACAATCTTTATTCCTCTGTCATTCCACATTCGAACCCACAAGTCATGGTTACCTTCTAGCTCCATTAGTAGCTCATGTCTCACTTGCCTCCACCCAATCTTCTCGTCGTAACCTAAGAAGTTGCCTATGCATCTGAATCCACAATGGCCATCGACGAGTACATTCTGAATGTCCTCAACATAATTCTGAATCCACAAAGGAGTGACTTAAGAAGTTTCCTATTCGAACTTAAGAAGTTGCCTATTCAAACTCAAATTCTTTTTTGTAATTCTTTTCCATATTCGTATTTATGTGCCACCTGCATAACAACCTCCTTGCTTCTAGAAAGACTTGCTCAATGGCTTTGATCAACCTAAGCTCCCTGTCAGTCACAAACACCTTTGGCAAGTTGTCTAGCTCAAACACTCCCAATAGTTTTTCTAATGCCCAAGTGTATAACTATTCATTTTCAGATGACATAAAACAACAACCAACATTGACTGTCTTGTCAGTTGACGTCACACATACAACCTCAAATAGCACCATCCTGTAGCAATTGGTTTTGTAGGTGCAGTCCATAAGCATCACCATTGGGAAACACTTAGCTAGTAGAATTGACTCGAGATGAGATCAGAAAGTATTTGTGACTCCATTCTGATCATCTATTGTAAGTCACTCAATATAATCATTCTCGTTCAACAAGTGCATTATGGCTTGCAAAGCTGTCATGCCTTTCAATTGAAGTGTATTTAGCCAATGCATGACATTGCAAATAGTTTTCAAATATGACACATTGTTGGGAAACATATCTTTCAAACCAGACAATATGTACTAAGGGGCTACACCAGATGTGGACATGTTATGCAAATAAATCATCTCTGCTTCATTCAGTCTCCCAACAAATGAATGGCCAATAAGAGATTTTGATCATGGATGATTGTGGGTTCCACAAGTCACTTGCAGCTTTCAACGATCATTACCTTGTGACACCCCTCTTAACTGGAATGGGCACCCACACTTTTTTGAACTGGTCGATTGACCAACCTCCAATTTTCGCTTTTGATTTTTTCTTGATCTTCCCTCCCTTCTCACATCCTAAGTGGATCTTTATTTTACGTTTGCTATCAACAGGTTCCGACTTTGTGATAATGAGAGCTATGTTATTCTCCCTACCAACACCTTGACACAAAGATATTAACGATGACTTTGATGGTAATACCTACAAAAAATAATGCATACTGACGTTAAGAACACTAATCAACGAACTTGTGAAACAAGATTGAATAATGCCATGCCTATAAGAATTAACCCTACCTCTTCTGTCATAAACAAGTCGCCATCATTGACTACCTCTTCTAGTGTTTGTTCATCATTCGCTTCAGCATCATCATCCTTCAATATTAAGCAAATAAAAAAATTTGTTATTCTAATAAAATATAAAGTAAGGTAATGAATAAAATCATTAAGGCAAAGTGTACCTCTAGAAGGTTCGTATCTTCCAAATATGTTTTTAGTGTATCCTGATCGTCAAGATTATATGAAGGTATCTCGAAATCGATTAGATTCAGCGATAGCATTTGTGTACAAAATAACAACAAACAACAACAATAGCAACGATCAAACTAACATAAAAATAAGGAAGTTTTAGGGCTCAAATATTAACAACTAACCCTAAAAATAACAATGTTGCTTCAAATAAACCAAAAAGAAAATTACACATGATATTATGATAATGACAACAACAAAAAAAATACCCATGCAAGCTCTTCTCAAGTTGAGAGTGTACCTCAAGTGGAGTGAGTCGTTCTTCGTCTCGAAAATGTTTATCTTTTTATTCATATAAATGGAGTGCAATGCTAACTCTCAACTGCAACATTATCATCTTGAAGCCTATCAACATCATTTTCACTAAACTCAACAATTTCTAGATACAAACTTCATCAAAATCTTAACAAACGAAAAGGAAGAGAGACAAGCGACAAAAACGTAGAAAAGAGGGAGAAACTCCGGTGTTGGGGTCGTTCGGTGAGCTTGGAATGAAAGACAACCAGTAGAAAATGAGGCATGAAGGAAAATGTGTCTTCTCGTGCGAGAGAGCAAATGAAGCAGTAGAGAGAGGAGGATGAAGACGAGTAAGAGAGGGATAGGGAGGAAAAGTGTTGGTGGTGTCCTTCAGCAGAATTGGTGGTGTTATTTAGCAATGTCCTTTAATAAATGGGGGGAAGTAAGTTATGGGTGGGTTGGCTGGGATTTTATTTTTATTTTTGGGTTTGTATAAATAAATGGTGGTGCAGGTTGTGTTTTTATTGTGAATCATGGACAACTACAATGCATCGTTTAGTTTTGTTTTATGGTGGGGTGGGGATCCCTCCATGCTATTATATTAGATGGAGACATGTGCGTAAAAATTATTATTTCGGATTTCTGAAATGCTATAGAAAACTTTAAAATCTCTTTCATAATTACAAGCTATGACATTAGGCCCAAAGCAAATAACACCCCTTTTGTAATTTCAGGCTATGCCATTAGGTTGCGTCTGTATGCCTGTCATGCACATATTTTGGCTTTTCAAAAATGCCCTTGCTCCCTGTGAAAGCAAAATTTCACCGGATCACGTGCTGATCACGCGGAGCAATCTGCATAAGATGAAGATTAATTTTTGACACCGGTGTGGTGTCTGCCACAGGGACTCCGATGCAAAAGTTAGAGCAATACCTTTAGAAAAGTATTTATTTCTCTGTATTTAAAGAGATAATTGTGAATCAAGAAAAAACCTACCTCCAGATGGCTTTGTGTTTGGCTATTTATAGAGGTAGAATGAGTAAACTATTGGCTGATGAGTGAGACACGTGGTAGATGAGTGAGGCACATGGCAGATGAGTGAGTCATATGCTTGCAGACAGTTGTAACTTCTCTTAGGTAGTTGTAACTTCTCTCAAATAGTTGTAACTTTCGTAGATAATTGTAACCTCTCGTTGGCAGTTGTAACTTTCTGTTTGGAGACACCTCTCCTACAAGCTTGTGTGCTCAGCTCAGCATGGTGGTCAGCGCTGAACACTACTCCTCTGCTGAGAAAAGAGTGTTCTACTGAGCTGTACTGGGCCCAAACTTGGGCTTTCTCTATTTGTAACTTTCGTGGGTAATTTTCAGGCTTCTCGAAAATAACCCAAATCTTTGGGCTTCCTTATCCTATTGGACTAAGGATTATTTTTGGCTCCCACACTCCTTTCATAATTACAAACTAACCAACCATGGGATACTCTACCAACAATTTTTAATAGAATGTTCAACTAAATAGAATGGAGAATTGGTTGATATATATATATATATAAGGTTTGTGATTAAATAATATTTAATATATTTAATCTGGACAGATTAGTTGGACATGTAATTTTCAAGTAGTTGTGGGATCATATGTTACTCTAGTAAAACCCTCAATCCTTCGTTTGATCAGTGTTGAGAAATGTGTGCAAGAGCACTACAATTAAAAAGTGTGTAAGTCGTGCCAAATGACACTGGTAAGAGTGTCGAAGTTATATCAGGGTACTTGTGCCCACGCTATAAGGAAAGTGTAAAGTTGTGCCAACGACACAAGTAGTACACTAGTAATAAATAAAGGAAAGGTATTGAGTAAATGACACCACCACCCTATTTTTTTGGATCTGTTGAAGGACGCCACTACTTCTCATTTTCTTATTCTCCTTTTTCTCATATTTTTCTTATTTTTTTCTTCTTCTTCCCCAAGAGGATGATACGATAAGAGGAAGAATGGAGAGAAAGAGATGCAGCTGGCGGTGGTAAGGGCGGGGTGGTGGTGGTTAATGGAGAAGAGATGTAGTGGTGTTTGATGGAGAAGAGACGGAGGGAGGATAAAAGAGGATAAATGTGGAAGGGTTTTTTGTTTATATTAGTGGTCCTTCAACAGGTGGTAGTATCTTTCAGAAAGTAGGGCAATGGTGGTGTCCTTCAGAAAGTAGGACAGTGATGGTGTCGTTAAGCATAATTAGTGGTGTCATTTAGTCATTGCCTAAAGAAAATTGAAAAAGAGAATGAGAAAGGGTTAAATGTGATTTGAAGAAAAATAGAGGGCTAGTATTGTAAGGGGAGATGGGTTTATATTTAGGCCCATGCTAACTAACACCACCATTTCTGCTGAATGACACCACCACCCATTTTTTTTTGGATCTGCTGAAGGACACTACAATGATATAAACAAAAAACCTAACCCTAACCCCTCTTCTTCTTCTTCAATCACCAACACCACTGCCACTTCTCATCTTCCCTCCTCCCCTATTCTTATTATTCTTCTCCATCAATCATTACCGTCACCTCTCATCCCACCTCCTATCATCTTCTTCTTCATATATTTTTTTTTTTCTTTATTCTCCTTCTCCTCCTTTTTTTTTCTCCCTGTGGTGTGGTGGTGGTAATCGAAGGAGGAGAAGATGAATGGGGGAGGAATAGGAAAGGTGGTGGTGGCATCCTCATTTTTTTTCCTCTCTATGGCGTGGTGGTGGTGGTGAATGAAGAAGAAGAAGTGGAAGAGGAAGGGAGGAGGAGAGGTGGCCTCCTCCTTTTTTTTTTCTCCTTGTGGCGTAGTGGTAAGAAGAAAAATAATAATGGAGGAAGATGATGAGAGGTGGCGGTGGCAAGGTAGTGGTGGTGAAGGGGGAAGGATGATAGGTGGCGGTGGTGGGGTTGATGGAGAAGAAAGGGAGAGAGGAAAGAGATGTAAGGTATTTTTTTATTTTTATTTTTATTTTTATATTGGTGGTGTCGTTCGGCAGGTGGTGGTGTCATTAAGAAAGTAAGTGGTTAGTGGTGTTATTCAATAGAAATGGTAGTGTTATTTAGCATGGGCCTTGTATTTATCATTGTAGCCCATCCATCGAGAGCAGGATTAAGGAAGTTTGTTGCCGCAGCCTCCAAACCTGGTCCTCTGCTTCTCATCCCTATCCCTAAAACCCTAAGGAACAAAGGTATTTTCCTTCTCTCTTCTTCGTTTCCATTTTGCACATCTGTATTTGCTATCTTCTCTTAGCTTGCTTGCAGTAAGTAAGAGTTTCTCTCTCTTTATGTGTTGGAGTATCTATGCATTCAACTCGTTGTTGAGGTTTTCTAGGGTTTGTTTGCTTGTTTGTTTTGCTGGGGGTGTTTGATGGGTAACAAATGTTTGGGTTTTAGGGTTTCGAGTTTAGGATTTGCTTTTTCTGATCTGGACACACTACCAAGCGTTGTTTCCGTCAGATTAGATGCCACTATTTTGATTGTGACATTGATGCTTTTGTTGTTCGTTTAATCTCTACCAAGTAAGGGAGGGGTATTTGGATTTGCATGATTTCTGATACATTATTTGAAGGAGGTTTTGTTGGTACGAGTAAATGTCCTACCCAACATTTTTATTTTTTGATACTGTGAACATCATATTAAATTGGTTATATAAGAGCGAGTTAAGTTACTTTCTGGCTGCTACTTGAGTTTTTCAGTTAAATGATTAATGGTTTACCACTCAATGAAGCATGTCAAGTGTTCATCTTTTGCAAAGAAACTTATGATAGATAACCAAGAATGGCCGGCCCTATCCACTTGTGGGGTGATTGTTCTGGTCTGTTTCTTGCTATGAGATGTTCGGCACTGATTTATAATCTTAATAACCTTGTTGTAGTAAAATGTGTATGAGTCATGGAGTGACAGCAAAGTTTCAAAATATAAAAATTGAGATCTGCCTTGTTGTTGGTTTGATGGAATTTTAAGGATTATGACTTGTGAAGGTGCCTTAGCCGGTGGAACCTTAATCCTGTTGACTTGCTGGTTTCTGTATCTTATCTATGGATAATAAGGGATACCCTCAATGCGTCTCTGTTGGAGAAATATATTTCAGGGCTTAAAAGTCATTTGACATTGATTATATATGTTATAACATATGGTCTAACTATCACTTACTGTCACTTTTTATAGATAGAGCTACTATCGAACTTTTGCATTACATTATGCATCTGGAGTAATGGAGTTAAAACAGCATAGTTTTTGGTTGTTGTGCTGTACTTCAATGGGAAATTTGATGTCTACGTGTTGTTGCTCATGAAATAAGGCAAATTTTTGTCATTTCCGAAATTTCTGTGTGCTGCCAGTCTCATAATTATGATTAGTTACTAAGAAGTGTAATGATACCTTTGTTTTTTGCTACTGATGCATTGATATGATTGTTTTATCCCATTCATTGATGCTTTATTCTCTATCTAGTTTTCATTTTAATATCAACTCTTGTATATGAAGCTCATTATCTTCTCTCTGATGTAGATGAATCGGGACAAGCTAATGAAAATGGCTGGTGCTGTTCGCACCGGTGGAAAGGGCAGTGTCCGAAGGTATGAGTTTTTATTCTTTTCTCTTTTATGTTGTATCTGTTCATGATAAATTTGGGCTTGACATTTGGACAATTCTTTCTTTGTGGAAGAATGACCATTTATCTTTTGGAGAAGTTTAGCTTTTTATAATGGTTATTTATTTTCACTTAATTCTTTGGTTTTATTTTTTTACTTGGTGCAACACTGTCAAGTACACATTGATAATTTATATGCTGCTTTTAATTATCAGAAAGAAGAAGGCAGTTCACAAGACCACCACCACTGATGATAAAAGGCTGCAAAGCACTCTAAAGAGATTAGGCGTCAACGCCATACCAGCTATTGAGGAGGTCAACATTTTCAAGGATGATATAGTGATCCAGTTTCCAAACCCAAAAGGTGAAGCTAACCATTCACCTTAAAAGCGCTTGCATGCATGTTACTTTATTTTTATGCTAGCTCTTGTATTTTCGCAGCTAATGCATTTATCTGTTGTATTTCAGTGCAAGCCTCAATCACTGCCAATACTTGGGTTGTGAGTGGTACTCCTCAAACAAAAAGTAAGCTCTCTGTTTATTGTTTTCTCAATATGATAATTTTACTTTTGCATTGTTGACACATTTGGTTAAATCAATCGGACTTCACCTAATATGTATATGCTTCAACGTTGCCACCATGGTGTGGATGCACATTCTTGTGGATGTACTGCAAGTTTTTCACCTTGTTTTACAGAGTCTTTGTACCATAAGACAATGATTAAAACTTGTTCTTGGGCATGAATTAATTAGTTATGTTTAGTTAATCCATATAAATGTCGCGATTACAAATTGTGCTAGTTTTATTTTGTTTGCCTTGTGCAATATGTGGTATAGGGAGTGTAGTAAGCATCTCCAAAGTGACTAGTTCGGACTTAATTACTTTTAGAGATATCAGGAGCTAACATTTGAATTTTGTACTTACAGAATTGCAGGATCTTCTACCAGGGATCATCAACCAATTGGGTACGTATTTTATCATCTATTCTACTATTTATCCTGTAAAATGTTGGCCTTTCCATTGATACTTGATTGCTACTTCCCATGCTTTAACACGAACAAGTGAGGTGATATTGATTTGAGTTTTTGTTTCTACTCCAGGACCCGATAACTTGGACAACCTGAGAAAGCTTGCAGAACAATTCCAGAAGCAGGTGCCAGGTGCAGGAACAATACAAGAGGAAGATGATGAAGAGGTCCCAGACCTTGTTCCAGGTGAGACATTTGAAGCTGCTGCTGCTGAAGGGCAAAAAGCTTGAAAGTAGTAATTAAATGGATTTTCACCAGTATTCTTCCTCCTTTTAGATTCTCTTGACCGTGTTTTTGTTTTATTTCTAATTTGTTACTTGATAACGTTTTTCAATTTCTACCTTATGAGATACTAAATAGTAATAGCTGTTTTGGATGTTGCTGGTAAAACTGTCGAGTATTCACTCTATTTTGGATAGAAGAGAAGGTGAACGGTGGAAGCATTTGGGTTGCTTGGTTTTCAGCATGTCTCTTATTCTATAGCAGTTATAGTAAATTTATGCTCTAATACCTAATAATTGTTAATCTAGCAATGATTTAGTAATTATTCAACAACTTGTTGAGAATTGTAGTCCTGGCCGGTGCAAGATTTTAATAATTTGATCTATTCGTTCAATATTGAGTTTGTGAAGTGGGCACTAGGTAGTTTGGCTGTGGTTTTCAGTATGTAGGGTGTGTTCCTTGAAGAATGTTGAACTTTGGAAATGTATTGTCAGATTTTGTGAATCAGCTATATTTGAAATTAATTTCTTTGCTAATTTTGGATATCCACTATTCCACTGCATTTGTCATCCATTCCAATGACCTCCCTGAGTGAGCTAAGTTTACCTCTAAATTTCCTCTCCCTATTCTGTCTCATGTTCCATTTTCTTATCATGTCCTACTATCTTCTTCCATTGCTATTCATGTCATTGGCTTTAGATTAGTGGTTTTAAAAATGTGTATTCAAATTGTGAAAATAGGAGTAAAATATTCAGTCAATGAAGTGGTGACATGTTAATGTAAATCAAAAGATAGGAACGAAGTTATCAATTGTTCTTGGGTTGAGTCGCGGACTAGGTCGTTCTCTTTAAGACGTTTTGTAGCTTTGTCCAAAAATGTGCAAGCAGTCTGATAGTCCCGCCGTTCCCAGGATAAAATAGCACAGAATCTTATCTGTCTCGTTCAAACAAATGCACTGTTGATGAACGGATTACTATCCACCCTTAATCTCTGTTTTGCTCGGAATCACCAATATAGTGTATAAAATTGAAATGAAAAAAACTCAAAAATTGTTTGTGATGGAAGAACTGTGAAATACAAAGAAAAGAATTCCTTTCAAACAGAACTGTTGAAATCTCTTTGAAAGAGTTCCATATGAACATAACTGCGAAATCTTCTCTGATGAAATACTAAAACGAAAATGTCTTTGTTTTTTTTCTTATATTTCAAGCTCTGAGTTTTGTGTTGTATTTATAGGGAGAAAAACGCATTAGAGATACAAAATCCTGTCTAGATGCATGGACAAAAAACGCGTGGAAAATATGAGAAAATTTCGGGCTATTGCTGCGACGCAACGTATGGCGTGGAGAGAACGTGTGAAAGAGGACAGGGTTAGCCCTCTGACTCAGTCTCCCTTCTCTGCAGCAATTCAAAAAAATATTTTCATTTAAATAAATTTTTAGTAAAAAGAATCGGTTGTTATCTAAATGACCCGACCGATCGGTCGGGCGGTGGCGCGTGCGATTCGTTATCTCTCCCCTCCTCACAAAAGTGTGGTACCCCAAGGGGTCCAAACCCAAGTCCAAATCATTCTCCTTATAAACTTCTCCACAGTGAGTTGTATAGAAGATGTGAGACTAAAAATAGAGAGAGATTCAGAGATCAAAATCAGGTTCATACCCATTTTATTTTATTTTTAAAAAGCCATATTTTCAACAATCATCCACTTGGATTTTTAAAAACAATTTTCATCGAGGAATCTAAAAAATATAAGATTGTGCATAAACAAAAGTGTCTTTCGACTTGAACTCTTGCGTAGTGTTCATGCTTTAGATTATACTAGAGTAACTCGTAGTTTTGAACTTTATCTCTAACAAACATTACACGCACAACCTTACCAGGGTGAAGTCTAAAAAGCCCGTGCTTTACGGCCATGCACGTATATCCCAGTATAGTGAAGGCTCTAGGAATTTTGCCCACAAATTCCATAAGAAGCGGCCAAACTTTCACAATCACTTAGGTGAGTCTATCAAGAGTACTCCTGTAGCTAGGTACTCCACTCCACATAGAGTATAGATCTCATTAAGAGTTTTTAACGCATCCTACTATCGCTTCAGGAACTAATGCTTTAATCTAGGAATGATATTGCTATTTGTCAGCATGATCACTTCATATCATTCACGACTTGTTATTACCCATTGAACCTATTTCTTGGGATCTCCAGTCTATAGGTTGGGTTACCGTTATGAATAACAAATCAATCTAAGGGCATTAGTCTCATTCCTTTCGAGGTTTTGAAAACCTTCTCTCTAGCTAATCCTTTCATCAAAGGATCAGCCAAGTTCGCATCAGTTCGTACATGATCCACTCTCACAGCACCAGTAGACAGAAACTTTCTAACTATTGTGCTTACGACGTATTTGTCGTCTCTTGCCGTTATAATAACGGTTCTGTATTTTTGCAATAGCCGCGGTACTATCGCAATGGATCAAGACAGCTGGAATCGGTCTTTCCCATAAAGGGATCTCTGCTAGCAGGTTTCTTAGCCAACCTGCTTCTTCACTAGCCGTGACGCCGTGACTAGTGCTATCATCTCTGACTCCATCGTGGACTGTGCCAGAATGGTCTGTTTCTTTGATTTCCAAGAAACAGCTCCACCAGCTATACTGAAAATATAGCCACTGGTGGCTTTGGAGTCATCTGAGAGGGTGTTCCAATCAGCATCGCTATATCCTTCAAGGACAGCGGGAAACTTCTGATAATGTAATCCAAGGTTCTTAGTCCTCTTCAGGTACCTCATGACCCTTTCAATTGCATGCCAATGCTGTATACTGGGTCTACTGGTAAATCTGCATAGTAATTCCACGACATGGTCTAGTGCAATCGGTAGCATATCTAAGACTACCAATGATGCTCGCATACTCAGATTGTCTAACACCGTTACCGGTGTTCTTGAACAACTTTACACTAGGATCGTAAGGAGTACATGCAGGTTCACAGTCAGAGTAATTATATTTATTTAGGATCTTCTCTATATAGTGTGATTGATCCAAAGAAATTCCCTTTTCAGACCTAGTAATCTTGATACCAAGGATTACACTTGCTTCTCCAAGATCTTTCATATCAAAGTTCGCACACAATAAAGCTTTCACTTTATTCACGGCATGGATATTAGAACCAAAGATAAGCAAATCATCCACATATAGACATATAATAGTGCAAATGTCATTTTCAGATTTATAATAAATGCATTTGTCACTTTCGTTCACTTTAAAGTCATGTGCGATAACAAGATTATCAAATTTTTCATGTCATTGTTTTGGAGCTTGTTTCAAACCGTAAAGTGATTTATCAAGTTTGCAAACTTTATGTTCTTGCCCCGGAATAACAAAACCTTCAGGTTGGTCCATGTAAATTTCTTCTTCCAAATCGCCATTAAGAAACGCAGTCTTAACGTCCATTTGGTGCAATACTAGATTATGTATTGCAGCAAGAGAAATTAACACTCGAATGGATGTAATCCTGGTAACAGGAGAATATGTGTCAAAGAAGTCAACATTTTCTCTCTGTCTAAACCCTTTGGCTACAAGACGAGCCTTAAACTTTTCAACATTACCATCGGGTTTCAATTTCTTCTTAAATACCCATTTACATCCTATTGTCTTGCAACCTGGTGGTACATCAACTAAATGCCAGGTTCTATTAGACTCAAGAAAGTCCATTTCATCATCAATAGCCTCTTCCCAAAAATTGGCATCAATAGAGGATAAGGCTTCTTGAAAACTAAGGGGATCCTCCTCGACTGTAAAGACATAGTAATCGGGGCCATAGTTTTTAGAAGTTCGTTTTCATTTACTTCTCCTAGGCTCAGATTATGTGGCTTTATCGGTTTCATCCATCCTGATCAAAGGCACGTTATTTGAGGATGTACCCCACTATTCTTCGAAATAAAAGGAAATTTATCTTCATAGAAATCAACGTCGTTTGATTCTATAATACTGTGATCTTTAAGATTATAGAATCTATAAGCTTTGATGTTCATGGCATATCCTATGAATACACATTCATATGCCCTACTGGCAAGCTTATTCCTTTTAGGATCAGGAATTCTAACATAAGCTAAACAACCCCAAGTTTTCAAATATGACAAGTTTGGTTTCTATTTTTCAAAATCTCATAAGGAGAGGTTTTACTTTTCGATTTAGGGACTCTATTTAGCACGTAACAGACCGTAAAAATAATTTCTCCCCACCAGTGCGATGCAGCACCGGAGTTAAGTAGAATGACAACTACTAACTCAGTAAGAGTTCTATTTTTTCTTTCAGCTTTGCCATTCATCTCAGGATAATACGGTGCAACTTTTTCATGAATAATTCCTTGAGAATTATAGAACTCTATGAAAGTACTGTTGTCATATTCAGTGCTTCTATCACTCCTAAGTCTCTTTATCTTTCTATTATATTGATTTTCAACTTCGGTTAAAAATAATTTAAACATGTCAAAGGCTTCACTCTTATTTTTCATTAAGTAGACGAAGGTATAATCAGAACAATCATCAATAAACGTAATAAAATAACGTTTTCCATTTCTAGTCAAAACACCATCAAGTTCACATATATCTGAGTGTATCAAATCTAAGGGTTCAGATTCTCTAACAACAGATTTATGTGGTGTTTTGGTTATCTTAGCTTGGCTACAATAGTTGCACTTTTCAAAATCATTTAAGGACAATTTTGAAATTAGCCCTAAGTTACTCATGTTTTTAATAATACGCTTATTAACATGACAGAGTCTAGCATGCCAGTACACAACATGTAAGTAGAACTAGAAATTTTATTAGCATCAACATTTAACTTAAAACATTCCATCAGTGGCATACCCTTTCCCCACAAATACATTATTCTTCGTGATAGTATACAAATCAGCCCCTATAATTTGAGTAAACCCAGTCTTGTTCAGAAGGTAACCAGAGACTAAGTTCTTCCTCATCTCTGGAGTATGCAAGACATCCTTCAGGATAACAGTCTTTCCAGAGGAAAACTTCAGTTCTACTACTCCAGTTCCAGCAACAATAGTGGAGTGGGAATCACCCAACAACACTTTCTTGTCCTCAGCTTCAGAATAGGACTTGAACATTTCTCGATCATAGCAGGCATGTCGAGAAGCACCAGTGTCAACCCACCATCCCTCGGATCCACCAACAAAGTTGATCTCAGAGATCATGGCAATAAGTTGGTCTTCGGTTAGGTTCGCCTGTGGTGCAGGACGAGATCCGTTCCAGCAGTTCCTGGCCATATGCCCTGGCCTACCACAGGTGTAGCATAGGAACTGTGCTGATTCAGTCCTTGAGGGGTGTTTTTGTCCATTCTGATTTCGCGGAGGATTCTGATTCTGTTGGTTGCGGTTCTGGTTGTTTCGGTTCTGATGGTTCTGATTCTGATTGTTTCGATTTTTATTGTGACTTTGATTTTTCATAGTTTTTCCACTGGGTTTCAGAGCCACAGGGGTAGATTTCTTCGGGTTTGAAATAATCAGAATTTCATCTTTCTGATATTGTTTTCAGGCTTCCTCCTCAATCCGAAGTCGGGTAATCAGGCTTTCTCGAGAAAACTCTTTGGTTTTATGCCTAAGGACATTCTTAAGCTAGGGGGCAATTTGTCTATCACAACAGCTACTTGAAATTTCTCATCTAAGATCATCCCCTCAGATATAATTTCATGAGCAATTTTTTGAAGCTCGTGTGATTGAGTTTCCACAGACTTATCATCAGTCATTTGGAATTTCAGATAACGACTAACAACATATTTCTTTGTGCCAGCCTCCTCAGTGTCATATTTTTTCCTAAGGGCTTCCTAAATATCTTTAGCGGTTTTTTTCAGAACAATAATAATCATATAGATCACCAGAAAGACCATTCAATATAAAATTCTTACACAAAAAATCATCTTCAATCCAACGATCTAATTCTTTAGTGTGGGTTTCATCAAGTTCAGCAGGCAATACAGGTTTTTCAGTATTACAAATATAAGCAACATTTTGTGTCGTTAGGAAGAACAACATCTTTTGTCTCCATCTTTTAAAATGTTGGCCCTCAAAGTGAAAGGGCTTGTTAAGGTCTTTTGCAACAAGTTCAGTAATTGTAGTTATGGCAGAAATAGACACGTCTTAAAATTGTTGTAAATGTAAATCAAAAGATAGGAACGAAGTTACCAATTGTTCTTGGGTTGAGTAGCGGACTAGGTCGCTCTCTTTAAGACGTTTCGCGGCTCTGCCCAAAAGTGTGCAAGCAGTCTGATAGCCCCGCCGTCCCCAGGATAAAACAACCCAGAATCTTATCTGTCTCGTTCAAACAAATGCACTGTTGATGAACGGAATATTATCCACCCTTAATCTCTGTTTTGCTCGGAATCACCAATATAGTATATAAAATTAAAACAAAAAAAACTCAGAAATTGTTTGTGATAGAAGATTTGTGAAATACGAAGAAAAGAATTCCTTTCAAACAGAACTGTTGAAATCTCTTTGAAAGAGTTTCATATGAACAGAACTGCAGAATCTTCTCTGATGAAATACTAAAACGAAAATGTCTTTGTTTTGTTTCTTATATTTCAAGCTCTGAGTTTTGTGTTGTATTTATAGGGAGAAAAATGCATCAGAGATACAAAATACCGTCTCGATGCATGGACAAAAAACGCGTGGAAAACGTGAGAGGAAAGGACAGGGTCAGCCCTCTGACTCAGTCTCCCTCCTCACAAAAGTGTGGTACCCCAAGGGGTCCAAACCCAAGTCCAAATCATTTTCCTTATAAACTCCTCCACAGTGAGTTGTATAGAAGACGTGGGACTAAAAATAGAGAGATCCAGAGATCAAAACCAGGTTCATACCCATTTTCTTTTATTTTTAAAAAGCCATATTTTCAACAGCTATATTTGAAATTAATTTCTTTGCTAATTTTGGATATCCACTGCATTTGTCATCCATTCCAATGACCTCCCTTTGTGAGCTAAGTTGACCTCTAAATTTCCTCTCCCTATTCTGTCTCATGTTCCATTTTCTTATCATGTCCTAATATTTTCTTCCATTGCTATTCATGTCATTGGCTTTAGATTAGTGGTTTTAAAAATGTGTATTCAAATTGTGAAAATAGGAGTAAAATATTCAGTCAATGAAGTGGTGCCATGTCAGCTGGCACAACGTAGGTGTGAGTGAAAATGAGAGGGAGTTGTGAGTCAAAATTAGAGTTGGAGTAGGACTTGTATTTCATTTGGATTCGCTTGAACTTCTAATTTGGTTTGGTTCATTATATCATGTTCGGTTTTGATTCGATTTCATTACACCAAAAACAAAAAATCTAACTGTCGAGGGAAATGGCGAGGAAAACAGCGAGGGAGGGAGGGGGCATCCATCCCCCCGGGATGCGTGCATTGACTTTTCTTGTGCGCATCTCGAGGGATGGACGCCCCCTCCCCCCCTCGCTGTTTTCCTCGCCATTTCCCTCGACAGTTAGACGGGTTGCACAAAAAAATATAAGAATTAGGCCTAGGGGATTTGGATCATAATTGGATTGAACTCCTAAATCCATCTGGATTTTATTTGTTTCGAATTTCATGTTGCTATTGGAGATGCTTCAAGGAAATTGCTTGGTAAAAGTGGTTAAATAGGTGTTTCTGAAACATGTGTATGTTGTCATTGGTTCATGGCATAATTAGCATAGATAATGACACCACCAATTCTATTGATGGCTACCATGATTGTCCACCTTTTTAACGACACTACCACCTGTTGTAGGAAATCACCAATATACATAAAACTAATTTTTTTTACCACCTCTTCTCCATTAAGCATCATCACCACCCTGCTCTTGCCACTGTCAGCCACACCTCTTCTCTACTCTTCGTCTTTTTTTTTTTTTTTTTTTCTCTCTCTACTTTTCCTCTCTTTTCAGGAGCAGTAGCAGGAGAGAAGAAGAAGAGGAAGAGAGGAGAAAAAAAAGAAGAGAAGAATACAATGAGAAAATTAGAAGAACAAGACAAAGGCGAAGAGGTGGTGTTGTCGGTGGTGGACGAGGCATGGCTGGTGGCAGTGTCGGTGTTGCTCTTGTGAAGAAAGAAGAGAATGTAAGGGGTGATGGTGTCCTTTAGCGGATCCAAAATTCAGTAGACCAATACCATATCATTTGGTATAGGTACGAGGCGGTACCATTGGTATGGTATGATACCAATTTGATCTGGATCAAATTTTGATCTTCTCGTCCATAATACCATGATTCAAACTTCTGATGAGTTAATCCCTTCATGTGAGGGTAATTTTATATGGTTGCTGCAACTACTCTTTGTCAACATTCTCTAAAATTGCCTTAAAAAACCTCCCAAATTGGACCTAAACATAGTTGGTGAATTATTTAGAGTTACGAATTTCATTTAAGTCGGCGATTCCGAATTCATCCCGATTCCGTCCCGATTTTTTTGGTCCTTTTGGGATTGATCAAACTCATTTCGATCCCGTCCCGTCCCGATCTAGAGTGGGATGGGATCGGGATGGAGATTTTTAATCCCGCCTATCCCGTCCTGAATTTATTTATTATTATTCATTTTAATCAAAATACTCTTCTAAATTAAGGTTTAGGATGTGTTGAAATTAAATCAATGTAAGAAGAAATTCTATATGAAATCTAAATGAATTGAATCATTAATTCTAAATAAAATTTTATATTTATTTGCCTTTCAAAAAAAGTTTAATATTTATTTATTTATTTAATATCTTTTATTATTTATGATGTAAGTTATATGAATATAAATTTGACATTATTGGTGTGTAAGTAATGTGAGATAAAAAAAAATTTTATTATTTTTTTACTGTAGGACTATTTACTACGTACTCATCTCGTCCTGCCCGATCCCGAATGAACGGGATGGGTCAATCTCGTCACATCCTGTCCCGTCCCCACCCCTAATTTTCAGTATAAAGAAATAGAACTTGTTTTCATTTCTAAGAGCATTTTCAGGAGATTGCACCCCAAGGATCATCTACAGTAGTTGAGGGGAAAGGAAATTATCACTGTCACGCGCTTGCATCGCAAGGAGAAGTCCAAACATTAGTTTCTTATGTGCCCCCTTTCCTCTCAAATTCAAAGTGGCCGGAGATAGGAGGTGAATCCTACAAAAACACATTTGTTCTTTAATCTTTCCAATTTTTGGCTCAATTTCTTTTTAAGATGTGGCACTCTTTATTTTGGCCCCACTCTAAATGCCACTAAAAAATTTATCCCCCTCACCATTATAGAGGAGAGTGTAAAACAAAAGATGGGGTGGACCATGTTTTTGTTTTCCCTTTCCACTCACGGTTGGAGATGCTCTAATTAGGACAACCCTTCTAGGCGTCAAGAAAATGGGCCAGGGGTGGGGTTTTACCACTCATCCCCCTCGAGATTTGCAAAGCTATGCATCTCGAGGGTGTAGACACGCATCTCAAGGGGGGATGAGCGGTCACACCCACCCCCTCGCCCCTTTCCTCGCCATTTAGAATTTTCCAATTACGATGATAAAAAGGTAGGCAAGCAGACAAATATATGTATATCATATTTTTATTATTTATATATTAGAGCTCTCTATCTCCAAAATTAATCACTTAACAAGAACCTATGAGACCCAATCCCAACACAAGAGAACCCATGACATCTAAATTATCTTTAATAACTAAGCCAAAACACACGAAAATCAGCTGAAACTGTACCGAAATAGATGGGTATGGTTCGGTTCTAGTACCGAGTTAACAATTTTTTTCAGTGTGACATGGCATGAATCGATTTCAGTTTTCTAGTACGAAACACTAATTGCATCATGCAGTATGGCAATCTGGATATTGATTTACATTTTTCTTGATCCATCACATAGGAAGAAGATTCATGACTCAAATGATTGGGTTCTCAGCCATGATAGCCCTCATGTGTGCTCTATGTCACAGGCTTTCTTTTTTCAAGTACTTTTCGTACGGCACTAACAAACTTTTCCCCGACTTATCAAAGAAAGCTAGTCAGCCTTGCTCACGAAAGACTTACTTATACTATGGAAAGCTAAGCAAGCTAAGAACACACAAGAGAGCTTAAGAGAACTAGAACTTGTATTGTTTGAATTTTCTGAGGTGATTATAACAAATGAGGCCTTAGCCTATTTATACAACTCCACCTCCTCAATGGACGGTGGTGATCAATTTGATCCAACGGTCTACAATGATCTTCTACACACTTCCTTAGAAATATCAAAGGACTAAAATCCTATGGAACTTTATGGAAGGTTCTAGAGAACAATGTTGAATACTCTACATTATTTACAGTTGCTAACCTCACTTGGCTAGGCAAGAAGATAGTTGTGACATTCTCCCCCACCTAATCAGGCGGCGTCCTTGTTGCCTTCAAATCCTCGTACGCTTGGATTTGCTCCTTGAATTGCCACAAATGTTGGATTGGCTCCCAGCTAGCTTCACTTTCTGGCAATCCCTTCCACTTGACGAGTAGCTCATGTAAGTGTGAGAGGTTGGTTGGAATGGCGCACTACACGATCTGACAAGATAGTATCTACTTCCTTGTCATGTTGTATCCTCATGCCCATTGGTGCTCTTTGTGAAACTCCTTTGTTTGGATCATCTCGATCTTCCTTATACGGCTTCAATAGACTCACATGGAAGACTGGATGGAACTTGATCCTCGGCGGAACTCGACCTTGTATGCTTGTTTTTCCACTTTCTTGATTATGGAGAAAAGACCATTATATCTCCTGATAAGGCTACGATGCAGTCCTGAAAGCCTGACTTGAGCATGCATCTTGACAACACAAGGCCCCCAACTTGAAACTCTCGAGGTCGTCTCTTCTTGCCGGCCCACTTCTTCATCCTCTTGGATGCTTTCTCCAGGTAAGCTCGAGCCTCATCAGTTTGATCATTCCATCATTTGGCGAACTTATAGGCTGATGGACTCACTCCAGTGTATCCAGTGGCAATAGAACTCGAGGTCATAGGTTGTTGTCCCATGACAATCTCAAAGGGGCTGCGACCCGTCGTTTCACTCTTCTGCAAGTTGAAAGAGAATTGGGCAACATTCAGCAACTTAGTCCAATCTCGCTAGTTGGCACTCACATAGTGCCTAAGATATAACTCCAGCAAGGCATTCATCCTTTCCGTCTGACCATCCGTTTGAGGATGAAAGCTAGTAGAGAAATTAAGGTCGGTACCCAACAACTTGAACAACTCCGTCCAAAATTTCCTCGTGAACCGAGTATCTCGATCAATGATAATAGATTTGAGCCCACCCCAATACTTCACCACATGTTTGAGGAATAAATGCACGGTTTGCTCGGCTGTGCACTCCTTGGGTGTGGGAATGAATGTGGCATACTTCGAAAATCTGTCTGCGACCACAAGTATCCAATTGCAACCTTCTGATGCGGGCAAACCAACTATAAAATCCAAGGAAACACTCTCCCAAGGTCTCTCTGGGATGGGGAGAGGTTCAAGTAAGCCGGCAGGTGACTGTTGCTCCACCTTGTCTTGTTGGCATACAAGACAAGTTTTTACATATGTTTCGATATCATCCCTCATATGTGGCCAATAATGGGAATCTTCCACAAGAGCAAGAGTACGATGTATACCTTGATGTCCCACCCACTTGCTATCATGGCATTTTTTCAAGATTTCCTTAGGTTGGCATGAGGTGGAACATAGATTCGCCTTCCCTTAGAGTATGTCAAGCCGTTCTCCACCCAAAACCGTCTTGTCTTACCATCTTTGACAAGAGATATGATGGTTTGAGCCATGGAATCATGTGCCAATCCTTCATTTATGTGTCCCTTCAAGTTGCTTTGAGGTTGACTTATGTCAGCGAGTTCTCATTTTCTACTCAAAGCATCCACAACAAGATTAGCCTTGCCAGGCTTGTACTTCAAAGTGTAATCGAACTCTACCAAGAAATCTTGCCATCTAGCTTGTTTTGGTGTGAGCTTCTTTTGTGTCTGGAAGTAGCTAGTGGCAACATTGTTGGTCTTGACTACAAATTTGCTCCCAAGCAAGTAATGTCGTCATGTTCGCAAGCAATGCACAACCGCAGTCATTTCCTTCTCTTGCACTGTGTACTGCCTCTCAGTATCATTGAGCTTCCTACTTTCAAAGGCAATAAGATGTCCTTCTTGCATCAATACTCCACCTAGCAAAATCGGAAGCATCCGTATGTACCTCAAAAGACATAAAATGGTTGGGAAGTGCCAACACCGGTTCAATCCTTTGAAAGCTTGTTGGCATTTTGAACTCCAATCCCAACTTCGTCCCTTCTTGAGCAAGTCCGTCAATGGAGCGGTTATGGAAGAGTAGCCTTTGATGAACCTTCTATAAAAGTTCACCAAGCCAAGGAAATATCTTAACTCAGTGACTTTGGTCAGTGGTTCCCACTCTTGGATGTCTTATACCTTGGACTTGTCCATACGAAGCTTGTTCTTGCCAATGATATGACCCAAGAATGTCACCTCCTCTTGGGCAAATGAGCATTTTTCCCTTTTGACATAGAGTTCGTTCTCCTTCAAAGTTTGGAACACTTGCCTAAAGTGATCCACATGTTCCTCCAATGTCTTACTTTAGATCATAATGTCATCAAGGTACACAACTACGAACCGGTCAAGGTAAGGAGCTAGTACATTATTCATTAGAGTGCGAAATGTGGTCGGCGAATTAGTTAAACCAAATGGCATGACTAAGAATTCGTAAGACCCGTACCTTGTAACACATGTCGTCTTTGGTTCATCTCCTTCGGCTATGCGGACTTGATAATATCCCGAGCACAAGTTAAGCTTGGTAAAGTACCTTGCATCACCAAGTTGATCAAAGAGACCCACAAGTGGAATCAGGTACTTGTTCTTGATAGTGACCATGTTAAGTGCCCGATAGTCAATACAAAGCCGTAGGGATCCATCATGTTTCTTTTGAAATAAGACTGGCGCACCATATGGAGCTTTGGAGGGTCGGATATAACCAGCATCAAGTAAATCCTTCAATTATCTTCTTAACTCCTCGAGCTCAGGAGGTGCCATACGATAAGGAGCAAATGCGGGGTTTTGCTCCAACTTCTAACTCAATAGCATGATTCACCTCTCTCATTGGTGGAAGATTCTTAGGCAACTCGGCAGGCATAACATCCTTGTGCTCCTTGAGAACATCTTGGACGGCCTTAGGTGCATTCACCCCTACATCCATGGGACCTTCGTCTTCCTTGAGGGTAGCCAAGTAAGTAGGCTCATTCCTCTTTACTCCTTTAGAAAGTTGGAGAGCGGACACCATTCTCTCCTTACTTATCTCCCGTACCACGGGCACAACACAAGGTTGTCCATTTTCCATGATGCACATGGTGTTGGCATATGGGACCAAGAAAGCCTTCAACATGTCTAAGAAATCTATACCCAAATAGAACTTGTGATCATCAATTGGAGCAATAGTTATGTCAACTTTACCTCGCCATTGTCCAAGCCGAATATCGGTGCCACGAGCTACTCCTTCAATTGGGAGACTTTTAGCATTGACTCCCTTGATATATCCTTTCTCCTTAGTATATGATAGGCCAATTTCTTCAGCAAGGTCCTTGGCCATGTAGACTGTGTCGGCTCCGGTATCCACCATGGCTTTCAAAGTCTTGTTCCAGATCTCGGTCTCCACGTACATCCTTCCACTTGGTTGTTCTTCGACCTTAGCTTGAATGGCACTTAGGAGATTCATTGAGGCGATCCTCCTTTCCTCTTTTGCTTATTCTTCCATGACAAGCGCGGCAAGTTTCCCACGTTTTGGACACTCAAATGCTCGATGAGGTCTACTACATAAGAAGCAAGATATCTTCTTGGGCGATCCATCTCTTTTCTCTTTCCCCTTGTCTTTGGAGTTCTTGTGTTCCTTGGAGGATTTCTCTTTGTCTCCCCCACCTTTGCCATCATTACTCGGCTTTTTCCCTTGCCCCTTGGATGAGTCATTTCTCTTTAACTCAATCAAGGACTCGGTCGCAGCCATAGCCGTTGCAAGGTCTTGCACACCTCGCCTCTTCAACTCCAACTTGGCCCAACCCGTTAGGCCATCAAGGAAGCTAAACAAAGTATCATTTTCTCCCATGTCAGGAATCTCCAAGAACAACTCCGAGAAATCCTTCACATACTCCCTTATGTGACATTCCTTATATTGAAGGCGGCGAAGTTTGGCCCTAGCTTCATTTTCGGCATCTTCCTGGTAGAATTGTCTCTTGAGTTCCTTCTTGAATTCTTTCCAAGTGTCGATGGTGTACAATCCATTCTTGACATCATCGGACCTTCTGCACCACCAAACTGTAGTAACATCATTCAAATATAAGGAGACACTACATACCTCTGCCGCTTCATCCCTTATGCCAACCGCATCAAAGTAGCGCTCCATGTTCCACAAGAAGTTGTCGATCTCCCTTGCACTCCTTGCCCCACCATAGGCCTTAGGTTTGGGAGCTTCGAATTTGTGAGTGATCATCCCTTGTGTAGCCCCACCATTGGCTACCGCAGTCATGCACACATTGAGTTGAGTATCAAGCTTCTCAATTTTTTCCTTGTAAGCCTCCATCTCCGCATCCTTAACAACAACTTGGGCCTCTAGGGACTCAATCTTCTTGGACAACATGTCCACTACAGCGTTTAAGGCACCTTGCATTTCTTCACGAAGCTCTTGGTCCTCCCCATTGGACGCTTGCCCCTCGATGCGTTGGTCCATGTCTTCGATTTTCTCCCTCAAGTCGGACATGGTGGCACACAACTTAGCCAACATTTCATCCATCGCAATGATCATGTCTTTCGACTTGTCCTTACAGACTTTCCCACCTTTTTCATTGTTGCCAATTGATGGGTTGTTGACCTCCGATGACATTCTCTTGTGTAGAATGATTTCACCAACTTTGCCAAACCTGGCTCTGATACCAACTGTCACGGGCTTTCTCTTCTCAAGTACTTCCCATGCAACACTAGCAAACTTTGCCCCGACTTATCAAAGAAAGCTAGTCAGCCTTGCCCACAAAAGACTTACTTATACTATGGAAAACTAAGCAAGCTAAGAACACACAAGAGGGCTTAAGAGAACTAGAACTTGTATTGTTTGAATTCTTTGAGGTGATTACATCAAATGAGGCCTTAGCCTATTTATACAACTCCACCTCCTCAATGGACAGTGGTGATCAATTTGATCCAACAGTCTACAATGATCTTCTACACACTTCCTTAGAAATATCTAAGGACTGGAATCCTATGGAACTCTATGGAACTTTATGGAAGGTTCTAGAGAAGTCTCTAGAAAAATGTGGAATACTCTACATTATTTACACTTGCTAACCTCATTGGGCTAGGCAAGAAGATAGTTGTGACATCTAGCAATCCCTTACCACTGTTGGACTCTCAATGAGAATTGAATTGGGTTTGTGGTAATGTATGCATTACGTTCTTTTGTTGCCAATGGTCCAAACGCCACAACATTTGTTGTTTCAGCATAAATAACTTATTGACCTGCCATGGTATCTCAGCAGCTTATGTAAAGCTCATGCAATTGTGGGTGCATTAGGGTTCTTGTATCTAGCCCAAAACTAGGAAGAATCAAAGGCAGATGTAGGGTATCTTGTAGGAATCAGGGTGAAGAATTCTCTAATTGCTCTTGGCGTTATCAATGCCTTGGGCATGGTTACCTCATTGGGGCCAAAATCAAAGGGAAAATCACTACAGGGGATGTGAGGGTATTATGGATAAAATGAAGCTGATGTTGAGGGTGGACAACATGCTAATGATAATAGGATTGTTTGTTGTTTAATTAGTTGAACTTATATGAGTTTCAACATTACTTAATAGGCTTCTTAGTTTCGTGAATCTGGTTTTGTTTTCTAGAAATCATACTTAGAAACTTTCCTCAAATAGAAATTTCTTCTTGTCTATTGCATTGTTGTTCTGTTTTATATCCTTTGCTGAAAGAGAATATGTTTGATTTCAAGTTGTTTTTGTTATGGTTTATATCGTATTGCTCAGGTCAAGCAAACACTTACAAACATGATCCAAAGTAAACATCAACTAGGTGGAAACTAAAAAGTTAGGATTTTCATACCCATGAGAAACCTGAACACAAGCAGTGGGAAAGAGTATGTCATACCATGACAAGTTTCAGAAAAGCAATCAAATGCAAAATTATTAAATAAATTTACAAAAAATTTTAGTATCACTCCCTAGATATTAATTAGGTAAGCGCTTCAGAGTCTAAAGATGACTATTAAATCTTCATGAAGCTACTGGATTGTCCATGATTATGTTAAATGTAAGCCGATGATTTAAGCATTGCGTGAAGTGAGCTGCATGTTGAAAATATGGCTCCAAATTTCAAGTACTCAAAATAAGTGATTCAAGGTATGGCTCCAAATGTTTTCAAGTAGGTTGGAACTCATGTACGGACACAGAACTCACACCCGGACACCGACTGTAGATTTGTAGCAATTAGACTTTTACTTTGAGTGGGATTTTATGCCTTTCTTGCATGTGAAGTTTGGGAATATATAGTGTGGGATTTTATGTCTTTCTTGCATGTAAAGTTTGGGAATATAAAGGTTGGGATTTTATAGTGTGAAAATTCTTCTAGGCAATTCTAGGGTTAGGAGAGGGAAACACAAGAGAAGGCAAAGTGTTAGAGAGATTGATTGTGATCTTTTTGCCCTTCACCAAAATAATGCATCTCAAATAGTGGTCTAACACCAACTCTGGAGTAGGTGATTTGTCGAAGTACGTAAATACTTGTGTCTTTTGTGTGTTCTTTAGTTGTTACTTTGCATAGGGATCAAATACGATTCTAAGGGTTTTCTTGGATTGATCAATCTAGATCTGTCTAAGGGAGTAATTTAATAAATGTGGTATCAGAGCTAGGTCTATTCGCAATGCTGCAAAGGTGTCTGGTATCAAGGTGGAGATTGAGAAGTTAAATGGTCGAAACAATTTCTCCTGTGGAAAACAAAGGGTGGTTAATTTGCTCACGCAACAAGGAACACTGAGGGTGTTGTTCGGGAAAGATAAGAAACCATCAACTATGTTTGATGATGATTAACAAGATTTAGATGATAAGGTTTTAAGCATGATTTGTTTGCACCTAGCAAACGAGGTTATGTACAGCGTGATGGATGCAACTTCTTTAGTTGACATCTGGTTAAAGCTTGAGAAGTTGTATATGACAGTTTTTTTCAAACAAGTTGTTCATGAAGAAGAGGTTATATGGATTGAAGATAAAGGAGGGTACGAGTTTGCTGGAACACCTTAATGCATTAAATAAATCATGATGAAATTTTCCGAACCAAGGAATTCCTTAGATATGATGCAAAATGAATCTTGTTCTATTAGTGATCAAAGATTTATATATCAAAATGAAGAATACGAATCAGAGTTGAAGTTAGAGGTGATTGTAAAAGGTGAAAATAAGGTTTTGTTCTTCCTCGGTTCTCTAACGGATTCTTTCAATCACTTGGTGACATTATTATAAGGGAAGAAAACCCTCGAATTTTACGAGTTGGTTGCAGCTGTGCTGGTGAATGCTGCAACGAAGAACCAAGTTGGGATGACTCTATAAGTGAGGGTCTAACAGCAAGCGATTCTAATCAAAATCGCAAGAAATGGAAAGAGAAAGTGTAAACCCAAGTCAAAGTCACGGAAGAGAGATCTTGAGTGCTACTATTGTGAAAACAGGGTCACTTTAAGCTGGAGTGCAAGAAAAGACTGGAAGACTTAGAAAACAAGAAGCGGGGGAAGAGGAAGACTTAGCAAGTGTGACAGTTGAATCGTCAAATGTTGTTTGAGATCTCCTATCAGTTTCCTCAGGTACAAATCACTTAGCTAATGTTTGAATTATTGATTCTAGTTGTTCATATCACATGTGTTCAATTAGAAAATGATTTGATACATATAGTCCTTACAACGTGGGTACTATTTCAATGGGTAATGATGTTGCATGCAAAACTGTTGGAATCAGAACCATAAGGGTCTAACGGTGTCGTTAGGACGTTGGGGGATGTTAGCCATGTCTCGGAGTTGAAAATGAACCTAATTTCTCTAGGATAATTGGACATTAATGAATGCACGTTTACCGCCACCCGGGGAGTCATCAAAATAACAAAGGGAGCAAAGGTGTCGATGAAGGGGCAACGGTTCAGAAACCTCTATAGAATGATAGGAACAGGGTTGTAGGTGGAGTTTCCATGTCCTCTCCTTCTGAATCTCTTGCAGATGATACACAATTGTGGCATATGAGGCTCGGTCATATGAGTGAAAGGGGCATGATGAAACTTCACATGATAAAACTGTTGAAGGTAATTACATCATGCAGACTAGGTTTTGCAAGTATTGCGTGATGGGTGGTAAACAATGTAGGGTGCAGTTTAAGATGTCACACAAGAGTACAAGGGTGATTGACTATGTACATTTTGACGTCTAGGGACCATTAAAGGAGAAGTCAAAACATGGAGTTCATTATTTTGTTAGTTTCATAGATGATTTCTCAAGGAAGGTTTTGGGTCTACTTCATGAGGTCCAAGGCTGAAACTTTTGTAAAGTTCAAGGAGTGGAAAGCTGAGGTAGAAATCAAATAGGGAAAATAAAATAAAATACCTGAGGGCAAACAACATAAGAGAGTACACAAACACAATATACCTTCAATGTTGCAAGGATTGGTGGGGGGTGGGGGATATAACTCTGCATTTCACAGCTCGCGGGACTCCACAACAAAATGTTGTTGCAAAATGGATGAATATAACACTTTTGGAAATAGCCAGGAGCATAAGATTGCAAACGGGACTTTCAAAGGTGTTCTGTGCAGAAGCAATTGCAATGGTTGCACATATGGTAAACAAGTCTCCATCTATAACTTCAGATGACAAAGTTGCAGAAGAGGTATGGACAAGGAAAGATGTCAACTACTCAGAATGAAGACTCTCGGGTGTCCAGCTTATGTACATGTTTCCACAGAGAAGAGGTCCAAATTGGATTACAAATCAGTAAGGTGTATCTTTCTTGGTTACGAGAAATGAGTTAAGTATTATAAGTTGTGGAATCTATTCAGAAAAAAGAAAATTATCAACATAGATATTGTCTTTGATAAGGATTCCATGTTGAGCGATATTTGTAAATCTGAGTGCACATTCCGATTAACAAGGAGAAAAACAAGAAACAGGTGGTTAAGGTGGAGCTAGATCAGTCAGATGAAGTACCAGTTGATGAGTCACCCCTTTTATACAGGAGGATACATCTAGCACACAAAAGGAACAGCAGGACCACCAACCAATTGCATAGAGTATTACTACTTCCAGGCCAAAGACTCATAAAACTCCGGTAAAGTATGGTTTTAAGGGCATGCTTGCTTTTTCCCTCATTACCCGTTTAGGCGATCCTAGCTTGTTTCAGTGTGCAATCACAAATAAGGATGGGCACAAGTGGATGCAAGCTATTGAGGAGCAGATGGGGTCACTTCAAAGAAAACAAGACTTGGGATTTGGTTCCAGCACTCTAGGAAGAAGCCAATAGCTGCAAATGTGTTTACATGAAAAAGGAAGCTCAAAATGACAAAAAGGGTGAACGGTTCAAAGCAAGACTAGTCGCCAAGGGGTATTCATAGAGGGAAGGTATTGACTACAATGAGGCTTTCTCTCCAATGGTTAGGTATACTTCGATCAAAGTGTTATTGGCTATGGTTGCAGAGTTTGATTTAGAACTAGAGCAGATGGATGTAAAAACAACTTTCCTTCATGGGGAATTAGAGGAGACCACTTACATGGAGAGTTAGAAGCTTTCAAGGTAGGAGGTAAGGAAGAATATGTGTACAAATTGAAGAAGTCACTTTATGGGGTTAAGTAGTCTCCATGACAATTTTATAAAAGGTTTGATTAATTCATGGTGCGGATTGGCTACACATGATGTGAGTATGATATTTGTGTTTATGTTCATTGTTTTTTATGATGGCTTATTTGTTGTGTCATTGCTATATGTGGATGATATGTTGATTGTTGCGAAAAGGTCATCTCATGTAGATGAGTTGTTCTTGTTACACATGGAGTTTGATATGAAGGATTTTGGTGCTGCAAAGAAGATCCTTGGTAGTCAAATGAGGAGGGACATGAGTATAAGCAAATTCACAATAGAAGTACATTGAAAATGTGCTAGAGAGGTTTAACATGCAAGTTGCAAAATCGGTGTCGACGCCTCTAGCATGTCATTTCAAGTTGTCTAAACAACAAGAGCCTACTACCAAACAGGATATTAAGGAAATATGTTGGGTTCCTCAAGCAAATGCGGTTGGATATTTGATATATGCCATGGTTTGTACTAGCCCGGATTTGGCTCATGCAGAGATCATGGTGAGCAAGTATATGGCAAATCCAATGAGAGAGCATTGAACTGCTATTAAATGGGTTATGCATTATTTTCGTGGTACAACAAAAGACTCGAATTTGGGAATTCAATATCAGAAGACTCGGGGTGGTTGTACGATTATAGGGTATGTGGACTCAGATTATGCAGATGATAGGATGTTATAATATGTAGGGCTTGTACTCAACATAGCCAAGCCCAAGTCCAAGATTGATTCAGCTCTACAAGAAGAAAAGTACAAGAATAGAAAAGTCAGAATAGTTCAAGAAGTAAACTCAGAATAAGACTTTATTTTGTATAACAAGTTTTAAGTTTCCTGTTTCCACAAGGTTAGGTAGATGTTAGCTTATATAAGCTTGTATCCAATCAAGGAAAACAACAACGATAACAAACAATAATACAATTCTCCAATTGTTTTCTTTATATGGTATCAGAACAACTTTCTTTGGTAACCTAAGACTCCGGGGACTTGAGCTTTTTCCCGCCTCTGACGACTACGCACTTTGATCATAGACGCAAGAGGCATGGAAGGGAAATCACACTCTGCAACAACTTCACGCAGATCGCCAACACAACTTTTGTCCCTTCAACCTGCAACTCTCTTCACGCATGTATCCACTTCTTCATCTTCTCATCCAAGGACCTCCACTCAATCTTCTGCACTTCCTCAATACTCAACTTCTCAATCCCACGAATCGACAAACACTCATCCAGAACATCGTAGCCAACATTACTATAAACTTGACAACAACAAAGCAACTAACAGAGAGAACCTCTCGTCACCGACCAGATGCAGCAGCATTGATTGTCATCGAGAAGCACTAGCCACGACAACAACAAAGCCTTCTCGCAACTCCATCGAAAGATCATCTTGCACACACGCAACCATAGATTCACACCACATACCAGGAACTCACGCTCCTCTCATCTCACTTCCCTCTTCAGACGCTGCAACAAAGAGCGCCATAGCTCGATCGCAGAAGGAGATCAACGAAGAAGACGACTGTGTAAGGAATGCAAATAAACTGTCTTTTTTAATTTTTTGCTATTTGTACCCCAGTCCTTTACTTGTACCACCACACAAGCTATAAAATTTATAAAAAAACAATACCAACACCAATGTTGAGAAATCTAGTACCAATGTTGAAAATTATCAACATTTGTGCTGAGCAATTTTTTCAGCTTTCGCGCTGAGGGGGAGTCATGCTTACTCGAGTCAAACCATTAGTCGTTCACTCGACAGTCGTGATTTCTTGAGTCATGCTAACTCGAGTCGAACCATTAGCCGTTCACTCGGTAGTCATGAATTCTTCATACCAGAATTATCAAGAATTGTTTTTCCAAAAGCATCCAGAATTCGACAATCACGCTGACTCGAGTTGAACCATTAGCAGCTTCACTCGACAATGATGATTTCTTCATCAAATTGGACTTCAAAGTTTCTTCCAAGCTACACATTCATTTGCGTCTACATGTCCAGCTTGCGGGGGCATGTTAGAATATGTAGGCTTGCACTCAACATAGCCAAGCCCAAGTCCAAGATTGATTCACCTCTACAAGAAGGAAAGTACAAGAATAGGAAAATCAGAATAATTAAAGAAGTAAAGTCAAAATAGGAAAGTCAGAATAAGACTTTATTTTGTAGAGAAAGTTTTAAGTTTCTTATTTTCATAAAGTTATATAGAAGTTAGCTTATATAAGCTTGTATTCAGTCAAGGAACACAACAACAATAACAAACAATAATACAATTCTCCAATTATTTTCTTTACATAGGAGGTCTACTACAGACTATTTGTTTGCATTAGCAAGGGGACATATTAGTTAGTGATCGGGGCTACAACAGTTATAGCATTGTCCACTATGGATGCTGAATACATGGCAGCGACAGAAGCATTTGGCTCAAAGTTTTGGTGACGGAGCTGGGGTTGGCACAGGATGGTATTCGGTTGCATTGTGACAGTCAGGGTGCCATTTACTTAGCGAGGAATCTGGTGTATCATTCAAATACAAAACACATTGGAACACAGTTCCACAAGATAAGGGAGTTGGTTTCTTCAGATTAAATTCTCCTTGAGAAGTTTCACACAAATGATAATGTCCAAGGGGTGAATTGCTTGCCAAGGTGGAAATTGTTGAAAATATGGATCCCAAATTCAAAGTACTCAAAATAGGTAAATTCAAGGTATGCATCCGGACACGACTCTCACGACAGGACACAGTTTGGATGCTCAATTAGATGAATTTAGGTCTAAGTCCGAACATGATTATCTTGTCAGAATGCAGCCGAATGTTTTCAAGCAGGCTGGAACTCATGTCCTGACACATAACTCACATCCAGACCCCGAATGCAGATTTTTAGCAACTAGACTTCTATGTTGAGTGGACTTTTATGCCTTTCATGCTTGTAAAGTTTGGGGATGTATATATGTGTGTGTTTGTAGGGGTTTTCACTATAATGTGGGAATAGTTTTTGGCAATTCTAGGACTAGGAGAGGGAAACACAAGAGAAGGCAAAGGGTTAGAGAGATTGATTATTTTCTTGTTCTTCACCAATATAGTGCATCTCAAGGAGTGGTCTAACACCAACCGTGGAGTAGGTGATTTGCCAAACCACGTAAATACTTTACATAGGGTCGAATACGAATCTAGGGTTTTCTCTTGGATTGATCAATCTAAATATATCTAAGGGAGTAATTTAATAACATCAGCTTGCTTTGGTTCGAGTTTCAGAGCATGAGGAGCTCCTTTGGAATTAGACATTTCCATCTAGTCAGTTAGTCTGTTATTATTATCTAACTCATATTTCTAGTTCATATTACTGCCTCAAGAAAAATGGTTGTCCCCAGAAAATTCCAACTTGTCCTTAGTTCCTCCCCGAAAAGGCAATACGACTAGACATCATCTGCACTATTCTGATTTTCTCCTTTGCTGATACAAACTGTGTTGGAAATATGGCTTTTTAAAATAAAAGAAAATGGGTGTGTAACAGGTTTCGATCTCTGGATCCCTCTCTCTAATTTTAGTCCCACATCTACTATACAACTCTTTGTGGTAGAGTTTATAAGGAGATTGTTAGGACTTGGGTTTGGACCCCTTGGGGGTACCACACTTTTGTGAGGAGGGGAGAGATAGACTCTCGCACCCGCCGCCGTCCGTCCGGTCGGGTCGGGTCATTTAAAGAGCAACCCATTCTTTTTGCTGAAAATTTATTTAAACGAAAATAAATTTTGAATTGCTAAGAAGGGAGACAGAGTTAAATGCATCTAGACGGAATTTTGGCTGACTCTATCCTCCATGCGTTGCGCCAACAATAGCGTGATTTTTGCCCCACGTTTTTCATGCAAATGTTGTGTCCATGCATCTAGACAGGATTTTGTCCATGTATCTAGATGGTTTTTTAATTCCACACGTTTTCCATGTTTCATTTATTTGCATTCTCTAAGTAATGCATCTAGTTGTGATTTCGTATTTGAACGAATTTGTATTCTCCCTATAAATACAGCACAAAGTTAGAGTTTAGATATATAAGAAGAAAACAAAGAAAAGGTATTTAGCAAACAAGAGCATTTCGTTTTGCAATTAGAGAAAACAAATCTTTTCCCTTTTGCAATCAGTTAATCCATTTTGTATTTCAATCAAAGAAGTATTTTTCGCTTTGTTAAATTATTTACAATGTATTGGTGATTCCGAGCAAAACAAGAGTTTAAGGGTGACTAGTATTTCGTTCATCAATAGTGCAATTGGTTGAACGAGACAGAGAAGATTCTGGGCTGTTTTATCCTGGGGACGGCGAGGCTACTAGACTGCTTGCACAATTTTGGGCAGAGCCGCGAAACGTCTTAAAGAGAGCGACCTAGTCCGCGACTCAACCCAAGAACAATTGGTACCTTCGTTCCTATCTTTTAATCTGAATTTTTTACAGCATTTACAACAATTTTAAGACGAATTCTTTCTGCCATGATTTTTTGTGTAAGAATGCACACACTTGATCACACATTAGACTTGAGTTAATTGTTAAAGAAATGAATTGTATATAGTTGGATTAGCAATGAACAGTTAATATCCTGATCAAATAGGAACAAGCTAATGGCGCTGTTTAGTGCAAAGGATCATGCTTTTCAAGTATGTTACCATTATTCGTTTTGGATTATGAATGAATTTGAACCTTAAAAATAAAAGAGGAAAAATCTGAGGATTATTTCCATCATAACGTACTAATAGTTCAATTCATAGTAGCTAGTTGGTGCCTTACGAATTGCTAGCTGTTTATCTGAGGATTATCTATGTACTATTGCTAATGACTATCCTGTTCACCAATCTATTGAACTAATTGTGAACATCAAGTTAAAAGATGTGAGTTTCCAGTGTCTTAGTGCATTTGCAATGATAGAAATCGTATGGAATATGGTATGATTGTTTTTTTTGTTTGTAGTTCCATTGAAAAACTTTAGTCTAGACTCTAAACCCATGGAGGACTAACTAGAGGAAATTGTAGAACACTTCTTTGTAATTTCAAATATTGAAAAAAATGTTTTCATCCTTGTGTATGTGGTGCTGAAATCAAGAGAAGCCACACATGAGGATTTATCATTAAACTCAAATGGCTTTTTAGAGGTTTTGCTTTCAGCAATGGCAGCCCACTTGCACCTAAAAGCATACCCAATGAATGTTTTTAGGATTGAAGGGTCACCCACACCTACATTGCGACATCTTCATATCTTCTTCACTTAGTATTCAATGTTTTACTATTTGGTAGAGGACATGAATTCTTATGGAAAGGATGTGTTCTTATGATGATGACGTTGATGGATCTAATCATATTTGAAGATGGCAATCTAGAACAATTCAAGCTATTGCTTGGTTTTGTTGCGAAACCTTTACCATCTAAGTCTGCAACTAAATTCCCAAAGATTGCTTTTAAACACAAATCTAGCTTGGTGATTACATCAAAGTTTGAAAAGATTCAGAAGCTGAATTTAAGGTACGTTTTCTAATGATATTTTTTTTAGTTGATATTTGGACTCAAAAGAAAATGAGAATAGCGAGGTGAATAGAAGGGGTATTTTATTCGATCTTCTCATTGTGTGGGTCCTTAACAGTTGACTGCACGGTCTGTTTCAGCTAGTAAAAGGACCGTCACTTAATATGCATTCAAAAAGTGGCTAAACCCGTTTATGACAATAGTTAGAGGGACCAAAGTTCAAAAGTCCCTTAATGGAAAGCACACGCATATTTTTTTACATAATATATGCTAAAAATATTTTTGTGATCCTGATTTTTTTTTTGTGAGAAGATTTTTTGTGTTTCTCAAGGAATTATTCTAAAAAGATAAATTTCCTTTTCTTCGAGGAATAATGGGGGTTATTTAGAGGAATAGTGGGGGTACATCCTCAAATAACGTGCCTATGATAAGGATGAATGAAACTGATAAAGCCACAGAATCTGAGCCTATGAGAAGTAAACGGAAACGAACTTTTAAAAATTCTGGCCCCGATTACTATGTCTTTTCAGTTGAGGAGGATCTCATTAGCTTTCAAGAAGCCTAATCCTCTATAGATGCCTTTTTTTGGGAAAAGGCTATTGATAATGAAACGTTCTCTCTTGAGTCTAATAGAACCTGGCATTTAGTTGACTTGCCACCAGGTTGCAAGACAATAGGATGTAAATGGGTATTTAAGAAGAATTTGAAACCCAATGGTAATGTTGAAAAGTTTAAGGCTCGTCTTGTAGCCAAAGGGTATAGACAGAGAGAAAATGTTGACTTCTTTGACACATATTCTCCTGTTACCCGGATCACATTATCAGAAGTTTCCCGCTGTCCTTGAAGGATATATCGATGCTGATTGGAACACCCTTTCAGATGACACCAAAAGCTGGTGGAGCTGTTTCTTGGAAATCAAATAAACAGACCATTCTGGCACAGTCCACGATGGAGTAAGAAATGATAGCACTAGCCACGGCTAGTGAAGAAGCAGGTTGGCTAAGAAACTTGCTAGCAGAGATCCCTTTATGGGAAAGACCGATTCCAGCTGTCTTGATCCATTGCGATAGTACCGCGGCTATTGCGAAAATACAAAACCGTTATTATAACGACAAGAAACGACAAATACGTCGTAAGCACAGTACAGTTAGAAAGTTTTTGTCTACTGGTGCTGTGAGAGTGGATCATGTACGAACTGATGTGAACTTGGCTGATCCTTTGACGAAAGGACTAGCTAGAGAGAAGGTTTTCAAAACCTCGAAAGGAATGGGACTAATGCCCTTAGATTGATGAGTTATTCATGATGGTAACCCAACCTATAGACTAGAGATCCCAAGAAATAGGTTCAATGGGTAATAACAAGTCGTGAATGATATGATGTGAATCATGCTGACAAAATAGCAATCTCATTCCTAGATTAAAGCATGAATTCCTGAAGCGATAGTAGGATGAGTTAAAAACTGTTAATGAGGTCTATACTCTATGTGGAGTGGAGTACCTAGCTACAGGAGTACTCTTGATAGCCTCACCTAAGTGATTGTGGAAGTTTGGCTGCTTCCTATGGAATTTGTGGGCAAAATTCCTAGAGCCTTCACTACACTGGGATATACGTGCATGGCCGTAAAGCACGGGCTTTTTAGACTTCACCCTGGTAAGGTTGTGCGTGTAATGTCTGTTAGAGATAGAGTTCAAAACTACGAGTTACTCTAGTATAATCTAAAGCATGAACACTACACAAAAGTTCAAGTCGAAAGACACTTTTGTTTATGCACAATCTTATAAAAAAAAATTTAGATTGCTCGATGAAAATTGTTTTAAAAATCCAAGTGGGGGATTGTTGGAAATATGGCTTTTTAAAATAAAAGAAAATGGGTGTGTAACAGGTTTCGATCTCTGGATCTCTCTCTCTAATTTTAGTCGCACATCTACTATACAACTCTTTGTGGTAGAGTTTATAAGGAGATTGTTAGGACTTGGGTTTGGACCCCTTGGGGGTACCAAACTTTTGTGAGGAGGGGAGAGATAGACTCTCGCGCCCGCCGCCGCCGTCCGGCCGGCCGGGTCATTTAGAGAGCAACCCATTCTTTTTGCTGAAAATTTATTTAAACGAAAATAAATTTTGAATTGCTAAGAAGGGAGACTGAATCAAATGCACCTAGACGGAATTTTGGCTGACTCTGTCCACCATGCGTTGCACCAACAATAGCGTGATTTTTGCCCCACGTTTTTCATGCAAATGTTGTGTCCATGCATCTAGACAGGATTTTGTCCATGTATTTAGATGGTTTTTTAATTCCACACGTTTTCCATGTTTCATTTATTTGCATTCTCTAAGCAATGCATCTAGTTGTGATTTCGTATTTGAACGAATCTGTATTCTCCCTATAAATACAACACAAAGTTAGAGTTTAGATATATAAGAAGAAAACAAAGAAAAAGTATTTAGCAAACAAGAGCATTTCGTTTTGCAATTAGAGAGAACAAATCTTTTCCCTTTTGCAATAAGTTAATCCATTTTGTATTTCAATCAAAGAAGTGTTTTTCGCTTTGTTAAATTATTTACAATGTATTGGTGATTCCAAGCAAAACAAGAGTTTAAGGGTGACTAGTATTTCGTTCATCAATAGTGCAATTGGTTGAACGAGACAGAGAAGATTCTGGGCTATTTTATCCTGGGGACGGCGAGGCTACTAGACTGCTTGCACAATTTTGGGCAGAGCCGCGAAACGTCTTAAAGAGAGCGACCTAGTCCGAGACTCAACCCAAGAACAATTGGTACCTTCGTTCCTATCTTTTAATCTGAATTTTTTACAGCATTTACAACAAACTGCCTTATTATATATCTTTGATTTTCTGTTACCACCTCCCTCTACCTTAGAAGAAGAAAAGCTTCTAACACTGTCTTACGAATATTTCTTCACCAAAGGCCACACTGCTCCTTGATGGAAAACATGGGACCCTGGGCGGAGCCAGGATTGCCGATAAAGGGGGGCAAAAAAATAAATCACAGATAATTTAATTCTTAAAATAAATAAATAAATAAATAAATATGATTAAATCGCAGCTTAATTGACCCTATAGGGTTTACCAAACCAGACCTGAAGGCTACAATATTGTTGCCACTTAATATCCTCGTCGCCTCTATCTCGCAGGGAGACTTGTTTTCGCTTCGGTCCATTGTCTCCACCTTGCATGAAGACGGCTTATCCACGACGAAGCACATGTGCTTCTAATAATCAGGTGAAAACTCACAAAATCTTAACTGGTGAGTCTCGAACCTGCGACCTCTTTCAAGGAGAGTTGATGTCCGATCAACTGAGCTACAATTGGTGGACAACTGTTAATATTAAGAATGTTACTGTCCAATTGCTTAGCTGAAGCAGATTACCGTGAAGACTGAAGAGTGTCGATGAGGAGCAAACAAGCAAGAGAGAGAGTAAGACCACCTCCATAAATCGATCTATGTCTAATCGAAATCGTATTGTGCGATTAGAGAAATCAATCTCCGTTGAAATCGTCTTGTGTGATTGGAGGGGATTTGAGAAAATTGATCTTTATCGAAATCGTTTTGGGCAATTGAGAAGGTGGAGAGGTGAAGTTGCGAAGGGTTTGCGATTTTGTGTATATTTGTATTTTATTATTTATGAGAAGGGGCAATCTAAAATTTTAAAGGGGGGCAAGATTACAAATATTGTTAGTTTAGTGAGATTTCTTAAAAAGCTAAGGGGGGCAATTGCCCCCCCTAAGCTATAAGGTAGATCCGCCCCCTGGTGCACCATCTGGATCAGGCGGCTTCAAGTTGCTGAAATTTTATTTGTTTTATTTTATTTTACTACTCAGTCTTGGAGTGTGATTGAAATGTATTATTATCTTTAAAAGACAAGCTTATGAAATTCCTATTGTCGTAATATTGGAGCTGATGAAGTAGTAGATATACTTGGTGCACTTGAACATACTGCTACTACTATACTACTGCTTTTGATTAAAAAAAATTTATGGGTAAACTTTCAATCTAATAACTAATTAAGATATAGAGTCTGGTTGACTAATTAACAGTTTACCATTCTTACTCTGGAAGGATGCATGCATGCAAATCATTATGTAGTAGCAGGTGGATAAATCAGCACGGTTAACACACCGCAAGCCGCCCAAGCTGTATACTATATATATATATATATTGGAAAATTATGAGCAAACCAGCAGTCTCCGAAAGAAGCTTGAGGTCAAAGTGGTGACCATCGCAGGGCAGGTTTGATGCAGCCTTACCGCCCTTCTAAATTGAACACTTGACACTTCAATTATGGCCACAACTCAATGGGAGAAAAATAACGAATTACCAACAGCTTATAAAAAGGGAACAACTTCATACTTTGAAACACACCAACTTGTTTTCCTAATATTCTCTTATCATATCAGTGTGCCTCAAGTTTGCAGTGAATTAGCTATCATGAGTTCATAAAAAGTTTCCCTCACAAGCACTGTTATTGGCACCATTTTGATCTTGTTAGTTTTGGTATCAAATGTGCCATGTGAAGCCACACTATCACCAACCTTCTATGACAAAAGGTGTCCCAATGCACTCGCTACCATCCGCACTGTGGTTAGGACTGCCATCTCACGTGAGCGTCGAATGGCAGCATCCCTTATTCGCCTCCATTTCCATGACTGCTTTGTTAAGGTATACGCAACTAACATGTTTATACACATTTAATGGTGTACTAGGATAGTTTTTCTTCAGTTGCAAAATAAATGAAGAAAAACCCCTTTAAATACTTGGGTGTAAATACAACCCTTTCCAATACTATAGGTAATCCAGAATTGTGCATATATATATGTGGGTGTGGATTTTATTTTTTATCTATCGAAGACTTCTCGTAAAACACATTGTAAAGCACTACAATACAATATTATAGAGAACCTTTATAATGATCATTCATTTAGTACTTATTTGCCGCTTAACACTAATGGATTCTACGGTTGGTTGCAGGGTTGTGATGCATGCCTCTGTCTTGCTTGATGAGGGTTCTCGAATTTTAAGTGAGAAGACAGCTCTTCCAAATTTCGGATCGTTGAGAGGCTTTGAAGTCATTGATACAGTGAAGTCTCGAGTTGAGAAAATCTGTCCTGGGGTGGTATCTTGTGCTGATATCCTCGCCATTGTGGCCAGAGATGCTTCTGCTAGTGTGAGTATAAGATCACTATATGCCACCGCAATAACAATTAGTAGACACACAAGTACATTTGCTAAAGTTTTCTTAATCCAAAATTAACAGGTTGGGGGGCCATCATGGACGGTAAAGCTTGGAAGAAGAGACTCAACTTCAGCTAGTAGATCCCAAGCAGAATCACACCTTCCGCGTGCTTCAGATAATATAGACCAACTTCTTGCAAATTTTCAACGCAAAGGACTCAGTGAGAAAGATATGGTAGCACTCTCGGGTGCACACACAATAGGCCAAGCGACATGTGTGACATTCTGTGATAGATTATACAACAACGGTACATGCTGGCTTTCGAATCATCCGTAAACAGAGTTGTCCTGCAAATGGTGGCGACGGAAATCCGGCTTCTCTTGATTTGGTGACTCCAACGTCCTTCGATAATAACTACTTCAAGAATTTAGTTCAAAGAAAAGGTCTTCTTAATTCAGATCAAGTTTTATTTAATGGAGGATCAACCGATGCATTGGTTACTGAATATAGCAGAAATCGTGCTGCCTTCTATGCGGATTTCTCAGCTGCCATGATTAAGATGGGAGATATTAAGCCTCTTACTGGCTCTTCTGGCCAGATTAGGAGGGTGTGCAGAGTTCCCAACTGATCATGTGTCATTTGGTCGTAAAAGTATCATATTAATTCTTTCATAGTTATACACAATTTTCTTGTGTTTTTGTCTACTATTTGGTTCTTAAAATTGGATCATGTACTTTGTTTTGTGTTCAACCTCAAAGGCAAAGAAGGTATCTGATGCGCCATGTGGGTTATGTTATTCTTTCTTCTTTGTCAAAGTGTATGTGATAATAACGGATTTTGTTTCCTATATTTTCTCCTGACTTCATTAAAAACTTTGATGTTTCACATTTCTATCAAGGAAGCTGCTAAGCAACAGAGGCTCTATGACCCAAATAGGAACCAAAAATTAATTATCATATGATAAGAGAAACGTTACAGTAAACCAAAAGTTTCTGTTTACTGAAGAAGGATGACATTTAACTAAATAATTTTGTTTACAACATCGATGGCGTGACTAATTTGGCTGGTAAGAGATGCATTTTTTAATTGTGGTGTTGATCAATCAAAAAGACGATAACATGTTGAACTGGTTTACTATATTGGCGGCTCCATAACTAAACAGAACAGTTTTCTAATCTGTAATTAGAGTCTAGCTAGTTAGAATAGTATACCTACCTATTAAAATAAACAACCCCTAGTAGAATAAGTTGGAAATATTCAACCGACCCTTGTGGCCTCATTCAAGTAATTCCACTCCATTGTTTGAATTTTTACAGAGTGAATCAAATTTTGGGTGTGATTGTGTATGAATAAACTCTTCAGTTTTGATGCATGCATGGCATGAACAGAGGAGATTTATCCAAGTTCTTTTGACAACAACATATGATACAGCCGTTTAATGAAAATACTTTTGAAGACGCCAAGAACAACTATTGGCCGGTCGCCATTTGACTGTCTCGGAAAGATTCTCTTTTATGTAAAATTCAACGTTGTTGTTAGTCACTATCAGATTATATCAATTGAAGTTAGCAAACATCACAATCATGTTGGGGTTAAGTGGCCAGTGGCTAGATTGGGACTGGAGTTTTTTTTTTTTACACAAATTCTCATTCATCTTAGGGTGAGAACACTAATAATGGACTATGACACAAGAATTCATCATGTATGAGAAGTGTAAAGCACGCATTCAATTCAAAGCATCATTTGTAACAATAAAGTTTATTGAAAATTTATTTCGCCAAGTATACAATCATAATGTGTGAGACATGCATGTCCCATATTATTGTTATATTCCAAAAGAATAGAAAATCACCAAACAAGCTAATACAAAGAATTGTCAAACCCTCCCTAACTAAAAACATATCATGGTTATGCACATTTTTTTGTATGAATCAATTGGGAACACTACACAACCTCCTAATCTGGCCAGAGGAGCCAGTAAGAGGACTAATATCTCCCATCTTAATCATGGCAGCAGCAAAATCGGAGTAGAAAGCAGCACGGTTTCTGCTATACTCTGTAACCAATGCATCAGTTGATCCTCCATTGAATAGAACTTGATCTGAATTGAGAAGACCCTTTCTTTGAACCAAATTCCTGAAGTAGTTATTATCAAAGGAATTTGGAGTCACCAAGTCTAGAGGAGCCAAGTTTCCATCACCACCAGTGGCAGGACAACCACGTCTCCTAGTGCTCCTAAAGCCAGCATCAATGTTGGTATCATTGCTGTATATTCTACCGCGGAAAGTCACGCATGTGGCTTGGCCTATTGTATGTGCACCTGAGAGTGCCACCATATCTCTGTCGTTGAGTCCTTTGCGCCTGAAGTTTGCAAGAAGTTGGTCTAGATTATTAAACGCAAGTGGGAGGTCTGCTTCTGCTTGGGCTCTATTAGCCGAAGTTGAGTCTCTTCTTCCAAGCTTTACTTGCCATGATGGTCCTCCAACCTATATTCAGAAACCATTTTATTAGGAATTAATAATTAAAAAAATAAAAATCAAAGTCAATATAATCTGGCGTGCAACAATACGAATAACATTGGTGTCATGTATATATAGTACTCACATAAGCAGAAGCATCTCTTGCGGCAATGGCAAGGATATCAGCGCAAGATACCACCCCAGGGCAAACACTCTCAACTCGAGATTTCACGGTATCAATGACTTCAAAGCCTCTCAGTGATTGCAAATTCTGAAGTGCTGACTTCTCACTTAAAATGGAAGGACCCTCATTAAGCAAGACTGATGCATCACATCCCTGCAATATAAGTGAAAGATCCTATTTTAAGCTTGAGCAACAATACATTATTAATTTTGTTGGTCATCAGTTTGATATGTGTCTTGAACATTAGTTACCTGAACAAAGCAGTCATGGAAATGGAGACGAATGAGAGATCCAGCCATCCGACGCTCACGAGAGATGGCAGTCCTAACTGCATTCTGGATGGTGGTGAGTGCATTAGGACATGTTCTATCATAGAACGTAGACGATAGTTGTGCTTCGCATGGCACGTTTATTGCCAATAACAAGCTGATCAAAATGATGAATGCAACATCTGATGTTAAGGAACCCATTGATAATGATTCACTCGCTAAGCAAATAATTGTCAAACTCAAAACTTAATTACTGAAAGATGAACTAAGAATGAGAGGTACTTCTGAAAGCACAATCTACTCTCCATTTTATAGGCACACAGTTTCATGAATAGGGAATGGGGAGTAGTTACATTCAACGCGGTTTAAAATGTCAAAAAAATAAAAAAATAAAAAAATCAATCTAGAGGTGTGCTAAACAGTCTATGACCCATTCTTAAAATTTGACATCCAAAAGTTCGATCAAAAAGGTCAAATTTTCTGCATGTATGTAGGGTCATTGTCTTGTTTGAAGCATGTTTTGCAATTTCTTTCTTGCTGAAATAATGCAAGCTGGCGTTTGATGTCTCTACAGGGAAATATCAAGTTTGACCCAGGAGCACTCATGTTTGCTTCTTCCAAATCCTTAACTTTTTGGTGTTTAATATAAATATTATCCTTAGAGGGGAAAAAAAAAAGTTTGACCTGAGACATTTTCTTAGGGCTTGCGCTCGGAGTATCCAGCAAACATGTGACACCCAATTCATGATGTATTTAGAGCATGTTTTGCTCACAGAATTGCTACAAAGCCATATAAAATACAATACTTTAGCTACCATTCTAATTTGTTCTCACTGTATATCATGCCAGAGACAAAAGGCTAAACCCCATGGTTAAAAATATCCAGTGGTAAAAAGCTAAATCCCGTGCTGTAGCTAGCTCTAAAATTAGTCCAAATTTGCATTTAGGGTTAGGGTGCAGGGTATGTTTGATTTCTACGAAAACTTGTCATGGAAATTTTTCAAAAATAAAAACTAGGAGAGGAAGTGATAAATTGCCAACTCTCTAAAAGCTCGAACTTGTAGAGAAAGTGAATCCAATCATATATCAAGCGAAAGCGAGAGTGGAGTCGTGGGATTATAACTATATTGGTGGGTACAAATTGTACAACTACACCGTAAATTCACACAGTACTACAGTGGATAAGTACATGTGCAATTTTAGATCCATGGATAATTGGAGTGGGTTTAATATTCCAACAGGAAGTGGAAAAAAAAAATTTCTCCACCCCCACCCCTTTCACAACAATTACGTAACAAATCAAGAAGATGGTGACCATCACAAAATGCATGTTATTCCTTCTCTCTTTCTCTCCTTTCTTGTACAAATAAATAAAAACACTGTATTTTTTTTTATTTCAAAGTATACAAAAAATTATCATTGTTTGAAATACCCAAGTCATAATGAATTTCAAACAAGGAGCTTGACTATTCTTGTAAAACAAAAATAAATAAATAAAAAATTTTGAGAAATTGGGGGTTTAGAAAGAGCTTCATTTACATATATTCAAACATTAAAATTTGGACTTAAAATGTCAACGTTTATGAAATTTTTAGCCTGGTTAAGTAACATCAACGTGTTTTAGTGGTGTCATTCCAGGTGTTGTGATCATGCATGGGAAAGAAATTAATTGGTTTAAATTTTTATTTTATTTTAATGTAAAATGGTATTAGCAAAGAAGAGATGCGCTTCAAATTCTATCAAGGCAGTGTGTAAGCTTGAAATCAAGTAAAGTTACGGAATAAGGTGTATATTAATTAAAATGTAGACTACTATAACGATTATTTTCCTTATGAATAGTGAAAAGTGTGTCTTCAACCTGATTTAGAGGTTGCTCAAAATGCCTTCCCAATTCGATCATATTCACAAGAAAAATGTATTTTTATCATTTTAAATAAAAATTATTACACATGTACCATTTTTACCTTCCCAAATTCATATTATTTATGATAAAAACATGTCCCTTTCAAATATTATTAATTATATATACCTAAGCTCTTACATAATTTATTCGAAGCCCCTATTTATTTATAAACTATACGTAGGCCCTTAAATTATAAATAACTACTTAGAATTTCAATAATATTTTTACTTATTATTAAAAGGTTGTAATAAAATTAAAATATATATATTAAATATTTGCGCATGTAAAGCACATCAACACCCTAGTCTTAGTATATCATTTTGATCGAGGAAGGTAAACCCAATTATATTGCATCCAACCCAAAGAAAATGTAACTTTCCAAGTCGGATATCTTTGCATTCTCTGTATGAAGGTCGGGAGAAATTAAAACTGCCCTTGCTTTTCACCAACAAATAAAATAAATAATTGACAACAAATATTCCTGTTGTCTTAGAGTTCTTCATATCTTCTTTGCTAATGCCAATAACTAGGATGAAATCTTTGAAGTTTACATAAATCCAAGTGATACTGTCACAATTTTACTCCACTCTCCACAAGAGAGTTGATTGCCCACAAGAGCATGCACACATTTTCCTCGGAGCTAAATTCTCAAACCTCGTATGGTCAGGATTCACCCATTTCATATCATAGTAACAGAGCCACCTTTATGACTACATGGACCCTCAGAGAGGACTGGCAATTCTATGGTGGATCTTCACACTGACACTACATGTTCTTCAAGAAAGAAAAAAATATATATAGCAGATTTGGTCAAGATGGTACAAATCAAAATGTGAAATCGATATCAGTATTAATAACAGATCACTCTGTGAAGGAATGCAGATTCCAAGAACCAAAATCTATGGTAACGGCCATGCTGCTTTCAGAAACAGAAGGATGGACAAGGATATGGCTGCAGATAAACAACTGAAGCATTGAGCGTGAAGGGTAGCATTCACACTTCATGGGTACTTGATAGGTAGGAAAATGCTTTGAAACTTGCCATTTAGAAACTCACAATGATCAACAACATATGTTCATTTTTTTCATTAACTTTTGATGCTGAAGATCTGTTCAGAATCCCCCATACACACAACCAGAAGGGGAGGCAGAGAAAATAAGATAACACATACAACTCTATTTGATTCTGATCCATCATGCACCTTTGGTAGTAATAAAAAAAAAACTGGTGATGTTTCGTCACCTACTTTCCAAAGCTCAACCCCTCCTGTATATAGCCAATGTAAAGTATATGAGGATCATTGTGCCCATACTGGACCTGCAGTACCAACAACAAACAATTGAAGTCATCAACTATGCATAAAATAATGAAATCAGAAGAGAACCATCTCTGATACATTCATGGTGAGTATATGGTATGTTTGTTTGAATTGTCAGCAAATAGTTACAGTGTTTTTAATTATTACTGCATAATTGGAAGGGTTTTTTTTTTTATTAATATCAGAATAGATGACCCACTAGTTGGGGAAACCGGACGCAGGCTCTAGGATAAAGGCAAAAAAACAACAAAAAATGGGATCTTATTGCTCCAACTTTAAAGCCTATGAAAATTTCAGTTAATGGTATACACTATTAACTATACTGTTCAAGTGTTTATTGATGCGTTTTAATCAACTTTTCATTGGGAGTAATCGCTCTGAAGCAGCCGAAAGGCCCGAGACAGAATAATCACAGTTTATATGGTATGTTTTCTAACTACACATCATATACTAATGCAACAAAACTAACTAATAAAAAAGGTATTTAAAGAGCAACTATTGAAAATGGGCACCCGTCGTATTCACACTTTTGAAGGATCAGATTACACAAACCATTTTACCCACACCATATCCTAAAGCATTTAAGTGCAATGGGAATGGTTTCACAATCACCCAAAAAATGAAATGCTGCAATAGGAATGGCTGCTTGTTCTATGCAATGTCAGTGGCAGTAAATTAGGTTGGTGAACCTATTTTTCAGCATGCAATAACCATATGAAAGTTGGGAATCTGATCGACAATTCTGACAACTATGTTAGAAAGTGTTCAGGAGAAGCTAAGGCACATTATATTTTTACTGATATTTCAGATTTTACATGGAATGCCTTTTGAAAACAATAAGTTTGAATACTCACACAGTCGCGAACATGAGAAGGATCTTCCTTGGATTGAGGGCTATAAGGCGATTGAGTTTTTTACACCGTCCATCAGCTGCTTCTAGTAGATTGGGGGCGTTCATGGTAGTTGTGATTGGAGCTATTGACTTTGTGCTTATCAGTGGCTCCAAATGTGAATTCACTGCAACAAAAGCAACTGAGAATTAACATACTTAGATTCTGTGTTACTTTAAGACTTGTATCGTAAAATGGTTTTATCCTTGACAATAGAATTCTTGAAAAAATAATAAATAAATAAATTCCATACTTTTTATCAACAATTTCTTTGTAGCTTCCTCAAATTCGTCTCCCTCAATGCCACATCTTCTCTCAAGTCGACAAGAGCCTTTGCGAGATAGTACTTTCTGTGGAAAAATGGGAAATGCTAAGTGGTTGGAGTGAGAAATCACATACATTTCAAACTTAGTAATGTAAATCACTCACACTCATCTTTGGGCTTCCCGAATTTATATCCAAGGCTTGCGCCAGGCTCTCAATATCCAAGACCACATTAATTGGTTTGTCCATTCTTACGAGTTGACTCTGCCTCAAATCAGACAATCAGAAAACAAAAGTTTGAAACTTGCTTCTCATGCTAGTTGCAACAAAATTTGAACTGATTAGATTTTCATGAATTTCCAATGTTCTCACAATAAAGAAAGCTAAAACAAAAGAAAAGATTGATTCTCTGATACATTATGATGTATTCTCTTATATGGTCTGCATGTGTTTGCTCGATACTGGCAAAAGACAGAAAACTAAGAAAACTAATGAGTCATTGTATGGTTAAACCCGAATTTTGAGAATTATACCATTATGACTTACCATAGCAGACTATTTGGTTGGATTTAAACCAAGAACCTTGGAAAGTTTATGAGATCTCCAACAAATGTTATGAGATCTAGATTGGATTAAAGAAATCAAACAAGTTGAGGAGGGTGCTTAGATACAGAATGAAAAATGAGAAGAAGACTTTCAAGTATTTGATGGTTAGATCAGCTAATAAGGTCAACTCTTGTAAATATAGATATACATTTAATTTCTATGTATTCTACAATACAAGGACTTCCACGGGGACAAATATCATTAATGTGTCAGTATGGATGGTAACCCCCCATCCAAGCTTGTATACTAGAGTAATCAAGATAATAGCAGATCAATCTGAATAATATACGGCAGGAAGCTGCATAGCTGAAATTGTCCGATCAACCTAACTTTAGATAGTATATGGGTAGGATGATTCATGTTGACAAAGAAGCATCTTTCTGTAATAAATACCACGTGCAAGTGAATACTATCAAAAACACTACCTAAGTTCGACCTAACAACGAATACCCGAATGCAAGTGCCAACATTTTCATTATATACTTTCTTATAGCAAAGGTACTTTGAAAACTATAATTCTATATATGTGAATATAGACAGTCTGTCTTCATATATAACACATCAGAGTGGTTAGAACCTACAGAAGAATTAGTATTAGATCAAGAAATCAGATTAATTGAATAATTTGGTTGAGACAACAAATCAATCACATTGCCAGAGATTTATTACAAAATTTAGGATTAGGTGAATTTGGAGAAGACAGTAATGACTTCGACATTCATATGGATCAATTAAGGAAAATCCTCCATATGGTAATGCTATAAAAACTTGACAGGATGTTGACGACATAGCAATCGTATATTATGTAAATACATGTTGTACTTTGACAAAAAGATGATCAAGGTAGGACCCCATTCAACAATAGGTGTTGTTCCTTGTACATGATAAGTCACACTAGTAAACAAACACAAGAAAAAGTGGCATATACAAAGACGAAAAAGAGAGAAAAAAAAAAAAAAAACTACATTTACATTTTTTACTGTGGTTGAATTCTTACCTGTGCTAGAACCCCCTCCATATCAAAGAAGCCAACCTCATGAGACAAATGACTTCAAAGAAAGAAGAATCTCTGCATCAATGAGAAAAGAAAATTGTACCTATCAGATCCTCCTCAAAGCCTGAACAACATCAGACCACAAAATGGATATGGAAATGGAACCCACAACCCTTTTCATCAATTTTTCTCTATGTAATAGTTCTTTCATCAACTAAAACCTCCCTCTCATCAAACACAAATTGGACCCACAGATATGCTAGTTCATAAGGTGACTTGATTAGCTTCTTGACAAAAAAAAGGGAAGCATAATGAAAAATAACAAATTTCATGCCAAGTACCCTACACACATTGTACCTTCCGAGTTCCAATTCACCTACCAACCGAACCCCAAATCACATGTTCAAGCCTCAAGGAACATACAAGGAAGGTCACTCTCTACTACTGTGGGTTCATGAGCATACAGGGAGGTGTCTGAAATAACCAAAACAACCCAATGGTTTTCCTTCTGAATTCAGTGAATTGAGGATGGTTTGAGTAAATTTAGAGAAACATAAAGGATATTGAGTTGATAAAATTTACAAATTCAATCAGACAAGTGGAAAATAAGCTACAGCTTGAACTGACGAGTTGAAGAAGACAAGAGGTGGGATGACAGAATTCAAAAAATGCCCCTCAGATCCTGCAAAATACCACATAAAAAAAAAGGCTCTAAATTTGACAAATTTTTGCACTAAAATCTGAACAAACAAAACAATCTCTCGACCGAAGTGGATCACAAAGACAGACATCAAAATTGAAGAAAAATATTGACCAAGAAAATGAACCCAGAGGATCAGATAAGAAGCCTTGGACCAGAGACTCTATATGGAAGAGGGGCAGAAAGAGAGATGGTTGAATCGGGAAAGAAAGGATTCAAATTTATTGATAAAAGAGGAAATGCAGCCATTAAAGCACCTTGGGTACCGAAGAATTCAAGCTTTAAATAAAGGGAATTGGGTGCGTGGGTGATTTTTCCCAGATTCATAGATGCTTCGACATCTTGCAAATGTCTCTGTAATAAAATAAAAATCCCAACTTGACAGAGAGAAAACGAAAAGGTACCTATTTTCGAGGTACCCCAGAGTCATTAATCGAAGAGAAAGTCAAAAAGATAAAGAGAGAAGCAATTGAACAAACAAACCAACCTTGTCTGTTGCTGAAATTCGATGAAAACTTGAGATGAAGATGTAATGTGGGATAAACGGGGTTTTCGATCTGGAGATGAAAGTGAAGCTAGAAGAATAAATAGCTAGCTACTCATATATTGGATGATCGATTTCTTCTTCGCCATTTGTTTTGGTTTGTGAACAGAACAGAACAGAACAGAAAACAGAGCAAAGATGCAGTGGAGGGGTCTCTCTCTTTCTTTTTCTTCAGTGGCTTCTGTTAAATCGGCGGGTTTACAGTATTTATTTCGAAAATGCCATTGGCTATAAGGACGAAGAGCTGACTCGGCCGAAAAAAATGTTAAAAAAGAAAGAGAGATAGATGTGTTGGGTGTCGAGCGTTAGATTCGCGGAGGCCTGAGGGTGCATTTCGAGGATGATGGGTGGTGGTGAGCGGCCTCGCTCCCTAAAATGACTAGTAAGATCGAAGAAACAGGAATTCTATGGCAGAAATTCTTAATGGTCTGAAAAAACCGATCCGGTTAACTGCCTGCATTTTTGCCCTCCCCCCTCCTTAACCGCCCTTTTACGCGAATGGGTAAGGAAAGCAGCGAAGGGAAGGGTTTTTACTAGTCATCTCCCTCGAATTTATGAAGATGCGTAATTCGAGGGGATGAAGGGTCAACCCCCCTCCCTCGCTCGTTGACATTTAGAATTCCCGATAAATTAGATAATGAGATTTGACATTTGATCTCATGTCATGTGGGACCAGACCTATCACAAGCAAGTAGTCAATGGGACATGGAGAGAAGGATTGGATCGAATTTCAGGGTGTGTTTTGAATGAAAATTATTTGGTTTTAGCATTGAATCTCAACTTGCATGCCCACACCATTGAATCTCTTTAACGTTAACCCAGTTAACATATTTGATAATAGTTCAAAATACTTCCTCCCATTACTTATGCATATTTAATATGGGTAATTTTCATCACTGAAGTCAATGGTGTTATGGTTTAGTGATTAGGGCTGTATGAATTTACCCCTCACCTACGACATGGTTTCTTGAAAAGAAACTAAAAATGTCTAAGTTACAGTCTATAATGGATTTGTTATGCAATCGGGTGTGAATTCCACTATATTATTGATAGAATTAGTTTTGACTTTTCCTAGTTAAAATCCAAAATTGCTACTGTGCCGAATTGGATAAGTGGGAATCAGTCACCACGTATTCTCTCCCAAACTCAAATTTATTCATAAACTTTAAACTTACATACCAACAGCATCTCAGATTCTTAATCAAATTTGGTGGCCTTTATTTGTTTAACAACTTGTGTTTGTTTGGCTTAATGAAACTCTCGGCACTGCTGCCACTGCTGCCACTGCATCTCCTTGTGTGAATGTCTTTCTGTCTCAGTGTATAATGTATCCATAATTAGTTATATACAAACATGCAAATCTGACCAAATTCATCATGATTCTTCTATAATTAGACAAACTAGTGTTGGTTTCAGGATTTGCCCATCATAATATTTCCATATTTATTTTACAATTATTCTTCTATAATTAGAGGGCGGGGGTTGATGTGAACTTTAACTTTGTGGAGTGAGAAATATATAATTACAAGAATCGCCATTCAAAACTCCTTTTAAAAATAAAAAAAGTCACGGATCGGTTTTTGAATGTTGTTTTCTTTGGATGGATCGGAGTTTGGCCTTCGCATGCAGATGAATGTGTCTACCTAACATTCACATGTCAACAGTTGGGATCAGGTGACGAACTGGTGATTGGTGAAGCCAAATTTAAGGGGTTCGAGGTGTTGCTTTCCAAAGTTAGCTCTTCGAATAATATTCGAGGGTGCAAGTCCTTCCTGGAGGAGGCAATCAACTGTAGACTCATTGTAGTATTTGTCGCTGGGTAGAATATATATAAATGTTATGAGACCTCCCATTAGATTAGATGTCCTCTAGATATGTTTAAGCACTAGCATATTACCCGTGCCGTTGGCACTTCACATATGTTTATTTATTTTTACTGTTAATTATCATATACTAGGCACCCATATCACCATTCCCACCATTGCCTTTAATCAGTTTCATAAAAATATCATATTTTAGAATACTAATTTTTTTAGAGCCAAACTCGATTAAAATTAGAATCGATTGAATGTTCGGAGTCTTTGTTTGAATGTTCAATAAAATATTCGTTCGTTTCGTTGAAAATATTATACTTTGGCATGAAAATCTTATAAATACTTACATGTTTCAAAAATAAAATACATATTTTGAAATTTTAAGTGTTTGTATTGATCATTGGTTTTGTTGAAAAGATCTTTAAATTTGCACTTCAATGATACCAAGTTTATCAAAATTCAACAACTACGTAAATACTTATGATAGTTCATTTTGAACTTTAAAAAAAAAACACAATATTTTTTCTCTCCGTCACATGTATATTCCATTAACTTTTTCATAATTTTTTTTCATTTTCTTTGCCCTTCTACATGTTTTGTATTTACAAACATGTCATTGCAGAAGAGAATGAATCTCAACCTTCAACATCTTTCCAACTTTCAATCCTAGCCCTCTTTTATCTCCAACTCTCAGTTATTGTTTGTCCCTGTCAGCAATGAATAGTAAAACACATATATGAATTGCAAGATATATACCCATCCAAGGGTAACTATAGGGATCTCATCATGGGAGCAGGCCGAATCAAAGTTGTGTTATGGTTGGATCGTCTAGTCTAGTCATGTTTGCTAGTCTTTTTTGGGTATTTTTACATTTTTTTACTCATTCTCTTTAACATACAACCACAAACACTATCTATAGAAGGAGTAGAAATGTAAAAAAAACAAATAAAATAAAATACTAGCAAACATCGATGGCTATAATTGTTGTAAATTTTAGATTTGGTCAGATTGAATGTAAATTCTATTATGTTATTGTAAGACACAACAATGTTCTTCACTTAATATGTTTTTGACAATCTAATTACTAATTACATTTGAGAGCCACTTTACTCGATTTGTGAACCTTTAAACTTTAATTTACAACTTTGCAGGTATATAATATTTTGGCACTACAAGAAAATTCCTCATTTATAGCATATGTTTATAGCGTTTTTGTCCAAAGTGCTATGGTTGACTGCATTCATGGACAATTAAAACTGAAAACGCTAGAAACCAAAGGATCGAGCGCGCGGGAACTTAAAAAAGAAAGGCGGGATTGAAATTCACGGACGCGGTTTCATTTTTGGTTTGTGTGAGCAAATAATAAAAAACGCTACTGCTTCACTCTCTCCATCTCTATCGATCTTCTGAATCAAATTCAGTCTCTCCATCTCTCTCAATGAAGTTCAAGGTTAAGCCTCCTGCATCTGAAGATTTTCATCTCTCTCTTTGCGGTCGATTCTGAACCTGCCCTTTCTCCCACAGACAACGACAGTGGTAAAGGAGATGAGTCTTCTCCACAAGTTCTGCTCCAAGTTAAGGATCTGAGTGTTGTGATTGCAGAGTCAAAACAACAGATTCCCAAGGGTGTAAATCTTGTCATTCGCCAAGGAGAGGTAATTATTTATTGAAAAAATAGTTCATTCATTTGTGTATCTGTTTATGTGTAATAGAGCTAACCAATTAGCACGTTTAGTTTAAAGAGAGGGAGATCTAAGGAGAACGAGAGATGGTGGGAGATCCAGGAAGAAAGATAGATCGAGAGATCTAGATCCAGATCTAGGGAGAGAGAGCTCTATGGAGAGAGCGAGGGAAATCTAGAAACAGAGAGAGCACAAACCCATTTAACATAGCCACTCTGTTCTTTGGATCAATCGATCTAAAGAAGAAGAAAAGATGGAAATCTTCAACTTCCTGGTGTTTTGGGCGCTCTTGTGGGTGGTGGCAGCGCCAGAGCTCAGCAATAACAACAATGATTGCATCAACACTTCCACTGCTTTCAATTCCTTCAAGAACAACTAAAATTCATCGTCTACTCTCATGATGGGTAAGCTAGATCTTCCATTTGATCAACATTTCTCGATCTAAGGTCGAGCATTTATGTTGTTTGGTTAATAATTTAGATCTGTGTATCTTCAACTTCATTGATGTTGCTGAGTTTTAGATTTGGGCATCTTTAATTTGCTCGTGATTTTACTAAGTTTTAATCTAGCATTACTCTCCCCAACAAGTTCATTGTTGACAATGTCAGCTCTCTTGAGGAGAAGGTGGTTGATTTTGGTATTGAGGAGGTAAGAATCGATAAAAAAACAATCACTTATTGATTTTGTGTTTATTCATTGGTTCATATTATTATACTTGAATGTGTTATGTGCCTAGGTTCCCACCATGATTGGGAAAAATGATTTTGACTTCATGCTAGGCCAGTCCTCTAAATTATTGAACAGGGTTTGTGTTTATTCCTTGTTGCAAATGAACTGGTGGTAGAAGTTTGATGGTATATTGAATTGCCATTGCAAGTTTTTTTTATGTGTTTTACTCTTTGAATCTTTACTAAGTATTGCAAAAGCATGTGAATCTCTTCCGAATAAGTTTAGAGTTACAAGAAACTGCATACTCCCTTTTGCAAATTTCAACTACTAGTGCTTAAGGTGCCAATTTATATGTTTAGGCTATTGAGAAATAAGGTTGCAATGCCTTTGTGATGCTATTATATCAAACGTTTGATTCTATCTGCCAGTCCTTGAAATCAGTTAATCAGATGTTTACTTGTACTTTTCGTTTCACATAAGCAGTTGCTAGGTTTTTATTGTATTTGTTCATAATAAGCTATCAAGAAACTAAGATGTTAGAGTTCTCGTTGCTAGCATTTGATTACAACGTAGGTGATCCGAATGTTTCCAATGCATGCTCGCGAGGCTTATTCCTCTATTTCCTTGAAATAAAAGGGAATTGAAATGCCTTAATTCACTCCATGTCAGCCTGACTTTTTGTGTTTTATTTTTCATGTAGATTAAGCTAAAGCCTTTTTCTTAACACCTTCATGATTTTGTTGGGGGCTTCTGTGTGTTCTTTTAACCCATTTCCAAGACCACTGCATTAAAGTAATATGACATGATGTTGTTCGTAATATGACATGATGTTGTTCTTTTGTTTGCACGGGTAGAATGCTTGCAATAGTGGATGGTTCCTGGTTAAAGATGTTGATGAACTTATGATCCTGGCAAATGAGGTTTGTTAACATTATTTTCTAATGTGTATTTAATAAGTCATTTTAATACTTGGAACTTTTATACTATAAATATGTTCTTTATATAATTTTTTTTGATACTTTGTGCAGCATGAAGCTTCATTTCCTGATTGTATGCTTGTTAGTAGTTCTTCCAAAGAATATATAGTTCCAAGTTTGGAAGCTATGAAGAATGACGTGGGTTTTGAATTTCTTAAGAGGGTAAGCTTATTATTAGAGTTCAATTGTATGCATTTCATTACTTTATGAGATATTAGCATTTCGATAAAAAAGTTATTTGTTTTGGCTAAGCTATTTAGCATTTTGTTCATTGTTCTTTTTGAATAGTTTATGAATGATTTTTGCTATGGAGATGCAACTATGTTGCATAAAACTCCTCGAAGTGAAAATTTCAATTGTTATTGTTATAATTCAATACTTAAGAATGGCGAGTCCGGATATTCAAATTCTTACATGTGTTCGCCATTGTTTAGTACTTGTTGGCCATTGTTTAGTCCTGATTTATTTTGTTGGAATTTATGCATTGAATTGCATGCACGAAAGACAAATCTTGATAGTCTGTTGGTTTAGAACAATATTGTTTCTACCGCATTTAAATGATAGTGTGTAGATATATGGTTTTGTATTACGAATTGAACTGAATGGCGAAAGCTGGGTTTTGGTATAGTCCATTGGTGGTGATTACATTTAGCATGATGAATGTTTGACCAAAATTTTTGTAGGGTTTCAAATTGTGTTTTTATACTGAATTTTGGTTGGTGGATAGATGGTTATTTACATTTGGTGCTATTTTGTTGTGTTATGCAGGGATTTGCAGTCTTATGGATCATCTCTTAGCATATTTTAGGCACTGAAAGTACTTTGTTTTTGGTGGATAATCAGCCATTATTGACAGACTTAGATTCACGGGCAGCACACCTGTGGCAATTGATAGTTACCAAGGTTGCAAATGAAACCACTTTGATGTCATATTTACTTTTGTTTAGAAGGCAAATGTTTTCAACTTAAAAAAATTGATTTGTGTTCGTATGCAGTCCAAGTTGTCCCCATTCGCGAACAATAGAGCACGGCGGGGAAAAAGAGATGTGAATTAAAGGATACGAGTATGAAAATAGCATTTCTTCATGGTTCTCCGGGTCACATTATGAGCAGGTACAACTCTCAACTCTAACTATTTCCAGATTTTGTTACAAGTAGACTCAAATTCAAGCTATAACAGACCAAGCTTCCCAGTAGTTTTATCCATGGAACAAATTAGACTTGGTTTAAGATCATTCATATGCATCCCACCATAGTATCAATAAGTTTTATTTTTTTATTTTTTATGTTTTGTTTTGTTTAGCACCCACTTGATTCTCTTATTACTCAGTTGCTGACATTGTCTTGTGGTACTTTATATGATTCGTGTTATTAACAGTGATTATATGATCATTTTATCAATTTCTTCCAAAAGACATACATTCATCTTTGATTGTTGCAACCATTTCTTCAAGGTAGCACTGGTACTTTAGAAAAACTCACTGTGTCTGACACGTGTCGGAAGTCAGACAAAGACATGCCTATGATGGAAACACTTAGGTCATACCCACATTCATCATTTCTTCTCTTGCATTTTTAGTTGTCTTGATTTTAGCATGCGCTGTTTGGAATTACTGTGATTTTTGTTTTCCTTTATTTTCTTCTTGGAACGACATCCTCAATCTAATAGGGACCATGATCCTATGTGGGACTAGTTGGGAAGTAAGGTTTAATGATTAGGGTAATTAAAAGGGTGTGATGTTGAAGACCTATGATCGTGATGTGTTCTCCCGTCATTCACATAAGTAAAGGACGTGGTTAGGTTTGATTCATGAGTGTATCCACACAACTCTGTCCAAAACAGAGTGCTCTGAAATAGAGACAACGTGGGAATATCTTGCAAATTCTATGCCACTTGCCATCAAGAACTAGGGCCAACACCACCATGAAACCGTCACGCATCAAGAGCATGAAACGTTCTTTGTTCCAGCACCCAAAACTGCAGCAACCTTGAGTAACAAAATCTGCAGACAAAGTGTATGACACTGCAAAAAACATGGAAGCGATGCTTTGTTTACTTTGTATCAGACCCTGCAAAAATGTAAAACTGAGTACAAATATTTTGGACAGTAAATGGACAGTCCAAACAGTCCTAGAAAACATATCGAATTTCACTGTTACCTAGATCTCCTCAACTAAAATTCAACCTACTTTTATTCAGTTTATTTGCAAGTAACGAAATATCATTTTGGATGTGGTGTTTGGTGATGTGCACCAGACTTCAATTTGCAAATGCATAATGTACATTTTGTCTAAGAAGACGATTGACCACTTGTTAGTTTAAGTGGCCAGATTGGATAATAAAGAGTTTCTATGACATACAAATGTGGGCCTAATACTAACAAGCATTTACTCTTCTGTAGGAACTCAGTACTTGAGTGAGAAAGAATAGCAGAACGCATGAAAGCTTTGCAGGAACTGGTTCCTAGCTCCAATAAGGTAGTTTTCTCTTTTGTAGTCATTTTACCCCCTTTAACAAGCTTTAAGCGTTCTCCTTGTACATCTGTCTTCGCTATTCTTTCACTTCCAGCAAGGTCAACAAGCCACAACTTGCTCCTTGTGCATTCTCCATTCATCAAGTTCTGCCCCTTTACCATCACACAGTGAATGCTGCAAACTTATAACAATCAAAATCTATCTCTGACCATTTGATGTTACATGATAAATGTGTTTGTTGACTTTTGAGAATATGAAATTATATAGGAATTATATTATTATTTTCAGAAATGTATAGGTAGGTTTAAGATAGTTGGGGCTGAAGTCTGATTAGATAGTAAATAAGTATTCTTTTGAGTCAAAATAACATTTTTCCTCACAGTATCGTATTATTTTTTGTTGACTATGCTATCACCAAGGCTGCAACTTCTTTGAGTTTGATATTTTTTTCTCCCTCTCCTTGTGTTCTGGAGCAAGCTCCCGTGCCACTCACTTGGATACGCGGTCTGCTGAACTTGATTTTTGTGCCCCAGTTGTGCTTTTTACATCCTTCGCCCCCTCCTCCTTTTACTTCCCTCAAACTTCATTAAGTTTTGTTTGTTTTTCTGTCCCTCCTTCCTCCCGCCATCCCTCGTTGAAATTTTTTAAGAAAAAAATAATAAATAGTAAAATGATAAAAATTCGTATTTTTGTATACAAAATGACTAAAGATGTTCTTGCAGAAAAATTACCACAAGGCTTATTCAGTTAGTGTAGAGGTCCAATCAGTTCTTTTTTGTTTTTCTACTACGTAACAACAACACCAACAACAGACACAGATATCAAGGTTTCAGACACGTCAACTAAATACCAATTTGGCGTTACACTTGAACATTACCATATTATCTGCCTTTTCAAATATAAAATTTATAGGTTATTAGTCATATCTTTTTGTGCAGATCAGTATTGCTAAACATGTATTACCAAATTTCAATAAATATATTTATATTGTTTTATGATCTAAAGCATGGAGTGTCCAACTTGTGTCCAGGTGTGTCGGAGTGCCAAATACTGTTCGGCACAGGATTTTTTTATTTACTGAAAATGATGTGCGTCGTTGTTACATTTTGTAAGTAATCCTGTTGACACTGAAATACAATGCCAAGGATGTGATACTTGTGAAACTGAAACGAATGCCAGACCATTTTATATTGTAGTTAGTCATATGTCAAATGACTTTCAGAAAGTTACTTCACGATGTTTTTCTAATCTCAGTTTGCCACCTGATGATTTCCACTATTTTATAGACAATCATGTTTCTCCTGAAAGTTACTCATGCTACACAGGTTGTGCATGTCTTTACAGGTTCTAATGATGCTTTCATAGATTCATCATAATGACTTCTACAACTCTATGTTGACTCTCCTTATTTGGATTGTGATTCAACTTCCACCAATTCAGTCATATACTGTTTCTGATTTATGTTTACTTTGGGTTTTTTGGGTTTTTTTTTTCTGGATCTGGTTCCAGTTTATCAGTTTTTTTGGGCGCTTACGCTCTGGTTTGTACTAACTGTGAGCTGTTTTGTGTTAGATGCCCTGTTCACCATCAGTTCTATTTGTTGCTGGTAATGATTCTACAGCTCATGATTGTTATGTTTCTTGGAGATTTTTCTCAGTTGTTGTTTTGGTTATGGTTCTTATGTTTTAGTTTTGTCAGTTGTTTGCTGCAAATCCATAATTATCATTTGAGTTTAGGAGGAAGCGATAGAAAAATAATATTAACAATAATATATTTTTGTAAAGTATCAAATACCTAATACTAAAAATTTGGTTTAGAGTAGGTTTAAATATAATCTTGTGGATTTTATTTATATAATCATATAAAAAGACCAATTCATTTAGAGTAGGTTTAATTAAATATAGTGTTGTTAGGAATACTAGATCTTTCCAGTTGGGCCGAGATTTGCTCACTCCTCTCCATTCTCTAATTATCAGTTAGGAGTCAATACTGATTCTACAGAAAGGCCTTTATTCTCATTCTGATTCAAAATACCTTCTACAAGCTTTCCACTATAATTGCCCACTTTTTGGTTTACATTATTTATTCTGATTAGCTGACTGATCGCAAATCTATTGAGCTGATGGGATTTTCTATAAACAAACTTATGTAAGGCGTGGCCAACACAAGATAAGATATTACAGCATTTGCATCTATGTATAAGAGGTTATTCTGCCACATAAAATGTGAGAACTCTCTGATTGTATGTATCATAAGAATAGCCTTATTAATACAGTGTTTTTCCATCAGATTAAGGGCAGTTTCGATACCATGCAGTTCGTGCATAATTACAGAGTGTCCAGGCGATGATCCTGCACATGCTGTTATGACTACATCATGTTCATCTCTTAAAACAGCTCCATGTGGGTATCAAGGATCCTCTTCGTCCGGGCATCAAGGAATCCGTTGCAGTCTGTAGATCAGCTGGAATTACCGTGCGGATGGTTACAAACCGAGGAAGCAGTGGGGTTGATTTAACTGCAGCTGTCCAGAAATGAAACTGTGGTTCGTTAAGCTGTGATCAGCTGTCTCATAGATCTCATACTGGGACATTGTTTGAGCGGTTGTCCATTGGCAGAACTGAAACTGTATTTTTTAAACACAGAGTCCTGACTTGATGTAATACAGTTTATTAATTAATTACATTAATTCATGGAAATGTTTAACTTTGGCACATTTAAATTTTTATTTTCTAGACATAAAACTTATGAGATGTAATAAAAAGTCATTTGATAGTAAAAAAAAAAAAAAAAAAAAAAAAAAATTTGCTATGTATACTTACCATAGCGTTTTTAAACTGCTATGGTAGATTTTCATAGCGTTTTTAAACCGCTATAGTATCCTTTACCATAGCGTTTTTAAACCGCTATAAAAGCCAAACTTACCATAGCGTTTTAAAACCGCTATAATAGCCCCTGGGTCTATTATAGCGCCGGCTGTCATAGCGTTTACTAAAACGCTATGGTATCCTACCATAGCGTTTTTGAAACGCTATGAATCAACATTTTTCTTGTAGTGTGGTAACATTCATTCTGCTAAATTTTGACCATTCCGCGTTGATGTGCCAAGAAATCAATCGATTATTGATAGATTCATTTATGAAAACACTCTTTCAGTCATTCTCTCAATTGGAATACGCTATAAATTGCTAAAATAGCGCAAGAGATGGCGTTTTGCTTAAATACTTTCATATGGGCGGGTCCATAGCCCACTCCCAATAACCAAAACAAATTCTATTAAACGAAGTGACTTATTGTCTGATGTAGAAAGTAGAAACATTAATGCATGCAATGGAGATTTTGGAACAAGGATTATGTTGCCGAAGAAAGCATTTTATAAATCTCAAAGCAAGAGTTTGAACAAAATTAGTTCCTGCAAACTGCAATCGCGGCTTTTGTCGATGTTGATTTGCGCGGGACTATTCTAATAGAAGGTTCCTGTGAAGATTCGCCTGAGGCTGTGGAATTTGATCGTTCCATTGGTGTGTTGTTTGATAGTGGTCATGGTGGCACAAGCTAAGTTTCTTGTAGTCCGCATTTTTCACCATCTCGTTCCAGGCTACAGCTCGAGGTGTTGGAGGGCCCTTTGGATAATTCGCTTCCTCCCATTCCTCCGGATCCTGTTGAGCCGTCACGCAGTAAAGGGTCGGCTACTCGTAACAAGGGAAAAGTTGCGGAGAAAAGCCTGGGGACAGTGGTGACTACGAATGGTGGTGCCGGCGTGATTCTTGACCAGGGAAAGCTTCATCTGGATGCACGGATAAATCTGTTTGCACCGGACTTGGTAAGGATGAGCACTCAAGTCTGGCACCAGGAGGTTGACGTGAAATATGCTTTAAGGAAGCACATTAGCAGGCGTCATAGCTAGCTGATTGATTACACTAAAAAACCTGAAGAGGATACGCTAGAGAGGTGTATGGATAAGGGCTTAAAGTACCTTATGTTGGGTATGTCTCACTTGAGTCAGGTGGCTGTTGTTGGAACAAAAGTCGAGGCGGCTCAGGGTATACACCATGGAGTGTGTCTTCTCGTATATGCAGGCACTGTATTCTGACGTGTTTTATGAAATTGAGCGGCTAGAGAAGCTGGCTGAGGAGAAGAGGCTGGAGCAATCAGTCGTGGTCGCTGCGACTCAGAGGGCACGTTTGGAGGCCCTTGAGCGTAATCTTGTAGAGGTGGCGTATGAAAGAGACAAGCTAAGGCAGAAGTTGGGTCGGACTCGCCAAAATTTGGAGGCCGCACAGAAAGTTATGGCTGAGGCAAACACTACCCTACGGTCTTTCGCTAAAGAGAGTGCTTTGTAAGAGGCCGGTTGGGTTGCTCAGAAACAACAACTAGAGGTTGATATGGAGTTCAACGCTCGGGAGGCAAAAAAGGCCGAGGACCGACTCGAACTGAAAAAGCATGAGCTCGGTGCTGTGAAGAGTAGTCTGACTACAGAGCAATCTCAAATTAACGTGAAGATTGGCAGGCTAGAGCTGCTAGAGCGTGAACTAGCTGGCGCAAAGGTGCGGGGGGAAGAACTTCTGCAGGAACAAGGCAAGTACAAGTTCTGCTGGTCATACATGGCAAGCTGGAGCTGCTAACGCTGATGAAGGAGGAGCATCTGAGTGGGATCTTGGCTGATATAAAAAGATGTTGTACGTAGACTTGTCCATTGCTTTTGCATTCTCGGATGAGGAAGGCGGTTCGGACCCTGATGCTCAGAGCGTGGCGTGTGTAAATGCGACCTTTGATCTTTCCTCCATAAAGCTTAGCTCTTCTGTCTTTGTACCTTCTTCTGATAAGGAGTAAACTTTGTACACTTGTACCATTTTTGTTCCGACCATTAATGAAAACAGTTCTATCCGTTTTGTGTTTGTTGTCTCTATTGTATGTTTTTTGTTCCGCCTTGTCGTCTTGTTTTGGCATAGGCTGGTTGATTCAATAGGACGTCGAGTGGTCTGTCTGCAGTAGAGAGATTGACCGCTTGCGATGTGAATGACTCAGGATCATTGTTGTGCAGTCATGTCCGGCAGTGGGCATGTCACAAAAAGTTTAGTCGAGGGTAGGGCTCCCGAGCTGTGTATTGTTCTCAAGGTAAGCTGCTGGAGGCTTACCTCACTTGTCTGATTGGTCAGCTGCAGGTGTTGCTATGGGCGAGTTGTGATAGCCGAGCATACGCATTAGAGCGTTTGTACCGAGTCGGGTGTCGTGAGATCGAGTTGACACACTATGTAGCATTTATCCGGGCACTGGTTGTACGATCTATGTGTCGGCGTAAGTGGCATTTGCTGATAATAGAATGTCAGTCTGTTTGAGCGTGAGGACACTGACTCAGCTGAGATTCATCTTTGCGGCCGTTGTTTCGAATGAGAGCGGTGGTCGCGTGGCGAGCTGCTTGGGGCTCCCACCTTCCAAATCATCTATGTCTGAACAATGTGTACCACTGGTTCGAGGAACAAGGATTTGGCGACTACGCTAAAGAGTTGTAGTCCCGTAGCGAGTCGTCGACATCAGTCAAAGACTGATTAGTCTCCTACCTTTCGAACCAGTGGCCCCTTGGCAAGCCGTTGGAATTAGTTCAGGACTGACTAGGCTCCCACCTTCCAAACCATCTACACTCGTGCACATCAAGCTATAATTTTGGAGGGTTTTGGCAGCCACGCTGAAGAGCAGTGGTCCCGTGGCGAGCCGTCGGAATCAGTTTGTGACTGACTAGGCTCCCACCTTCTAAACTATCTACACTCGCGCAATAAGGGCTACAAGTCTAAAGTTGGTAATTCGGCAGCCACGCTGAAAAATAGTAGTCTCGTGGCGAGCCGAAATCAATTTGGGACTGACTAGGCTCCCACCTTCTAAACTATCTACATCCGCGCAATAGGGGCAACAAGTCCAGGGTTGGTAATTCGACGGCCACACTGAAAAAAAGTGGTCCTGTTGCAAGCCGTCAAAATCAGTTTGGGACTGACTAGGCTCCCACATTCCAAACCATCTACACCCGCACAATGGGGGCTATAGGTGTGGGCTTTGATCAGAAGTTTTTGTTGCCAGTTGTCACCAGCTAGGCTTACCTAATCGGGTTCAGTGATCGTTGAGATCCGCGCTGGGCGGACTAGGTGTCGGGACGTACTATAAGTCATCGTCATCTGCCTTGGTTGACTAAGTTTGCCCGGTTGGACAGAGGTTTCGCCTGTTTGAGGGCATGCGAACCCATGTCCGCTAGCGCCATGCACCGTGTGGACAAATTACCTTTTTAAATAGCGATCCGTAGGTACGACTCGTGCATCAAAGCTGACTTGGATTTCTAGTGCTCATGCCAAGCATGTAGCAGAATATTGTTTGAATAGTGGGCTGAGCTTATGGGCCCACAAAAGAAGAGCTAGGGTTTCCTGCATGGCTGCGCTACTTGTACGATGTAGATCACGCGGTAACATGTGTACGACATAGACTGGGGGACGGTTGAGTATTAGTTACTCCCCCTCAATTGAGTGGGTTGCGTGCAACGCCATTAATCGAACGAACGTGGTCTACGTAATTTCCTCATAAACTGTCATCTCATTGTTTCCCATACGATATTCAATGCTTGACAGTTAATGTTGGGTCGCCCGTTTGGTGAACCATCATGTCTATATAATGGTGTACTTCAATCGTTGTTGACACTATCTTTCGCAGAGCATATCTCCTGTAATGTTCTTGCTTAAAGAAAATGTTTTGGGTTTTCCAAAGGCTGAAGGGGATTTACCGCTCGGGGGTCTTCGAATGTTCTAACATTTACACCAATCAGGCACGATCATAATCGTTGTTATGCGTGGTCACCTGTTCTAGATGGGCACATGGTTGATCTGCTGAGATCTCGTAATTTCTTCTCATATTGCGGAGAAGTAGTATGCACTTTCATCTAAGGAAAGAGTCCATCGTTTATGCGCTGGTGCCTTGTCGCTGCTTTATAGCGTTTAATCTCAGAGATAATGCCAATGCCCAACTTCGGAGTGGTTGCTTCCACCACTTCTCGATTAACCCCGTTATCTTGATTTGCGCTGGAATTTGGGATCTCAAGAAGGAGAGGAGTTGGACATGGTCCACTGGATTGGGCCATTGACTTCTGGATGCCCCTTTCATCCCTACAGCCGGAAGGTGCATGTGATCTGTGTCAGCCTGATACTTGTCCCAAGTTCATCTGGTTGAACGGATCGAGTGTGTGAGTTGGCTGTAAATTTCCGCGGTACCCCTGGTTGTCAATTTTGCACCACCTCGGACCATATTTGGAGGGCATGTCTATCGAGGCGTTGAAATAAACATAATGTTTCATCCTGATCTTGCTCATGCCAATATGCTCGGAGCGGTTGCGGATCGAAATCTTCTTTCGGTACCTTACATAGTTGGATCGTCTGAGCGAGTCTTTACTTCATGTCGGACTGAATTCAGATGATTGTAGTACGTAGTCTTTTGTATCCGCCTCAAAGTGCTTGTTGTTACATCTTTTCAGTAATCAATAGAGTTTGTTTTCGTAATTCTTTCTTATTTCTTAAATGATTGCAAATCACATAAGTCGGTAAGAACCAAAACTCTACATTGACTATGGAAAGGGAAATAAACATTTGAAAAAGACTAACTGTTGACGGAGAGAGATTGATCCCAGCCCTGATGTGAATTCGGATGGCCTTTGTGGATCATTAGTGTTCACAGCGGGCTGTTGGGCTTTGTTGGCGTTACAGAGGTTACTGAAGAGCAAACCTTGTAGGGGGTTAATCTCCGCACCGACACAAGGTCGGGGGGGGGGGGGGGGGGTTGTGTTTCCGTTTGCCACGACCTTTCCGTTCCGCTTGGCTAAAGAGCAGATTGCTCCTGCACCGCTTGAATGTGATGTTTCTACAGTCATTCGACCTGGCACTGGTTCAGGCAGCTCCGTAGGACTCAGTTGGATCTGGGAACACTCTGTTTGTTTCTGTACGACGTAATAGCAGCCTCGTGTCGTAGGTTGATCTCCATGTATTGTTCATTCGAAGTGGTTAGCGGTGTACTTAATGCACTGGTGAAAGGTGGAGACTATTGCTTCCATCTGGTGGAGCCATGGTCTTCTCAAGATAAGGTTGTAGGTAGACGATGTGTCTACTACCATGAAGTCCAGAAATAATACATTTTTTTAGTTGTGGCTCTTCTGCCACTACTGCTAACCTTATCTTTTCGATCAGGAAACACTTATCTCTGCTGAATCCGATCAGAGGGTAGTCTGTAGACGATAGGCTCTCTTCTTTGAGGTCCATACTGCGAAACGCATTGTAGAATAGGACGTTGAATGAGCTTCTTGCGTCCACCAGATCTCTCATTACCTCCCACCTTGCAATGGATACTAATATGACTAGGGCGTCATTGTGTGGCGCTCGGACTCCTTCAAGGTCCTTCTCTGTTAAGGTTAAGGTGGGAATGGGGCACTGAACCCTTGAGTAGCAAATGCGTCTATCCTTGTTTGCGGGTCATGTTCACAACTCCAACAAGGCCCGCTTACAGGACCTGTATGACTAGTCTTCATTAGGGATGTCAACGGGGTGGATTTGGACAAATCCATCCCCGCCCCGCTAGAGATCACGGATCTTCGAATCCGCCCCGTATATATGTTTACACAAAATTAAAAAAATCGTACCCGATCTGGACGGATTGACGGACATCCGCCCCGCCAGAATATCCGTTAAAAAAAGTCTTCTCAATATCACATCATTAACACTAGTAAAAAAAATATTCTTCTCAATATCAATAGCAGCAATAACCCAGATTGGGGTTCTTTGTGTAAGACAACAATCAATGGAATGGAATATTTTGGAGAAAAGAAGATAACAACACCACCACAAAAAAAAAAAAGTATTCCAACATAACAACATTAACCCTATTATCAGATAATGGGAGATTTTGGAGAAAAAGAGAAACCTTCATGTTTGGCAGCAAAAATCTTTTGTTTGTTTTCTTTTATTTTCCATAAACAAAACAAAAAAAATCTCCTTCTCTCCATGCCAAAGCACCACCACCGCAAAATCTATAGATTTCTCCACCATAATGGACAGATTTGCACTCGTCACCCTCCTCTCGCTCCTCCTCCTCTGTCCCTTCACCACCGCAAAGATCAATAAGCTAAAGGTTGCCCTGTCGCTGTACAGATCTTGCCTGATCTTGCTCGATCTTGCCTGATCATGCTCGATCTTGCCTGATCTTGTTCGATCATGCCTAATCTTGTCTGTAACCTTAGTTTAAACGGCTTGAAAACCCACCAAAAATCAGTTGCCTTTGTGTGGAACCAACATACCTTGAAGCTATCGACCACCTCTCTTTGAAGACCACCCATGCCTTGCTAGAAGCTGTGGTATGAACGAGCAAACACCGAGCAGATAAACTTTGGCCGAGAAAGAAGAAGCCAAATACTTCTTTTTCTCTTCTATTGTCTGTGAGAAAAACTGAAGAAAAGTGAGAGAGAGAGGTGAGAGACTGAATGAAATGCAGGGTTTTTTTTTTTTTTTGCTTTTAAAAGGTCAAGGGTACTTTTGTAATATCAATACCTAAACGGATATCTGTGGGGCGGATATGGTTAAATCCGTATCCACCCTGAATATTTGACGGATGTTGTTTGGATATTCATATCCGCCCCGAAACCCGTTTAGCCATATCCAAATCCGCCCCATACGGATTGGGTTGGGCGGATATCTGTGACAATTCGACCCACTGTCATTTCTAGTCTTCATTTGGTCCGACTTCATGAAGGACATAGATTATGCCTCAAGTCTCCTTCTCTATCTCCTTAACTGACTCCCCCGAATTCCTGGTTCGTTATGGTCTCTTCTCAGAGTTCAGGAATTCTTTTAGTTTGCCCCTGCGAATCCAGTACTCAATCTCATACCTCAAACTCTTGCAATCTTTGGTATCACGGTCGTCTTCTTTGTGGTACGTGCAATACTTGCCATTGTCAAGCTTGGAGGAGTCTTCGCGCTGCTTTGGGGGCCACTTCAGATCTTCCCAGTTTTTCATGTAGTTTAATACATCCGTCAGGCTAGAATTGAGGATGTCACGGCTCTGGATCCAACGTAGTTGGAGGTTTCTCTGGCCTGGATCGACTAGGGTCTGGCATGTTGTCACTGCGTTTTCTCTTGCTCCTTTCTTCATCCTCGCGTCTTTTTCCCTATCTTCTTGCCTTCGATTTCCCTCTTTACGATCCACAACTCCTCTAAGGTAATGTGTTCCTGGGCACTCTTGAGGAGCTTCGTCATGTCCAGAGGGGGCTTTAAAGTGAGGTCTTCGTAAAGTTTTCTCTCCTTTAGGCCCGAAGTGAATGTTGTCACGGCTGTGTTGTCACTACATCCGTCAATGAGTGTCAGCTTGTTGTTGAAGTGTGTGACACACTCTATGAGTGTCTCATTGGACCTCTGCTTTATAGAGAGTATGTAGTGTGAGCATTTTCGAAAACATTGGCTCCCAACGAAGCGCGTCAGGAACTCCTTTGCCAGCATTTTAAAGGAGTCGATCGACCTCGGCGGGAGGTTATGAAACCATGTTAGTGCTGACTTCTTCAAGCTTGTGGGAAAACTTCTGCACATCACTGACTCGGATCCTTTTTTGAGAGTCAATATGTGCTGGTAATGGCACATGTGGTCGAATGGGTTCCATGAATGGTGGGATAGAGAGGCGATGCAGCACGTTTGAGTCGTGTGCCCCTCTGTGGAGGGGGTATTGCGGGTTGTGCCACTCCGCCCTGGCGGAGGGCTCCATTTTAGCCGCACAACCTCCGATAGTCCATTGAGAACTAGCGGGGGCTTGACTCTTCTGTGCTTGCTCTCTGCCATCTTTCGGAGATGGGGGCCCATGCTACACCTGTCTCCATTAGCAGGTGGGGGATTTTGTTGCGCGAGAGCCTCCACCGCTTTAGCGATATGTTGTATTTGAGATGACAATATATCTATTTTGGGGTCCGTCGTTGTTGTTGTCGGCGTGAGTTTGCTGCCCGTGCATAATCGGAACCCCTGAAAATGGTGGTACGGCGCCAGCCTAAGTGTTTGACATGTTCCCTTGTTCTCCGTTGTTGCGTGATCTAGTAGTCACCATCACTCAGTGTTTCGAAGTGAGACAATACTAGTGAAAGGTTAGGAACTTTGTCATCCCCATGGACGACGCCAAACTGATGTAGTCATTTTTTGCTCCCTGCTTTGACCTAGTCCTGCTGGCCTGCACAAGTAATGCACATGGGCCACAGACTATCGTTGTGGTGACCGATGGCACTCCGATGCTAAAGTCAGATGGGGATCTGAGGAAGGTGTAATATTGTAAATATGGAATTTGTAGCATACCTTAGTTTACCAACCTCATGTCTTATTTATAGTGCGGGAGTTCTGGTTCGACTAAGCCATCGATGGCGTAGTTTAGGAATGTGATCTTCGTGAAAATCCTTATCTAATTAGGAGTCGTGCTGTAGGAGGGAAAATCCATGTTAGCCCTGTGCTCCTAGATACGCATACGCGGGAAATAGTTTCCTATATGAGGGTATTTCGTAAGAGGAGGTTTCCCTGTGTGATATGTACTTTGGTATTTGCTTCCTAGTTGGAAGCAAAGAGTTGCTGCATTTGCCTATCCGAAGCTGATCCTCGAGATACTTGCCTTAGTAGGGCTTACGAGTATTGAGGATAGTTGAGATATATGGGCCTAGCAGGTTGTAAGAGTTCGAGTCCATCTGGCAGACTGTATTGAGCAGACTAGGAACTACTTGGGCTGGATCAGTGCTGGGCTGACACTAGGGCCTGTGATTCCTCGAGATCATCATGACATGTGTATGGCTCAGGGATGTGACAGTTTTGGTGTATCAATAGCTACCCCCCCCCCCGAGTTAGTGGGTCGTTACATCGGTTCGCTAAGTCATCTCTTGAAAAAATACGCTGCTCATGATGATTGAGTCTGAATTGTTTGCTTGAGCCACGCGCTGCATTTATTGAACGTGTTTCGATTCAGCGAAAAATAGACGAGAACCCAACCCCTATTTAGGTCGTTTGTTGTGCGGAATCTGACTCTTCTATTTTATTTGCTTTTGAAGATACTGCGTTGTTCATCTTTTTCATGGCTCAACAAAACCTTCTTGACGATGCAACCTTGGCCAGGGGCCTAGAGTTTTTCGAAAGCAGATTGCTTTCCGAGCTTGGCCTTGTTGAAATCCGTACTAAACTTGGGGTCCCCGAGGACCTACCGTTGTCTGTCCTGAAGGGTGACTAGATGCCAATGTCGCCACAGCGGGGTTCATCTGCTTGCATTGTCTGATGCTTCAAACTGGAGTGTTTTCCCGTCTTGGACGTGATTTAAGAATTCTTGAACCTCTTTGGGATTCCTCTGGCCCAGTTGAGGCCTAATGGGTATAAGATTATCCTTCTTATTCTGATTAGGGCGAAAGAGGCTGGCGTTCGCATGACTCCGTGAGTAATCAAGTTGTTGACCTCTTCTTGGTTGAAGAGTAACGTCGTCTACAAAATGACGTTGCCGACTTGTTTTGCGAATATACTCGATGACTTCAAGTGCATCGCACACAACGAGGCTAATCGGAAAGTGATGGAGGCAACCGCTCCAAAGTTGGTTGCTGGTATTATCTCTGAAACTAGGCATTTTCGTGTTGACAGGGCACCGACACATAAACGACAAACTCATCCCTTGGGAGGAAGTTTGTACTTCTTATTCACAATATGAGAAGAAATTACAAGGTCTAAGCGAACCAATTGGGTGTTCACCCAGAGCAGGTGACCACGATAACAACAAGTCTTATCACGACTCATCAGCGCAAATGTCAGAACATTTGAAGACTCCAATGTTAGAGATTTCCCTTCAGCCTTTGGAAAACTCAAAACATGTTCTGCAAGTAAGAGCATTCCAGTAGGTGCACTCTGCAGAAGATAATGCCTACAACGATGAAGAAACACCATCATATAGACGTAGTGGTTCACCAAATGGGCCATTCAGTATAAACTGTCAACATTGAATACCTTATGGGGAACGAAGAGATGAAGGTTCCCAAGGAAATTGCAAAGGACCACGTTCGTCCAATTAACGAGGTTGCACACAACCCCATTAATTGAGGGGGGAGTAACCGATATTCAACCATCTTGCAATCTACACTGTACGCGTGTTACCATGCAATCTACGTTGTACACGTAGCGTTTTGATCATACGACAAACCCTAGCTTCCACTCTACGGACCCAGGGGCTCAGCCCACTATTCAAGCAGTATTCTACCATGTGCCTGACACGAACATCAGAAACCCTAGTCATTTTGACACACAGATCACACCTGCATATCACCAGCTGATTTAAGGTATTTCGTCTCTTCAAAACTCGTCCGCACGATGCACTCCGCTGGCGGATGTAGGCTCGCATGCCCGTAACAGGCGGAGCCCCGACCTAATGGGGCAAACTTAGTCAACTTTGGCTGATGACGACAGCTTCCGGTTCATCCCGATGTCTAGTTTGCTCAGTGCGGATGTCGATGGTTTAGGAAATGGAAGTCTAATAATTGCTATTACGCCCGGTGACAACGAATCGCCAGAGACCATTGTCCCCATAGTGGACAATGGTTGCCGAACCCGATCAGGTAAGCCTAGTTGGTGACCACCGACAATGACAACTTTTGATCAAAGTCCAGACTTGTAGCCCCCAATGCACGGGTGTAGATGGTTTGGAAGGTGGGAGCCTAGCCAGTTCTGACTGATGTCGACGGTTTGCCACGGGGCCATTGCTCTTTTATAGACCATAGTCGTCGAATTACCAACCCCAGACTTGTAGCTCGCTTTGTATGGGTGTAGATGGTTTGGAAGGTGGGAGCCTAGTCAGTCTCGAATTGATTCTGATGGCTTGCCATGGGACCACTGCTCTTCTAGAGACCATGGTCGCCGAAAACAATTAAATTTGTAGCTCGATACGTACGAGTGTAAATGATTTGGAAGGTGGGAGCTTAGTCAGTCCCGAACTGATTTCGACGAGTAGCCACGGGACCACTGTTCTTCTACAGACTATGATCGTCGAATCCCTTCGTCCCAAACTTGTAGCCTGCTCCGCGTGGGTGTAGATGGTTTGGAAGGTAGGAGTTTAGTCAATCCCGAACTAATGTCGACTGCTCGCCACGGGATCATCGCTCTTTAACAGACCATGATCGCCGAATTCTCACATCCTAAATCTATAATTCACTCCACACGGGTATAGATTGTTTGAAAAGTGGAAGCCCAATCAACCTCGACTGATGTCAACGGCTCGCCACGCGACCACCGCTCCCTTTCAATACAACGATCGTCAAAATAAATCACAGCTCAAGCAGCGTCTTCACGCTCACATATGCTGGCATTCTATTATCAACAATGGCCACTCACGCCGACCTAAAAATCAACTCGCTGATACACGGAACGAACGCTACATGGAATGTCAGCCCAAGTTCACGGAACCTGACTCGGGACAAGCGTTCTAGCTCTGAGATAATGCATGTGCTCGACTACCACAGTTCACTCATGCCAGCAATTGAAACCGACAGTCAGAAATGCAAATTAAGTCCTCAACGACTTTTCTCAAGGATGAGCTACAACATGAAAGGTGTAGCCTACTGTTAAATCATCCGAAAAACACCCACTATTGGGTGTAACTAAGCGACATTGACTCTGAGACCTCACAGAAGAGCAGGTCAAAATCATCCGCGACATAAATGGTCAAACTCTCGACAGCAGACAGACCATTTGGCTTCCTTCTAACCCAACCAGACCTGTGTCAAAGTAAAAAAACAAGACAAAATGGAAAGCCTGAGATCGAGAGACCGAACACAATACATGCATAAAGTGTACTCAAAATAAACATGTTTTCATTAATAATTGGAACAAAAAAGTACAAGTGCACAAAGTCTAATCCTTATCGGGAGGAGGTATAGAAACAGAAAAACTATGTTCAACGGAAAAAGGAGTAGGAGGTACGTCCACACGCGACTTAGCCTGAGCATCATCTGGATCGCCCTCTGATGACACAGAGACCACTGCTAAGTCTGCGTATGACATCTTTTTATAATACGCGAGGTCTCATTCGGGATGTTCTTCCTTCATCAACGCTAGCAGCTCTAATCTCCCATGCAAGACCCAGTAGAATTCACACTTGCCCGACACCTTGAGAAGTTCTTCCTCGCACGCATTCGCTTCTGCAAGCTCATTCTCCAATAACTCCAGCTTGCCTGTCAGAGCATTAACCCGAGATTGCTCCGTAGCTAGACTACTCTTAACAACACTGAGCTCACTTTGCTCTAATTGAAGTTGTTCTTCAGCCTTCCTCTCTACTCAAGCATTGAATTCCATGTCGGCCTCTAATTGTTGCCTCTAGGCAGCCCAGTCAATCTCTTTCATGGTTATTTCCTTAGCAAAAGACCGCAACTCAGAACGTGTCTTAGACACAGCTTCCTACCCAACCCCTAGATCATGGCGGACCAGATCCAACTCCCACTAGAATCCTTCCCTTGCGGACACCGCCTCTGCCAAATCAGACTCAAGGTCCTCCAGACAAACCCTCTGAGTCTCAGCAACAATGGTCGACTGTTCCAACATCATTTCCTTATCTGCTTCCTTAACAACTCAATTTCAAAAAGCACATCAGAATACAACTTCTGCATATTCGACCCTCCATGGATCAAATGAGACATCCCCAACATAAAGTGTTTCAAACCCTTATTCATATGCCCTTCCAGCGTATCCTCATTGGACTTCGGAACGTGGTCCATTAGCCAGCTGTGGCGCTTGCTTATATGCTTCCTTGAAGCATAATCCACGTCAATTTCTTGGTGCCAAGCCTAATTGCTCATCTTCACTATGTCCGGAGCAAACAAACTTATTCGCGCATCTAGATGGAGCTCTCTCGGATGTGAAATTACATTGGCACCACCCTTCGTAGTCGCTACTACACCCTGATTTTCCTCCGCGGCTTCCCCTTAATTTGTTACCAGTGACCGACCCTTTATTGCGAGACGACTTAGCGGAATCCGAAGGAATAGAGGGAAGCGAGTTGTCCAACAAACCCTCCATCACCCTGATATGTGGTCTGAAACGAAATGGGGAACAATGCGGACTACAAAAAGGATGGCTCACTTCACCACGACCACTATCAGATGATCTTTCAGTGGAACGATTGGACTTTGGGACCTCAGACGAATCTATATCGGAAACCTTTAACATAATGGTCCTGAAGTGGTTAGCACCAGTAGAAGCAGCCACAACAGCCAACATCAGCTTCTCGCTCAAGGCTTCAGCGTGCTTGGTACTCAGATTTGACGCATCTTCAACCCCCACTAATCGCAGATGGTCCCTCTCCCAGCCGAACACTTCAGCCTCTGCCCTGGTAGGTTGGTTAGGTTCACGTTGCTCCCTCACTAGAGCAGACCGTTTGGGAGCCGACTCAATCCTAGTGCGAGACCTCTTTGAACTTATAAAGGAGGTGAGTGTTTCAGAAAACCCCTCCGCGTCAGACAAAGCAAGGGCCTTAATTTTGGAAGCATTCCTCTTTTTGGAAGGGGCCCCACCTTCGGCGTTCGATACAGAGTGACAACCACATGCCATTTGGCCTACAAACCACTGTGGGTAAAGTTAGCAGGACATATGTCTTCCTCCACACTCATCTTCGGCAGGTCACATAATGTTTTCATAACGTCTTGCTCCTCTGGGAAAAAAGGAGTAGTAGGGAACCTCCTTATGAAGAAATATATGCAACGATCAACACTCAATCAGTGTAATTAAGTCAAAAGATGAAGCTATACTTACGGAGTGACCTGAATTCTCGCTTGAGCGGGCGACCCCTGAATTTGAAATACTTTGAGTTCGAAGGAGCCAAGAAGCAGTATTTCTGCCAGAACTTGAAGTCATTTGACAACTTTCCAAAACAGGTCAACGCCGTCATCTTACAGACGAAATGGTCATTCAACCGATTAGAAGTCAACAACTGGATCACCCGTGGAGTCACGCAGATGCCAACATCCTTAACTCTGATCAGAATGAGAAGGTACCAACTGGGCAGGAGGGATTCCAAGGAAATCCAAGAAGCCCCAAATCTCATCAAGTACATGAAAATGGACCCCGTCTGAAGTATTTCGCGATGCAAACAAATGAAACCTTCTAGAGGGAACATTGGTGTCTGATCATCTTGCAGAGCATACAATGGCAGGTCTTCAGGGACCCCGAACGTCTTTCGGATTTCACCAAGGACCGACTTAGAAAGCGACTTATCGTCAAAAAAACTCGAGGCCCCTGACCAAAGTTTCATCATCAAGATGGTGTTGGTGAGCCATGACAAAGATGAACAAGCTTTCAATCAAAAGATGAACATAGTAAAATCTCTAAAAGCAAGAAAATGGAAGAGTCAATATCCGCAGAAAGGAGGATCTAAATAGGGATTAGTTTCCTGCCTCTTCTCCACTAAACCGATGCACACTTAATTAATGAAGCGCGCATGCAGCTCAAGCTACGATTCAGACTCGATCATCATAAGCGGCTTATCTTTTCAAGAAGTCACTTAGTGGGCTGATGCGACGACCCACTAACTCGGGAGGAGTAGCTGATGATACACCAAAATAATCCATATTCTACACTGTACACGTGTCATGATGATCTCTAGAAATAGTAGGCCCAAGCGTCAGCCCAACACTGATTGACCCCAAGCGGTTCCAGACTCGCATAATGCAGTCCGTTAGACGGACCCGAAATCATTACAGTCTGCTAAGCCCACGCGTCTTACAACTATGTTCAATACTCGTAAGCCCTGCTAAGGCAAGTATCTCAAGGATCAGCTTCAGACGAGTAAGACAACATTACTTTGCTTCCAACTAGGAAGCAAATGTTAGAGTATATGTCACACATGAGAACTATCTCCCACGTATCTAGGAGCACAAGGCTAATAGGGAAACTCCCATTCACAACACAACTCCTAATTAAATAAGGATCTCCACGAAGATCTTCTTCCCTAAACTACGCCATTTGATGGCCTGGTCGAACCAGGACTTCAACACTATAAATAAGACATGAGGTTGGTAAGCTAAGGTACGCTACAAATTCCCTGTTTACAACATTATGCCTTCCTCAGATCCTTGTTTGACTTTAGCATCGGAGTGCCATCAGCCACTACAATGGTGGTCCGTGGCTCACGTGCGTTCCTTGTGCAGGTTTGTAGGTCAAGGTCAAAGCAGAGAGCGAAAATCGATTGCATCAGTAACTAATTTATCAATTTAGGGGTACCTGGGCCATTGAGTGACCCCATGTCTAACCCGAATAGTTGAGGAATGGGGAGTAAACCTGCACTGTTACGACCTTCCCTTATTTTGAAGTTAGATGCTGTACAAAGCAACCAGTGGGCTACAAATCTAAAATTAAATCCATGGATTAATGACGCTAGGCAGAATAACGATTATTCTGCAGGCTAATAGCAACAGATAATTGATAGGGAAGAACACAAGATGATAGCCCAAAACACAGAGAATTAGTTCTAATGTTTAATCAAATTACTCAAATCAAAGGTCTGTCTAAAATCAGCCCACAAGCCGGGCTTTATAGCTAAAACTCGTGATTATTAGAATTTTACCAAAATTAGCAAAACCCCAATAATCACGATAAAATAAAATACGTAATAAAAGAAATAAACTGCCAGAAATCTGGCCCAAATTGAGTTCGGAATCACTTCATAAACTATAATTGAAATATTACTATAAAGGAAAAAAAATTACTAAAATTAACAAGCAGTCTATTCCTATAAGAAAATAATGCATAATCCTAAAAGGAAACTAAAAGATTCCTAATTAAATTGAAAGATTACTTAAAGTTATTTAGTAAATAACTTTGACAGCAAATTAGGAACCTTAGAAACCCAAATTAGGAACCTTAGAAACCCTCATGCATCAGTCACCCCGGGTTGGAAAGAATTTATCCTCGAGTTCACAACAGCGTCATCGAAATCCTCTTGCAGCAGTCCAGGAGGAAGATCCTCTAGTATCAGGTCAGAAAACTCTGCTAGCTGCTGCACCTCTGCTGGTAAATCTGAATTCACGTCTGCAGGGGCTAGAAAATCATGGTGGACGATGGCACAACACTGGTGTAGGTGGAATCCATCAATTCCTGTACGGACACGCGACGCGAAGGGCTACAAGTGCAATGAGGTGGTATAAAAAGCAAGTGTTCAGGGTGCAAATAGCCAAACTGATTTGTAAATCAGTTTTCTCCCGCCAGAAACTCGCGGTTTTCATCTCTAGTAAGCCGCGTCCTGCGTCTCGTGAGTTTATTGTTGTTCTTCTTCTCCGTTTGGCTCCAATACCTGCACGAGATAAAGGGAAACGAGGGAGAGGGACGAGAGAGTGGGTGAGGGAGGTAGGCGAGGTGGCGGCTGATGGTGGTGCTCGGCAGATACAACATTGAAGAGGATCTCAAGCTTCTGAGCATGAGTCTTAGCAACATTCATCAAGACAATTAATTGCTCAACCTGTTCAACTCTTCCAGTTCCCTTGCAACCATGTGCAGCTACAATGACCTTGAGCTTCTTATCGACTGATCCCCATGTTATCTCACTGGGGTCCTTCATGAACTCTTTGTCCATGAGCTTATCTGTCTTACTCATCATTTTCTCCCAATCTCCAACACCGTCAGTAGTTTCCTGATCTTCATCATCATCCACACCTTCTGACTCAATCTTGGAGGGATCCTCCTCGAACTCAGAATCTTCATCCTCCTCGAACTCAGTGTCATACACAGGCTCTCCAAACTCTTTAGTTTCGTCTACCACGTCTTCCTCAAGCTCCTCATCGTCATACACAGGTTCTCCATGCTCCCATAATCGAGCATGATTGGGATACGGGTTTTCAAAACTGGAATCAGAATAGTGATATTCCATCTCACGATTACCAAAATCCTGCGCCGTTAGACGTCGGGTTAACTCTACAACTTGCCTTTGTAAATCTTCAATCATCATATTCTTAATGTTACGATCACGGTGAGGGGCTTCCTCGTTCGGAACCTGCCCGCGATGACCATGACCACGACCACCAGTCATAGAAAACTGATGAAATCTCACCCCAAGAAGATGCTGAAGCTCTGATACCAACTGACGCCGGGCAGAATAACGATTATTCTGCAGGCTAATAGCAACAGACAATTGATAGGGAATAACACAAGATGATAGCCCAAAACACAGAGAATTAGTTCTAATGTTTAATCAAATTACTCAAATCAAAGGTCTGTCTAAAATCAGCCCACGAGCCGGGCTTTATAGCTAAAACTTGTGATTATTAGAATTTTACCAAAATTAGCAAAACTCCAATAATCATGCTAAAACAAAATACGTAATAAAAGAAATAAACTACCAGAAATCTGGCCCAAATTGGGTTCAAAATCACTTCCTAAACTATAATTGAAATATTACTATAAAGGAAAAAAAATTACTAAAATTAACAAGCAGTCTATTCCTATAAGAAAATAATGCATAATCCTAAAAGGAAACTAAAAGATTCCTAATTAAATTGAAAGATTACTCAAAGTTATTTAGTAAATAACTTTGAAAGCAACTTATGAACCTTAGAAACCCAAATTAGGAACTCTAGGAACCCAAATTAGGAACCCTAGAAACCCTCCTGCATCAATTAACATATTTGCTTTCAATTCACGTTGGTTCACATTCATGATGTCCACAATGAATTGTTGAGAATTTAAGGATGTTCAGTTTGGTAAGGTCAGAAAGACAACCAAGCCCAAGTTTTGTGTCATCTTCTCAACACGGCCTGTCCAAAGCCATGGTGAAAAATGTAAGTTGGATTTGAAATTGATTACCCAGTTCCACAAGTTACAAGGTCCATTTCATTTAAACCTAGAAAACGAAAACTCCTGGGTTAAAGTTCATACCAAATTTTAGCAAAATCTAGTTGTTCATTTACGAGTTGCGACTTGGAGCCTAAAATTGCAATGTGCTGGGACAAAAAAAAAAAAAAAAAAAGCTAAGTTTGGGAGAGTCTGGTTCGTATTAAAGATCATGTAAAAAACAAAAAACCTTTGCTAAAAACTTTCAACAAATAACAAGTTTTGCAAATGACAACGACTTTTTGTTGAAGGACATCACCACCCCTACTTTCTAAAACACACCATCATTTATTGAAGAACACCACCAATATAAACAAAAACCCACCATCACCTGTCTTCTCATTTCTTATCTCTTGGGGAATACCACTGTGTCACTTCGCCACGTTCACAGGTCACACCTCTCATCTCCTTTTTTTTTTTCCTCTTCTATCTTATCTTCTTATCACTGCTGCACCACCCTGCCCTGCATCATTTTTCTTTTATGTTATTTTTTTGGCACTCCCCATTCACAGGAACTTGCGAGGGAAAATTTTCGCTATCTCGTTGACTCTTGCGAATGTGGAACCCCCTACTCGCGGAAACATGTGCAAGTGGGGGTTCCCCATTCGCACGAATCTGCTCGAGGGCAAAAAAAAAAAAACAGATCAAGGATAAGAGAAAAAATAATGGAGGGGCGAGGTGGTGTTGTCGATGGTGGAGAAGAAGGGAAGAAAAGAGGAAGATAAGAGAAGAAGAAGAAGAAGAACAAGAAGAAAAAAAAATGAAGAAGAACAACAACAACAAAGGAAAAGAATAAGAGAGGAAGTGGTGGTGGAGTGGTGCGACTCGACTTCAGGAGGGGTGGTGCGATCGGCGGCGGGGCGGGGCAGTGGTTGTTGTTCTTAAGAGAGAAGAAATGAGAAAAAATACATATTTTATTGGTGGTGTACTTCAACATATAAAAAAAAGGATGATGATGTTTTCCAACAAAAAAGATTGTATAAAAAATTAGCTCCCTTTGCAAATAATTCATGATTTGCTATTGGGTTAACCTTGATTTGCTAGTAGGGTCGACAGTTCGGTTTTTCACCTAAATTGTGAACCGAACCGACTTAGGTCGGTTTTAAAATTTTCAAACCGAAATCGAACCCATCATTAACAAAACCAATCCGATTCTAATTTATGCAAACCATAACCGAACCGAACTGACTAAATCAAACCAAAACCAAAATAAAACCGAACCGACCGACTATTTTACACATATTATATTATTTATATATAAAATATATATTATTTATTATATATATTCGGTCGGTTAAAATCACATAGAAACCGAAAACCGATCCGACCACTTCGGTTTTGAATTTTCTAAAACCGAAACTGATTCGAACCGAAATTAAACCAAACCAATCGATTCGATTTTGATCGGTTCGGTCGATTTGATCGGTTTTTTGTTCAACCCTATTTGCTAAAGAGTAGAGATAAACCCTTGTGAAATTCAATGGACTTGGGCCATGTCAGTCGGATACTAGCCTAGCCAATTTTACAAGCCCATTTGTCTTCAAATCCGAAAGAAAAATGGAGTTGGGAAATGGATAACGTTCTCTTCATCACTCTCTGAGCTGAAGCTGAGATCCCCTCCTTCTCGCTTGCAATCCTTTCCTCCTCCTCTTCTTCTTCTTCACTCTTACCTTCTGTAATAAACTTTGATGACGGAGAAGACCCTTTGAACTCTTAGGTCTTAATGGTAACAATGGGTTCTCTGCCTCTTCAGCTCCCAACCCATCTCTTCTTTTCCAATTTCAACAACAAGGTTAGTCTCTTTCCCACTTCAATATCTCTTTCCCACTCTCTCTCTCTTTAATTCTCTGAATTTCTCTCTGTCTCTGTGAAATTTGGAACAGTTGAAATGCGTGGATTTTACAAGAAAACCCAGCAACAGTCACTTTTCTTCTGTTTGTACCAATGTTATACCCATAAAAGAGCTTGCTAAAGTGGACCTGTCTGATTTCAAACCACCAGAGGAGGTCAACCCATTTCCTCTTGAGGTATATTTTTACTATCCCAATCTCTATTCTTCCTTTTTAACCCCAAAATGGGCAATTTAAATGGAATTTCTCGACACCCACCTCTTTATCTTTTGGGCTTTCAAGCATTACCTTAATTTCATTTATTTAATTTTGATTCTGAATTTATATTTTTATGAGTAGTTGGAGCCTGCAGATCCTGATTTCTACAGGATAGGCTATGTTCGAAGTGTTCGAGCTTATGGGGTGCAATTCATGGAAGGTCCCAATGGGTTTGGAGTGTATGCTTCCAAAGATATTGAACCACTTCGCCGAGCCAGGGTGAGGGGTTCACTTGAGTTTGGATGCACTTATATAGTTATATTTCATAATTGAAAACCCATATAATCAGTGGCACCGTCTTTTCATTTTTCATTATATATGGTTATGTAGTTTTTTTTAACCTGTTCTAAAGGATTTTATTATTATTTACTTGCTTATTTATTTTTGTATAAAAATAGAGAAAGTAATGTGTGATATGTAAAGAAATGAAACAATGCTCATATTTTACATTTTTTATTGTTTAGATAGAATGTCTGTTCCGAACTTTAATATCATTGGATATGCACAGGTAATTATGGAAATCCCATTGGAGTTAATGTTGACGATTAGTCAGAAGCTTCCATGGATGTTTTTTCCTGATATAATACCAGTTGGTCATCCAATATTTGACATCATTAATTCAACTGATCCAGAGGTAATCACATTTGATTCTGAGATGCTAATAGGTACTTTATTATTCTTTATTAAGAGGGACATTAGGGCACATTTTTATACGTCCTTCATGAACTTGTTCTATAGAATAACAGATAATCTATTACCTGCATCTTCTGTAAACATTGAAAATGTTGCATAGGAGCTTCACTCAATAAAAAAAAGTCATAAAATAGGATTCAAAGGTGCAGTAACTTCTTATAAGAAAGTGATGTAGGATGAAGTGGAAGCGAATAAAACCCAGATGCTTTGTTGTCATGATCTCTTGAGAAAAGGGAAAATATGAAGATGAAAAATCCTATAATGGGATATGGACATAAGAAATCTCGTAATATCTAACGAACTAAGGTAGATCCACTGCAACCCGAGCAAGGGAGGAGTTGAAAACCCACAGGAATAGCTCTGTAGTGCAACAGGCAACAAAGAAGAACACACTAAAAAAAAATACCGTTCTTCATTAAAGGAAATACTATCCCCATTTTAAAGTAGGCCTATGTTCATAGGTTTCAAAAGTAAAGTATTCTGATCCATTTATGCTACTAAAAGCAAATTAAAACCACTCCAACACCACCGAAAAAATCCTAATGTTCAAAACAACTGAAATGCTTAAACTCCCATGTAACAAGTAGTCAAAATTCATGTTCCCGAAGTTCATCCTTGCAGCTTCATGACTGGGCAACGTTTACTTCAACTGGTTGAATCATGTCTTAACTGGAGGAATCATTCTTCATTGATGCTGAATAGGTTGAAACATTTCTAGAGGATTTGTGCTTGTCTTCAACTGGTTGAAACCAATTCCAGTATGATGCAATAGCTATAGAAGGTTTGACTCTTCTCTCCCGTGGTAGGATCTTATTCGTTTAGGTATTTGGTTCCCTACCTTCACCAACCGATTTGCATCAGAAAGTCTTTCTTCCTCAGTGACACATACATGGCTAACTCAAACGTTTTTAAGAATAAAAACAGTTAGCTTTTGTCATGCACCTAATATCTTCTAATTTGCTATGATTAACCTGTTTTTAACATCTAAGTATTTGTGGAATAGAATAAAAGATGATTGCATCACCAAACTATGCCAACGGTCAATAGGGTTGGAGATTAAATGAAATATTTGAATGTGATTACTGGGATAATATGTTCTTGGAGACATGACTGACAAACAGGTTTCTTAATAGCCTGGGATACGACTTTCCTATTTGTTCTCAAACCAACTAGTAGACTATTTGACATCTTTTTTTTTTTTTTTTTCAACTTAAGGTTAATTGTTATATAAAATTTCAATAAGATTGATGGTAGAGTATATTTTTCGTGGATATTAGTATATTTTTTTGTGGATATTTTTGACATATTGTTTCTCATCTTCAGTACCTTTAATTTGACAGACAGATTGGGACCTGAGATTAGCATGTCTTCTTTTGTATTCTTTTGATCGAGATGATAACTTCTGGCAGTTGTATGGCGACTTTCTACCTAGCGCAGATGAGTGCACTAGCTTACTTCTAGCGACAGAGGTCTGTATGAAACAATATGTGAAACACAACACTTTTTGGTGCCTAAATCCATTTTATGCAACCTTTTGGATTACTATTGATCTGGTCTTGCTCCTCCATTAGAAATTTGTAGACATGTTCTTTCTTTTATTTCCTTAGCTTGATGGATTAAAAAGAAAAAAAAATGAAATCTCTTACTTGAGGTACATGCATTATATGTAATTGATGATACCTTAAGACTTTGGTGTCTCCTGTGAACCCTTGGGAAAATGATGTGACTTTTTATACATTAATTGGTAGTGGATAGTGCACTGATACCTTTTCTCTGCAAGACTGCACCTTTCTCATTTTGCTTGAACGATTCCTTGTATACTGCAGTATCTTATCATGTTTTTTTTTTTCTACTGTTCCCTGTTTGATTATTTCGCTGAAATTTATAAATATAAAAAGTTAATGTAAGAAAGGTGAGAATCTAACAGTTCATATCAAGATACTTCATCAGTTCACCCATTCCTCAGACCATTGTATCAACGTATTGGATACTGGATAGTGTATTTATTCATTTGCCACTCTTTTCTTTTGGCATCTGTTACTGCATCAACATATTCTTTGAAACGTATGTTCATAGTATATAGCATAAGTTTCACACCTGTTGCGTTGTGCATGCACCATGTTTATCGTCCTGCTGGGATTATAGGCAATACAACTACAAACAACCAATTTAGTTCTAGGAATGCATAGGATTGCTAGTATGCACATTGGTAGAACCTTGGATTCTTTCAGTAAATAACAATAAGTGAATGATAGGTAACTGGCACTTTCTTACCTTATTGTCACAACATCATCGTAACAATAACCTAGAAAGTATCTTGCCTTTCCACTGTAACCAATTTCTCAACTATATTTCTGATTATGTTAGTTTTGAAATTCTGAAGTTAATCTTCCTAGATCATCCATATTCAGTCAAAGCCAAGTGACTTCTTGTAAAGGATGTGCATTTGTTTGCTTCTTTCTGGTAGAAATTTCATATTTCATGTGCCAAGGTCTTCTGACCAGCCTTTTACTTCTTATGATCAATCAACCTTTGTAGCTTATCAATCATAATTTGCCACTTTTTTTTTTGTTTTATTTTTTATCATTGCAGGAGGATCTTTCGGAGCTGCAGGACCAAAATCTGGCTTTGACAATGACAAAACAGAAAAAACGAGCCATAGAGTTTTGGGAAAGGAATTGGGTAGGAGGCATTATGTATTTCCTATTTTGCACTTGCAGCAACTCTGCATGCTTATTGGTTTTGTTTTCAATTATTTCAGCATTCTAATGTTCCACTTAAAATAAAACGCCTTGCTCGTGATCCTGAAAGATTCATTTGGGCAGTGAGCATTGCACAGTCACGGTGCATTAGCTTACAATTGAGGATTGGTGCTCTTATCCAAGATACAAACATGCTGATTCCCTATGCAGGTACGTTTCTCGGCTGTAATTTCATGGTCAACCATTTATCATACTTGATTACTAGGATGCTTAACTAGCATCAAAGTTTTCTTTCCATTCTTATATTCATATAAAGTGAGGTTATGGATTTCTAGCGATCCTCTACATATGGTGGCATCATCACAAGTTTGGAAAATGCGTACTTCCTGAAGACATTCATTATAAAGTGAATATGTCTCAACCATTTGTCGAAGTCTTTTGTTTCATCGATGAATATGCTTACTATAATAAAGTTCATTGTATTTCATAGGTAACAGAATGAGTGGACACGGAGTTCTCTCAGTAGTATTTACATTACCCCCAAGATAAACGTGGGAAAGTTATTATTTGTTGGAAAACCTCATCCTGAATGAAGGATACGATGTTCTCCCAGTGGTATGTAACACACTACTTCCAAGTTCCAAGTAAAAAGAAGTTGTAATTTGTTGGAAAACTCCATCCTGAGATCTTACTTATACCAAGAATTCTTTAAAGACTATTGTACTCTCAATGGCCAAAAAGTAATATTAATGATGCAGATGCACCAAATAAGAACCATGGTCTAAGATTTGACAAACTTGCATAAATTCTGTTGCTTGTCATTGAGTCATTCTCTTGAGAGCATTTATTAAGAGGCCAGTTTTTTCTTTGTGAATGAGAATAAGATAGTTAGAATATGTGATGACCTGCTTTTTCTTTACATGAAACTAGGACCTATGTTGATCCTCACATAAAGTTCAATGCTAAGATGGCAAATGATTCTATTTGAGTAGTTCCTAATTCACACCACGTATGGTTAGAGGGTTAAAACTGTAAGTGTTCTTATTTATAACTCAACTATTGTGTTTCATAGTTACAGATACGTGGAGATTGTTACAAATATGAAGGGATATGATATGGTTGTTACACCACATATGAGGGGATATGATATAGGTTGTTACAACAACTCCGTTGTTATTTGACTCAGTATCTAAGACTCCTCATTGAGCTGGTCTCTTTGAGTTCTGGCAACTTGTTGAGAGTTTGATTTGGAATCAATTGGACTTGGTCTAACAAAAACCAAGTCACAAAGACACTGATAGTTATCTGTTACCGCTACAAGGTGTGAGACACATTACCATCTCGAAGCTCTAATCCACCAATAGATTCTCACATACACCTGAACTCTTTGAATTCTCAATTTTAATTTTACATCTTCAAGATGAAGTAATGATAAGTGAGCAGCATGCAGCCATTCATTTTGTAGAAAACTATTAAAATACAGTGTACACCAACTAATGTTCTGGACACGTGGAAGGCATGTGAAGTGGAGTGCCAAAGCACATGAATAGATTAGTATGAGGAGGGCACTTGGAGTAATGTGCCAAAAGCGTGTATGACGATCCAATATGCTTAAACCGTAGTTCTAAGATTCCAAAAAATCGTGGATTTTTGTGGTATAGAACTAAATGATTTTAGTTCTCTTTTACAGACATGCTCAACCATTCCTTCCAACCAAATTGTTTCTTACATTGGCGTTTCAAAGACCGAATGCTTGAGGTGATGATAAATGCTGGGCAACGGATCAAAAAGGGGGATGAGGTATAAATTTCTCACTAAAGTGCTAATTCACTTATTGCCTATATTAATGTTATTGTGCACTATTCTTGAGTTTGATCCCTTGTATTGTGCAACGTTATCTGTATTAAAAAAAACACTACTTTCAAGTTGAGCATATAGCAAAATAACCTGCACCATCAAACTACAAGTTGTCATCTGTTATAAATACAATCAACTAATACATGGAGATATAAACTACTCTACAAGTCAACAAATCTTGGTATCTTGGTGTACAAGGGTTACATCATTATTACGATGACATTATGACCACGCCAACACTCCCCCCCAAAGATGGAGCATAGATATCACACATGCCTAGCTTGACTGTCAACGACTTTGGTGGGCATGTCAGTTGACTGTTGTGTGGTTTTCACATACGAAACCTCAATAATCTTCTCTTCAAACTTCTCGTATACGAAATTATGATCGATCTCTAGATGTTTGGTTTGGTAATGTTGGATAAGATTCTCCGCAATCTGAATCGTTGACTTATTATCACAATATAACTTCATAGTTTCTTTAGGTGGAAAACCGAGCTCCCCCACAAGTCGTTTCAGCCACAAGTTTAGGATTTGCTTCAAGTCTTTAGAGAAATCAAAACGACTATGTGGGTTTGGGGTGTATGTTGTGGTATCATTAGAAATCAGCCTATCAATTCTTGTATTTCATTGGGATAATTTGCTTGTTAAGAAACACATATGTTATACTTGTTGGACAATTAACCACATTTAGATGTAAAATTTATTTTCGCTTTTCTATTATTAGTATATTAGTCTCATGATACAGTTGATATAGACACCGAGTAGTGTGATTCTTTATGAGCTTTTTGAACCATACCTTTGGAATATGCTAATGTTAATTGGGGTATTATTTTATAAATTACAACTTGAGCATTCATGAGTTGTTATAAATTCTTGAAAACCAATTAGAGGTTAGTTGGTCGGACATCCACTCCTTGTGAGAGGTTGCTGTTTGAGACTCACTAGTGGCTTTAGTGAGTTTTTCAGTTTTCACCTGTTTATTAGGAGCACGTTTGTTCTGTTGCTGATTAGCCTTTGGGCATGGAATGTAGCTTCCTTAAGTCCATAGTTAAAGCAAGTCTTCATGCAACGTGGATGCTATGTGGCCACAACCTCTAATTAGCCTTCTAGCATGTTCAATTAACCTATGAGGACAGTGATATAGTCTTTGAGCATTGTTTCAATTACCTTTTACAGGATTGCCATTCAGGCATGTATTAAATAAATAAAAGGGTCAATGACCCATTTTTTTAAAAGAATAATTAAATAAGTAAATTCTTGAAAGCTCTCTGTATTTAGTCTAAACTTATAGGTAGTTATTTAGCATTAAATTGTGGCATCATTATGATACAACTTAACTTGAAATTTTATGAGTAAACAACTTGTAGTCCCTCACTTTTTTGGGGTTTGGCTTCACATTTCAAGGCCTATTATCTTTGATGGACTGGTGGCTTGTAGTTGTTGTTCATTTTATTTATTTATATTTATTATTTTATTTTTTGTACATGTGTCTACAGATGACCATAAATTACATGAATGGCCAGAAGAATAATATGTTCGTTGAGCGCTACGGTTTTTCATCATTAGGGGTATTTTCTCTTGCTTTCCAATTAAAATTTGTTGCATCTGCTTTTCAGATGGCAGAACCTGCCATGCTTTCATCAGTGTATACAACCAAGCTTTCCAAAATCTTAGTTGCATACATTGATGAACCATGGTAGGTATCTACCATCTTATACTATACATTTGGAACTTTGTGAATGTTTTGCTTATATCCTTGAGATGGTACAGTTGATTCCAACTTTCTCCAATCTCATGCTGTATCATCCTATAGAAAGTTAAAACCATATGTTTGACCCTCGTATGGAAGGTTACTTATCATCTCCAACTTTACATGCTGGGAAGTGGCTCAAGGAGACGCCCTTTCTTGTGCTTTACTCAGTTAAATCATTTCATATGGGTTTTATCCTTCAAGACACAAAGCATGCACCAGCTTTTCCTTCCCTCCATTTCAAAGATGTCTTTTGTGCTATTATTTCACTATAGAATGACCTATTTAGCAATGAACTGCTATTATTTCACTATATAATGACCTATTTTTGCAATGAACTTTCAGTCTTAAGAATTGTTAACTATGTCATACTTTGCAGAACCCCTGGGATGTCATCCAGTTTTCTGGAACTGCACAAATTCACTTGGAAACTTTCTTATCAGTATTCAATATCTCTGGCATGCCTGGCGAATATTACCATAACAGTAAGGGTGTTTAACTTATCCTCTTACGTACTTGGTTAATTGCAATCTTAATAACCTCTCAAGTTGGCTTTACCATGAGATGTACCTACATGTCTCACAGGTAGGTTATCAAATGGTGGCGATGGCTTTGTTGATGGAGCCATCATAGCAGCAGCAAGAACATTGCCCACATGGTCAGATAGGGATATTCCTCCAGTTCCTAGCACAGAAAGGAAGGCTGCGAAGGAATTACAGGAAGAATGCCAGCAGATGTTGGCAGAATTCTCAACTACTTCTGTTCAAGATCAAGAAATCCTAGGTACTATCTCCACTGGAATCTGTTATTACTGTTCTTTGGGATGCGCTCAAACTTAAATAAATTTAGAATAACATAAGCATTTCTTGGATAACATATCTTAGCAATTGCCATTATCCCCCAGATAATTGACATTTGTGGAATAACCATATAAATCTAAGGTCTGCTGCTTCAAAGAGTCTTGCACATGGAACTCAAAGGGAAACGATTATTGTGTTCACTTTTAGGGTGATATCATTTGTCGAAAACTTGAGTCTTGACTTTCTCCCTAGGCGGGACATCTCCTCTTCCCTTGGGAAATGATTTGTTTTGTGTGTGAAAATAAATGTCTTTAACATTTTCTGTAACAGGTAAATGTTCATTTTTCACTCGCCATGGTATTTTGACATTGTATGCAATCTAATAACTAGACTCTTTGATTGCTATTTTTCCTTATCCAAGATATTCAAGTGTTATTGTGTCCGAATGTGCTATGAAAAGCTGAGGATAATATTGTTTTTACAGTGCTTAATCTCAGAGTAAAATATCATTTATAGTGCTTAATCTCATGGTTGGTGATCGCTACAGATTCAATGCCAGAAGCGAGGAGGACATTTGAGGCAGCAATTATGTATGTCCACTGTATCATTTCAAATTGACATGATAGTTTCGATTGACACACACACACACACACACACACACATATATCTGAAGATTTTTCTTATGGACGTCAACTTGACTCCTGCAGGTATCGATTACATAGAAAGTTGTTTCTGGAAAAGGTTATACGGGCATTGGAGATTTATCAAGAAAGAATACTGTTTTAACAGGAACATGAAACCCCAGGTTAGTTTGTGTTCTAAAATTGCATTCCTTGGCAAGATTAATAGAACATTCGCAAGCTGATGCAAATAGCGCAGAGTTGGCAGCAACATGAATCTCAAAAGATGATCAAATACTATCAATCAAGAACAAGCAGCTTGAATGCACTTGACCAACGTATGATTTTCACAGGAGTTGAGTCGTGATCACATTCAAATTGCAAACAATATTAGTGACTTATATAACAGCATGGCACAAGCTTTCTCGAAGTTATGGATAAGTCAAAATGCCAATTGTGTAGACTCGTTCAGACTGCAACTCGGTTGATTAAGGCAAGGTAATGGTTGTCCATTATTCATTTAGATGAAGGCAAATTGAAATTTTGGAAGTGTTCAATTTGACTATATTCATTGAGAATATGGTGTGTTGGCTGGAACTTGCTCTGAACCATGAAATGTAGTATTTCTGTAGTTGATCTCTGATCTCTCTAACTTCCATAATCTATATACGTGGTCTTGACATTCTGTTCTAATATTTCTGCATGTCTTAAATGTTTTCTACGTACCCTTAAAGTCCTCAACGCCCCACCCCACGTTTTCAGGTACCTTTGTCCCATTACACGTGTCCTCAACACCTTGCCCGTGCGTCGATTGTGCATTCAACAACTGGTTTCATATGCCTCCCCATCATCACCACATGCAAGAGACTATTTACCCCTTGCAGTCGCCCATTGTGAGTTCAATTTCCTCAGTACGAGTCACAGCAGAAACATATGAAAAAAAAAAAAAACTCCAGTGTCAGCAACTCACTACTGTGATTGAGTAAATAGTGACGATTGAAGTTGTGGGGCAGATCACGCTGAGATTGAATTTTTTTTTTTTTTTGGTGCGGGGCCAATCCTCTGATGCAAAAGCTGAACTATTCAAAAGTAAATATACAGCATCACTCTCTACAACGCCTAGTTGAAGAATTGAAAGTCAAATGGAATGGAAAAGACAATGAAACAAATAACAATTTTCACCCCCCGCAATTTCCAATAGAGCCTCTCAAATGCTCAAATGATCGTCTCTCGGTAAACTCTGGATAGTATCAGACCATCTCCCAGGCGAGTGATCACTGCTGTTAGAAGAGACTTGAGCTTCAGCCCTCACCTCTCTTATCATTCTCAAAACGTCCTTCATCACTGGTCTGTTCTCTGGTGCAATAGCTACACATGACATTGCAATGTTCAACAGGGCACCAAGTTTTTCCTCTGATGTCTCGTTTCCTGAGGGATCCTCCCCTGACTCGGTTTCCTCCTCTCGCACTGACCGGACCCATTGAGGGATATCAGCCCCATGTTCTTGAACAAGATCTTGAAAAGGCGTTTTGCCAGTCAGGAGTTCTAAAAGGAGAACACCGAAGCTGTAGACATCTGATTGTTGTGTAAGTGGCTTCCTTAGGTCTCGGCATTCTGGGGCTCTGTAAAAGAGGGAAGAAGCACTTGGCTCTTCAAGTGATTCAGGGTCTCGGAATGGGGTTAATCCATAGTCGGTTAGGCATGATTCAAAATCTGAACCTAATAGAACATTGGACGATTTTAAGTTTCCGTGGGTTAGGCTTGGATTTTGGTGGAGGTATAGTAGTCCTGTTGCGAGATCTTCTGCTATTTTCAAGCAGGATGTCCAGTGGAGAGGCTTCCCACCACCTGAAGTTCTTGTTCCTGTGTAGGAAATTGAATGGGAAAGTCAATTTCATATGTTAAATATATAATTGTTACGACAAGGGAAAATAAAAATAAAAATGCAGTGTCATTCAACTTCTAAATGCTATTACATTGGCTGTAATAATAACTAGAGTCCAAAATCAATAGGTAAGTTCCCTGAATAGAACATAATATCTCTAAACAAGTTGGAATTAGTTAAACACATTTACATAGGTGGAAACATCTCAAACTCTTTTAACTAATTTTTGCTCGGGGATGCAATTCTGATTGAAATGAAATTCACGTATTTCAAACCAGTTAATTTGACAGCAAGTTCAAATGTGATAGGGTTTCTCAGACGAAAGTAGCAAGGTACTCATCAACTTGGCTTCCTACTGTTGAGAACCTCCATTCATTGGGTTGGTGTTCCATGAAGTTCATGGGTCCAACAGATCCATTCTGGATTCCAACTATTATTAGTTTGTGCAACACCAAAGACATGTTTTCGCCTTCAATTAGGCCCTTTTATAAGCAAAGTGGACTGCAAGACGTTACTTTATTATTGAGAACTCTTCAACACAAATCTTAGTTCAGACTTCAAATATAACTTATAACACAATTTTAATGGACTTTTCAAAAAGACCCACCAGAAAGTGAGCTCTCAACATTCTGTCACAAGGTTGAAGCTATTATTCAATTCAACAGCTACTAAATCATGAATCATGGGGATTTGGAGATCTATTGGAGTAGAATTCTAACCAAGCAAAAATTGGTGACACAACCAAGCTATGCAATGACAATATAAAGGGAAGGGTGGAAAAGTGCTATGGTTTTAGATTCCTAAAAGTGTTTGTGTTTGACATATTCAGACAGACACAGACAACCTACTCTATCTATTTTGATTCCATTGTTGAAAACAAGAAAGTGGTAATCACACATCCACAGACAAGTACCCTCCCTCCCTTGATAATGATTGTAAATCCTTTGGGCATTTTGATTGGACTTTCTCGCATTGAATTGTCATGTTCGAAAAAATGCAAGTGCCTGTGCCTCTTCCGTGAAAGCATGTGATGCACTGATTCAAAGCTAAACCAGCAACACAGAGATGCAGTAAAAAAATTTCTTTACCCAAGTAAAAACTGATGAATGAATCAATGATCGGACCCATGTATAATGTCAGATGATCCCGAGATGGCATGTGAATGTGTTATTCCAACAATTTACAACGCGGTCCTACTGCGGTGATCCCTATGGGTCTCATCAAATACTCTAATGCTAAATGAGGGGTGGGTCGATTTTATGTCCTATATGTTTCTTTCAGCAAACATGGCATGCACCTATAAGTACAACAATCTCTGAATGCAGTATGGTTCATGCCAACTTCCATATGTAACATGGGTAATCAAATTATATTAGATTTCCAACTTGACCATCCAGTCAAACATGGAAGACCCATCTATCCAACCAAGGCCAAGATTCTCAACCAGGCTGGCTCATTAATGGTGTATGTCAACCAAATTGGGTTTTAAATTGCAACCAATTAATCTGTTTAAGAAAACAAATTGAATGAGGAAGGTGAAGTGCATTTACCATGAACAAGAGAGAACAAACTGCCATTGGGGAAGTAATCATAGACGAGTAGACGCTCCTCTTTCGCTTGAAAGTAGGCCCGAAGTGGGACCAAATTGGGATGATTGAGCCTTCCAAGCACATCCATTTGCCTTCTGAATTCATCCAATCTTGGGTACCTTGAGTCCTTCAATCTCTTCACAGTAACTATGAACCCTGACTCCATTACTGCCTTGTAAGTGCTACCCATTGTTCCTCTCCCCAATGTCTCTGCTGATGCCCTCAATAGATCCTCTAAACTGTAACTCATCTGTTGATCCCCTGCTCCACAGAACACCAAACTACCCAGTCCCTCTCCTTCCCATGAAAACCCCCTTTGTTTATTACCACCTCCATTGCCAACTCCCAACCCAGACCCTCCTTCAACCCCTCCTCCTCCTTGAGTCCCCACTTCACCTTCGCCTCCTTTACTCCTCACCTCATCACCTGACTTTCCCCCCCTCCTTTTGCATAACACACACAATAACACTAAACAGATTAACAAGAGCACAAATCCACCAATGCTTCCAGCTAGAATTTTAACAAGTTTACTCCTATGTTTACCTTCGCCTTTCGGGTTCAAATTTGAAGAAGGCAATGTGATAGGAGAGCCTGCTGGGGGCAATGTGGTGGTGTTACAATGGTGTTGAATTTGTTGACCACAAAGGCTTGGGTTATTAGCAAAAGATGAAGAATTGAATTGGACAAGTGATGGGGTTAATGGGATTTCTCCAGAGAGTCGATTGTTGGAAACATTCAAGTATCTGAGATTGGTTTGATTGAAAGGTGGGATTTTTCCAGTGAGCTGATTGTTTTCTAAGTAAATAAGATATAATCTCTTCAACTTGAGAAGGGACAATGGGATCTCACCTGAAATAAGATTACCACACAAAACGACAACTTTCAATCTATGAAGGAATGAAATGGAGTCTGGGAAATGGCCGGAGAATCGGTTGTCGTTCAAGAAGAGTGATTTGAGATTGTACAGACCAGAAAGGTCTGGGATTTGGCCGGAAATTGAGTTGCCTTTGAAGCTCAAGACGCGGAGTTGATCGAGCTTGTTCAAGCTCTTTTGGTCGAGTGTTCCACTCAGATTCAAGTGCTCTAGAACCAGCTTTGCAACTCTGCCTCCTTTGCATTCTTTGATGCCTTGCCATTTGCAGACATTTACTTTGTCTGGCCATAACAAAGCGTTTGAAGGATCTATGAACTGTTTGAGAGCTAGTAGAGCTTCTGCATCACTTGATCTCACTAGAGGAAGAAGAAGAAGAGAGAGTAAACAGAGTAGATTGAACACAAAGTAGTGCCTTGAAATGAGAGAAGACTCCATTGTGAAAAGCAGTAAAGTTTCAACCTTTATTTGAAAAAAACCCAATGGGGTGTACTGCTTTGCTTTTCTCTGTGATCTTCTTTCAAACTAGCTCATCATCACAAATGAGACTTGTTTAATAAAAACTTCCAACTTTACGATCCAAATTAAAAACCATCATTCACTCAGATCTACCATTTCACTTCTTTCAACCAATCACTTCAAGCTTTAACCTTTACCATCTCCGCACCTGTTTTTTGCTTTAATAACTCGTAAGCATCTGTAGATAGAAACACAGTGAAACATCACTATCAAAGAAACTGAAAATAGACCTCCCAAACTCGGTTTTGGCGCTCTTTTCTCTAAAAATTAGCTGAGGAGGAGAGAAGACGAAGAATATAAAGAGAGAAGACGAAGAAAAAGCATAAACCCCAGACTTACGTTGTTCATCCCAAAGTGGGAGGAGAGTGGGGGAGCTTGAAATTCATGAACGGAGGTTCTTTTCTCGAACCCCATGCTTACCAAACTCACGGGCATGTAGCGTAGCGGTCGGTAACTTCACGTGGAGGAGTGAACTCAGCAGAAAAGTTGATTTTTTTATTTTATTTTTCTCTTCCTGGGGTTTCCCAAAATGATGAGATTTTATATCTAATTCCAGTTCAGCAACACAAAGGAAAAGAGAATAGTTTCAAAGGAGATGGATAAAGAAAGATTGAAGCTTTTTCTTTGGTGCTTCTTCTTCTTCTTCTTCTGGAGTTGAATGACAAGTACTACTGGACATGTCAAGCGGTGCCAAGCCGAAACGGGGTGTCTTTCTGTGTTTTTACAGATCTGAGAGAGAGAATGTGAAATGAAAGAAAGATAATGCGAAGGGTGGTCTAGAGATCCAAATAATTCAGGAAAGAAAGATAAATATAAAAAAGAAAGGAGGAGGCAATTAAGAGAAGAGAGAGAGAGAGAGGGTTCTCTTGTTGAATCTCTGAAATGAAAAACAGGCACTCAGGCTCACTGGGGACAATAGTGACTGAATTCAAAGCATCTAATGGGACAATAGTCCTCTCTATACCCTCTCTCTACTCATCAACCTTGTTTGTTTGAGAGCACAAAGAGAAGAACACTAGTACTAGTACTAGGACACAAGACACGTGTCAATCAAGAAGGACATAATGATGTTAAAAAATAAGAAGGAAACATTGGAGTAAATATGGGATGGGATGGGATGGGATGGGATGGGATAGGTTAGAAGATGAGAAAAGTTGGTGAAAATTGAAGAGGGTCACACGTCTTGTTTAAGAAAAAAGAAAGAACAGAAACAATGTTGGGTTGGACTCATGTTCTACTTCTAGTTTTAGTTGCTGGCAGAGAGAGATTCGGTTTTTGTTTTTAGATTAAGCAAGGGATTAGATATTGCACCTTTTTCTTCTCTGTTTGTTGAAACAAAATCTGTGTTTTTTTTTTTTGTGTTTTTTTTTTTTGGTTGATAGAAGAAGAAGAAGAACAACAAGTGTAGTCTTGAAATGATTGATTTCAACAAGTTAAACATAAACCCACCTACTGGATTTTGGACATCATCACCCTAATATTTCCAACAATTAACTTAAGCTACCTTCTTCTCTAATACTATAGCCACCCCACCCACACAAACAACCTGTGGAATTAAAGATCATCCGTATCGTCATAAATTGCACACACATTTGGTTCATCTTCTTCTTTATGCCTCCTACTTTCCATTTTTCGCAAAAAGCTACCTATACTGAACACCCCAACATTCATACAACCCACCCTATCTACAACACTATCAAGGAGTTTCAGTGCTGTGGGGTGTCACCACAATTCCTGGTAGGCTAGCACATCTTCCTTCCTCTTCCAATCCAACTCTAGATGCTTTTAAAATGTGATTTTTTGCATCATTGGAATAGTTATTCTCAATTGGAGCAATGGAAGTTTTCCCAAGACATTACAATTTTAGCACGTATTCCTTTGACTAATGGTGTTTTTTTTTATGATAATCCTTGACTGATGGTTTGGATTGAGCTAAACCTTGCACACATAACATGTGGCTCACACGCACTGCCCCTGAAAGTTGCTTAGGGTCTTGAAGTGCAAGTTCCCTTGAACAGCGTATGAAGGACATGTTCATATCTCGCTGGAAAGCTTAAAACCAAAAATTGAAAATGAAAAATGACAAACAGAAATGGAGAAAAGTGATAATTAGCCAACATCTATCTCCTCCTAGTTCATCTTGCAGGACTTGTGTCGAATGGTGTATCAAGTGTAGGTTCCATTTTCGCCAAAGGCATTAATGGTTATGAGAATGGGGGGCTATGCAAGAAGTTGAGCCCCATCAGAATCTGAAATCTAGCGTGCCATGTGAATCTGAAATTTGAAGCGTTCCTTAGCATCATTGTTGTGAAAAAAATACTAACGGCATCCAGCTTCATACGGGCTCATGCATGAAAAAGGAAGACAGAAATGAGATTTATATGACATTGCGTTCCAATATTTTTATTTATAATTTATGTGATGAACAGAACACACTCTTTGCTCCATGCCCAAAATTCAAATTTTTTTTTTGGAGAAACGTGAGAATGCGAGCCATATAGTTTACACATTGACCATGATCATTTTCCATTCTCGAGAAAAAAAAAAACTCTTTGAGATGGGTAACATTTATATTAAACAATTTATTGATCCTCATTTTTCTGCTTATGCTGGATAACTTCAGTGCCTCAAATAGAGGAGTTTTTAGCATAGGCTTCTAACAGAATGCCTACTAGCTTTGGAAGACATCTTTATGGAAGGGGGGCTTACAGACTATTTGAAGATGTTAAATTGCAGGAACATCCAGTTTTAACTTTGGAAGCCCTACTTAATCCAGACTTTGAAACCCTGGATAGGGAAAATATATACTAATATGAATCAGAGCTTATTCTATGCAGCTGAGGTTTTAATTTTGATTACAAATCCAATTTAAGTGTGGATCAAATTGTGCAGCAGTTCAAGTTCCTTTTGAGAGAAAAGATAATAGAATAAACTAATCCATAATAAACTTGTAGCAGTCTTGTAAATAACATTTTTGTTTGCAGTGATGCCTACAATTTGTGGCAGCCAAAAGGTCATTTTCATTGTCATAGTTGTGGCTTCCAATATCTTCTTCAAAATGTCTTACTTCTCAGAGGTGTATTGCTCTCTAACACGTGCTGCTTTACCCCTCTACATAAGCATCCCAAACTCATTTTATATGTGCAATAAGCAAACGAGATGTTTGGAGAATTCTGCCTACATTTCAAATATGAGAAGATATGCAAGTAATATCATAACACTCGCATCATACATGGAAATACTTTAAGCTGCTTGAGAAGAACGTGCTCGAGCAGCACGTATTTCCAAAGCCTTTAGCCGTTTAGCTTCCATTACAGCTCTTTTTTCTTCTGTAATTTGGATTTCTTCTGTGCTCCCTTCTTCATTAGCTGGCACTTGATATGATGATCCATCGGCAGAGCTGTTATTGAGATGTACTTGGGAAGAAACTTGGCTTTGTGAATGAGGTTGGTTCTGCAGTCAAGTTGAAGCAGAAATATCATTATATGCAGGACGAATCTCATTTTCATATTGTACATCTTATGAACTGATTTCAATCAATGCACCAACTCTGATGCAATAACAAAACAATATAATATCTGCAGATTTTGATAAATCTTTGAAATGCAATTCACAAACAAGTGGCAAAATGTTCACTGTAACCAAGTTACCAAGCATGATTCATTTTTCATCAAGTCCACCTCTTTGCACTAGTGATTCTAGTTATATGAGAATTGGTGAAGCCATGTTTCTCATCTAGAACTTATAACTGAACAAACTGTGGTGATATGATATTTGTTTCAGCCGTGACCATTTGTAGTTATGTCATTGTTAGCATTTGATACTCATTATACACTTGATTGTGTGGTATTAACACTTCCCCAAACGGTCCTATGTGCCAGCATTTTGCACTTGACAAAGGCCAATGCAGTAAATTATGCTCTTTTTTTTTTACAGAATTCCGTTGAATAGGAAAATTTGACACTGAAGCATGATTCAAGTTGCGTCAAGGGGGAATATGATGGCCCAATATTTGTTGTCTAAATTATTAGGGCATCTGATTTGTTAAATCTAGGCATGATGTAAAATGGTATTTCTGAGGGTTTTTTATTTTATTTTATTATATATATATATATATTCCTTCTATCTTTGTTGAGCTTTCGCTGTCATTGGAGGGAAAGGGGTAACAATTTGTTCACATTCCTTCCTCATCTGTGAGGGTTGCTCTATGAAAGAACAAAAATAAGACTGATATTTGGCAAGAGACAAGGACTCGCAAAGTGCCAAGACACAGTTTTTTACGAGATGGGAAATGCAATCCTTTCATTAATCCATAACTAAGATGGTTAAAGAAGAAGCCATTCATTTGATTTTTAAAGACATGCAAAATTTTAATACTGAAAAATGGAACATCTGGTAAGCATTTCAATGTATTCGCAAACTAACTGGACAGAAGGTACGATAGAAGCAGTTACAAAGCAGAATACATGAGAAAGTATGCTTACTTTAGCATCACTCTCCGTCATCTCGAGAAACTCTTCAATCATGGCATCAGCATCACGAGTTCCCAGTGATTCTTTCTGCAATCAAGTTGATGAATAAACCATATCAGTATATGCAGGACGTGCCTCACTTTTCATGGCATACATATGATTTATCAAGCGAGTTCAATGGATGAACCATCTCTCATGCAGATGCCACTCATGGTTAGTCAGTATTACCCAAACAACCTTTAATTAAATCACTTTGGGTGAATGTTCACTACCCTTGTGTAACTTGATCTTAATGAAAAGCGAATATTAGATATTTAGTTCCTTTTTCGATCAGTCTGTACAATGATCACGTGTGGTGCACAGTGATACCGATGGACATCAATAATTTGTCATTGCAAACTATCTGGACAGATAGTATAATAGAAGCAGTTACAAAGCAAAAAGATATCCAAAAGTATATACTTACTTTAGCATCATTCTCCAACATCTCATCGAGCAATTCTTCATCCATCGCGTCAGCATCACAAGTCTCCAGTGAGTTTTTCTGCAATCAAGTTGACAGAGAAATTTGTATCAATATGTACAGGGCGTGCCTCATATTTCATGGTGTACATGTTATTTCACGAAATGGGAAATGCGATATTTTTATTGGCGATACAACTTGTTGAAGAAGAGCCATTCATTTGATTTTCAAAGATAAGGTGATTTTTCATACCAAAAAATGGAGCATTACGCAAGCATCATAGTGTATTTAAAACTAACTGGAATACTGAAAGTACAACGGAAGCAATTACAAAGCAAAAGATATAGCAAAGTGTAATTACTTTAGCATCGTTCTGCATCATCTCAAGAAATTCTTCATCCATGGCATCAGCATCACGAGTCTCCATTGGTGGATTTCCCGTGTCTGAAGTTGGGTTCTCCAAGTTGTTAGCTTCCACTACAGCAGTTAAAGACACATAAGAACTCTATATAGTGAAAAAAAGTAATCATGATTTAAGCCCCAGTTTATGCAAGGTAGATCTTTGCTCTGATAATTTTACTGTCTCGTGTTGAGGAAGAAGATTTGGTTTGTAATATCCTGATTTATACTAAAACCTGAACAAATCAGAATTTACAGGGATGAAATCATTTAGATTCTAGAAATAAGTACAAAATCATCTCTGCAGAGTGGCAAACATAAAAGGATTGCTGTCATGTCAAATTTTTAACATATGCAAATTGGTTTCACTTGGCAGCAAAGAGAAGACTGGCTACTAATCATGAAACTTTGGCAATTACATGTTACCTGGTTCATGATTTGGATAGTTATGCTCAACTGGTGGTTCATGCAACTTTGTTGGGTCTCCTCCATTAGCAACTCTTTCTCTTAATTCTCTAAGACTGGTCTGGTCAGTACAATCAAACAGAAATCAGGAGTGACAAAGGTAGATCACTTTTAAATGTTGAAGGTAAGAAATCTAATCCGGATGTTCTGAAATATCAATGGATATTGAAAACGGCACAAGTAATTGTTGACCAAGTCATGTTATGCTTGTTAAGAACAGTCATAGTTAAAAAAAAAAGTGACACGCTTTTCCATGGAAATAAGTAATAATAGGCTTCGAGAAAGTCACTTTTTCTCCAAGCCTATTATTACATTGATGATTATATTAAAAACGTAAAGTAGCCAATGAGGTGCTAGCTCAGCTGGCAGACTTGTGGCGGATGGTATCACAAGCCTGGCATTCGAACCCTACCGAAGGCGTTTAATGGTTTAATATATACAACATTGTATATATTAAATCAGTTAATGGTATCACAATTACAAAAAATTCATTAATTTCAAAATTAATAATTGAAAAATTCATAATGTGTTTAGACCATTCTATAATTATTAAATCTCTCTATAATTGGTATTTAAATCAGGTAGTAATATAATTAGAGTGTAATATATTAAACCATTCTATAATTGGTATTTAGACTTCATTTAATGTGTTTAATAGATTTATTTAATTGCATCTTATTTTTTCACATATTTCATATTCCCTCAAAATTCATTAAATATATTTCATGTATTCTCGAAATTTTTACGTTATTTCTTTACACATAGAAGTATTTCTCGAAATATTTCTTAAAATCAGGAGACCAAAATTAACATGAAAAATTAAATCACAATCCTTGCTCTGTTCAAGGATTGTGATTTTGCGAAATTACACGAAATTTTCACTTTTTTGAAATTACGAAAAGGAAAAGGGCGAAAAAAATTATATTCTTTCAAAACATTTCAAGGTTTTTTCGTAAAATTACAGGATTTGTTTTAATGAAAATACAAAAACCAACTACTAAAATTGCATTTTTTTGAAAAATTTAGGATTTTTTTCGTAAATTTTGTTTTTTTTCTTTTCTAATTATCATTTATTCTAATTATTTATTGATTTTTTAAACCACTCCCTAATTTTCTAATTACCACTTTTTATACTTATGTACTGATTTTTGAAATTACCCCTTGATTTCTAATTATATGTATTTTGGTTGTGTTTAATGCATTTATTTACTTGCATCTTATTTTTTTCATATATTTAATATACCCTCAAAATTAATTACATATATTTCATGTATCCTCAAGATTTTTACGTTTTTTATTTACACATCAAAATATTTCTTAAATCAAGTGACTGAAATTAACTCGAAAGACGAAATCACAATCCTTGCATACGATACATTACTTAGGTACCGATACAGTATATACGATATTGGTAACTATATTTTACACCCTTAATATACACGAATATGTTTTTAAAACCCCGGGCTAAAACCCCAAAACCTCTAAAGGAACTCAACATGATGACAAAACTAGACTAAGATGTTAAACTTGTGACGAAAAATTCTAGCATTCCTCTCTCCCTAGATTACTCACATGATAGCTATTGACAATCTTACCCACAAGGCCACAACCAATTGCATATGGGAGAAAAATCTCTACAATCCCATTGGAAATAACATTAATCCCCTTGCCCCATTCACTCGTAAGTCAAAAATGTGTTTGATGGATTGTGTGTGGTTTCCACACATGATCCATCTATTGGGGATGATGAGGATTCTAGATGCCAATTGATCAATGGTCAGGATTAGCTCAAGACCTATGGTAAATTGCCTTTCAAAAAGCCACTTTTTTCTTCCACGAAAGCTTAGATGCAGAAACCACCTAATTAATTTGGTTGTAATTCGAGTTAGGAGTAACTGAAAACAAGTTGAACGAGAAACCTTCCCATTGCACCATTCCAAACCCATTGGTCTTAAAAGCTTAGCATCTTGGACAAGCGCCGGAAGTCTTGCAACACCATCCACTTCACACTCTTTTAAACCTTCTTCTCCAGTCTAGCATCCACCAACCTTGACTATCCAAATCCTAATAATAGTGAGCTAGTGTATCTCATCCATTTGTCATGCCAAAAGGCCGCTCTAGAGCCATTATCCACTTTGAAGTTAAAATGCTTCTCAAAATCTGTTTGTTGATTCATGATAGCTTTCCACCAAGAACACCCATGAGAAGTGTAGATTAGTTGGTGAGCCAAACTTTGTGATCAAACCCATATTTCTTTATAGTCACTGTCCTTGTCCTTCATAGCGAGCTTTCTCATCTCCCAAACCTTCATAAACATAATTACCTATATCTTAAATACACTGATGTATCATCCTTTTACAAGTGATAGGAATGAATGGATGGATGATAGACAATTAACTTGTATATGTTAACAAGTCATATATCAATATAAGTGTTTTTGAGACCTCACTGCTGATAAGTCTTATTTCTCTCTTATATCCTAAAATATATACTATATATTTTTATCTTTGCACCATAACTTACGATATATGATATGTTATATCTATATTGTTATCTTTGCACCATAACTTACAATATATGATATGTTTCGATGTCTATACCTTAAACTTAGGTTTCAATGCACGATACCATAAACATTTCAATAACTGTGTCTACAACCATTTGGATAAAAAGGAAATATTGAATTCTAGTAAACATTTGATTCCGAAACCCACTTTTTTTTTGCTGTGCATACCTACTCCCAGAGTTTATTTTCAACTCATTAGCAATGGAAATAGGCATCGTTTTAGCCAACATCATGAACACCGGAATGCTTGAGGAGTGCTCTTGATCATTACTAACTGTCATGCCTTCAACATTTATTTTCTCTGCCAAATGGAAATTTTGGATCTCACTCTTTCCACCTCTCCTTCCCGCCCATGAATGTCATTTTACCCATGGATAAAAAGGAAATATTGAATTTTAGCATACAATCAGAAATCCTAATCTCTCTACAATTATCCCAAGTACAACCCCCATAACCACAAGGTGACTTTCATGTCTTTCCATAAAGTATCTATAGATTTGTGCACATTTCTAAACATCTTCTTATTCCTTTCTCTCCTAATTATTCAAACACAAGCATGAATGAGTCTCTCCCAAGTCCAGCTGCCAAACAAAGAAAAATTAGAGAGATTTTGGCTAGCAGACTTGAAAGTATCCACCCAGTCCATGAAAGAGATGGGGGGAGAGGCAGTGATATGATACTCAGAGAGGGCCTTGGACCAGAACTCAAGAACCAAGGGGCAAGATGTTAAGTTATGATCAACTGATTCCACATAGCACACATTGATTAGGGATAAGGAGGCCTCTTCTATTGATAATTATCTACAATTGAGACTCTGCCATGTGCCATGCAATACTGTACAGAGCAGAAAGGTAGCCCTAGGAGGGACTTTCTTAGTCCTAATCCAAAAGTGGAGATTGTCAAGTCTGGTACCCAAAGGAGTGAAGGGAATCCTAGGGGCTAGGTGTTGATAGCATTCAGCCACTGTAAAATTAGAATCCTTGCAAACCATCTCCACTTATCATCCTCACTATCCAGCTGAAACTGACCAGTAGCTCCCACTAAGTCTACCATTTGGCCAACTTCCCAGTCATTTAAATTCTTGTTGAAAGTTCCACCTTGATAATTAGAGTCCCAAAAATGTTGATTGTTGATTTATGAATTTGACTGCTAGGCCTCACACTGCCTCATACCACAGTAAAATTGATTTAAATGCCAAACTATTTTTAAAGGTTCAATTTTATTGATAGAAGAAAGGAGAAGATGAGAAAACCACCCTAAAGAAAAACTAATGAGGAAACATGGTCATTATTTTTATTTTTGCATTTGGAATCTTTCTCTTAAATGTGACACTAATTTTAACAAATGACCATATTTTAAGAAATCATAACAAATACAAATACCAAGAGATACGGTTACCTATTTTATGGATGTTAGAGGGAATTATGAAAAAACCCCAGTGTTGAAAAAGGAGAAGGTGGTGGAAGCTTACACCACCCCATCAATTTGGTAAGCTGGCAAGAAGAAGATGATAAAAGTAAATAGAAGGGAGAAGAACATGTTGAAGTTGGTGAAGCTTGTCGGCACAAAGCATCAATGGCGGTGATCAATGACCAGAATTGTTGAATTTGCATCTGAAATTGTTGAAGAAGATAGGGCTGGAAGAGAAGGGAGAGGAAGGTGGTGGAAGAGTTTCCACCGCCTCAACACACTATAAAAGAAGAAGGGGTTTCCCCTTCTTCATCATCCTCAATCAATTGAGATCTCCTATGGTTTTATGCGAGAGTTAGGGTTCTTCCCCTTTGTGATTTGTGTGAGGATCTGTGAGAGAGATGAGTTTGTGAGAGAAGTGAGGAGAGAGTTTGTGATATACACAACCTACGTATTTGTGTAGTGTCATTTAGACACGTGTATTATGTTGGAAACTCTCTTCAGTTGTATCCTTTTATCACAATAGTAAAGTTGTTCTTTTTGCCCGTGGACATAGGCAAATTATTGAACCACGTAAATTTGTTGCCTTTGGTTTTATTGTCTTTATTTGGTAACTTCGCATTTCGATATTTGTAACACTTCCGCGCGGAACAAATTGGTATAGAGCCGAGGGTTAGTTCTTTGCGTTCGTTTGAAACTGCGTGAACTGGTTGGTGAAAATTATGTCAGATTTGTCAAGTTCTGAATCAAAGATGGCGAAAAGTTTCATGGAAAGAATAACTTTGGAATGTGGCAATGCGAAGTTTTGAATGTGTTGGCAAAGGAGAATTTGGATGATGTTTTAAGAATAAGTTGGAGAACATGAGGGAAGAATAATGGAACAAGTTGAATCAGCAAACATGCCAGTCAATAAGGTTGTGTTTAGCGAATGAGAAAAAATACTTTGTTATGAAGGATACCTCTACTAAGGTGTTATGGAAAAAGTTGGAAGACATACATGACGAAGAGCATCCAGAATAAGCTCTTCCTCACAAAACAACTTTTTCGGATGAATATGAAATCCAAGATTATGTTGTCTGATCACTTGGATGAGTTCAATAGGCTTATTGTCGAAGAAGATGTTCTAGAGAATTATAAGGTCTTGTGTCTTTTGAATTCCCTTCCAGAAGAGTATGAACATCTCGTTACAACTTTGTTAACGAAAAAAGAATAATTGAATTATGATGAGGTGGCTACAACGTTGCTCAATTATGAGTTCAGGAAGAAGGATCTTAAGGTCCATGGGGATGCAACATCAAAAGTATTATTAGCGAGGGGATGATCGGAAAATAAGAATGTTGGTGATGGAGAAACATCGTAGTCAAGGGAAAATATGTGGACAAAAGGTTTTTGTCAAGGGATGAATGTGTCTTCTGTCATAAGAAGGGTCATTGGAAGATTGATTGTGAAGAATTGAAAGCTGCAATAGAAAAAAGAAAGGTGAGACCCTCAATTTTGGATAATTAGTATTGGTTTGATTATGTTCACTGGAAATTGTTGCTTATTTTTTGTTCGTATTTATGTGGTCGGCTCAGATTTGTGAAATCTTCATCTACGTGGAAAATTGTTGAAAAACAGAGAAGTGGAAGGGAGAAGAACCTGTTGAAGTCGATAAAGCCTGTCGGCACAAATGATTGATAGCGGTGATCAACGACCAGAGTTTTTGAATTTGCGGCCGAAATTGTTGAAGAAGATAGGGCTAGAAGAAAGAGAGAAGATGGTGGTTTCCACCACCTCAACACACTATAAAAGAAGGGGTTTCCCCCTTCTTCATCATCCTTAATCAATTGAGATCTCTTGTGGCTTTGAGTGAGAGTTAGGGTTCTTCCCTTTGTGATTTGTGTAAGGAGTGAGAGATGAATTTGTGAGAGATGCGAGGAGAGAGAGTTTGTGATATACGCAACCTGCGTATTTGTGTGTTGTCAGACTCTGGTTTTATTGTCTTTGTTTGGTAACTTCGCATTTTGATATTTGTAACGCTTTTGTGAGTAACACCCAGTATAATGTAAACATTGTCATTCGCCGCTTTTAAGTTTTAACACTCTCTCGTCTCATTAGAGCATTGAGATCTATGTATTAATTTAATGATAAACTTCATTTCTACATGGTAATTTCGGTCATAACTACAACATAATAAACCAGCACCTGCTTAGTATTCAGAGAAAACTGAAGCATTGAAAATTAGAGAGTGCTTTCTAAGTCTAGCAGGTGGCCAAGCATTAAAAATAGAACAAGATATCATCTGGGCAGTAGTTTGAACAGTTTGCAGCATACAAACTTGACATTTTTACAAGATGGTGACCAACAGGATAGCAATTAGTGAGTGGTCATTAAGAATACTGAAGCAGAGTAAGTGTTTTACCCTAACATGCCTTGTAGCACCAACTTGCTCCACCTTGTGTATGAACTGCTCGAACGAGTAATAAGGAAGTAAGTGTGAGTGCCACTCACTGTATAGTCCAATTAGTTTCTCCAGGTCGCTAAACTGCAAAATGTCAAACAAAACACATTTACAAAATATAACACATTTTTCAAGAAATTAAGTCGTCTAACCTAAGATTTAGAGGCAAAATCAAACACCCCAAACCACGACAGTTCAATCTAACTAATTAAAAATGAATAGAGATGAAAGCAAAGCGCATCGAAAATAAAGAAGAGCTAAGAAAGAGTACCTCGTGGCCGCGGCCGTGGTACTTGAAAGAGCGAGGGAAGTGTTTAAGAATGTAACCGAGACCATCGTTGGAGAGGAGAAGCTCCGGGGTCAGTTTGGGTCTGGGTTTGGGTTTCTTTCTGGGCTTTGCAACGGATTCGGAGTTGGACTGGTTTGAAAAGGAACCACCGTTAGTGGTGGTGGTGGTTTTGAAAGTAGAAGTAGAAGAAGTATGATTAGGGTTTTGGGTAGGGTTATCGGGGCAATCTCGAGACCAGTGGCCTGGGCGACCGCACTTGAAGCATCCAGTCGGTTTCGCTACATCAGATCCACTTTTCTTCTCCATTCTTCTCTCTATCTCTATCAAATTCGATCTGATCTGCAGAGGCAAAACATGGAAGGTTAATTCTTGGGTCGTTTAAGGTTTTGCTCTCTCTTTTTTTGGCGGGAAAACGAGGAGGGAATTTCCCTTTCCCACGCTCTTTTTTTCGTTTCCTGTTTTTTTGAAAGCCCACCTTTATTTTTTGGGAGGAATGGGCTTGGGTCTATAAAACAAGGCCCAACCAAATTAACAGGGGTATTCAATTATGGATTTTAATAGACTGTAGAAGATTTTAAAATTCATTAAAATATCAGGGTATTCAATTAAGGATTTAAAACAATACATGTAAATCTAGGAGTATTTAAATACAGATTTTAAATGATTGTTTTATAATCCATTAAAATCAGGGTGTATTCAATTTCAATTCATGATTTTCAAAAGTCCACCAAAATTAGGGGGTATTCAAAAAGTAGTGGATTTTAATGAATTTGTTAAAGTTGTGGATTTTGAAGGATTTGTGAGTGAAAATTATATATAACAAGAGTTATTCCAAATCCAACCTCCCCCCTCATATTTCAACGGATTTATATTGGCTATTGTTAAATAACACAACCATTTTCACTAAAGAACGCCACCATCCCATTTTTTTGTGATTTACTCAAAGACACCACCACCTTCCCTTATCTTCTCTCTTCACAAAAGCAGCACCACCTCGCCCCACAACTTTCGTCCACACCACCATGCCCTACCACCGCTGCTGGTAGCAAAAAAAATATTAAGTGAGGATCCTCAAAAGAAATTATTTGCATTATTTCTTCTTTTCAAAAGAAAAATAATTATTTGTATTACTTTTGGACCATATTCAATGTATTTGAATTTTTTTTAATTTGAAATAAAATTCACGTAGCATACAAACGATTGTTTTATTGATATTTGAGGGATGTTTTATGATTTGTGTTGACATGGATAACAATGTAGGTGACGTTATTTCATAACTTCCTATGATTAATAGCATATTCATAAGAATTTACATAAATTTATAAGAATCAATAGAAATTCATAACAATCCTTTATAAAATTCAGAAAATCTAATAATCAAAATCCAGTGGATTCTGTAAAATCCACAAAATCTAGTCACTTAAAATATATCAAAGTTCAGTGAATTCTGTAAACTCTTTTGAAATATTTTAAAATCCATGAGATTTAAAGTTGTTCACAGTCTATTAAAATCCATAATTGAATAACCCCTGTAAGAATGGTTTTTGTTCATTTCAAGGACAAATACACAAGTTTTACAGAGTCTAGAATTTAAAAAAAGTGAATTATTATTTTTTTTACACTGTATATCTAACATTACGCTTTCTCAAAATTTCATGTGGAACAAGGTTGGAATTTTCTCAGAGTAGAAAAGCACTTGTCAAATATAGCTGAACTGATAGACTATTTCTAAGCTTAATGAACAAAACATGAGTTGATGTTTGCACAAAGATTTGTCATATTCACTTATAATAATGCTCACATAAAGTTTTTGTCTGTGGACTCATCACTCTAATGGAGGTTTTTATGTGTTAAACCCTCACACGGGGGCACCATACGGATGGTATGAAGAGGGAGTTGAGTCAAAAACGACCCAGGGCTAGTGTGGGGGGACAGCCAAAAATTGGAGGACGAAGGTAACACAAGTGTGTCACTTTAGACAATCATCCTAGTAAGGATTCTTCTGTAAACTCACTCTTACAACAATTTCAAAGATACAGTTTAAAAATGCAGTAACTTTCTCCATGCAAATCTAGTGACTGCATTGTTGGAAAATCTCAATGCTACTTTTCACAATGGTGCTCATTGTTTCCAATAATTCAGATGTATTGATTTTACATGATAAGTTAATAACAGCATGATTAGAGATCAATGTGATGATTTTTTATTACCAAAAACGAGTAGGAAGTAATTGCTATAATCACTTCTACTAATGTAGTAATGTTTAGAATCTATCAAATGCAGAGGGAAAAGAAAAGAAAAGAAAAGAACTAGTAATTAGCAAACAACACATCCATCTTCAGTAGCACTTCACATACCCAAATAACTTAAACAACAACATTTGACACTTTTGGATGTTGTCTCAGTGATGCTGCACCTCTTACCTACTGGGAGGAACAAGGGGTAGTGCGGCCACGCAGGGAAGGGGTAATACAACTACCATTTTGCAATAAAAAAGAGAAACCGTATCTGTGAATAACTGAACACCTCAACTCCTCCGCTCACAATAAAATAAAATTCAACCCAAAAACCTTCTTACTAAGTTCTTTTTTTCTCTTGCTCAGAGCCTAAAGGCACAAATAGACCTCAAAATTTGGTGGAATCGTTGACTCCAGCAATATTTATATACAGTATCAGATGTATGTATCAGATGTATCTTTCATGTAACTCTGTTTTTCCTGTTTCCACAAACCCCATCCTTGAGCCATTTCCGCACCTTCTGCTTGAGGCACTCATAGTCATATAAACCGAACTAATTATAGGGTGAGTGGATGACTAGGTGTTCAAGGACCAATCATAGTCCTGGTACACAATATTAACATGCCCTCCATCGCTCATTAGATGCGTCAGAAGACCAGCTCTATTTGCATCCAAAAAACTGATGATCCATTTCAGGATCTCTTTGTCTGATCCAAAATCAACATTATACCTGCAAGGAAAATTTTCAGTTGAAGGAACTTCAGTATCTCATCCAAATTGAATTTCACTAAATAGTGACTCTTCTGTGATGCGTGCAATCTTTCAGTTTTATTGACAGTGTGAGTGACACTATAATGTCAGAAAAAAACATTCACTGATAACTCATAAGTACAAATTTGAGAGACACAAAATTCACTAGTCCTTTTGGTGTTAAAAGTGCTTAAATTTTGGAGAAAGTAAAGATAGTTCAGTAGGAATTAGCTAAATTTCATCAGATTTGCTGAGGCCATTGCTACCGTCCAGAATATTCCTTAAAGAGTGTTGTTTTGTTTGGTTACCATTCTGACAGTATATCATCATAAGCATCTAGTTTGTATATTGATTAAGGGATAAGTGCAAAGAGTGATCAAAGATTAGCTTACCATTTGATGATTCTGGTGAGATATACAGTTCTCTTATCCAAGTCCACCTCCATTCCACCTTTGTTGAAGAATTCTTTTGTGGCATATCTTAGTTCTGCTTCAATCCCTTGTGCAGAAAAAAACTGCATCTTTGGGCTTGAGCGTGTACCATTGCACAGTCCAAAATGGATCAAGGGGTTAACTTTGGGAAGAGCTACCTGAATTAGAAACCCCCCCAAAAAGTTAAGTAAACATTATAGTAAAACTAGAAACAGCCAAGAACAAACCAACCATTTTAGACAAACTCTTAACACATTCAATGCGCATAAAACAAAAATCTATTTTTTTTTTACCTCTAATCTTCTGTCTCCTTGGCCAAAGGGTCTGACCAAGGAGTATGGTTGCCTTCGGTTGCATCTGAGGATTCCATTCTTGATGGTGGCAAGGGAGTAAGGATGGCCTCCCACTATATATTGGAATTCCCCAAAGAAGGATCTTCTATCAATGACACCCTCTGGACACCCTAATCTGATCACAGCATGAACGACCATAGCATTGTGTAAATTTAAGAAAAATGCCAACTTCTCATTTGTAGAGAGTGCTAGGATGTCCACACGTTGCAGATCTTGGGCCAGATTTACATACCTGTAAACATGAGCACAAACATTGGAGCCCAATGTTTATAAATCAATACAAAGATTAACAAGAGAGAAGCTCGCAGGAATCGTAAACAAATGATTTTTCCAGATTAAAATATCCGCATCTAATTCCCATCTAGAGTTGACATACTAGTAGCAGTTATGCATAGCTATACAAACAGACTGAAGGTTTGTTATAGTTATTTTCTTTATAAAAATATCCACATATATTTTTCCTTTCTCTTCTTAATTATAAAAGCAGTTCTCTAAAGTTGCATGTTATCTTACTTTGCGATTCCCTAACCTATTTTCTCCCCAACAATATACCAATACTAATACAAACCAAATAGAGTTATGGCCAATAAATTTAAGATTATTATTTCTTTTTTACTGCCTGGAACATTTTGAAATACTGTAATTTTAAATCAATTAGATGAATTGTCATGACCAATTATTGTTGAAAAACTCCTGGTGATATTTGTCAATGTGGAATAGTTTTTCTGACAGATACCAAAATTCGTTAAAAGCGTTTCTAAATACCCACAGAAATTGATTCCTTTAGTTACAAAGAACAATGTGTTCATAATTCTATCTATCATTTGCACTTTGTTTCATTTTTACTTTAACCAAATTGCATCCAATAAATACTTCATTGTACCCTAGGCAGTACATTCAGTGAAGCCAGACAATTTCTGGGGTAAGCGGGACCCTAACTCATAAAAGATACACCTTTCAAGTTATTAGGAAGATAATAAGCAATGTTCTGTGGAAGTTCATTGTTCAGAAGCTTATTCTACCAAAGCTTAGTTATTTGAGACAAGCATAACTGTCTAAAACCAAGAAAGTAAATCTGCACTTTGATTCATAGTCCCATCACCTGGAACATTTCTTAACCGTCTAATTTTAACCACTTAGCTAAATGGTCGGAAGAAATTAATTATGGTGAGTCTGGATAGTTGCCAACTTGCCATGATTACCATATGTCTTACTAAATTCTAATATTTCTAGAGTCAAACTTATTCTGAAAGCTTTAACCTTCTAAATATTGTCCTTTTACTCACTAAAGTAGGAAATTACCTCCTAAACTCCTCACTTCTGCCGATGCTCGTATAATCAACATGACATCTGTCCTCGGAAGCATAAGACTCTAGCACAGCAGCCATAATTTTGGTGAGCCTTTTGCCAACAACAGCTGCTGGTTTTGGTTCACAGTCATTAATGGATCCACGGAAATTGAAGCTTTTGGGAATAAACGGTTCATGCTCAAGGAATCGATATAAATGGTTCCCATCCTCAAAATCATTTTCCCTGTTCATTTTTTAAGATATTAAGATACAGAAATGCTAACCAAAAACCATATATTCTATTGTTGTCTGTATGTAAGTTTGGTTAGTTCTTACCCAAAGACATGATGGATGAAGTGTTTCCTTGCTATCTCCCTCCCAATTTCGACAGCCTACAAACATAAACATAATAATTTCAACCTATCAGGTATATGTAAATAGATTTTCTCTTGTATATCCAGTTAAGCATGCTGAAGTCATTTGACTAGGATAAACTAGGTTGAAATTGGAAAGGAAATAGTCCGATCTTAAACAGAAGGCCTAAACAAAGGTGTACTGAAAGTAAATTACTCAAGCAACATGATCAAGGATGGTTAGAGTCAGTGGCGGAGCCAGGAATTTCATTTGGAAGGGGGGGATACGAATCATAATTTACTTTAAGGCATTTATTCAGACTTACATATTACTAGATTATTTTATGTGTATATTAATTTTATGACTATTAATATAAAAGGGAATAGGGTGTTTCACTCTCAATTAAGCTATAATGACAAATTTAGGATACATGATCTACAAAACTACCTTACATATGAGTATTATAAGAAAGCTATGGGGCTGAAAGTAGTTGGTAAAATTGTGGGATCAGATGACTCATAAATTATATAGGTTTCCAAGAGGAAGAGGGGGACTATCTAAGACAGGCAAGCATTGGGACCCACTTTCACTACATACTATACACAGGGTTTTCAAAGTTTAGGGGGGCAACTGCCCCCTCTGGGCTGTATGTGGCTCCGGCACTGGTTACAGTCAGCTTCCATGGGCAAGGCAAGCTTGTCCTAAAAGGATGCCAATGCTACATGGGCGGCACAGCGAGCATACTCATTTTATCAAGGACAATCCTTGCCTTTTCATTTTTAAAGTAGAGAACCTATAAATATTGATGGCTCTTTATGCTTTTCAAGTCTAAGGTATCATTTGAGGTCATTTTCCAGGGTGATGCAATGATAGGCCTATTTTAAAAAAAGGTCAATGCCTAATCACATTGTATAAAAGTATTTTGTAAAACAGGTGTACAAAAAAATATGGGGAATTCTAAATGTCGAGGAAATGAGCGAGGAAACCAGCGAGGGGAGTGAGGTGGAGGGAGGGGAACCATTCACCTCCCTTGGGATGCGCGCAAGAAAATTCAACGTGCGCATCCCGAGGGAAGTGAATGGTTCCCCTCCCTCCACCTCACTCCCCTCGCTGGTTTCCTCGCTCATTTCCTCGCCATGTAGCTCGCTCATTTCCTCGCCATGTAGCAAAGCTAAAAAAATATACAAATCCTTTCTATTGTTAAATAATGGTTCCGGTTTTGGGCATTTGGAGTGAGACTAAATGATATTTTACAGTTTCATTAGATTCAATTGTATATTTGATTGCATGAATCATGGTCTTATTTATGAAACATCAACTGGTTGAATATGCTTACCATTCGTCCACTAGCCCATATGCACGTGAGTTGATCATGTTTTTTAAGCAGGTCTTGAGAGTATAATTATATATAATGAACTTATGATATTAAAATGAAGCTATGGCAGTGATCATGCACGTGATAAAGCATCATGTTCATTAACAAAGATCAACATTTATTTCACCAAATCTATTTTACTCTTGATTAGATTTGTAACTTAAGTAGGTAATCTTATTTTGTAATAGATCGAGTTTGATGGCGTGGTAAAAGAGTGAAGTATTTAAAATCCTCCAACGAAAACATTTATAAGTAATATGGTACTAATATTACCTACACTCCTTTTTTATATCTTGATTCTCAAAATATTAATGACATGCCTACAACCAAAAGTGAACAATAGAGTCAATAAAAATTTGTGTCGAATTTGAAAACAATGTGTAGTTTTTCTTTGAACTATAGGAGGGATCTTTAGTTCTTCACCCTGTTTTGAAGGAGGTGGGTGAACAACATTAGAGTCTTAAAAGCTTTTTCAAGTGCATCAAACACGGGTTTGGGCAGTTGAACCTTTTTCACTACATTATGCCTAGATTGACGCTTCATCACAACATAAACATCATATCCACAGTTTGAGCTACCACAGGATATGAAGATGTTTTTCTACGGGTTTTATGAAGATGTGGGCCAAACAACTCATGGGCTGTGTTTGAAACAGTGTCTTCACTGGGACCCACACTCCTTCCTTCTTTACTCCATTCCATTCAATCCAATTTTTGAACTGTTATTCAGTGCAAAGCGACCTACTTTAGCTAAATTGTTATACTGAGCCATGCCCGACACGTGTCAAGCAAAACACAGAAAATATAACAAAAATAGTGAATATTCTTGAGCCTCGCCAGTTAAGTCAGGCTCTCTAGAAATGCGCAATACAGGTCAGCCCACGCCTTGGCCTGGCTCTTTAAAAAAATTTAAAAAAATGAGTGATACTACAGTGCATCGGGCTTTTGCCTGGTGTTGTGTCTGGCGTTCATTTGTCTCGAGATAGGAATACAACATCAGGCAAAAACTCGGTGCACTTCAAAAAAAAAAAACCCTTAAAAAATAGAGGTGGGTGGACGTACGAGGAAAGAACTCTTCTTTGGAGACGGGCAAAGCAAATATCAGGCATGTAGATATGCATGGAGACAGGGTGTTTGGTGGCAATGGGCACAAATATCAGGCACCGTAGAAATGAGGATGAGGAAAAACAAAGGCAGTAAGTACCTTGTTTCGGCCGCAATCGAGGTAGTGAATCATGACTTCCACCATCTCACTCCCGGCAAAGCAATTCTTGATGATTTTCATCTTCGCGAGACGATCCTGAATCGGCAATCTCTGCCTCAAAACCCTAACAATCCCAATGATGTCATCCGTCCGTTGCTCGACGTCCTCGGGATCATCAAACCCGTAAAGCGGCGCACACGGTGCGCTCTCTGGGCAGCGCTTGGCGAGCAGCTCTTTCACCTTGATATCGAACTCTCCACTGTTCCTCAGCGAATTCAAAGCGATCAAACCTCCAAAGAGCTTCTCGTTAAAGAAAATCTGGGGAACCGTAGCGGTCCCTGTTCGCTCGATCAGTTCCTTCTCTCGCAGCGGAAACACGTCTACGTTGATCTCCACGAACTTGAATCCTCTCTCGCGTAAGAAGGATCGAACCGCGCTGCAGTCTCTGCAATTCGATCGCGAGAAGAAACTGATCCGGCCTTTGAAATCGAGCTCTTTGTGGTTCTTGACTTGAACGATCACTTTGAGTCCTGAGAGGTTGAACTCTGTTACCTTGGGGGGTGCGTTGTTGTTGTTATGTTTCTCTTTCAATGAGGAGATTCGCTTGACGATCGCTTCGGAGAAGCTATTGCTTCGATCGCGAATGAATTTCCCTATCGCTGGCACGTCTATTGATAGATTGTCTGATACGGACACTGATCTCTCCATTTGACGAAACTCTTCGTTTCCGTTTGATGACGATTTCGCCAGACCTGGTGGCGCTTCTGGTTTTGGAAGCAGTGAATTGAGGAGCTGTACAGGCTGATGATTCTCATCACCACCACCGTTCATCTTCGGAGGTTCCACCACGATGACTTCATGTTCAATTTCTTTCTTCTCTTCACTATTCTTTTCTTCTTCTTCAGAAATCTTTACTTCTTTAACCGAGTTTTCTCTGCTTTCAATCTCGATTTCGGAGAAATCTGAAGCTCGCTCCAATTGCTCTTTGCAATTGAAATCTCCATCTCCAACTTGGAATGAAACTCCGTTACCGTTGACGTGGTGAACATCGCCATGATTGGAGAGATGTCCTCGGTTATCTTTTCCGTCTTCTAAATCACCGTTTAATTGTTCTGCTTCTCGCTTAGGTTCCATTTTGGAAAGAAATCTCAGAAGAAGATGTGGGTGAAATTTAAATGATCTTGTTTCTTTTCTATCTAAGTAGAGGAAGAAGAAGACATGAAATGAAAGGAGGAGCGAAGAAAGCAAAGGAGATAGTGACGAGAAGAAGAGATAAGGAAGACGGAGAAATCGGGAGGGGGTTTTTAAATTAAATGGGAGGAACAACGAACAAAGAGGGAGAAGAAGAAGTCAAATACGTCGTAAAAGCGTGGACTCTGTGTTTTAGGGGCTTTGTTTTGGATTTCTTGCTCAGTCACGGAAACAGAAGGAATCAAACACGCACGCACGCACGCACTCACGAATAAGACCTTGCTCACATTTGATCGCCGGCTATCACGACTGTATGTAGCATGCTTTGTTAAATTTTTGTTCCGAATTTACATATGGAGGAAGTCATATGAAAATTTTCTTATGTATCCCCATATCAAAATTTTCTTGAAAATGACAAATGTGCCTATTCGACATATGGCAAGGTTTGACATATTCTACGGCAAAATTTTGGGTTTGGAAATATTCAAGTATAATTAGTCAAATTATTAAATGCTTAAGGATATCGATTTTATTGATTTGCTGGGTTCCCTTGTATTTTAGACATTGATTCAAGTAATTAATCACAAGTGAAATTGTAGATTATATTTTGACTTGGTACTCCATCTAAAACCAATTTGAAGTTTGTAAATCCAACACTAGCTCGTGTCACATCACACAACCCACATAGCTCTAGTTCAGGAAAAAAAAAAAAAAAAAAAAATTACACCCATCATAACTTAGCTAGGTTCCGGGCATATTAACATTCCACAACCATTGTGATACAAAGATTATGTTCCATTACAATGTTTTTCATGAATACATAAACAAGAAACCAGTCGACCTGTTTTATCTGATTTTTGGTGTATAAATGTCATATCTTTCCCCAGGAAATACATCTCACTTGATGACCACTTAATTCCAAAATCTGTTTAAAATATATATCTTTTTGGCGGTTTTTCCTCGGAATATGTATTCTGGTGCCCACTTTAGCAATTAGTTGCAAGGCAAAGGCAAATGTAATGCTTCTTTTCACTGATATCTAAGCCCTTGTATTTTCTCCCTCAAACTACATTCATGTAGTTGAATCATGTCTTCCGTGACCTTGACATTTACCTTGACCTGTACAGGAACACATGTGAGCTAAAGATCATTGTTGTAGCAGCCGATCACACTCTGATGCTTAAGTCAGACAAGACTTGAAAAATCCGTAATGTTGTAAATTGGGTATGTAGCGCATTTTTGTTCATTAACCACGTGTCCTATTTATAATGTGAGAGTCATTGTTCGGCTAGGTTTTTGGTGGCGTAGTTTAGGGAAAGATATATTGCTGGAGATCATTTCCTTGCTAGGAGTCGTCCATATAGGGGAGCTTCCCTACACGACTTGTGCTCCTAGATCTATAGGAGAAACTTCCCTTGTGGAGTGTTGTTCATGCAGGAGAGTTTCCATTAGGGGTGGGCAATGTCGGTTTAGTTTTTTAGACCCAAACCGATTTCGAACCGATTTCATTCGATTTGCCTAAAACCCAAACCGAAATCGAATTTTTTATTTGTAAACCGATGAAATCGGTTGGACTGAATTTCTGGTTGGTTCGGTTAGGCCGAAAGATATTGAAGCAACAAACAAAACAAGATATTGAAGCAACAAACAAGAGATCGAAAGAACGAAAAATAACCACAAACAAGCAGATCGAACCACAACAAGATAAATCCAACAAACAAGATAGATGAAAAGAGATAAGAAAAAGAAAAAGAAATCGAACCTGCAAACTACAAGTACCCTTGATGGTGAGAGAATGAGAGAGGTCGAAAGAGGGTATAGATCTTTAGTGCAACAGGGTGTTGGAGTCTCAGATGATCAAATCGAAAGAAGAAGATTTAGGTTTAGGGTTTGGTGGTCGTTTGGGTTTGAGAGTGAAAAATAGAAACTGAGAGAGAAAGGGTTGTGTGCGTTTTGGGTTTTTGTGTTTTAGCGTGATTCAGTGCAACAGCGTGCATCGCAGGGCATTTGTTGCACCAATCAGGTATTAACACCTACCTGTTTTTGTATTTATTTATATATATATATATATATCTAATTAATCGGATCGGTTATAATCGGTCGGTTCAGAATCGTAAACCGACTCCAACTCGTTTATAACCGATTTCGGTTTGGTTTAAATGATTTTCTTTTCACTCATATTTCGGTTGGTTAACCGCATTTAAATCAGTTTTTGTTTCCATGCACGACTTATACTCCAGTATTGTTTCCTAGTCGGAATCAATGTATTGCTGGCCTGCCCGTTTTAGGTCGATATCCCAAATACTTGCCTTATTAGGTCTTACGGGTATTGGGCTTGACCATGCGATGTATGGGCTTAATAGGGCGCTGCAATTTGGGGTCCAATCTCCTGGACCTCACCAAGATGGGCTTAGTGTTGTATGGTCTTTGCTAGGTTGGGCGGGCAATTAGGTCTGCTTTGCTTTGTTGACGAGATTATCATGACACTTGTACAGCGCGGAGTGACAAACAGTTTGGTGTATCATCAGATACTCACCACGAGTTAGTGGGCCAGCTCATCGGTCTACTAAGTCATGAAGAAACTGGGCGATCATGATGATTGAGTCTGAATCATCTCCTTGAGCGGTGTGCATCATTAATTGGGCGTGCAACTACTCAGAAAAGGCAAGAATTCTATTATCTATATAAATCTCCTTCTTTGCAGAGTTTAGTTCCTTTATTCTTTCGATCTCAAATACTCTACTTTGTCAATTCACTTTCCGTGTTTTGACTTTGTTCAATTTCCGTAATCGAAAGTTTGTACATTCTTTTTTGGCGGAATAGAATCAACTTTATAATGAACTGTTTGCTGAAGGCCATAAGTTTTTCGAGGAGAAGTTGATTTCAGAGTCGAATCTAGAAGGCCTTTGCGAGAAGTATGGGATCCTTGATGATCTGGTGCTCTTCGCATTCGGCACTGATCAGACGTCATTGTCTCATTCGGAAGGATTTATCTGTTTGTATCAAGGTATGCTTCAATCGGGTGTCCGATTTCCTGTCATCAAGGAAATTTGGAGCTTTCTGGCGTACCTTGGCATTCTGCCTGCTCAGCTGGTGCCAAACTGGTACTAGACGGTGATCACCATTTTGATTAGGGCGAAGGACGTTGGTATCCGAGGATGATCCAACTGCTCATCTTTCCTCAGATAAATGGGCATGTTGTGTGCGTCTTGACATCGCCAGCTTGTTTTGGCAGAAGTATTGCTTCATGGCTTTTGCGGACTCGAAGTATTTCGAGCTTGATGGTTGTCCGATTGAGCCGGAGTTTAGGCAATTGAATAAGTTTAATTCCGTTTTTGATCCCATTAGTGTTGATTGCATATTGAATTGTCATCCGTTCTTTTTGTAGGGAAATTGTTAACTACACCCCTTTCTTCTGAGGACGAAGTAACCACGGATAAATTTCGTGACATGCCTCGGATGTGGGTGGATGATGTTGTCCAACCCTCTAATATCAAGCGCAACGGACTGTGGCTCACTGGCATGAGGCTCCCACTATTTTTAGAGTTTCAAAACCAAAGTCTGAAGGCGAGACCTCTTCGAAGAAGATGAAGCTTCTGAAGGTTAAGATTCCAAGCCCATCAAGGAGGGCAGAGTTGAATGAGACACTTTTTTATTTTGTGTGTTCAAAGAAGCCTCGCGCCCCGCCTAAGCCCGCTCCTGAGCTTTCGAGCCCTTTAAAAGGGCAGGGGGAAGATCTTGATTTGTTCGCTAGGGCAAAAACTGTTGTGCCCGAGGGGCATGATGCTCGGGTGAAGGCCCCCATTCCCCTTCCCGAGTTGGAGAAGGCATATTTGCGAATGGTGGGGGTTGAAAATGCAACGAAGTTGAGCACTGAGCAAGCGAAGGTTCTGAACAACCTGTTGCTGCAGGCGGGTATGATAGTTTCGTTCAATGCGGGTCAGATTCGACCTTTTTAATTGGAGGATTTCGTGTATAACCCATCATTGGGTCGCAAGTCTTCTCAACCTGGTAAAGAGTCGTTTGATTATCGCCCTTATGGAGAAAGGTCTCCTCCACATCGCCCGTACTGTCCTCCGTCCTGGTCTCGACCAGAGATTTTGGTGATGACGGGTCCGAGAGATAATTCACTTCCTTCTTGCCCGTCAACTGCTTCAAAATTGTCTCGTGGTAGAGAGCCAATCATTGCGAGTAAGGAGAAAACGGTGGAGGAAGGTCCTGATGCGGTGAAGGCTGCGAAGGGCGGTGTTTGAGTGATTTTGGTTTCAAAAGACCTCTATCCGGATGCGCAGATCAGTCTATTCTCCTCAGATGTGGTAAGGATGAGCAACCAAGCCTGGCATCAGAAGGTTGATATTTCTTATGCCTCCAGGAAGCATATCAGTAGATGGAATGACTGGCTAGCAAATTGTGTTTCGAAGCCAGAAGGTGATACGCTGGGAGAACGTATGGACAAATGGCAGAAACATCTCATGCTGGGGATGTCATATATGAACCAAGTTGTCGTAGCTGGGACCAAAATTGAGCTGCTCGTGAAAGAGTGTATACCATGGAGCGAGTATTTGAAAATTTGTAGAAGTCGTACTCTGATGCTCTTTACAAAATCGAATCATTAAAGAAGCAACTTTAAGAAGTGAGGCCTGCCCAATTGGATGTTTATTCGGAGGCCTGGTAGGTAAGATCAGAGGCTCGGAGGGTTTGCCTGGAAACACTAGCGTCTGATCTGATAGAGGCAGTGTCCACGAGGGACGGGTCTGACGAAGAACTGAACCATGTGCGTCGTGACTTGCAATTTTCTCAGGAGACTGCAACCAAGGTGTAGGTTGAGATGCATGCTCTAAATGCGGAGAAGGCCAAGAAGGAGTCTGAGTGGACTATCCGATGTCAGCAGCTGGAGACCGATGTTGATTTCAATGCCAAAAGTGTGAGGACAATAAAAGAGTAGCTCATTCTGGCGCAAAATGAACTTAGTGCAGTCAAGGACAACTTGAGTACCGAGTAGTCCAAAACGGATGCGCTGTCGGGCAAACTGGAGCAGCTGGACCGAGAGCTCACTGAGTCAAGAGTACGCGAGGAGAATCTCCTTAAGGCCCAGGGCACCTTCGAGTTTAGCGGAGTTTGTGCAAGGAAAATGGAGTTGTTGTAGCTGATGAAAGATGAGCACGCTGAATGGGACTTCTCTTATTCTAGATAAGTGTCATTTACGGAGTTTGGAGAATCCTCCGATGAATATCAAGAAGATAGTGATTCAGATCAGGGTGTCTGAGCGTCAGCGCGTGCGAAGACATCCCCTGCTTCTTCTCCTGTCAAGTCTAACTCCATTGTATCTGAACCTCCTCCTAACGAGGAGTAAACTCTGTATTTTTCAAATTATCAATAAAATGTGATATGTTGAGTAGCCTTTAGCATTTGTGTATTCTGTGACTTTTCTTGCTGGATTTTTTTTTTGCTTTGTCTTATTGTGGTGTTAGCCTTTAGACAAGATATTTTGATGAGTCAGGAAACCGTAGGGTTGATTTGCTAGTGAGAGTTTTGCCACTTATATTGCGATAATTCACACAATCCTAGGTTATACTCTTTTGAGATCGAGAAGTTGTCTCGGCCAAGTTTTGTAAGCTAGTTAAACTCCATGCGAGGGGATAATTTTGACTGATAATAGATTATTTTTACCAGTTTGTAATCGACCCTTATAATTTTCCAATGTAATCCGCCCTTGGCGGACCAGGTTGTGGATCGGACAATAGTTGTCGTTGTTAGTATAGGCGAACTGGCCAGACAGTGGTCAAGCATGTGCATCACTGTAAGTGGTCGGGCAGTGATCCTTGTGAGTTGTCCGAGTTAAGTTTCACAAGCTCTGATTTGACTGTCAAACCGTCTTTGTCTGCTTCTGGCAGACTAGGCTTCAGGTCGAACTAGAAGTTATCGTCATCAGTTGTAACTGACTAAACTTAAGTCAGATTCGGCGACCATTGTGTGTGGTTGGACAATGATCCTCGGCGAGTCATCGTGATCGGGCGTTAAGAGTGCTGACTAGACTCGCACTTTTTAAGCCATTTTCATTCGCGTTTGGTGGACTACGGTCTTAGAGCAGACCGAAAGTTATCCATCAGTCAGAACTGACTAAACTTTGATAAGGTTGGGCGATCATTGTCTATGGTTGAACAATGATCCCTGGCAAGTCATCGTGATCAAGCATCGAGAGTACTGATTAGACTTTCACTTTCTAAGCCATCTTCAACTCCGCTTGGCGGACTACGATCTTAAAGCGGACCAAAAGTTATCGTCATCAGTCAAAACTGACTAAACTTTGGTAGGGTACGATGATCATTGTCTATGGTTGGACAATGATCCCTAGTAAGTCATTATGATCAGGCGTCGAGAACGCTGACTAGACTCCCACTTTCTAAGCCATTGTCATCCGCACTTGACGGACTGGGCGTTAGAGCGGACCAGAAGTTATCGTCATTAGTCGGAACTGACTAAACTTTGGTAGGGTTTGGCGATTACAAAAATAAAAAAAATGTTGGTTTTTGTTTTCTTTGTTGGTATTAATGTCATTAAAAAAACAATATTTTTATAGTTATTTTGAGTCTTAGGATACTTCCAACACAATGATGAGATTTGGTATTCAAATGCATAACTTTAAGGTGATTTATAAATATGATTTAAGGTCTAATATTATTTTTTGGTTAATGCTTATTCATGGTTATTATATGCAAATTCACATGTAATCAACTGAGTAATTGGTACTCATAGCATGCTTAATTGAATTTAACTCATTATAAGTCATATGTGAGTTTTGAGCCTATTGTTCCTTTGATTTTGAGAGTTTTTAGTTAGGTCATATTTAATCTCTTTTGTCAATAATTCCTTGCATGATCTCATTTTTGTGTTGCTTTGGTTACTATTTGGATTGCTTTCATATTTAGAACTAAACACTAGAACTTGTATTAATTTCGTTCAAAGCATTATATTGAATTGCACGATATGCTTGACATGATAAAGGCACCTAGTTTTCACCATTGCCAAATAAGCCTAGTCCATGAAATATTTTCTTTAGGTTAACCCCCGTTGAGCCTGTTATTAAGCTTTTTTTTTCATTACCCTCATTTTCCATCCCTAACCTAATAAGAAGAGTGAAACATAATTTGATTTGCAGAGACTTTATTGTGGTTCAAGGTATTTTGAAAAGCAGGTGTGGGGAAGACCCTTATGGTAGATACTTTAAGAAGTAATAGTTGAAAAATAAAGATTAGTACAAAGTTATAGAAGGGACACAAACTCTTGTCTATATTCATTTAGTATTTCACTATTATACAAATAGTCCAATTCTTTTCATTCAGTAGATATAAAATAATGGCTGAAACTCTTCATTATCAATAGGCCACCTCTTCCTTTTCTTTTTTCTACTTATGTCTTGAACCATGTGGTTCCTTGCTAATGTTTCTTATCTTATTGCATGTTTTCACCTTTTTTTTAAGCCCTTTGTAATTTCCTTATCCGTTTTTTCTCTTTTCTTGACCCCTTGGCCCCATTACAACCTTAATTAAGACCTTTTGATTGAGTGTGTTGTGCACTGTCATGACGTAGAGATTCGAATAAGGTATTAGCATATGGTGTCATTAGTTTTTGTATTTAAGTAGTGGCATTCCTTCCATGAGATCATATATCTGGAAACAAAATTAAATAAATAAACATGTCAGAAAATGTCTTTATTTCTTGTTATATCATATGTGAGCTATTTGTTTCCCTTTTACATAAATGCTCTCACATATAACTAGAATATGAAGAGTAATTCTACCAATCAATCAGTGAAAAAAAAGTGCCCTTAGTGAGATTTTTGGGTTAATTCTTTTTGGCACGCGCTTGAGTTTCACAGTCGCTTGGATTGATTTAATTGTGATTTTTTATATCATTGCTATGAACATGTATTAGCTTTTGAATGATGTGGATTAAATCTTGTGTTTGTAAATAATCTTATCATGTCATGATCCATTGAAATCTCTGAGACAAATGTTGAAAAGTATAGATTGAGTCATTTGATTATTTTGTTTTTGTTTCTTTAATTTGCTCGAGGACTAGCAAAATATAAGTGTAGGGGAATTTGATAGAAGCATAATTATGATATTTCAGTACCATATTTATATATATAATTTTGGCTATTACTTGTTAATTATGGTACTAATTGCTATTTTCGTGTTTGTGTAGGTTTTCAATTACAAGATTCCAAAATAGAAGCTAAGAAGTGCAAATTGGTTTGAATTAGGATGACTTATTGCAAAAGGAAACTACACAAGGAAGGAAACCTAAATAACACGATTATAAAAGGGACGATACTTGGCTTTGGAGAGATCACCCATCCTTGCAATCACAGTCGTGACAACCTCTTCATCCTTGCAGCAAACCCAGCTTGCAATATCGCAACCGCCAATCCCTCCTCCTTGCAATCACTGTCGTCATCACCAATCTAGCCACCATCTTCATCGCACACCAACTACATACCCAAATCGACAACCATAAATCCATCTCCTTCACCGTCTCAGCATCTCTCTCGTCTCTCGCCTGATTTCTCTCTTGAAACACCTCCTTGCAATCACCCCTCCATCTCTGTCACCTTCATCATCCATCCACTGTTCATCTCCTCGATCTTCTCCTTGTTCGTACCCACAAACAGAATCACCATCGTCATCCTCTTCGCCTCCATCAACCACCGTCCAAACCAACCTCTCTCGCAGTTCTTTCTCGAAGCAGATCAACGGAAGAGAAGTGAATTAGATCAGAGGAGTAGAACTGAGATCGTGAGGAAGAAGAGGTTTTACTCTCTTCAGTCCGCTATCAATACCCCAGACCAATGTTCTAAAAATCGGCCTAGGCGCTAGAAGGTGGAAAATCGCCCAGATTAATGGCTGGGCGGGCAGTCTGGGCGGTTCTGGGCAGTCTGGGCAGCCTAGGCGGTTTGGGTGATTTTTATTTTTATTTTTATTTTTATTTTTATTTTTATTTTTATTTTTATTTTTATTTTTATTTTTATTTTTATTTTTATTTTTATTTTGTAATAAGGCTGATTGTGTTCTTATTTTGTTTTTCTTTCCTCTTTTTTTATAAATAAACTATTTAATTGTTTTTTATTCAGTATATGTCTAAATGTAGCAAATGATGATTACTTAATGGAACTCTCAAAGGATCTACCGGTACCAATTTTACTAATGTAGATTTTATCAAACATGACTGAGGTTATTCATGCAATTTGAAGAAAAATAAAAGAGTATGTTTGGATATTTGTCCACAAATTCAGTTTTATATAAAGTACCTATCATCACCAACTTCAGTCATTTGAGTTTTAATAAATTTTGTTCATGATTGTTAATTTTTCATGTTTTTAAATTTTGCATATGTATATTAATGGCATTAAATTGGATGTAATTGATAAGGTATTATGCTTAACTTTTGTAAATTATTAAAGTTATAATACAAAACCTAAGACCGCCTAGGTGCCTGCCTAGGCCCCTGGGCGCTAGGCACCTGCTCGCCGCCCGCCCAGCGCCTAGCGATTTTTAGAACACTACCCCAGACACCCACTCTTTACCACCACACAGTTGGCGACAGTGTTTTGTTCCTTTCACATTATATTTTTCTTATTTATAGTTGGATAATTAATTATGTATTGTTATTCAAACATGATTAATATGTCTAGTTAAACTCCTCGTAGCTAGGGGTGGATTCAAAACCCCAAACATGAGCTTTATGAATTAATTGAATTTAATCTTCCTTGCTATTGGTGATTGTGTTTTGCTTAACTGCTTTATAGAGAACTTTTCTTTGTATGTTTGTTAAGGTGGTCAACTTAGTAAGCATGCTAGGATCTGGGGCTAGAGTATAAGATAATTTTACCTAATCGTTATAATTTTGTACTCACAAGTAGTAAATACCAATGAACGTTGGTAAGGTTAAGTAAAAACTAGGTAAGAACAAGATGCTGATCATACTTGTAATTGCCTAGTCAGTGTTCATAATTTTCACAAAATCTTAGATTGTTTATCTAACTTGCGATTCATGATAATAATAGTTTAAAGCGACGCTAATTTTAATTCAACGAATTTGGGAAAATAATAAGATTAATGCAATGTGGTCATGGTTAATCTTGAGCATTGTCTTTCATGTGTTAGCAAGTGATTATTGAAAATTTATTTATGGGCATATGTTTGGTGTGTTGAGATAAATCCTTAGCTAATTTTTCTCCTTCTACGTTTCTTAAGTTTTATTATTTTCTTTTTAGTTATTTTCTTACTTTAAATTAGAAAAATCCAATCCCCAAATATTTTCTTAATTAGGTTGTTAGTTGTCTCTTAGTTATTCTTAATGCTAGTTGACAAACCCTCTAATATCCGGTCCAGAACGATCCCTACTTATTCTTTACTACAATTACAAAGCAGGGTATTAAATTGTGTGCTAGTAAAATAGTGCATCAATTTTTGGCGCCGTTGTCGGGGATTAGTAAAATTGATAATTCCTTCATTAGTTTCTTTTATTAATTTTAATTTTTTATTTTAATTGATTTTTTTTCTATCTTTATCCCAGGTACCAGTTCATGCGCAATAGGAAATCCAACGAAAACTTATTAGCATACGATTTAGAGTCCGAGAAAACATTTAGAAGACGAAGGAGAGAAACAAAAGAGTCACAAACGTCTAACTCTGAATCTGAATCTAAATCGGAAGAGGTTGACATGGTTGACAAGCGATCTATTAAAGGACTTTCGACTTCCACCTTGGATAATGCCGCACCCCTATGCATTCAGTATTCAACAGCAGCGCAGGGCAAGACAAAGTTATTCGAGCTAAAATCCAGCCTACTTCACTATATTCCAAAATATCATGGTATTTCTATGGAGGATCCAAATAAGCATTTAAAGGAATTTGAAGTTGTATGCACCATGCCAGGACATCCATCTGATCAATGCCCTCAGCTGATTGAGAATGGCGGTTGGAAAAATGTTAATGCAATAGGTTTTCAAGGGCAGAATCGACCCAGGAATAACCCTTATTCTGGCACTTACAATGAAGGTTGGAGAAATCATCCTAGCTTTGGATGGAGAAATTCAGAACAACCTCAATAACAAACTTCGAATTGGTCACCCCCTGGTTTCTTTCAGAGGCCGCCAGAACCACCTCAACACAATTCAAGTATGCCCCTTAATTATGATGAGAGTTTGAAATCGTTAACTATTTCTTAGCACAACCAATCAAAAGATATAGCAAATTTGAAGCTACAAATGGGATAGATAGCTGAGTTTATAGGACAAATTCGCGAGCAAGGAATATTTCCTAGTTTTACAATTCCAAATCCGAAAGGCGGGTTTGAAACCGCAATAGCAATTACATTGAAGAGTGGTAAGCAAATTGAGAGTGAGCCAATAGTCCCCAAACAAGGCCGAAATATGGAAGCTGAGTTACAAGAGGATGATCCAGCCACCATTGAGACACCAAAGCCCCCAATTAAGAAAGTGAGTGATCCAGGTTCAGTTTCTGCTAATCCGTCTCCACCTCTTCGACCTTTCCCGCGCATGTTTGACAAGACTAAGAAAAAGGAACAGGAGAAAGAAATTTTGGAAACCTTCTGAAAAGTCTAGGTCAATATTTTGCTTCTTGATGCTATTAAGCAAGTACCAAAGTACGCAAAATTTTTGATGGAGCTTTGCACAACAAAGAGATGACTTCAAGATGGAAAGGTAGTTAAGGTGAATGAGAATGTTTATGCAGTTATTAAAAGGAAATTGCCGCCAAAGTGTAAGGATCCGGGTAGTTTCACTATCCCTTGTGTTATCCATAATACTAAAATTGAAAATGCAATGTTAGACTTAGGTGCTTCAATTAATGTTATGTTATGTTGTATTCTATTTATCGTTCTATGAATCTCGGGGAGCTAAAAATGATGGTGTAATTATTCAATTGGCTGACTATTCTAATGCATATCCTTGAGGTTTGTTAGAAGATGTGTTGGTGCAGGTTAATCATTTGACATTCCCAGCAGATTTCTATGTGCTTGAGATGGAAGATTCAACATTTTCAACACCTTTGCCTCTTATTTTAGGGTGCCCCTTCATGAAAACTGCAAAGATAATATTGATGTGCATGCGGGGAAACTGACCATGGAATTTGATGGTGATGTGATTGGATTCAACAACTTTGAAGCCATGAGGTATCCTGCTGATAATCATTCTTGTTTTTCTATTGACGTGGTTGATATTTTGTCCCAGGAATTTATTGACGTCATGAATGAGGATGAACTTGAAATCACCATTACTACTGCCGCCAGATATGAGAGAAATGGAGTTCTTTGTGACAATAAGAAACTCTCGGCTGATAACATGAGGGAGGATATCATTGAGACTGTGGCAGCCTTGGAGTCAATGCCACGAATTGTTAGTGAGTTACCTCCCCCAATTATTATTCCCTCATCTACTAATAAACTTTTACCTTTTGTAATTCAGGCACCTACACTTGAGCTTAAACCATTACCGGGTCACTTGAAGTACGCGTATTTGGGAGATGATGAGACATTGTCTGTCATCATATCATCATCAATCACAGATTTAGAGGAGGAAAAATTTATTCGAGTTTTGAAGGAATACAAGATAGCAATTGGGTGGACATTGGCCGACATTAAGGGTATTAGCCCTAGCACTTGTATGCACCGTATACTTCTTGAGAAAGGTGCAAACCCTACTAGAGAAGATCAACACCGCCTAAACCCCCTATGATGGAAGTTGTGAAGAAATAAATCATTAAACTCCTTGATTGTTGTGTGATCTACCCTATTTCAGATAGCAAATGGGTTTCACCAGTGCAAGTAGTGCTGAAGAAGTCTGGCATAACTGTGGTAAAAAAAAAGGAAAACAAGTTGGTTCCCATGCGAATCCAAACTGGGTGGCGGGTTTGTATTGACTATAGAAAGCTGAATGCAACTACCAGGAAAAATAATTTTCCTCTTCCCTTTATTGATCAATTGCTTGAAAGGTTGGCCGGTCGTGCTTTTTATTGTTTTCTTAATGGTTATTCATGATATAATCAGATTGTCATCACCCTAGAGGATCAAGAAAAGAAAACCTTTACATGCACTTTTGCATATAGAAAAATGCCTTTCGGTTTGTGTAATGCCCCAGCTACCTTCCAGAGATGCATGGTAAGTATATTTTCAGACTTTATCGAAAAAATCATGGAGGTTTTATGGATGATTTTAGTGTTTTCAGTGATTATTTTGACCATTGTTTGGATAATCTTGCCTTGATAGAAATCAACGATGCATTGATGTTAACATTGTGTTAAATTGGGAAAAATGTCACTTTATGGTTAATCAATGTATTGTTTTAGGCCATGTGGTTTCAGCTAGGGGTATTGAGGTTGATAAAGCTTAAATAGATCTTGTACGTTACTTACCCTCTCCTACTTCAGTGAGAGAGGTCGTTCTTTTCTTGGACATGCAGGATTCTATCGGCGATTTATCAAAGATTTCTGAACCAATATGTCGACTCCTACAAAAAGATGTGTTATTTGAGTTCAATGATGACTGTCAAAAAACGTCTGACAAGCTTAAGGAGTTGTTGACATCAACACCTATCATTGCGCCACCAGATTGGAGTCTTCCATTTGAGCTTATGTGTGACGCATCAGATTATGCCTTAGGAGCAGTTCTAAGCCAACGAAGGGACAAACGTCTTCACATCATCTACTATGCCTCCCGAACTCTGAATGATGCTCAATTGAATTATTCCACGACTGAAAAAGAACTTTTAGCTGTTGTATTTGCTTTAGAGAAATTTCGATCTTGTTTAATTGGAACTAAAGTTATAATTTTCTCTAATCATGCAGCTTTAAAATACTTGCTTACGAAGAAAGAGGCGAAACCAAGACTTATACGGTGGATACTTCTTCTTCAAGAGTTTGATGTGGAGACTAGGGATAAGAAAGGGAGTGAAAATGCGGTAACTGACCACTTGAGCCACCTGGCGCGCAATGAGGAGCCCTTTGTCGATTCTTGAGACTTTTCCTGATGAACAACTATTTTTGGTCGAGGTAAGTGAACCATGGATGCTGATATTGTGAATTACCTTGTATCCAAATAGATTCTGAACACCTTGACTTGAGTTCAGAAATATAAGCTCAAGAAAGTGGTGAGACAGTTTGTATGGGATGATCCCTATCTGTGAAAGCATTGTGCCGATCAATTGATTAGAAGGTGTGTGCCCGATTCTGAATTTAATTTGATATTGACATAATGTCATTTTCATGCTTGTGGGGGACACTTTGGAACTCAAAGAACAACTCGTAAGGTTTTAGAGTGTGGATTTTATTGACCCTCTTTATTTAAGGATGCTAGATTATTTTGCATGACTTGTGACCGATGTCAAGGACAGGTAAACTTAGGCCCTAGGGATCAAATGCTGCAACATCCTATATATAATGTGAAAATTTTCGATATATGGGGTATTGATTTCATGGGTCCATTTCCTTCTTCTAATGGTTTCATTTATATATTGCTTGCCGTGGATTATGTTTTAAAGTGGGTGGAAACAAAAACCAACCATACTGATGATTCCAAAGTTGTTGTAGAGTTTATTCATTTCAACATTTTTGCAAGGTTGGAATGCCGCGAGTGATTATAAATGATAGAGGTTCTCACTTTTGCAACCGTACAATTGAAGCTTTGCTTAAGAAATACAATGTCACACATAAGGTTTCGACACCTTATCATCCCCAGACAAGTGGACAAGCCGAAGTTTCACATTGTGAAATCAAGGGAATCCTTGAGAAGAAAGTAAAGCATGCCCGCAAAGACTGGAGTATGCGGCTTGATGATGCTTTATGGGCATATAGGACAACATATAAGACACCTATAGGGATGTCTCCCTTTCGGATTGTATATGAGAAACCGTGTCATCTACCGGTTGAGCTAGAACATAGGGCGCATTGGGAAATTAAGACTTTCAATATGAACATTGATGATGTTGGTCTTCATAGGAAATTACAGCTGAATGAGCTTGAAGAGATTCAGAATGAAGCATAGTGCCAAGATTTATAAAAAGAAAACCAAAGCTTTTCATGATCGCATGATCCATGGAAAGACTTTTGTTGTGGGTAAGAAAGTTTTACTTTTTCAATCACTCCTTAAAACTTTTTCTTGGTAAGTTACGTTTTAGATGGGTTGCTCATTTCATTGTTATTAATGTTTTTCTTCATAGTGCTATACAGGTGAAAAGTGTCACAACTGGTAAGGAGTTCAAGGTGTATGGGCATCGACTTAAACCCTATTATGAGTCATTTGTGGAGCATGACGTGGAGGACATATCACTCCATGTTCCCACTTATTCTGAGAATTAATTGGAGATACCGTCAGACTGCACGACGTTAAAACAAACGCTTTTTGGGAAGCAACCCAATCAGATTTTTTTTCTCTATCCCTTTATTTTATTTTTGTTTGTTAGTAGTTTGTTTTTTCTCTTTTAAATCTTTCATTGCATATTCTATAATCTATTAACATTGAGGACAATGTTAGATTTAAGTGTGGGAGGAACAATGTTGTTTTTATTTTAAAAAAAATTAAAAAAAGTGTTAGTCCATTAAAAAAATAAAAAATGTTGGTCTTTGTTTTCTTTGTTGGTATTATTGTCATTAAAAAAATATTTTTATAGTTGTTTTGAGTCTTAGGATACTTTCCAACACAATGATGAGATTTGATTTTTAATTGCATGACTTTAAGGTGATTTATAAACATGATTTAAGGTCTAATATTATTATTTGGTTAATGATTATTCATGGTTATCATATGCAAATTCACATGTAATCAACTGAATAATTGGTACTCATAGGATGCTTAATTGAAGTTAACTCATTATAACCCATATGTGAGTTTTGAGCCTATTGTTATTTGATTTTGAGAGTTTTTAGTTAGGTAATCTTTAATTTCTTTTGTCAATAATTCCCTGCATGATCTCATTTTTGTTTGCTTTGGTTGCTATTTGGATTGCTTTCATATTTAGAACTAAACACTAAAACTTTTATTAATTTCGTTCGAAGCATTATATTGAATTACACGACATGCTTGACAAGATAAAAACACCTTATTTTCACAATTGCCAAATAAGCCTAATCCATGATATATTTTCTTTAGGTTAACCCCCGTTGAGCCTGTTATTAAGCATTTTTGTTTCATTACCCTTATTTTCCATCTCTAACCTAATCAGAAGAGTGAAACATAATTTGATTTGGAGAGACTTTATTGTGGTTCAAGGTATGTTGAAAAGCATGTGTGGGGAAGACCCTTATGGTAAATACTTCAAGAAGAAAGAGTTGCAAAAAAATAAAATAAAAAAATGGTACTAAGTTACAAAAGGGACACAAACCCTTATCTATATCCATTCAGTGTTTCACTATTATACAAATAGTCCAGTTTAGATACAAAATAATGGCTGAAACTCTTCATTATCAATAGGCTACCTCTTCATTTTCCTACTTATGTCTTGAACCATGTGATTCCTTGTTAATGTTTCTAATGTTACTGCATGTTTTCACCATTTCTTTAAGCCCTTTATAATTTCCTTATCCGTTTTTTCTCTTCCCTTGGCCCCATTACAATATAAATTAAGACCTTTTGATTGAGTGTGTTGTGCAATGTCACGAGGTGGAGATTCGAATGAGGTATTAGCATATGGTGTCACTAGTTCTTGCATTTAAGTAGTAACGTTCCTTCCATGAGATCATGTATCTGAAAAAAAAATTAAATAAATAAACATGTCAGAAAATGCCTTTCTTTATTGTTATATCACATGTGAGCTATTTATTTCCCTTTTACATCAATCCTTTCATATATAACTACAATAGGGAGAGTGATTCTACCAATCAATCAGTGAAAAAAAAAGTGCACCCAGTGAAATTTTTGGGTTAATTCTTTTTGGCACACGCTTGATTCTTTCCGGCACGCGCTTGAGTTTCACAGTCACTTGGATTGATTTAATTGTGAATTTTTATTTTACTGCTATGAACGTATATTAGCTTTCGAATGATGTGGATTTAATCTTGTATTTGTAAAGAATCTTATCATGTCATGATCTATTGAAATCTCTGAGACAAATGTTTGAAAGTATAGATTGAGTAATTTGAGTCTTTTTTTTTTGTTTCTTTGATTTGCTCGAGGACTAGCAAAAGATAAGTGTGGGGGAATTTGAAAGGAGCATAATTATGCTATTTTAGCACACGCTTGATTCTTTCCGGCACGCGCTTGATTCTTTTTTATGCACTGGTGAAGAGTGGAAAATACCACTCCATCTGATGGAGCCGAAACGTCCCCAAGATGATGTTGTATGTGGATAGAGCATCGACCACCATAAACTTCCGGAAAAGGACTTTCCGTAATTGTGATTTTCCCGCAACTATTGTTAATTTGATATTTCTGATAGGGAAGCAATTCTCCACTAAACCCGATCATTGGGTGACTAACGGATGTCAAGTTCTCCTCTTTAAGCTGCATATTGTAGAATGCGTTGAGAAACATGACGTTCAGAAAGCTTCCTGTGTCCACCAAGGTCCTTTTCACCTCCCATTTCGCTATGAGGACCGAGATTACCAAGGCGCCATTGTAAGAAGAATGGACTCCTTGGAGGTCCTTGTCCATGAATGCCAGTGGTGGGATCAGGCTCTAAATACGTGCATATTATACTTGTTGGACCTCGCAGGTGGGTTTCATCTGCATATCGAGGATCATTCTTTTTCGACACCTGTTGGATTGCTCGCTTTTTGAGCCAACTCCATGAGGACATATATGATGCCTAAAACTTTTTTTTATCTAATTCTTTGATGACATCTTCCCTTTCCTTTGCTTGATCTTGTCTTTTTTTTTTTCTAGCCTAGGAATTCTTTGAGTTTCTCCTTCCCGATTCAGTATTCAATCTCACTTCTAAGACTTTTGCAATCATTAGTGTCGTGGTCGCCTTCCTTGTGAAATGAGCAGTATTTGCTGTTATCGTGCCGAGAGGGATTTCCTTGTTGTTTGGCGGGCCACTTCACTTCTCCCCAATTCTTTTTGGTGTTGAGGATGTCAGACAACTCGAAGTTAAGGAGAGTCATGGATTTAGAGCCGACGAAGTTGGAGGCCTTATCTTGCCTTGTGTGGCCAGAGTTTTGTTTACTGTCATTGATCTTCCTCTTGTTTTTGTTATCGTCTTGTTTCTTTCCCTCATTCTTGTGTCTGGGACCAGAAGTTTCTTTTCAGCCTCAGCCTCCTTTTTGGCGGCCAACATCTCATCGAAAGTGATGTATTTCTGGGCATCTTTCAGCAAGTCCGCTATGTCAGTTGGAGGCTCCAGCATGAGGAAGTCGTAGAACTTGCCTCTCCTCGGGCCCGAGGTGAAGGCTGTGACCGAGGTGTCATCATTGCATCTCTCGATAAGAGTTAACTCATCATTGAAGCGTGTGACGTACTCCCTCAATGTCTTGTTCGATTTCTGTTTGAGGGTGAGCAAGTAATGCGAGCCCTTCTTGAATCGTTGGTTGCCGACAAAGCAAGTGAGAAACGCTTTTGCAAGCGTTCGAAATGAGTCAATGGACTTCGGAGGGAGGCTGTGGAACCAATCAGCGCTGACTTTTTCAGTCTGGTGGGGAATGATCGACACATTACTGCTTTAGATCTTTCTTTGAGTGCCATTACAAGCTGGAAGTGGTCAGACGAGTTTGTTGTCCCTTCATAAAACTCTAGCTTTGGTAGGCTGAATTTATTCAGCAGTGGCTCGTTCATGGTGTAATCCATGAACGGGGGACAGTAAGGTTGTACAACACGTCTGGATTGGTGGTCCCAAGCTGGAGGGGGTTCTGCGAGGCAGGTTTGTCGGCCCTAGACACTGGGTCTCTGTTGGCTGCTCTTCCGCCCTTGGTCCACTGAGAATCGACATGGGCAAAATGGCTCTCCTAACGTGTTCTCTAGTGTCTTATGGCGACGAGGCTCTTCACGGCTCCTTGTGTTTTTTGGCTGGTGGAGGGTTCCGCTGAGTGAGTATCTCCACTATTTGTGTGATTTACTACACCTGGGTTGACAGTAAATCCACCCTATGGTCCGTCGTGATTATTGCCAACGCGGGGGGTCCAAAGTTGTTTCCCCCGCGGTGCTAGTGCCGCAGGAGCTGGCAGCGCTCCGCCGGTTCGAGCGTTTGAGGGCTCAACGATGTCTCCATTATTGCGAGATCTCGTGGTCACCATCTTTCTGGAATGTAAGGAAATGTGATATCACTGTTTTCTTAGGAACTTTGTCGTTTCTCACATACGACGTCAAACTGATGTAGTCAAATCCCCTGCACAGGAAACACACGTGAGCCAAAGACCACCGTTGTGGCGGCTGATGACACTCCGATGCTTAAGTCAGACTAGGCTTTAGAAAGGCGTAATGCTGTAAATTGGGTTATGTAGCATACCTTTGTTCATCAACCCAGTGTCCTATTTATAATGTGAGAGTCGTCGTTCGGCTAGGCCTTTGGTGGCGTAGTTTAGGGAAAATATCTCACTGGAGGTCGTTTCCTTACTAGGGGTCATCCATGTAAAGGAGTTTCCTTACATGACTTGTCCTTCTAAATCTGCAGGATAAACTTCCCTTGTGGAGTGTTTTCTATGCACGACTTATACTCCAGTATTTGTTTTCTAGTCAGAACTAATGTATTGTTGGCATGCTAGTCTTTGGTCGATCCCCCATATACTTTCCTTATTAGGTCTTACAGGTATTGGGCTTGACTATGTGACGTATGGGCTTAATAGGGCACTGCAATTTTGGGTCCAATCACCTGGACCTCGCCAAGATGGGCTTAGTGTTGTTTGGGATTTGGCAGCTTCGATGGGCAATCATACCCACTTTGCTCTGTTGACAAAATTATCATGACACGTGTACGACGCGAATTGATGGAGAATTTGGTGTATCATGAGACACCATTTTAGATTAGATTATCCAATCTCCAGTTTCACTAATTTTTGTCCAGGTTTATTAGTACTGTGTTTGGTCGATAATTTCATCAAGAGATGGAGCAAGAAGAAGTCAAGGCAAAATTTTCCCTAAAATTGTGTGGAAATGGATATATTTGAACCTTTGAGTCATTAGGTTCATGGATTTAGACAACTCATTTTCTCTGATAGAATGCCAATGTGTTAGTTACAGTTGCACCACCCTGCAAGACCATTCCATCCTTGTAGAATGGGGAAGAAGTCAGAGTTAGGCAAAAGCATATGGTCGGGAGCTATATATTAGTGAATGTCGTTATTAAGTCTATTAGTGGATGTAATTATTAAGTCTATTATGGTATCAGTTCACCACCCACCTAGTGAAGAAAAAGCCCAACATTTCACTGGGGTCTAAAGGCCCGTATGAGTGCTCGTTTGATGTTCTAGAGATGCATTTGATGTACTAATTGGGTGGAAACAACTCAGCCTACTCACATGAGCTTACCTATACCTAATTGAACCAATGCTCTATGCTTAATAATGAGAGGGGAAGCCTTGAATCCATGCACAAGGTAAAAACAGGGGCAGACCTATGTGTTCGCTCACCCAGGTTGTAGCTTGAGGAAAAACAAAACTTACAAAAATAGAACACTTATAATTTAAAAATTCAGAAATAAACTCTAATTGAGTACGTTACCATGATCTTATGCATAAAATCTCCAAATTTAAATTCTACATCTAAACATACAAGGATAAACGAGGTTTGGGGATTCCAACCAAGGACTTGACCTTTCGGAGAGTGTTTCCTACACTGCTCATGTCATCAAATACATCCAAGGGGAAATCCCATTCATAAGCATGGAGCAATGATGCAAGAACAAAGTGCACCATACGATGACCAAGAGGCATTCCAGCACAAGATCTCCTTCCAGTCCCAAACGGCAATAACTCAAAGTCTTGACCCTTGACATCAATATCCAAACCAATGAACCTCTCAGGTTTGAACTCATTTGGCTCCTTCCACACATTGGGGTCTCTAGCAATCCCCCAAACATTCACAAATACAGTGCAATGTTTAGGTATATGATACCCAAACACCTCACATGCTTCATCGGTTCGACGAGGGATAAGCAATGGACCTGTGGGATGAAGTCGGAAAATTTCTTTCACCACTGCTTGGAAGTAGGTGCACTTTGGAATGTCAGTTTCTTCAATGTACCGGTCCTTTCCAACAACCTGGTCAAGCTCTGAAAGTATTTTTTTGTGTATTTCAGGTTTCTTGAGGATTTCAACCATCCCCCATTCTACAGTGCTTGAAATAGGATCAGTGCCGGCTACAAATAAGTCCTGAAATGCACCATTATACCAGGAAATCAAACTCATATTTACGAGACACATAATTCCAATAAAATATTATACCTACTTACCATAAGCATTCCTTTGGTATCGACCCTTGAGAACTGGTGCATAGCGTCGTCCTTATTGTTACTCCTGTAATCCAAGAACACGTCCAATAGATCTAGTCTTCCATTCTCGTTTATCTTAATGCCTTTCTTCTTTGCTTCTAGCCTTTCCTCAACCAAGTTGTCGAAAAAGTTATCTAACCATTTTGCCACATTTTTCATTCTTTTTTTCAGTTGTTTTGGATCAAACGGCTTCAACAATGGTACCATATCAGTGATGTTTGGCAAACCTACAATCTTGAAGACTTCTTCCACCATCTCCTTGAGTTCTCTCCCTTCTTTCTTTGTGACATCAAACAAGTTCTTTGAGCATAAGAGATTGCTTATGATGTTGGATGATAGGATGAATAAGGTATCAGCAATGTTCACTTCAGTTTGGGATGTTGCAGATGAGTACATAGTAGTGAGTAGGCCATGAACCTATGATAAGAAAATATAAATACAATAAAAATTACAATATATAAGAAATATAAAAGATCTTTTACAATTTAATTTGTGCCAATTCTGTTTTGAAATTTTACATGAACAGAAAATGTTTGTTATTACTTTTCTTTTGGGCACATAATTTTGTGTTTCGCCATAAAGATTCACAATAAAAATTATTAGTGCGGGGAATAACACAAATTTAGGAAGAGTCAGTGTAGGAAAAAGGGAAAAGATCCTAGAGATCATCGAGGAAAAGGCCCAGTGAACCCAATGAACCTAGGTTCTGCACTATCTAATGTTCAGGCTGCAGTCTGGACTTCCAATTTTAACTCACATAGCTAAATGGGTTTTTGAAGTGTGAGTGAAAGTCCAACATACCTGTTGCCTACGAACTGGTTGAAAGAGTTCCATGGCTCGTGCTGATAAAACCTCTGTCGTCATGATTTTCCGAAGCAACCTCCACCTAGCTCCGTAAGGAACAAAAACCAATGTAGTTCCATCATATGTCACACAACGTATAGCCTCAGTGACCGAACGGCTAGAAATGGTCAAATCTTTGTGCTTGAAAATCTCCCGTACCACCTCTGGTGATGATACAACAATAGCAGGTTTCTGGCCCATTTTGATGCTAAAGAATGGACCGTACTCCTTGGCAAGGCGAAAAAAGTCCTCATGCAAGTGCCCAGTCAGGTATGGTAAGTACCCGAATATAGGCCACCCAATTGGGCCCGGTGGTGAATTAGGCCAGTTTTGGCGGCAGTAAAGAAAAAAGGCCGAGCATGCGATAGGAAAGGCCAATATGATGCAGATTTTGAGTGAAGGTAGGTATGCAATGGAGGAGGAGGAGAAGTCACTGATGAGCTGATCCATGGAGAATCCTAAGTTCTCTGTATGTGTTTTAGTATATTTGTTGTAAATTCATTTATAGAGAGGTAAGGAACAACACTCGCGGTTGATATGTGAAGCCAATGTGCATGTGACTTGTCTGTTCACTTGCCAACTAATTTAGAAAGTCTATTAGGTGTTGCTGGGTTCCCATGTAATTTTGTAACTCTATTGTGATTTGCTGGGTTCCCAAAAAAGCTTCTTCATGATTTGGTGATTGTTAAGTATCTTTCAGTAGCTTTATGTTTATGATTTGGTGATTACTATCAACTACTATACTAATGGACATGGAATGGGGTATATATTGATGATGGAGTTTCTGATCACATGATGTATAATATTTGTTTGTATTTTCAAGATTTCGTTGGAGGTTACTCCACTTGTAAGGGAAACAAACAAAAAGGATATAACATAATATCTTAACAATCCATATTTGTAGTTGGAAATAATGAAAATGATGGGGAAAAAAGAAAAAAAAATGTTGTATCCAATTGTAGTCCTCACCATATCGGCTTTTAGATGATGCTGGGATCACACATATTTCTACACCTTGTGAGTCTTAAAGTTAGCATCTGTTGAAACTGGTGTTAGAAGAATAAAAGAGTACTTTCCAAATCGAGACTAAACCTTTTGTTTGATGCAATGGGTGAAGAGATATATTGGTCATTGTGCTATTATCAATACTTCAGTGGACATCTGTGTCCAGACTCGACCCACAGAGTACTATATCGTCCGCTTTGGATCCAAGACTCGCATGACTTTAAAATGCGTAGTATTTTGTAGATTCAAATTCGTACATATATAGTACATCACCCTCTCGCACCCGGGAGATGTGAGACTATGATCTCCCATTTGTAGCTTGTCAACTCTTTTGTATTCCATGGGTTCTTGGGCTTCTTTTCCCTCAGGTCCTCCCACACAAAGGTATCACAGTCCACCCCCTTGGATCCCAACGTCCTCGTTAGCACACTTTCGATTGAGTCAGACTCTGATACCATTCTGTCACGTCCCGAATTTCGAAAAAATGAAATCCTAATATCTACGTAGGATTATCCGTTTTTTCCAAATTCGGGACATGAAATTCCTTCACTAAAAGTAACAATGGGCATTCACGAGAAATAATCAAGTAATGTGCATGTACTACTTATTTGTCATTGTTATGCATGACTGTTTCTTAAAGTTTAGTAGAAAATTTATTTATGATTGGTTGTTCTATGTTTTATATAGTTATTCCCTCCATCAAATCTTGGGACGAGATTCATTTTGAGGTGTATACATTGTAAACACCCATACTTTTTTCAATGACCATAAAATTTATGTGCCTAAAGTTCATTTAAAATTTATTTAAAAATTTTATTTCATTTGCCAAGTTCTATTTTTCAAAATTCACCTAATTCTCTTACCTTCCGAATCTTGGGACGAGATTCCATTTAAGGTATGTATAATGTAGCAACCATATTTTTTTTTAACTATTTAAATTCGTATCTTTCTTCATATTTAGTTTTCGACCAATTAATGATTTATTAGTGTTTGAATAATATCTATGTGTTATAATAATATGTATGGGTCCACCTAGTAAGGTTGGGCTTTGACACATTTGCAAGATTTGGACTTGGGCTTTCATTAAGGCATTAATTAGGGTAATCATTAGGGTTTTTTTTTAATACTTTTGTTATTTTGCTAAAGAAAGTGAAGAAGAGGTGGGTTTTTCTCTCTGTACGATACATAGTGTAAAAAAAAAAGAATACAATGAAAGAAGAAAAAGAGTTATGGAAAAGAGAGATCGGATGGATTTTTCTTTGGGGGTGTTTGAGGGATTTTCTTTGGAGTATTATGACGATGAAGAGATTTCGTGGTTTGCAAATCTGCAAATTCTGTTAACGGTGATTAAATATTTCCATCTTAAAATTTTCAACCCATTATGAGTAACTTTCTTACGTTTTTACAGTATTTATGAGAAAATTTTATGGGTTTTAAATTTTGGATTATGTGAGTAATAGGGTGTATGTCTTTAGTGAAATTTTCATTTTGTTGTTGATGATTTTGTGTTTGATTGATTTTATTTGAAAGATGAGCATGAGATATTTCTAATGGTAGTTAATAGATGAAATTTTGTTAAGAAACTAAGGAGTTGTAGGCGTTTGAAGTTGGTTAGTTGCACTGAAATTTACTTACTGTAAAACAAAGTTATCATGGCCATTTGGGTCTGTTCATCGATGTTTATATATTGTTGTAGTAATTAGTAGGCGCAAATGAGAATACTATTGGATAGATGAGACTTAGAGGTTTCCAATGGTATGTGGAATGTTCGATTTGGATGAGAAATGAGTAAGATACATGGATTTGAAAAACTGCTGGTTGAACTGAAATTGAGGGGGGTGTATTGTATCTGGATTTTGTGGGCAATTTAATAAATTCCATGGATTTTGAAAATCCAAGTGTATTCAATTTGGATTTTAAAAAGTCCACAAAAGTCCAGGGGTATTCAATCAGGATTTTAAAAAGTCTTTCTGAAATCCACAAAGTCTAGGGGTATTCAATATGGATTTCAGAAAGTCCACAAAAGTTTTAGGGTATTCAAAATATCATTCATATTTATGGATTTGGAAAATCATGGATTCTCATGGACTTTGTAGTGTTAGGTATAAATAACAAAGTTCAATAGTTTGCCAGCCTCCATATCAAATATTTCAACGTGAAAAAAAGTCTCTCAAAGTTCTTCCTTATGCCAGCCGCGAAGAGGTTGGTTCCCATCCTCTTGTTTTCTCGAAACCATGAACACAAACACCTTCTTCTTCACCAAGCAAGCAAACCTCCTTCGCCTTCTCAAAACTCCATTTGAACCACCACCTCTCTCACCTTCTCTTCGCCATCTCTGCTCTGCAACAGTTGCACTCGAACAACCACCACCTTCACCACCACAAAACCCAAACTCTGCCGCAGCAACCGAGCTAATACAACTCCTTCAATCCGAAGAATCCAACTTCAACTCCGAAGATCTCCACAGAATCCTCCCTTCAATGGTCCACCCGTTGCGTCTGCCTTGACAGATAAATTAGAAGGCCTTGTTTCTGGATTACTTTTGCCAATCTATTTTTTCCTTGTTGGTAAAATAGTAGATATCAGCATGTTGAATGATTTTATACAAGCCCCTTATCAGGTCATCACATTTGCATCTATTGGCTTTTTCGGGAAGATCATTGGCACTATTATCCCTGCCCTCTACTACCAAATACCGTTAAGAGATGCTTTCACACTTGGCTTCATATTAACTGCTCTCGGCACATATGATCTAACAACTTATGGTGATGCACTTGCAAGGGAGGTATGATTGTTGAAACTTTTTATTTCATAAAATATATAGCCTTTATTTCATTTTATACATAATTCCAACTTACTTTATAATATATATATAAATACTAATATTTGTATTCATAATAAAAGTGATTAGCTTATTGACAATGTCCCTAGTTTTGAGAATCATGGTCCATTTGACCCTTAGAATGACAGAACATTATATCTAGCAAGTCTCAACTAGAGCTTGTTACTACCAATCACGTTATTGATGCAAGATTAGTAAATCACCCAAATGATACACAACATGGTGGTGATAAATATTTGCATCATGTTTGTACTTTGTATAGTTCTCTTGGAGGTTTTTTTTTTTTTTTTTTTTTTACTATCGTCCTAATGGATACAAAACTGTGGGAGAAACAAAGTCGTAGCTTCATAACAGTCTGTATAGCTAGGAGAGGTGCTAAAACAACAACAAAAAATGTTGGAGAATGTATCTTCCATTGTGAAGCCAAGCAAGAACCCGAGTGATAGGATGGTCTTCCACTGGGCAATAGGGTAAATCACATAAACTCTAGTTGCTAGTTTTGTTTTTGGACATTAATGGTCAAAGGATGTAAAATCCTAAGTGAACGAAAGCTTCCTACAAAGACTAAGCTAAAAGTGACTTGGAAACTTGGTGTCTAATAATGTCAAGACACCCCATGAAAGTGTACCATGAACCTACAAATTTGCAATAAGAGAGGCACTCGACGCATGAGGATAAGAGGTAAAATGAGTTATCATAAAAAAAAAAAAATTTAAAAAAGATAAAATAAAGGTCACTACCAAGCGTCCAAGGACAATGGGGTTTCGCTCTCTCCCGGTTCGGCTTCGGTGCTCATTCGGCATTACTGGAAGTGCCAACTGGTTGATGAAGCTATTAAAGTGTTTGATGAATTTGAGTTATCGAGTCGAGATACACATCTTTACCCGTTGAGCAAGAATGCTTCAATGCTAGATGAGGTATGAGCCCAATTGGGGACTATCCACTCTAATGCCATCCCATGGTTGTTTGAGTTACTAGATTGTGCAATTTAAATCTCTGGCTGTAACAAGGTTCACATGTATCTCAAAAGCATATCTTATCTGGATTAAAAAAGCATGCCAGGATGTACTGCACATGTATCTCTATTTTATGGACGTTTTTTTGTTTCATCACTATTTACCAACTTCTTTTTTATCTTGCAAATAATTAGAAATCTGTAAAAGTCGTTCATACAAAGTCCGTGGATTTTCATAAATCTCTAGAAAGTCTGTAGCAAAAGTCTATGGATTTAAGAAATCAGCAGAAGTCCGTGGACAATTTAAAGAGTCTGTGGACAATTTAAAGAGTCCGTGGACTTTTCAAATTATTTATCAATTCCATAAGAATCCATATACAATACACCCCCCTGAGTCTGTTTTGGCTGAGTGGAGAAGACAATGACGTCAGCATGACATCATTTGTTTGACCGAATTTTGATTGATCATAGAATTTGGAACCCGTCTAATTGTCGAGGAAAACAGCGAGGGACCCCACCAGGGGGGAGGGGGTGGGGAGCTGTCCATCTTCCCCCGGGATGCGCACTTGACTTTTCAAAGCACGCATCTCGAAGGTTCAAACGCGCATCCCGGGGGGATGGGCGGCTCCCACCCCCCTGTGGAGTCCCTCGCTGTTTTCCTCGCCATTTCCCTCGATAGTTAGATTTTTTCTAGAATTTGAATCGTAACTTTGTTTTGTTCACCGTTGCATTCATTGCGTCAAGATTTAATTTTAGAATAAATTTATGTTATATTTTGAGATATTTCAATTTTTAGTAGTTCAATGCATTATGCCTCGAGAAGCGTGTTTGACGTAATTACTAGGTCATTTTACGTCATATGTGATCATGTGAAATTTGTAAATCTAGTGATGATCTATATGGGGTTTTGAGGTTTAATATTAATATTATTGGTCACTGTTATGTTAAATATCAACGTAACTGAGTTTTCATGTTATTTTGGGATCAAATTATGAGTAGTTTTGGGATTGAGTATGATTGTGTTTTTGAAAGAATCGAGGTTGATTTGGGACTATTTTTGTAAATTAAAGAGTAGTGGTTTTGAGAATATTTTGTCCACGGGATCACTGATCGTTTGGAGCTGTTTGGCAGACAAAAATTTAGTGGTCTTCAACTAAGTTCGAGGGTTGTTTGACTTGGTTATAGATGACTGATTTGGGGCTGAAACGTGGTTGTTAGGGGTTGTCTTGGGTTTCATTTAATGTAAAAGAAAAGATGGATCAGAGAGGGTCCATGTTATGTTATATAGTTTAACCATTTGTGAAGTCAGCTAGTAATACATATGTCATTCTTGCTATTGAAAGTGGTGGTGTTGAGTTCTTGTCAGGTAAGCTTATAGGTAATCTAGGACTTATGGGCTCATAAAGTCTAGTTTTCTTATTTATATTTAATTATGTATAGACATGATTGAGGTTCAGTAGATGAGTTAAATGATATTTGGGTTTGTGTCCTTGTGATGATTTATGTAAGAAATGTGTGAACTTTATACCTTCGATTTATGAGTCTTCTATGGAATTGATGAGTTTCATTTTAGGTAATCCGTTATGTGATTTAAGGCATGTTTGAGAATGAGGTTGTCTTATTTGTGGTGTTTTGTGTCGCAAATGTGTGAACTTTACTATTCTGATTTGTTTGATGTGTGGTTTTTCCTAACTTGTTTTTTTCATTAGACTATCATTTTCAGCTAATGTTTTGATAATTTGTTTAGTTAAATGTTAGGTTGTTTCCTAAAATAATTGGATGACATTGTAGTTAAGTGGTTTATGATTTGACAATGTGTTAAATGTTATGCTTCCCCAAAAGAATGAGTCGATTTACTTATGAATGACAAAATGTCATTGTGAAGGATTTTTGAAATATCAAAACTAAATGATACTGATAAACTTTGATTCTTCAAAAATTAAATCACCTGAAATTGTATCACTTAGAACTACCACATCTCGTGTTCATGTTTTTCCTCTCCTATAGAGAAACTAAGTAACCTTCGGGTTGGGTATTGCGGAAAGGGTGTGGTTTGAAATGCCTATATTAGGCTTGATATTTATCCATAAAAAATGTGACGTGACTTATGCACATCGATAGCTCAAGTGTGGCTTTTATGTTTCTTATATAGTTAGGAGTATATGTTAAGTTCATGTCCGTATGTGATATGTCTCCATTTAGACATAAATGACGGAGAAGTTCTCATTTATATGAGACAGACATACGGACATGTATTTCGGCACGGAGGTGGTGCGAATGTGGTATCGTCTAAGTGATCAATCCGTTAAAAATGAATAATATCATTAAGTCAAATAATGTATCGTCACTATTGTTTTAATTGCTAAAATACCAACTATTTGAGAAGTCATTCATATTGTTTCTAACCATTTTCATGCAGGATCGCAAGTCTACTAACATTAATGTAGGTCAGACTTGCCATGGTTAACCATTATAGTGTAAGTACATGTAAAATGAATATTTATTTTAATAATGATAAAAACATATTAGGATGACATGATTGCCTTGTTGAGGAACTAAATTGTTTGAACTATGATTTTCTTGCATAACACGTCTACCTCATTGAGGAACTACCTGTTCGAGTGGTTGTTTATTGTTTGTGTTTGATTTTATGTTATCATTTGCTGATGTATTGATTTTGGGATGAAGATTACTTACACCAGCTTAATTGCTAACTAAGTGAGTTTTTGCTTCTTGGGTACATTCCTCTTGGAATGTAGCCAATTAGCTTGTTTAAGGTTAGAGAATTTGTGGGCAGCCATTGGAGTTTTCTATAGTTGAGGCGAACGTCAAAGAGTTCCCGGTTAGAGTTTTCTTTTGTTTGTTTCAATTTTTAAATTATGTCATAGTTATTGTTTTTGCTAAATGTTCTTCCGTTTTTTAATTTTTCACGTCCTGAGTTTTGGGAAAAAGGATAATCCTAAGTAGATATAAGGATTTTGTTTTCTCGAAAATCGGGGCATGACAATCTGTCTCCAGGATGCATCTTGAAACTAGCAAGAATATACAACAATCTTAAACAATGATTTTTTTCATTTGTGAAATCACTTAAAATTTCGAATACACAGTTGAACAACCATTAAGAGGGAATCTCAAATAAATAAGAATTATGATTCTATACCCAAGTTTAGATATTTTCAAGTCTTCGTAAAACTCAATACATTAACCATTTGAGGTGGAATCCGATTTTGTTAACCCATGAGCTAGGGTGGCGTATCTCCATTTGTGGTTTTCGATTAGAGATCAAATTCAACAATCAAATAAAATTTCCAAATATAGCATCAAAGTCAAATCCCTATAATACTCTCCACTCTTTGTTTCTCTTCCCACCCCCATTGCATTGCCAAGTTAAATTAAATAAGATGTGATATAAAATCTGAAAACCATTATCTTTTCAAAAGAGTTAAAAAAAATATCGTTCTCCTCTTCCATCCTTCTTTTAGATGAAGACACAAATTAAAATCAACGCCGAAGAAACGTGCCACAGTTCTGATATCGAACTTTAGATAATCGTTTTTTAATTTTTTTTTTAAATTCCTTAACCCCCTCCCACCCTAGATGCTGCCGGTTGGGATCAACCCGTGACCTAGTGATACCATCGAGTTTTAGATAATGGTTGATATATAACAAAACGATGATAACAAGACTAGTAATACATGGAAAAAAAGGAGTGAATTTCGAGTTGTAATGAGAAAGTTATGGGTCAAACAGTATCATTGTCTAGTAACCGACTTCAATGGCGGGAAAACATGGTTTCTTTTATTTTTCAGAATTATTATATTTTCGATATGTTAGTATGTTAGATTGGTTATGATGCGTCCAAATCTCGTCCTATTGTGAGTTTGAACTGCAAAACAGATGCTAGACTGCCAAAAACCACCTTTTTGGTAGACGAAGGCATTACGATGCTCAAGTCAGCAACTCTGTTTGAAGAAGAAAGTAAATCTGGACAAAACTCAGTTAAAGTTGAATACCTTTGTCGAATATTCCTTTTACCTCTTATAATGGTCGCGGTTAATTCTCTGCGTAATTTAAGCATGTGAAGCGCAACGAAAGGAGATGTTTTTCGTAACAGTCTCCTCCTTTATGGATATGCGTCCGTGGAGGCGTAACTCCCTCCACGACTCTTTTTTGTGCAACGTTCTTCTTATTTATTAGAGAACTCCTATAGGGCCTGGATTTGGGCTTCGATTAGGTCTTCCTTCAATGGGCCCTGTTGATGCGCTATTTTAGTAGCACACAACTTAATACCCTGCTTTGTAATTTGTAGTATAGAATAAGTAGGGATCGTTCTAGACCGGGGATTAGAGGGCTTGTCAATTACACTAATAATAACTAAAAAAACAACTAACAACCTAATTAATTAAATAAAAGGGGATTGAAATTTCTAAATTAAATTATGAAAATAACTACGAAAATTAATGTAAAGATAATAAACTAAAGAGATGACAAAGATGAGAAATTAGCTAAGGGTTTATCTCCACACACCAAACATATGCTTATAAATTAATCTTCAATAATCACTTGCTAACTCGTGAGAGACAATGCTCAAGACTAACCGTGACCACACTGCATTAATCTTATTATTTTCCCAAGTTCGTTGAATTAAACTAAGCGTCGCTTTCAAACTATTCTTATCATGTTATCTAAACAGGAATCGCAAGTTAGACAACAATCTAAGATCATTAAATTTTGTGGAAAATATGAACACTGACTAGGCAATTACAAGTATGATCAGCATCTTGTTCTCGCCTAGGTTTCTACTTAACCTTACCAACGTTCCTTGGTATTTACTACTTGTGAATATAGGATTATAACAATTAGGTGAAACTCTCCTATACTCTAGCCCCAGATCCTAGCATGCTTACTAAGTTGGCCACCTTAACAAACATACAAAGAAAAGTTTTCTATAAAGCAATTAAACAAAACACAATCACTAATAGCAAGGAAGATTAAATTCAATTAATTTATAAAGCACATGTTCGGGGCTTCGAATCCACCCCTAACTAAGAGAAGTTTAGCTAGACATATTAATTATGTTCAAACAGTAATCCATAATCAATAATCAAACTAAAATAAGTAAAAGAGTTAAGTGATGAAACAAAACACTGCCGCCTGATCCGTGGTGGTAGAGATAGGAATGCTGGGTGCGGATAGCGCGAATGAAGATATCTCCTTCCACTATGTGATCTGTTCCTTCCTCTTCTTCTGCTTCACTTCGATCTCTACTTCTACTGTGATGACTGTTGCGAGGAGGAGAACGGGAAGAAGGGACGAAGAGGGAAGGACGAGGGACTGAGACGATGGCTAGGGTTCGGCGACAATCAGGGACAGAGGTAGAGGATTGAGACGAGGGTTTCGGTGCGAGGAGGTTCTGATGGTGACGGCGATGAGGGAGTCAGGCGAGAGAGGGATGAGGCGAGAGGATGGAAGAAGGGACTGTGGTTGTAAGGAGGAGGGGATGAACAGGGTCCTACGGTGGTGGTCTGTGGCTGTGGATGAGGGCGGTGAAGATGGTTGATGATGGGTGAGGACGGCGGCTAGGGTTCGGCGAGGTGATGATGGATGGATGCTATTGCTGGATGGGTGCGAAACAGTGAGGGATTTCGGCTGTACGAGGGTTAGGGCTTGTTGTGGAGGCTGTGGATGGGATGGATGAATCAAAGCCAGGTATCTTCCCCCTTTTATTCTTGTTTTCCTCTTTCTGTGGTTTTCTTGTTGGTGTGGTTTCCTTGCTTGTGTGAATTCCTTGTGCAATTAGTATTCCTAAATTACCACTTTGCTTCTATTTTAAAATATTGTAATTTGAAACCTACACAAACATGAAAATAGCAATTAGTACCATAATTAACAAGTAATAGCTAAAAATATATATAGAAATATGGTACTAAAAATAGCCTAATTATGCCCCTATCAAATTCCCCCACACTTATCTTTTGCTAGTCCTCGAGCAAATCCAAGAAACAAAAATAAAAGACTCAAATGACTAAATCTATACTTTCCAACATTTGTCTCAGAGATTTTCAACGGATCATGACATGCTAAAATTCTTTGTAAACACGAGATTAAATCCACATCATTCGAAAATTAATACACGTTCATAGCAATGATATAAAAATTTACAATTAAATCAATCCAAGTGACTGTGAAACTCAAGCGCGTGCCAAGAAGAATTAACCCAAAAATCTCACTGGATGCACTCTTTTCTTTTTCACTGATTGTTTGGTAAAATCACTCTTCCTATTCTAGCTATATGTGAGAGGATTGATGTGAAAGGGAAATAAATAGCTCACATATGATATAACAAGAAAGAATGGCATTTTCTGACTTTTTTTTTTTTTTTTAGATATATGATCTCATGGAAGGAATGTTACTATTTGAATGCAAGAACTAGGGACACCATATGCTCATACCTCATTCGAATCTCCACATCGTGACATTGCAAGACATACTCAATCAAAAGGTCTTAATTCAGGTTGTAATGGGGCCAGGGGTCCAGGGAAGAGAAAGAACGGATATGAAATTTTCAAAGGGCTTGAAGAAATGGTGAAAGCATGCAATAAGATTAGAGACATTAGCAAAGAATCATATGGTTCAAGACATAAGTGGGAAAATGACGAGGTGGCTCATTGATAATGAAGAACTTCAGCAATTATTTTGTATCTATTGAAAAGAATTGAACTATCTGTATGGTACTGTAATACTGAATGGATAAAGATAAGGACTTGTATCCCTTTTGTAACTTTTTTTTTTTGCAACTCTTTCTTTTTGAACTGTCTACCACAAGGAAATTCCCCCACACTTGCTTTTCAGCATACCTTGAACCACAATAAAGTATCTGCAAATTAAATTATGCTCTACTCATTTTATTAGGTTAGGGGATAGAGAATGAGGGTAAAGAAATAAAAGGCTTAATAACAGGTTCAATGGGGTTAACCTAAAGGAAAAATATTATGGATCGGGCTTATTTGGCAATGGTGAAAACTAGGTGCCTTTATCATGTCAAGCATGTCATGCAATTCAATATGATGCTTTGAACGAAATTAATACAAGTTCTAGTGTTTAATTCTTAATTTTGAAAGCAATCCAAATAGCAACCACAGTAAACAAAATTGAGATCATGCAACGAATTATTATTGACAAAAGAAATAAAAGATGACCTAACTAAAAACTCTCAAAATCAAAGGAACAATAGGCTCAAAACTCACATATGAGTTATAATGAGTTAAATTCAACTAAGCATGCTATGAGTACCAATTACTAAGTTGATTACATGTGAATTTGCATATGATAACCATAAATAAGCATTAACCAAAGAATAATATTAGATCTTAAATCATGTTTATAAATCACCTTAAAGTCATGCAATTAAAAACCAAATCTCATCATTGTGTTGGAAAGTATCCTAAGACTCAAAACAAATATAAATTTTTTTTTATTTTTTATTTGTTTTTATTTTTTTTATTTTTTTTATGACACTAATACCAACAAAGAAAATAAAAACCAACAAATTTTTTTTTTTCAAAATAATTCAAAATAAAACAATGTTTTGTTCCCCCACACTTAAACCTAACATTGTCCTTAATGTTAATAGATTATAGCACATGCAATGAAAGATTTAAACGCGGAAAAACAAACTACTAACAAACAAAAACAAAAACAACGAAATTAAAATAAAATGATAAAGAAAGCAAATCTGATTGGGTTGCCTCCCAAGAAGCGCTTGTCTTAACGTCGTGCAGCCTGACGGTATCTCCAATTAATCCTCAGAATAAGTGGGAACATGGAGTGATACGTCCTCCACGTCATGCTCCACAAATGACTCATAATAGGGCTTAAGTCGATGATGTTTCACTTTAAACTCTTTCCCGGTTGTGACACTCTTAATCTGTATAACACCATAGGGAAAAACATTAGTAATAATAAAAGGACCAACCCATTCATAAAGTAACTTACCAGTTCTAAGACATGATTGGAAAAGCAAGACTTTCATTCCAATGACAAAAGTATTTCCATGGATCATCTGATCATGAAAAACTATGGTGTTCTCCTTATAATTGCTTTTACTATCATAAGCCTCATCCTGAATATTTTCAAGCTCATTCAACTGAAATTTCTTCCGCTTCTTTGTGTCACAGGGAACTCCATTGCTCTCATATCCAACGGCAGTAGTGATGTTGGTCTTAAGTTCATCCTCATTTTTGAGGTCTGACAATTTCTGGGCCAAATTGTCATTCACATTAATAGAAAAACAAGAATGATTTTTATCAGGATATCTCGTGGCTTCAAAGATGTTGAAGCTAATCACATCACCATCAAATTCCATGGTCAGTTTCCCCGCATGTACATCAATATTTGTCTTCGCAGTTTTCATGAAGGGGCGCCCTAAAAGAAGAGGCAAAGGTGCTGAAAATTCCGAATCTTCCATCTCAAGCACATAGAAATCTGCTGGGAATATCAAATGGTTAACCTGCACTAACACATCTTCCAACAAACCTCGAGGATATGCATTAGAACGGTCAGCCAATTGAATAATAACACCATCATTTTTTAACTTCCCAAGATTCATAGATCGATAAATAGAATACGTCATAACATTAATTGAAGAACCTAAGTCTAACATTGCATTTTCAATTTTAGTATTACCGATAACACAAGGGATAGTGAAACTACCTGGATCCTTACACTTCGGTGGCAATTTCCTTTGAAGAACTGCAGAGACATTCTCACTTACCTTAACTATCTCTCCGTCTCGAAGACGTCTCTTTGTTGTGCAAAACTCCTTAAAAAATTTTGCATACTTAGGCACTTGCTTAATAGCATCAAGAAGTGGAATATTGACTTGGACTTTTCGGAAGGTTTCCAAAATTTCCTTATCCTGTTCATCTTTCCTAGATTTGGCAAACCTACCTGGAAAAGGCACAAAAGGTGGAACAAGATTAGCAGAAACTGAATTTGGAATGCTCACATTCTTACCTTGGAGTTCTGGTGTTCCAATGATAGTTGGATCATCCTTTTGTAACTCAGTTTCCCTATTTCGACTATGTTTAGGGACTATTGGTTCATTCTCAATTTGCCTACCACTCCTCAATGTAATTGCTTTTGCAGTTTCAAACCTGCCCTTTGGATTTGGAGTGGTAGAACTAGGAAGTTTTCCTTGCTCGCGAATTTGTCCAATAAACTCAGCTATTTGTCCCATCTGTAGCTTCAAATCTGCTATATCTTTTGCTTGATTCTGCTGAGAAATAGTTAATGATTTCAGAATCTCATCATAATTAAGCGGCATACCTGAATTGTGCTGATGTGGTTCAGGTGGTCCTTGAAAGAAACCAGGGGGTGGCCGATTCGAAGTCTGTTGTTGAGGTTGTTCTGAATTTCTCCATCCAAAACTTGGGTGATTTCTCCAACCTTCATTGTAGGTGTTCGAATAAGGATTATTCCTATAGTGATTTTGCCCCTGAAAACCTATTGCATTGACATTCTCCCAACCGCCATTTTCAATCAGTTGAGGACATTGATCAGATGGATGTCCTGACTTAGTACACACTCCGCAAACTTGTGCAACTCCTAGCACATTCGGCTTCCCTAGGGCCTGAGTCACAAGTGAGGTAAGATTAGCCATTTGAGCTTCCAAACTAGAATTAATACTTACCTCATTGACTTGGCGTGAAGGCTCTCCAATTCCTTCATACTGCTGGGCATTTAAGGCTCGGTTTGCAATCAAAGTTTTTGCTGCTGCTGGAGTTTTATCAACCAAAGCTCCTCCTGCCGCTGCATCTAACATCTGTCGCTCAAGAGGAAGCAATCCCTCATAAAAGTATTGAATCAGGAGCTCCTCCTTCATCTGATGCTGCGGGCATGATGCTATGAGAGTTTTGAAGTTCTCATAGTAAGCCGGATATGATTCTCCTGGACCTTGCTGTATGCCACTGATTTTCTTCCTCAATAAGATAATTTTGGAAGTTGGGAAAAATTTATCTAGAAACACCTTCTTCATGCTTTCCCAAGAATATATTGTTCCGGAAGGTAGTTCATAGAGCCAATCATTAGCCCTATCAGCCAGAGAAAAGGGGAATGCTCTCAACTTTAGGATATTTTCATCCACATTTATTGGCGTCATACTGGAGCATACAACTTCAAATTCCTTTAAATGTTTATTTGGATCCTCCATAGAAAGACCATGATACTTCGGAATATGATGAAGTAGGCTGGATTTCAGCTCGAATGACTCAGTCTTGCCCTGCGCGGCTAATGGATACTGAATGCACAAGGGTGCGACATTGTCCAAGGTGGATGCCGAAAGTTCTTTAATAGATCTATTATCTCCCATGTCAAACTCTTCAGATTCAGATTCAGACCTAGATGTTTGTGGTTCTTTTGTTTATCTTCTTCGTCTTCTAAATGTTTTCTCAGGCTCTGAATCGTATTCTACTAAGTTTTCGCTGGATCTCCTATTGTGCATGAACTAGTACCTGAAATAAAGAAAGAAAGAAGAAAAAAAATCAATAAAAATAAAGATAAATAAATAAAAACTAATTGAGTAATCAACAACTTTTCTAATCCCCGGCAACGACGCCAAAAATTGATGCGCTATTTTAGTAGCACACAACTTAATACCCTGCTTTGTAATTTGTAGTATAGAATAAGTAGGGATCGTTCTAGACCGGGGATTAGAGGGCTTGTCAATTACACTAATAATAACTAAAAAAACAACTAACAACCTAATTAATTAAATAAAAGGGGATTGAAATTTCTAAATTAAATTATGAAAATAACTACGAAAATTAATGTAAAGATAATAAACTAAAGAGATGACAAAGATGAGAAATTAGCTAAGGGTTTATCTCCACACACCAAACATATGCTTATAAATTAATCTTCAATAATCACTTGCTAACTCGTGAGAGACAATGCTCAAGACTAACCGTGACCACACTGCATTAATCTTATTATTTTCCCAAGTTCGTTGAATTAAACTAAGCGTCGCTTTCAAACTATTCTTATCATGTTATCTAAACAGGAATCGCAAGTTAGACAACAATCTAAGATCATTAAATTTTGTGGAAAATATGAACACTGACTAGGCAATTACAAGTATGATCAGCATCTTGTTCTCGCCTAGGTTTCTACTTAACCTTACCAACGTTCCTTGGTATTTACTACTTGTGAATATAGGATTATAACAATTAGGTGAAACTCTCCTATACTCTAGCCCCAGATCCTAGCATGCTTACTAAGTTGGCCACCTTAACAAACATACAAAGAAAAGTTTTCTATAAAGCAATTAAACAAAACACAATCACTAATAGCAAGGAAGATTAAATTCAATTAATTTATAAAGCACATGTTCGGGGCTTCGAATCCACCCCTAACTAAGAGAAGTTTAGCTAGACATATTAATTATGTTCAAACAGTAATCCATAATCAATAATCAAACTAAAATAAGTAAAAGAGTTAAGTGATGAAACAAAACACTGCCGCCTGATCCGTGGTGGTAGAGATAGGAATGCTGGGTGCGGATAGCGCGAATGAAGATATCTCCTTCCACTATGTGATCTGTTCCTTCCTCTTCTTCTGCTTCACTTCGATCTCTACTTCTACTGTGATGACTGTTGCGAGGAGGAGAACGGGAAGAAGGGACGAAGAGGGAAGGACGAGGGACTGAGACGATGGCTAGGGTTCGACGACAATCAGGGATAGAGGGAGAGGATTGAGACGAGGGTTTCGGTGCGAGGAGGTTCTGATGGTGACGGTGATGAGGGAGTCAGGCGAGAGAGGGATGAGGCGAGAGGATGGAAGAAGGGATTGTGGTTGTAAGGAGGAGGGGATGAACAGGGTCCTACGGTGGTGGTCTGCGGCTGTGGATGAGGGCGGTGAAGATGGTTGATGATGGGTGAGGACGGCAGCTAGGGTTCGGCGAGGTGATGATGGATGGATGCTATTGCTGGATGGGTGCGAAACAGTGAGGGATTTCGGCTGTACGAGGGTTAGGGCTTGTTGTGGAGGCTGTGGATGGGATGGATGAATCAAAGCCAGGTATCTTCCCCCTTTTATTCTTGTTTTCCTCTTTCTGTGGTTTCCTTGTTGGTGTGGTTTCCTTGCTTGTGTGAATTCCTTGTGCAATTAGTATTCCTAAATTACCACTTTGCTTTTATTTTAAAATATTGTAATTGGAAACCTACACAAACATGAAAATAGCAATTAGTACCATAATTAACAAGTAATAGCTAAAAATATATATAGAAATATGGTACTAAAAATAGCCTAATTATGCCCCTATCACCTGCTTGGGTTTTTATGATCGATTTTAAACTTCTTGAGTTTAACGGGTTGGCCCAGTAGTTGGGATGCCAGATCATTGTGATGGATGTTTTCTGTCACGTGTATGGCTGTGATGACGGTCTATTTTGATGTATCATCAGCTACCCCCCCTCAGTAGTGGGCATGCTCATGTATCCACTAATTGTGTGGCAGTAGGGTTTTCGATTTCAACATTACGGCGCATTTAGTGCTCTTAATATCTGTTGTTGCTTCTGTCTCTCCGATGTTCCGTCCGCCTGCTCATTTCAGTGTGATTTCTGGGATTTCGTGAGATTGTCACATCTAGCACGTGCTCGCACTTTCTCCCAAGAGTGGACCTTTCGTTGCTCGTCCTTATAAAATGAGGAGTTGAGTTCGGAGTTTTAGTGTGAATACTAATCGCACCTGTTGTCTTCGCTCTCCATCTTTTCAAGGGTCTACGAGAGGAGTACGGGGGTTAACCAAGGCCCTGGTTTTATGCCTCCCTTGCCTCCAACTATTTTAGGTTGCACGTAAATCAGATTCTTCGGTAATTCCAAGAGCCTAAGAGGGTCAAGTTGTCCCTGTCGTTGGAGGAACAGGAGTTTCGCAGTCGGTTTTGCAAGCTTCCTCGAGTCTCGCTGGAAGATTTTACTACGGTTGTCATTATCCGTAGTGGCTTGTATTCATCGGATGAGGCGGGTCGCGTGGAGCCTACTATAGGTCGTGCTTTGGAGGTGACTATTGCACGTGTTGGTGATGTGAATGTCGGTTGTAGAAAGAGTTCCGTTGACGAACCCATAGGCCGAATTGCTTCTGAGGTTCAGGGAGTGTTAGTTCAATTGTTAGAAATAAGAAAATTCCCAGGCCTCCCAACCCTTCTAAGATGTTGGCAATTAGTCCTGGTCGCGTCTCGAAGAAGAAGAAGCTTGCCACAGCTTGTCGTGATGTCGTTAGGGCTCCCTCCCCTTCTACTTTTACCTGAAAATGAGGCCGTGGTTCAGAGGATGACTCTTCTGCCCGAGAATATGAGGAAGTAAATCAAGTTCTTAAAAGGAACAAGAAGTAGGTTTCCCGTCCTTTAGATGACCGTGAGAAGAGTCTTGTTGCTTTGTATGGTTTGACCATTTTTGCTGACCTGATGATTGATGACTTTTGCTTCATCGAAAATAAAATGCTTCAGCTTGGTCTTTGGCAGTCTAAGAATCCGAAGAGTACTAAGACCTTGGATGACTTCGAGTACGATCTGACACTGAAGGATTGAGTGGTTACTGGAGCTCGGGGCTTCAAACTCCTCATTTTTTTTGCTGTTGTTGAGACCTCGGGATCGCTGGCTACTCCATCCGCTTCTCGTCCTATCTCAACTGCGCCCGAGAAGTACTGCTGGCCTTCTGAGATTGATGTACAGGACAACGCTTGCAACCTCATTGACGGTTTGATAATAGGGCTCTTATGCCGTATGTCTTATGCCGTATGTCTGCCATGTAACCATATTGATGAGGGCCTCCAACACCTTATGGAAGGGATGACTCATCTTATTTATGCGGCCGTGATGTGGTCAGATTGTAAGGTTGCACGTGATTAGGTGGCGCTCATTGAGCGGAAGCTGGCAAGACATGTCTTGGTTCTTTCTCACGTTCTCTGCCAACTGGATTCATTGAAAACGCAATGCACAAAGCATAAGAGGGCTGCTGATACTTCACAGACTTCGTTGAGGGAGCTCGAGACCATTCAGGATACGTTTGCTTCTGACCTCAAAACGTATGAGGTTGAGCTGGGTAGTTTGCAATCCCGTCCGAATGTTGGTGAGAAGGAGTTGTCTGACCGAAAGGTTGAGCAGGATGAGGCCATTCATTCTGCTGAAGAATGTTTTTCCAATCTCAAGGCTTATGTGGCTCGGATTGCTCAGCTGAATTTTTAGCTCGTAGCGGCCAAGTCTGCAGTTTTTGATAGATTTACAATCGTGGATAATGAATTGGCGTCAACCCGAGCCGAGCTATCATAAGTTACCGAAAGGCTGAAGGCTGTAGAGGCAGTGGATTGGAAAAGAGTGGTCGATGGCCGTCACGACTTCTTGGATTTCCTAGAAACGCAAGGCTTAGATTTTTCCAAATATTGTTTCTTCGCCGAGCCCGAATTTGACAATGTCGAGGAAGTCGTTCCGGATTCATTGAGTGATCCAGTTGTCAAATAACCTTCTCAACATTTGTTCGAGCTTGCACCACCTAGTGATGTTGCTGCTAACACCGATGTTCAACCTTAATTGTCTCTTTTGATTCCTTTGTAACCTCTTTTTTAGAAGATCAATGCAAACTTTATATTTTGCATTTGTTGTGTCCAGTATGTTTAGCTTATCAGCTTTTTACTTTTGACATTGCTAACAGATGTCTGACTCATTCGTTCGAATTTTTATGAACGACTTCAATGTTCGACACACTAGTCGTGTAGAAGCTATCTTTTTATGGAATCTGATTCTATATCTAGATTACGATGTCATACATTATAGTCGATGAGAAAAAGTTTGACTCGTATGTCCTGGTACTTTATTACATCGTGGTTGATCTCGCTAGAAGTTTCATGTTTATGTCTGACTCATTCATCTTGTACATATTTTTATTTTTTGCTCGATTCTCTAGCCGTGCTGAGTATTTTTACGAGTGAGATTTTCAATATGACTCTCTTATTCTGATTGAATTTTTGTTGTTTTGAACTCGAGATGGAGGATTAAGCGAAAAAACTTAATGATAATATCTTTTTAAGTGTTTTATATTCCGCGGCCGTGGTAGCTTTTCACCCTCCTTGTTTTCCAACCAGTATGTTCCTGGTCTGTTGATATTTATTACTCTGTATGGTCCTTCCCAGTTTGGGTTTAGCTTGCTTGCGTCTGGTTCCTTTGTGTTGAGCTGGACTTTCCGAAGTACCCAATCACCGATGTCAAAAGTGCAAATTCTTACCCTCTTTATGTAATATTTGGCCATACACTATTGGTAGGCCAATGTTTTGATAGAAGCCGCTTCTCGCTTTTCCTCGAGGAGGTCTAGCCCGACTCTCAGTTTTTCGACGTTATATTAAGCACGGAATTCTTCGGTCCTGAACGTCGGCATACCAATCTCCACGGGTATCATTGCTGCAGATCCGTATGCGAGGGCAAAAAGTGTTTATCCTGTTTGATATGCCCAAATGATGCCAGGTAATTTGGATGTCCACAATCCTTTTGCTGCCTCAAGCCTTCTTTTGATTGCTTCTACGATTGTCTTGTTGGTGACCTCAGCTTGCCCATTTGCTTGTGGATGGGCGAGGGCCGAGAATTGCTGATGGATGTTTAGGTTTTCACATAGCTCTTTGATCTTCTTGCCTTCGAAAATTTTCCCATTGTCCGTGACAATTACCCTTGGGATCCCGAATCTGCATATTATGTATTTCCAAAGAAATTTTTTGACTTGGGTTTCTCCTATCTTTGTTAGGAGATTTACTTCTATCCACTTAGTGAAGTAGTCTACTACTACGAGGAGAAACTTCTTTTCGTCGGATGCGGGGAGTGGTCCTACGATGTCCATTCCCCATTGCACGAATGGCTACTCATCGGGATCAGGTTATGTCCCGGCGTGTGAGTGTATGGGGCAAATCTTTGGCACTTGTTGCGTGCGTGAACGAGTTTTCGAGCATCTGCTTACATCGTTGGCTAGTAGTATCCTAGCGTGAGTGCTTTAAGGGCCAGCGTTCTTCCCCCTGGGTGATTTTCGCATGTACCATGGTGGATTTCTTGTAGGACATATTCAATGTCTTCTGGTGAAAGACACCTTAGCAACAAACTCGTGGCAGACCTTTTGTAGAGTCTGTTGTTAATCATTGTGTATCGTGCCACCTGATTTTGTAGTTTTGGGGCCTCCATCTTATCTGTTGGGTGTTTTTCGTTTGATATATACACCAGGATTAGAGTTGTCTAGTCGTTCTCTTGATTTGTGGAGCATGCTTCTTCCATCTGGTTTTAAAGTATGGAGCTTCCTTGCATCATGACGAGTGGATTCTCATTCTTTTTGGCTGTTGATGCTTCCTTTGCCAGTTTGTCCGCTATTTTTTTCTACATCCTTGCGCACCGTTGAATGATCACAGTCTGGAAGCCTTCTATCAGTTCAATGGTGTTTTGGTGGTAGTCCTTCATTCAAGCTTCTTTGACTTGAAATTCGCCGTTCAATTGATTGACCACCAGTTTGTTATCAATAAGGACATTGATGTCTTTTATTCCCCAAGTGTTTTGCTAACTGTAGCCCGGCTATCATAGTTTCATACTCGGCTTCGTTGTTTGAGGCTTTAAAGTTAAATTTTATTGCTTACTCCAACGCGACGCCTTCTGAATTGTACATGACTAATCCAGCTCCGCTTCTCGCCTCGTTGGCTGTTTCGCCACAACGGAGGATCCATCTGTCGATGATTGGTTTGTTTTGTTCTTCTTTGTTCTTGTTTTTCGCCTGTTGATAGTTGCTTCTTGTGAATTTGGGGATAGAATCCGCCAATGCCTAGGTTTTGATATCGGTTATGGGGGCATAACTAATATCGAACTGCCCAGCTCTATTGCCCATTTCACCGTCCTTCCTGATAGACCTGGTTTCTGCAACACCGATCGAAGTGGCTGGTCATAACTGTGATTGGATGCGCTTGGAAGTATGGTCATAGTTTTCTTTAAGACACGATCAGGGCGAGCGCCAATTTCTCTAGAGCCGGATAGTTGATCTCTGCGTTCGCAAGTGTTTTGGTGATGTAGTATACTGGTTTTTGCATGCCTTTTTCCTCCCGTACTAGCGCTGAGTTTACTGCGTGGTTTGATACAGATAAATATAAATACAGTTCTTCCCCCGTGTTTAGTTTCATCAGTAGCTCTGTACTCCCCATATATGCTTTTAGGCTTTGAAAAACTTTCTCGCACTGCGCATTCCATTCAAATGTCTTGTTTTCCTTCAAAATTTTGAAGAAATGTAGACATTTGTTTGAGGATTTGGAGATGAATCTGTTCAAGGTCACTATTATTCCATTAAGACTTTGCACACCTTTTATGTTTGTTGGCGACTGCATGTTGAGAAGCGCCTGTATATGTTTTGGGTCGGCCTCGATTCCTCTTTGATTGACCATGTACCCGAGGAATTTTCCTGATTCTACTCCGAATGTGCACTTTTCCGAATTCAGTTTCATTTTATACTTTCCCTGTTGGGAGAAGGCCCGTTCGAGATCTGTGATGTGGTCTGCTCGGTGTGAGCTTTTGACAAACATATCGTCGATGTAAACCTCCATCGTTTTACTGATTTAATCTTTGAACATTATGTTCACCAGTCGTTGGTACGTTGCTCCCGCGTTCTTCAATCCGAAGGGCATTTCCCACTTTGTTGCCTAGGCAAACCATGATCATTTCTTCTTCCGGCTGTCCGATGTTCGGTCGATCATGTGGGCTGGTTGGATCCATATTATCAACTGGGAAGTCGGGATTCGTTTGACCTGGTTGTTGTGAAAGCTCCTCCGGTCATTGCAGTAATTGCTATTTGTGGGGAGCTTTTATCGTCGCGTAGTAATATTCACGGGCCGCTGGTTGATTTCTTTTGATTCTCCAAACACCATTGTCGGTATGGTATTTCGGGCATTGGTGCATAGTTGAGGAGACTGTGCCCATTTTGTGTATCCAGGGCCTCCCGAGTAGCATGTTGTACGCAGAATGAACATTGATGACAAGGAAGTCCGTCAATAACAGTCGTTGCTTTCCTGGTTCTCCTGCTTCGACTGGTAGCTGAATCATCCCCAGCTGACGACATTGTTGTTCGCCGAAACCCACCATTGGTTGATCGCTAGGTGAGAGCATCTCATTAGTGAACCGCATCCTTCAGAACGCCGTTAGGTATATGAGGTTGGCTGAACTACCCGTGTCGACCAGGACTCTATCGATTCCCACCTGGCTATCAGAACCGAAATCACTAAGGCATCATTGTGCGGGAAGTTAACCCCGTCTGCGTCTTCGTTGGAGAATGTCAAAGTCCTTTGCATCGTTCTTGCGCGTTGTGCTGACGGATCTAGACATCTAATATTTGCTCGTAAGTCTCTGATTACTCGCTTCAGGGATCGATTGGATTGCTCATTTTCTCTAGCTGCACCATGCAAAATGTATATTAGCTCCTTTGGTTGTTCCCCTGATGTGATTATTTTGCCTTCGGGCTCTCTCGGCTTAACGAATTCTCCAAGTTGTCCTTCTGTAACATTGTGTTCGATCTCATCCCTCAAGCTGCGACAATCTTCGATATCGTGTCCGTAGTCGTGGAAGGAGCAATATTTGCTTTTATTTCATCTTTCTGGATCTCCTCTCATTTTTGGTGGCCACTTGATGCCTTCCCATTCTGCTATAGCTTTAAGGACCTCGCCTCAACTTGTTATTAAAATCGTGAACGATTTCTCTGCTGGTCTTTCACATTTGGGCTTCTTCGGTTGTAGCCTCCCAAAGTTTTGTTGGTTGAAAGCTTGATGTCTCTTAAGTTGGGTGCTTTCTTTACGAGGCTTATGGCCCTCTAGGTTTTGGGTGAGTTTGTCCACCATTTTGATCATGTGGTTCATCTGAGTCTTGAGCATCTTGACACGAGGGTCCAAGGGGATTCCTCAAGATGTCAGAGCTGTCTGAAACGTTATATGTCAAGGCTCATTTTTTCGGTGTAATTGGTTCGACGGTTGTTGCTGGGTTGATATCATGAGACATGTCGCATCGACCATTGTTAAATTGAGGGTCTGTAGAGCAATCCATTGGCTTTGATAGCTTCTTGATCGTTAATAAGATCTTGGTGAGTTTTGTCACTGTGGATATTCTTTTCAAAAAAGAAACTTATCGTTCCCCACGGATGATGCCAAACTGATGCGTCCAAATCTCGTCCTCCTGTAAGTTTGACATGCAAAACAGATCTTAGATTGCCAAAGACCACCTTTTTGGTGGCCGAAGGCACTCCGATGCTTAAGTCAGCAACTCTGTTTGAATAATGAAGTAAATATGGACAAAACTTAGTTAGTATTGCATACCTTTGTCGAATGTTCCCTTTACCTTTTATAATGGTTGCGGTTAATTATCTACGTAACTTAAACATGTGAGGCACAACGGAAGGGGATGTTTCTCGTAACAGTCACCTTCTTTATGGAGATGCGTCTGTGGAGGCGTAACTCCTTCCATGACTCTTTTTTGTTCAACGTTCATTTCCTTTATCAGAGAACTCGTACCGGGCTTGGATTTGGGATTTGATTCGTGTGGGCCTGGATTTGGGCTTCGATTACGTCCTCCTTCAATGGGCCTTGTTTGGGCCTTATGATTGGTTTAACCTTCTTGGGTTTACGAGCTGGCCCAATAGATGGGACACCAGATTCTCGTGATGGATGTTTTCTGCCACGTGTATGGCTCTGATGATGGTATGTATCATCGGGTTACTTGTAGTGTTTACGGTGTTTGTAGAAGTAGTTTAGTGTATATTTAAGTGTTTTTAGGTAATAAAATATACTTACGACTTTTCGTTTTTCTATTGGCCCAATAAATATGACACAATCACAAATAAAAAGTTTTAGTGTGTATATCTTTAATTTTACCATATCATAGATTCCTGTTTAGATTCAACGATTTGGATGTCTTTCAAATTTCAAGCAATTTATTTGGAGAAATTTTTTGATAGGAGCATAATTATGCTATTTTAGTACCATATTTCTATATAAAAGTTTAGCTATTTTTTGTTAATTACGGTATTAATTGTTATTTTCATGTTTGTGTAGGTTTCTAATAACCATATTTCAAAATACAAACTAAGTGGTGTAAATTTGTTTGCATTGGGAAGACTTATTGCAAAAGGAAACTACACAAAGAAGGAAACCTAGAGCACATAATTATAAAAGGGAAATACTTGGCTTTGGAGAGATCACCCATCTTCACAAACGCGCTTGCAACCACGACAAACTGTCACCCCTCCTCCTCGCAACAGTCCATCAAGCCCCCACAATCACGCACAAACCCTCTCCTTACATTCACAGCCAACAACCTTCACGGTTGATCACAGCCTAACACAACCACAGCAAGCCATCAATCCCTCTTCGCCATAATCCATCTATTCGTCCATCTCTATCCCATGTCCTCTTCTTTTCTCTCACTTTGATTCCCTCAATTTACAGTCAAGAAGAAGAAGAAAAGTCTAAATAACATGGCAGATCGTGAGGAAGAAGAAGAGATTTTATTCTCTCCACTCTACTATTTGCACCCCATTAGTCCACTCATTACCACCACGCACTAGCGACATCGTTTTCTCTTAACTATTTCCTTATTTAGTTTGATATTTAACAATGTTCTAAAAAGGGCTAGGCGGTGGGCGGACGGCGAGCAGGTGCCTAGCGCCCAGGGGCCTAGGCAGCACCTAGGCGGTCTTAGGTTTTGTATTATAACTTTAATAATTTACAAAAGTTAAGCATAATACCTTATCAATTACATCCAATTTAATGCTAAGATACATAAGCAAAATTTAAAAACATGAAAAATTAACAATAATGAACAAAATTTATTAAAACTCAAATGACTGAAGTTGGTCATGATGGGTACTTTATACAAAGTTTAATTTGTGGACAAATATCCAAACCTACTCTTTTATTTTTCTTCAAATTGCATGAATAACCTCAGTCATGTTTGATAAATTCTACATTCCTAAAATTGGTACCGGCAGATCCTTTGAGAATTCCATTAAGTAATCATCATTTGCTACATTCAGACATATACTGAATAAAAAAAACAGTTAAATTGTTTATTTCCAAAAAAGAGGAAAGAAAAATAAAATAAGAACACAATCAACCTTATTAAAAAAAAAAAAAAACGCGCCTAGGCCGCTCAGACCCCGCCTAGCCATTAATCTGGGCGTTTTTCTAACGCCTAGGCCGAATTTTAGAACACTGATATTTAATTATGGATTAATGTTTGAACATAATTAATATGTCTAGTAAAACTTCCTTTTAGCTAGGGGAGGATTTGAAGCCTCGAACATGTGTTTTATGAATTAATTGAATTTAATCTTTCCTTTCTAATTAATGATTGTGTTTTACTTAACTGCTTTATATAAAACTTATTTGTGAATGTTTGCTAAGGTGGCTAACTTAGTAAGCATGCTAGGATCTGTGGCTAGAGTATAGGAGAGTTTTACATAATCGTTATAATCTTGTACTCACAAGTAGTAAATACCATGGAACGTTGGTAAGGTTAAGTAAAAACCTAGGTTAAGAACAAGATGCTTATCATACTTGTAATTGCCTAGTCACTGTTCATATTTTCCATAGAACTTAATGATCTTGGATTGTTATATAACTTGCGATTCCTGATTAGATAACATGACAAGAATAGTTTGAAAGCGACACTTAGTTTAATTCAACGAATTTTGGAAAATAATAAGATTAATGTAATGCGATCATGGTTAATCTTGAGCATTATCTCTCACAAGTTAACAAGTGACTATTGAAGATTGATTTATGAGCATATGTTTTTTGTGTGGAGATAAAGCCTTAGTTAATTTATCATCTTTGTCATCTCTTAAGTTTTATTATTCTTTCTATTTTTAAATTATAAAAATCCAATCTCCCATTATTTTCTTAATTAGGTTGTAAGTTGTCTCTTAGTTATCCCTAGTGCTAGTTGGCAAGCCTTCTAATCCCCGGTCCAGAACAATCCCTACTTATTTTTTACTACAATCACAAAACCGGGTATTAAGTTGTGTGCTAGTAAAAATAGTGCATCAATTATTGGCGTTGTTGTTAGGGATTAGTAAATTTCTAATTACTTCATTAGTTTTTTATTAAATATTTTTTTCTTTTTTATTAATTTGTTTCCTTTGTCTTTATCATAGGTACTAGTTTATGCGTCGGCGAGAACTTATTAGAGTACGATCCGAAGCATTAGAGAACATTTAGGAGACGAAGGAGAAGAATAGAAGAAATTCAAATGTCTAGCTCTGAATCTGAATCAGAAGAGCTCGACATGGCAGACTACATGTCTATTAAGGAACTTTTGGCATCCACATTGGACAATGCCACACCACTGTGCATTTAGTAATCAACGGCGGCGTAGGGCACAAAAGAGTCATTTGAGCTGAAATCTACACTACTTCACCATATTCCAAAGTATCATGGTCTTATTATGGAGGATCCAAATAAGCATTTAAAGGAATTTGAAGTTGTATGCTCCAGTATGATGCCAATGATTGTGGATGAGAATATCCTGAAGCTGAGAGCATTTCCCCTTTCTCTGGCTGACAGGGCTAAAAATTGGCTATATGAACTACCTTCCAGAACAAGATACTCTTGGGATAGCATGAATAAGGTGTTTTTAGAGAAATTCTTCCCGACTTCCAGAATCATCTTGTTGAGGAAGAAAATCAGTGGTATTCAGCAAGGCATAGGCGAATCATATCCAACATACTATGAGCGCTTCAAAACTCTCATAACATCATGTCTACATCACCAGATGAAGGAGGAGCTCATGATTCAGTACTTTGATGAAGGATTTCTTCTTCTCAAGCGACAAATGTTAGATTCAGCAGCAACATGAGCTTTAGTTGATAAAACTCCAGTAGCAGTGAAGACTTTGATTGCAAATTGATCCTTGAAAGCCCAACAGTATGAAGGAATTGGAAAGCATTCACACCAAGTCAATGAGGTAAGTATTAATTCTAGTTTGGAAACTCAAATGGCTAACCTTACTTTACTTATGACTCAGGCTCTGGGGAAGCCAAATGTGCTTGGAGTTGCACAAGTTTGTGGCATTTCACTACACCAAAAATACCCATTAGCAACGGTTTTAAACCATGGGGATAACCCATTGTCACAGCTTAGAGCCGTGGGCTGTAGAGGCGTCGCTAAATCCCTAGTAACGGCTAAAAACCGTGGCTAAAATATTAGCAACGGTTTTATCTCGACGACGGTTGATGATTTAGCCACGGTTATAAACCGTTGCAAGTTATGGCCACGGTTCTAAGCCGTTGCAATAGTTTTAGCAACGGTTTTAAGCCGTGGCCAGTACTAGCCACGGTTATAAGCCGTGGCAAGGTAGCCACGGTTTTTAGCCGTTGCAATAATTAGCCACGATTTTAAGCCGTGGCAAAAAAAAAAAAATTTTAAATTTTTTGGTCACGGTGTTAAGCCAATGCAGTAGAGTTCTACTGACAGTGATGCAATACAGGCAATGAAGAGAAATTACAGACTGAAGAACTTGTAATTGTAATTCTGGATTGATGACAGTAAATGGAATGGATTGTATTCAATAAGAAAGCTAATTCGAGATAGCTAATCTTCTGTAGAGCAAATGCTCAAGTGTACAATTTTCTTACAAATCAAATGAATCCCTTTTTCTCTCTTATGCTCTCTTATTTATAGTACTACATTTATTGACAACTAATCTAACAGAAATCCTTCCTAAACAACGTTACATGTAACAACATAGCACTCTGCAACATATAGCAACCTGCTCCCTTTAGTAACAACACTTGTGTTAGCAGCCTGCATTCCATTCATGCACAAAAGAGATGAGGGTGATAATATGAAACTGTGTTTAGTTAAATTACTTATATTATTTTATGATGTTTTACAGTTGTTATATATAAAACTGTACAGCTACTGATAAATTACTTATATTACTTCAGTCTCCTCCAATTTTGCCGCTACTGATAAACATGCTGCAGCTAACAACTGTACTGACCAAGCTTTACCTTTCTATCAACACATCAATAAACGATAAATAATCGAGAATGAGATTTCGGGTAATAATCCATTCGCTAGAAAATCTAATGCGACATTGCCAAAGTGCTGAAAAAGCTAAATTGAGTCTATCACTATGTTATTTAGTACTTACAGGGAGTTCATAGGTAGAAAGAAACCTATCCAAGTAATTGATTGATAGGTAAGCACTCAGCGGTCCAAAACCATAATGTGCATGAACCTGTTCAACCCCGTAAACAAAAAAATAATTCATTACAAAGATTAAAAGAACTGAGTATCAAACGTGATTTAACATTGTTGAGACATGAAAATGAACCCAATTTCCACAAATGTATGATAAGGTAATGCAACTCATTACAGATTCATGATTAGAATATATCAAAACTGAAACATTGAGAGAAAAATACTTGCAACTTATTGACAACAGCAAAAATTGAAGAAAAATCAACAAAATTAGCATAAGGGATTAACCACAGTTCAGAAAAATCTAATCTTGATTTATAAAAGAGAGTATCATCAGTAAAACTCACTATTCATTTCACAAATCTACACTAATCAAACCAAAGAAGAACACAAATTCCAGAAACCCCATTAACTAAATAATAAAAATCTCACCTTTAGAATCCAAGATTTCATTAAATGAGAGAAAATAGAGACTGTCCGCAGAGAGAGAATGGGAGAGCAGAGAAAAAAATAAAAAGAAAAGGAAATAACTATCGAATGAAAGAAGGGAGTAAAAGAAAGAAAATTTTCTCTCCTTGGTAAACTTTGTTGTTCAGTCACTACTAATTTTTAAGTTACTGCAGCACAATAACTTTGTAGATCAATGACATCGTGGTAGATCCATAGACTAACAAACAGTATTGATCCCACCATGATCTGAGGTTAGATTTTGAAGGGACATAAATAATATCTTTCTCTGGTGCGTGACTAGTATCATCAAGCTCCAAATTCAAATCTATGTTCTAGTTCACAGACGGAATAGTTAAAAGAAACACCCAAATATATGGGACTGGTTAAGCCATTAAAAAGTTAGATGCTCCAGTTTAGTTTGTACTCTTTCTTTACAATAGGGTGAGTAGTTCAAGACAAAAGATAGATGCCTTCTGAACTTACAGCTAAAGCTTCCCACATCTAATTTGTTTCCCACATCTAATTGGGCATATTTGATAAGATAGGCTAATTGCACATCCATAAAATCAAAGCTCACCATGAACACTCACATTGAAGAAAGAGTTACCAACTGATAACAATGAAGACTGTCTATAGCACAACTTAGTGACAAGATAGACACCTTCTAGAATGTGAGGGAAGTGACAAGATAGATACCTTCTCTACACCTTGGTTGCAAGCATATACCAGAGCATCAGCAAGCGTCAGTCTGCCTTCGGCATCAGTATTGTTGACCTGCAGAAAAAATGACTCCAACAAATCAAACTTACATGGAGTTGATGAGATATTTATCAAGTGAGTTTGAAAGCCACCTTAACGAAGATTTCATGAAGCTTCTACACATATTTTCAATACCAAACAATGCTACATACAAGCTATCATTTAGGACAGTCACATGGAGATCGCCTAATAGAACCATGTTACTAATCTATTGTTAGTAGTTGAACATAAAGTGTAATTGTTGTATTCTTCACACATTTTAACTTGGAAATTATGAAAAGAACTAAAAGAGAACAAAGATTGGCAATTTTGGCCCATGTTATTCGTCATATAATAACTTAATCATCATTATCACACATGTAGCTTTGAGGCCCAAGCCTTTGGCATGTGAAGCACAAATCGTGAACTACACCTTGAGGTACATATAACTAGAGATTTAGGAAAGGAGAATACATGTTTATGAGTAATCTCATTAAAAGTACTACCACCTCAACAATAACAATAGAAATGTACCTCAATTGTTTTTCCATTGGAAGCTGTGAGAATATCTCCAGGTCTCACGCCTGTACCACTAATCATGTTTTCACATGCTGCAACAATGAAATGGACCTGGAGAACCAAAAATCAAATAGGTGTCAAAAACGTGCATTCAGTTTCTAGAAATGAAGCATTCTATCTACAACCAAGACCAATGAAGATAGACACGAGCATAAACAATGACAAAGCATGCCTCTACTCCTGCAGGTTTTATTTGCCCAATGGCTTTTGCTGCACCTACAACAGCTGCAGAGCCTCCCATATATCAAATTTCATGAGCTCGATCAAGCAGCCTGGTCCTGTCTTGATGTTGTAACCGCCACTGGTAATAATGAATGATCAATAAATTTTAAAAACCAATAATAATTCAAACAACCACATCAACAAAAAACTAAAGTAGTTAACAAGAGAACACCAGTCCAAGGATTCTGAGTCTTCCATATTAGAACGCCCATATATTTTGTCCACATACGAGAAGTCCATCCCTCCAGCAGAGCTCTATACTGGATGTAGTTAACAAGTTGTGCCTGAGACAATAATCAAGCTAAAGTGAGAACAAGACCAAGGGAGAAATCTTGCAAAAATGCAGGCAAGATGAAGATCAACAGATAACCTAAGCACAACACCATAGTGTTAGTAAACACTCAATATTTTAGACTAATGCCACTGCCCTGTTCTCTTCGTCTGTGATTGAGAATTCAGATCACATGGGCTTTAGGCGGAGAGCTCAAAACTCTTTTGTTGTAATTGTCGTGGACTGAATACTCAAGCTTAGCTGAAACTTTGCTTCAGCAAATCACCCAATATGCACCTAGTCACTAAAAACTGCTCATATGTACATTTATATGGTACTTCTGAAGGTAACTCTTTCTCCTAGATGGTTGATTAATTTTAACCTTGTCACATAATATGATTTCTGCTGCATAATTCAACCTACTCTCTTTTTTATAGGCAGACAAGAAAATTTTATTTCACTAGGCAACAAAGGAAGGACAACAGTTACTACAACCAGATGAAATGGAAAGTTATACTTCACATGCTTCACAGGATTAACACATTCTGTATAGCTTATTATACTTCACAGGTAATGGAGCATGTTATAGCTTATTATGCTGAACAAAAAAAAAAGTAAGAAGAAGAGGAAAAAAACACATTTTAGATAAAAAATGTACATACTGTTTCTAACCCCTGAATAGGTACCCAGCAGCCTGTTCCTCATTGCCATTGAATAGTTTTAGTGCTTGAACTACTGCATCCCTCCCAAAACCAAGCTCGCAGAGTTTCGACACTTTCGCTTCGAAGTTGGATATCTAGAACCATAAACATCATCAGCAATTTGAACAAACCTCTTTTTTTCCCGAGAAAATACCAAACATAAAAGTTAAGTAAATGTCAGAAAAAAATGAATGTATACATAAGAACTGTTGGCTCAGCAACACCAAGTATAAGGAGTGGTTGTCCTCCAATAATTGAGTGTATGATGCCACAGATGGCTGTCGATGCAAGTGTCTGCACTGCAGTTAAAAATCCATCTGCAACAATGAATAAGTGTACATGTCATACCTCCAAATGTATTTCTTACATGGAAACAAAGAGATCTGCTAGCATTATCCTACATGTATTTCTTTCAAGTTGCTCGCCAAATGATATAACTAGAATTACTGAAGCAAAGAATATGTATGTTGTTGGCGCAAGAATCCTGAATCACAAAAAGGATGTCAATTTACATATGGCATCAATTACATAGATTATACAGTGAAACTCTCAATAACTTATCATGTAAAAACATCATTAATGATGTTTTTCTTAACATTAAGTGATAGAAAACTTTTAGTAAAAGAAAAACATCAGGATACATTATTAGAAAAGTCGGTTTCAGGAAGAAACTTTCTGATAAAATTTAAAGTGACCTTTTGTTGAAACTTTGAAAAAACTGAAACAAAATCACATTTAATGATTTGCAAATGAATAGTTAGTTTGGACCTAACAGGAGAAGGCGAAGTAGTCATTGTTTCTGGACATTTTAAAATTTCAGAGTTCCATAGCCATTATGGCCTTCCCCCTATTCTTAATTGAGTCATATGATTCAGATGGTTCAATAATTAATTATGGCAATTTGAGAATGATTATGTTGACCCAGTTTTAAATTGCTTCTTAAACAGCCTGGTTCTGATTCTGATTAGTTGTTTTACAACATGTACTGGCTGGTAATTGTTTTGTGTTTTTAAATTAATCTGATTTTTCAGAACTAGGGAATTCATTAACAAGTAGAAAACTAGATCAACAAAATCATTCTCTCCAACTCAACATTAATTTTTAACTAGATAACCCTAAGCCTCAACTTAATACAACTGGGTGATGTCCCTTTCAAAACACCTCCATGTTAGGCCAATCAGTTGCCTAGGTTACTAGATGCCAATAGATCCAACGGTTGTCGTTAACATCATGCAAAAAAGGTGGGGTCGAATCCATCAATGATTGCAGATATTCTAATGACATTGATGAGCAAATGGCTGAATACTATGTGAAAGAAACAAAGTTCTTGATTTGTACCAGTTGCTTCATTTGAATCTGTTCCAATTTCAACAAAGTCAGAGTTGCATGGGGCTTGTATGGATCCTACTCAGTGCCAGCACCATCACATGGATTTTATTAGTACTGTAAACCAACCAAAATATCTATTGGCGAAAAATAAATAATTATGAGAAGAAAAAAATCACACCTAGTTGCGCCACCTATAAAACCATGGGTTTTAGACCAATGTTTGTGAAGAGATGAATACCAACTTCTCTTTCACCTTTCTTCTTTAAATACCTAGTATCTTCAGTTTCTGCTTCTCCATCTTCTTGTTCTTGTCATTCTCATAATACCTGCAAAAGGAGGTAAAGAGAAGCAGCAATCAGTAGATATGGCTATCAATAAGGATATTGAAAATGGAGGTCTTGATGTGTTGCAAGAACCATTTGTCCAACACAAAAAAATTATTGGCTCTGATGAAGATGAGAGTGAAACATGCAGCAATGCTGGATCCATGGGGATGGTTAAAACTTGGAAAAGTATGTTGAGGCATCTTATCGTAGTTAAAACTTGGACTTAAAGTTAGGTCTAAAAATAGTTATGTTGAGGCAGCTTCTAAAAGTTAGGTCTTAAAGTTAAAACTTGGAAAAGTTATGTTGAGGCAGCTTCTAAAATCTAAAAATAGTAGATTTAGGAATATCCAAAGAGATACCATATAACCATTCTGTTCTGAATGAACACATATTTGACAAGGAAAAATTCGGATTCAAGCTGATGAGAAACAATGCGCACCACTGTGCGACAATTCTGTTTTTCTTTTCCCTTTTGGTTTTTTCTCTTTTATATTTCATGTTTCTTCCTATTCATAATCAAACTTTATTTGATATGTCACTTACATGAAACTTAGCAAATAGTTAATGATATCAAGCTAATATTAGAATGTGAAATTTTTTACAGAAGCAACAGAGTAAGTTCACTTACTGGAATTGGAGTTGCATATTTACAGGAAAGTGTGCAATTGAATGGCTGAAAGGGTCTCTGTTGGTATGAGTGCCATTATTTGGTTCTTGACCATTCCCATGCACATTTTTATCTCTCTATATATTGGAGATGGCAGAATCTAATATCTGGGCCGCTTCAGTTGGTGGATATTGTCTCTCAGAACACGCCTGTTCCGTTTAAATAACAAGTAACATGTCAGAACAGAACTATTTAAAAATATACAAAAAGCTGTTGCTCTCGACTCTTTTCAGCTTTTGGATTATGCATGCATGCATTTAAGGTACACACGCACACATGTCACAGAACCTAAATGGAACTGACTGAAAAATGCACAGGACAGATAATTCAACCATATTCAGCACATGTTGTAAGTATGGGTTCCTATATACCTGTATCATGAGCAAAGTAGCAACACAGGAGGATATGAGGCCTGAAGGGATTTGTGCTTCAATGCTTCTCCAATCTTTTTTAGAGCATCCTCTCCTTCCTTAAAAGAGGACATCACCTGGAACAATCTGTTAGTGGCAAGATCATTGCCCGATCATGGTGATCCTGCACTGGTAATTTGGCTAGTCACTATCACTACTGTTCTTGCATCTGAAAAATATAAATAAGGAGAGATCAGATAACTTTATGAAGGATCTGAATTTCAGACTCTGAATAATCAGGCAAAAGATAGTTTTTGTACTAACGTCTTTTCCCTTCCATGGCTTCTATTTTCGCTTGACAGTCAGAGCATAAGAATGGGCCATTCCAAGGACGCGCTTTTCCTGGATTTGATGAACCAGCATGCACCGATGTTCCCTTGTTCGGTTTTATTTCTACTTGACAAACCGCACACATGAACAATTTGAACATGTTGCATAAGGGATACTCTGTATTTAACCTGTGATTCACATAAATGCATCAGATTCTGATAATTAGATTATCCACAAACAAATGCATATATCAGTTTTAAAGAAGAAAACTTTAATAGAAAGTGTGATGAAGCTTGCCAAACAATCAATATTCAAGGAACAAAGAACAAAGAAGAAACAAAAAAGGTTTCTTGCCATTAGAGAAATGTGGTCTAAACTGAAATCTTCATAACAATCATTATGACATAAATAAATATGGTTTTTATCGAACCTGGGCTTTGTAGAGAGGTAAGAGTTTGGGAAGATTCTATAGTTGAGAGTGGCAATAAATTCCCATATTGGTGATCATTGGAGAGCTGAGAATCGCGAAAGAAGCTGAAATGCAAGATAACAATCTAATCTGGGGTTTGAGTTTCGCAAAACTCACTTTTTTCAAGACTCAAAGAAAGCGTAAAACAAAAACAATAAAAGGAAGAAAAAATGACTTACTTAGAGATGTCTGAGTTCAACATTTGAAATTCGTTGCTAAAATAAGACGTACTATTTCTTTGCGAATGATTTCCATTTTCTCCGAGTCTTCTGCTTTGAATTTCTTCTTGTAGTACCTTTCCCTCCATCCATGTAAACCCAATCTGACCTGCATAAAATATGTGCAAACAACCTCTCAGATTTACAAATTATAATTATTTTCATCCTTTCAGAGCAGTACTCTGTATACATGAAGCAGGAAGTACTTCACTATTACATACACGAGAAATTCAAAAAGTGAAAGCACAGACCTTGTCTGTCAATAATCCACCATGTTTGAATAAATCACCCTTCTCACAGATCATATCCTTTAGCTGTCGTTTCAACTCCTTCGTGTTCTTCACAACCTAGAAGACAACAACAAAATATTTAGATTGAACTCTTAATCAAGTGGTTCCCAAAAAATTTCATGTGAACATAACAGGCACCAAATTCCAAATATAGCATTATAGTTATATAAGAATTAGCATACATCATTATCATCATCATCATCATCAAGTATTGAACAAGCATAACTATTATGACAAGGCAGTTTGCATATGATGGAAAAGACATCTTAACTAACTAAGCATATGATGGAATGTTGAGATCCTAAAGCTTTTTTAAGGCATTGGAATGCGTCATTAAAATGCTTGATTCTCTCAAAACAAAATTAACTCGTTAAAATGTTTCAACTTCTTAAAAATAATTCCTTTTTATTCTTGAGCATGCAGTGCAACAATTTTGTGCAAAACCATACTGAAAAGCTTAGATCTAAAGCTGATTGCCAAAAAACTATGCATCAAAAGGGTAAATCAGTAGTGTAACATAAAACCATTCAAATATCTGTTTACCTTAATTTGTTTTGCTTCACCTCCCTTCGCTTTCTTTAGGCTAATTATTGTCTTAAACCAGTCCCCAGAGCCCATATCTGTGAATCACGATGTTAGATAACTTTACAGAAGTGTCAATTCTATGGTACCTGGAAAATAAATTTCAAATTTATCACAAATGTGTCAGCTGTGACCATCAAATTGTTCAAATACCATACCTTTCATGTGTTTGTGAACTTCAAAGAGACAAATGGATCTTCCTAAATGGTAAATGCATTTTCCTAAGATCAATAAGAAACGACTGAAAAAAGAAAGGGAATGCAATTTGTAAGAGATTTACCAATTGAAACCAGCGCTCCTAAGGGAACTACCATAATTTGTTCACATTAATCATATTTCTATTATTCTATTTTATTCAGGATACACTTCGAAGTTTATGTGATCTCCTTTCATTTGTCACACTGATAGTACTCCTAGACCCATTTCATGAAACACCTTCCTAATGTCATTCTCGATTCTTCTTATTCAAAACCAACTTCAACATCAAATCATTTCTATCAAGTTTCCCAAATCAAGATTTGGCAAAGTGATTCAGAGCAGTTCCATACTTCAGTGATTATCAAAACAGAGTCTATAGATCAGAAAAAACATATACCAATGCCACAATGAAGATTATAGACACAAACAGATATTGAGTGCACAGGAAAGAAAGCTCCTAAGGGAACTACTGTAATTTGTTCCTATTAATCTTATTTCTATTCAGTTATCCTATTTCATTCAGACTGACTTGTCCTCGGCCATTTCATCAAACGACTTTCTAATATTATTCTTGATTCTTATCTAAAACCAACTTCAATATCGAATCAACATCCATCAAAAATCCCAAATCAAGATTGAAATAGCAAAATGATTCAAAGCAGCTACATACTTCATTGACTTCAACTTCCTTCAGAACTTAGTCCATTAGATCAAAAGAAATACATACCAATGTCACAGTGAAGATCACATACACACACAGACATTGATTGCTTGCATATACAATTGACTTCATCTAAACTATTTTTCAATACCCAGATCTCTATTTTCAAAAAACCCATCTCAAATCCAACAAATATAAGCATGGGTACACTTGAAACACAAATAAACACCACAAAATATAACAAATCAACACAAACACACCCACCGTGAAGGGGAAACAAAAAAGTAGAGAATCAGAAAATTGAATGCACTTACCACAAACAAGAGATCAGCTTTTTGCAACCAAGTTGAATTTCTGGCCTTCAAATCAGTATCCAATGGACCAACTTCTTCAAAGTTTCCAATCCCAACTCCTGAAGCACCCAACTTAGTAGAATCAGTAAACCCCAAACCTCCAAAACCCTAGATCAGAAGATAAAACACATTAAAGATTTAACAAAATCATCAAATACAAACACTATGCTCTTGTGCATAGAAATCAGGCGAGGCGAGGCGAGAGGAGAGGTGATGGTGAGAGAAGAGCGATAGAAATCAGGCGAGGCGAGGTGACGGCTAGAGGAGAGGCGAGGTGGGAGAGCTACGTTTGTGAGGGCTGCGTTGCGTTTGTGTGAGGGAGAGTTGCGTTTGAGGGAGGAGATGAAATCGTGAGCCAAAAACGCGAGGAATGACTTTCGCCCTCCCGCTTGCGAGAGTTGGGGGGAGATGGAGTGGGAACCCACATTTTTTTCGCCGAGAAATCGAATCGACTTCTCCACGCATCCACGTGCAACACACGTGCAATGTAGCAACGGTTTTAAGCCGTTGGGCACTATAGCCACGGCTAAAAGCCGTGGCAAATACACCAACGGTTTAGAACCGTGGCCAAGCCTTTTTTTAGCCACGGTTTTTTGCCGTTGGCCATTATAGCCATGGTTTTTGGCCGTGGCAAATAAACCAACGATTTAGAGCCGTGGCCACCTCCGTGTAGCTAAACAGGCCTTTTGGTGTAGTGTTTGCACTAAGCCAGGACATCCTTCTGATCAATGTCCTCAACTGATTGAGAATGGTGGTTGGGAGAATGTTAATGCAATAGGTTTTTAGGGGCAAAATCACTATAGGAATAACCCTTATTCGAACACTTACAATGAAGGTTGTTGAAATCATCCCAGCTTTGGATGGAGAAATTTAGAACAGCCTCAACAACAAACTTTGAATCGGCCACCCCCTGGTTTCTTTCAAGGGCCGCCAGAATCACCTCAGCACAATTTAAATATGTCCCTTGATTATGATGAGATTTTGAAATCGTTAACTATTTCTCAGCAGAATCAAACAAAAGATATAACAGATTTGAAGCTACATATGGGATAAATAGCTTAGTTTATGGGACAAATTCGTGAGCAAGGAAAACTTCCTAGTTCTACCATTCCAAATCTGAAAGGCGGGTTTGAAACCGCAAAAGCAATTACATTGAGGAGTGGTAGGCAAATTGAGAGTGAGCCAATAGTCCCCAAACAGAGCCGAAATAGGGAAGTTGAGTTACAAGAGGATGATTCAACCACTGTTGAGACGCAAAAGCCCCAAGTTAAGAAGGTGAGTGATCCAAGTTTAGTTTTTGTTAATCTTTCTCCACTTTTTGTGCATTCTCCGGCAAGTTTACTAATAATAAGAAATATGAACAGGAGAAGGAAATCTTAGAAACCTTCCAAAAAATCCATGTCAATATTCCGCTTCTTGATGCTATTATGCAAGTGCCTAAGTATGCAAATTTTTTTAAGGAGCTTTGCACAACAAAGAGACGACTTCAAGATGGAGATGTGGTTAAGGTGAGTGAGAATGTTTTTGCAGTTCTTCAAAGGAAGTTGATGTCGAAGTGTAAGGATCCAGGTAGTTTCACTATCCCTTGTGTTATCGATAATACTAAAATTGAAAAAGGAATGCTAGACTTAGGTGTTTCAATTAATGTTATGTCGTATTCTGTATATCGCTCTATGAATCTCGTGGAGCTAAAAAATTATGGTGGTATTATTCAATTGGCTGACCGTTCTAATGCATATGCTCAAGGTTTGTTGGAAGATGTGTTGGTGCAGGTTAACCATTTGATTTTCCCAACAGATTTCTATGTGCTTGAGATGGAAGATTCGACATTTTCAACACCATTTGATTTTTCCAACAGATTTCATGAAAAATGCAAGGACAAATATTGATGGGCGTGCGTGGAAACTGACCATGGAATTTGATGGTGATGTGATTTGCTTCAACATCTTTAAAGTCACGAGGTATCCTACTAAAAGTCATTCTTGTTTTTCTATTAATGTGATTGACAATTTGAGATAGAAATTGTCAGACGTCAAAAATGAGGATGAACTTGAGATCACCATCAGTACTGGTGTTGGATATGAGAGAAATATAGTTCCCTATGACACAAAGAAGCGGAAGAAATTACAATTGAATGAGTTCAAAAAGATTCAGGATGAGGCCTATGAAAGTAAAAACAATTACAAGGAGAACACCATAGTTTTTCATGATCAGATGATCCGTGGAAATACTCATGTTGTTGGAAAGAAAGTCTTGCTTTTCCAATCATGTTTTAGACATGGTAAGTTACGTTCTGAATGGGTTGGTCATTTTATTGTTACAAATATTTTCCCCATGGTATTATACAGATTAAGCGTGTCACAACTGGTAAGGAGTTTAAAGTGAAAGAGCATCAACTTAAGCTCTATTATGAGTAATTTGTGAAACATGAAGCGGATGACGTATCACTCCATGTTTCAGCTTATTTTGATGATTAATTCGAGATACCGTTAGGCTACACGATGTTAAAACAAACGCTTCTTGGGAGGCAACCTAATCAGATTTGCCTTCTTTATCCATTTATTTTAATTTCGTTATTTTTGCTTTTGTTTGTTAGTAGTTTGTTCTTCCTCTTTTAAATCTTTCATTGCATTGTGCTATAATCTGTTAACATTGAGGACAATGTTAGGTTTAAGTGTGGGGGAACAACGTTGTTTTTGTTTTGAAAAAAAATTTAACAGTGTCAGTCCATTAAAAAAATAAAAGAAAATGTTGGTTTTTATTTTCTTTGTTGGTATTAGTGTCAGTAAAAAAAAGTTATACTTGTTTTGAGTCTTAGGATATTTTCCAACACAATGATGAGATTTGGTATTTAATTGCACGACTTTAAGGTGATTTATAAACATTATTTAAGGTCTAATATTATTCTTTGGTTAATGCTTATTTATAGTTATCATATGCAAATTCACATGTAATAAACTGGGTAATTGGTACTCATAGAATGCTTAATTGAATTTAACTCATTATAACCCATATGTGAGTTTTGAGCCTATTGTTCCTTTTATTTTGAAGGTTTTTAGTTAGGTCATCTTTCATTTCTTTTGTCAATAATAATTCCTTACATGATCTCAATTTTGTTTGTTTTGGTTGCTACTTGGATTGCATTCATAATTTAGAACTAAACACTATAACTTGTATTAATTTCGTTCAAAGCATTATATTGAATTGCACGACATGCTTGACATGATAAAAACACCTAGTTTCCACCATTGCCAAATAAGCTTATGCATGATATATTTTCTTTAGGTTAAGCCCCATTGAGCCTGTTATTAAGCATTTTTTTTATTACCCTCATTTTCCATCCCTAACCTAATCAGAAGAATGAAACATAATTTGATTTGCAGAGACTTTATTGTGGTCCAAGGCATGTTGAAAAGCAAGTGTGGGGAAGACCCTTTTGATAAATAATTCAAGAAGAAAGAGTTGCCACAAAAAAAAAGATTGGTACAAAGTTACATAAGGGATACAAACCCGTGTCTATACTCATACTCATTCAGTATTTCATTACTATGCAGATAGTCGAGTTTTTTTTATTTTCAGTAGATACAAAATAATGGTTGAAACTCTTCATTATCAGTAGGCCACCTCTTCGCTTTCCTACATGAGTTGATGGACCAGTGTTGCATTTACGTTGTATGTGTTGAACCATGTGATTCCTTGCTAATGTCTCTAATCTTATTTCATGTTTTTTTTACCATTTCTTTAAGCCCTTTGTAACTTTCTTATCCGTTCTTTTTTTTTCCCTTGACCCCTTGGCCTCATTACGACCTTAATTAAGACATTTTGATTGAGTGTATGTCAGGATGTGGAGATTCGAATGAGGTATGAGCATATGGTGTCACTAGTTCTTGCATTCGAGTAATAACATTCCTTCCATGAGATCATATATCTGGAAAAAAAATTGAATAAACATGTCAGAAAATGCATTTTTCTTGTTATATCATATGTGAGCTATTTGTTTCACTTTTTATATCAATCCTCTCACATATAACTAGAATAGGAAGAGTGGTTTTACCAAACAATCAGTGGAAAAAAAAAAGTGCACCCAGTGAGATTTTTGGGTTAATTCTTTTCGGCACGCGTTTGAGTTTCACAGTCGCTTGGATTGATTTAATTGTGAATTTTATATCATTCCTATAAACATGTACTAGCTTTTGAACGATGTGGATTTAATCTTGTGTTTGTAAAGAATCTTATCATGTCACGATCTGTTGAAAATCTCTGAGGCAAATGTTGGAAAGTGATGCAGTCATTTTCCGCTCCTTGCTTTGACCTTTACTTGTAAACCTGCTAACCTGCACAAGGAACACATGTGAGCCACGGACCACCGTTGTGGTGGCTGATGGCACTCTGATGCTAAAGTCAAACAGGGATATGAATTTGTAATGCTGTAAACAAGGAATTTGTAGTGTACCTTGGCTTATCATCCTCTTGTCTTATTTATAGTGCAGGAATCCTGTTCTTACCTGGCCATCGATGGCGTAGTTTAGGGAAGAAGATTCGCGTGGAGATCCTTATCTAATTACGAGTCGTGCTATGGAGGGAAGTTTCCCTGCTAACCATGTCTCCTAGATACGCGAGAGATGGTCTCGTTCCAAGAGTATTCTATAAGTAGAAGTCTCCACATGTGATACATACTCTGTAATTTACTTCCTAGTTGGAGGCGAAGCGCTACTGTAATTGCCTGTCTGAAGCTGATCCTCGGCGGCAGGGTTCATCTGTTTGCACCGTGGGATGCTCCAGACGGGAGTCTGTTTTCATGTTCTGGATGTGATTTGGGACTTTTCGGACTTCCTTGGAATTCCGCTTGCCCAGTTGGTACCTAATGGGTACAAGATCATTATTCTCATTTTGATTAGGGCGAAGGAAGCTGGCGTCCGCGTGACTCCGCGGGTGATCTAGTTGCTGACTTCTCATCGGTTGAATGATCACACTGTCTATAAAATGACGTCACCGGCTTGCTTGATGACTTCAAGTCCTGGCAGAAGTATTGCTTCATGGCTCTTGCGGATTCAAAGTATTTCCAGTTCAAGGGTAGTTCGCTCAAACGAGAGCTCAAACCACTTCGTAAGTGTAGCTTTATCTTCCGATTCCGTTGAGTTTTATTGTCTGCTAATCGTTGCTCGTGTTTCCTCGCAAGACGGTTTTCCACTACTCCTCTTACCCCAGAGGAGCGAAACACTATGGAGAAATTTCACGACTTGCCAACGAAGAATGTGGTGGAGGTCATATGTGTTTCCAACTTTATTCGCAGTGGACTATGGGACAAGTGACATGAGGCCCCCACTCTTTACCGATCATCGTGAGTTAAGTTTGAAGGTTGGGCCCCTTCTAGGAAAATAAAGTCATTGGAATTAAGGCTCTTGTTTCGTCTGACACGTAGGGGTTGTCCGAGACGCTTGCCTCTTTTGTGAGTTTGAAGAAGTCCCATGTTAGAACTGGGTCATCTTAAAAATGATCTGCTCCAGTAAGTAAAGAACATGAGCCTGATTGACCTGCCAGGATGGAGGCCAATGTATCCGGCTGGGAGAGGGACCACCTGCAGTTACCAAGGGTTGAAGATGTATCGAAGCCTTGTGTCGCACAGGCGAAAGCTCTGAGCGAGTAGCTGATGCTAGCTGCAATGGTGGCTTCTACTTAGGGGTGGGCATTTAGGACCGAAAACCCAGACCGAACCGACAACCGGACCGATCGGATCGGTTCGGATCGGATTGGTTTTAATTAATAAAAAAAAGTTTCGGTTGTAAAAGCCCGGCCCGACCCGAAGTTTCTGGTCTGGGCCTCGGTTTTCAATTCTGAAGCCTGTCGGGTAACCGGCCCGGCTCGAGTATGAATTTGGGCTGAATAAAATTCAATTTGGTCAACTCTTGAAGCTTGTGTGAGTTGTTTTCCCCTCTTTCTTTTCGTTTCTTTATTCTCAAATGTGTATGTTTAAGTGACATATTCCACCATGCCATTATAGTTCAAGATTGATGTGAAACAACAAATATTGTTTCTTGCAACAAGTAAAAGACAATGGACAATATTAGATTGATGAGTTTGGCAAGTTATACTTAAACTATAGTAGAATGACTAATGTCTAATTTATTTGTGTCAAGCATTAGTAAATGAGTAGTATTTGGTGCAGTTAGGAGAGGATGAGTTCGGGCATATATTGAAGAAGAATGGAATTAACAACAATGGAGTGCGCATTGACAAAGATACAAGGACTGCACACCTTGCAGCCATGAACATTGAGTTTTTACTGAACAATTTGTAATCTGATTCTGTAACGTGTAATGCTCATTTGTGACACAATCTGTAATGTGTGTAACACAATTTGTAGTGTATAATGCTCATTTTGAGTTTGTTTGAATTGATGGACTTTCAGGGGCAAAATGTGGTCCAATTAGACTTGGGCCCTTAATTTGTAGTGTGTAATGCTCATGTTGCTCTTAGGATCTAGACCGGCCCGTAATTCGGTTAACCGAGACCTTGGTTAACCGGTCAACTCGGTCCAGTTTCGGGTCTTATAAACACAGGCCCGAATTTCTCGGGCCAGTTTTTGGTTTTTACATTTTGGGTCGGTTACCCGTACTTGCCCAGCCCTACTTCTACTAGTGCTAATTCGTCCGACACCGTTTTGTTATAGGGTCCTGACAAGGATTTGCCTGAGGTTCTGGAATCAGGTCGTCCCATTGAGGGGTTGTCCGATAGTGGCCGTGGTGACACGGGCTAAGTTTCTCACAGTCTACATTGTTTCCCGTCTCGTTCCAAGCCGTATCTCAAGGTGTTGGAGGGTTAGTTAGACAACGCACTTCCTTTTGTTTCTCCAGATCTTGTCAAGCCGTGTCGTATTAATGGGTCGGCTGCTGGTGACAAAGGAAAGGTTGTGGAAGAGGGTTTGGGAGCAGTGGTGACTACAAAGGGTAGTGCTGGTGTAATTCCTCATCCAGAAGAGTTTCATCCAGGATGCGCAGATAAGTCTGTTTATCCCGAACTTAGTAAAAATGAGCACTCAGGTCTGGCACCGGTAGGTTGATGTGGATTATGCTTCGATGAAGCATATAAGCAAGCATCATAGCTGACTGATGGATCACGTTCCAAAATCCGATGAGGATACACTAGAAGGGCATATGGATAAGGGTTTAAAGTACCTTATATTGGGGATGTCTCACTTGAGCTAACGGTCGTTGCTGGGATGAAAGTCAAGGCGGCCCATATAAGGGTGTACACCATGGAGCGTGTCTTCTCGAATATGCAAAGGATGTATTCTGACGCGCTTTTTGAAATTGAACTGTTGAGGAAGCAGGTTGAGGAAAAGAGGCTAAAATAGTCAGCCGTTATTGCTGAGGCTCAGAGGGTTCTTATGGACGCCCTTGAGTTTGATTCAGTAGAAGCGGTGTCCGCTAGAGACAGATTTCAGTAGGAAGTGGATCTGACCCGCCATGATATGGAGGTTGCGCAGGAAGCTGCGGCTGAGGCGCGTTTTGAACCATCGTCCCTTGCTGAGGATAATGCCTTGAAGGAGGCTAATTGGGTTGTTCAAAAACAACAGTTGGAGTCCGATGTGGAATTTAACGCTTGAGTGGTGAGGAAGGCCGAGGACTAGCTTGAACTGAAGCAACATGAACTCAGTGCTCTAAAGAGCAGTCTGATTACGGAGCAGTCTAATATTGATGCGTTGACTGGCAAGCTGGAGCTATTGGAGCGTGAACTTGCTGAAGCGAAAGCATGTGAGAAAGAGCTTCTTCAGGCTTGAGGCAAGTGTGAATTCCCCTGGGTCGTACATGGTAGATTGGAGCTGTTGGTGCTGATGAAGAAGGAACATCTGGAATGGGACCTCGATCGTTATAAAAAGATGTCGTGTGTAGATTTATCAGTGGCTTCTGCATCATGATCAAACAAAGAGGGTGGTCCGGATCATGATGTTCAGACTGCGGCGCGTAAGGACGCAACTCATGTTCCCCCTTCTTTAAGCTTAGCTCTTCTGTTTTTGTACCTTCTCTTGATAAGGAGTGAACTTTGTACACTTGTACCCTTTTTTGTTTCAACTGTTAATTAAAATAGGTTTATCTAGAGTATGTATCTGTTTTGTGCTCGTTATCCCTATTGCATGTTTTCCGTTTCGCCTTGTCATTTTACTTTGGCATAGGTTGGTTGGGTCAATAGGAAGTCGAGTTATCTGTCCGCTGTTGAGAGTTTGACCGTTTGCATTGCGAGTGACTCGAAGTCATTGTTGCTTAGTCACGTCTGATAGTGGGTGTTCCACAAATGCTTTAGAAGCGAGCTATGCTGTCAGGCTTTGGCCCATTCTTAAGGTAAGCCGCTGGGGACCCGTTTTGCCCATCTGACTGTCGATCGCGGTTGTTGGCATGAGTGAACTGTAATAGTCGAGCACATGTGTTGTCTTTGACCTATGGCACTTACCTTGAGTAAGGTTTCGCAAGCTTGGGCTGGCATTCCATGTAGCACTCGTTCACAAGTTGGCGGGACGATTTATGGGTCGTCATGAGCGACCTTTGCTAGTAATGGAATGTCAACTCGTGTGGGCATGGATACACTGCTAGAGTTGTAATTTATCTTTGTGGCCGCTTTTTCGAAGGAGAACAACGGTTGCATGGAGAGCCTTCTAGGGCTCCCACCTTTCAAACCATCTATGTCCGAGCATATGGGACTACAGGTTTAGGGAGTGAGGATTTGGCGATCATGGTTTGTTGAGGAGCGATAATCTCGTGGCGAGCCGTCGTCATCAGTTCGGGGTTGACTAGTCTCCCACCTTTCAAACCATCTACACCCGCTCGTAGCAGTCTACAAGTTTGAGACAAGGGAGTTCGGCGACCATGCTGAAGAGCAGTGGTCCCATGGATAGCTGTCGAAATTAATTCGAGACTGACTAGGCTCCCACTTTCCAAATCATCTACACCCATGCGCATCGAGCTACAAATTTAGAAGTTTTTGGTGACCATGGTCTATAGAAGAGTTGTGGTTTTATGGCGAGCTGTCGCAATCAGTTCAGGACTGACTAGGCTACCACTTTTTAAACCATTTACGCTCGCGCAGTGAGGGCTACAATTTTAGGGTTGGTAATTCGGTGACTATAGTTTGTAGAAGAGCAATGGTCGGGGGCCAACAGTCAGAATCAGTTCGAAACTGATTAGGCTCCCACCTTCCAGACCATCTACACCCGCGCCGTGGAGGCTACAGGTATGGGCTTTGATCAGAAGTTGTCATTGCTAGTTGTCACCAACTAGGCTTACCTGATCGAGTTTGGTGACCGTTGTTCGCAAAGGGGGCAACGGTCCCTGGCGAGTCGTCATCACCGGGTGTGACAGTGCTGATTAGACTCCCACTTCCTAAACAATCGGCATCCGCGCTTGGCGAACTAGGTGTCAGGATGAATCGAAAGCCGTCGTCATCAGCCAAGGCTGACTAAGCTAGCCCGACTAGGTGGAGGCTCTGCCATCTGCAGGCGTGTGAGCCTATATCTACGAGCGGAGTGCATTGTGCAGATGAGTTATAAAGATATCAGAGTACCTTGAATCACCTAGCGATATGTAGGTGTGATTCGTGTGTTAGGAATGACTAGGGTTTCTAATGCTCGTGTCAGGCACGTGGTAGAATATTGTTTGAATAGTGGGCCGGGCTCATGGGCCCGTAGAGTGAGAGCTAGGGTTTATTGTACGTAATATGCTACGTGTACGACGTAAATTACGAGACAGTTGAGTATCAGTTACTCCCCCTTAATTAATGGGGTTGGATGCAGCCTCGTTGATTGGACGAATGTGGACCTGAAAAGTTTCCTTGGGAACCACCGTCTCCTCATTTCCCATACAATATTCAATGCCGACAGTTAATGTTGAAGCGCCCGTTGGTGAAACATTATGTGTATATAATGGTGTTTCTTCATCGTTGTAGGCACTATCTTCTGCAGAGCGTATCTCATGTAACGTTTTTACTTGAAGAAAATGCTTTGTGTTTTCCAAAGGCTGAATGGAGATCTCCATCGTTGGAGTCTTCAAATGTTCTAACATTTGCGCTGATTAGTCACGATGAAAATCATTGTTATGTGTGGTCACCAGCTCTAGGTGAGCACTTAATCGTTTCGCCGAGATCTCATAATTTATTCTCATGTTGCGGAGAAGAAGTACAAACTCCCTCCCAAGGGATGAGTGTCATTTATTCGCTTGCGCTTCGGTGGTACCTTGTGTCGATATGCCCGCTTGTATGTTATTCCTGCTGCTAGCTTATGGTTGATCGAAGTGTTGGCAGATGCGTCGATGCTTCCAGGGGTGGTATCTCTCAGTCACCTGAGTATCGCGCATGGGAAAAGTGTCATCGCTTGGTAGCACTGTGAAAACTCGACCGCACCGTAGCTTGCAGCCATCTTCATCTACTGTCTTTTGCCTCCTTCGAAAGGGCGGAAGCCATTTGAGGAAGTGTGCAACTCGTTGCAAGGTCTGTGTTGCTATATACTCTCAACCTCTTTTCGCACTTTTGTCTTTGATTTTGGGACATGTTTTTCGGAGGAATCGTTGAGCGAAGTTTACTTGGGGTACCTTTGCTCTCTTCTGGCGTCGGACTGTTAAGCGAGTCTTTACTTTATGTCGCATCAGATTCAGATGTCGCAGTATGTAGTCTTTTGTATCTGCCTCAAGGCGCTTGTTGTTACATCTTTCCAGTAAGCAATAAAGTGTATTTGCGCAATTCTTTATTTATTTCTTAAACGATTGCAAATCACATAAGTTTTTGAGAACTAAAACTCTACATTGACTATGGAAAGGAAAATAAACAACTAAAATAGACTAACTATTGGCAGAGAAAAGTTGACCTGGCTTTGAAGTGAATTCGCATAGCCCTTGTTTGATCGTTGATACTTTCAGCGAACTGCATGAGCTTTTCTGATGTCATTGAGGCTACTGAAGAGTAAACCTTGCGTGAGAGTTAATCCTTGGGCCGTCAGAATGTTGGGGGTTGTACTCCCATCTGCATTGGAGGGGTCTTCGTGCTGCTTCGGGGGCCACTTCAGATCTTCCCAGTTTTTCATAGAATTCAGGACGTCCGATAAGCTAGAATTGAGGGGTGTCATGACCCTGGATCCAACGTAGTTGGATGCTTTCTCTGGCCTGGCCCGGCCAGGGTCCGACCTGTTGTCATTATGCTTTCATTTGTTCATTTCTTCATCCACACGCCTCCTTCCCTCTTTCCTATCCTTAGGAGCGGATGGCTTCTTATCACCTTCAGTTTGACAGTTCTCAGCTCTTCTAAGGTGATGTACCTCTGGGCGCTTTTGAGGAGCTCTGTCATATCCAAAAGAGGTTCCAAGGTGAGACATTCATAAAGCTTTCCCTTCTTTAGGCTCACGGAGAAAGCTGTCACGGTCGTGTCGTCGCTGCAACCATTGATGAGTGTCAGCTTATCGTTGAAGCGCATGACATACTCTCTGAGTGTCTCATTGGATCTCTGCTTTAGAGATTATATGTAGTGTGGGCCCTTCTGGAGGCTCGGGCTTCCGACAAACTGCGTCATGAACTTTTTCACTAGTGTCTTGAATGAGTCGATTGACTTTGGCGGGAGGCTGTAGAACCATGTCAGTGCTGACTTCTTTAGGCTGGTAGGGAAAGTTTTGCACATCACCGACTCAGATCCTTCCTTGAGTACCATTACATGCTGGTAATGGTGTAGGTGGTCGAACGGGTCGGTGGTTTCATCGTAGAAATCAAGCTTTGGAGGCATAAATTTCTTTGGAAGGGCCTCGTTCATGATACGGTCCACGAACGATGGAACAGAGAGGCGGTAGTGCACGTCTAGGTCGTGTGCCCTCTGCGGAGGGGGTTTTGAGGGCCTAGCCTCTCTACCCTGAGAGTCAATTCTGCGTTGGCCGCGTCGCCTCCTCTAGTATAATGAGAACTAACAGGGGCTTGACTTTCTTATGCTTGCTCTCTATCATCTTCGGGAGATGGAGGCATGTGTCGCTTCTGATCTCCATTAGCGGGTGGGGGTTCTGTTGTACGAGAGCCTCCACCACTTTCGCGATTTGCTATATTTGAGATGACAACAAATCTATCACGCGGTTCGTCGTTGTTGTTTCTGGCATGGGATTGTGAGTTTGTTGCCCGTACGTCATCGGTGCCACCGAGAGCGACGACATGGCGCCAGTCTGAGCGTTTGACGTGTCTTCTTGTTCTCCATTGTTGCGCAATATAGTGGTCACCGTCTCTTTGTATTTTGAAGAGATATAATGCTAGTGAAGGGTTAGGAACTTTGTCGTCTCACGGACGGTGCCAAGCTGATGCAATTGTTTTCTACTCCCTGCTTTGACCTTGACCTATTGACCTGCACAAGGAACGCATGTGAGCCACGGATCACCATTGTGGTGGCCAATGACACTCCGATGCTAAAGTTAGACAGGGATATGAGGAAGGTGTAATGTTGTAAACATGGAATTTGTAGCGTACCTTAGCTTACCAACCTCATGTCTTATTTATAGTGCGGAACTTCTGGTTCAACCAGGCTATCGATGGCATAGTTTAGGAAAGAAGATCTGCGTGGAGATCCTTTTCTAATTAGGAGTCGTGCTGTGGAGGGAAGTTTCCTTGCTAGCCATGTGCACCTTGATACACGGGAGATAGTTATTGTTCCAAGAGTATTCTATAGGTAGAAGTCTTCATATGTGATACATACTCTGAAATTTACTTCCTAATTGGAAGCGAAAAGCTACTGTAATTGCCCGTCCGAAGCTGATCCTCGAGATACTTGCCTTAGCAGGGCTTATGGGTATTGAGGATAGCTGTGAGACACGTGGGCTTAGTAGGCTGTGAGAATTCGAGTCTGTCTGGTAGACTGCATTGGGCGGGGCTTAGAACCGCTTGGGCCAGATCAGTGTTGGGCTGACGCTAGGGCCTGTTATTCCTCGAGATCATCATGACACGTGTACGGCAAAAAATTGGGACCGTTTTGGTGTATATTGAGTCATTTGAGTCTTTTATTTTTGTTTCTTTGATTTGCTCGAGGACTAGCAAAAGATAAGTGTGGTTGAATTTGATATGAGCATAATTATGCTATTTTAATACCATATTTCTATATATAGTTTTGGCTATTTTTAGTTAATTATGGTATTAATTGTTATTTTCATGTTTGTGTAGGTTTCCAATAACACAATTCCAAAATATAAGCTAAGTGGTGCAAATTGGTTTGAATTAAGAAGACTTATTGCAAAAGGAAACTAAACGAAGAAGGAAACCTAGATAACACAATTATAAAAGGGAAATACCTGGCTTTGGAGAGATCACCCATCTTCACAAACTTGTTTGCAACCACAGCAAGTCGTCACCCCTCTTCCTCGCAACTGTCCATCAAGCCGCCACAGTCACGCACAAACCCCCTCCTTGCAACAATACCCTGCTAGAATTCTCATCGCCTGTTCCATCACCACCGTTTCCCATCACATTCACAGCCAACTACCTTCACGCTTGATCGCAACCCAACAAGCCACAGCAAGCCATCAATCCATCATCGCCATAATCCATCTCTACGTCCATCTCTATCCCACGTCCTCTCATTCTAATTCCTTCAATTTATAGTCAAGAAGAAGAAGAAGAGAAGTCTTAAGAACATAGCAGATCGTGAGGAAGAAGAGGAGATTTTATTCTCTTCACTTCGTTATTTGCACCCCATCAATCCACTCATTACCACCACGCGCTGACTACATCATTTTCTCTTAACTCTATACTTATTTATTTTGATATTTAATCAAATGTTTGAACATAATTAATATGTCTAGCTAAACTTCATTTTAGCTAGGGGTGGATTCGAAGCCCCAAACATGTGCTTTATGTATTAATTGAATTCAATCTTTCCTTTCTAATTAGTGATTGCGTTTTGCTTAACTGCTTTATAAAAAACTTATCTGTGTATGTTTGTTAAGTTGGAGTATAGGATCTAAGGCTATAATCATTAGGATCTAAGGCTGGAGTATAGGAGAGTTTCACCTAATCGTTAAAATCTTGTACTCACAAGTAGTAAATACCAAGGAACGTTTGTAAGGTTAAGTAAAAACCTGGGTAAAGAACAAGATGTTGATCATACTTGTAATGCCCAGTTAGTGTTCATATTTTCCATAGAACTTAATGATCCTAGATTGTTATCTAACTTTGCGATTCCTGATTAGATAACATGACAAGAATAGTTTAAAAGCGACGCTTATTTTAATTCAACAAATTTTGGAAAATTATAAGATTAATGCAATGCGGTCACGGTTAATCTTGAGCATTGTCTCTCATGAGTTAGCAAGTGATTATTGAAGATTGATTTATGAGCATATGTTTGGTGTGTGGAGATAAACCCTTAGCTAATTTATCATCTTTGCCGTCTTTTAAGTTTTATTATTTTTTTTCTTAATTATGTTCTTAGTTTCAAATTATAAAAATCAAATTTCTCATTATTTTCTTAATTAGGTTGTTAGTTGTCTCTTCGTTATCCTTAGTGCTAATTGGCAAACCCTCTAATCCCCAGTCCAGAACGTTTTTACTTATTATTTACTACAACCACAAAATAGGGTATTAAGTTGTGTGCTAGAAAATAGTGCATCAAATTTTGGCGTCGTTGCCGGTGATTAGTAAAATTGCTAATTACTTTATTAGTTTTTTTATTAAATATTTTTTTCTTTTTATTAATTTTTTCCTTTCTGTCTTTATCTTAGGTACTAGTTCATGCGCAATAGGAGTCCTGGCGAGAACTTATTAGAGTATGATCCGAAGCCTGAGAGAACATTTAGGAGACGAATGAGAGGAATAGAAGAATCACAAACGTCTAGCTCTTAATCTAAATCAGAAGAGCTCGACATGGCAGGCAACATGTCAATTAAGGAACTTTCAGCATCCACCATGGAAATGTCGCACCACTGTGCATTCAATATCTAACAACAACGTAGAGCAAAACAAAGTCATTCGAATTGAAATCCAGCCTACTTCACCATACTCCAAAGTATTATATTATTTCTATGGAGGATCCAAATAAGCATCTTGAAGTTGTATGCTCCAGTATGACGCCAATCACTGTGGATGAGAATATCCTAAAACTGAGAGCATTTCGATTTTTTCTGGCTGACAGGGCTAAAGATTGGCTATATGAACTACCTTCCGAAAAAATATACTTTTGAGATAGCATAAAGAAGGTGTTTCTAGAGAAATTATTTTGAGGAAAAAATCAGTGGTATTCAGCAAAACCCAGGCGAATCATATCAAACATACTATTAGCACTTCAAAATTCTCATAACATCATGTATGCAGCACCAGTTGAAGGAGGAGCTCTTGATTTAGTACTTATATGAAGGATTACTTCCTCTCGAGCGATAGATGTTAGATGCAGCAGTAGGATGAGCTTTAGTTGGTAAAACTCTAGCAGCAACGAAGACTTTGATTGCGAATCGAGTCTTGAACGCACAACAGTATGAAGGAATTGGAGAGCATTCACACCAAGTCCACGGGGTAGGTATTAATTCTAGTTTGGAAGCTCAAATGGCTAACCTTAATTCACTTGTGACTCATGATCTGGGTAAGCCAAATGTGCTAAGAATTGGACAAGTTTGTGGCGTTTGCACTAAGCCAGGACATCCATCTGAGCAATGTCCTCAACTGATTGAGAATGGTGGTTGGGAGAATGTTAATGCAATAGGTTTTTAGGGGCAAAATCACTATAGGAATAACCCTTATTCGAACACTTACATTGAAGGTTGGAGAAATCATCTCAGCTTTGGAAGGAGAAATTCAGAACAACCTCAAAAACAAACTTCGAATGGGCCACCCCCTGGTTTCTTTCAAGGGCCGCCAGAACCACCTCAGCAAAATTCAGGTATGTCCCTTAATTATGATGAGATTTTGAAATCGTTAACTATTTCTCAGTAGAATCAAGCAAAAGATATAACAGGTTTGAAGTTTCAGATGGGACAGATAGCTGAGTTTATGGGACAAATTCGCGAGCAAGGAAAACTTCCTAGTTTTACCATTCCAAATTCAAAATGCGGGTTTGAAATCGCAAAAGCAATTACATTGATGAGTGGTTGGAAAATTGAGAATAAGCCAATAGTCCCCAATCGAAGCCAAAATAGGGAAGCTGAGTTACAGGAGGATGATCCAGCCAATGTTGAGACACAAAAGCCCCAAGTTAAGAAGGTGAGTTGTCCAAGTTCAGTTTCTACTAATCTTTATCAACCTTTTGTGCATTTTCCAGGCAGGTTTGCCAAGAATAAGAAAGATGAACAGGATAAAGAAATCTTAAAAACCTTCCGAAAGTCCATGTCAACATTCCGCTTCTTGATGCTATTAAGCAAGTGCCTAAGTATATTTTGAAGGAGTTTTGCACAACAAAGAGGCGACTTCAAGACGGAGAGGTGGTTAAGGTGAGTGAGATTTTTTTTGCAGTTCTTCAAAGGAAATTGCCGCTGAAATGTAAGGATCCGGGTACGTAGTTTCACTATCCCTTGTGTTAACAATAATACTAAAATTGAAAATGCAATGCTAGACCTAGGTGTTTCAATTAATGTTATGTCGTATTCTATATATCGCTCTATGAATCTCGGGGAGCTAAAAAATGATGGTGTTATTATTCAATTGGCTGACCGTTCTAATGCATATCCTCGAGGTTTGTTGGAAGATATGTTGGTGCAGGTTAACCATTTGATTTTCTCAGCAGATTTCTATGTGCTTGAGATGAAAGATTCAGCATTTTCAGCACCTTTGCCTCTTCTGTTAGGGCGTCCCTTCATGAAAACTGCAAGAACAAATATTGATGTGCATGCGGGGAAACTGACCATGGAATTTAATGGTGATGTGATTGGGTTCAACATTTTTTAAGCCACAAGGTATCCTACTAAATATCATTCTTGTTTTTCTATTAATGTGATTGACAATTTGGTCCTGAAATTGTCAGATGTCAGAAACGAGGAAGAACTTGAGACCACCATCACTACTCCCATTGAATGTGAGAGCAATAGAGTTCCCTATGACACAAAAAAAGCGGAAGAAATTACAGTTGAATGAGCTCGAAAAGATTCAGGATGAGCCCTATGAAAGTAAAAACAATTATAAGAAGAACCCCATAGTTTTTCATGATCAGATGATCCGTGGAAATACTTTTGTTTTTGGAAAGAAAGTCTTGTTTTTCCAATCATGTCTTAGACCTGGTAAGTTTCGTTCTGAATGGGTTGGTCTTTTTATTGTTACTAATGTTTTCCCCATGGTGTTATACAGATTAAAAGTGTCACAACCGGTAAGGAGTTTAAAGTGAAAGAGCATCGACTTAAGATCTATTATGAGTCATTTGTGGAGCATGACGCAGAGAACATATCACTCCATGTTTCAGCTTATTCTGATGATTAATTAGAGATACCATCAGGCTGCACGACGTTAAAACAAGCACTTATTAGGAGGCAGTCTCTATCCCTTTATTTTAATTTCGTTATTTTTGTTTTTGTTTGTTAGTAGTTTGTTTTTCCTTTTTTAATCTTTCATTGCATGTGCTATAACTTGTTAACATTGAGGACAATGTTAGGTTAAAGTGTGGGGGAAACAACGTTGTTTTTTTTTAAATTAAAAAAAAAAAGTGTCAGTCCATTAAAAATATAAAAAATGTTGGTTTTTGTTTTCTTTTTTGGTATTAGTGTCGGTAAAAAATATTTATTGTTGTTTTGAGTCTTAAAATACTTTCCAACACAATGATGAGATTTGACTTTTAATTGCATGACTTTACAGTGATTTATAAACATTATTTAAGGTCTAATATTGTTCTTTGGTTAATGCTTATTTATAGTAATTGATGAAACACCAAAAGGGTTTCGACTCTACGCCGTACATGCATGATGATCTCGAGGAAAAGATAAAGACAGACCCTAACATCAGCCCGACACTGATCCGGCTGGCGCGGTTCTAAACCTGCCCAACGCAGTCTGCCAAACAAACTCTAATTCTTACACCATGCTAGGCCCACATGTCTCACTACTATCTTCACTAACCGTTAGCCCTGTTAAGGCAAGTATCTCCAGGATCAGCTTCACACAGGCAATTGCAACGGCTCTATGCTTCAAACTAGGAAGCATATTCTAGAATACGTATCACATATGAAGACTTCCATCTATAGAATACTCTCAGAACGGAAACTATCTCCCACGTATCTAAGAACACGTGGCTAACATGGAAACTTCCCTCTACAACACGACTCCTATTTAGATAATGATCTCCACGAAGGTCTCCTTCCCTAAACTACGCCATTGATGGTCTGGTTGAACCAGAACTCCTAAACTATAAATAAGACATGAGGTTGGTAAGCTAAGGTACGCTACAAATTCCCTCTTTACAGCATTAGAGCTTCCTTAGATCCATGTCTGACTTTAGCATCAGAGTGTCAACGGTGGTTCGTGGATCATGTGCGTTCCTTGTGCAGGTCAAAGTCAAAGTATGGAGCATAAAATGATTGCATCAGTTTGGCGCCGTCCGTGGGGACGACAAAATTCCTAACCTTTTACTAGCATCGTCTCTTTTCAGGCTACGAAGAGATGGTGACCACCCGATCACACAACAATGGAGAACAAGGGGATACGACAAATAGCTGGCGTTATACCACCGCTCTCAGTGATGTCGGTGACACACGAGCAACATACTCATGCCTTCGCGCCAGCCACGATGTCGACGGACCCCAAGATGGAATTGATGTCGTATCAGATACAACAAATCGCCAAAGTCGTGGAGGCTTTCATACAGCAAAACCTCCACCCGCCAATGGAGATCAGGAGCAACACAGGCATCCATCTCTAGAGGTCAACAGAGAGCAAGCACAGGAGAGTCAAGCCCCTGCTAGTTCTCGTTGGACCAAAGGAGGTTGTGCAACTAACGCTGAACCAACTCTCCGAGAAGAGAGACTCGGCCCACAAAACCCCCTCCGCAGAGAGGTACACGATCCAGACGTGTTGTATCGTCTATCTGTTCCGCCGTTCGTGGACCGTATCATGAACGAGACCCTTCCAATAAAGTTTACGCCTTCGAAGCTCAACTTCTACAACGGGACCATTACCAGAATGTAGTGCCACTCAAAGAAGGATCCGAGTTGGTCATGTGCAGAACCTTCCCCACCAGCTTGAAAAAAACAGCACCAACATGGTTCCATAACCTTCCCCTGAGGTCGATCAATTCATTCAAGGCACTAACTAAGGAGTTCCTGACACATTTTGTAGGAAGTTAGCGTCTCAAGAAGGGCCCACACTACATACTCTCTCTCAAACAAAGATCTAACGAGACGCTTAGAGAGTATGTCATGCGCTTCAACGATGAGCTAACACTCATCGATGGTTGCAGTGATGACACAGCCGTGATGACTTTTACAGCCTGAAGGAGGGAAAGCTTTATGAAAATCTCACCTTGAAACCCCCTTTGGATATGACGGAGCTCCTCAAAAGCGCCCAAAGGTACATCACCTTAGAGGAGTTGAGAACTGTGAAAAGGGAAACAGAGGGAGATGAGAGACCTTCCGCTAAAGACAGGAAGGAGGCATGAACATGAAGATAGAGGCAAACGAAAACACAATGACAATTGGTCAGACCCTAGCCAGGTCAAAAAAAACATCCAACTACATTGGATCCAGAGCCGTGACCCCCCTTAATTCTAGCCTGTCGGACGTCCTGAATTCCATGAAAACTGGGAAGATCTGAAGTGGCCCCCAAAGCAGTGCGGAAACCCCTCCGAGCGTGACAACAACAAGTACTGCTCGTACCACAAGGAGGGTGGCCATGATACCAACGACTGCAAAAGTATAAGGTATTTGATTGAGTACTGGATTTGTAGGAGCAAGCTAAAAGATTCTCGAGCTTTGAGAAACGACCATAATGATCCAGGGATCGGGGGAGTCGGTCAAAGAAATAGAAAAGGAGACTTCTGGCCTTCACGGAGTCGGATCGGATGAAGGCCAGTAGAATAGGTCCCGTAAGTGGACTCTACTAAAGATGCAGACACAACCCGCAAATGAGGACATATGTTTTTGCTACTCAAGAGTGCAAAACCCCATTCCCACCTTAACCTTTATGGCAAGAATCTCGAAGGAGCCCGAGCACCACACAATGACGCCCTAGTAATCTCGGTCTCCATTGTGAAATGGGAGGTAAAAAGAGTTCTAGTAGATACAGGAGCTCACTCAATGTCGTGTTCCACAACGCGTTCCGTAGTATGGACCTCGAGGAGGAGAATCTGATGTCCTCGGACAACCCACTGATCGGATTCAGCGAAAGAAATGCTTCCTGATCGAGAAGATAAGGTTAGCAGTAGTGGCACGAGAGCCACAACTCAGAAAGGTCTTGTTTATGGACTTCATGGTAGTAGATGTGTCGTCTACCTACAACCTTATCTTGGGAAGACTGTGGCTCCACCAGATGGAGGCAATAGTCTCCACCCTTCACCAGTGCGTTAAGTACACTGCTTACCACTCTGAAGGAATGATACGCGAAGACCAACCTATGGCACGAGGCTGCCATTATGCCACATTAAAGCAAATAGAATGTTCCCAAATCCAACCGAATCCTACAGCGCAACCTGAAACGGAGTCAGATCCTGCAATTGTGGACGCACAACCCCCCGACATTCTGTCGACATGGAAAAATAACTCCCACACGAGGTTTACTCTTTAGTAGCCTCACTGACATCAAGGAAGCTTAACAGCCAACTGGAAGTATTAACAAAACAACAAGGTCCATGCAAATTCATTTCAGGGTCGGGTCGACTTCTATCCGCCAACAATTAGTCTATTTCAGTTGTTAATTTTCCTTTCCATAGTCAATGTAGAGTTTTAGTTCTTAGAAACTTATGTGGTTTGCAATCATTTGAGAAATAAAGAAATAATTACGCAAACACACTCTATTGATTACTGGAAAGATGTAACAACGGGCGCCCTGAGGCGGATACAAAAGACTATTTACTACAAGCATCTGAATCTGATACGACATAAAGACTCGCTTAAGAAATCTAACTGCACAAGAAGATCCCAAGATAACAAGGGTCACGAGAACTCTTCGATGAATGTTATCTGCGAGTGACAACAGGACGAATGATCGACATGTGTAAGGACAACAAAAAGTAACACGTCCGTTCAAAGACTCCTGCAGACACGACCCTCAAATATGGTCTGCGGTGGTACAAAATCAGCAACTAGGGGCCACACGACAAGCCACAACCAGATATGGCCAACTCACACGCTCGATCTGGCTAACGGGTGAACTTGGGACAAGTTTCAGGTTGATACAGATCGAGTGCTCCTTCTCGCTGCACGGATTAGAAGGGCGTCCAGGAGTCAATGGCCCAATCCATCAGACTATGTCCAACTCCACCCCATCTCAAGATCCCAAATTCCAGCGCATGGTGAGATGACGGGGTTAATCGAGAAGTGATGGAGGTGACCGTCTTGGAGTTTGCTGCTGGTGTTATCTCTGAGATTAAGTGCTCCAGAGCAGGGACAAGGCACCAACACATGAACAACAGACTCGTCCCTTGAGAGGAATTCCGTACTTCTTCTCCGCAATATGAGAAGAAATCACAGAATCTCAATGAAACAACTACGTGCTCACCCAGAACAGGTGATCGCGCATAACAACGATTCTCATTGTGCCTGCATAATGGTTCACCAAACGGGCGCCTCAACATTAACTGTCAGGATTGAATAACGTATGGAAAATGAGGAGACGACGGTTCCCAAGGATACTGCGCAGATCCACGTTCGTCCAATCAACGGGGCTATAAACGTGTATTAGCTATACTGTGAATTTTATATCATTGCTATAAACGTGTATTAGCTTTCGAATGATGTGGATTTAATATTGTGTTTGTAAATAATCTTATCATGTTAGGAGCGATTAAAAACTCTAAGACAAATGTTGGAAAGTATAGATTGAGTCATTTGAGTCTTTTATTTTTGTTTCTTAGATTTGCTTGAGGACTAGTAATAGATAAGAGTGAGGGGATTTTATAGGAGCACAATTATGCTATTTTAGTATCATATTTCTATATATAATTTTGGTTATTTCTTGTTATTTATGGTATTAATTGTTATTTTTCGTGTTTGTGTAAGTTTCCAATAACAAGATTCCAAAATAGAAGCTAAGTGGTGCAAATTGGTTTGAATTAGGAAGACTTGTTGCAAAAAGAAACTACACAAAAAAGGAAACCTAGATAACACAATTATAAAAGGGAAATACATGGCTTTGGAGAGATCACTCATCTTCAAAAACGCGCTTGCAACCATAGCAAGCCGTCACCCTTTCTCCTCGCATTAGTCCATCAAGACACCACAGTCAAGCACAAACCCCTTCCTTGCAACAATACCCCCGCTAGAAATCTCATCGCCTAATCCATCACCACCGTTGCCCTCTCACATTCACAGCCAGCCACCTTCACGCTTGATCGCAACCCAACACAGCCACAACAAGCCATTAATCCCTCATCGCCATGATCCATTTCTCCGTCCATCTCTATCCCACGTCCTCTCATTTTCTCTCACTCTGATTCATTCAATTTATAGTCAAGAAGAAGAAGAGAAGTTTGAAGAACATAATAGATCATGAGGAAGAAGAAGAGATTTTATTCTCTTCACTCCGCTATTTGCATCCCATCAGTCCACTCATTACCACCACACACTGGCGACATCGTTTTCTCTTAACTCTTTCCTTATTTAGTTTGATATTTAATTATGGATTAATGTTTGAACATAATTAATATGTCTAGCTAAACTTCTTTTTAGCTAGGGTGGATTCGAAGCCTCGAACATTTGTTTATGAATTAATTAGTGATTGTGTTTTGCTTAACAGTTTTATAGAGAACTTATCTGTGTATGTTTGTTAAGGTGGTCAACTTAGTAAGCATGTTAGGATCTGGGCTAGAGTATAAGAGAGTTTCACGCAATCGTTATAATCTTTTACTCAAAAGTAGTAAATACCAATGAATGTTGGTAAGGTTAAGTAAAAACCTAGGTTAAGAACAAGATATTGATCATACTTGTAATTACCTAGTCAGTGTTCATATTTTCCATAGAACTTAATGATCTTGGATTGTTATCTAACTTGCAATTCCTGATTAGATAACATGATAAGAACAGTTTGAAAGCGACACTTAGTTTAATTCAACGCATTTGGAAAAATAATAAGATTAATGTATTACGGTCACTATTAATCTTGAGCATTGTCTCTCACGAGTTAGCAAGTGATTATTGAAGATTGATTTATGAGCGTTTGTTTGGTGCGTGGAGATAAATCCTTTAGCAAATTTATCATCTTTGCCATCTCTAAAGTTTTATTATTTTCTTCTTAGTTATTTTTTTAGTTTTAAATTAAAAAAATCCAATCTCCCATTATTTTCTTAATTGGGTTGTTAGTTGTCTCTTAGTTATCCGTAGTGCTAGTTGGCAAGTCCTCTAATCTCCAGTCCAGAACGATCCCTACTTATTCTTTACTACAATCACAAAGCAGAGTATTAAGTTGCGTGCTAGTAAAATAGTGCATCAAAATTCAATTGCTTTGAAGGAAGTATGTCAGGAAGGTGTTCAATTGGTTCGCTATAAGTTTATCGCCACTTCCTCTTTGCTATGTATTAATTTTGGTATCAGAACCTTTTTTTTTTAAAGGCAAGCGTGGGGGTTTATATGGTCTCCTCAGACCACTAAAAAGGAATAGGAAGAGATTGGTTACATTCGTGTATATTTCCTACCTCTAGCATCATCAAATACAATTTTGGTATCAGAACCTACACATTGGATTGAATACATCGTACAATTTTGTATAGAGTTCATACATTTGTCCAAGGGTTAATATTGTTTGGGTCTCGAAGTTTGCACTAATTGTCCTTTAGCCTTCCATTTGGACATGGATTATCAAGTCAATCACATTGATTTTTCAAGCCAACCTTTCATACCAACATACCTTTAACTTTTTTCGACCACTTCATTCCTTAACTTTCAAAACTTGATTTTCTTTACAGTCCCCAAAGGTTTAGCATTATTTATTACTTGGCCCCAAAAAGTAAGGGAGAACTTCATCCGTAAAGTGAGTTGATCAATCAACATGGTTGATATAGGGGTCCATATCCAAGAAAGGGATTAAAGGATAATTATTGATGATACACCAAAACGGTCACAACCCTAAGCCATACACGTGTCGTGATGATCTAAAGGAATTACGAGCCCCAGCGTCAGCCCAATACTAATCCGGCCCAAGCGGTTCTAAGCCTGCTTAATGTAGTCCTCCAAATGGATCCGAACTCTCAACGCTTGCTTAACCCATACGTCTGATAGCTATCCTCAATACTCGTAAGCCCTATTAAGGAAAGTATCTCGAGGATCGATTCGAACAGGCAAGCAGCTCTCCGCTTCCAACTAGGAAGTAAATACCAGAGTACACATCACACAGGGAAACAACCTCTTACAGATTACCCTAAGATTGGGATCTATCTCCTGCGTATCTAGGAACACACGGGTAACAGGGGAATTTTCTTCTACAGCACAACTCCTAATTAAAGAAGGATCTCCATGAAGATTTTCTTCCTAAACTACAACATCGATGGCCTAGTCGAACTAGGACTCCTGCACTATAAATAAGACAAGAGGTTGGTAATCTAAGGTACGCTACAAATTCCTTCTTTACAATATTACACCTTTCTCAAATCCCTGTCTAACTTTAGCATCGGAGTGCCATCGGCCACCACAACGGTGGTCCGTGAGTCACGTGTGTTCCTTGTGTAGGTCAGTAGGACTTGGTCAAAACAGGAAGCGAAAAATGACTGCATCAGTTTGGCGCTGTCCGTGGGGACGACAAAGTTCCTAACCTTTCACTAGCGTCGTTTCCCTTCGAAATACAGAGAAATGGTGACCACTAAATCACGCAACGATTGAAAACAGGGGGAAACGCCGAGCGTTCAATCTAGCGCTACTTCACCACCTTCGGCAGTGCAAATAGCGCGCAGGCATCAATGTGGCGCTTCCAAGACAATGACAGCACCAACGGACCCCGAATCAGATCCAGGATCACTTTTCATACGTCAGGCTTTGTCGACGATAAAGACGCTCAGATCGATGAAACAAAAGCCTAACGAGACATTGAAGGCATATTTAACCCGCTTCAACAGTGAGTTAACCATCGTCAACGTGTGCAACGACACAACGATCGTCTCAGTCTTCATAGACGTTCTAAGGAAAGGAAAGTTTTATAAGTTCCTGACTCTGAACCTACCAGCAAGCATGGCAGACTTGGCAAGGGAAGCGTAGAGCTACATCGCCCTAAAAGAAGGACGAGTAGCCAGAAGTGAAGCCAAACTCAAAGAGAAATCAGCCAACGGGATATGCGTGCTCCACGGAGCCCATTCCGAGTCCGAACTGTCAAATATAACTAGGAAAAAGGCTCGCCGAGGTATGAGGATCCAAGCGATATGCGGCAAGCAGTTGGGACCGCATGCTCAGAAGCATGACCACTCTGCGCCGCTGGCATTTGCGAAAAAAGACATCCAGGGCATACAACTATCGCACAACGACGCCCTAGTGGTGACAATTGCTCTGGCAAGCTGGGAGGTAAAAAGGTCCTTGGTGGACACCGGGAGCTCACTGAACGTCATGTTTCTCCGTACGTTCCATAACATACAACTAAAGGAGAAAGAGTTAATCTCGAAAAATCGTTCGATGATCGATTTCAACAGCGAAAAATAATTCCCCGTGCGAAATATACAATTGACGATAACAGCGGGAGATATGCCTACTCAAAAAACCTTGTTTCAAGAGTTCATAGTAATCGATGCGCCTTTGGCATATAATGTGATCCTGAGGAGACCTTGGATGCACCGAATGGGAGTGGCGATCCTCTACACCAGTGCATCAAGTATCTAGCGAACTGAGCGGTCGGTGCATTAAGGGTGACCAGACAGCTGCCAGGGAATGTCAGTACATGACGGCACTGCCGCCCAGTTATTCTCAATTGGAAACTAGCCTCGCAACTAAGATGATTTTTCATTCCTCCCGGGAAGCAGGAGAAGAACAACCCATTGCAGACAACGAGGCTCCAGCTAGCCTTCAAGGCGATCCAATGTCAGCCATGCGAAAGATGAAACCATCACGATCTATCTCGACAACCCTCTCAACAACAAAGCTGTGCAAATTGCTTCCCGTTTGAACAAAGAATTGGTGGAACAACTCACGAAACTGCTGCAACAAAACTAGGATATCTTCGCCTGGACCATGCGAGACATGGTGGGAATCGACCCGACGATAATCACCCATCGCCTAGAGGTTGACCCCATGAGGAAAATCGTATGGCAGAAGAAAATGCCTGTGGCGCCAGAGAGGAACGCGATCATAAACGAGGAAATACAACGTCTACTCAATGCAGACATGATTAAGGAAGCACGATACCCCGACTGGCTGGCGAACACCATTCTTGTAAAAAAAAAGAAAAATGAGAAATGGAGAGTGTGTATGGACTACACTAACCTGAGCAAAGCATGCCCGAAGGACAGCTTCCCACTCCCTCGCATTGATCAGATCGTGGATGAAACATCCGAACACAGCTTACTAAGATTCATGGACGCCTATTCAAGCTACAATCAGATATTGATGCACCCCAAAATCAAGAGAAAAACCTCATTTATAGTTGAAAGAGTCATATATTATTATAGGGTGATGCCATTCGGCTTATTGAATGTTGGCGCTATATATCAACGATTGGTCAACCGATTGTTCAGAGAGCAGATCAGCAGGAATATGGAAGTCCACGTAGACGACATGCTGGTTAAGAGCATCCGTAGCCCCAACCACATATAATACATCATCGAAGCGTTGAACCAGCTCAGGAAATACCAGATGAAGCTCAACCCACATAAATTTACGTTTGGAGTCCAGTCTGAAAAACTCCTAGGCTATATAGTGAACAAGAGGGGAATCGAAGCTTACCCGAAAAAGATGTAGGCCCTTCACGACATGAAAGCTCCCACCAACATCAAAGACATTCAGAGCTTGATCGGGAGGGTAGCAGCACTAAGTAAGTTTATATCTAAGTCGTCCGACAAGTGTCTTTCTTTTCTTTAAAACACTAAGAGGAAGCAAAGGATTATCTTGGAACGAAGAATGTGAACAAGCCTTTCAGAACCTGAAGGCATACATGGGGAGTCCAGAGCTACTTTCAAAACCTGTGACAGGGGAAACACTCTACCTATACTTGTCTATTTCCAAACAAGCTGTCAGCTTGGCCCTCATACGAGATGACTGAGGGACCCAGAGACCAGTATGTTACACCAGTAAAACTTTCATGGAAGCATAGGCACACTACCCAGACCTAGAAAAGTTAGTTCTTGCACTGGTCGTAACCTCTAGGAAGTTGAGGCCTTATTTTAAAGCCCACTCTATAACGATACTAACCAAGCATCCACTAGGCTCAGTATTGCATAAACCCGAGCTATTCGGCAAGATGGTAAAATGGTCAGTGGAACTCGGACAGTTTGACATAAGCTATGCTCCAATAACCGCCATCAAGGACCAGGCGTTGGCGGACTTCATTGCTGAGTTCACTGGTGAAGAATAGTTGAAGACAGGCCGCCACTCCTCAGACTCAAGCATCTAGGCGCAGATTCTGCGCTGTGATGGGTCGTCAACTGGGAAGGCAAACGGAGTTGGGATCACACTCCACTCCCCCAGCAGCTTCACCCTCGAAAAAGAAGTCAGGTTCGGCTTCCCTGCTTCAAACAATGAGGCAGAATATGTAGCCCTCCTATCCGGCCTGAAGCTAGCATTGGGGATTGGGATAGATCACCTAACGGCATACAACGACTCAAGACTGGTGGTCAACAAGGTCAAAGGGGATTTCAGTAGCAAGGACCCCCACATGATAGCCTACAGCGATAAGGTACTAGGCGTAATGGGCAAGTTCAAGAGTCATGAACTCATACAGTGCCCTCGAGACTACAACAAAAGGGCTGACACACTAGCCAGAGAAGCCTCAGCCTCCAACGAAGTCTCAAGTGGCCTCATTGAACACCAAGAGCAATCAAGCCTCAACGTAAAAGAACCTAGAGATATATGTGTTGTTGATGTGCAACCAAATCGGATGATTACGATACTCGAATACATCGCAGCCGGAGCCCTATTGAATGAGAAGGTCGAGGCCAAAAGACTAAAAAATAGAGTAGCGAGGTACACTCTCCTAAACAACAAGTTATATAGGAGATCTATAACGGGGCCCCTGCTCCGATGTCTGTCATCTTCGGAGGCGAACCAGGTTTTAGGAAGGATCCATAGCAATATATGCGAAAACCATCCAAGTGGAAGAACCCTCGGTCATAAAGCTTTAACTCTGGGATACTATTGGCCTACCATGCAGCGAGACACCAAGGACAATGTCTAGCCACTGACACTGATGACTAGTCCCCGGCCATTCACGCAATGGGGAATGGACATCATCGGACCGCTCCAAGCATCAGTTGGTAAAAAGTTCCTTCTTGTGGCCGTCGACTACTTCAGCAAGTGGGTCGAAGTTGAGCCCCTATCCAAAATAGGGCAGGTCCAGATAGAAAAATTCATATGGGCCACCATCGTCTGTTGGTTTGGCATCCCCAGAGTATTGGTCAGCAACAATGGAACTCAGTTCGAATGTATCAAGGTTAAGAAACTGTGCAAAAGTTTGAATATTGATCACATTTTTCTTCGTCAGGGCACCCCTAAGCCAACGGCCAAACGGAGGTTACCAACCAAACAATTTTGGAGGCTATCAAAAGAAAGCTTGACGCGGCCAAAGGAAGATGGGTTACAGAGCTACCAGGAATACTCTGGGCATATCGAACGACCAAAAGAGTCCCTACCAGAGATACACCCTTTGCCCTAGTATACAGGTCAGAAGCCATGGTTTCGATAGAACTCAAGGATCCAACCTTCCGAACGGAAGAGTTTAGACCAGACGGTAATAATGAAGCCTTGCGTGTTGGGCTAGACCTCCTCAATGAAAAACAAGATCTAGCCTCTGCCAAGATAGTCGTCGCCTACCAACAACGAATGGCGCAATGCTACAACAAGAAAGTCAAGCCACGCAAACTCAAAGTGGGAGATTGGGTACTCAGGAAGACCTAGCAAAACATCAAAGAAGCTGGCGCGGGAAAGCTAAATCCAAATTGGGAAGGACCATACAGAGTTGCCAAAGTCAACAAGCTGGGAACATTCTGGCTAGAAGACGTAGACGGCAACGGGCATAAACGACCATGGAATGTAGAACATCTCAAAATATATTATCAATAAAATATTTGCTTTTAATATAACTTCCATTGTTGTCCTTTGCAACCCTTGACCATCCCGGCTACGACCAGACTTGAATATCAACCCAACGCCTAGTCCGCTGTGTGCGGACCATGACGGCTGAGGAAGTTGGAGTCTGGTCAGCTCTTGTCCGGTGATGTCGACGACTCGCCAAGGGATCATTGCTCTCCAACAGACAATGATCGTCAAACTTGCCAGGTAAGCTTAGTCAGTTCACGACTGATGATGATGGCTTCTGGTGCCCGACGCCTAGTCCACTGTCTGCGGACCACGACAGGTGAGGAAGTGGGAGTCTAGTCAGCACTTGTCAGCTGATGACGACGACTCGCAAAAGGGATCATTGCTCTCCAACAGTCAATGATCACCGAACTTGCCAGGTAAGCTTAATCTGTTTGTGGCTGATGACGATGGTTTATGGTACCCGACCCCTAGTTCGCTGTGCGCGGACCACGACGGCTGAGGAAGTGGGATCTAGTAAGTGCTTGTCCGCTGATAACGACGATTTGCCAAGGGATCATTGCTCTCCAACAGACAATGGTCGCCAAACTTGCCAGGTAAGCTTAGTCAGTTTGCAACTGATGACGATGGCTTCTGGTGCCCAACGCCTAGTCCGTTGTGCGCGAACCTCGACTGTTGATGAAGTGGGAGTCTAGTCAGCGCTTGTCCGCTGATGACGATGACTCGCCAAGGGATCATTGTTATCCAACAGACAATGATCTCTAAAATTACTAGGTAAGCTTAGTCAATTCACGACTGATGATGATGGCTTCTGGTGCCCGACGCCTAGTCCATCGTGCGCGGACCATGATGGCTGAGAAAGTGGGAATATAGTTAGTGTTTTTCCGCTATGGGATCATTGCTTTCCAACAGAAAATGATTGTAGAACTTACCAGGTAAGCTTAGTCAGTTCGCGGCTGATGACGATGGCTTCTGGTGCCTGATGCCTAGGTCATTGTGTGCGGACCACGATTGCTGAGAAAGTGGGAGTCTAGTCAGCGCTTGTCTGCTGATGACGATGACTCACCAAGGGATTATTGCTTTCCAACAACAATGATTGTCGAACTTACCAGGTAAGCTTAGTTAGATCACGACTAATGACGATGGCTTTTGGTGCCCGACGCCTAGTCCGCTATGTGCGGACTACAACGGCTGAGAAAATGGGAGCCTAGTTAGCGCTTGTCCGCTGATGAGGATGACTCGCCAAGGGATCATTGCTCTCCAACAGACAATGATCGTTGAACTTACCAGGTAAGCTTAGTCAGTTCGCTACTAATGACGATGGCTTCCAGTGCCTGGCGCTTAGTCCGCTGTGCGCAAACCACGACGGCTGAGGAAATGGGAGTCTAGTCAGCGCTTGTCTGCTGATGATGATGACTCGCCAAGGGATCGTTGATCTCCAATAGACAATGATCGCCAAACTTACCGGTAAGCTTAGTTAATTAGTTCATAACCGATGACGATGGATTCTGGAGTCTAATGCCTAGTCTGATGCGCGCGAACTACGACGGCTAAAGGAATAGTAGACTAGTCAACACTTGCCTGCTGATGATAGAAACCCGCCAAATGATCAACACTCCCCAAAAGATAACAGTCTTTGAAGCATCTCAACACAGACTGCGAAGCGTAGACAATAGCAACTCATCAACAAATGAAAGTAGCCAAAGGCGATCAATACAATTTGACTGAAAAAAACAGGCGTTCTACCCGGTAGTACAAATTCTACAATCTACAAGCATCTAAAGAAAACTCAACATTACAGGGAAAAACAATACTTTCATTCAAAGAAATTGTTTTTCTGCCCTGGGAAGGACGTTACAACTATTTCAAGGAGAGACAACCTCCTCAGCAGCTAGCCCTGCAGAGCCAGAACCTTCCCCTCAAGAAATTGATCCAAAATCAGCCCTCCTATAATGAGCAAAATCAAGGTCGACACCAGAATGCTCCCTTCTGATTAGCTCCAAAAGATCCAATCTGCCTCGATTGACCTCTGACGAAATCAACGGCCTCCATCCCGACATGTCAAAGTCCACCGCAACTACCAAGGCAACGTAGTGCGAACACTCCTCCGACAACAAGTGCTCCACCTTACAACGCGGTGAAGCCCCTCGTCAACTGCAGACTCCAGCTTGACAGCTCATTCCGTCTCGGCCCGCCTTCTTTCAGTTTCTTGGGCCTCAAGATCGGACGACCATATGTCCACTGTCGCATCTAGGCGTTCTAGTTCATCCCTAGTTTACCCCAGTTTAGCATGGGTCGACGCCAAATCAGACTTGGCCGCCATCAGTTGAGATCTTAAACCCGCAAACTCTGATTCAGTAGCAGAAACCACGGCCCTCACGGCCCCCAAGTTCGCGACAGTACCAAAACTCTGCAGCTGACTAGTCAAGGAGTCCACCTGGTAGAGAGCATCAGAATATGACATCCGCAGGTCCACGAAGGCTTTCTCTAAAGCGAGAACTCGCCCACGGGCTTTGGGATGCATACGAACAACTATCTCAGGACAATAGTGACACGAAGCGTCAACACGCGGTCTAATGTCCTCCCCCTCTAAGTCAAAAGGGGAGTGGCGACATCAAGAGGCAAGCGACAACCCGCCGAGGTCGCTGCCTATGCAGACTGCGACAGCCCAAAGGGAGAAGTTGCATGGTCAAAGGAATGTCTCTTCCTCGGAGCAACGACAGGAGGCACATTCACCTCCAATTTTGTGAGCCTAGTCGGGTTGGGCAGTGCCAGGCTTTTCTTCCTTGAACGACGAGTGGCAACCTCTTCAGCCAGTGAACCCGGCACGGCATGAGTACCGTGAAAACACCGCAGCAGCCCACTACGCACAACATTACTTGGCATTACGATCTCATCAATGAACGTCAAAGGAAGCTTAAGGAATTCTCTATTTGTCCGCCTCTCCTCCTTAGTAAGAGACGGAACAACATACTTCCCTGAAACAGATGAGTGACATCAAAACCAGCGTCGCATCAGGGATACAAAAAAATAATAATAAGCCAGAGCCAAGAAACTCACGAATATCAAATTGAAAGTATCGGAAAACTCTACAACTTCCAAGCTTGAACTACGGAGAATCCACTAAAGCCAAAAACCAATGCTTCTCCCAAGGCTTAGCGCCATTTGCCTCCAAGCGCAGACAAGCAGGGCAGTTCAATATGAAGAGACCCCTGGGTCCAATCGAGCAGTGTTCATGTGATGAATCACCGCCGTGGTCAAACGAATGCCAACGTCATGTGCCCTCAGAAGAATCACAAGTAGAATTTTGAACCCGCTCGGAAGCATTTGAGAGGAAGCATGCGGAAAGAAAGAAATAAACGCCAGACGTCATCTGGCACTGGAAATCGGAGTCCTAACTCAAACATACCCCCGTGCAAACTTATGTACCCCTGAAGGGGTGTACTCGAAACCAAATCTCCAAACGCGGGAACGATTTCCAAATCTCCTGGAATACGGTATAAACTCCGAAGCCTGATTAACTTGGTTTCATCAACCAGGCTACCCTCGAAGAGCTTGAGGCAAGTGAAGGACAACAGATCCTTGGAAGAAAGTTCCACATTATCTGCCATTGATAAAAAGAACAAATCAAACTTTACAGTAGCATTATTGATTGAAGGAACAACACAGATAATAATAAGAAAATCCTCATCGAAGCAACAAATATTTATAGGGAAGACAAATCACCTTCTCTCCTTGAGTAGTCATGTACCCATTAATATTATGCGCCGCTTGAGACAAGCGTTTCGAGTTCAATCATCACGACGGTACAGTTGCTTTTTCAAAGAGTTAGTGAACCGACTAAGCACCCCACTTACTCGGGAGAAGTAGCTGATGATACACCAAAACGGTCATAACCCTGAGTCATACATGTATCATGATGATCTCAAGGAATCACGGGCCCAGCGTTAGCCCAACACTGATCCGACCCAAGCGGTTCTAAGTCCGCCTAATGGACCCGAACTCTCACAGCTTGCTTAGCTCATACGTCTCACAACTATCCTCAATACTGGTAAGCCCTGTTAAGGCAAGTATCTCGAGGATTAGCTTCGAACAGGCAACTCCAATAGCTCTCTGCTCCCAACTAGAAAGTAAATACTAGAGCACACATCACACAGGAAAACATCCTCTTACGGATTACCCTGAGATTGTGAACTCTTTCACGCGTATCTAGGATCACACGACTAACAGGGGAATTCCCCTCCACAGCACGACTCATAATTAGAGAAGGATCTCCACGAAGATCTCCTTCCTAAACTACGCCATCGATGGTCTGGTCGAATTAGGACTCATACACTATAAATAAGACATAAGGTTGGTAATCTAAGGTAAGCTACAAATTCCCTGTTTATAGCATTATACCTTACTCAGATCCCTGTTTGACTTTAGCATCGGAGTGTCATCGGCCACCACATCGGTAGTCCATGGCTCACGTGCGTTCTTTATGCAAGTCAGCAGGACTAGGTCAAAGAAATGAGCAAAAAACAACTGCATCAATACTATAAAATCTAAACTCTGGAACCTAAATAAAATTAACCCAAAACTTTTGACGGCCAAATGTATTTTTACTAGTAAATTTATGGAAAGCTTAGACACTTTAAAATATTTTCCTTCTTGCAGTCTTAGCTTAGTCGGTAATGCACACAGCTTTTAACTGATAGTGTCTTTGTAATCATTGGGTACTAATCCCACACACACTACAACATATATAGGATATGACAACGTGCAAAGCACGTCGTCTAATGCTTATGACAACATCCATCGGCACGTCAAGGAATCAAGGATCATTATAGGTGTGGTGCATTCTACGACGTGCATTTTGCATCATCGAATCATGTACTTATAGGTTTACATTAACTTAAGTTGCACATCATAAGTGTCTTTAATGACGTCCTTAGCAAGTCGTTAAAAAGGCGAAGCAATGATTTGCCTTGAATGTCGTTGTGCAATACGTAATTGATGAATAACGATGTGCTAGTCGCAACTTAACTAATCATTGAAAGCGGGTAGTGCACGACCTCTTATTGCAAACGACGCCCAATGCACGTCATCAAATGGTTTGCAAAAATTAAAAAAAAAAAATTTACATTATATATATTCACCCACATTCAGTGCCACTACAACCATACACGTATCCACACCTAGTACTTGTGTCCCACCCGAGACCCAGTACACCATCCACACCTCAACATCATTACCCGTACCACTGTACACATTATTTGCACCTATATATATCTATAACAATATTTAATACTCTGCATCTATAAACCTACATGCCACAAATCAGAAAAAAAAAATAAAAAATTAAATAAAGAACAACGTCATTGGGCTTCCCTTCCCATACCTGAAATAGAAAAGTTGGAAGTATCAAGTCTACGATGCATTCAGAGATATGCGGCTACATGGCTACACCTATGCAGTAAGTTGGCAAACAGAAAACTGAATTGATCAGCAAAAATTGCAGTCAGGGGCATCAAATGCATAAACTGGACATCAGTATATTCAAACTCAGCCATACGAACTAACTTTTAAAATTAACATGTATATATTGAGTATAAGAGGACAATACTCGACTGCATGACAAGTCTTATATTATATTTATTCAGAACACACCTGGAATTCAAAGAACTTTCGTAACGGTTATGTAAGTTTACTTTCTAGTAATGTATTACTTGCTAGACCAGTGGTTAATGGTGTTACAAGATAGGTCATCACCTGATCTAAAGTGAGACTATACAGGAAATAAGAAATCGAATAAGATAGATCTCAGCTTTCTATAGTCTACAGCCAAGAAAACATCTGCAACACAATTTTATCTATACACATACTAATTCACGTAAGAATATACAAGATATCAAGTAGACTTCACACTCCCTCGACGACCACTAACAGCTAACCACATCAACTCTGACACGTGCTCTCTTGTCTTCTTCCAAGTAACATGCCTCTAATAGCTTCTGTTTATTATATATGTTTGTAAAATATTAAATAAACATAAGAAAAGGGAAATAAGTGTCAAAAGCATGCACTGTGCGAAACCCTTGAAACAACGTGATAAGCTCAACCTTTAAAATAAAAGTTATACCCTGTTTTTGCTAATTAAACTTTGGCTAATAAGAGATCTGTGGGCTGAAGTGCACCTTTTTGTTCATAGAGTATAATTAAAAAACCCAAACAACAAATGTCCGGTTATCACTATTTTCTCGTTATACAGTCTTTCAAAGGGAAGTTAATGTTTCCAACAGATGAGGCTCTTATTTGGTAAGATGTAATGTTTGTGATAGTCTTGGAATAAAAGTAAAGAACTGCTGCTGCCTCAGACCTTCCTTATCTGTGTATGTTCCACAAGTAAGAAGTCACTGAAATTAATACAAAAAAAAAGCTCAGCATATATCCACTGATAAATCCTAAAGAAATTGTCATCCAAGAGACAAAATCATTACCTGATTAATACATGAAGCTTTTACTTCCATGGTAGATACCTCGAGCGTCTGTTGTTCAAAGAGTTCATTTAACTTATAAGCAATGGTACCCAGATGATCAACAACATTTACAAGGGCCCATACTGCAGTCTTTGAGATTATCCAGTACCCTGATGACAATGGCTTCCGTTAGTAGAGAAAACATAAAAGTAGCGAAGCATAACTGGGTAGTCAGGTAAACTGATCGCCATGTTTGCGCTTCACTCTAAGTTGACAGTTATGACAACATTTTTTAAGGGTTCTATTTTATTAATGATTGATCGAGACAATCAGACAAGTATAGACATGGAATTCTTAAAGAGAAATTTTTGATGCAAACATTTCACTACCAATTAACAAATAAAGTTTCATTGCAAGTTCACATTACTGATGGATGTGATGACCCACAATGCTAATATATAACCAAAATGTCCCATGCTAATAATCTGCCATCCCACACCTTTTGTTTGAAAATTTCTGTTATTTCATGAGTTCTATAAAACCCCAAACATAGCAAACAGTCTTAATTACCACAAGATCCTATCAGTAGGTTTAAATGAGTTTGGCATCTCCAACATCTCAAAACTAGTTCACGATTCAAATTTTTTCTCACTAGATCTGATGGTACAGTGAATGAGGACGCTTTCGCATCACAGATTGCCCAATTACCATCAATGTCCGTACCCCTTTTGGTTTAACACGTATCTTGTGGAAATCGTCCTCCACAGGTTTATCCACATGAAGAATGATCCTCTAGGTGGAATTTCCTTTTTGCCACGCCATCTTGATAAGAAAGTTACAATTTCATATTCCTCATATCATATTATGTGTTAAAACAATCCTCCTAGCTATGTAACAAGGATATCATTAATAAAAAATAAAAAAATAAACCTTGTTTCCACATGTAAATGGACATTTGGAGACATCTATGGATACGTCATGCTTAGATCTAATCATAGGAGGAGTTTTATGAATCAACGTTATTTGAGAAAAAAAAAATCAGGCAAATAAATGTTTTCTAAGAGCATAAATATTTTACTAATCGTTCACACAAACTGGAAAGCCATTAGAATCTTTTTTGCTCTTTCCTGAATGATAATAGCTACCACATTCATTTTCCAATAACTAGTCTTTGTATTTCAGTTACGCCTCATAAAAAGGCAGTAAGTTGTTTTATAGAAATGACGGAGAGTATTCTTACATCTGTTTCTGCTCACTATGAAGATACGACTTCTCACAGTAATCAGCAGCAGAATAAAGTTGAGGCCTTGAGTTTTTAAGTTCCTGAAACACACAAGTAACCAAGCATAGGTCAAATAAAAACATGGGTAAGTTTAACCTCTAGTTGTTGCACATTTATATTGCAGTACCATATTTAAACCAAATATTACAAACTTGTAATGAATGTAACTTCTCTCAGTATAGGCTTAAGTTCTCAGAAACTTTCTTCTGAAACTTAACTTTGGTTGCCATGTTATTCTATTTAGTTTTTTCCCAAACTCCATGTTAACATTGCATATTCTTTTATCAAATCATGTTTACAAATCCAAAGTGTTATCTGCAGAAGATTGTTTTAGGCACTAGAGCACAAACTTCCATTTTCAGAAAGAGAAGTCATTGTAGAGTTGTAGTCATGCTCCTATAAGTACAGTGGGAAGGCCGGCTTTCTATATGAAAGCTTCAAAAGTAAATTAATCAACCTTCAGACATTAAGTCCTCCTATGAATCATACACTATGCATGAATATTCAAAAAAATGGTTGTTAGCATCCGAATTATATATTTGGTGAAATGTCTGATTCTAACAATGGCCATGACTGACTACCATCAGAAACAATAAAGCTCTAAACTCCCTCAAAACCAATGATTTTATGAGTTAGGAGGTTCTAATTAGAGCCTAAATAAACACTTCCACCTCTAGTTAGAAGTTTCATATTGATAAGAGGTTAAGACAGAACCTCTTATTAAGACAGGTTTCGCAAAGTGGGCTAAAATAAAAGTTAACATTAAAGTTTAATTAGCCAAAGTTATTTTATTCAACCTATTGAGATTTTTCCTATTTTGATCAGCCGCTATCTCTGTTGCATGCTTAATTTAACATTAAAGTTTCTCACCCACCATCATATTACCATCCTGAGGAAACTCCAGAACCTAGTCAACTATATAAAATAGGAATCCATGCAAATGACAATGATTTCTAATATGCATACATGCATACGAGTGAGTATAAAATTATAAAAGTTAGTCTCATTTAAAACTGACAAGCTATGGCCAAATTGAATTCTGCAGGTCGAATTGTGTTTTGCAAGTGGAGCATAATGGCAAAGAGTCCTGGCAAGGTGCTGTCTTGGCTTGGGACAGAGTTGTTTTGCTCTGTTTCTGTTCAGAAACAGGGCAGCGATGGCTGGAAGGTGCAAGGCGCAGGCGCAGAGGAATTGGCTGCAGTTTGTCACGAGCCATCTCTCAAAATATCCCTCACCAAGGCAACAAGGCATCCAAAGCATCATATGGACGCTGGCAGTAGGCCCGTAAAGGACCGAAGGAGCAACAAGCTTTCTCTAGATGCCTCCGGAAGGTTCTAGAGTGCTCTTGGACATTCTAGCTTAGCTTTCTCTAGAGTGTTCTAGCATGGATGAGTCTAGAACATCCTTGTACAAAATTGTGTAGTATTTTCTAGAAGCCTCCTTGTAATTTCTGGTTCCTTTGGAGGTGAGAACTTTCTAGATGCATAGAGAATACTCCTTTGAAGGAGGATTGTGGAAAGTTCTAGACTAGAAGCCTCTAGGACTTTAAGGGCCTATAAATAGGCCTTGGCATTCATTTGTAGAGATCATCAAACACTTGTACAACTCTCTCAAGCAATACAAAGCATTCTTTCAAAAGCCTAAACACTTGTGCCTTAGCATTCTCCTCACTTAAGCTTTCGTAGCATCACTTAGCATTAGCCAAACATTGAAGTGCCTTGACTAGTTAGTCCGACGGGAGTGTGACGCTAGTGGGCAGCGTGTTAGCCAAGGAAAAAAGGTCAGCACGTGACACGTGGTATCAGAGCAGCGACGATCGTAGGGGCGGTCTTGCTGAAGTTGCGTTGTGCTAGCTACTGTGTGTACGAAGGTTAGGTGCGGAGCAATTTGATCATGTCGGGAAACAAAGAGAGTGCTGTTGGAGGGTCCGTGGTTGAGGAGACTGGAAGAAAGACTAGTCGGACCAGCATGCTTGAGGATCGTATGGCCAAGGTGGAGCTGACCGTGGGCGATCTCCAGGACAGCGTCGGGGAAATGGAACAGAAGGTTGAGTCCTTCAATGGGACGTTGGTTAGTGTCACTATGGATATCGAGCAACTCGATAGCCGCGTCCATGACCTTGAGCTTGGCACTGTGGAAGCCAAGGACGAGACTCAACTTCTCGTCAACCAAGTTGCGGATGCCATGCGCAACGAGATGGGCCAGCTCAAGGACACGCTGATGGGGCAGCTCCAAGCCATCCGGGAGCAGGTTGAGTCCTTGCAATCGGACGTCAACCTATGCAAGGCGGCTGTGGCAGGTAGTGCTACTGTACGAGAGGGACCAAGGATGAAGGTGCCCGAGCCGCCAAGGTACCATGGGAAGCGCGATGCTAGGGAGCTCGACAACTTCCTATGGAGTGTTGAAAAATATTTCAACGCGATGCGCTTGGACGACGATGAGTCCAAGATCACCACCGTCACCATGTACTTGGGTGATGATGCCATCCTTTGGTGGAGGAGGCGTGAGTCGGATATCAAGAAGGGTCTTTGCTCGCTCAAGACTTGGAACGAGTTCAAGGCAGATTTCAAGCGACAATTCTATCCAGAGAATGCGGAGGAAGTTGCTATGAAGAGGCTGCGTGGACTGAAGCATACGGGGTTGATCAAAGAGTATGTCAAGCAGTTCACTTCTCTTATGCTTGAAGTCTCGGACATGCCGGAGAAGACTCAACTCATCTACTTCATGGATGGACTACAACGATGGGCTGAGCAAGAGCTAAAGAGACGCAATGTTCAATCACTTGCCGAGGCCATTGCAGTTGCCGAATCCTTGTTCGAATACAAGGCTGATTCGAAAAGCCACAAGGGCGACAACAAGAGTGGCGGCGGTAACAAGGGAAAAGGTGGGGGAGCAAAACCCACTGAAAGAAGCAGCAGTAGCAGCGGCAGCAAGCAGTTCGAGAGGAAGGACAAAGCCAAGCAGTCCTTCTCGGATAGCAAGGTGAAAAACCGCGACTGCTTCTTATGCGGAGGGCCGCACTGGGCTAGGGAGTGCCCACAGCGACAGAAGCTCAATGCGATGATCGCTGGCAAGAGTGGATCGTCCGGGGAATCATCAGGGGACGAGGCGCAAATGGGGACTTTGCGCTTGCTAAGCAGCGTCAAGGCTACGGTGAAGCAAAGCAACGTGGCTAAGGTAAGTACGCTGCCCCGTTCGAAGAAATCCGCTCTCTTGTTTGTGGAAGCCAAGGTAAATGGCAAGGCTTCAAAGGCACTCGTCGACACGGGTGCAACGCACAACTTTGTTGCTTTGAAGGAGGCAACAAGGCTGGGCGTGCAGTACACCAAGGAGCCAGGCACCTTGAAGACCGTCAACACAGCACCGGTGCCTATCCATGGTGTAGCACGAGGCGTCTCCCTTCATTTGGGTGAATGGAAGGGGACGGTGGACCTGACTGTCGTCACGATGGACGACTTCTCATTGGTGCTGGGCATGGAGTTCATGGATACGGTGAAGCCATGGACATTAGAAAGGGACGGGTCGATGACTATTGCAAAGGATCGAGAAGCATGCTCTGTCCCTGTCACTCGGGAAATCGTGGAGGCCAAGATGTTGTCAGCCATTCAAGTGAAGAAAGGCGTGAAAAAGGGGCAAACAACATTTGTGGCCACGTTGATCGAAGATGGGCCTCAACCCAGCGAGGTTCCGAAAGAAGTAGCTGCGGTTTTGAAAGAGTACAAGCCGGGCAAAGTTAATGTTGTTGCTGATGCTCTCAGCCGAAAGGCCATGCTCGCTAGCGCGAGCAGCACCGCTAGTAACCTTCTTGATCGGATCAAGGAGGGGACTTCTCAAGACCCCTTGGCCAAGGGACTCATGGAGATGGCCAAAGAAGGGAAGACTCGACGGTTTTGGGTAGAGGATGGGGTGCTCTACACCGTCGGTCGTCGCATTTATGTGCCTAAGTGGGATAATCTTAGGCGAGACATCATGAAGGAGTGCCACGATTCAATGTGGGCTGGCCATCCGGGGATGCAGCGGACATTGGCACTCTTGGAGGTGAACTACTATTGGCCTCATATGCGGGACGATATCGAGGCCTATGTGAAGACTTGTCTTGTGTGCCAACAAGACAAGATAGAGCAACGTGTACCGGCAGGACTATTGCAGCCTTTGCCGATTCCAGAAAGGCCATGGGAGAGTGTATCAATGGATTTCTTATCAGCCTTGCCCAAGTCTGATGGGTATGGCTCTATTATGGTGGTGGTCGATCGCTTTTCCAAGTATGGGACTTTCATACCTGCCCCACGCGATTGCACGGCCGAGCAAGCCGCCAAGTTGTTCTTTCAGCATGTGGTGAAGTATTGGGGCTTGCCTCGGAGCATCATAAGTGATCGGGACCCAAGGTTCACAGCAAAATTTTGGAATGAGTTATTCAAGCTCTTGGGTTCGGGTCCACACTTCTCAACAAGCTTTCACCCGCAAAGCGATGGGCAAACAGAGAGGGTGAATGCCTTGTTGGAGTTATACTTGAGGCACTTTGTGGGTGCCAACCAGAAGAATTGGGCCAGGTTGATGGATGTGGCTCAATTCTCCTTCAACTTGCAGCGGTCCGAATCAACGCAACAAAGTCCGTTCGAGATCGTCATGGGCCAGCAGCCCTTGACTCCACAAGCCGTTGCGTCGGGCTACACGGGTAGCAGCCCCGCTGCGTACAAGCTTGCACGAGGGTGGCATGAGCAGCTTGATATAACGAAGGCGTACTTGGACAAGGCGTCTAAGAAGATGAAGAAGTGGGCAGACAAGCATAGACGCCCTCTCGAGTTCCAAGTGGGCGACATGGTCATGGTCAAGTTGCTGCCACAACAGTTCAAGGTCTTCCGCTCGGTGCACAAGGGACTAGTGCGGAAGTACGAGGGGCCATTTCCTGTCCTACGGAAGGTCGGGAGAGTTTCTTACAAGCTTGAGTTGCCGCCCAAACTCAAGATTTATCCAGTGTTCCATGTGAGCATGCTCAAGCCCTACCATGGTGATAAAGAAGATCCAACGAGGGACGAGTCACATCGGGCACCAACCGCGGTCGTGACTTCCTTTGATCGAAAGATCGAGAGCATCGAGGCAAAGAGGCTCATCCGACGGAGGGGTGTGCCAAGCTATAATGAGTATCTCATTCGATGGAAGGGACTACCGAACAGTGAGGCCTCATGGGAGAAAGAGGACGACCTATGGCAATTCCAGGACAAGATCGCAGAGTTCGAGGCACGGTCTTGACGGGGTCGTCAAGGACTTGGGTGGGGGAGAATGTCACGAGCCATCTCTCAAAATATCCCTCACCAAGGCAACAAGGCATCCAAAGCATCATATGGACGCTGGCAGTAGGCCCGTAAAGGACCGAAGGAGCAACAAGCTTTCTCTAGATGCCTCCGGAAGGTTCTAGAGTGCTCTTGGACATTCTAGCTTAGCTTTCTCTAGAGTGTTCTAGCATGGATGAGTCTAGAACATCCTTGTACAAAATTGTGTAGTATTTTCTAGAAGCCTCCTTGTAATTTCTGGTTCCTTTGGAGGTGAGAACTTTCTAGATGCATAGAGAATACTCCTTTGAAGGAGGATTGTGGAAAGTTCTAGACTAGAAGCCTCTAGGACTTTAAGGGCCTATAAATAGGCCTTGGCATTCATTTGTAGAGATCATCAAACACTTGTACAACTCTCTCAAGCAATACAAAGCATTCTTTCAAAAGCCTAAACACTTGTGCCTTAGCATTCTCCTCACTTAAGCTTTCGTAGCATCACTTAGCATTAGCCAAACATTGAAGTGCCTTGACTAGTTAGTCCGACGGGAGTGTGACGCTAGTGGGCAGCGTGTTAGCCAAGGAAAAAAGGTCAGCACGTGACAAGTTGCTCTATTTTTTCAAGGAAAAACACAGCAGGTCTGTTGTGTTTGTTTCGAGGAAAAATAGAGCAGGTGGCTATGTTTTATGGGCAAAGAGCGTTTGCTTTAGCTAGAGAGCAGCAGGTCAGTTTAAAGTTTGATTGTTTCTTGCTTTGTTTTGTTAAACAAAAGAATGCAGCCATTCTCCAAAATAGGTGATTTTACACAATCTATTCAAATTTATAACATTCAGGCATTCACATCATTTCAGAATTATTTTCATTGATAAATGCACTGAGTTACAAAAACAAAACCATGAAATTTACATAAGATTCTAAACTGAATATACTACATAAACTAGAAGCAGGCAATGTGAAGAAAATGAGAGCATTACTAGATGCAGTTGTTTAACCAATTATGCTGCTAGAATCACTGTTAATTTTAGTCATCCACAAAAAAATTAAAAATAAACAAGACAGTACCTTCAAAATTTCAGGTACAATACGTTAGGGACCTCAAGATGAGAAATCAGCCATCTTCGTTGAGATAGGCTTAGTCCAAGAGATATATGAGGAGAACTTTAACATGAAAGATAATGAAAAATTAACCAACAAAAACACCGATCATAATAGTAAAAAATTGGGAGGAATGTAGTTGCTTACCTTGTGGAACGAATGTAGTTAAGAATTTTCCTTCCAATCTCATAGTTCACTTTTACAACTGGAATAAAATCATCTCCGACTATGCCAGATTTTGGATTTTTGGCAATAATCAATCCAACAAAGCTTACATTTAACACGGTGTTGAAACCTCCTTTAAATTGATATCAATATATGCGTAACAAAACACAACTTTTCCTTGAACCGATTTATGTTCCAATTCCATGTTTCTGCAGGAACTACAAATAAAGGTAACAATAAGGCACTTTAGTAAATGAAAGATTTTATTATTTATACATAGAGAGTAGACATCTGGGTAGTTAAATCGCTTCGCGGTCCAGAACCAAATTAAGATTAATCGGGAATAATTGGATTTAATTGGTATATTTTTTCAATGCATATATTTTTAAAATTTAACCATAGTCATTTAAAAATAAATAATTAATCAAAATACTATAAATTTGTAATTACATAACAACAACAAGTGATACCCATAGAGCATAGCATAAAATCATAACATGTTATACCCACAGAGCAAATATTAACACTGAAATGGGGGTTCAATCAAAGTCTCATGATGCTCAAAAAAAAAAAAAAAAAAAAAGGAAGAAGAGATCCAACATACCTTTGATTTGGTTTGAAGGTAGGGAGGAAAAGGGAGATCGCCATCAAGATCTGCTTCTTCTTCCCCTTTCTTCTTCTTCGGTTCTTCTTCTTCTTCAGTTCCTCTTCTTTTTCTTCTCTATGGTTGGAAGGCAAAAATCGTGATTTAGGTTTTTTTTTTTTTTTAAATATACAAAACAAAAAATTGGCAAGTTGACTGGACCGATTTTTCGGTGACTCGCCGATTTTTCGCCAATTTTTTTAGTCTGATAAATGCTAACCGAGTTCACCCGTCACGATTCGGTCCAACCCCGCATAGCGATTAATCACCGAATTAATAACACAGGTAGACATACTAGAAAACATTAATGCAATTGCATTATTTTCATATGTACATTAGTTTCAAATGCATTGGGTCACGATTGCATGGCAGCATATAGGAAAACAAATCTAGATGACATTTTAAAGTTATAATTATTGAAAAACACAATTCCACTAGATATGTCAAACACTTAATTCTCCTTCTATTGATCTATAAGAAAATAAAAATACCTCAATTCAATTTAAACATTTTACCATAAAACATATGGTGAGTCATTTTTAAATGCATTAGTGTCTGTTACGGTGTGTATATAGTTGTCAATAGGCTGGCAATTAGGCTGTCAATTAGAGATTCTAATTGATATAGTTTCCTAGTTTAGATTTAATAGTTTGTATATAAATACATGTAATACTTCAATGAAATACACAAGAAAGTATTCTCTTAATATCTTGTAACATGGTATCAGAGCCACTTAGGGTTTGAGATTAAGATTCGAAGTTTGAAGTTAGGGCTTAATATTCGAAGTTTGAAGTTTGGTTCTCACCGCAGTTCGAACTCCCAGGCCACCGATCTATCTTCCCAAGCACCGGTCAAAGACTGTTCGACCTTCCCAGCAACAGATCGACCCTCCAACAGGCGTCGACTTCGACCCTCCAACAGATCGACCCTCCAACAGGCGTCGACTTCGTCCTCTAGTCACCGATCGAAGTCGATCGACTCTTTCAGCCGTCGATCGAAGTCGATCGACCCTTCCAGCCTCCGTTCGACGTCGATTGACCCTTCCAGCCGCCGTTCGAGCCTTCCAGTCACCGATCGACTCTTTCAGTCGATCTAAGCTTCCAGTCGACGCTTCCAATCGATCGAAGCAGTCGATCCATCCTCTGCGTGTCTGCTTCCAGTCGATCTAAGCTTCCAGTCAACGCTTCCAGTCGATTCAGTCGATCGAAGCTGCTCTTCTCTGCTTTTCAAGCCTCTTTCCTAATTTCTCTTGATTTGGGGGAGATTTTGCACGATTTCTGACAACCCAATTTGTAAAAAAAAAAAAAAAAAAAAAAATTGATTTTGGAGGTTTTAATTCCGAGTTCTGACCTATTTGACCTGTTATGGCTGAGACAAAGTCAGTCGTTGTATCTGATCTGGTTCCTGTGATGCCTAAAATTACGGCCCATAAGCTTAGTGGTGCTTTGGTAAGTCGAAATAACAGCTACGCACCTGGGAGACCGTCTAATCATATTGCGGTCACTACTGATGCCTCTGACAAATCGGTCTTTATCTCTGCTGATGAATTTGCTAAGTTCTCACAGTATCAGGAATCACTCCAGTCTTCATCTCCTTCTGTCACATCTATTGCTGATTCAGGTAAACCCGATGTATGTCTTCTTTCATCATCCTCCAAGTGGGTCATTGATTCTGGTGCCACAGATCATATGACAGGTAATTCTAGTCTATTTTCTTCTTTTCAACCCTATATTCTACTTCTACCGTCACTTTAGCCGATGGGTCACCATCTTGTGTTCGCGGGTCTGGCACCATCAACCTTACCCCCTCGCTATCTCTGTCTTCTGTCTTACATTTACCTAATTTATCCTTTAATTTGCTCTCTGTAAGTCAGCTTACTCGTAATCTTAACTGTTGTGTCTCATTTTATCCTGATCATTGTTTATTTCAGGATCTTATGACGAAGAAGATTATTGATAAAGGACATGAGTCTGGAGGCCTCTACATTCTTGATACATCGGTACCGCGTTCTATTGCTTGCTCCAGTGTCACGTCTCCTTTCGAGGCTCATTGTAGGTTGGGTCATCCGTCTCTCCCTTTACTCAAAAAGCTTTGTCCTCAATTTAATAAGGTGTCTTCATTAAATTGTGAGTCGTGTCAGTTTGCAAAACATCATCGCCTTAGTTCAAGTCCTAGAGTCAATAAACGCGCTAGTGTTCCTTTTGAATTAGTTCATTCTGATGTTTGGGGTCCTTGTCCTATTTTGTCTAAACCTGGCTTTCGGTATTTTGTTACATTTGTGGATGATTATTCTCGTGTCACTTGGTTATATCTCATGAAACGTCGTTCTGAGTTGTTTTCTCTGTTTTGTGCGTTTTGTGCTGAAATTAAAACTCAATTTAATGTTTCAATTCGTACTTTGCGAAGTGATAACGCCAGAGAATATACTCAAGCTTTATTTCAGTCTTATATGACTCAGAATGGCATACTTTATGAAACTTCGTGTGTTGATACCCCATCCCAAAATGGTGTGGCAGAACGTAAAAACAGACATCTTCTTGAAACGGCACGAGCTCTCTTATTTCAAATGAATGTTCCTAAACCTTTTTGGGCCGATGCAGTGTCTACAGCATGTTTTCTCATTAATCGCATGCCTTCCTCTGTTCTTCATGGTGAGATACCTTACCAAATCCTTTTTCCCAATAAGCCATTGTTTCCTGTTGACCCGAAAATATTTGGTAGCACTTGTTTTGTTCGGGATGTTCGTCCGCATGTCACTAAATTAGATCCCAAGTCTTTGAAATGTGTCTTCCTTGGTTATTCTCGTCTTCAGAAGGGTTATAGGTGTTATTGTCCCAATCTTAACAAATATCTAGTCTCAATTGATGTTACCTTCCTGGAAGACACACCTTATTTTCCGTCTTCATCCGTTCCCACTCGCCAGGGGGAGGATGATGATTTGTTAGTCTATTCCATCACATCCTCTGCACCCGTCTCGGCACCTGTTTCGGCACCAGCACCTGTCTCAGAACCAGCTCCTGTCAAGCCTCCTATTATTCAGGTTTACTCCAGGCGTCCACCTATTGATTCATGTCCTGCACCTGCTCCTTCGTCATCAGATCCAGTCCCGAGCGAAGATCTTCCTATTGCATTGCGCAAAGGTAAACGTCAGTGTGCTTATCCTATTTCTTCCTTTGTTTCTTATGATAACTTGTCATCTACCTCTTGTTCTTTTATTGCTTCCCTTGATTCTATCTCTCTTCCTAAAACTGTTCGTGAAGCCATATCTCATCCTGGTTGGCGTAATGCAATGATAGAGGAGATGAATGCTTTAGATGACAATGGTACTTGGGACTTGGTCGATTTACCTGCAGATAAAGGGGCTATAGGTTGCAAATGGGTCTTCGCTGTTAAGGTCAATCCAGATGGGTCAGTTGCCCGATTGAAAGCCCGTCTTGTTGCAAAGGGCTATGCTCAAACCTATGGGGTTGATTACTCTGACACTTTCTCTCCTGTTGCAAAGTTAACCTCTGTTCGGTTATTTATTTCCATGGCGGCTTCCCATCATTGGCCTTTACATCAGCTTGATATCAAGAATGCTTTTCTTCATGGTGATCTTAAGGAGGAGGTGTATATGGCGCAACCTCCTGGTTTTGTTGCTCAGGGGGAGTCAGGGCGAGTTTGTCGTCTTCGAAAATCTTTATATGGTTTGAAACAGAGTCCTCGTGCTTGGTTTGGAAAGTTTAGTCAGACTGTTGAGAAATTTGGTATGAAGAAAAGCAAGTCTGACCACTCTGTCTTCTACAAACGATCCGCAGCTGGTATCATTCTGTTAGTTGTGTATGTGGATGACATTGTAATTACTGGAAATGATACTAGAGGAATCTCATCTCTTAAATCTTTCCTTCATACTCAGTTTCACACGAAGGATTTGGGGGTGTTAAAGTATTTCTTGGGAGTTGAAGTCACTCGGAGTAAACAAGGTATATTTCTATCTCAGAGAAAATATGTCCTTGACTTATTATCTGAGACAGGTAAATTGGGAGCAAAGCCTTGTAGTGCTCCAATGACTCCAAATGTACACCTTACAGAAGAGGGGGAACCATTTGAAGATCCTGAAAGATATCGAAGGTTGGTTGGGAAGTTGAATTACCTTACCGTGACTCGTCCAGATATTGCATACTCAGTCAGTGTTGTCAGTCAGTTTCTATCATCCCCCACAATCCATCATTGGGCCGCGTTAAAACAAATTTTGGGTTACTTGAAAGGAGCACCAGGACGAGGTATCGTGTACAAAAATCATGGGCACACTCACATTGAATGTTTTTCAGATGCCGATTGGGCAGGTTCCAAAATGGATAGAAGATCCACTTCAGGTTATTGTATCTTTGTTGGAGGGAATTTGGTCTCATGGAAGAGTTAGAAGCAAAGCGTTGTGTCAAGATCCAGTGCAGAGTCTGAATATAGGGCTATGGCACAGTCTGTATGTGAGATAATTTGGATATATCAGCTCTTGACTGAAGTGGGAATTAAAACTACAGTACCAGCGAAATTGTGGTGTGATAACCAAGCTGCTCTTCATATTGCATCTAATCCTGTGTTTCATGAGCGGACTAAGCACATTGAAATTGATTGTCATTTTATTCGTGAGAAAATTCAACAAGGCTCGATTTCTACTGGTTATGTGCAAACTGGAGAACAACTAGGGGACATCTTCACGAAAGCATTACATAGGGTTCGGGTTGACTATCTTTGTAACAAGCTGGGCATGATTAACATTTATGCTCCAGCTTGAGGGGGAGTGTTACGGTGTGTATATAGTTGTCAATAGGCTGGCAATTAGGCTGTCAATTAGAGATTCTAATTGATATAGTTTCCTAGTTTAGATTTAATAGTTTGTATATAAATACATGTAATACTTCAATGAAATACACAAGAAAGTATTCTCTTAATATCTTGTAACAGTGTCTAATATATATTTTCAAAATGAAATGTACTTGATAGTGTAAGCTTTGGGGATTAATATTTGGATTCTAAAACTCTTATCTTAAGTCAGCAAAAAAAGGACCAAAAGAGATACCGAGGGTGGTATTGATTTGTTTTCAATAACAATGATGAAGAGTGGAAATCATATATCCACAAATGAGGGGAGAGATACAAATGGGTCTGAGCAATGTCAAACTTCAATGATGTGTTTAGTCCACAAAAACGACCCTGAGTTATAATTCCAGAATCAAATTCCATGCTATCCACCATGCAAGACATTTAATGCAAATGCAAGCTAATATGGTAACAACACCTTAAAAAATGACTTTGATGAAAATGGACATGAGAAAAGAATTACCCATCATTCTTTGCTTGAAAGTAGAGTCCAACTGATGATAATCATTTCCCAGCAAAAAATGCTTGCCTCTGTTTCAAAAAATAAATACAATGAATTATATTGAGCCATATAAAGATAGACGGCAAAAAGGTTTGTTTGGACATTTGACAAAGAGTGTTTGATTGTCTCCTAGGATTAGAGGTACAGGGAAAGATCTATCTATGGTGCTGGCTGCAACAGTTAGCATCCATGGCACGATATTAGATATGGTCTGCGCCTGAGGACCACTGTTGCCTCCAGCGCACACAACCATGATATCGTTGTTAATGGCATGAAAAGTGCTTAATGCAAAGGCATTGTCATAATCAGAGGAAATCGGAGGTCCATTTTGTCTAAAGGACATGGACAAAACATCCACCCCATCATGGATAGCCATATCAACTGCCTTCAATATATTGATGGATGTACAATATTCTCCATCTTGAGCGACCCAACAAGCTTTATAGACAGCCAAACAAGCTTTGGCCCACCTCCTCTCACATTACCATTAGCTAGGCCAGAGCAGCTGACATTTTTCACAATCAAACCTCCTGCAGTGGTTGCGTTATGTGTTCCATGTCCGATTTTATCTCTGGGTGATGAGTAGTCCGTATTTGTGATAGTCTCCTTTTCACTCCAGTCTCAGCAATAATACATTCGGCAAACCACCGAGCGCCTATCAACTTTAGGTTGCAATTACTGGTGATGAACTCCTCTCCTTCTTGGCATATGCCCTTCCACCCAGTCGAATTGGTGCTTATCTTTCATCATTCAGAGATGTTGATTCTGGCCAAATGCTACTATCAATCATACCAATTATGGCCCCATCACCCATGCTGGTGTTGTGCAAAATATTACCATTGATGGTTGAAGAAAAAAGAAGAAGAATCAAACTCATGTTAATCAAATACAGAAAAAGAGGAAGGCCAAGGTAGTCCCGACTTCTTGTGGTATGAAGCTTGTACATTTGGTTCTTAAAAACCTTGACCCCAGGTAATGCTGCAAGACATCAAACTCATGCTATTCAAATACAAAATTTCTGTTTTTTAATTTTAATAAAAGTGGGGCACGTTAAATGGAATTATGAAATGGAAAAGATGGATAACACTACCTAATAGCTTTTCAGCGTGGTCATTTTGGCTGCGAATCCAGAAAACACACTGGAGTATTTATGACCCGTATTTTTTATGGCTGCATCCTCATCACTGTAAAACCAGCAAAATGTTCCCTTTATTTACATACAATTAAAAACAAAAATAATTTTAAAAAAAATGATAAGAATGTTGTTATGGTCATGAAGATCACCTGTCTAGCACAGAAACCAGTAATTGAAATGAGAAGGAGAAGTAGAAGCTTAGCTAATTAGTGGTTCTTCTCTGTATACATTCTCCTTCCCTTGTACAATAAAGGGAAAACTGATGAGAATATTATAAACCCCTCCCATAACTCTCTGACTTCTCTGTTTCATCGATTTCAACCAATTTAGGGTTCCAAACTTTCATTTGGATAAAAATAAAAAAAATAAAAATAAAAAAATAAAAAAAGAGCTAAGGTTTTTCGAATTGAATTGAATCAAATACCTGATTGCAGACCATCACCTCGCAGCAGACCTAATCGCAGCACTTCACATAGCTAATCGCAGCAGACCTAATTGCGTTCTCCTCTTCTCTTCTTGCCTTTTCCTCTTCTCTCTTATCTGTGGAAGTGATGGAGGCTCCATGAACTGAGTTCTGCGAGAGGAGCGGGATTTTTTTTTGTTGGGTTTCGCGGGCTGTGTGTTTTAACTTTTAATTCGTTAAATGTTGGCAAAAAAAAAAATGGGTAATATATATGAACTTTTCATGACTCCTCAAGAAGACGTGCCTAAAAGCTTGTCATAATGTTTTTACAATTATTACATAATGACTTGGCTTGCATCGTGAGTTTTATGAATGTCATTAAAATAAATTATAAAGATGTGCATACTAGGTAAGTCAATAAATTTAAGTCCTCTAAACCTCTATTTGTTGCAGTAACATGACGTCTTTTGTTATTATGGATTTTTTTAATACAAAACTTTGTCTCAAGGCATCTTCAGTTGTAATGGTTTTATGTGTCACTTTTATCTTCCATTCATTTGCCTCATTGAACTCACTTTGCCTCTATTTCCTCAACGTTTTAGATTTATTTTACTTTTATTGTTTGAGTCGACTAGAGAAGGTGAGGTTTTTTTTGGTTTCCAACCCCGATGTCAAATTTGTAAAATGGGCTATTCATACAATTTAGTCCTTTTTGCAAAATGACAATTCGGGATAGGTTTCGGTTTGAGAAATTGAAATAGTTTAACATAAAAAGATTGGGTTTTTTTTATGTTAAGGTTGAGGTTGTTTTGAATAGATTTGTACTTGATCCAACTCTACTGTCGCTTTTTTACTTACTAGTGGATTGTTCAAGCTTTGAACTCCATTTGAGAGCTTAATTCTATAAAGATGTTCCTTCGCTTTTCCTCGAGATAGGAGAACGATGCACAATCAATGATATTATAATGTATAAAAGTCGATGGGAACTAAGAAGAGGTGTTGAAACCGTCAAGACTGTGATTGAGGGGTTCCTGGTAGGTATACCTCCAAAAAAATAGAACCTGCTCCGAGTGACCTGGAGAAAGAGGGAGGTTACTAGGGATGAACCTCCGATGCTTAATTAGTGATTGCCTTTTTCATATGGATCTTACCTTTCTCATTTTTTTCCCTTTTATTTGAGAGGTTTATGATCATAGGGGTTGTAATGATGCCATCGTATCCATCTGCTTATACTCGGTGTAGGTTCAATGAACGTCTTCATTCTCTAGCTTGGCCAGGCCGTCAGTCAGAGTGTGCTTGTGTCGTGGACCTATTATTGGGCGAAAGCACCATATGACAATTGACGGGTCCACGCGACGTGCTAGCGTGCAACAACGCTAGCACAAGCTAAGAGCTCGAGTAATTTGCATACTCGATATGAATTACAATCACAGATGAGCAATGAGATTGAGGTTTGCCCAAGGCCTCAGCCCAATCTTCATGATACTCGAACACGAGGATAAAGATTAAAAAAAATTAGCCATGGCTAGTGAATAACCAAACTAGGCACAATCAACTCAAGGATACGAGACAACTGAATACGTCGGATAGTATCCATGTCGAATAATATCTCGCTTAGCGATACCATAAACTAGACATTACTCACATCCAACAACCTACTCTCAGTTCCCACTATGAGAGTACCATCTAAACATTCTCGATGCATGGAAAGATCCACGACTTACCTCTTCGGATCGTCCATGAGTAGAGACCAGTCATGTAATGTTGAGCGATGCATGGTAAGCAAGCTGATAAGGCTTTCCTTTACGGTAGATGCTAAGAATTAAGGCAATTTATAAAGGGGGACATTGAAGGTTGGAAATTTCTCGTGATATGTATAACCAAAATCCAATAGCTTGAATCCTCTAGCATGATAACTTAGCAAAGCCGAAGACATGTACGAGCATCCTATATGCATCCATCATATACTCATCAGTCGGCATTGGCATGGTCATGCTAAACCTCTAAGTCAAGACCCAAGCTCCTCACAAGCTCCAACACATGTTCTACTCGATGAGTATGTCAAGCAGTTGAGTTACAACAAGTTGCTACCTTTTGATAGCCTGGTACGTGCCTCTTGCCTCCTCACATATGCCGACAACATGTTCGAGATTACCAAAATATCCCCTTACAACTTCATCTCCAAACCAAGAGAGCTTAAATTTAGATTCAACTAAGAGAGGGAAAAAAGGAAGTGGACAAAGGTTGGAGAAGGTAGAAATGCTGCGTGCGGAAGCTTGACAAATACCGAATGTGACGTTACCAAACAAAAACAACTAATAGTGAAGGCAACAAATTTATGTAGTTCGGCAAACTCACATACATCCACGGAAAATAACAAGTTTTATTGAATATATTAAGATTACAAATATATTACAAACTAGTTCAAACAAATTGGTTTTCCAAAAGAAACCCAAACACAAAACCCCAAACAAAAAGACAAATGGAGACCAATCAAAACTCACAACAAAACAAATGAAAACCTGACAAACAGACAATTGGAAATCCAACGAAGAAACTGATTCGAATTTCCCAACTAACAAATTTTCCAAACTAATTTCAGATGCATAACTCAGGTTTTCCACATGGGTTGGGTCACTTACATCTTTTGAGCCTAAATTAGATTGAAAAATTGATTCAAATGATGAGATTACAAACATAATATAGATTCCCTATCAAATTGGTTTTTAGAAAGAAGCTCAAATGAAACCCCAAACTAGGAGTGGGCATAGTATGTATCGGTTCCAAATTTTGAGGAACCTAACTTGAACAGTTTAAATTTAATGGATTTGGTCCAATCCGAATTCCCTCAATTTGAACATTGGGATCGAACCTAACTTGAACCATTTGGAATGGTCTTGTTCCTTTGGTTCCAAACGGTTACTTGGTATTTGAATCTCAAATCTCTCATCATCTTTCTTTCATTCTGTGTCTGCAGAAACACTACAAGAAAAAAGGTCATTCATAGCGTTTCAAAAACGCTATGGTAGGATACCATAGCGTTTTAATAAACGCTATGTTTGCCGCCGCTATAATAGACCCTGGGTCTATTATAGCGTTTTAAAACCGCTATGGTAGAGCCTTTTATAGCGTTTTAAAAACGCTATGGTAGAGCCTTTTATAGCGTTTCAGAAACGCTATGATAGACTCTATCATAGCGTTTCAGAAACGCTATAAAAGGCTCTACCATAGCGTTTCAAAAACGCTATGGTAGAGTATACATAGGAATTTTTTTTTTTTTTTTTTTTTTTTTACTTTTGATTACATCTTATAGGTAAGTATAATTCAGCACGTGCATCAATTCTTGCATCAGGTAAGTAAAATTTAATATGACTTTTTATTAAATTTAAAAACAGCATTTACAACCTCTGATCAACAAATTCCAGCAATTGCTTTCAAGCAATTCATTACAGCAACAACATTTACAATTCATTACAACAGAAATTTAGATCATTCACAATTCATTACAGCACGTGCATCAATTCATTACAGTAGAAACAACAGCATTTACAATTCGACATTGTGTAGTCCATTGCATCCTCCTGGAGCTTTTCTTTTCTCAATTACTTTCAAAACTGCATGGCCAACAGCTGTACATACGGGAACAGAGGAACTTACAAGGACAGAGACTGAGACATAGAAATGACACCCAAAGTTCTTCTTGAGCTTGGGAGCTTTAGAGCTTTAGGCACTGCAAAGGAAAAATTGTTGCTTTAGACGCAGAAGCTTTCCATCTTCTGTAGCATCACCAGGATACAGAACTGCACATATCTGCAACAGCACAAATTGATGAATATCCGTTAGGGAATCAAATGACATACACACACAGACAAACACAATCAAATGCGGAAAAGATGCTACATTCATTTCCTTGAGAAGCAAATAAATTGTTTAACACTAGAATTAGCCTAAACAACACATTGTTACAATGTAATCATCAAAATCAGAAAGAAGTAACTGAATAGCCTTAAGCATTACTACTAGTTCTTATTAGACCATTTTTAACTTTAATATATGTGACAAAAAAAATGAACACTTCACACTGATTAGGAGGTAGATAACTGGTTTTCCACCAGATAACCAACCTGCTGCTCTTGAATGAAGCTGGGCAGCAGCTTCATATTGTCCATCATTGAACTGAAATAAGTCAAAATCCTGACTGCCAGCTTTTGCTTCCTAAAGACATGAAGACTTATTGTGTTCTTGGTCTTGTATCCTGGAATAGGCACATCATAAGCCAGTGCTTCAAGAACTTCTCCCCCAACCCATTTTCGACTGTGAAAAATAAAAGGATAGTGTTAACTGTTAAGGTTCTGACATTTGATGAGTTTCACTGACATTAAGAAAAAGAGAGCAAAAACATGGATCCAAGATAACATACCAATCTAGGAGTATCCTTCTAGTTCTTTACTAAATAATTAAAAAATATATATATTCAATTACACAACATCATAAAAAATTAACACTCACCATCCTGAGGGATTGACCTCGACTTGACCAAAGAATCTGACTGTGAATATGACATCATGCCTGACAACTTCCCAGGGGCTGAATTTCTGCACCATACAGATTACTGATTACCAATTGAAGTCACAAACAAACGAGGAAGAATACGAATATTCAATGATTTCAGCTAAACCAAACCTCTAGCCAGTCTTCAACAATTTCTTCTTGTCCCTCCTTGGCGACTTTTTGCTTAAAAAGTCCATATCTGTACCGCAAACCATAAGCCCATGCAGGCAAGTTTAATGTTGCCATGGACTCAAGAAAACATGATGCTAACCTTCCCAACCCGCCACCATTTCCAAGCGCAACATCTTTCTCCTATAAGGCATTAACCATTATATTAATATTGACCTTACACTTCAATTAGCAATAGAAACAAGTCATGTTTGTTCATAATTCCAGTATGAGGAAACGGATAAAGAGAAGTACAAGTGTTTGTCAACATTAACATAACACAAAACCTGTGAGTGTGAGTTCAGAGTGAGTGTGAGTTCCTGTTCAGAGTGATGGTACAAGTTTAGATAGATCAAAAGAGATAAATAGATTGGAGCAAGATATAAAAACTATATAATATGTAGATTTAATAAGTTGGTCAGGATCATTGAACCCAACAGAGTAGCTTATTTTAACTGACTTGTAATTAACACATCCAGCTAGAACTTCAAGAATGTTGATTTTACCGAGGAGCTATATTTAAAAGATCCTCAATTTCCCCACACAGAATAACAAACGTCTTTTCAATAGTTATAAGCCCATTAGACGTGGTTGTCTACCTTAATGTACGTTAATGTAGGTATACAAGAAAGCATACCTCCGCTGCTCCAAGTAAGAAGCAAGTTCGCCGTCATTGTGATCACAATTGATGTTAACCAATTGGCCATTGTTGCTACACTACCAGCAAGGCCCTTTATATTCACTGGAAGAATCTGCAAGGTCATACTAAATCAATACACTAATGTAACAAGAAAAACATAAAGTATTGGTTTTCAACAGGTTACTAATGCAGGTCGTAGGAAATGGAGGAAGAATTATCATAAGGGCTTTAAAAGGAATAGGAAGAACTCCGAGAAGACTTCCTTTAACAAGGTAGAGATCAGCTTACAATCATTAATTACTTTTTTTTTTTTTCATTAATCATATATTGAAACAATCAGAAAAATGTTATATATCTAGGTTCCTGTTTCAATCCTAACTAAACTATCTAACTAGCTAAACTTTTTTTTCTTTTTCAATAATCATATTTTCAAGCTAAACTATGTAGCCAGCTAAACTTTTTTTTTTCCTTCAATAATCATATTTCAAACAATCATATTCTCACTTGTAAGTCTAATCCCTATCTATCCTCTACCATTTGAATGTAAATCATCCCAAGATACTAACTCATATTTCTAAGGCATAGAACAATATATAATCAAACAGCAGGACTGATTCTGCCATCATTGATAGTTGTGGGGAGCTGCACTTCAGAAGCCTTCTTCTCACCCCTTTTCCTGTTTCAATACCTAATGCCTTATTACCTTATCTCTGTTGTAAGTACAAAAAAAATATATACAAAGGGACATAAAGAAGAAAATAAATGTAGAGAAGAAGAGGTACAAAAGTCGAGAAGAAGCAAAATAATATGTAAAGCCAATGGAGTGTAACGGGAATCTTTGTGATTCTCTGGCATTGGGAATGGGTAATGTTGCGCTCAACAGCACAGCTATGAATTTTAAAATAGTGTTATTACCATAAAAGCATAAAAGGACTTTTTTAAGATTAACTACATATCATGCGCCTCTAAAATATTCTTTCTGAAATTCCTCCATGCATCTCCCTCAATGATGGAGACTAGGAACAAGATAAAGTGATACTCACATCAATATCCTGTATCTTCACTGTTTTCATCATTCCTTTCAACTCCTTGTTAGCAGATTTCAAAGCTGTCATCTGAATAAAAACAACAATCATTAGTCATGACTACAATCTCTATCATAAACCTAGCCCACTGAACATAAATTGCATTGATTATACCATATATAAAACAATAAAGCAAGTCTTTCAAGATTAATAGTATATTTAGCTGTTATCCTAAAGATGTAATAATTGGATAATTCATAATCTTCCCCATCCAAATCACCATCAACAGGTAATATATGGATGGAAAAGCTTAAAAGTTCACACGTGGAAACTTAAAAGGTTTCGAAAGCATACAGTTTGCTGCGCATCTTTGATTCCTTCCGAAGCAAAAGCAACCTGGTCAAAATTAAATGTCTGGTTGTAGAGCATGTCACGCTGTCCTTCGTACCTGATGACAAGGCCATAAAGTAAACATCAGTTTTGGAATGAAGAAAAGCACATTCATGTCTAAGAAAAACCAAATGTGAAAGAGTCACATTCTTTCCCTCGTCAAAATAGTATGTAATTTTCTACCTGGTCAAGCTTGTAATATCCTTGTTTGTCCGTGATAGACCGCTCATGGCCATCTACTATAATCTTAACACCATCCACGCCCACACCACTTTCATCAATTACACGTCCACCAACAGAAAATTCAGTAACCTGTGCAATTACAGAGGTCACTACAGATAGTAGATTCATATGGAAGAAAAGAAGATCTACATATGGTCATGAGGGAGAAGAAAAACTAAAAAACCTAAGTACCAGATGGTGTTTTGTAGATATTAACAAGACCATACCAGCCCCATAACATGACTTTAACAAAAGATAAGCAGACTAACAATATTATGCATCTCCTGCAAAAGTGCTACTTGCTCACCCTGGTAGAAGAGTGTAACGATGTAAAAAAAAAAACTGGTAGTAGAATCGTTAACATACAACTTTCTTTGCACAGCTATAGATGTGGAGGTATAATTTTTCTTTATTCCCATGGACTATTTATTGATGTGAAAATTTTGGAACAGTTGAATCAACCGATGGAACTAATCAAATCTACTGGGGCCTATATTTTTCAACAAACTGATTCACCGGACATAATCAAATTTTGACCAGGAACTCCAAATTGAGCAAGTAGAAAGAGGTTAACATTTACTTGATTTTCATAATTGAGATAACAAAAGAAAATTATTGTACCTGGAACGTCTGTGGTACCATAACATGATGATGCTCAACAGAAACCGGCAGGAAGGCGGTGAGACATCAAAAACTGTGTTCTCACCCTTGTAGTACGGTAAAAGCTCATACACTCCTGCAAAATGTCAAAACAAAAGAGTGCCTGTTTCATAAACAAAATCGACCTTCTGGGAGCAGCAAAAACATACGCTCACTTTATCCCTGATAAGAATGCTATTGCGTCCAATTTCGCCTTCTATCAGAAAAATATGGAGAATATGACATTACTAAAACAAAGACACCACATACTGACACCATATGTTTATACATATTGCCATCAAGCTTTATTATTTTTGTTTCAAATTAATGACATGAACCTTAATATATAAAGCTAAGAAGCCTAAGATGAAATCTTACTCCTCATGGAGAAATTTGGAGTATTTGCATTAGAGGTTTTCAGAACCTATCTGTGTGTGCATGCTAGAGAGAGGAGCGGGAGTTACCACAAGGTACAGATTGAAACATGAATTTCCCATCTGCATCAGAAACAGCATGGCAGAGTGCACTTTTGCCCTTAGGGGAGTCACCTGAACCCTGTGGGCAGTTCAAATCTAAAACATCATCCGAGTATAAGTACATGTGAACTCCCAGGATTGGATTTCCCTGCCACAAAGGAATGGGAAACAATCTCAATTAGCCTTCCCATAAAATACATGGCAGTCAAGTTACGTTCTTGTATGGGTTTGACATGAAGTGCTTCTAATGCAACTCGCAAAAATATTGAGTGTTATAGTTTATGAAATTATTTTAATATTTCATTTACAATTGACAAAAGAAAAAAAAGAAAAAAAAAAAAAAACAGGGAGAATGCATATGCATTTTGTATTTTTAACACAATCTAACTACATTTTCAACTTAAAAGAAAATTTGTTACTTAAAAAAACACATGAGATAGACTACAAGAAAAAGGCATAAAAATAAACTGACTCATTGAAAAAATTTTAGTTCACTTGCTTTCAGAGAGAATGTGTGTGTTGACATCATTCTTTGATTAATCCACACAGTTGCGATTAAAATAACAAAATATATCATTCATGGAAATAAGGAGAAAAACAAAAGGAAGAACGACAGAAACAGAAAGAAATCAGTACTTCAAAAGAACAAAGACTTCATCAGTTCTACCTCGGAATTATATTCTATTCTATTGTGGGATTTGGTAAAAAGAAAATTTTTATTGGTATAAAAAAAATACTTAAGCATCTCAGTTGTGAAAAAATCCAGTGAATGCCATGTGCCTATGAAGCTGTGATAATCCCTACAGGTTTCATTTGTGCTAATAAATTTGAGCATGCACTACCGAGCCTCCAGAAAAGGCACGCGCAGCATATATTAGGATGTAATCCTGTATGAGCCCATGCCTTTTATATGTAAATTTCCCTCTTTTATGACTGACTTATGTTTATCATGCTCAAGTTTTCTCTGTCTCTGCAAAAAATAATTCTGACTACAATAGCAACATCTAAAGATTGAGACTACAATAGCCAGATGGCCATGGCTTTTTTTGTAATTCAATTTGCTTGGTTTGTGTTCCATATCTCTATCCATAAATCGGTTCTGAAGTAAGACCTTAATCTTGTGTAAATACATATATTATGGACATGATCAAACAGACTTCACTGATTCTGAACCCAAATAAAAAACAGCGGGACCACATACATTGGATACAATATACAGTTTACACATGGCTCAAGATTTGCACACAACCAAGTAAATTCGATTTCAAAATACCTGTGACAGCAGTTCTCCAGCCCCAGATAGGTGATTGAAGCAAAACTCCATGTCATAAACATCATACGAACTATATTGAGGAGAAGGCAGAAACAAAAGTTCTGGATCAATCAGATTAAATGTATAATTATCTGCCAAGTTGGTTTCTTCCAACTGATCACAAACAGAAAATTCCAATTACAAGCAACACCTATTCCTTACTAATTCCAGAATTATTTTGATATTCAGGAGAAGAAAACGATCTAAATAGTACATGCAATGAAATTGATATACCTTCCACTTTGCACCCTTGAAAAGTACAGAATTCATATCAAGTTGTTCAAGCTCAATCATGGCACCTGCAATTCCATCCACTAATCTATTGTCATTTTCAGCATTAAAGAAACATCCACGATCCTTTGCATCTAGGACTAACCTTCTTGTTGTTGAAGAGATGGAGGTAGAAGCTAACCTTGTTGTTTCTAACCCTGCAATAACCACTAATTTCAAACCCCACAGAGAGGACAAAACTCAAACACCAAGCAATCAGAGCCGAACAACATGCAATCAGAAATGAGAACTAATTATGCAGAACCACCAATTCAAATCCCACAGAGGACAGACCTCAAACACATCATCTAAATTAGAACCTCCACCCCATTTAGTCAGTTTTGCTTCTTAAACTTCATTCCTTCTCAAAGTCATTCAAAACAAATACAATCAACCAAACCCACGCCAAAATCCACCTAATCAACCCCCATTCACATAATCACCCAACAAACCAACACCCCCAGATATCAAAATTCAACAAAAACAACCAAAATCCAACATGCAAATTCACAATTAACACAAACAAACCAAAACCCACTAAGAAAATCAAACCAAAAACACTATTACCTTCAAAACAGCAGGAGATGCAGAGAGAGAGAGCTGCTCGAAGAGAGACGCAGAGAGAGAGAGCTGCTCGAAGGAGATGAGAGGTGAGCAAGAGGTCGAGCAGAGAAAAGCAAGCTAGAAGGAGATGGGAGGCGAGCAGAGAGGCGAGCACGAAGGAGATGAGAGGCGAGGCGAGTTCTGTTGTGAATGGGGGGAGAGGAGAGATAAAGTAGCGAAAAACCCAAAAAATTTGGGAGCGCCAAAATGCCCGCCAATTGACTATAGCTTTTTTTATTTGCAAAGTCATTGAAAATTGACTTTTTATAGCATTGTTATAAAAAACGCTATCCGTGAATGCTATCATTGAGTATTTGTGTTGTAGTGAAATCTGTATTATTGTTTGTAGATAGCTAAGCTCTAAGAATAAATCTATGCAAGGAGGTAGAGAAATAGGGATCTGCGTGCAGCGCAGAGCAACGCAGTTTTGGGGATGGATAAAGGAGTGGAAGCTCGCAGTGGTGATCGGGAGGATGATGATGGAATGATGCAATGCAGCAAGCGTCCTTATAAGAGGAGTAATAACAATCCAGATCCAGACAGGATCTGTGCCTTGTGCCTTTAGAAGAAGTTGGAAAATTGGTTTCTTCATCTTCCAAATCTAGTCCCTCCTTTCCCCACTCATCCTCTTCCACTTCATCCTCCCCGCCATCTGTTGATGGTGGCTTTCTTCTTGCTCTCGCTGCTGTTGCTTCTCGAGCTAATATCGGTGGTACATCATCCTCTTCCTCTTCTTTAACAACACCGAAAAGGAATAACAACAATTACATCTCTCATCATCATCATGCTAATGCTAATTCCAGTGGTGGTGGTGGTGCAGCAGCGACAACGGCCTGCAGTATGATAATTCCTTTCTTTTTGGCTAACAAGAAAACAACTTCTTCTTTTCGTACTAGCAGTAGTAGTAAGAAAAACCACAACAACAACAACAAAACCAATAAAGTTGGTGCTAATGCCAACATCAACAACCATATGAATATGAACATGAATATGATGGTTCTCAAGAGAAGCAAGTCATCTTCCACAGCTGCTATTCATAGGCATCAGCAACAAGATCAACACCACAACCATCTGTTCAATACCACCAACACCACAGACTTTGAATATAGTCCATCATCAAGAAGGAGGGGTTTTTGGTCATTCCTTTACCTCTCATCTTCCTCTTATGTTGCTCCATCATCTACCACTTCCACTACCAATAGATTTAAAGGAAGAAAAAAGGGAAGCAAATATAGAGATAGTGGGACAGCAAATAACAATGGTGATTCCAAGGGCTTCATCCATCCGGTAGTCAACACATTTTCAACATCATCATCAGCAGCAGCAGTAGCTGTTAACGAGAATAATAAGAAAACAATCACAAAAGGAACGACACGGTCTTCAAAGGAAGAAGATAATGAAAGCCCTAATAGCAGCAGTCGTGCACCTTCATCCTCCTTTGAGAGAATGAGAACCCATGGTATTTGAGTTCTTGGCTTCTTGATGTTAGGAATGGAATGGAGGAGGAGGTCATGAGACCATACTCGTGGAACACAACTGGAGAAGATGAAGTGGCTGAAGATAAAAGAAAAAGAGACAGCAGAGAGAGAAAATGTGTGAGCTGCGAGTTGTTTTTAATTTTTATGGTTAAATTTTCCCCTACTCGTGTTAAGACACGTGTATAGGTGTCATTTGAAATGGCTACGAACCCAACCGTTTAAATATGCATATTTGGAAGCGGACTCAAATTGTTCTGCAACAAATCTGGACCGATCTAGACTATTTAAACATTAACAACTTGACCATTTAGAGCAAAACGATTCGGTTTAGTTTTGATCCGCGGTTCCTCAACCAGTTTGCCTACCCCTACCTCAAACCAAGCAAATGAAAATTCGACAAACAAACAAAACATATTTCAAATTTCCCAAACGGATGGGTTACACATTGAACTTCAAAAGGAACTTCACATTTCACATACTGGCTTGGAGTTATTCAAATAAAGGGCCTAATCTCTATTTATAGACAAACTGAGGAGGTTGGAAGCCACCTTGATGCAGGAGGGTTCCTAATTTGGGTTTCTATGGTTCATAATTTACTCTTTCAATTTAATTAGGAGTCTTTTTAGTTTCTCTTTAGGATCAGGCTTTACTTTTTGTTTTAGTAATAGACTGCTTGTTATTTTAGTATTTGATTATAATTTTTATTTTAGGAATAGGCTACTTATTATTCAAGTTATTTGAGCACTATAAATAGAGCTCTTCTTCAATATTGTAGTAGACCTTTTAATTTGCATAATTTTGAATTGACATTAGAGATATTTCTCTGTGTTTTGGGCGATTATTTTGTGTTCTTTCCTGTGAATTGTCTGTTAGAGCTAGCCTGCAGGATAATCGTTAATCTGCCCGGTGTTAGTTGGTACCAGAGTTTCAGCATCTCCTTGGGGTGAGATTTCATCAGTTTTTATGGCTGGTGGTTGTGGTCATCGCGGGCAGGTTCCGAACGAGGAAGCTCCTCACCGCGATCGTAGCGTTCAGGATGTGATGATTGAGGATTTACATAGGCAAGTTGCAAAGTTAACCCGGCGTCTAACGGCGCAGGATTTCGATAATCGTGAGATGAAAAATCACGATTCTGATTCCAGTTTCGAAAACCCGTATCACAATCGTGCTCGACTCTAGGAGTGTCGTGGTCAGGAGGATCGCATGGAAATCTCGATTTCAAAGTGGATCTACCCGAGTTTTCTGGTACGTTATAAGGCGAAGGATTCATGGATTGGTTGAATGAAGTAGAGCGTATTTTTTAGTATAAGGAAGTCCCAGATCGTGTCAAGGTGAAATTGGTCGCCAAAAACACTCAAAGGCAGAGCATTTTCATGGTGGGAGCAGTTGAAGCAAGCACGAGACAAACAGGGCAAGGACAAGATCACTAATTGGGAGAAGATGAAGGGTCACTTCCTTCCTTTCGGCTACACTCAACCCTTATTTCGGCGACTTCACTCATTGAGGACCGTTTCTGAAGCCTACCAGCATGCATTTGCTATGGAGAAACAACAGAACAGGAGATCAATATCATAAGTTATCAAAGCAGTCAGCCAGTTCGCCCTCAAAAATCTTGTCCTACCCAGCAGCCACCGCAGAAGGGTAATAATCTCTTGATTAAGGAAGACGTGGTAGACGAAACTGAAGAGCTTGGAGAGCTTGTGTATGACACTGATGAAGAGTTGGATATTGTTGATGCAGATGGTTTGCAGAATGGGGAAGCTGGAGTTGTTATTGAAGACGGTGAAGTACACACCTTGATCGGAGCCGGAGCTGCTGAGGGTGCCATTGATGCTGCAAACATTTTGAAACCAGCTCTCGCTAGAGGTGAATTACAGTGTATTGGGGCTACAACACTAGATGAGTATAGAAAGCACATTGAGAAGGATCCTGCTTTGGAAAGGCGATTCCAGCCCGTAAAGTGCCTGAACCAAGTGTTGATGAGACCTGGCAGATTCTTAAGGGGCTTCGAGAGCGGTATGAGATTCATCATAAGCTTCGTTATACAGATGACGCTTTGGTTGCAGCTGCACAATTATCATATTAGTACATCAGTGACCGTTTTCTCCCTGACAACGCCATTGACTTGACTGATGAGGCTGGTTCTCGGGTTCGACTTCGTAATGCTCAGCTTCCCGAGGAAGCCAGAGAGCTTGAGAAAGAGCTAAGACAGATCACAAAAGAGAAAAATGAAGTTGTTCGAGGTCAAGATTTTGAGAAGGCTGGGGAACTGAGAGATAGGGAAATGGATCTCAAGGCTCAAATCTCAACTCTTATTGACAAAGGCAAAGAGGAAAGCAAGGCAGAAAGCGAGGCAAGTAATACTGGTCCAGTGGTTACAGAAGTTGATATACAACATATTGTATCTTTATGGACTGGAATCCCAGTTGAGAAAGTTTCCAACGACGAGTCCGATCGCCTCCTCAAGATGGAAGACACCCTCCACAAGAGGGTCATTGGTCAGGATGAAGCTGTCAAAGCTATCAGTCGTGCGTTCCGTTGTGCCCGTGTTGGACTTAAAAACCGAAACCGACCAATTGTCAGCTTCATTTTCTCTTGTCCAACTTGTGTTGGAAAGTCAGAGCTAGCCAAGGCACTAGTTGCCTACTACTTTGGCTCTGAAGAAGCCATGATTCGGCTTGATATGAGTGAGTTCATGGAGAGGCATACAGTGTCCAAGCTAATTGGATCACCACCTGGTTATGTTGGCTACACTGAGGGTGGTCAATTGACGGAAGCTGTTCGTCATCGCCCCTATACCGTGGTCCTCTTTGACGAGATAGAGAAGGCTCATCCTGATGTCTTCAACATGATGCTTCAAATTCTAGAGGATGGAAGGTTGACAGATAGCAAGGGTCGAACTGTGGATTTCAAAAATACCCTTCTGATAATGACATCAAATGTTGGAAGCAGCGTAATTGAGAAGGGAGGTAGACGTTTAGGATTTGATCTTGACTATGATGAGAAGGACAACAATTATAACCGAATAAAGAGCTTGGTGACTGAAGAGCTGAAGCAATATTTCAAACCGGAGTTCCTTAACAGGTTGGATTAGATGATTGTCTTCAGACAGCTATCAAAGTTAGAAGTCAAGGAATTGATTATTATAGTAAAGGAGTATGTGCTAGGTTTGCAGATGAAGCTCAATAGAAGGGAAATGAAAGACAATCCAATACGCCAGCTGATAGCAGAGTTTTCTGACTTGATACCAGATGATCTTCCTCCTGGGTTGCCGCCAGAGGATTTCGATGAAGCTGTTGTAAACTTGAGGACAGGTTCTTTCCAACCCGAGGCGACTGATGCAGGGGGGTTTCTAGGGTTTTTAATTTGCTCTTTCAATTTAATTAGGAGTCTTTTTAGTTTCATTTTAGGATTAGACTTTACTTTTTCTTTTAGGAATAGACTGCTTGTTATTTTAGTATTTGATTCTAATTTTTCTTTTAGGAATAGGCTGCTTCTTATTCAAGTTATTTGAGCATTATAAATAGAGCTCTTCCTCAATATTGTAGGAGAGCTTTTGATTTGCATAATTTTGAATTGACATTAGAGATATTTCTTTGTGTTTTGGGCGATTCTCTTGTGTTCTTTCCTGTGAATTGTCTGTTAGAGCTAACCTGCAGGATAATCGCTATTCTGCCCGGTGTCACACCTCCTTGATCTCTTCCTTGCTTCATCCTTAAGAAAGCAAACCAAAGTCAACAAAGATGGTTAGCTTCACTTGTTCAAATTAATTTCTTATTTACTTCATCATTAAGAAAGGTAAGTCAAAGTCAACAAAGGTTGCTAGCACACCACTTATTCAACTTTCTTCTTTAATTGATCCTTAAGCAAACCAAAGCCCGATTTGTAAAGTATTGGACATGTACTCAATAGTGATGAGGCCTTATGGGGGCAGCAGAGCCCAATTTTTAAAAACCCCATACTCGAGCGTAACGAGTGTCCAAGTTGGGGACAATAACGTTGCTTGAGACATGTTCATTGGCCAACAATCTTGTGTGTACGTTGTGAGGTTGTTCCGAGGGGTTCGCCACCTTCATCCCCAGACCCAACAAGAAGCCAATATTTTTACCATTTATGACCATTTCCAACAAAATTTAGCAATGTAGATGAGTTTACCTGTGTATGATAATGTTGACGTACCCTCACACGGACAATAATCCTGTCAAGATCTTGTACTTCACATCCTTCTCATCTGCTCCCTAGTTGCATTATACCAAAGCCATGAAACAATCGTCTGTTGAGATATTACTTAACCATATCGGTACAAGTTCGAATGAGAGATTATATCAAACATAAATTCACACCACTCATCCTCACAACTAGATACAATATCGTGTCAATTACTGATAAACAAAACTGGATAATCGAGGTTTTGGAATTCCAACCAGAGTTTTCGCCTTTTGAAGAGTAATCCCAACCTTCTCAGTCATGTCTTCTAATATTTCAGAAGAAAAATCCCATTCAAAAGCATGAAGCAACGAGGCCAAGGAATAATGCACCATACGATGACCAAGTGGCATGCCAACGCATGATCTCCTGCCTGTTCCAAATGGCAATATCATAAAATCTTGACCTTTAACATCAATATCCAATTCAAGGAATCTTTCTGGTTTGAACTCAAGAGGGTCAGCCCACACTTTGGGGTCCCTAGCCATACCCCAAACATTCACAAAAACAATGCAATGTTTAGGCACATGGTACCCGTAAACTTCACATGCTTCATTGGTTCGGCGTGGGATGAGAAGTGGAACTCCTGGGTGTAACCGGAAAGCTTCCTTAACTGCAGCTTGAAAGTATGTGAGTTTCGGGATATCATTTTCTTCAACAAAACGGTCTTTTCCAACTACTTCATCGAGCTCAGCTATTACTTTCTTGTAAATTTCCGGCCTTTTGAGGATTTCAGTCATTCCCCATTCAACCGTGCTAGAAGAAGTATCGGTACCAGCAACAAACATGTCCTACAAAACCAATTCAACACAATTATAAATCGGAACGAGTGCTCTAGCTTCTAAAAACAGTGTGGCAAAATTATGGAAAGGATTTTGTATACTTACAGAGAGCATTCCTTTGATATCAACTCGAGAGAATTCCTTCAACTCATCATCTTTCTTATCACTTTTATAGTCCAAGAACACATCCAACATGTCCAACCTTCCATTCTCATTCATCTTCAGACCTTTCTTCCTCTCCTCCAACCTCTCATCGATCAATTTCTCAAAGAAGTCATCGAACCTCTTGACAACCTTAAAAACTCTCTTCTTTAGTCCTTGTGGGTCTAAGACCTTCAAGGAAGGAATCAAATCAGCAAGATTGGGTGCACCCACAACCTCAAGAATCTCCCACACCATCTCTTTCAACTCTCTCCCTTCCTTCTTTGAGTTGTCAAAGAGGCTCTTTGAGCAAACCAGATTGCTTACTAGATTGGCTGAGACCACAAATGTTGAATCAGCAATGTTGATTGGTGTCTTGGTCTTGTAGGCTGAGTATAGATTAGTGAGTAGGCCTGTGACCTACATCAACAATACAGAATGAATAGTTTAGACTTTAGAAATTTAAAAATATATGCCACATCCAATGTTAAAACCAATTTCAACATAATTATTCAGTATCCAACTTCCATTTGATATCCTGGTATGTTCTGAACTAAGATTTGATATCAAGATTTTGATCCATGAAAGTGAAATGAATTTTCAATTTAATTTTCCCAATCAAAACCAAGAAAACTCAAGGAACAAAACAAAACGAATGTTAACCTATGAAATTAATAGCTTTGAAACAGGTTTGGCATTCCATGACTTTTCACTCAATTCTGATCACAAAATTTATCTAGCGCTGGTAGAAATTAACTTTACAGTTTACATGAAGATTTGCAGAATGGTTTTGCGAACTGTGTATACTACTTTAAATATATGTTAGTTTTAGATAGTAACTATACTCAAAATCCATCAAAACTATTCTAGATTAAAATAATAGCATTTGAATTGAAAAATTAGCATATGGACAAATATATATTTTTTTTTTTTAAAATTAGCATATGGACAAATATATATTTTTTTTTTTTCAATTGTGGACCCATTAATAAATGTTTGTTTTCTTTCGAGTTGGTTGTGTGAATCAATATTTCTTATATTAATTAAGATGTAATCAAGACAGGTTGGCACTAGGCACTATAGACACTAAACACTGCATATCACGATGGCATTTTATTAGAATCTTTTCAGGTAAACCAAGATGCATGATTATTGAAAGTTGCAAATATCATTAAACAAAACAAAGCATACCTGTAGTCTACGAGCAGGCTGCAAGAGTTCAATTGCTTTAGTTGAGAAGAGCTCCGTCGTCAAGATCTTACGTAGCAACCGCCACCTTGCTCCGTAAGGAACGAACACAAGCGATGTAGCATCGTAAGTAACACAGCGTACAGCCTCAGTGATGGTCCGGCTAGAGAAGGTAGCATCCTTGTGTTTAAGAATCTCCTTGGTGATCTCAGGTGATGATACAACAATAGCGGGCTTTTGGCCCATTTTGAGGCTAAAGAGAGGCCCATGGACCTTGGCCAAGTGGTAGAGATCCTCGTGTAGGCGGTCAGTGAGGTGCGGTAGGTATCCCAGTATGGGCCAGCCTCTAGGCCCAGGTGGGGAGTTCCGCCAGTTCCTGCGGCGTAAGATGAACGGGAGGAGGACGAAGGTGAGCGCTGCGGCAGCGACTGCGATGGTGTTGGTAGTGGAGAGTGGGAGTGTGGAGATGCAGGTGGTGAGTAGAGTTTGGAGCTGATCCATTTTGTGTCTGGCCTGGCGAGTGTACCAAACAAGTGTTGTTGTTGGTTATGTTCAGCATGGAACGTGCTTTTATTGTGATTTTAGATAGACTGAATTTACCTGTTATGCCCCTGGCCACTGGCCATGATGAGTAGGACATTAATTATTGTTTACCGACTTTTTTGATTTATTATCTAGATGACATTTGTCTCGAGGAAGTGAATTTACAGTTTACGCCCCGACATGATTGTTTTTAGATTTATTAGCTAGATCACATTTGTCTTAAAAAGGAACTCCCAAAGGTTGCTTAGGTGAGAGTTGAAATGTTCTTTCGCATGACATGATAATGACCTTTCGATGGATGCTGTGCTTGCTTGAAATATAGAGGTTTGTTTACTAACTTAAGTTGGGTTATGAGGGGTAATTAAGTGATGGAATGAGAGTAGTAGGGAAACGAGGAGCTCGTGGGAGGTGAGCTTGGCAAGTAGGAACCGGATCGAAGGACATGTTCCTGCTCTGATTTCTAAATTGAAAACTGATCAAGCGTGTAGCCCGTGGGATTCTACTTAACTTATTCAGGAAAAGAGTAGCTTTGACGCGGTTGCTATCAAAATATGACACTGATGTAGACACCTACGGCTATGGAGTGTAAATGGCAATCCATCTCCGGAGCCCCATCCTAAAATTTTCCAATCCTCTCTCATCTAATCATTTATTACAAGTTTCACATTTTAAAACTGTCGTAAACATCCACGAAAATTCTAGGGGTCGAGGGAAAGGGGCGAGAGATGGGTGGAAGCCATCCATCTGCCTCGAGATGAGTGACATTGTGCATCTCAAAGCCAATGCACTCATCTCGAGGCGGATGGTCCCTCCCTCGACCCCTAGCAAAGCTCAAACATCCAATAGTGTTAAAGTATGGACCCTACTAAATGGTATCACTGTTTCTACTCAAGAACGCTACTAACCCCTTACTTTCTAAAGAACACTGCTACATTTCTAAATGACACCGCTACCTTTCTGAAGGATACAACCACATGCTGAAGGACACTACCAATATAAACAAAGAAAACCCCAACCCATATTCTCCCATCTTTCTTTCTTCTGCATCAACCCCACCACCGCCACCTATTCTTCCATTCCTCCCCTTCACCACCATTTCGCCATCATTACTACCACGCCACAAGGAGAAAAAAAAAGGCCACTTATGAGAACTTCGCTTCACGATTGGACGGCTAAGCTAAACACCAACTTCTGCAAGGACTGCTAGGGCTGAAAACCGAACCATCGGTTCGGTTTTTCACCTAAACCGTTAACCGAATCGACCTAGGTCGGTTTTAAAATTTTCAAACCGAAACCGAACTGACCATTAACAAAACCGATTCGAAACCGAACCGATTCTAATTTATGCAAACCGTAACCGAACCGACTAAAATCGAACCAAAACCGAAATAAAACATAACCGACCGACTATTTTAAACATATTATATTATTTATATATAAAATATATTATTTATTATATATATTCGGTCGGTTCGGTTTGGTTGGTTAAAATCACATAGAAACCGAAAACCGAACCGATCACTTCGGTTTTGAATTTTTTAAGACTGCCCTGAAGGATAAGACTCCTCCTCCTCCCTTTCACCACCACTTCGCCACCACCACACCACCATGCCACAGGGAGAAAAAAAAAGAGGCCCCCACCACCTCTCATTCTCCTCAACCTTCTTCCCTTCACCACCACATCGCCAACACCACGCCACAGGGAAAAAAAAAGGACGTCACCGCCACCTCTCCTCCTCACTTCCACTTCTTTTTCTTCTTCAATCACCACCACCACGCTGCCACAAGGAGAAAAAAAGGAGGCCACTGCCACCTATATCCTCCTCCATTCTTCTTATTTTACTTTTTCTTATTCTTCATCTTCTTCTTCTTCTTCTTCATCTTCTTCTTCTTTTTCTTTTTCTTCTTCCGCTTCCGCTTCCTCTTCTTCTTCTTATTCTTCAATCACCACCACCATGCCACAGGGAGAAAAAAAAAACAGATATGAAAAAGAAGATGGGAGGAGGTGGGATGAGAGGTGGCGGCGGTGAATGATGGAGAAAAATAATAAGAATAGGGGAGGAAAATGAGAGGTGGCGGTGGCGATTGAAGAAGAAAAAGAAGAGGGGTTAGGGTTAGGGTCTTTTTGTTCATATAGTGGTGGTGGTGTCATTCAGTGGAATTGGTGATGTTATTTAGTAGGGGCCTTAAAATATTGAGGGTCGGGCCAAGGTGCGTTTGAATCAAAAGTACAAGGTTGTGTTTGTTTTATGAAAAATTATTTTCTAGAATATTTATTTTTCTAGAATTTTAAATAATAGTATTTATTTCATGAAAAATTAGAAATCTTTGAAAAAAAATTTATTACAAAAGAGCGTCATGGGTGGAAAATAAACACACCAATTTTCAGTTGGATCTTAATTTTTAATTATTTTATTAATTCTTTTTATTCTCATTATTTCAATTCTAGAACCACACCACACCACTATGCCACAACTAACACCACCATTCCACCAACACCACCACAATACCACAATCACCACTACCGCCGCCAACACCTCTACCATTACTATAACACAAAGTACCTACTACCACCACCATCACCGCCATTACTATTAAAAAATACCAATACTACCACCACCATAACACAACTACCGCCGCCACCAACACTACCACCAATACTACTACCACATAACCGCGACCACCATCGCCGCCATCACACACCACTACTACTGCCACCACCATAACACACCTACCACTGTCACGATCGTCTTCTTTGCCACCACACTCAACCCAACTATTATTGCACAAAATAAATATTTAATCATTTGAAAATTAATGACACAACCAAACAACATGAAAAGATTTAGGGAAAATAAAAATACTTTATTCATTGAATACTTATTTTTCGTGAAACAATCGAAGCCTAAACTCTTATATTATTGGTCCTTCATGTAATTATGCCTGGTAAAAGAAATAGCCTCAGTAAAATATTTGATAAATAAATGTCTAATCATAAGTAGAGATAGGAGAATGTTCAACAAATGATAGAGATTTACGAGTCAAATTTTGTTGTCCTCCCATTTTGGTGTCTAATTATCCCACCAATAAGGGGGCAACAAAAAAAAAGAACTAAATTTTTTTCTAGTAATTGATCTCCAATTACATAAAAAAAAATCATCTAAAACAAATAAATAACTAAAAGTTAAAAATTCTTGAAATAGTTTTTCGAGATTCTCTCCATAAAACCCACATCTCTCCAAACTTAATGATTACAGATCTTCAAACTAAAAAACTATACAAAAACTCGAGAATAAACCTTCTTAGAGTGTGTATTCTCCACACTCAAAATCAAATCTAAGTCTAAATTATTCACTATTACAAAAGGGGTATTTGTGCGGATTTTAGTGGTGGTTTTATAAATATCCTGGCGGATTAAGGGTATCTGCCGAAAAAATGAGAATCTTGAAACTTTTATCCGTCAGAATAGTCTTTCTGGCATTTATATTCACTATGAAAATATAAAAAGGGAAATCTTTCCGCCCAAATGCTCATTAAAAATCAATAAAATTTATACTGGCGGTTATAAATCCTAAACTAGTGTATATATCCGTCACATTATGTTCCTGGCGGATATATCAACCACGACCTTCTTTTCTTTTCAGTTGAACCTTTAGTCGAACCAAGGTTCTTCTTTGCCTATTGCCTCGGTCGAATCGCCTCTTTCTTTAGTCGAATCTTCAGTCAAACCAAAGGCTTATTCACCTTTTTTTTTCAGTCGAACCGAAGACGCTTCTTCAACATCGATCAAATCCTTCAGCCTTCTTCGCCTCTCACATTCAATCTTCTTCGTTTCTTCAACATCGATCAAATCTGCCAAAGCTCCAGTCATCGATTGCAACAATCGGTGTACATCTTTGCCGACCGATTCACCAAGTCAACTCACATTGTAGTCTTCTCCTTTGCTGCCTCTATTGTTCAAGAACTGAATCACATTGTTTTAGCTGGAGATACCGATTTGTATCTCACATTTGCGGATCGGTGAGTTCTTTATCCCTTCTCAGCTGTTTTAGTTTCAAATTTTGTGTGTTTTGTTTAGTTTGTACTTGTTTTTAGGCAAAAAAAATTGGAAAATTTTGGTGAAAGGGTTTTCATTTAGTGTTCTTGAAGTGTTTATTGTAATATGTTTTTGGTTATCTGAACTTAGTGAAGGTTATGTTTAGGTTTTGACACAGAAACACCAGCTTTTTTGGGGGGATTTTGCAGTTTTTGCGAGCTCGGGTACGTTTTCTCCCCTTTTGATTTCTCCTTCTGTTTTGGGAATTTTCAATTCAATTGTGTGATTCTTTCTTCGAAAGAGAAGCATGTATCACATTTGCATTGTTGCTTGTTTTATACTGTTAACGATAAAACCTATCTAATATATGAACTCTAATACAAAATTATGCCATGTAAAAAGTTTAAGAAAATAAAACTCCTTTCAATGAATTGCATAGAATAGTCGGGTTTCGTGATAAGGAACAAGATTTACATGAACTTTAAGGATTTTGGAAGATACATCTTCATATTGTATTTTTGAAGATCTCCGAATGAAAATCAATTTTGAGGGATGGCATGATTACTTAAGTCTGGGTTTCGAGCAACTATTGTATCAGTCGTTCATTTTATGAAGAAGCAAACAAAATGGGAGGCATACAAATAACTATTTTAGTTCATTTCGTACTAGGGTCAATATGCATGTGTCCATTTGAAGTGATTCCTAGAACATTCAGGATACTTTTCAAACAAAAATTTTAAATTCTTATTTTGTTTTCCTTGGATTCTCAAAATCACATACCATTCGTTTTTGCTTACAAGGGATTTTATTCTCAGATTTTAGACTCAATTAGGAGTGATAAGTGATGGAGCAATGACTACATTTTGTTATTGTTTCTATCCCTATTTGATAGTTAACATAGTTTTTACACTCCTTTCTCTTCTTCTAAAACCCACCTCTTCTAAACCTCTGTCCCTATTTGATAGCTAACATAGTTTTGATAAGATTCTCATGGTTGGTGCGGCTATTAGTACGTGCGTGCGCTCATTGATACGATACAGGAAAATTAAACCTATTATCTGGTGAGTATCGTGCCTTGTTCAATTCATGCCTTTTTATTGTCAGACTTGCTAAAATTGAGGATGGTTGGTCTATTTGTATGTATTCAACAATTTTTCATTTTTATTAAGTGCACATGCTTTTGTTTGATTGTGTCATGCTATAATATTGTAACACATGTGACAAGGTTGTTTGATTTTTGTTATGTTTGATAGAGGGAAGGGTATCTCCTTATATTGTGTAAGGTTCAAACTCGCCAACATAGTCTTTAATGAGTTGTTAATTTTGTGAGAACAAAAAACATACAAATTGCTTAAAGTTGATGGGTAATCTATAGAACTTCCTATCATTGACGGAGGAAGCTAGTGGGTCATCTATATAACCTCCTATCGTGGAAGGGTTTTTTTTTTTTTTTTAAAGGCAAGCAGGGTTTTTATAGGATCCCAGAACCCATAAAGATGCCGCAAGCTAGGTTTGAACCCATGACCTAGTGGTACCATTCGCCAAGCTCTAACCGTTGAGCTGTCATGTCATTGGCATCGTGGAAGGGTGTTTGGTAGATGCTAAATTTTCTTCAAATTGCTTGAAGAGGCAGATGAAGAGTTGTATCTTGGTTGTAAAATATTCAAAACATTGGAGGCTATCGTATCAGATCAAGTGTTTAGGGAATATTTCAGACAACATATTCACCATGCTACTTGAGTTGATTAGACATGTTGCCCGAAGAGAATTACTTGTCTGAAACTTGTTATAAGGCAAGAAAGGTTATAAAGGAGTTGGGTCTCACATACGAGAAGATTAATGCATGTCCTAATAATTGCATGATCTATTGGAAAGATACCTCAAAGTTGACTGCATGCTCTGTGTGTGGCACATCAAGGTATAAAGTTAAAGTTGTCGGGGTGCTTCTGGAGGAAAAATCTCAGCTAAGTTTATGTCGTACTTCCCTTTGAAATCAAGATTGGCATGTCGAAGCATACTGTTGAACATATGAGGTGGCACGAAATTGAATGTCTTAAGGATGGGTTTATGGGGGATCCATCTGATTCTCCAGCATGGAAGCATTTAGATAATTTGTACCCGGAGTTTGCGTCAGAATTTTGAAATGTGCGGTTAGGTCTAGCAAGTGATGGATTTAATCCTTTCAGCCAAAGGAGTGACCATAACACATTGCCCGTAGTGTTTTCGGTTTACAATTTATCTTCATGGATGTGTATGAAGCAACCTTACTTGTTGTTGAGTCTTTTGATACCAGGACTTAAAAGCCTTGGAAATATAATTGATGTGTATTTATGCCCATTGATTGACAAGTTGAATGAGTTGTGGGAGGTTCGCACAACCGCTTATGACGTGTTTTCATATCATACTTTTATAATGAAGGTTGTTGTACTATGGACAGTTACTGATTTTCCAGCTTATGAGATGTTATCTAGATGGAGTACGAAGGGTTATAAAGCATGTCCGCATTGCATGAATGATAATGTATCTCAATTTTTGCCGCTGAGTTGAAAGATATGCTATTTGGGGCACCGACGATTTTTACATTAGGCGTTAAGCCTATAATTGATTGTTAAAGAGATATCAATTTCGTAAAACTGGAAGTTTTTGTTGTTTGTCTCGTTTTTGCATTGTTGTTACCGTCAATGGAATGGAATTTAAGCAAATTCTGTAAATTTTGGTTCATATTCTATGTTAGTATTTGACTTTGATGAATTGTCCATGGGGGTTTTTGAAAATTATTTGGTGAATTTCTAGTTAATTAATGTAGGTGATTTGTGATGTTATCATGTTGTGTTAGATCTGTAGTTTGATTTGTTTAGATCGGTTGTTGGTGTAGGTCTGTAGATGTCCATGGATATTCTTTTGATCTGGATGGCTTATGTTTTTGAGATGTTTCGATTGGATTTGATTCATAACTAGGAGCAGTAAATGTTGACTCTTCTAGGTAAAAAAAAAATCACAAATGCAAAAAGAAAATTGTCTTTATGTCAGCCATTTGATCTTCTTCAGTTGCCATATTCTAATTCACTCATTTCCCCCCTTATTTTTAGGAGAAATCGGGAAAGAATAAAGTAAGTTATGCTAAGCAAACGATGGGGCGTACATCTAGGTCGAAGTCATATGCACGTGCTCGAAAAGATTATGTACGTGCATTTTTTTCTCTTATTAAGTCAAAGTTTTAATAAATGTACAAAAATATGATCTAATTATTTTTTGGTTTTTCATATTCATATGTTGAAGAAGGTGTGTGGAGGATTTTCTGATCCTCATTCTTTCTTTCATTTCACCCACACACGGAAAGATGATTATTGGGTTGATGAGCCATCACAAGAGAAAGGGGTACTTGTTATTAATTATGATTTTGATTGGTTGTTAGTTTATATTATATTTTTTAATTTTCTTAATTATTAATAGTTCTAAATATTTGTTTGCTAGGTGTCCATGGATAATTCGCTTCAACCACGAATTGAGGATGGAGCGAAAGACTTGGAAGAGCTTCGCACACAAGTTTATGTGGAGCAGATCAGTCCTGAGACCCGAAATAGAGTTTGTGGCTATGAAAATGGCGTGACTCCTTATTTGGTGCCTTATGCCATGGGTAGCGCTAGCAGTTCATCAAGGAGAGCATCAAAGACTAGAGAAACCTTCTTGGAGTCTCAGTGTCTAGAAATAAGACCAAACATGAGGCTATGCAGAATGAACTGGAGAAGTTACGAACCCAGCAGCAGCAACAGATGATGATGATGTTCATGCATGCTATGCAGTCACAGAAAACCATGCAGAGCTCTCATCCATTACACCAGTCAGGACAAAGTCAACCATTCCAACCTTTTTACCCTATGTACCCGATGCATCCTATTGGGCATATGACTTTCGTGCCACCCTCACAGCATTCTCCTAGTGACTCTCACCATTCTAACGGTATTCCATTAGGTGGATTCAGCGGACTACTTTTTGGTAATATGTCTGATGTAGATATGAATAGGCTTATTAAAGTTATCTGGAGGATCAGGAACACATTCGGGTTCAAGTTCAAGTACTTGATTGGATTGTCTGCTTAACTTTACTAGAGGATGTACATCGTGTTTTTTAATTATTTGTTTTTTTGTTCACGGCGGATATGTATGACATATATTTGGGACGACGGATATATGAAATTTTGTTTATATATAATTGGATAACTATTAATATCATTCTTAGATCAATAGCAATTTTTTTTTTTAAAAACATTTATAAAATCTCCTGGCGGATAATATTCAATTTATGGCAAAATTTCCTGGCGGACAAGATTCACATCATGGCGGATATACGCGTCCCCAAGTAAATATTCCCGTCGGATATAGGTGTCACCCATTCCTTTTTACCGGCGGTTATAAATTCATTCCCGGCGTATATATGTGTCACCTATTCCTTTTTCCTAACATTTATAAGCGCCACTAAAAAATATTTATTGCATTTACATCCGCAACCAACTTTTCCTGGTGCATTTACCTACTCAGATTCTAATTAATGTCTCGACCGATTAATTTCTCGACGGATTAAGGAATTTATTCGCCAAGACATTCCTTTCCCGGCACCAACAATTCCGGCATATATTTTACCGCCAGTGCAAGGTTTTTCTAGTGGATATAGCTTTTCTTGCGCCAGGATTAAGCCCTCAATGTCATATATAATTCGCCACAGTTGGCCTCTTTGGTAGAAGTGATTCTAGGGGGCGTGAACAATCTAAGTCCATGTGAATTGTGACAATCATTGACTTGTTTCATGTTAATGAAAAGTAAGAGCTCATTACCATAAAAGTCGTATCCACTTTCATCTATAATTAACCATGAAATTGGAAATTCATGGTTAAGTGGGTTTAACAAGCTAAGAGCATTTCCAATGACCTCGTTAAAGGTTCGTTTGGATACAGTCGGCAAAATTAACGAGTATGAGAAAGTATTTTGAGTCTCCAACATACTCATTAATAGATGAGATGGTACTACAATAATATCTTTGTAACTATTTATACAAAATCTATCAATATCAAATAAAAAAGTTTCAAAAATTCTTAAAACTTCTATTTAAATGCAAATTTGTTATAAGCTAATAGCTCAACGCTTGCTTTAAAAAAAAAAAAAAAAAAAAAAAAAACTAATAGCTCAACAATAATAAACACAGTAAACCAAATAGAAGAATAAAGGAAGAGAGAAGATAGTCTCTTATTGATGTATGTTAATAATGGAGATAACATGCCTTTATATAGGCTACAAGGATTGATACACAATGAATAAATCCTATTAGGAATCAATTTCTACACAAAGAGCACTATTATGAAACAATCTCTAGTGGAGATCTAGATATTTCCTATATTTATAGCCCACAAAGTATATGAGGGCATCTGCATGAATATTTCATTATACACTCCCCCTCCACATATATATGCTAAGTCTATTGCCTCACCTCATTAGAACCTTGTAAGGAATACACAGTAGGATAAAACCTATGCAAAGAAAAAAGAAAGTACAACCTTTATGGAGTTTAGATATGGGTTTGGACATGCTTAATGTTGTCTCATTAGAACCTTGTCAGGAAAATCCAGTAAGACTAAACCTCTGTGTAGGGAAAAGAGTACAACACGTTAAGTCCTTACAAGATGCAATGTATTCTCTTATGGAATACTCACCCTGAAGTCAAATAAGTTTGGTCATGATTTTTTGCATTGTGCTTCTGAATGTTTAACTACAAACACTTTCACATTACAATAATATGTACATCTAGAGTACAAACGTCTTGATAACTTCTTATTTGATGAATTAGAACTCCCAATCCTCGAAAATCACACATGCTAAGCAATCGAGTTTGATGAGTCCAAGCTCCCAATATAATTAGAATGTGATATGTCATAACTCTCAATCACGTACCTTCTTTAGTAACTAGCTAGTCTCTATGTGAAACCATGATAGCGTTTCATTCTCAATTATGGAGATTCATTCACAAAAAGTTTTGGGGCACCTGTCCACTAACAAGTTCACTAGAAAACAAATGTTAGGACTAGTACATTAAATCATAGGTAATAATGCACTAAGTAACACTATGATAAACCAAATAGTGTTTTGTCTGCTTTCTTGGGACAATGAACTCTTCTTTACATTAAAAGTTCATTAGAGAACTAAGTTGGTGAGATATGTTCGTATTGAACCATTATCAATATTTTCTCAATATACATTGTCTAACGGACAAATATTCCACTTACTCTATGCTCTAGCTGTAGATCTAGGCAAGACTTAGTTCTCTCGAGATCCTAATCTCGAACAAGAGGATTTTTCAACTCAAATTTACATCATCTACACATGATGATGATAAAAAAATGTGCTTTGACTTCTTTGATACATATTAATCATAGCCACAAGTCGGACTTGATACAGAACAATTTTCATGTTCATTTCCTTACGACCACCCACACATAATCAACCAAGTTAGCCTCCTTTTGGTGTTTGGACAACCACTCCAAAAACTTACATTTTTTAAGGGAGTCCAATTCCACTTGGATTATTTTCATGATGGCCAATCATGTCTCTATGCACATGCATTCTTCCATTATGAGCGTTTCATGGCAATTACACAAGAAAATGTGTCGGTTGGTCATAACAATATTTATATGATCCCATAATTTTCCACTATGAGCATAATACTCTGTGTCAAACCATTTGACACGCTCTTAGGGAAACTCGATAATTCACATATTTTCTTCTTCGATAATTTCTTTACTAATCATCATCTCTTCAAGGGAAGTCTCCTATAGAGATATGTTGTTCATCTACAATTGTTTTTTAATAGTCTCTTCGTTAGGAGTACTATTCTTATGTCCTAATTGCTTAGCTAGGATGTTTTTCCATTTACCAGGAGTTACGTTATTAGACCCAATATGTCTTTCATGCTTCAGAGATATTGTAGACGTATTACGTGCTCCCACACTCACGGGTGACTTTAACTATCCCACTTGCATTGCAAACACATTTTCCACCTTCCTTACACAGATATCGAGCCATAATAGAGCATTTTCAATTCGTATACCTTGTCACTTTGGCTTTCACTATCAATATACATTTCCGTGCTATAAAAGTGATGTATTTATTGTACTTATGTCTCATATAGATATTTACATGGATTAAGATGAGACAATACTCTTAAACTATTCAAAGTTAGTTCACGTCATTCATTTGGCTTAACTCCCCTAATGGTGAGAATTTTGTATCAATAAGTTATAGTCTTCATGAAATGTTGCACTTGTGATGGTTTAATAACTTATGATTATCGATACAAATACTTTACCTCTGTTGTAACCTTATACAATGTGACCAAAAGTATGAAATAAGGTATGTGAGGGTGAAACTTGATACAATTTCTGGAGGTGAGCATATAATAGTGCATGTAATACATAATTTCTCCAAACATAAATGTGTTAACATAAGCAATAGTGTGAATAAGTTAACCAATTATTCAACAAATCCATGTTATGCATCATCATTGCAAAGAGACCTAAAGAAATATAATATCTCCTAAGATTTTGTCCATATAAAATAACAATAACTAAAATCACAACTTTTGAGAGAACATGTATACTTTTAAGATAACATGTAGTAAAAACATTGTGGTCACACAAATCCAATACAAAATTCTAATTTTGTGGATAAAAAATGAAAAAAAATCCAAAGTTAAGAAAAAAAAAAGTACTATTAAGCAATTCCAACCATTATGGTCTCACAAATTTGACAATATAATTTCAATGTTTGAGGATAGAAATGGACAACAAGTTTCAAACTTCAAATGTGTAAACATCGTAATGCCAATGGTCACATAAAATCAATACAAGTCCCAAATTTTTTGCTTCGAAGTTTACAAAAGTCTTAAACTTCAAAAAAACATGTTACATTTAAAATAAATCAAATTATTTGATTCATTAAATCTCGTGCATATACCCAAGTATTTTAGAAATCTGTTATACGCAACGCAAAAACAAGTTGTAGTGCGACAAAATTTGATAGTCCTAAATTTTGTGTTTCAAAGTTGATAGATGTCCCAAAGTTCGAAGAAATATGCAGGTTTAACCAATGGTTGCTCAAAATCGACATAAAGTCCAAGATTTTGTGTTTCAAAATTGACAAAAGTCTCAAACTCATGCAAAATATCTGCATGTTATACCAATGGCCAGACAAATTTGAAAAAAAGTCTAAATATTTTTGCACAAAATCGACATATATCTTATATTTTATATTTGACGTTGACAAAAGTCTCAAACTATGACAAAACATGCAAAGTATATACATGATCGCACAACATTGGCAAAAAGTCTGAAAATTTTGTGCACAAAATCGACATAATTCCTAGATTTTGGTATTTGAAGTTGACAAAAGTCTCAAACTTCGATAACACATGAAAAGTATATGAATGTTAAACCAATGGTCGCACAAGATTGACAAAAAATCTCAAATTTTGTGGTTCGAAGTTGACAAAAGTGTTATCTGCGCAAAACATGCAAAAATTTGCATGAAACCAATTGGTTATTGATGATACATCAAAATAGACCAACATCACAACCATACACGTGGCAAAAATCTTCCATCACAAGAATCAGGAATCTTAACACTGGGTTAACTCATAAAGCCCGAAGAGGGCAAAACCAATCATAAAAGCCCAAATAGGGCCCCATAAGAAGAAGTCATAACTAAAGCCCAAATCCGAGCCCGAACGAGTTCTCTTATAAAGAAGAGAAACATTGCATAAGAAAAGAGTCGTGGATGGAGTTACGCCTCCACGGATGCGTCTTCATAAAGGATGAGACTTTTACGAAGAACGTTCCCTTCCGTTGCACCCCATATGCTTAAGTCATGCAGAGAATTAACCGCGACCATTATATAAGGTAAAGGGAACAATCGACCAAGGTATGCAATTTTAACTGAGTTTTGTCCAGATTTACTTCCTTCATCAACAGAGTTGCTGACTTAAGCATCTGAGTGCCTTCGGCCACAAAAAAGGTGGTATTTGGCAATCTAACATCTGTTTTGCAGGTTAAACTCACAGGAGAATGAGATTTGGACGCATCAATTTGGCACCGTCCATGAGAAACAATAAGTTTTCTTTCAAAAAAGAAGATCCACAGTGACAAAACTCACCAAAATCTGATCAACGATTAATAAGCTATCAGAATAGATGGAACACTCTACATACCCTCAACCTAGTGACAATAACTGTAACCCTCCTATTGGCGACACTACATTGCCAGCGGCTCGCGATCGAGACCCAACAGTAACTACCAAGCCAATTGCACCCGACAGTCAAGATCCACGACATGCAGTAGCTCAGACAACCTAGACATCTGACGACGTTGCTACTGACCCTTGGGTAGATCTACTTATGACCCAAATGAACCACATGATGAAGATGTTGGAAAAACTCACTTAAGAGCGCACCCAGTCAGCCGACCCTATCCAAGTGTCGCCCCAACAAAAGTCTACCAACCAAACCCGAGAAAGCAACGAGGTTCCTACAGAACCTCAACAGAAAAATCTCGAAAGCAATGAACTTCCCCATGGCAAGACTCCACAAAGTGACGAAACACTTGTTGAAATCTTGTTCAAGATTGGAGTCATGGATCCCGATGTATTGTACGAGCTAGCCAAGCTACCATTCTCTGACGCCCTCATGATAACTCCCATGCCAAATAAGTTCACCCCACCAAAGTTTGAGGTATATGATGGCACCACCGACCCAACAAATCAATTGCGACATTTTCACCACATGATGACGTTAAAGGAGAATACGAAGTCCATCTTATGCAGAACATTTCCGACTAGTCTTACCTCTACAACAATGAACTGGTTCAACAACTTACCACCAAGGTCAATAGACTCCTTCCAGGCACTAGCCACTGCCTTTATCACAAGATTCATTGAAAGTCAACGAATGTGGAAAGGACCACACTCTCTCATAAACATCAAACTGAATCCAGAGGAGATGATAAGGGAATACGTCACTCGTTTCACTAACGAGCTAACAATGATCGACGGATGCAGCGACAACATGACCACCACTACTTTCACCGCCAGACTGAAAATATGACATTTTTTTATGGTCTCAACTTGGAACCCCCAAAAAACCTGGCGATCGTGTTGAAAACTGCCCAAAAACACATTACTCTCTAGGAGATGAAAACTGCCAGAAATAAAAATGACCACGAAAGAGAAAACCACTCAAAAAAGCGGGAAATGAGGGAGGAAAGAAGAAGAGACGACAGACTCTGAGAGGATAACATTCAGTCAAAGAGGCATCATACCAATGGGAGGCCCGAATCCAACCAGCAAGAGTTCGAAAAGCGCAGTTGGCAAGGCCCAAACATGAGCGGGTTATAAGATAAAAAACATACAAATTGTACACAACCTTGAAAACGAGCCGGGGGAATATAGTGAAACACATGGCGAAATGGGAAGACGTCAACTGGCCACTCAGAATGAGAGGAGACCCAGAAGGAAGAGATAAAAACAAGTATTGTTCCTTCCACAAGGATCATAGGCACGAAACCAAAGACTATTACAATCCAAAAGATGAAATTGAGCATTGGGTTCAGAGAGGACAACTCGACGAATTCATTGGAATGCCAGACAAACAACTCAAAGGAAAAGAACAGGCAGACACCACCATGGGATCAAAAGAACAACCCAGGGAACTAATATATGCCCTACATAGCCGGAGGGAACAAAATAATCAACCCAACTGAAGAAGCAATCGGAAACACCTCCCACTCGAACTGATCTATATTGAAGTAGGAGTATTAACGCCGAAAGAAACCAAACAAACCAATACACCGATTTACGATAAAAAAAAATGGAGAAGCTTGCACCAGCCAACTAACACAATTCAAAGTCCCCACTGATAGATGCAAGCCTGACCCGTATTACCAACGACGAAATTGACGACAACAAACTCGATTAGACCTCGACAGTTGGTGCCGATGCAAGCATGATTGGACAAATTGGCGTTGATGTGAGCATGATTGGACAATTTGGCACTAATGTGAGCATGATCAGGCAATTCAGTACTACAAAGTTACCGAATTAGAAAGCATCCCAAGTCCATTAGCTACAATAGTATATCAGACGAACGACGAGACGTAATAAACTAATTAAACCGATAGCAAATCCGGAAACTTGAAGACATAGACGATGCGAAACAAAGCAACAAAGACGTAAATCTCTAACAACACGAGGATTGACATCAATCAAGCAAATATCATAAGGGTGAAGCGAACCACTATACAACCCAGCGTGACTTTTCAAGAAAAATAACCACTAGGGTTGGTCAGAACACCCGAGAAGGGAGTATCAATAAAATTACAAGTTCGGAATCTCCATCTTGCGCATGAACAACAAAATAAAGGCTTCAAAACTTGATAATACGAAGCAATCGGCATATCAAGCCAAAAAAGATCAGGACACAAGTCAGACAGATGCAATAAATTCTGGTCTGATCAACCACGAAGCGAAAGTTGGACAAATGAGTCAACTTACTCAAATAAAAACTTCAGGTTGATTAGTACGTCAAACCAACGAAGTGGGAGTTGGACGAACAAGTCAACTTATTCAAATAAAGAACTTCGGGTTGACTAGCACGTCAAACCAACAAAGTAAGAGTTGGACGAACGAGTCAACTTAATTAAAATGCAACTTCGGGTTGACTAGCACGTCAAACAAACAAAGTAACAGTTGGACGATCGAGTCAACTTACACAAATGACTTCAGGTTGACTAATACGTCAAACCAACGAAGTGGGAGTTGGACGAATGAGTCAACTTATTCAAATAAAGAACTTCGGATTGACTAACACGTCAAACCAACGAAGTAAAAGTTGGACGAATGAGTCAACTTAATTAAAAAAGCAATTTCGGGTTGACTAGTACGCCAAACCAATGAAGTGGGAGTAGGACGAATGAGTCAACATTTTGGGTTGACTAGCATGTCAAACAAACAAAGTAAAAGTTGGACGAATGAGTCAACTTAATTAAAAAGCAACTTTGGGTTGACTAGTACGTCAAACCAATGAAGTGGAAGTCCGACAAACAAGTCAACTTATTCAAATAAAGAACTTCGGGTTGACTAGCACGTCAAACCAACGAAGTAAAAGTTGGATGAACGAGTCGACTTAATTAAAAAACAACTTCGGGTTGACTAGTATGTCAAACCAATAAAGTGCGAGTAGGACGAACGAGTCAACTTATTCAAATAAAGAACTTCGGGTTGACTAGCACGTCAAACAAACAAAGTTGGACGATCAAGTCAACTTACTCAAATGACAACTTCAGGTTGACTAGTACGTCCAACCAGTGAAGTGGGAGTTGGACGAACTAGTCAACTTATTCAAATAAAGAACTTCTGGTTGACTAGCACGTCAAACCAACGAAGTGAAAGTTGGACGATCAAGTAAACTTACTCAAATAAAAACTTCGGGTTGACTAGCACGTCAAACCAACGAAGTAAAAGTTGGACGATCGAGTCAACTTACTCAAATAAAAGCTTTGGGTTGACTCGCACACCAAACCAATGAAGTGAAAGTTGGACAATCGAGTCAACTTACTCAAATGAAAACTTCAGATTGACTAGTACGTCAAACCAACGAAGTGGGAGTTGGACGAACGAGTAAACTTAGTAAAATAAAAAACTTCGAGTTGACTGATACGTCGAAGTAAAAGTCGGACGAACGAACCAACTTACTCATAAAACCTTCGAGACGATCAATACGTGGCAAAAGTCAAGACATAAAACGTCAACTTGCTCAAATAAGCTCCTAGTCAAAGAACACGTCAAAAAGAACGAATAAAGTCGACCTACTTCGGGGCAACCGATGCGTCAAAGCATAAAAGTAGCCATAAAAGAATTCAGATCAATAAATTCAGACATGATTAAAATGCAACCGTAAGAATACCAAGTTCTTTTCATTAACAAAACTATTCTGTTACATGCAACGACTGGCCTAAAAAGTATACGCAACATGCAACGATTCAACAAGACAAATTACGACTACGATGAAAAAACATGCAAATAAGAATACCCAGTTCTTTTCATTAACAAAAATATTTTGTTACATCCGGGGAAGAAGATAAAGGAGTGGGAGATAAAACTGAGGCAACCACAACATCGTTGGCAACATCATCTGCAGGAGGGGACAAAATTCTCTCTTCGGAAGGAGAAGGAAACAATGGCTCTTCAACTACTGGAGTGCTCGAAGGGTCCGGGACACCTTCTTCACCGTCATCATCTGCGAAAGCTTGATCAACCAAGTGACGATACTCAGACAAATCAACACCAAGCCCCTCGATATAATCAATAAGCTCAACCCGCCCATCAACAACTTGCTTCCAATCTTCCACCTCCGCAATGCAAAGCTTCTCCTTGGCTGCAACAAGTTTGTTTTTAGCCGCAATAAGTCACCCCTCAATGGTGGTAAGCATCACAGAAGTGTCTGCCTTGACCTCATCAAGCGCAACTGTTAACTGCTCCACCAGTTTCTCAGCAACATCATGATTAACATAATACTCAATCACAGAACGTGCAGCCTCATCATAAGTTTCCTTCTTAACAGACAGCTCCTCCTCCACATCACACAAACGCACACTGACCCCATCAAACTTGGTCCTCAAGGACTCGAGTTCAACTGCATACTTATCCCGTGCACTTTCCGTTTCAATCAATAAGGCCTAAGCAGCCCCGGCGGCGTTTTCCAGTTTTGCGTATCGTGCTTTCAACACGTCGAATTGAGAAAGGACGGGAGAAAATACCAGCAACAGCGCTGCCAACTTTCACTCCAAAGAAGCCACCTGATCACGAACAACTTGATAAACCGAGCCCATCACCTGGGCATAAGTGAGATGATTCATCCTGTCTATTATCTGTTTAATACTGTAATCAAGATGAGCGCTCGGATCCAATACGGACATCAAAGGTCTTTCCACTGACCACTTGTGCCATTCATTTGTCAGCCTCCGCGCACCATCTTGCATGTCCTACTGAGTAAACTAGTAAAACTTTTCGTCTGATTCGATACGGATATCTTCCGAGCTGGGCACGGTCCAGCTAATCCGAGGATGGAGAACACGGGGATCCGAAAGCATAGAGGAACCACCCCAACAGCTGGAAGGGCAGGCGAAACGACGGTAACAACAGAAAAACCATTTTTTCCTTCTCGGCGCGGAGCAGCCATAACAGAAGCAGAATAAGTAGTAGTGGCAGCAGGAGCAGATGAGTCCAAATGAGCGGGATAAGAAACTAAGAATTCGGCCGCATCGCTGTCATTAATAGAAGGAGACCGAGGAGGAAGAACCTCAAAACTCTAACCACTACCGACAACCTCTTTAGATTGCTCCACCGCTAGTTGGAGCATCTTGTCATTGATAGATCGAGGATCATCGTTAGACCATTCAACAACGTTCAAAATACCATAGGCGAAAAAAAGCCTCTTTTCATTATCATCCAACATACGAGTAGTCTATTTCTCGCTCATCTCCAGCACCAACCTCATATCCTCAACCTCCTTGAGGGATACGCGGTCCTCTTCCGCAACATCCTTACCAGAAGGACTCGAACGAGACGCAGTCCGAGCAGCACCACGAGTAGAGAGTCGTTTCTTCTTCAAAACTTGACCAGGGTCTACCAACAACCGCTTCAACGGAATAACGGGCCTCAAAAGCTTCATCTTCCTGGAAGTCGGGCCAAAGACATTGACGCAGACAGGAGCATCGAGATTCGTAACGCGTCATTCCGAACTCACTTCCCAATCAATGCTAGTACTACTAACGCCAATAAGAGCAACGCGAGCGACAATCTCCTTAGCACGGGATCCAATAAGCAAGGCTCGTTCCACTTCATTCATAGTGTACAAACCGTTACGATCCAAGATCTCCTCAGAGATAAATGTCTCCATAGGAAAAACATGAAGCTTCAAGAATTGGCCACTGACCCTCCGTTCATCCGCAGTTAACTGTAGATCCTTCCGTTTATTAGGAACTCAAAATTATCGCAAAATCAGATGGCCTCGCAGTTGGAAGTAGCCAGAGTTAACAAAAGCATATAAACCAGGACCTTGACCAATCTCGGATGTCATCATTAAGCTTCCCAAAACAGGCTGGAGAATGAGGGAAGCAAATATCCTTGGTCACCATCAGACCAACCACCGAATGCAAGACTTTAACGGTCAAAGGAATGCCAGATAGAATAATCATCGCGTAAGAATAAACCATAACCCCAAACCATTAGGACCCATTTGAGCAGGAGGAATGCCCAAAAAATCCAGATACTCCCAAAACAACTCGGGAACTGGGAATCGAAGGCAAAAAAAGATCATGCACAGATATAGTGCAATATACCCGGACCTCGGACGACAAGGACTACCGTTCTGTCTAGGTAGAATAATCTCGAGGTCGGGTGGCAAATTATAGTCAGAACAAAGGTTGTCCAACATCACTTGAGAAGTTTTCTTGGGAGAAAAATAAGTTTCACAAGCAGCAAATGCCTCACCACTTAGTTTATCGCCTACATCGCTAGAAAATGGAGAAGAAATGAGAACGAAAAAGGAGAAAGAAGAAAAGAACCCTAATTTCGAAGATAGCGTATAAAGGGAAAACAAACTCATCACGCCCCCTTTTTATAGAGCCAAACAATGAAGGGACTGCTCATAGGACATCGTGCAGGATACGATGGCTATGCGAAATCCAAAAAATGTGCGAAAAAACGAACGGGTAAGCAAGAAATCAAGACACCAACCCACCAAAAGTTGTTGACAACATTAAATGTGAGGCAATGATGGAATCGAAAGTCCAACCATCACGAAGTTTGTGGCCACGTCAGCGTACCCACTAACTAAGGGGGGAGTAGCTGACGATACATCAAAATAAACCAACATCACAACCATACATGTGGTAGAAATTTTCCATCACGAGAATTAGGAATCCCAACAAGGGGGTCAACTCATAAAGCTCGATGAGGGAAAAAACTAATCATAAAAACCCAATTAAGGCCCATCAGAAAAAGTCATAACTAAAGCCCAAATCCGGACCCGAATGAGTTCTCTCGTAAAGAAGATAAATGTTGCATAAGAAAAGAGTCCTGGAGGGAGTTACGCTCCACGGACGCGTTTTCATAAAGAAAAAGACTGTTACAAAGAACGTCTTATTCCGTTGCACCCCACATGCTTAAGTCACGCAAAGAATTGACCGCTACCTTTTATAAGGTAAAGGGAACAATTGACCAAAGTATGCAACTTTAACTGAGTTTTGTCCAGATTTACTTCCTTCTTCAACAAAATTGTTTATTTAAGCATCGGAGTGCCTTCGGCCACCAAAAAGGTGGTCTTTGGCAATCTAAGATCTGTTTTGCAGTTCCAAATCACAGGAGGAGGAGATTTGGACGCGTCAGTTACAACATAAGAAGTATAGAAAAAGGGAAGAGAGTACATAATTCGTTTGCATACAAGAATACATTAAAAACTACCAAATTAAATCCACAAGTATATTTATTTGTTTTTAGCATACAAAAAAATTTCACAGAAAAATTTCCTCATTACTTAGAATATGAAAAATGAATAATTAACAAAACTTTAAAAATAATATTAAATCCAAGGGCTGCATGCATTTATATAGGCTACAAGGACTGTTGCAAATTGAATGAATCCTACAAGGAACCATTTTATGCATTAGGAGGAGGAGATCTAGAGATTTTTTATATTCACAACCCATAAAGTATATGAGGGCATCCATATAAATATTCTATTTATAACAAAATTCTATTAACATCAAATATTAAACAATATTTTTTAATTTTTCTATACAAAAATAAATATTAACCATATAAAAATTTCAATATTTTTAAATTTCTAGCAATCTCTACCACTGAATTGTTTTAATCATCTAACTGGGGTTAAAACTAATTATTTATGAATCCTAACTTTTTAGGAAACTAATCTAAAAAAGAATTCCTAATATTCTCTCCAATTTTTATTTTCCTATTTTATGTCAAGTTTCTCTCTCTTTCTTCATCTTCTCTATGGAAACTCACCTCTAGACAAAAAAAAAAAAAAAAACCTCGCAGAAAACACACAAACTCTACGGGTCTATTTGGTAGAAAATGAAATCCATTTCCCTTGTTATGTTGATTTTCGCTGCTTAGATGTCTATTTGCTGACATGAAATTGATGCTTTATAAAACTGTTTTTCCACTACTCATGAAAATCCAAGTCCGAAGAGAATGTCTCGGAATTGAATTCACGAAAATGGTTTCAATTTTCATGTCTATTTTTCATGCAACCAAACAGACCCTACGGTAAATTATAGATGACGATAAAAATACAAACAACAAAAATTTGAATGTGTTAAATTTTTTATTAAAACTCCTCGATTAGTTTTTTTTTTTTTTCTCTCTCTCTCTATATATATATATATGGTAGTTCCTACATTTCATTAATTTATTTATAAAGTTTATTCCGTGATCTGTAGAATTTACATAGAAGAGATGAAGAGTAATAGAGAGAACGTGGAAATAAAATAGGGAAAAAATTGAAGAGAAAATCATAACAATCCAATGACTAAAATTGTTAGACCCTCTCACCTTGATTTACCATAGGATCGGTAAATTCAGACTAAGCTCCAACAATGAGAAAGAGGGAGAAAAAAGTAGAAAAAATATTAAGAATGAGCGATTTTAAGGAGTCTCTTGGAGGAGACGTATGAAAAACACGGCTACTTGTCTAAGAAGCTCTTTAAAAACTATTACTTTATTAAATAAGGATTCTTCTTAAGAAGGCTTTTACAACCAAGTAAAAGCTATGTATCTAACTATTGTTCTTCCTCATCGAATGATTGCATAATCCAAGCCGACAACAAAAAGGACTATCAAATTGTCCTATTTCAAATCAACAAAATATCTTCTAAGGCCACACCTTTAACCAAATTTGAGCAATGATTGCAGCGATAACTAGTCACAAAACACTAAAACCCCAAGATTGGGAAAGGAAGTCATCGAGAGAATCTTGGAGAATTTCTTTACTTAAGGGTACTAGTTTATAATTAGGAGATAATATAAAATGGTAAGAGTAGTGACACATGGTATCAAGCCCAAGGTGACATTCATGGCTAATTTTTGGACGAAACAGATAAAAAACAGTTGTTCTGATTTTCGCTCTAAAATTTTCGGAGTTGATATTCGTTTCTAGTTTCCATTCCAAATTTTGAAATCGGGAAATGGAAAATTTTGTCAAAAATTTTCAAAAATCTTCGGAATTTCACTTTTCATAATTTGAGGGTTTTTTTGAATTAAATTTTCAAAAATGGGGTTAAACTCAATTAAAATTTAAAATAATTAGGGGTCAAAGTCAAATTTGATTGGACACTAACTAATGAGGACCAAAGTAGAATGGACAAAAAAATAATAAATAAATAACATAAAAATAAAACTTAATTGCAAATTACAAATAATTATATATGTGATCTTATTTGATTGGTATGATGGTAAATGCAAATATATAACTAGAATTTGCAAATCATAATATGTAATGTTACTTTATTAATGTGATGAAATACAAATATATAGTTATGATCAAGGATTGTGTTTTGTTTTCTGAGTTAATTACGATCCCTTGATTTTCTGAAATATTTCGTGAAGTATTTTGTTTTGCGCAGAAAATTGTAAAAATTTCTATTGTAATTCAAATTTCACATGACTTATAGTGTCATACAGATTGCATATTAAATAAGAACCACTCACATATCAAAATTTTGATACTAAAAAATACAAAAAGACTGAAATATTTATTGTTTTCTCAAATATATTGGTAACCCCAAAATAAATATTATTTTGTGGAATTTCGATGTATTTCGAGAAATCACATTCCTTGTGATGATACATAAAAATGGTCACACTCCTGAGCCGAACACGAGTCATGATGATCTCGAGGAACTATGGGCCCAACCATCAGCCCAACAGATCCAACCCAAGCGGATCTAAACTCGCTCAACTTTAGTCCGCCAAGCAGACTCGAATTCTCACAACATGCGAGACCCACACGTCTCACAACCATCTTCAATACCCATAAGCCCTTTTTAGGCAAGTATCTTGAGGATCAGCTACGGACGGGCAACTACAGCTGCTCTCTGCTTCCAACTAGGAAGCAAACACCAGAGTATCTTCCACACAAGGAAAATCCCTTTTACGAATTTCTCTTGGATTGGGAATTGTCTCCCGCATATCTAGGAGTGCGGAGCTAACATGAAACTTCCCTCCTACAACACGACTCTTAATTAGAGAGATCTCCACGAAGATCTCTTCCCTAAACTACACCTACGATGGCCTGGTTGAACCAGGACTCCTTGCACTATAAATAAAAATGAGGTTAGTAAGCTAAGGTACGCTACAAATTCCCTGTTACAACATTACACCTTCATCAGATCTCTGTCTGACTTTAGCATCGGAGTGCCATTGGCAACCCCACGGTGGTCTTGGCTTATGTGCGTTACTTTTGCAGGTCAGCAGGAACAAGGTCAAAGCAGGGAGTGAAAATCGACTGCATCAGTTTGGTGTCGTCCGTGGGGACGACATAGTTCTTAACTTTACACTAAGCGTCGTCTCCTACCAAATCCCAGAGAGATGGTGACCACCATGTCACGCAAAAACGAACTAGGGGACACGTCCAACGCTCCGGCTGTCCCTATACCAACTCCTGCCATGCATGGGTAGCCTATTCACGCCCCTACACCAATGGTAGTAACGGCGGACCCCGGAATTGAGGTGCCGATGTCTCAAATACAGTAGGTCATCAAGGCGGTGGAGACGCTCACACAACGGAATCCACCAGCTGCTAATAGAGACCTGGAATAGCACGAACCTCCATCGCTAGTAGACGATAGAGAGCAAGCGCAAGAGAGCCAGGTCCCCGCTAGTTCCTATTGAACTAAGGGAGGCTGCACGGCTAACGTCGATCCTGCCGCCAGGACAAAGAGGCTCGGTCCCGGGAACCTTCTCCGCAGAGGAGCGCACGACCCGAACATACTATATCGCCTCTCCGTCCCATCCTTTGTGGACCGGATCATGAGTTAAACACTTCTGAGAAAGTATACTCCCCTGAAGCTCGATTCCTATGACGGGAACACCGATCCTTTCAATCATCTACACCATTATAAGCACGTAATGGCGCTCAAGGAAGGATCTGAATCCATCATGTGCAGAGCCTTTCCCACCAGTCTTAAAGGCCCTGCATTGACGTGGTTCCACAGCCTTCCACCGAAGTCAATTAACTCCTTCAAAACATTGGCAAAGGAATTCTTGACACATTTCATCGGAAGCCAGCATTTCAGAAAAGGCCCGCACTACATACTCTCTTTAAGGTAGAGGTCTTGCAAGACGCTTCGAGAGTATGTCACACGCTTCAACAAAGAGTTGACCCCGATCGACTGGTGCAGCGACGATATAGCTGTGGTGGCATTCACTGCGGGCCTCAAAGAGGGAAAGCTTTTCGAGGACCTCATTTTGGAGCCCCCTCTGGACATGGCAGAACTCCTCAAGAGCGTCCAAAGACACATCACCCTAGAGGAGTCAAGGACCGCCAAGTGGGAGGTTGAAGGCAACAGGAAGCCCTTAGCTTCTAGGGACAAGAAGGAGGGAAAAAGACACGAGGATGGGGAGCAGAGCAAGAGGAAGCGCCCTTACAACAGACTGGATCTTGATCGTCCCATGCCAGAGAAACCATCCAACTACGTTGGATCCAGAGCCGTGATACCCCTAAATGCTAGTATGTCGAATGTACTCAACTCCATGAAAAATTGGGCGGAATTGAAGTGGCCCCTGAAGACATGCAAAAACCCTGCCAAACTGGACAACGGCAAGTACTATGCGTACCACAAGGAGGGCGACCACAACACCAATGAGTGCAAAAAGTCTGAGGTATGAAGTAGAGTACTGGATCCGCACGGGCAAATTGAAAGACTTTCTGAAGTCTGAGAAGCAGGTAGAATAGACCAGGGATAGGGGGAGTCAGTCAAAAAGATAGAGAAGAAGACTCCTAGGGTAATATACGTCCTTCATGGAGTCGGACCGAATGAAGACCAGTCGTACAGGATCCGCAAACGAACTCTGCTGAATATGCGGACACGACCCGTGGATGAAGACAAACTCGTTTGCTATTCGAAAATTCAGAACCCCATTCCCTCTTTGACTTTCACAGACAAGGACCTTGATGGAGTCCAAGCACTGCACAACGACGCCTTGGTCATCTCCGTTTCCATCGCAAAGTGGGAGGTGAAGAGTGCTATCGATGGAGTCTGAGTGCAGCACAACGACGCCTTGGTCATCTTTGTTTCCATCGCAGCAATTCATGGCTTTCCACGGGACCATTGCTCTTTAGCCCGGTCACCAAACCTTTACTCCCCGAATCTGTAGTTCGCCTTGTTCATACATAAATGATTCGGAAGGTGGGAGCCTTGTCAATCCCGAACTGATTCTGATGGCTTGCCACGGGACCACTGCTCTTCAGCCTGATCGCCAAACCTTTACTCCTTGAATTTGTAGTCTGCATCGCTCAGACATAAATGACTCGGAAGGTGGGAATCTCATGTAGCTCTCCACACGACCTCCACTTTCTTCCAAGACAGTGGATGCAAACATGAATTTAGCCGAGTCAACGCCTTCATGCACAAACAGATTGACATTCTAACATTAGAGAAGGCCATTCGTGCCGATACAAAGATAGTACAGCCGATACCTAGATAAAAGGTAAATAGGATGCCAACCCGAGCTTACAACGCCTGACTCGGAACAAGCGCTCTAACGCGTACATTCGGCTACCACAGCTTGCCCACGGAACTAGCTACAACTGACTAGTCAAGCAAACAAGGTAAACTTTCAGCAGTTTACCTAAGGGACTGATACAACTTGGATGACTCAACCCCAGTTAAAATGTTCGCAACATGCCAACTATCAAACATAACTACGCAGCAACGACCTCGAGTCATTCACAATACAAACCGGTCAAACTCTCTATCATAGATAGATCGGACAATGTCCTATTGATTCAATCAGCCTATGCCAAAGTAAGACGAATGGTCAAAACAAATAGAGTACAAGAACAAAAAAATACTCCTAATCAGGAAAAGGTACAGAAACAGAAGAGCTAAGCCCAGTGGAAACAGGGGCAAAAGTTGCATCCATACGGGCTTCGACCTGGACGTCATGGATCGAACCATCCTCCTCGCCTGACGACTCAGAGGTAACAGACAAGTTCACATATGAATCTTGTAACGACTAAGATCCCACTCCGGATGCTCCTCCTTCATCAGCGCCAACAGCTCCAGTGGGCCATGAACAACCCAACAGAACTCACATTTGCCTTGTTCCTGAAGAAACTCTTCCTCTCGCACCTTTGCATCAATAAGGTCACACTCCAGTAGCTCCAACTTGCCAGTTAGCGCATCAACTTGAGAGTGCTATGTGGCTGCCATCTTAGTTCGAGTTGGTCCTCAACCATCCTCACCTCTCAAGCATAGAACTCCACATCGGATTTCAATTGTTGCTTCTCAGCAGCCCAGTCAGCTTCCTTCGAAACACTCTCTTCAGCAAAATATTGTAGTTCAAAATGCGCCTTAGCCGCAACTTCCTGTGCAACCTCGACCTCTAGCAGAGCCGACTCAACTTCTGCCTAAGTCCGTCCCTCTCAGACACCGCCTCAATTAGATTATGCTCAAGGTCCTCCAGACGAGCCCTTTGAGCCTCAGCTGCCACGGTTATTGATCCAACCGCATCTTTTCAGCCTGCTTCTTAAGCCGCTCAATTTCATGGAGCGCATCAGAATATAGCGTCTGCACGTGCGAGAAGACACGCTCCAAAGTATATTCTCTCTTGCGAGCAACCTCTACTTCCGTCCCAGCAACGACCGCATTGCTCATATGAGGCACACCCAACATAAGATACTACAAACCCTTGTCCACGCATTTTTCCTGCATATCCTCTTCGGGTTTTGGAGCATGGTCCATCAGCCAACTGTGACGCCTACATATATGCTTCTTCGAAGCATACTCAACATCCACCTCTTGGTGCCAGACATGTGAGCTCATCTTCACTAAGTCTGGTGCAAACAGACTTATCCTTGCATTAGGATGAAGTTTCCCCTGATCAGGAACTATGCCAGCGCCGCCCTTTAAAGTCGCCACCATCCTCAAACTCTCCTCTGTGGCTTTTCCCTTGTCAAGAACGACCGACCCTTTATTGCGAGACTACTCAACAGGATCTGGAGGCAGAGAAGGGACCAAAGTATCCAAAGGACCTTCCAACAGTTCTAGCTAGGGCCTAGAACGAGACGGTGAGCAATGCAGACTACAGGAGACACGACTGGTACCACGACCACTTTTAGGCGAGTCAACGGTGGGGTGATAAGATTCCACCACCTCAGGCGAATCTTCAACTGAGCCCTCTATCGGAGTGTCCCTACGTGAATCACCGCCAACAGAAGCCGCCATTGTAACCCTCACCAGATGGTCATTCAGAGCCTCAACCTGCGCGTCACTAAGGTTTGACCCATCAGCAACTCTCGCCAACCGCAGATAATCTTTCTCCAAGCTAGGAACATTAGTCTCTGCCTCAACATGCCTAGCGAACTTACGTTGCTCTCACATCGGAGCGGGTCGTGATGAAGATGACCCAGTCCTAACGAGGGGCTTCTTCCTCACAAAGGAAGCAAGCGCCTCAGATGGATCATCTGCATCAGATAGGACAAAAGTCTTGGCCCTAGCAGCCTTCCTCTTCCTAAAAGATCCCCCATTTTTCAGCTTAATGCACGACTCTCGATATAGAGTGGGGGAGACGTGCCAATTTTCCCACAGCCCACTACGGACGAAATTGGAAACTCTTATGATATCAACCGCCTCCCTTTTTGTCATGATGCGAAATGTCTCCATGGTGGTTTGATTCTCTAAGGTAAGGGGAGTAGTGGGAAACCTTCCTGCAAGAGAACACAAGCAATGATCACTCAGCCCGCTATCAAGCACATCAAAGTCACATGAAAGGAGTTGAACTTATGAAGCGGTTTGAGTTGTCGCTCAAGCGGACGACCTTGCATCAGAAATATTTCGAATCAGCAGGGGCCATAAAGTAGTACTTCTGCCAGAACTTGAAATCATCCGGCAGATTAACAAAGCAATTCAGCGACTTCATCTTGCAAACAACATTGCTCTGTAGTCGAGGAGCATTCAGCTACTGAATCACCCGCGGGTTCAAACTAACGTCGACCTCCTTAGTACTGAGCAGAATCATAATAATGATCCTGTATTCGTTGGGTTCCAATTGAGCCGGAGGAATCCCCAAGAAATCCAAGAACTCCCAAATCACGTCCAGAATCGGGAAATGCACTCAAGTTTGAAGCATCCCTCAATGTAAACAGATGAAATCGACCGGAGGCGACATTGGTGTCTGGTCGCCCGTCAAAATGACAACAACAAGTTTTTAGGAACTCCAAATTTTGTATGGATTTCAATGAGACCAGGCTTGGACAACAGCCTGTCTTAAAAAAACTCTAGGCCCTTAGCAAGAACAACATCATCAATAAGGTTTTCTCGAGCCATAAAGAAGACGAACGAGCCTTTCAGAACAATATCTTCAAAAGCAAGTAAAGCAGAAGGGTCAGTCTCAACACTGCGGATGACCTATATAGAGGATAGGTTCCCGCCTCTTTTCCGCTGAACCAATGCACGCCCAATTAATGCAGTGTGCGACTCAAGCAACGATTTAGACTCAATCATCACGAGCGCCGCATCCCTTCAAGAGATGACTCACCGAACCGATGTGACGGCCCACTAACTCGGGGGGAGTAACTGATGATACATAAAAATGGTCACACTCCTAAGCCGAACACATGTCATGATGATCTCGAAGAACTACGGGCCCAAGCATCGGCCCAACACAGATCCAACCCAAGCGAATCTAAGCTCGCTAAACTTCAGTCCGCCATGCGGACCCGGACTCTCACAACATGCTAGGCCCACACGTCTCACATCCATCATCAATACCCATAAGCCCTCTTTAGGCAAGTATCTCGAAGATCAGCTTCAGACGGGCAACTACAGCTGCTCTTTGCTTCCAACTAGGAAGCAACACCAAAGTATCTTCCACACAGGGAAACTCCCTTCTACGGATTGCTCTTGGATTGGGAACTATCTCCCGCGTATCTAGTAGTGCAGAGCTAATATGGAACTTCCCTCCTATAGCACGACTCTTAATTAGAGAGGGATCTCTACGAAGATCTTCCTAAACTACGCCTACGATGGCCTGGTTGAACCAGGACTCCTTGCACTATAAATAAGACATGAGGTTGGTAAGCTATGGTACACTACAAATTCTCTGTTACAACATTACACCTTCCTCGAATCCATGTCTGACTTTAGCATCGGAGTGCCATCAGCCACCCCAAGGTGGTCTGTGGCTCACGTGCGTTACTTGTGCAGGTCAGCAGGAAGCAAAAATTTACTGCATCACCTTGGTAATAACTTTTCTATCTTATAAACCAACAAGGGGTTTTACTATTCCTAAGGAATTGGAGTTAAAATAAGGCTAGGATTGAGAGTTGAGAAAGATGTTGAGATTCATTTTCTATAATGGTATGTCTGTAAATATAAAATTTATAGAAGGGCAAATAAAAGAAACATAAACCTTAAAATGAGTGTAATGCACATGTGGGGCAGAGAGAAAATTTTTTGTGTTTTCTTTCCTCGAAATGAAAATTATCACAACTGTCTACTTAGTTGTCGGATCGATTTCGGTAAAATTTGTTTCATTGAAATGCATTTTTGAAGATTTTCCAATAAAACCAATGATCAATTCAAACATTTAAAATATGCAAAAACTAATGTGTTTTACGCCGTGATTATTTTCATTCTTTTTCAAATGAATAAGATTGCATCTCAAGGCATATTCAAACAAAAAAAATGAACTTCATTTCCACTGTTTGAATTTTTTTCTTCATATGACAAAAAATTTGACCAATTTTGAGCTAATATCACGACACACTTTCTATCGTGCAACCGGCACGAGTAGAACACTGGTAATATAATATATAAACCTTATTTATTTTAGAAAATCTCGGAAATTTTCGAATAGGAACACTTTCACCATGTTTCAAAATTATTTTGATTGGAATTGAATCAAAATCAGACAATTGATAAATGCCACTTAATATCATTTTTAATATTCTCCTAATGGTGTTTATAAGATTATTCTTCAAAAATATATTCTATTTTCTCCATATAGCTGCAAATTTCACATTTCAAGTGAGTTTATGCTTAATCACGTAATATCACAACATTATTGCAACTCGATGAAAAATGCATATTAACATGTTTCGAAAAACCCTCAATATTTATATTTTTATCGATATCAAATTTTATAATATATTAATAGGTGTTTTAATTTAATTTTAGGAACCCAAATATATGGTGAAGAGACTCTGGAAAATTTTTACTGAGGTTATGGGCAAATGTTGAGAAATAACTGAAGTCCAAGTCCAAAGGTCGTAAAGTTCAACCAAACACCTATGCAAGAGCCTAATCAAATATTCATAAACCTTGACCCATTAAGATCCCAAATCCAACTAAACTCAACATTCCACAATTATACTTTTATACAACCTCTTAATTCTATTTTCTAATAAAACTCTCCAACGTCAATCCCATTTTCATCTTCCAATACCAACATCTTAGTTCCACCATATTTCTTTATAAAACTTCAACTCCACTCAAACACCAACAAACAATCCTACCCAAAAAAGTATTTCAGTATCTTGATTAAACTCCACTGATATATGAGACTCAATACAATGCACAATACTTTCACAAGAAGATCAAGATCAACAAGGATTCAACGGCTAAAGATGAAAGACTTCAAGAGTTTAAATTTTAGGAACCTCTCTTGGCAAATTTTGTATAAATAAGAGCATTCTTCTATTCTTCAAGGCGACTTAGTGGCTCAATTCGAAGAAAAACAAAATTTGATTTCGGAGCAAAACTTCTAGAGAAAAGTTGTAAGTTCTTTCTAGTTTTCTTTAATAAAGATGATTTTTACTTTTAATTACCCACTGTTCATGTTTAGATATGTTAGCTTAATTAGTTGTTTTCAAGGAGAAGATGAAGCATCCATGGCTTATACATAGCTAAGGTATCAATGTTCTTTTTCTCCGATTTTGCCTCCGAATAGAACTTTTAAAATGTCTCAATGATTAATCCTATGGATGAAGAGTAAGAGGAATAATCGCATATGTCTAGGTATGTGTTATTTTATTTTCCTCTAATTGCTTTACTGTTGATAAGGGGCAAAATGAGGATGCTTTATGATTGATATCAATACATGGCATGCCTACCTTTGTTTAACTTTAAAAAGAATTAAAGAAGAAATTATTAAGATATGAAAAGTTAATTTTTCTCTTAAATAAACAAATATGTGATAGACTAATATTTACCTTTATTTGTCTAAGAACTTAATTAGATCGATAAAATTGAGTCTTTTATGGAGGAAAACTACTGAAGAATGAGATCTTAGTTTGTATAAGTTCATCTTGGGTGGAATCTAATCCTTGAGACCTCAATCTCAAAGTCTAGGTCCCAGTTTTATCACTTTTTAGTTATTTTGTCTTAGGTTAGATTTTTTAAATATTAATTTTGTTTAAAATTTCCCTTCTCATCCATTTGTTTAGATTTGACTTTGATTTCCCATTAGAATTTTCACTCATTTTTTTCGACCCATACTCACCACTTTTCTAGATTTTAGTCATGTTTTGCAAGGTAATTTCTGCAAGTGTGTGAAGACAACAACGACATCTATATCACAAGAGTTTTGCAATCTTCAAATGGTGGCGTTGCCAAATCGAGTTTGAAAACCCGAGGACTAGTCATTTCTACTTTGTTGGGAGCTCACCCACACTCGACTCCCTTCACACTTTGATTTTTATTTTTTATATTTAGTTTTATCATTATTATTATTTTTTCACCGTCAAATTTAGTCAAACACTCAATTTGCAATAGTTCTACTTGGTTTAATTTTTTAGAAATCTTTACCACAATTTTTATTTGTTTGAGAATTTTATCAAACATGTAATTGTTTTAACTTTCCAAGACATAATTTTATGCTAATTTTGGTGGAGTAACGGATTTGGAATTGATTTTTATTACAAGCTAAGTTCTGAAAATTTTACCCATGTCTAACGTTTAACTGCTTTTTATTTATTTATGTTATTTTTTTTCTTTCTAGAAACCACTTTTCTTTAGCTTTCAAGAACATCTTCTTATGCTTCAATTTAGTAAGTATTGAGTTTGCAATGAATGTTTCACTACAGTGGTGTCAATCTGGAAATTTGCTGGACAGTTGTTGTTTCTATTTGCATAATTCAAATCCTTCTCTAATCTTGAATTTCAGGTTATTGAAGCTATATTGTAAAACAACACTGGTTTTGAAGTAAAATTGGAAACTCAAGGTACGTACAAAGACAAAAGAAGACATGCTGAAAATTTTCATTTTATTACACTTCAAAATAAAATAATCAATATAATATATATAAAATAATTTGTAGGTTTGAGATAGACACAAGTAATTGGGATAGCGTCCAAGGTAAGTTTGAATTACCACACCCCTATTATTAGTGGAAAATTTCTATTACAATGCTCACATTTATTTAATTTTTTTTTAAAACACACGCAATTTTTTTTTTGTTTGAGCATTTTTTTTGTTGTGTGCATTAGATTCGATCATTTCTTGCCTTCTTACTCGGGAGACTATTTTTTGGTGCATTGCCAGAATTTAACTGGTAAGCTTTCAACTTATTTGGGAATAGTTAGGAATTGGTCTAGTTGGTTAAGATTGGGTCTTCTAAAAGCCACCACCCTAAATTAGAAAGGCTAAATTTAATTTAAATAACGTCGTTTGTGTGCTTTTCGAATCCATCTTCATCACCAAGTCTACCTTTGTCTCCAAGTTCACCTTCATCGCCACCAAAAATGGCACGTGTTCTTAATGATTACTTTGCCCCCATCATAACCAAGCCTCCCTCATACATTGTTTTCCTAGATAACAATGCCAACCAGTTTGAAATTAGACCCACCACCATCAATATGCTTCATAAGTTCCATGGTATGGATAGTGAACAACCTTATACTCATTTAGGAAAGTTTCTACAGATTTGCAACACTTTCGAAAACCAGAACTTAGATAATGAGGTATCAAACTTAGGCTGTTTCCCGTATCCTTGGAAGATAAAGAGAACAAATGGATTAAATCCTTCCTTGCCAACTCGATATATTCTTCGGATGCCTTATCTTCAAAATTCATGAACAAATATTAATCGAGGCAGAAAACCGAGTCAATGATGGATGCAATTAGCAACTTTAGAAGAAAACCAAAGGAGGAGTTTTACAAAACATGGGAAAGGTTCCATGATTTGCTAATTAGATGCCCACACCATGGGTTTAACAAGGCCCAGTTAGTCCATTTTTTTTAACAAGGGTTTGTCTATCATGCACCATATTACGATAGAATCCATGCAAAAGGGGAAATTCAAGGAACAAACACCTGACTAGTAATATGCCATCTTAGAAGAGTTAGCAGAGAATGCACAAAATTGGAATCATTCCAGTGATGAGCTTTTTAGGATTGAGTTTGTTCCAAGAAAACAAGTTATGTATGAGATCAAGGCTGAAAATAACCTGAAATATGTCATGGACCAACTAGCTGAGGGTATAAACAACTTGAACCCATAGTTTGACGCTTTTTCACTCATGGCCACGACAAACAAGCACACCACTGTTATGTATATCACTATATCAAATCAGGGTTGTTCAAATATATCTCAACAAGCTTATGAGTGTCAGAATTATAATACACCAGACACTTCCAAGGCTCAAGTGTGTGCCTATACCAACGACTAATTCGTTTAGTCAAACTTACCGTCCTTATCAAAGATTTCACCCAAACTTTCAATGGAGTCCTCATTCCCCTTCACAAATTTAGGTGGTCCACAAGGTTTTCAAGGATATCAAAATAGGCAACCAAAATCCCAAAGATAGATGGTTCAAGGAAATCAAAATGCACCCAACCAACAAGTAAGTTCCAATAGAAATTTCGTGTCTGATCCCATAGGCAATATTGAGACTCGTGTCCAACAAATCGGTGTAGGTCTTAACTTACATGACACGATTCAAATGTTGGCACTGAACTTAGACTAGTCTAATAAGCAAGCTAACCAAATATTTCAGTTATTGGAAACAAATCTGGATATTATCACCAAGAACCATGTTCAAGTTCAGAATCAACTTGCACAGAAAATTGTTGCCTTAAATGAGCGACATAATGGTACCCTACTAAGTCAACCTGAAACCCACCCTAGAGCTAGATGAGTAAACCAAATAGGAAATCCATATACTCCTGACCAATCTAACGACCATGTCAATTCCATTATCACAATTAAGTCTAGAAAAACAATAGATAATCAAGTAAGCCCCATTACCCAGGAGTCACCAACTAATCAAGTTGAGCCAACTACTCAAGTCCTACAACCTTCTCAAACTGCACCTACTCCATCTAGATTTTAGAAACAACCTATCAAACCCCAATCTAATGAGTCAATGCCAAAAGTCTCACCTGCCCCATTTCCTTATCGATTTGTCAATACCAAAAAGGAGTCTCATTACAAGGATATGTTCGACGTTTTTCAAAATCTCCAAATAAACATCCCCTTCCTCACAAAAATTAAGTAGATCCCTTTATATACCAAGTTTGTTAAAGACTTAGTTAAGAAAAAAAACCAATATTCCAAAAGAAGCCTTTAAAACTTAACATTGTTCCTTATTTATCTAAAACCAAGCTGTGGTCAAACCCAAAGACCCAGGAACCCGACGGTCATGTGTAAGATAGGATAAAACTTGTTGACCATGCTTTATTGGATTTAGTTGCGAGTATGAACCTACTACCATACTCAGTTTATAAACATTTAGGATTGAATGATCTTAAGAAAACTAATATGCGCATCCAGTTGGCAGATAGATCAGTCAAGACTCCAAGGGATATTATTGAGAATGTGATCACTAAAGTGGTTGAATTTTATTACCCTGCCTATTTCATCATCCTTGACACACAACCTACTCAGGGTAAGTCAATCCCAATCATCTTAGGTCGTCCATTCCTTGCTACTACCAATGCCTTGATCAATTGTAGAAATGGTAATATGACCTTAACCTTTGGGAAAATGAAAGTTGAAGTCAAATGTGTTTAGCCTGATGAAACAGCAGATGACATGGAAATTGTCAAAGAAGTTTGTTTCCTAGAGTCCCTATCTTCTCATGCCTTTCATAATTCTTATCCTAGTAATCCCTTGCAACAATGTTTAGGCACTTTGGTGCCTATTTTGATGATGAGAGTTATGTGAGTGAAGTCAACTCTATGTTAGAACTTGTTCCAGTGGTTGATACACCTAGATATAAGGTCAAATTTGAACCAATTAACACCACTAGTTGACACTACATAGGAGCTTGAAATCATACCACCGGAGCTAGAATTAAAACTCCTACTTGAAAATCTTAAGTATTTCCTACCTTGGTGAGTCCAAAACCCTGCCTATAGTAATTGCTCTGACTTGACACCAAATCAGGAATCTCAACTTCTTGAGGTACTTACAGAACATAAGGAAGCCATAGGTTGGTCCATAGATGATATCAAAGGTATTAGCCCTTTAGTTTTCCAACACCAAATCAACTTAGAAGATGATGCTAAGACCTATAGGCAACCTCAAAGAAGACTTAATCTGAACATGAAAGAAGTACTTAGAGCCGAAGTCATCAAACTTCTTGATGCTGACATTATCTACCCAATCTCAAATAACTAATGGGTTAGTCCAGTTCAAGTGGTGCCCAAGAAGTCAGGGAACACAAAAGTCCCTAACGAGCACAATGAGTTAATACCTACCCACGTTCGGAGCGGTAGGAGAGTTTGCATAAATTATCAAAAGCTCAATAGTGTGACTAGGAAATATCACTTTCTTCTTCCCTTTGTTGACCAAATGTTGGAGAAATTAGTTGTTCAAGCACTTTATTGCTTCTTAGATGGTTATTCTGGCTATAACCAAGTTTCTATTCATCATGATGACCAAGAGAAAACCACTTTCACATGTCCGTTCGGAACTTTTGCATATTGTCGCATTCCTTTTGGTGTTTATAATGCACCCGTTACCTTTTAACGGTGCATGATGAGTATCATTCATGATATAGTTGAGCACGTGATTTTCTTGAAATCTTCATGGACGACCTTTTGGTATTTGGTTCATTTTTTTAGGAGTGTCAACATCATCTTTATCTTTGCTAAAACGTTGTCATGAAACAAACCTAATTTTTAATTGGGAAAATTGTCACTTTATGGTTAAGAAGGGGATTGTCCTAGATCATAAGCTCCAATGGGGGAATTGAAGTAGACAAAACCAAAGTTGAACTTATTGTGAACTTCCCCATTCCCATGTTTGTGAGAGACATCCGAGCTTTTCTTGGTCATGCTAGATTCTGTAGACGATGTATCAAGGATTTTAGCAAGAATGCAAGACCGTTGACTCATCTTTTAGCATAGGATATGCCCTTTGAGTTCACTAAGGCATGTATTGTTGCCTTTGAACAATTGAAGTCATCCATCATTGCGACACCCATTATTCGTCCACCTAATTGGAATATTCTTTTGAAATTATGTGTGACACATCTGATTATGCGGTAGGGGCTATTTTGAGCAACGAATGGATAAATTTTCATATATGATCTAGTCTGTGATTCGAACCTTGAATGATGCCCAACTCAACTACTGAGAAAACAAGTTTCATTCTTATCTCCTTGGGTCTAAGGTCATTATTTTTACTGATCATGCAGCGTTGAGATATCTTATTTCTAAAAAAGGATTCCAAACCCCGTTTGATACGTTGGATCATTCTTCTTAAAAAATTTGACCTAGATATCCGTGATTATAAGGGATCAAAGAATGTTGTTGCACTCACTTATCCTGCCTCATTGTCCAATCTATCAATGATTCTCAACCAATCTATGATTATTTTCTTGATGAACACTTGTTTGGAATTTCACAAGTACCATGGTATGCAGATATTGTCAACTACCTTGTGACAAATCAGATCCCTTCCTAGTGGTTTAAGTAAGAGAAAGATATTCCTTGCTACAGTTCATGCGTACTTTTGGGATGACCCGTACTTATTTAAATATTATTGATGCAGTCGATTTTCGCTCTCTGCCTTGACCTTGAACTGCACAAGGAACGCACATGAGCCACAGTCAACCGTTGTGGTGACCGATGGCACTCCTATGCTAAAGTCAGACAGGGATCTGAGGAAGGCGTAATGTTGTAAACAGGGAATTTGTAGTGTATCCTAGCTTACCAACCTCGTGTCTTATTTATAATGCTGGAGTCCTGGTTCGACCAGGCCATCGATGGCATAGTTTTAGGGAAGAAGATCTTCTTGGAAATCCTTATCTAATTAGGAGTTGTGCTGTGAAGGGGAGTTTCCCTGTTAGCCTTGTGCTCCTAGATACACGGGAGATAGTTCAAGTTCCAAGAGTTGTTCATAGATAGAAGTCTCCATGTGAGACATATACTCTGATATTTTCTTCCTAGTCGGAAGAAAAGTGGTGATGTCTTGCCCGTTCAAAGTTGATCTTCGAGATACTTGCCTTAGCAATTACGGGTATTGAGGATAACTGTGAGACGCTTGGACTTAGCAGGCTGTAATGATTTTGGGTCTGTCTGGCGGACTGCATTGCGCAGGCTTGGAACCGCTAGGGCCGGATCAGTGTCAGGTTGACGCTTGGGCCTATTATATCTCGAGATCATCATGACACGTGTACGGTGTAGAAGAGGGATCGTTTTGGTGTATCATCGGCTACTCCCCCCGAGTTAGTGGCCCATCGCATCAGTCCACTAAGTCACTTCTTAAAAAGATATGTCGCTCATGATGATAGAGTCTTAATCGTTTGATTGAGCCGCGTGATTAATAAATTAAGTGTGCGTTGGTTCAGTGGAAAAGAGGCGAGAAATCAATCCCTAGTTAGATCCTCCTTTATTTGGAGATTGACTCTTCCATTTTCTTACTATTAGATATTCCACTTTATTCATCTTTTGATTGAAAGCTCGTTCATCTTTGTCGTGGCTCACCAAGACAATCTTGATGATGAAACTTTGGCCAAGGGCCTCGAGTTTTTTGAAGATAAGTCACTTTCTGAGTCGGACCTTGGTGACATCAGAAAGATGTTCAGGGTCCCTGAAGACCTGCCATTGTATGCTCTGCAAGATGACCAGACGCTAATGCTCCCTCTGGAAGGGTTCATTTGTTTGCACCGCGGAATACTTCAGACTGGAGTTCACTTTTCGGTTCTTGATGAGATTTGGGGCTTCTTGGATTTCCTTGGAATCCCTCTTGCCCAGTTGGTACCCAATGGGTACAGGATTATCCTTCTTATTTTGATCCGAGTGGAGGATGCTGATGTCTGCGTGACTCCGCGGGTGATTCAGTTGCTGACTTCTCCTCGGCTGAATGATCACGCCATTTGTAAAATGACATTGCTAGCTTGCTTCAGATAGTTGCCAGATGACTTCAAGTTCTGGCAAAAATACTGCTTCTTGACTCTTTCAGACTCGAAGTATTTCAAGTACAAGGGTCGTCCGCTTGAGTGGGAGTTCAGGCCACTTCATAAGTATAGCTTCATCTTTTGAATTCGTTGCACTGATTGTATGCTGGTCATTGCATTTGTTTCTTTGCAGAGAGGTTCCCTACTAATCCTATTTCTTCAGTGGAACAGAACACTATGAAACATTATGTGACTTGCCGAAGATGAGTGTAGAGGAAGTCATGTGTCCTACTAACTTCAGCCGTAGTGGTTTGTGGGCCAACTGGCACGTGGCCGCCACTCTTTATCGAACGCGGGAGGTCAAGTCTAAAGGTGGAGCCCCTTTTAGAAAGAGGAAGGTCGCCGAAGTTAAGGCCCCCACTTCGTCTGACACGGAAAGACTTTCTAAGATGCTTGCCTCTTTTGTGAGTTCGAAGAAGTCCCTTGCTAGGACTGAGTCGGCTTCCAAACGGTCTGTTCTAGTGAGGGTGGAGCGTGAACCTAGTAAGCCTGCCAGGGCAAAGGCTGAAATATCCAGTTGGGAGAGGGACCATCTGCGATTAGTAGGATCTGAAGGTGTGTCGAATCTGACTACCGCGTAAGTTGAAACTTTGAATGAGAAGCTAATGTTGGCAACTGTGGTAGCTTCTACTGGTGCTGATCACTACGGGGTTGTTTCGTTGGAGGTTTCTGATGAAGATTCGCCCGAGGTTCTAGAGTCCAATCGCTCCACTGAAAGATCATCTGATAGTGGCCGTGGTGAAGTGGGCCATCCTTTTTATAGTCTGCATTGTTCCCCTATCTTGTTCCAGGTCGTATATCAGGGTGATGGAGGGTTTGTTGGACAACTCGCTTCCCTTTCTTCCTTCGAATTCCGCTGGGTCGTCTCGCAATAAAGGGTCGACCGCTGGTGACAAAGGGAAAGCTGCGGAGAAAGACTTGGGTGTAGTGGTGACTACAGAGGGTGGTGTCGGCGTAATTTCACGTCCGAAAGAGCTTCATTCGGATGCACGAATAAGTTTGTTTGCTCCGAATGTAGTGAAGATGAGCAACCAAGCTTGGCACCAAGAGGTCGATGTTGACTATGCTTCAAAGAAACACATAAGCAGGCGTCATAGCTGGCTGATGGACCACGCTCCAAAACCTAAGGGGGGTACGCTAGAAGGGCGTATGGATAAAGGTTTAAAACATCTTATGTTGAGGATGTATCATTTGAGTCAGGTGGCCATTGTTGGGATGGAGGTTGAGGCGGCTCATGAGAGGGTATATACCATGGAACATGTCTTACCAAACATGTAGAAGTTGTACTCTAATGAGCCTTTTGAGATTGAGCTACTGAGGTAACAGGTTGAGAAGGGGAGGTTGAAACAATCAACCGTTGTTGCTAAGACTCAAAGGGTTCGTCTAGAGGCTCTTGGGTCTGATTTAGCAGAGGCGGGGTCCTCTTCTAAGAGATAGATTCAAGCGAGAGTTGGATCTGGTTTGCTCTGATCTAGAGGTTGTGTAGGAAGCTGCGGCTAAGACGCGTTCTGAATTGCAGTCCCTTACTGAGGAGAAATCCATGAAGGAAATTGACTAGGCTACCCAAAGGCAGCAGTTAGAGGTCGTCGTGGAATGCAATGCTAGAGTAGCAAGGAAGGCTGAAAAACAGCTTCAACTAGAGCAACATGAGCTCAGTGCTATTGAGAGTAGTATGGCTACGGAGCAATCTCAAGTCGATGCGCTGACAGGTAAGCTGGAGCTGTTGGAGCGTGAGCTTACTGAAGCGAGGGCGCATGAGGAAGAGATTCTCAAGGCGTAGGGCAAGTGTGAATTCCACTGGGTCGTGCATAGGAGATTAGAGTTGTTGGCGCTGATGAAGGAGGAACATCCGCAATGGGACCTTAAGTATTATAAAAAGATATCATACGCGGACCTAGCAGTGATCTCTGCGTCATCAGAAGAAGGGAGGGATCCGGATCATGATGCCTGGATTGAGGTGCACACAGACGTAGCTACTGTTCCTTCCACCGTTGAGTTTAGTTTTCTTGTTTCTGTACCCCCTTCTGAAGAAGAATATACTTGGTGTATTTGTACTTTCTTGTTCCAACTGTTAATGAAAAAAGGTTTATTATGAGTACATCTTATGTCTATATTATGTTTGGTCTCCCTGTCTCGCGCTTTCCATTCTGCCCTGTCGTTTTACTTTCGCACAGGTCTGGTTGGTCAGCAGGAAGCCAAGTGGTCCGTCTTCTACTGAGAATTTGACCATTTATTTTGCGGATGATTCTGACATGTTCTTCTGTGAGGTCTCAGAGTCGCTGTCGCTTAGTTACGCCCAATAGTGGGAGTTCCGCGGATGGTTTGGCAGTAGGCTAGGCTACCCAGGCCATGGATCATCCTCTAGGTAAGCATTTGGAGACTTAAGTTGTGTACCTGATAGTCGGTCACTACTGCTGGCATGAGTGAACTGCGGTAGCCGAGCACATGCGTTGTCTTTGAGCTAGTGCATTTGTCCCGAGTCAAGTTTCGTAGGTTTTGGCTGGCATTCCATGTAGCATTTTTTCGCATGTCAGCGGGTTGATTTTTAGGTCAGCTCGTGTTGCCATTGCTGATAATGGAATGTCAGCCTATGCGAGCGTGTAGACGCTGCCTGAGTTGTGATTTTAGTTTGGCGATCATTGTGCTGAGGGAGAGCGGTGGCCGAGTGGCGAGCCGCTGACTTCAGTCGAGGCTGACTGGGCTCTCACCTTCCAAACCATCTATACCCTTGCGGAGCGGATTACAGGTTTGGGATGTCAGAATTTGGCGATCATGGTCTATTGAAGAGTGATGATCCTGTGGCAAGCCCTCGACATCAGTTAGGGACTGACTAGGCTCCCATCTTCCAAACTATCTACACCCGCGCGAAGCGGGCTATAAGTTTGGGTCGAGGGGATTCAGCGACCATGGTCTGTAGAAGAGCAGTAGTTTTGTGGAAAATGTCAAAATCAATTCGGGACTGACTAGGCTCCCCCCTTCCAAATCATCTACACCCATGCACATCGAGTTACAAATTTAGGGTTTTCGACGACCATGGTCTATATAAGAGCAATGGTCCCATGGAAAGCTGTCGAAATCAGTTCGAGATTAACTAGGCTCCCACCTTCCAAACCATCTACACCCGTGCTGTGGGGGCGACAAGTTTGGGGTTGGTAATTTGGCAGCCACAATCTGTAGAAGAGCAGTGGTCCCGTGGAAAGCCGTCAGAATTAATTCGGGACTGACAAAACTCCCACCTTCCAAACTATCTACACCCGCGCTATGGGGGCTACAAGTCTGGAGTTGGTAATTCGGCGGCCACAGTCTATAGAAGAACAATGGTCCCATGGCAAACCATCGACATCAGTCGTAACTGACTAGGCTCCCACCTTCCAAACCATCTATACCTTTGCAGTGGGGGCTACAAGACTGGGCTTTGATCTGAAGTTGTCGTTGCCAATCGTCACCAGCTAGGCTTACTCGATGGGGTTCGACGATCATTGCTCGCGAAGGGGGCAACAGTCCCTGACGAATCATCGTCTAGGCGTGATAGTGCTAATTAGACTTCCACTTCCTAAACCATCGACATTCAAACTGGGCGGGCTAGGTGTCGGGATGAACCGGAAGTTGACGTCATCAGCCAAAGCTGACTAAGCTTGCCTGGCTAGGAGGGGCTCCGCCTATTACGGGTGTGCGAGCCTACATTCGCGAGCAAAATGCATCGTGCAGACGAGTTTTGAAGAGACATGAGTACCTTAAATCAGCTGGTGATACGCAGGTGTGATCCACGTGTCAAAAATGACTAGGGTTTCCAATGCTCGTGTCAGGCATGTGGTAGAATATTTCTTGAATAGTGGGCCGAGCCCATGGGCTCGTAAAGTGAGAGCTAGGGTTTATCGTATGATCAAGACACTACGTGTACAACGTAGGTTGCACAGTAACACGCTTACGGTGTAGATTGCGAGACGGTTGAGTATCGGTTACTCCCCCCAATTATTGGGGTTGTGTGAAGCCTCATTGATTGGACGAACATGGTCCTGTGCAGTTTCCTTGGGAATTGTCATCTTTTTTTTCCATACGATATTCAATGCTGACAGTTAATGTTGTGGCCCCCGTTTGGTGAACCACCATGTCTATATAATGGTGTTTCTTCGTCGTTATAGGCATTATCTTCTGCAGAGCGTACCTCCATTAATGCTCTTACTTGAAGAACATGTTTTGGGTTTTCCAAAGGCTGAAGGGAGATCTCCAACGCTGGAATCTTCTAATGATCTGACATTTGCACCGATGAGTCGCGATAAAACTTGCTATTATGCGTGGTCACCTGCTCTGGGTGAGCACCCAGTTGGTTTGCTGAAATCTTGTAATCTCTTCTCACATTTCAGGGATGAGTCTGTTGGTTCCCTGTCGCTGCTCCGAAGCGCCTAATTTCAGAGATAACACCAGTAGCCATCTTGGAAGCGGTTGCCTCCATCACTTCTCGATTAACCCCGTCGCCTTGCATTGAGCTGGAATTTGGGATCTTGGGTTAGGGTGGAGTTGGACATGTCCTGTTGGAGTAGGCCATTGACTTCTGGAAGCCCCTCTCATCCCTTCAGTGGGAGGGTGCACTCGATCTGTTTCAATCTGATACTTGTCCCAAGTTCATCTGATAGAGCGGATCGAGCGTGTGAGTTGCCCGTAGCTTTGGCTGGCATTTCGCGGGGACCTCAATTGCTGATTTTTTACCACCTCATACCATATTTGAGGGTTGTGTCCGTAGAGGCATTGAATTGGACGTGTTATTTCATCCTGCTCTTGCTCATGCTAGTTCTTCGTCCTGCCGTTGCTCACAGATAACATTCATCAGAGAGTTTGCGGAGCCTACTTTGAGTACCTTTGTTATCTTCTGGAGTCGGACTATCTAAGAAAGTCTTTACTTTAGGTAGTCTTTTGTATCTGCCTCGGAGCGCTCGTTGTTACATCTTTCCAGTAATCAATAGAGTGTGTTTGCGTAATTTTTTTATTTCTTAAATGATTGCAAATCACATGAGCTTCTAAGAACTGAAACTCTACATTGACTATGGAAAGGAAAATAAACAACTGAAATAGACTAACTGTTGGCGGGGAGAAGTCGATTCGGTCCTGAAGTGGATTCGCATGGCCCTTTCTGGATCGTTGATACCTTCAGCGAACTGCCATGCTTCGCTGATGTCACCGAGGTTACTATAGAGTAAACCTTGCATGGGAGTTTATTTTTGCACCGGCGGATTGTCGGGGGGTTGTACTCTCGTCTGCATTGACCTCTTCGCTTTGCTAGGTTGAAGAGCAGATCATTAATGTACTGCTTTAATGTCTTCCATTACAAAGTTTAGCCACTACTGTTGGGAACGACTTGTCCATAGTCTCTGGATTTGGCTTCAGTTCAAGTTGTCCTACGGGTTCTAGTCAGATTTGGGAACATTCTATCTGCTTCAGTGTAGCATAATGGCAGCCTCGTGCCGTTGGTTGGTTTGCACGTATTGTTCCTTCCGAGTGGTTAGTGGTGTACTTAACGCACTGGTGAAAGGTGGAGACTACTACTTCCATCTGGTGGAGCCATGGCCTTCCTAGGATAAGGTTGTAAGTAGATGGTGCGTCTATGACCATGAAGTCCAAGAACAAGACTTTTCTTAGTTGTGGCTCTCCTGCCACCACTGCTAACCTTATCTTACCGATCGGGAAGTATTTCTCTCCACTGAATCTAATTACCAGGTAGTCTGAGGGTGTCAAACTCTCCTCCTTGAGGTCCATGCTACGGAACAAGTTGTAGAACGGGACGTTGAGGGAGCTTCCCGTATCCATTAGGGCTCTCTTTACGTCCAACTTTGCAATGGAGATCGATATGACGAGAACATCATTGTGCGGTGCGCGAGCGCCTTCGAGGTCCTTGTCTATAAAGGTTAAGGTGGGGATGGGGCTTTGCACCCTCAAGTAATAAACGCGTTTGTCCTAATTTGCGGTTCGCATCCGCATTTTCAGTAGAGTCTGCTTGCGGGATTTGTTTGACTGGTCTTCATCCGATCTAACTCGATGAAGGACATAGATTATGCCCGAAGTCTCCTTTTCGATCTCCTTGATTGTCTCCACCCAAGCCCTGGGTTGATCTAGTCACTTCTTAGAACAAAGGAATTCCTTTAGGTTGCCCCTGCGGATCCAGTACTCAATTTCGTACCTTAGACTCTTGCAGTTGTTGGTGTCATGGCCACCCTCTTTATGGTATGAGCAGTAGATGTTGTTGTCACGTTTGGAGGGGTCTCCACGCTGCTTCAGGAGCCACTTTAGATCTTTCCAATTTTTCATGGAATTCAGGACGTCCGATAGGCAAGAATTGAGGGATTCATGGATTTGGATCCAACGTAATTGGAAGCTTTATCTGGCCTAGCCCAGCCAGGGTCTGACCTATTTTCGTTGCACATTTGCTTGCTATTTTCTTCATCCTCTCGTCTTCTTTCCTCCTCCATGTCCTTAAGAGCGGAGGGCTTCTTCTCAACTTCTATTTCCCTCTTCACATTTCTCACCTCTTCTAAGGTGATGTACCTCTAGGCGCCTTTAAGGAGTTCCGTCATATCCAAAGTGGGTTCCAAGGTGAGGAAGTCATAAAGCTTTCCCTCTTTTAGGCCCACGGTAAAAGTCGTCACGGCTGTGTCATCGCTGCAGTTGTCAATGAGTGTCAGCTCGTCGTTGAAGCACGTGAAATACTTTATGAGTGTCTCATTAGATCTCTACTTTAGAGAGAATATGTAGTGTGGGGATTTCTTGAGGCGTTGACTTTCGACAAAGCGCGTTAGGAACTCCTTCGCAAGCATCTTGAATGAGTCGATTGACTTTGGTGGGAGGCTGTGGAACCATGTTAGCACTGACTTCTTTAGGCTGGTAGGGAAAGTTTTGCACATCACCGACTCAGATCCTTCTTTGAGTGCCATTATATGTTGGTAATGGCGCAGGTGATCAAATGGGTCGGTGGTCCCGTCATAGAAGTCGAGCTTTGGAGGCGTGAACTTCTTTGGAAGAGCCTCGTTCATAATATGATCCACGAACGGTGGAACAGAGAAATGATATAGCATGTATGGGTCGTGTGCCCCTCTGCGGAGGGGGTTCTGTGGGGCGAGCCTCTCTACCCTAAGAGTCGGTTCCGCTTTAGTTGCGTCGCCTCCTTTAGTCCAATGAGAATTAGCAGGTGTTTAACTCTTTTGTGTTTGTTCTTTGTCGTCTTCCGAATATGGAGGCATGTGCTACTCCTGATCTCCATTAGCGGGTGGAGGATTCTACTGTATGAAAGCCTTAACTGCTTTGGCGATTTGCTGTATTTGAGATGACAACAAATCTATCCTGGGGTCCATTGTTGTTATTGCTGGCGTGGGGGTGTGAGTCTGTTGCCCGTGTATCATCGGCACTGTTGAGAGTGGCAATATAGCGACAATCTGAGCGTATGACATGTCCCCTTGTTCTCCATTGTTGCGTAATCTGATGGTCACCATCTTTTTGTATTTTGAAGAGAGATGATGCTAGTGAAAGGTTAGGAACATTGTCGTCCCCACGGACGGCGCCAAATTGATGCAGTCGATTTTTGCTCCTTGTTTTGACCTTTAGCTGCAAACTTGCTAACCTGCACAAGGAACACACATGAGCCACAGACCACCGTTGTGGTGGCCGATGGCACACCGATGCTAAAGTCAGATAAAGATCTGAGGAAGGCGTAATGTTGTAAACGGGGAATTTGTAGCGTACCATAGCTTACCAACCTCATGTCTTATTTATAGTGTTGGAGTCCTGGTTCGACCAGGCCATCAATGGCGTAGTTTTAGGGAAGAAAATCTTCATGGAGATCCTTCTCTAATTAGGAGTTGGCCAAGGCTCAGAAAGCAACCTGTCTTCGAAAAACTCCAGGCCCTTGGCCAAGGTTGCGTCATCAAGAAGATTTTGTTGAGCCATGAAGAAGATGAACAGAGCAGTAGCTTCAAAAGCAAGGAAAATAAAAAAGTTGGACTCTACACTTCGGATGACCAAAATAGGGATTAGGTTCCCGCCTTTTTTTGCTAAACCGACGCATGTTCAACTAATGCAGCGCACAACTCAAGCAACGATTCAGACTCAATCATCATCATGAGCGGCGTATCTTTTCAAAAGATGACTTAGTGAACCGATGTGACGACCCACTAACTCGGGGAGGGGGGAGTAGCTGATGATACATAAAAACGGTCACATCCCTAAGCATACACGTGTCATGATGATCTCGTGGAAATACGAGCCCCAGTGTCAGCCCAAAACCTTGTTCAGTCTGCTAGACGGACCCGAATTCTTACAGCATGCTAGGCCCACACGTCTCACAGCTATCCTTAATACCTGTAAGTCTTACTAAGGCAAGTATCTCAAAGATCATCTTCGAACATGCAACTACAACGGCTCTTTGCTTTCAACTAGGAAGCAAATACTATAGTACATTCCATACAGGGAAACTCCCTTCTATATATTCCTCTTGGATTGAGAACTATCTCCCGCGCATCTAGAAGCACAGGGCTAATAGGGAACTTCCCTCCTACATCATGACTCCTAATTAGAGAAGGATATCCACGAAAATCTCCTTCCTAAACTACGTCATCAATGACTTGGTCGAACCAGGACTCCTGCACTATAAATTAGACATGAGGTTGGTAAGCTAAGGTATGCTACAAATTCCCTATTTACAGCATTACGCCTTCCTCATATCCCTGTCTAACTTTAGTATCAGAGTGTCATCGGCCATCACAACGGTGGTCTGTGGCTCACGTGCGTTACTTGTGTAGGTCAGCGGGATTAGGTCAAAGTAGGGAGCAAAAAATGATTGCATCAACTATCATTAGTGATAATGGCTCACACTTTTGCAATAAATTCTTTGATAAACTTATGTCGAAGTATGGGATTACATACAAAGTAGCTCGACCATATCATCCACAAACCAATGGTCAAGTTGAGGTATCGAATTAGAAGATTAGGCATATTTTAGATAAAATGAGCAACCCTAATCGTGGAATGGATGCTTAGACTCCAAGATGCACTTTGGCATATCATACCGCATACAAAACCCCTATTGGCATGTCACCTTATAAATTGGTCTATGGAAAAGCATGCACCTCCCTGATGAAATTGAGCACTAACCATATTGGGTCATTAAGGCCATGAACTTTGATTTTGGATATAGCTGGCGAGCGTAGGAAACTCCAACTCAATGAATTGGAAGAAATAAGAAATGATGCTTATGAGATTTCGAGAATATATAAAGCCAAGACTAAACTAGAACATGACAAAAACATCATTATGAAAGAATTTTTCCCTGACCAAAAGGTTATTTTATACAACTCGTGCTTAGTGGTATTTAGGGAAAAGCTACGGTCACTATGATTTGGTCCATATGTTGTGTACAATGTTGCATCCTACAGTGCATTTGAGGTCGAGGATCCAAAGACGAGCAAACACTTCAAGGTTAATGCGCATCGTCTTAAACCTTTTCTTGAGCTTGAAACTCATGATGTCGATGAGGTCGAGGAAACCCCATTTGTGTTTGGCTGAAGAAGTTAAACTAAGTGCTCTTGGGAGGCAACCCAAACATTTCAGTTGTTTATGCACAGTTCGTTTGGATTGATTTTCGAGCATCATTGTTGACCCCACTCTTACTTGTTAGCTCTGTAACTGTTTAAGATTCATAACCAAAAATATACATAGTTTGCAACTTTTCTTGTAGGATTAGTAACTATTCAGGTGGGTGCAGTTTCACATTTTTGGTATGTCATATAACTACTTGTGATATTACATGTTTTGAGCTATAACTTTGCAGGCATTATACATCCACAATGTCACATCAACCAGGTGTAAAGTTTTAATTTCACTTTGTTCCAGCTTATTAAATTATTATCCATCATATTGCATCTCACCACGGTATTGTAGTTAAACATCGAGGACAATGTCTATTTTAGGTGTGGGTGGAAATTTTAAATTTCGTTGATGTTTGTTATTATTTAAAAGAACCAAAATTAAATTTCTTGGATTTTTATTTAGTCAAAATGCCCTTTAGTGATAATTTTTTTTTTTTTTTTGCTAAGTACCAAAGTTGAAGAGTAGTCAGGATATTAGCCTTTACCTAAAGGTTTTTCTTGAAAATCAAGCTTGACACCCATTATCACTACTAGCTACAAGACACTAGTTGAAGTAGATAAGTGAGCACAATTGAGAGATCCTGAAGAATATTTAGTGGAGACTTAACCACTAAGTGAGATTCAAGCCATTCTATTTTTACGAGGGTTAATATGTTATTTTGAGTTATTTAATAACTCAATATTTTCTTTGGGTCCATATCTACTCGTTTTTTGATCTCATTATCTTTTGTTTTTTTTTTTACTTGAGACTGAGGACGATATCAAAATCTGATTTACACTAGAAAATCTTCTAACGACCAGTCAAGGCATAAAAAAAATAACCATTTGAACTTGGAAAATGATATAGGCATTATATGTTCAAAATCCATTCTAAGCCTTAGATCTCATATTCACATTATTAATAGTTAGCCCATTGGGCCTTTTATTAGCTTTTATTTGTATCTCAAACTCGATACCCAACTCTAATTAGGAGTTCAACCCAATAACTATATCCATTACGTATTGTATTTGAGATATTGTAGTTTTAAAGTCAAGAAATGGGTTAAATACAAGGAAAAAAAGTGATATCTTATGGGTCTTCCAAGGTACGAAAATGAAAATGTATTATGGAAGAGCATATGTTAAAAAGGGGAAATCAACAAAGATATAGTGTTGAAGAAAAAAATATTGATGGAGTACTTATCTTCAAGATAACACACCTAATGTATCATAGAAAGACTCAATTCTCAAACAATTTTTAATCCATGTTTATCATTCTTGTGTAGCCTTAAACCTAGCTCCATTACAACCTAAAAGTCATACTTTGATCCTAATGGATTAGTAGTCTATTAATGTGGAGATTAGTTTAGAAAGATCCTATGGTGCTAAATCCAACATTCTTAAGTCAACGATATTCCTTTCCATGAGATCACTATTCTTACATGTATCGGGTTTTAAAAGAAAATCTTAATATGTAAACCATTTGAATTTTTGTTACATTTACTCTTAGTTTCACATGTAAGTATGAGTGCTAAACCACTTCCGAGTGATTTCCTTATGAGAATATAACTAGTGAGATTTGGAGTCAAGGCAAAATCCATTTTCAAAGTGATCAAGGTTGTAGGTAGCTTGGAAACTAAAAGCTATTATCTTATTGGTTATTTACACACACAACACTCCAAGTTTGATAAAATAGTGAAAGAGTTTTAGATTCTGGTTAGTTCCCTGAGCTTGGTTAAACATTGTTTCTTTATTTTTCTAGTTTCTTAAAAGTGCAATATTAAATAAATGCATTGTTTTATTAAAAAAAAAATTTGCATCACGAGACTATAACTCGTCCACTAGAGGTAATCTAGGGGTTCAAACTCTTGTTATACATTTTAAAGGTAAGTGTAATCGTTGATGCTTGCGAAAGTGAGTTAGAAAATTTCAATTTTTTTTTTTTTTTTTGCTCGACGACTAGCTAAATCTAGGTTTGGGGTTGTTATAAATGCCAATTAATATCATTTGTAATACTCTTCTAATGGCATTTAAAACATTATTCTTGAAAAATACATTTTATTTTATTTGTATAGTTGCAAATTTCACATTTCAAGGGAGTTTACATGTTTTCACGTAATAACACAACATTATTGCAACTCGATGAAGAATGCATATTAACGTGTTCTTTTATAGTTCTTGAATTTTATAATTATATTAATAGGTGTTTTTATTTAATTTCAAGAACCCAAGCATATGGTGAAGAGATTCCGAAAAATGTTATTGAGGTTATGGGCAAATGTTGACAAATAATTGAAGTTCGAGTCCGAAGGTCGTAAAGTTCAACTAAGTACGTATGCAAGAGCCCAATTAAAGATCCATAAACTTTGACCCATTAAGATCCCAAATCCAACTAAACTCAATCTCCCACAATTCTACTTTAACACAACCTCTTAATTATATTTCCTAATAAAACTCTCCTATGTCAATCTCATTTTCCACTTCCAATACCAACATCTTATTTTCACTAGGGGTGGGAAAAAACCGATTTAAATTCGGTTAACCAACCAAACCGGTTTTCAAATTCGGTTCGGTAACCGAACCGAAATATGAGTAGAAAAAAAATAATTTAAACCGAGCCGAACCAATTATAAACGGTTTGAAATCGGTTTACGATTTTGAACCGACCGATTTATAACCGAATCGACCGATTAATTAGATATATATAAATAACTAAATAACATGTAGGTGTCAATACCTGATTAGTGCAACAAATGCACTGCAGTACACCTTGTTGCACTAAATCGCTCCCCTTTTCTCAAAGTTTACAATTTTGGGCTAAAAATTGGGTCTGTAAAAAAATTGGGCATGTAAAAAAATTGGGCATGTTTTAATGAAAATCTTTCAAGTGCTTGAGCCCGAAATTTCGGCCCAACCCAACCGAACCGATCCAAAATTCAGTTCAACCGAATTCATCGGTTTACAAATACAAAATTCGGTTTCAGTTTGAGTTTTGGGCAAACCGAATGAAATCGGTTCGAAATCGGTTTGGGGCTCAAAACCAAACCGAACCGACATTGCCCACCCCTAATTTTCACCATTTCTTAATAAAATTTCAACTCTACTCAAACACCAACAAACAATCCTATCCAAATACTATTTCTAGTATCCTGATTAAACTCCATAAATATATGAACCTCAGTACAAGGCACAATACATTCATAAGAAGATCATAATCAACAAGGACTTAATTGCTGAAGATGGAATATTTCAAGAGTTTAAGTTTTAGAAACCTCTTTTAGTAAATTTTGTATAAATAAAAGTTTCCTTCTATTCTCTAGGGAGACTTAGTGACTCCATTGGGAAGAAAAAAAATAGGATCGTGATTCAGAGCAAATATTCCAGAGAAAGTTGCAAGTTCTTTTTAGTTTTCTTCAATAAAGATGATTTTTACTTTTAATTGTCCATTGTCCATAGTAGATATGTTAGCTTAATTAGTTGTTTTTCGAGGAGAAGATGAAGCCTCCATGGCTTATAAATAGCTAAGGTCTCCATATACTTTTTCTACGCTTGTTTCTTCAGAGAGAACCTTTAAAAGGTATAAATGATTAACCATACGAATGAGGAGTTAGAGGAATAATTGCATATGTTTAGGTATGTGTTATTTTCTTTTCTTCTAATTGTTTTATTGTTGATAACAAAGAGAGGACGCCTTGTGATTGATAACAATACATAGCATGCATACCTTTGTTCAACTTTAAAAATAAAGAAAAAATTATTTAGATCTGAAAAGTTATTCTTTCATATTAAATAAACATGTGATTAGAGTGATATTTATCTTTATTTGCTTAAGAGTTTACTTAGATTGATAAAGTGAATTGTTTATGGAGAAAAACTATTGAAGAATGAGTTCTTAGTTTTTATAAGTTCATATTGGTGGAATCTAATCATTGAGACCTTAATCTCAAAATGTAGATCTCGATCAGTTTTATCACTCTTTTAGTTAGTTTTTCTTAGGTTAGATAAATCTCAATTTTGTTTTAAAATCTCCCTTCACGTTCATTTATTTATGTTTGACTTTGATTTTTCATCAAGATTTTCTTTTTTTTTTGGCCGACCCCTAGTCACCATTGTGCTAATTTTGGTCGTATTTTGCAAGAGTTTGAAGACAACAACAACATCTATATCACAAGACTTTTGTTCTCTTCCATATTTTAGAACATTCCAATTTCATTCCAAAAAATTTCAAAATTATCAAAAATCTACATTTTTGGATTTGAATAGCTCAAAATCGAATATTTTTGAAATTTTTTGGCTCAGAAATGGAGTTTCCTATCCAACTTGCAACCCTATTCAAATTTGATCAAATGTGATGAAAAAAAAAACACTCAGTCCCTCTTTAGATTTCACAATAAGTGAGATTGAGATTCTTGAAATATTTTGGAGAACGTTGACCTCTCTTAGGGTGTGTTTGGTTACATAGAATCTTATGCCATGAAAATTCATGAGGGGACCCCTATATTTTAGGCTAATTTGAGGTATCACTTCACATCCACCATTTGATTTTGTGATCAATGGTGGGAATGAAAGTCTCATGAACATGAGAATCACATGCCTTGGGGAATCAAGGAGTGTGATTCCCATGTTCATGAGACTTTCATTCCCACAATTGATCACAAATCAAATAGTAAATGTGGAGTGATACATCAATTTAGCCTAAATTGTAAGGGTCCCCTCATAGATTGTCATGGCATAAGATTTCATGCAACCAAACACATCCTTAGCTTCACATCAAGGAAATAAATCAAGGCATATTTCCTTGTTGCTTGGGTAACCACGGCATCAATTGACACATTGCACAAGGTTTTTAACCTATGGGCGTATTATCTATCAATTATAAATCCAAGTGAATTCAATATGACGATTTTCACAAAATTATTTTTGTAAACGTGCTATCGTGGAAAACTATATAACAATCTTCCAAATGGCACATCACAAATAATATGTGTACTTTTGAAGATTCCTTACTCCAACAAAAGTTTTGAAGATCAAGTGACTACTTATCATTGGAAAAGCTAATTCAAGAAGGAATTGTTTGATGGTTAAAATTAGTAATATATACATGAACTTTTGAAAACACCACTCACAATGATCATGACTCAATACAATTAGCTGTGGGCATTAAGTTCTTCCATTAGTACACAACGCCTGCCCTGAGGATCTTTGTGGTGGTTCTAATTAGAATATATGATGCATAACACCTACATGCTACTGTTGTGGTCCATTTTGTTTGTGATAAATTGGAATGAATGGTAAAAAAAAAATTAAGAGACATCAACTTATATCACCTCCAAGATGGTAATAACCATTTGCTATACCACCAGAATGCAGTGCTAAGAAATAGGGGTGTATGAGTTTAATTTTCAAATAATTGTGCGGTCCAACGTTAATATTCATTCATTCGAGTTTAGCATGAGATCAAAGAATAGAAGCATATCCAAAGTGTCGCTAGCAATTTGGGACTTGAACACGTAAATGGAGTCGCTCAATTGCCCAAATGAATGGGCTTGATCAGGGGTGGAAGCAAGCAGTACTTTGGAGCAGAGTGCAGGTTGGCCAGTCTGAGATTGCCATCCATATGGACTGCCTTAATGCTATGGGAGGATTCCAGGGAGAAAGTGACCACCTTAGTTGGCAGTGGCACCCATTTGTTTTTGTGTCTGCTTTTGAACATGGTATTTCTTTTTCATGCAAGTTTTATTATGCTGCTAGACAATAAAATGTAGAGGCTCATAAGTTGGCAATGGTGATTTTCTACCAACATCGAGTGGGCTTGGGTTAAGGTAGTAGTCACTAGGTTGAATATTGATTAGATTGAATTAATTCCAAAATAAATTATGCAGACGTAATCTTGTTCGGGTCTTTAGAATTCCAATCCTATTCAAATTAGACTAAGTTTTGGTTTTTGTGTATTTAAAGTATAAACTTGCACTTGAACTATGCTTTGGACTAATTTGTTTAGGTTAAATTTTTTGGAAACAAACAAATCAGTACTAGGAATAATGTTTTGAAGTTTTAGCGACAAACATTTCTTAAGAAGACCATAAAATTCAAACCTAGTTACAGGTGAACTATGTTTTTCGTTGCCCCATTTGAATCGAATTTTTTGGGAATTGTGTGAACTAGTGTCAGGATTGTTGCGATAAAATTTTAACTGTACTTGACAAACTATCCTTGAAGCGCATGTCAAAGCTTGACATGTCCTTGAGCATCCCCTTTTTCTTGCAAAAATCCGATTAAGACAGCTAATAAAGGATGAAAGAAATAATTTCTCATAATATAAACACATACAATACTTAAAGAGTAGATGCAAAATTGGCTTTCAACATTAGCTAAAAGAGTTGTTCTAGATGGTGAGGAAACGAGCGAGGAAATGAGCGAGGGGAGGGAGGTGGCGGGGTGGGGACCGTTCACCTCTCTCGGGATGCGCGTATCAAAAAAGATGGCACGCATCCCAAGAGAGATGAGCGGTCCCCACCCCGCCACCTCCCTCCCCTCGCTCATTTCCTCGCCCACTTCCTCGACATTTAGAATTTCTGTAGCTAAAATCATAAACTCTCTCCCCTCTTTTTTTTCTCTCTCCAATAAGCAAAGAAAGAAAGATTTTAAACTCCCACTCAAATGGAAAAATAGATAAAATCATAGTCACTATTGAACCTTAGCAATTGGGTACCTTTTTCACTTTTAGCATATAACGGGATGGAATTGAAGTCCCTTTTGCATCTTGTCCTCCATTTTTCAAGTTAGTAAATCTAACTTTCTTTTTCCCTAACATTTCCCAACCACTAGTAAATCTAAATAAATAAAAACACTTTCCTCCTTACCATAATTCAACTATATATTTGGTCATGACACCAACCTCACAACCCTCACTTTTAATGGACCAAGCTTAACCTAGTCTCAGTGGCCCAATTACATCTTGTTAGAATATCTTATTCTACAAATTATATTAAAAATAAAAAATAAAAAATAAAAATAGAAATTTTCATGAAGTCAGAAGCCCAATAAGTCCTCTGGACAAGAACCCAATTTCAACACATAGGATAACAAAAGTCACCTTTCAGCCAAAAACATTTTAATTGGTGGCATCCCACCAAACCTACAATTATGCATATTTGCATAATGGAATATTAATCAAATGAAAAGAAATATATTCAATTATGATGTGTCGCCAATGGATTAATACAATTGTGGTGGTTCAATAGACTCCTTGATTGACACGTAATTCTTTGACTACTAGCAAAATGCCACATCACCTAAAATTTACAGTTGGAGAGGGACTTTATTTAGATAAATTCCATGATGGGGGTTTATCTATATGGAGCTTTGCTACAGAGCGAGGGAGGGAGCGAGGGAAAGGGGGCGAGGGATGTGTGGTAACCATCCATCCGCCTCGAGATGAGCGCATCAAATTTTAGATGTGTGATGACGCTCATCTCGAGGCAGATGGGTGGCTTTCACCCATCCCTCGCTCCCTCCCTCGTTCCCTCCCTCGACCCCTAGAATTTTCCATCTATATGAGTGCTCCGTATCTTGTGGTGGTTCTTAATTATCTCTTAGGTTATCATGTGTACTTAGTGCTCCATCATTAGAGTTGGAAATAAAATAACATTTTGATTTATGTAAGCAATGTTTGTTTGTGGAGTTTGAGTAGTCGTTGCCTTTGAAGAAAGTGAGTGGTAGGATTCGGGATCCACTAGTGAACAGTGAACACAAGTGGGGGAATCCATAAATGGAGCCTCCAAGAGTGGGTACCATTACCAAGCCAAAGCACCAATGGTGGACTATTCCTTTAGAATTTTAAATAATCAATTCTATCTTAACAAAAACAAAATCTCAGTGCAATAGTTTTATCGGTATATATGAATCTTAGTCATCCATGTATTGCATTGAGATACAATTTGTGCATGGTGCGGCTAAGATTTTTGTATTGTGCGACTTTTCATCTTTGTATTAATTTCTATGATTGGGTGAATTAGGTCAAGCAAATGTGGGAATCAAATGGGACCGGGTTCGTAAGTGACTAGGCCCCAAAAACGTCTCAATGGATTACTCTATTTAGAAGATTATTGGATCAGTCATTTAGTTTTTCTAACACATTGAATTAATACTTGAGAATTGACCGATATGGTATGAAGAACAATATTTTTTTTAGATAAATTTTATCAAGAATATCAGCATTTCTATTAGAACCCTGTCTGTAGATTGATTATAAGTTTTTTCAGTTCTTTAGTAGTTCAGTTTTGGTGTATACAATTTTCATTTAGGGTCTGTTTGGTTAGCTATTTTTCTTGGAAAATTGAATCAATTTATCTTATTATGCTAATTTCTGCTATTTGGTTGTTCATTTACTAACAGAAAATTGATTCTTTATAAGACTGTTTACCTACTACTCATGGGAATCCAAGTCCGAGGGGGAGGCCTAGAAACCAAATTCACGAAAACGGTTCCAATCTTCATATCTATTTTTCATGCAACCAAATAGACCCTTACAGGGGGGTATTCAATCATGGATTTTAATAGAGTCTGAAAGACTTTAAATCTCATGGATTTTAAAATATTTCAAAGGAGTTTAGAGAATCCACTGAACTTTGATGTATTTTAAGTGACTGGATTTTGTGAAATTTACAGAATTCACTGGATTTTTATTATTGGATTTTTTGAATTTTATAAAGGATTGTTATGGATTTCTATTGATTCTTATAAATTTCTGTAAATTCTTATGAATATGCTATTAATCATAGGAAGTTATGAAATAACGTCACCTACATCGTCCGCTTCGCCTCCGCCTTAACTACAATGGTCAAATCATGCATGACAGTATGACGTGCAGCTTGGCAATAAAACTGCCACGAATTAATATCCCTCTCAAGCATTGGATCAAACACCCTCCTTGCATCCTTCATACTCCCACATTTAGCAAACATCTCCATCGAATGATTCAGCAATCGAAGCTCGCTCCTAAACGGCGACCTCATCAAATAATCAAACACCTTCTTCCCCTCCTCCAGCAGCTTCAAACCTCCACACGAAGACAACAACTCATAGAACACTTTCGCATCATTAGGAACAACAACCCCTTGTGTCATCAACTCCACTGCCTCCTTCACCTTCCCCTCTCTGCACAAACTCACCAAGTCGACATTTTGATGTGGTGGGGGTGGATGAACAGCTACAGCAGTGTTTGGGGTTTGAGAATTCCACTTATTAGGATTTGGGGTTGGATTTCCCCTCTATGGGTACCCTTGATTTGGATTTCCTCGCTGTGGGTACCCCTGGTTTTGCGAACCCCATTGTTGATTAGGGTTAGGGTTTCGTCCATACCCTTGATTTTGGCTTCGATTTTTGGTGCTCCCATTGATTGGGGTTAGGGTTGTTGACACGCTGAGGAGGAAAAGACCCATCTTGATTCAAAGCTCTGGGTTCTTTGTTGTAAGGTGGTGGTGGTTTTTGTTGTTGATACTCATTGTTAGTGACAGCGTAAGTGGTGAGAGATCTCTTGAATGGCAAATTTTGAATAACAGAGTAAGAAACAAAGCGATTGGGTACCTTAGAGAGAGCCAGAGTAGCCACGATGAGGTTCCCTGTTCGATGAATAGCCATTCGAGAAGCCATGTTATCTGAAACTAGAGTTGAAGGAGACACAGTGTTGGTGGAAGAGAGGGAGCAGAGAAATTGAAATTCGAGGGTAATAGGCCGGATTTGAAAAGGACTTTGATATTTATATCTTTCACAAATAAATCCTTCAAAGTCCATCAAGTCAACAAATCCATTAAAATCCACTGCTGTTTGAATACCCCTAGATTTCATTGTATTGTTTAAAATACATGATTGAATACCCCATGATTTTAATGGATTATAAAACAATCATTTAAAATCTATATTTGAATACCCCTAGATTTTATTGTATTGTTTTAAATCCTTAATTGAATACCCCTATATTTTAATGGACTTTAAAATCTTCCAGAGTCTATTAAAATCCATGATTGAATACCCCCATGTTAGTGTTAATTGTAAAGAACATGGCTCATGATAGCCTAGTTGAATGGTTAAGGTCATAGTGGTTTAACCCCCACGTCTTTGGTTCTATACCAACCAGAAAAAAAAAAATTGTGTAAAGAACATGTGTGCTAGGCAAAATTAATGAAGATATTTTAGGGATATTCATCAGAAACTAGTGAAATGTCATTTAGATTTTCTGAAAACTACATGATTTTTATACTTAAGTCAAGTGTCAATAGTCTACTTGCATCCAATAAATCAAGTTTTATATAACTTAATGATTAAGAATCATACATATGGACGGGGTTTTATTTCTTTCTCAACTCCATGTACTTTTCTGCAAGTGACAATAAAAATGTTCTATTCAAGATGGATTGGACTAAGCAAGGTCATTGTTCTACACTCCTGGTGGCTGTGGTGGCCGAGGAGGACGCGGTAGATAAGAAATGTCTTGACCCAAAAAAACACTTCAAGTTGTCATAAAGAATGTTCAATGATCCCTGTCTATTTTGTTGCGCGGTTGAGATTTAATGTCATATTAAGATTTGATATATTCTTAGTTTTAATCAGAAAATTAAATAAATAAATATGAAAGGATATCTCATATATTCAAATGTTTTGACTTAGATCATGCGTTTCTTGCTCAAACATGAAGGCATGGCAACATCCACACATGTGGCCCAATGTTTTGCAAAGTCAAGACTTATTAAAACCTGTTTAGGTGACCTCTAGGCTCTAGTTGGTGAAATGCAATGTCATAGCCAGAATCATCGATTGTAAAAATCATTTTGTTGCATTTTATTTGTTTAGCACTACTACAAATATAGGCTTGCATAGCGCTTAAAAATAGGCTTAGATAGCGCTTTTTAGCGCTATGCAAGGCGCGTACTTGAATAGCGCTTCGTTAGATAGCGCTATCTAAGCGTTGATTTTTTTTTTTAATTAACTTCAATAACGCCTTAGAAAGCGCTATGTAAGCGCTAATTTTTTTTTTTAAATTAGCTTGAATAGCGCTTTTATGAGCGCTATTTAATTTTGTTGATTTTTTTTTTAATTTTTTTTTTGATTTTTTTTTTTTTAATTAGCTTCTAAAGCGCTATTTAATTTCGGTGAATTTTTTTTATTAACTACCATATAATATTTTTTATATAATATTTAATATAATAATGACAACGTTCAATCAATCAATAAAGACACAACATGATAACTAACTGTTTCTCATTCATTCAAAATATAATTTAAGCATTCATACAAAGTGCAACAGGTAACGGGACCCCTAGCTGTTTCTCAAATTCCCATCTACCAGTCAATATATAACACGATCGTACACACCTAAATGATCAACTGCACATCATTGATGTCCAAACCCCTAGCTGCCACATTGATGTCCAAACCCCTAGCTGCCATATCTGACAGGAATCTCCATGGGGTCCTTCTTCATATTAGCTGGAAGAGGGGCTTCGATTGCTCTCATCAACGACATTTCTCGTATCGACTGAGGTGACCTATTGAGTTCTTGCTTCAATGACAACTTGGCTCGTTGCAGGGATTCCAATACACCCCCCAACTCAATAGGAATCTCGTGACATGGTCTTGCTACTTGGATTTCAGTCCCTGATGATTCACCTTTGTAGATACTCCCATTCATTTGAAAAGAAGAGAACTTTTGCCGTGCAAGGTGCTCAGAGGGCCCATTTGAATGAGACGAGTTGTTCGCTGACCACTCTTGCCTTTGGGTCTCATTTGCTTTGGCCTCCAGGTTTTCTTGGCCAGAGAATGAAAATTCAGGGGAACCAGTTTCCGGTCCATGTGTGGAGCTGTTAAATTGTTGCTCCTGAGAACTTCTGCTTTCAACATGTGGAGGAAGGAATCTGCCAGGAACTGATTTAACCATTGCATCTCCAGAATGGCAAACCTTTTGCACAACCTTCTTTTCTCCTTGGCTAGGTGAAGGAACAGTATAACCAGTCTTTGCAGCTTCTACCCTGACCTCATCTCTTTCTTCGGTGACATCAGACTGATTCCCATGTTCATATGAATCCTGTTCATTTCAACAAGAACTCATCAGTTAGTGCAAGAGATGACCAATCTGAACAAAATATGTGTATCATCAATCAATAAATCTAGTCTATAGAAATTTCACGAGGAAGTGATCCAGATCAAAGTGAAATGCATACAAGTGCAGCCTAGTGCTACAAATACTGGCAAGGTTATTCAACAACTAAAGTTGACGCTAATTACAGATTTCAGATATATATTGTTTAAGAAGGGCGATTAACTGAAACAGAGCATAAGGAAAACTTAGGTAATGCACCTAAATCAAATCCCATCCAAGAAGAACGAATCATCAATGTGTCTTAATACAAGGACAGATACCACATCACATGCCATTGAATGACTGACAAACTGGCTAATATACATCATCAAATAGCTCTCGAGATGGCTCCTTGCTACACATGTTTAAATTTTGGGATGAACTGATATTTTTAAGGGTGATTTCTTCACCCAAAGAATCACTCCAACAAAAATCAAAATATAATGTGTGAACTGTTGAACTTGGTTCCCTCCCATTCTAGAGTGAGTAAAATTTTGGTAAGTAGCATTTAGATCTCTCTGAGAAATCATAAAATCTAAGGTTCAATGGTAACTGTGCCAGGTGGGTTGAAGGTGATCCCAGGGAAAATTTACCAGTAGATCTTAAGAAAGTGATGAATAGAAAAATACGTACTCGAACTTGCTGTGAGAATGTACTCAACCCGAAGTCTAATATTTTGAGAACACCGTAGGAGTCCAACAGTAAATTTTCAGGCTACCAGAAAATGTAAGACACGAATAGTGAGTATTCATCAGAAGAACAAGAAGTAACATCCAAATTGGCCTAGGAAGAGTTGCTTAAACCTTTAGATCTCTGTGGTACACCCCTCTGCTATGGCAATAATCAACAGCATGGATTAGTTGTTGAAAATATCTTCGACTCTCGTCCTCCTTAAGCTTGCCATTGTTGATCTTACAAATTTAATTCATTGTCAAGATACGAGGATCAACACAAAACTTAGCTCATATTGAAGGCTATACGTACGCACAATGATTGCACATGCATGAAGCAATAAAGTTAAAAACATGTATGTTGTACGTCATAATAAAATTGAAATTGACAACCACATACACATTCGTTGATTTGATAAAATCTGCAAAGCAAAACACTATAATCTTACTATTTTGGTGAAAAGCTCTTTCCCATTGACATATTCAAGCACTAGGTAAATCTTCGTTTTGCTTGCCATAACCTGAGCAGTAAACAAGAAGGGCAATCATAATTAGTTACTCAAACAAGCATTGAGAACAACTTAAATGTGATTCACTTGTATGAGGAATGTTAACAAGGAAACCAACCCTATCACTGTTCATTTATTTACTTTGTTTCATTTTTTTACAAGTTAGCTAGACTTCAAGATGCCAGGCTTCTTGAACTTCTACCTCCAATTTTTTTTCCTCAAAGACAAAGGTCAAATTAAAACAAAATAAGAGAGAGGGGGGGGGGGGGGGGGGGGGGGGGGGGGAGAAGCACTGATTGTTTATGAGAACTTCCACAGTAAGTTTACATTACTTTCCAGCACAACTTAATTTCTTGTTGATTGTTAGAATAAATAAATCCTATAGTTATGACTATAACGAATTAAAATACTACTTTTGTAATATGGGTGCCAATGTTTAATTAAGGGGTGCACAATTTTTGTTTCATTGAACAAACATATCACATTTTCTTTATAATAATGAAAATTATGTACTACTTGTTGGACGTCAACTGTGCTCATTCGACCTAGGGATGGCAGTGGGGCGGATTTTCACGGATATCCGCCCCACCCAATCCGTATGGGGCGGATTTGGATATAGCTAAATGGGTTTCGGGGCGGATACGGATATTCAAATAATATCCGTCGAATATTCGGGGCGGATACGGATTTGGCCATATCCGCCCCACGGATATCCGTTTAAGTATGAAATTTACTTAAATACCCCTGACCCTTTAAATAGAAAAAAAAAAATACAAAACAAAAACCAACACTACCCATTCGATGACTCTTCAATCTCACTCTCTCAGACCCAAGAAACCACCCTACTCGAAGAAAACCCTCCCTCTCGAAGAAATCTCGAAGAAGAAATCCCCCTCTCGAAGAAAACCCTCCCTCCCTCCCTCACAGAGAGTCCCTCACCAACTCCCTCCCTCCCTCACAGAGAGTCCCTCACTCACGACTCCCTCCCTCACCCTCACTCACCGCACACCACCTCCCCCTCACAGAGCGACTCCCTCCCTCCCTCCCTAACTCCCTCACAGAGCGACTCCCTCACTCACCGCACACCACCTCGCCCTCCCTCACGCCGCGAGTCGCCGAGATGCACCCTGCTCCCCTCACGCCGCGAGAAGCCGAGATCCTCGCTGCTCCATGCTCCCCTCTCGACAAAAAAGGGTTTCTTTTCTTCCATCTCCCCCTTCAGAGATCAAGATCGGATCTGAACTGATCAGATCTGATATGATCAAGATCTGATCAAGATCAAGATCTGATCAAGATCAAGATCTGATCAAGATCAGTCAAGATCTGATCTGATCAAGATCGGTCATGATCTGATCAAGATCAAGATCGGTCATGATCTGATCAAGATCAAGATCAAGATCGGTCATGATCTGATCAAGATCGGTCATGATCTGATCAAGATCAAGATCAAGATCGGTCATGATCTGATCAAGATCAAGATCAGTCAAGATCTGATCTGATCAAGATCGGTCATGATCTGATCAAGATCAAGATCAAGATCAGTCAAGATCTGATCAAGATCAGTCAAGATCTGATCAAGATCAGTCATGATCTGATTAGATTTCTAGATCTAGATCTGATCTGAGATCCTCGAATTTTTTAAGTTGTTGTAATTTTTTATTTTTTTGTTAATTTTGGTATGTTTGTAATTTCTGGAATTTTTTGTAATTTTTGTATGATCTCACAAAAAATCAAATATGAATAATATGTTGTAATCTGTTTTTTTTTGTAAATTTTGTGGTTCGATGATCTGTTATTTATATTTTTTTTTCGGGTATTTTGGGCGGGGCGGATATCCGCCAATCCGTTCGGTTCGGGGATGGGTTTTACAAAATTTGGTAAACGGATATTCGGGGCGGATTTGGATATCCGTGATATCTAGCGGGGCGGGGATGGATTTGTCCAAATCCGCCCCAATCCGCCCCGTTGCCATCCCAATCCATCATATTTTATTTATTTGCTTAGCCCCACCAAATACATAAATTCTTGGTTCCACAAGTGATGTCAAATGTCATCTTTCTTATGTGACATATATATTCTTAGGGTGTTGCAATCGATAAATTGTGAAATTATTTCGCATAGTTTATTTTACAAAGATCAAGTATCATGGTCATAGTTTATTTTACAAAGATCAAGTATCATGGCACGAGCAAAACACTAGTAATGCTATGGCTAAATAGGGGATCAAATATCTTAGACAGTGTACACTAGAGAAGTGTCACTCATATACAAAACCACTGAATTTGAATGTTTCATCAACCGACTAATCACATAAGTTCATAAAAATATGAAATAATTTATAAATGTATTGGACTCTTACAAACGCACAAGGTGACTTTGTAATTGTCAAACACACAATTCTCCATACAGTCGAGCAACAAAAACAAATTGAAATTTGGATTTATGTGACACCCACCCACGCACACTTAATCTAGAGTAGACCATAGCTACTTCCCCCAAAGATATTGCCTATACTTATCCATCAAATCCAACCAATTCAAGAAACACTTGAAATAAAAATTAGAACTTGAAATGAAACTATCAACAAAACAAACTAAACAGACAAAACACACATGAAATCTTCATCATCACAGCAACAAAACAGATGTATGTACAATATACCTGACCAGTACGAGCTCTGCCGACCAAATAACCATCAAGTATATTTCTAAAAGCTCAAATAACCATCAAGTATATTTCTAATAACATTATGCCAGACTTGTAAATAATCCGCCTTTTTTAAATTGTCAATTTTCGGTGTAATGGTCTATTTGATGAAAGAGACCTTCATATTAGAATCTGTGCATTTTGAAATTTCTATAGAACACATGGATGAATATCATCGGCATAGAAACCCCAAACCCTTGATTTGTTCATTGCTCCTTTGAAAGTTCATTATGATTTTCACTTTTTACATTATGCACCCAACAAAATATGTTTAAAAAGATGACTAAATATTACTACTGAATCAAGTCCAAAACACACCCTATAGATCAAACTATCACTGACATAAAAGTTTCTGCCAATTCAAATACTTAAAAGTTCCAATTATTATCAAGGCTTAAGAAATAAAGAATGAAAATGAGTGAATAAACTCATACCTAGATGATATCAAACAGTCCTCTGCTCCTCAAATCATACTTCACTTCATTCCCATTCTCTCCTTCTCCTCTTCCATCCTGCAAACAAATGGTCAAAATCAGAAAAAACCCAAAGGAGAAATGGTAAAATTAAACACAAAAAAAATGGTTTTTACCTGATGGGCAGAAGATGGCATGCGCTGCAAATATGGAGAACTCAGAACCTAAAAACCCCAAACCCAAAATTTTAGAGATCTTGATTGAGTGAAGAGCTCGATTGGGGGAAAAGGGAACTCTCTGTTTGTTGTATTTATAGAGAGGAAAAACAAGAGAAAATAGAATTCCCTACCTAACAGTAGCATAAAAATCCCTAATTCAAACAAATAATTCTAGCATACTGCATTGTCAACCAATTCAAATCCCAATATGCAATAAACCCTAACAATATCAAAGATATAAACTTTTCAACAAATCATCCAAGAAAACAAATGCCTTAAGCTAATCAGACGATCTTGAGAGTGCAAAGAGTAATAGTTGACCTAATTCAACTTGGAATCGATTCGTTGTTGTGAATTATCAATAGAGATAGATGAAATTACTTGACTAAAAAGTTTTCGATCTTGAGAGATGAAAAACTGACGATCAATTGGAGAAAGAAAGAGAGGAGCACCACAGAAAGACAGCAACAACACTCCGTCGAGAAAGAGCCAAAGCTCGAAAGCGAGAGAGAGTGAGAGCGGTGGAGTGAGGGAGGCAGGGAGAGCAATGGAGAGAGTGAGAGCAATGGAGATAGGGAGCAGGGCGAGAGAGAGGGAGGGAGAGCTACGCACAGAGGGGGGACGAGAGAGAGAAGGAGGCGTTGTTCTCCCCTTCTAGGTTAGATCGAGCGTGCTTTTAAAAAATTTGGGTGAAATAAGCGCTATCCTAAATGTAAGTAGCATAGCGCTTCGGAAGCGCTATGCAAGCACTTTAAAAGCGCTATGGTAGCTTTGGTAACGTTTTTTCTCATAGCGTTTTTTAAAGCGCTATCTAAGACATAACTAAGATAGCGCTTAACTGAAGAAAAAAAATTAAAAGCGCTATTGTAGTGTTTTTTTTGATTTTTTTTTTTTAAGACAAATAAGCGCTATCCTAGTGCCCACTTGGATAACTCTTTAAAAAAGCGCTATCTAAGTGGCGTTACCTAAGCTAATATTTGTAGTAGTGAGTAACAATCAAACTAACCAACAGCTTTAAGGTGATAACAAAATTAAAACACCCCTTGCCAATCCACTACAGAGTTATTAACATATCTACTAAATATGAACAATGCATTATTCAGCATCTCTTTTGTCAAGCAGCAGCCAGTGTGGATAATAACCAAGGAGGACAAGACCAGAACCTATCTGCATAGACAAAAAACATTATATAGCTGATTTGGATGCAGGTTTTGTCATGTACATGCATGGAGGATACTTGTGCATAGTACTGGTGGACAAAGACAACAACTATTCGGATTCTAAAGGTCATGATGGGAAGATTATGTAGAAAGTGGTTTTGAAGCTGAATTTTGTGTTGCAGGTAAAAACTATCGGGTGAAGAATTGAAAGCAACAAGATGGAGAGTCACATTTTGATGGACTACCCCAGATTTAGTCAAGGAACTGTAAAAACTATTAAGAATAGCATGATTTAGGGCATACGCATTAATGAATCATAAACTCTTGTTTAAATCAACTCACCTGATGATCCCACGATTCAATGGAGAAGGAAGAAGATGCGAAATGTAGAGAAAGTCCTCGCTTGTTAAATTTGGCCTCCAATGGGTACCATATATGACGTGGCTGCAGAGAGAGAATTTTTTTTTTTTTTTTTTTTTTTCAAAACATTTCATTCCAACACAAACTACGTAATATTACACCAATGTCTGCCTACCGAAATAGCTAAAATTGTGTGCATTCGAGTAAGTTCTCAATTAATAAAGTTACTGATGCAGTCGTTTTTCGCTCCATGCTCTAACATGTTCTCGCTGACCTATTTGACTTGCATAAGTAGCACACGTGAGCCACAGACCACCGTGGAGTGGCTAATGTCACTCCAATGCCAAAGCAAGACAAGGATCTGAGGAATGTGTAATGTTGTAACAGAGAATTTGTAGCGTGTCAACCTCATGTCTCATTTATAGTGCAAGGAGTCCTAGGTTAACTAAGCCATCATAGGAGGAGATTTTAATGGAGATCCTTCTCTAATTAAGAATTGTGTTGTAGGAGGAAAGTTTCATGTTAGCTCCGTGTTCCTAGATACGCGAGAGATAGTTCCCAATTCGAGAGCATTTCATCGAAGGGAGTTTCCCTATGTGGAAGATACTCTGGTGTTTGCTTCGTAGTTTGAAGCAAAGAGCAGCTGTGGTTGTCCGTCCGAAGCAGATCCTCGAGATACTTGCCTGAAAAGGGCTTACGGGTATCATGGATAGCTGTGAGACGTGTGGGCCTAGCGTGCTATGAGAGTTCGGGCCTGCCTGGTGGGCTAGAGCTGAGCGGACTGAAAATCGCTCGGGCTGGACCCTTATTGGGTTGTTGCTTGAACCCGTGGTTCCTCGAAATCATCATGACACGTGTACGGCTCAGGGGTGTGCCATTTTTATGTATCATCAGGTACTCCCCCCTCGAGTTAGTGGGGTGTTTAGTCGACTCATTGAATGGATACATGTATCGTCATGATTATTGGACTTGAATCGTCAGTTTCGAGCGGCGCATAATATTTAATGCGTCTGCTCGATGAGGGAAAGTTTGGTTTGTCTTTCCTATATATATTTACTACTCTGAAGATGAGCCCTCCATTGTTGTTCGAATTCGTGATATTTTATCTTCCAATGGCTGACAGTGTCAAAATTACTCCCCAAGATCCGTTATCCCTTGCTTGTATGAATTTCTTTGATGGCAGCCTGGTTGACAAATCTGAGTTGAGCAGGCTTCACAGCTTGTACCGTATCCCTCATGATTTGCTGATTGTTCCTGTGTCTAGAGTGTTAGGTCCCACAATACCTCCTCATGGGTTCATAGGTTTGCATTGAGGTATGTTCGAGTTCGGGCTACGATTTTCGGTGTCAGATGACGTCTGGCGCTTCTTTACCCATCTTCGTATTCCTCCCTCTCAAATGGCACCGAACAAGTTTAAAATACTGTTGGCAATTCTCCTGAGGGCCCATGATGCTGGCCTTGATTTGTCTGTGTCGGTGATTCATCACTTGACTAATGCTCGTTTAGATACCAAGGGTATTTGTAGCTGACTTGTTCTTCTAGTCTGCAATTGACGGTGGGCAGCACCGAATCTTGGGAGAAGCAGTGGTTCTGGGCTCCGGCGGTGGACTCCGGCTAGTTCATAATCGGGAGTCGTAGAATGTCTTGGTACTTTCAGTTTGACCTTGGTGAGTTCCTTGGTCGCTGATGCATGCATACTCTTTCGCATTTCTTGTGCGGTTCTGACATTGTTTCTTTGTCTCGGGGAAGTTCGTTATTCTGTCCCTCAGCAAGGAACATAGCGAATAGAAAAGAAGTTTCTTGGTCTTTCCTTTGATTTCTGCAGAAGAAGTTGTGATGTCTGGCAATGTCGTGCACAACGGGCTGCTGCGGTGCTCTTATGGGACTCACCTAGCGTCTGGTTGAAGGGGTGATTGCTCGTCGCGTGAAGAAGAGAAGTTTAGCCCCGCCCAGCCCTTTTAGGTTTTCCGAGTTGGAGGCGAACGTGCCTTCTGTTGTTGTCCCGAGGAAGAGGCAGGCTTCTATCGTGGCGACCTCACCTTTCAGTGCCAGTGTCGTAGTGCCGCACGGACCTGTCTCGGTGCACTCTGAGGCCCGTGGGAGGGTTCTCACTTTGGAGAAGGCCTTTGTTGACCCGAAGATGTCATACTCGGACACTCTTTATCGGGCGGAGGGTTTCGATACTGTCATGAGCCGCGAAGGTGCGGATGCCACAACCCTTATTTCTGACTCAGTCGTTGAAGGTGTGAGGGCTCAGCTGAGGTTACCGAGTCTGATTTGACGTCAACCGTGCTGACCTGTGGTGGACCAAGGCCGAACTGGAGTGTCTGAAAACTGCTACGGATAGGTGCTCTTCTAAGCAAGAGGCTAAGAGGAAGCGGGCGGAAACGGTATGGGTCGTTGAGAGGCTGCAGCTGGAGGCCGCGGATGACGAGAGGCTTCCCCGTGCCCTTGAAGCAGAGAGATTGTTGCAAAAGAGCACTCGCAATATGAGGCTTTGCTGGGCGCGGTGAATTTCGATGTGTCGGGCAGGAGGCCGCAAATTTTGCATGAAGTCATTCATGGCAGAATGGAGCTTTTGGAACTGATCAGAGGAGAGCCCCCCGATATTGATCTTGACTTCGCCCGTTATAGGAGGGCTGCTTTTGGGTTGATCAACAGAGGGGAGTGTTCTGGTGCTGCGAGGTTGATAGACGAGGAAGATGTTTCTCCTTAGATCTGTTGTAATGCTCCTTTATGGTCGGATATTATGTAAACATATATTTTGTTGAATGAAAGTATTGTTTTGCCCTGCATAGTGGTGTCTGCTTTTGTTGTTTTGTGGTCCGTAGAGTCATCGTATGTAATGACTCTTCAGTATTAGTGGACTAGCGCTGACTTTTTGTTCCATTCCTTTGGCTGTTATGACCGCATGGAGCGGGTTAGGTTCTGCTTGGCAAGTTCAGCGATCATTGTCTGCAGTGAGAGTAATGATCCCTTGGCGAGTCGTCATCACCAGTTGACAAACGCTGACTAGACTCTCACTTCCTCCACCATCGTGATCCGCTCAGAGCGGATTAGGTTTTGGGCACCATAAGCCATCATCATCAGTCGCGAACTGACTAAGCTTACCTGGCAAGTTTGGTGATCATTGTCTGCAGTGAGAGCAATGATCCCTTGGCGAGTCATCGACATCAGCGGACAAGCGCTGACTAAACTCCCACTTCCTCCGCCATCGTGATCCGCGCAGAGCGGGTTAAGCTTTGAGCACCAGAAGCCATCGTCATCAGTCACGAACTGACTAAGCTTACTTGGCGAGTTCGACGATCATTGTTTGCAGTGAGAGCAATAATCTCTTGGTGAGTCGTCGACACCGGCGGAACGCTGACTAGACTCCCACTTTATCCGCCATCATGATCCTCACAGAGCATACTAGGCTTTAGGCATAAGAAGCCATCGTTATCAGTCACGAACTAACTAAGCTTACCTGGCAAGCTCGACGATCATTGTTTGCAGTGAGAACAATGATCCCTTGGCGAGTCGTTGACATCAGCGGACAAGCACTGACTAGACTTCCACTTCATCCGTCATCGTGATCCGCACAGAGTGGATTAGGCTTTGGGCACTAGAAGCCATCGTCATCAGTCGCGAATTGACTAAGCTTACCTTGCAAGTTCATCGATCATTGTCTGCAGTGAGAGCAATGATCCCTTAGCGAATCGTCGACATCAATACACAAACGCTGACTAACTCCCACTTTCTCCGGCATCATGATCCGCGTAGAGCGGATTAGGCTTTGGGGACCAGAAGTCATACTCATCAGTTGCGAATTGACTAAACTTACCTGGCAAGTTCGGCGATTCTGCAGTGAGAGAAATGATCCCTTGGCAAGTCGTCGACATCAGTAGACAAGTGTTGACTAGATTCCCACTTCCTCCGCCATCGTGATTCGCACAAAGTGGATTAGGCTTTGGGCACCAGAAGCCATCGTCATCAGTTGCGAATTGACTAAGCTTACCTGACAAGTTCGACGATCATTGTCTGCAATGAGAGCAATGATCCCTTGGCAAGTTGTCGACATTAGCGGACAAACGTTGACTAGACTCTCACTTACTCCTCCATCGTGATCCGCACAAAGCGGATTAGACTTTGGGCACTAGAAGCCATCGTCATCAGTCGCGAATTGACTAAGCTTACCTGGCAAGTTCGGCAATCATTGTCCATAGTGAGAACAATGATCCCTTGGCGAGTCATCGACATCAGCGGACAAGCACTGACTAGACTCCCACTTCTTCTGCCATCGCGACCCGCGTAGAGCGGATTAGGCTATGGGCAGGTGTTAGAGTCTGGCCGTAACGGGGTCTGTCGTGAGTCACGATGGATAACAGTGGAAGTTTTCGCAAAATCAAAAATATTTTATTGATAATATTTTTGGGACGTTCTACATTCCATGATCGTTTTAGTCATCGCCGTCTTCCAGCCAGTACGTCCTCGGCCTATTGACCTTGCAACTCTATAAGGTCCTTCCCAGTTCGGGTTTAGCTTTTTCGCTCCGGCTTCTTTAGTGTTTTGTTAGGTCTTCCTGAGTACCCAATTTCCCACCTTGAGTTTGCGTGGCTTGACCTTCTTGTTATAATATTGCGTCATTTGTTGTTGGTAGGTGGCTATCTTGGTGGAGGCTAGGTCCTATTTTTCTTTGAGGAGGTCTAGTCCCACGCGTAAGGCGTTGTCGTTACCGTTTGGTCTGAATTCTTCCGTCCGAAAGGTTGGCACCTCAAGTTCTACTGGGATCATAGCTTCTAACCCGTATGCTAGGGCGAAGGGTGTTTCCCCAGTAGGGATTATTTTAGTCGTTCGATATGCCTAGAGTATCCCTGGTAGCTCTGAAACCCATTTTTCTTTGGCCGCGTCGAGTTTCCTTTTGACGACTTCTAGGATCGTTCGGTTGGTAACTTCCGCTTGGCCATTGGCCTGGGGGTGTCCTGGTGAGGTGAAGTGATGCTCGACTCCCAAACTTTTGCATAGTTCTTTGACCTTGCTACCTTCGAATTGAGTTACGTTGTCACTGACCAATACTCTGAGGATGCCGAATCTGCAGACGACGACGACCCATATGAATTTTTTTTTGATCTGGACCTGCCCTATTTTGGATAGGGGCTCAGCCTCGACCCACTTGGTGAAGTAGAGAATGTCTACAAGAAGGAATTTTTTACCAGCTGATGCCGGAAGTGGTCCGACGATGTTCATTCCCCATTGCATGAACAGCCAAGGATTAGTCATAGGAGTTGGTGACTGGGCTGACATATGGGTGTACGGTGCGAACCTCTGACATTTGTCGCACTTGCAAACTGTATCTTTGGCGTCCCACTGCATGGTCGGCCAATAGTATCCTAGAGTCAGGGCTTTGTGGGAGAGTGTTCTCCTGCCTGGGTGATTCCCACATATGCCATGTGAAGAGTCCCCATGACTTGACTAGCCTCTGGAAGTGATAGACATCGGAGTAGTGGTCTTATGATCGATCTTCTGTACAACTTGTCATTTAGGAGAGTGTACTTTGCTGCTCTGTTTTTAAGTCTCCGCGCTTCGACCTTTTCTGTCGGTAGAGCCTCATACACTATATATTCTGGAATCGGAGTCGTCCAATCGGGTTGTGTTTCTGTGGCGTAGATATCTTCGTGTTCTTCTTCGTTGAGGCTCGTTTCCTCTTGATATTCGATGAGGTTGTTGGATATGTCGTTGGAGGCCAAGGCTTCCTTCGCTAGCTCATCAGCCCTTCGGTTGTCGTTCGAGGGCACTGTGTGAGTTGACAACTCTTAAATTTGCCTATTATGCCAAGTACCTTATCGCTGTAGGCTATCATGTGTGGATCTTTACTGTTGAAATCTCTTTTGACCTGGTTGACCACTAGTCTTGAGTCGTTGTACACTGTTAGGCAATCTATGCCGAGTTCCTAAAGCTAGCTTTAGGCCTGAAAGGAGGGCTTCGTATTCGGCCTCGTTGTTTGAAGCTGGGAAATCAAATTTGATTGCCTTTTCCAGGGTGAAACAGCTGGGGAGCAAAATGTGATACCAGCCCCACTTGCGTTGTCAGTTGAAGATTCGTCGCAGGGTCCAAGTTTCTTCATCTGATTCCATGAGTTGGTGACCTACCTTTGGATCTTCTCCGGTAGTAAACTCGACAATGAAATCAGCGAGTGTCTGGGCTTTGATAGTTTTCCTTGGAGTGTAGTTTATGTCAAATTATCCGAGCTCTACTGACCATTTCACCATTATGCCAGATAGGTTTATGTAATATCAACCAGAATGGATGCTTGGTAAGGACAATTATGTAGTGGGTTGAAAATAGAGCCTCAGTTTCCAGGAGGATATGACCAATGCCAGAGCTAATTTTTTCAGGTAAAGGTAGTGTGTCTCTGCTTCTATGAAGGTTTTGCTGAAGTAGTATGCTGGCCTCTAGGTTCCATGATCATTTCGTTCAAGGGCCTAACTGATGGTGTGTTTGGGAATAGATAGATACAAGTACGGTGTTTCGCCTATCTCGGGCTTTGAAAGTTGCTCAGGACTCCCCATGTATGCTTTCACGTTCTGAAGGCTTGTTCACATTCCTCGCTCCACGAAAATCTTTTACTCCCTCTTAGTATCTTGAAGAATGGGAAGCACTTGTCAGATGACTTTGATATAAATCTGTTGAGTGTTGCTACCCTACTAGTCAGGCTCTGAACGTTTTTTATAGTGGACGACGGTTTCATATAGAGAAGAGTCTGGATTTGTTTCGGATCGGCCTCGATTCCTCTTTTGTTTACTATACAGCCTAGGAATTTTTCGGACTCGCTTCCGAACGTGCACTTTTGCGGGTTAAGTTTCATTCGGTAGTTCCTGAGTTAATCGAATGTTTCGGCAAGATCTTGGACGTGGTCTGAGCTGCAAAGTCTCTTGACCAGCATGTCGTCGATGTATACTTCCATATTCCTATCGATCTGTTGTTTGACCATTCGGTTAACCAGTCGATGGTAAGTAGTTCCTGCATTCTTCAAGCCGAATGCCATTACCCTTTAACAGTATATTCCTCTTTCCGTTACGAAAGAGGTTTTCTCTTGGTCTGGAGGGTGCATCAATATTTGATTGTAGCCTGAATAGGCATCCATAAAGCTGAGGAGGTTGTGTCCCAAGGTGGCATCTATGATCTAATCGATGCAAGGGAGTGGAAAATTGTCTTTAGGACAAGCTTTGTTTAGGTCCGTGTAGTCTACGCACACTCTCCATTTTCCGTTCTCATTTTTCACGAGAACGGTATTTGCCAACCAGTCAAGATATCGTGTCTCTTTGATCATGTATGTGTCGAGCAAACATTGTACTTCCTCGTTTATGATCGCGTTTCTTTTGGGCGCCACGGGCATTTTCTTTTGCCTGACAGTTTTCTTCGAGGGGTCTACTTCAAGGCGATGCGTGATTCTCGACAGATCAATTCCTACCATATCCTGCATAGTCCATGCGAAGATGTATTGATTTCGTCGTAGCAACTCTGTAAGTTTTCCTGCCACCATTTTGTCTAGGTGGGAGCCGATTTGAATGGCCCTATTGTTTCGAGGGTCGTCGAGGTAGACCGTTACGGTTTCTTCTTCCGGCGGTCCGACATCGGGCTTTCTCCTAGGGCTTATTGGTGCCTCATCACCCAATGCTGGTTGTCTACCTCTTGGGCTTCGAATTGAGCGGATGACAGTCTTAACCATTGGGCTGGCTACCGGTCGAGATCTGTCAGATGGAAAAGCTGCCATGTATTGGCATTCCCTGGCCAGTAGCTGATCTCCTCTCAAAATACCGATCGTTCCGTCCTTAGGATACTTGAGGCATTAGTGCAAGGTGGAGACCGTCGCCCCCATCTGATGTATCCAGGGTTTTCCTAAAACCATGTTGTACACCAAAGGCGTATCGATCACAATGAACTCTTGAAACAGGGTCTTATGGGTTCGCTCCCCTGCTGTTATCATCAATTGTATCTTTCCTAAGGGGGGTTATTTTCCGCTGCTGAAGTCAGTTATTGGACGGCTATCTAGGGTCAATGTCGTTTCGTCCAGTTGCATGTCGCGTAGCATGCGAAGGAACATGACGTTCATCGAGCTCCCGATATCAATAAAAACCTCCTTATCTCCCAGCCTACGAGGGAAATTGTTATAACCAAGGCGTTGTTATGTGGGCATTGTATGCCCTGGAAATCATCCAGCGTGAACGTCAGAGGCACGAATGAGCCTCGCCTTCGCTCATGTTGCGTCGAATGCTCACCACGTATAGCTTGAATCCTCATCCCACGTAGAGCCTTTTTTCTGTACCTACCAAATAGTTCAGACTCAGAATATGTTCCATGAAGCACATGTATTTTTTTGGGTGGTAATGCCTCATATCCGGTTCTCGCTGGTTCTTTTCCCAGAGTGAGGGAGTTTTTAGCCTCCTTCGTCAGACCTGACATGTTTGTCGGATGGTCCATCGCGATTGTCGTCAGCACACAGGCGTGAGTTGGATGCCCATGCACGACAGGAATTGCTGAGAGAAATGGTATTGGGACCGCCCGAACGTTGGACGTGTTCCCTGGTTCTTCGTCGTCGCGCGACCTGGTGGTCACCATCTATCTGAATTTTGGTAGGAGACAACGCTTAGTCTAGAATTAAGAACTATGTCGTCCCCAGGATGGCGCCAAACTTCAGTCATTTTTCGCTCCCTGCTCTGACTTGTTCCGGCTGGCCTGTTTGACTTGCACAAGTAGCACGCATGACCCACAGACCACCGTGGGGTGGCCGATGACACTTTGATGCTAAAGTCAGATAAGGATATAAGAAGGTGTAATGTTGTACCAGAGAATTGGTAGCATACCTTAGCTTACCAATCTCATGTCTTATTTATAGTGTAATGAGTCCTGAGTTAACCAGACCATCATAGGGGTAGATTAGGGAGGAAATCTTCATGGAGATCCCTCTCTAATTAGGAGTCGTGCTGTAGGAGGGAAGTTCCCTGTTAGCTTCGTGTTCCTAGATATGCGGGAGATAGTTCCTAATCCGAGAGCATTCCATCAAGAGAGTTTCCCTGTGTGGAAGATACTCTGGTGTTTGCTTCCTAGTTGGAAGCAAAGAGTAGTTGTGGTTGCACGTTCAAAGCAGATCCTCGAGATACTTGCCTGAAAAAGGCATACGGGTATCGTGGATAGTTGTGAGACATGTGGGCCTAGCGTGTTGTGAGAGTTCGGGCTCGCCTGGTGGGCTGGAACTGAGTGAGCTAAGAATCGTTCGAGCTGGACCCGTATTGGACAGTTGCTTGAACCCGTGGTTTATCGAGATCATTGCGACACGTGTACGGCTCAGGGTGTGATCGTTTTTATGTATCGTCAGTTACAATACCAAAAGTGTTGATTAGAAAGCAAACGCCTAATATTACTAATGACAGGGAGGCTTTCCTATCATGCCTCCGAACCCCAATAGAGAGTAATACGAAATCCCACCGATGTTATTACTTGGTGCAGCCACATCCAATCACTAACCAACACCAAATACCACGTGTGTTTAAATGTGGGATCGAAAGAGTTAGTCTAGGGAGCCAGGCTTGGTGCGCCAGATCTATGCCAGGCCAAGCTCTCTACCATTCAATATTTTCTAGATGTGCTAGAATTTGGGAGATCGAAAATATACCATGTGTCAGAATATGGAAATATCTTACTTGCCTTCATAGCCATCCTGATAATTTAAGTTGGAGACAAACTTTGTTTATTTTTTTATCGTAAACAAAACAGTTTGTTCATTATGTTCCAATGAGCTAGCTCATAACATTCTAACTGGTTCAGCAATTTAGCCTCTTTAATATAAGTACTAATTTTGCAGTAAAAGACAACAGTCTTGTGGAATTAATCAGAGAAATTTCATTTCTAAGTCTGTTTGGTCGAGTTCCAATTTAAACTTGTCGTATTTTAAGAAATAATAACTTGAATCATGCATTATTCAAACAAAACAATCTCTCCAAGTCTATCCAAGTTCTCAAGGGTGGGTTGAATCCCCTATTTGGTGCATAATCCCTCAAATAGTCTCCAAGTCCTCATCACTACATTTTGCGATTGATTGTTTGGAAGATCTTTGAAATGTGGTCTTGGTCATGGTGTTTGACACTAACTTTTATCTTGGTTTAGTCTCTGTTTGGTCACCTTAACTTGGTAAGCTCTAAGTGATCAACCTAAGTGTACCTTTTGGATTGGTTGTGCTTTTTCACATGTATCTCTACTTTCTCATAGGACATTCTATGCTCCGAAACACTTACTATTCTTCATTTTCTGACTATGAACATGTGTTTCCCGCTATGTTGCTCACGTGTCATGACATTACCTAGCTTTTTTTTTTATGAGTAAGTCTAGGGAGCGAGGGGAAGGAGGGCCCAACACCGCCCACCCTCCTAGAATGGGCGTTTTTCGATTCCTCCCTTCTGCCCATGTGTTATTTCAACTTTTCTAGAGAGCCATGCCAGCGCCAGGCCTTGCTCAATACCATCCATCATTCTCGAGATGCACATCTCTAGGATGATGGACAATATTGGGCCAAGCTTGGCACGAGCCTGGCTCTCTAGAAAAAATTGGTGTTATTTAGGTGTTTGTTATGTGCTAATCACATGAGTATATTTTTTTTAGATATTCAACAATGAATTATCTGATTGAATAGATAGTGTAGTTCACAATTATAAAATTACCGACTTTTATTTTTTGAACTTTCAAGACACTAACGTCATATACTCCAACATGTGGACTTTGGTGAACTGAGGGTGTGTTTGGTTGGATGGAGTTCTATTTCATGAGAATTCTTGAGGGAATCCCTATATTTAAGGCTAAATTTAAGTAGTATTCATTATTCACCATTAGACTTTGTGATTATTGGTGAGAATGAAAGTCTCATGAACATGAGAATCACACTCCTTAGCCCCTTCAAATTATGTAATTCTCATGTTTATGAGACTTCCATTCCCACAATGGATCACAAAATTTAATGGTGGATTTGTGAGTAAACCTCAAATTAGCTTAGATATAAGTGGTTCCCTCATAAATTCCCATGGAATATGATTTCATGCAATAAACACACCCTGAATGTAAATTATCTGAGTTTTATTATATCGTGATTTTAATAGTTGTTTGAATTGGATCAATGTGTTATCTTCTTAAATGTAAATTACTTATAACAATCCAAATATTACTTGATGACACATAAAAAAAATTGGCCATCATCACAACCATACACGTCACAGAAAATATCCATCACAAGGATCAAGTACCCCACCTACCAAGCCAACTCATAAAATCCAAGAAGGCAAAACCAATTATAAAAGCTCAAACATGGTTCATCAAAAGAAGTCATAATTATGGCCTAAATCCAGGCCCACACGAGTTCTCTCACAAAGAAGATGACTGTTACATAAGATAAGAGTCGTGGAGAGAGTTACGCCTCCACGAGCACATCTTCATAAAATAGGAGACTTTTACGAAGAATATCTCCTTCCGTTACGCCTCCCATGCTTAAGTCATGCAGATAATTAACAACGACCATTATATAAGGTAAAGGTACCAATTGACCAAGGTATGCAACTTTAACTGAGTTTTGTCCAGATTTGTTTCCTTCTTCAAATAGAGTTGCTGACTTAAGCATTGGAGTGCCTTCGGTCACCAAAAATATGGTCTTTGACAATCTAACATCTGTTTTGCAGGTCAAACCCCCAAGAGGACGAGATTTGGATGCATCAGTTTGAAGTCGTCCGTGGGGAGCGACAAGTTTCCTTTTTGAAAAAAAAAATCCACAACAACGAAACCCACTTTTGCAGACCCTATCCAAGCGATCAATGATCAACGATTAACGATTGACAGGCTGTCAGAATAGATGGAACACCTTATAAACCCTCAACCCAGTGACAATCACAATAACCCTTCTACTAACAACACTATATTTCCAGCAGCTCGCGATCAAGACCCAGCAGTGACCATTGGGCCAATTGCACCCGACAATCAAGATCCACAGCATGCAATAGCTCAGACAAGTCAGACATCCAGCAACATTGCTGCTGACCCTCGAGTAGATCGGTTTGTGGCTCAAATGAACCACATGAAGAAGATGTTGGAAAGACTCACTCAAGAGAGCGTTCAGTCAGCCGACCCTATCCAAGCGTCATCCCAGCAAATATCTACCAACCGAACTCGAGAAAGCAGCAAGGCTCCTACAGAACCCCAATAGGAAAATCTCGAAAGCAATGAACTTCCCCAAGGTAAGACTCCACAAAGTGACAAAAAGCCTGCTGAAATCTTGTTCAGGATCGGAGTCATAAATCCCAATGTATTATACAAGCTAGCCAAGCTGCCAATTTTTTACGCCCTCATGATAACTCCCATGCCAAAAAAGTTCACTCTACCAAAGTTCGAAGCATACGATGGAACCACCGACCTGACAGATCACTTGCAATATTTTCATCACATGATGGCGTTAAAAAAGACTACAGAGTCAATATTATGTAGAACATTTTCGACTAGTCTTACCTATACAGCGATGAACTGGTTCAACAGCTTACCACCAAGGTCAATAGACTCCTTCCAGGCACTAGCTACCGCATTTAACACAAGATTCATTGGGAGTCAGCGAATGAGGAAATGACCACACTACATCTTTCACATCAAACAGAAGCCCGAATAAACGATAAGGGAATACATCACTCGTTTCACTAACGAGCTGACAATGATCGATGGATGCAGCGATGACATGGCCACTACTACTTTCACCGCCGGGCTAAAAAAAGGACCATTATTTGATGTTCTCAACCTGGAACACCAAAAAAACATGCTAGACAAGCAACTAAAAGGAAATTGAGCATTTGGTTCAGTGAGGACGACTCGATGAATTCATCAGAATGTCGAACAAGCACCTAAAAGGAAAAGAAAAGGCAGATTCCACTAGGGGAAAAAGAACAGCCCAAGGAACTAGTATACGCCCTACACTGTATGACCAAAGGGAACAAAACGATCAACCCAACCGAAGAAGAAGTCAAAAACACCTCTTACTCGAGCTGATCTACATCGAACTAAGAGTACTAACGTAGAACGAAACCAGACAAACCATTTTACCGACGCGCGGTCAAAGAATATGGAGAAGCTTGCATCAATTAACTAACACAATTCAAGGACCCTACTGACAGATGCAAGCCCAACCTGAATTACCAACGACGAAATTGACGACAACAGACTCGATTAAACCTTGGTAGTTGATGTTGATTTAAGCATGATTGGACAACTCGGCGTTGATGTGAGCATGATTGGACAATTTGGCGCTAATGTGAGCATGATTGGACAATTTGGCGATGATGTGAGCATGATCGGACAATTTGGCGCTGATGTGAGCATGATCGGACAATTTCGCGCTGATATGAACATGATCGAATAATTCAGCACTGCTCAGCTACCGAGTTAGAAAACACCCCGAGTCCATTAGCTACAATAACATATCCAACGAACCAAGAAACATAACCAATAGAAAATCCGACTGACTTGAAAACATAGGCAATGTGAGACAAAGCAACAAAAAAATAAATCTCTAACAACACGAGAATCAACTTCAACCAAGCAAAGGTCAAAAGGAGGAAGCAAATCTCTCTAAAACCTAGCGCAACTTTTCGAGAAGAACGACCGCTAAGGTTGGTCGGAATATTGAGAAAGGATTATCCATAAAATTACAAGTTCGGAATCCCAATCTTATACATGGACAACAAAGCTCGACAATACAGAACAATAGACATATCAAGCCAAAAGAACTCAAGACACGAGTCAGATATATATAATAAACTTCTAGTCTGATCAACCATGAAGTGAAAGTCGAATGAACAAGTCAAATTAATTAAAAAGCAACTTTGGGTCGACTAGTACATCAACCAACAAAGTGAAAGTTGGATGAACAAGTCAACTTAATTAAAAAGCAATTTCGGGTTGACTAGTGCGCCAAACCAACGAAGTGAAAAGTTGGATGAACGAGTCAACTTAACTCAAAGAGCTTCGGGTCAACTAGTACATCAAACCAACGAAGTGAAAGTCAGATGAACAACTCAACTTAATTAAAAAACAACTTCGGGTTGACTAGTGTGTCAAACCAACGAAGTGAAAGTTGGACGAATGAGTCGACTTAACTCAAAGAGTTTCGGGTCGATTAGTACGTCGAACCAACGAAGTGAAAATCAGACAAACAAGTCAACTTAATTAAAAAACAACTTCAGGTTGACTAGTGCGTCAAACGAACGAAGTGAAAGTTGGACGAACGAGTCAACTTAACTCAAAGTGCTTCGGGTCGCCTAGTACGACAAACCAACAAAGTGAAAGTCAAATGAACAAGTCAACTTAGTTAAAAAGCAACTTCGGGTTGACTAGCACGTCAAACTAACAAAGTGAAAGTTGGACAACGAGTCAACTTAACTCAAAGAACCTCGGGTCGACTAGAACGTCGAACCAATGAAGTAAAAGTTGGACGAACAAAACAACTTTCTCATAAAAGCTTCAAGACAACCAATATAAAGTCGAGAGGGAAAGATCAACTTTCTCGAGCAAGCTCCAACACATCGGGAAGCAAGGATGAAGTCAAACCACTTCAAGGCAACCAACGTGTCAAAGCATAAAAACAACCATAAAATAATTCAGATCAAGAAATTCAGACATGCAGCTGTAAAGGCTCCGTTGCTAGTCAAACTGGAGATACGCAGTGCAACTTATTCCGATAACTACGATTGACCTAAAAAAGGTATAAGCAACATGCAACAAGTCAACAAGACAAATAACGACTACGATGAAAAATAAGAATATCAAGGAGTTTTTTTTTCCTTAATAAAACTATTCTATTACAATCGGAGAAGAAGGTAAATGAGCAGGAGATAAAGCGGAGACAATTGTAACATCATTGGTGACATCATCTGACGGACGAGAGAAAGTTGGATCACTAGTAGGAACTCTCTCTTCAAAAGGAGAGGGAAGCAATCGTTCTTCAACCACTAGATCACCCGAAGAACCCGGGATGTCTTTGTCACCCTCTTTATCTTCAAGGGTTTGATTGACCAAATGACGGTACTAGGACAAATCAACACCAAGCCCCTCGATATAGTCAAGAAGCTCAGTCCGTCCATCAACGATTCACTGCCAATCTGCCACCTCCACAATGCAAAACTTGTCTTTGTTGGAAGCAAATTCGTTCCTAGCCGCAACAAGTCATCCTTCGGATGTGGTAAGCATCGCGGAGGTATCTGCCTTGACCTCGTCAAGCGCAGCCATTAATTGCTCCACCCTTTTCTCAGCAATGTTGTGATTGGTGGACAGCTCAACCACGACACATGCAGCCTCATCATGAATTGCCTTCTTGGCAAAAAGCTCCATCTCCACATCGTGTAAATGCGCACAAATACCATCTAAATCAATTCTCAAAGACTCGATCTCAGCCGCAAACTAATCTGATACGCTCTCTACCTCAATCAATGAGGCCTAAGCAACCTCGGGCATTTTCTCCTGTTTTGCGCATCGCGAACTTCTTCTCCAAATAAACCACTTGATTGTGACTAACTTGGTAATCCGAGCCCATCAACCCCGCGTAAGTGAGATGATCCATCCCATCCATTATCTGTCTAAGGCCATCATCAAGATGAAGGCCCGGATCCAACACATGCATCAAAGGTCTCCCACCGACCGCCTGTGTAATTCGTTGATCAACCTACATGCACCATCCTGCACGTCGAGCTAGGTAAACCAGCAAAACTTCCCATCCGACTTAACACGAATCTCATCAGGGATAGGTTCATTCCAGCTAATCCACGAATAAATGACACATGGATCCGGGAGGACGAAGGAGCCACCTCCAATGGTCGGGAGAGAAGACGATAAGACAAAAAATCATCCTTATCTTTTCGTTGTGTAGTAGTCGCATCAGAAGTAGAACAAGTACTAGTACCAACGGGGGCAGAGGAACGTAAGCAAACAGGATAAGGTAAGACCTTCATCACACCCTCAACAAGAGCAAAGATCAGGGAGACTGCATCTCAAGAATTCGGCTGGGATCATCAATCTTCTTGGATTGGACAACTGCCAGTTGGAACATCTTATCATCAATAGTTCTAGGATCACCATTAGAACATTCGGTAACGTTAGGCTCACCATATGCAAAAAGGAGCCTATTTTCTCTATCATCCAACGGGCGAACAATATATTTTTCACTCATCTTCAATGCCAACCTTATCTCTTCAGCCTCCTCGAGAGATAAACAATCCTCTCTTAAAAGTTCCCTATCAACAGAACTCGAATATGGAGTAGCGTGACAAATAGAGCCGAGGAGCCGCTTCCTCTTCGGGACACGGTCAGAACTTATAAACAATCTCTTCGACAGACTAACAGGCCTCTGGATTTTTCTCTTTCTAGAAATTGGGCCAGCAACGCCAACGCTAACAAGAGCATCGATATCTGTAACATTCGAACTCACTTTCCCATCAATGCCAGCATTACCAACGCCAACAGAAGCAGCGCGAGCAACAATCTCCTCAGCTTGCCTCTCGATTAGCAAAGCCCGCTCAGCCTCATTCATGTTGTACAAGCCGCTGCGCCCTACCATGACATTAGAAAGAAAGGTCTCCAAAGGAACTTCGGGAAGCTACAAAAAATGCTCGTTGATCATTTATTCTTCCATAGTCGATTGCAGATCCCTCGGCTTGTTAGGAATTCGGAAGGACCTCACTATTTGTTGACCTCGCAAGTAAAAGTAGCCAGAGTGGACAGAGGCATAGAACCAGTCTTGCGACCAACCACTGATGTCATCGTTCAAATTACAAAAACACGCAGAAAAATGAAGAAAGCATATACTCTTGGTTACCAACAGACCAACCACCAACTGCAAAATCCTAACAGTCAAAGGAATACCACAAAGGATGGCTCTCGCATACGTGGAAGCCATAACCTTCAAACCGTTAGTGCCCATTTAAGCAGGAGGGATACCCATAAATAAAATCTAAATATGCACAAAATAACTCTGGAACTGAAAATCGAAGGCCGGATTGAAACATGCGCAGGTAGAGTGGAATATACCTCTTCCTCGGACAACAAGGACTATCACTCTACCGGGGAAAAATGATCTCAAGGTTAGAAGGTAAAGAGTAGTCGGAACGAACGCTATCCAACGTCGCCTGAGAAACCTTTTTGGGAGAGAAGTGGGTTTCGCAGATAGCAAACTGCTCACCATCCAATAAATCACTGACAAGCATCACGAACGAACAAGAAAAGAATAAAAAATGACGAGGGAGAGAAGAAAAAACCCTAATTTCAAAGATGATGTAAAGAGGGAAACAAACTCGTTATGTCCCCTTTTATAGAGCCAAACATCGAAGAGACTGCTCATACGACGACGTGCGGGATATGATAGCACACGAAATTTCAAAAATGTGCAAAAAAACAAACGGATAAACAAGATATCGAAACACCAACTAAGCAAAGGTCGCTGACAAACATTAAATACAAGGCAATGATGTAATTGAAAGTCCAACCGCCATGTAGTTAGTGGCCACAAAAGCATACCCACTAACTAAGGGGGATTAGCTGATGATACATCAAAATTGACCGTCATTACAACCATACACGTGGCAGGAAACATCCATCACGAGGATCAAGTACCCCACCTACCGGGCCAACTCATAAAATCCAAGAAGGCAAAACCAATCATAAAAACCCAAACATGGCCCATCAAAAGAAGTCATAATTATGGCCCATTTCTTGAATATTAAATAGGGGTGGCCATCCCATCCTGCGATTCTGTCCCTATTTTTTTTGGGTTCTTTTAGGATTGATCAAACTCATCGTGATCCGTCCAGTCCTCTTCTGTCCCGAATTTATTTATTTGATATTTATTATAGTTATAATTAAGTCTGATTTAGTCACTTAATTTATACTATTCTTGATTCTTGATGTTGTTGATGATCATTTACTTGTATCAATTATTTAAGACTTGATTATTGATGTAGTTGATGTGTAAGACTTGAATCATGTAATATTATGTTTAGTGTGAATTTTAGACTTGAATAAATTTGTTGTTGAAAAGAATTTTTTTTACTACCATAGTCTCGTCTCGAGCCCATTTGGGATGAGATGAAGTCAGTCTCATCCCAAAAATAAAGCAACGGGATGTGATCGAAATGATGTCCATCTCATTTCGTGCCTACCCCTAGTAGAAAGTGTACCCACAATAATTAAAAAATTAATGTATAATTCACTTATAAATTTAAATACATTTATGTTACATATTTGAGCATTCAAAGGATTAACGCCATATACTAGAACATGTGTCACACCAAATATATGACTACAACTGAATTAGTTGATGAAAGTTTTGAGTGAATTAACCTTCGCGAAACCATGAATTGTCTTAGGCTTAATGCATTGTGCTTTTACCGGTCATTTGAATCGGGTCCATGACTTGTCTTTTTGAATATAAAATGTATTTACAATTACTACAAAATTACAATACAATTTATATTTAATTACATTGACTTCTTGAATACAAAGTGTACTTATAGTTACTGCAAAACTACTATATAATTTACGTAATTACATTGATGTTACATATTTGAGTATTCAGAAACTTTCCAGGGACTAAAGCCATATACTTAAAAATGTTTCACACTGTGTAATTACAACTAGATTAGTTGATGCAAAATGATACTGAAGTCACTTTGAATAGAAAGTGTACTTACAAGTTACAAAAAAGTCGAAATATAATATAAAATTACTTTTAATGACATTTACGTTACACTAAGGTTAGATGCGCTCTAGGTGTGGGATATTTTAAAATTTTTTATTTTACTACAAAAATTCAATAAAAAGTAAAAATTATTTTTGGATTTCCAAATCAAATAATTATAATCTAAGAGCATATGTATGGTTTATAAACAATTAAAAGACTTTAAATTAATTATATTAGTGGCTTAAGTATAATTAATCAATGTTTAAGAGAGGTTGGTTTGATCGTAAAATTATGAAATGTGAATGGTAAATAAAAAAAATAGATGTAAGGGCTTTTTTAATATATAGAAACTTATGGGGCTTTAAATAAATTATGATAGAAGCGTAATTATAATTTGCAAATATATATGAGGTACTGATTTGTATTGTAAATATTCTCATTTTAAGAGTAACGTAGTAAATATAATGTAATAGTGTTTACTGTGTCAAAGTGTTTATCCATAATTAAAAGATACAAATATTTCTTATTATCACTGTTCACCTATATATTGAATTTGCTTGTAAATAAAAAGAATACGTGAGGGTACAATGGGAAGAAAAATTTAAAGTGGGTGGCAAAGTATTATTCATTGCATTGATGTTTAAAAGTTTTATATTCACAAAATAATATTTAAATGTACACAATTACCCTCGATTATCATGATCTTTATGGTTTTTATATAAAACATGTGAAATTTGAAGGGCATTGATGGAATAAAAAGAAATAGCACCATTCATAGTTTGAAAATTTATTATTTATTGTTCACCTATATGTTGGTTTTTGTTGCAAATGTGATGAATTTTGGAGGGGGCACTTTGTGAAGAGAAAATTGGATTTGAAGACACAATTTTCATAGCCCACTAACAATCTATCTATACTTAATGGATAATTCTAAATGGCGAGGAAACAGGCGATTTAGAATTTCTGGTGATTAAAAGTAGAGTGATTCTACACAGCGAGGAAATGGGCAAGGGGAGTGAGGTGGCGGGGGTGGGAGCCATTCATCCTGCTCGGGATGCGCGCGCGAAAAGTCAACGCACGCATCTCGAGTGGGGTGAATGGCTCCCACCCCCGCCACCTCACTTCGCTCGTTTCCTCGCTCATTTCCTCGACACTTAGAATTTCTGTTAAAAGTAAATCAGTTGATGGGATTGTTGATTGAACTAACTCTGGTTAAAAAACTTAAAAAAGAAAAACCGAACTCTGGTAAAAATGTAAATTATATGAGTTTTGCTATATTGTGCTTTAACTAGTCGTGAATTGAGTCAATGACTAATCTTTTTTAACAAAAATTAACTACATTTGAGCGCTTAACGACTTTCCAAACCCCAAATGTCGTAAACTTGAACATGGATAACGCTGAATATGTAATTAAAAACTACATGTTTGACTGTTGAACAAACTTTGATGAAACCGTAAATCATCTTAAGTTTATGGTTTCGTACACTTATCGGTCCTCCGAATTGGATCAATGTTGCGGATTGGACGATTTTGGTCCAAGTTAGGGCCGATGAACCAATGAAGTATTATACCTGAACAATTATAACACACAAAGGGTGGAATGATCAGAAATCATTTGCTCAGCACTTTTTTTGTCCCGATTTTCGGTTTTTTCGTTTTGCCCTCCCCAATTCTAGATGATTACAACAAAACCAACAGGTGTGTGAACATATTCCAGGGGTTTGGTACACAAGCCCTGATCGAACAATGATTCACTGTTCATCAATTTTTTTTTTCTTTTGATTTTCAGGTTTTCCATTCTGCGCTTCCAACTCCATAATATTTACAAGCAAAAACCAATAAACCAATGAACAATGTTAGGGGTATTTGTGTCTTTTATGTGTAAACACATTTTTACTAATTTACAATCAAAATCAATCACTCACAAACATTACTTAATTATACCTAAGATCCTAATATAATTTACTTGAAACCCTCCAATTATATACAAAATTACTAATAGGCCATTACATCTAATTTTTGGAATTTTCATATTGTTCTCTACATTTCATATTGTTTACAATCAAAATTAGCCCCTCGCAAACATTGATTATTGATATCTAAGGCCCTAACATAATTTATCTGAAATCTTCAATTATCTATAAATTATAAACATACCCTTACACCTAACATTTTTTTATTTCTCATTTTGCTCTTAACATTTTACATTTTTTACAAGGCAACGACTACCTCGCACCACCATTTCCTCTATCTCACACCACCATTGAGTTTTTTTTTTTTTTTTTTTTTTTTTTTTTTTTTTTTTTTTTTTTTTAACTTTCTCACACCACCTATATAAACAAAAACCATATATTTTTTTCCTCACCATTCAAATTAACAATGGTTCTTCCCTCCCCCATTCGAAATCTCGTCTTCCAAATCTCTTCAAAATCTCCCCCACACTCAAATCGATACCTCGCATTGCACTCTGCGAACAATTTTTTTTCCGTTCTGCGCGAATTTACTAAAATGACCATAACTTGCGTATTTCAAAATAATTTCAAGTGATTCAAGTTGTGCTTATTAGATAACTTAGATTACTACAACTTTTGTGTTTTGATCAACTTGAGAATTGGTCTCAATCGAGCACATAAGTTGGCCGAAAGTCAGGAACACTATCCCGTTTTCATTTTTCGGACAAATTTGCGCGACTTTAGTAAAATGACGATAGCTTGCTCATTTCAAAATATTTTCAAATGATTCATATTTTGTTTATTAGATAACTCAGAATATTACAACTTTCGTGTTTTGATGAGCTTCAGAATCAGTCTTAATTGAAGATTTAAATTAGTTTGAGTGTTACCCTATTTTTCGTTTTGAGTTTGGATTTCTCTGTTATGTTTGTTTAGTTATGCATATTTATTGAGTCTGGGTTTAAGGGTTTCAACTTTAAGGAGATTTTGAGAGTTTTTGAGGGAAATGGAGGAAAATTGCAATAGATTTGAGTGTGGGGAGAGATTTGGAAGAGATTTGCGAGAGATTTTGAATGGGGGAGGGAGGAAGCATTTTCGATTTGAACGGTAAGGGAAAAAAATGAATGGTTTTTGTTTATATAGGTGGTGTGAAAAACAAAAATTCTAGCCAGCCTTGTTTGGGTTTTTTTTACACTTTTACCCTTTATATAAATAGTGTTTGTAGTTGTGTTTTAAAGAGGAGCGACAAAAGTGTAAAAACACCAAAATAGGGCTATCAAAAAAGGCTGGCTAAAATTACTCGAAAAGAAAGTAGGTGATGTGAGAGAGAAAATGGTGATGGGAGATACTCGTTGCCTTTTTACAATCAAATCCAAATCTCGGCAAACATTCATTAGTTATTCCATATAGAACACCCTACTGTCCCTAGCAGTACTAAACTTTAGCTGTAAAAATTAAGGGGAATTCTTAAGTGCACCGGCCTCAGTGCCTGGTGCTACCAGACACCATTGATGTGCCTCGAGATAGGCATTAACGTGGACCAGGCACCGTAGTATTACTCAACGGTGCCTGGTAGCACCATGCACCAAACCAGGCACCTGGACCAGGCTCCGTAGTATTACTCAAAAATTAATTTATCTATGCAATATAAATCAGAAATTCTAGGCGGCCTGCAATATAAATATGAGAAATTCTAAATGGCAAGGAAATGAGCGAGGGGAGGGAGGTGGCGGGGTGGGGACCGTTCACCTCCCTCGGGATGCGCGCACAAAAAAACAAACACACATCCCGAGGGAGGTGAACGGTCCCCACCCCGCCACTTCCCTCCCCTCGCTCGTTTCCTCGCCATGTAGAATGACTCTATAAATATACAAAAAATCTGGAGCGCCAGGGTAGCCTTCTGTACGTGTGATTGTGTTGGAAAGGGAACATTGAGCATCTCTGAGATGATGGAGGATATGGGGATGATGGAGGATATGGGGTCTGCTGGCCTGGCTCTCAAGACAAGTTGATAAATATATGGGTGATTCTAAATGTCGAGGAAATGGGCGAGGGAGGCTCCCTCACACGTGCCCAAGCTTTGTTTCAAAAAAAAAAAAAAACAAAAAGCGGGAAAAAAAAAGTTTCGAAACTTAAAAACACCGCCCTTTTCATTCACTTTCTTCCCAAAACCTCACTTAAATCAAATCACCCTTCATTCTCAACCATCTCTCTCCGCCGATCTCTCTGTTCTGAGGTTCAGAAACCCAAAACCAGGGCGAAGAATGAGCAACAACAGCAGCGGCAGCAGAAGGTGTTCTTGGTGAACGATGTGGAGGAACAAGACGCAGTTTTGGATGATCCCCAGATGTGTACGACTTATACTTCTGATATATATGAGTATCTTCACTCTATGGAGGAAAGCTGGACACTTGGGTTTCTCTGATTTGTACGGTGTAGTGTTTTTGTTCTTGTTCGATTTCGAGAAATGGGTTTGTGTTGAAGCCTTTGTAATCCTAATAACTGATATATGCTTGCTTGGTGGAAATCAAGGGTGATTCACCCAGATATTACTGCATGATTACATCGCCCTTTATAAACAAAGCTTGATTTATAATCTGGGTTTTGATTTCTGTTTGATTTGGGGAGATGGGTATGTTGGTTATCTTTAATTTGATTTTTAGGGCTTGGGTTGTTTTAGCCTCAAAAAGGGTTTTAGATACTTTTATGTAATTTATTGAATTAGGGTTTCATTTTGTCTGAATCCTTGATGCTTGATTATTTATAGATGGAATAGAAGAGGAGACCGATGCATGATTACATCGAAAAAGTTCAGAAAGATATTACTGCTAATATGAGGGGAGTCTTGGTTGATTGGTTGGTAGAGGTTGCAGATGAATACAAGCTTGTTTCAGATACCCTTTACCTCACTGTATCCCACCTTGACAGATTCCTTTCCTCTCACACCCTCAATCGGCAACATCTCCAGCTTCTTGGCGTTTCTTGCATGCTCATTGCTTCGTAAGAGTCCAAACCCTCAAAGTCCTTGTTAAATATGTTAAGAATTGTTACATAGTAAACATTTATGTTTAAGATGTTAGTGGGTGGTTAATTGAGTAGTAAATCTATCTGATTGATCATTTGTTAATGATTTTGATTGATGATGTAGGAAGTATGAAGAGATAAGTCCTCCACATGTGGAAGATTTTGTCTACATAACAGACAATACATACACCAAGCAAGAGGTAGTGAAGATGGAGACTGACATACTTAAGTTCCTATAACAAGCAAATGGCTTAATTGTTACAGATACAAGTTTGTGTATGAAATTTAATGGAGTGGAGCGAGGTATGAATTGTATAGGAGTCTTGATTTACAAATATGATGTAACCTGCAGATTGCTCAATGCAAAACTGGAAACAAGAGAAATACCAGCAATTAAGCAAGACAATTGCAGTAAACAGGCCACACAAGGTATGGAATCAAGAAGCTGACTTTATTGAATGTGAATGTAGGCTGTTCGAGAGGCCTATTCTCTCCCCAGAGCACTAGCTCTTGTACAAAAATATTACAGAGAATGAATGATCCTAAATTTGTTTACATCTCTTCTATATACCAGTCTTACAATTGTAACCACCCCTTATTTACAGAATTCAACTTGGCTATTCACAGGCTGTCTCCAACTTGTCATCTTAACCACTTGCTCATGGACCACTTGTTGATTTTGACAGCATGCCACCACTTGTTGATTATGACACCCCTTGCCTAACCGTCTACCTACTACTTGATGATATCATTTGCTCTTGCTGCTGACTTGATTATGGCAATTCACTATCTTGAAGTCTAACCAACACAGATGGAACATTAACAGAGCACTTGAGCAATTGTAACAGAACCTTAAGCATTGTAACAGAATAACAGAGCACTTAAGCAATTGTAACAGGACCTTAAGCAATTGTACCCTGCTTATACCTGATAAGTTTGGTAAACTGGGGGTTTATCAAAATATGTAAGTGATACATGTAGATCTGAAACAATGAGGTGAACATCTGTTACATATCGGAGTTAATGAGACGTTTTGAGACAAAGAACCATGGAGATGCAATAATTTTTTAATTTAACAGTATACAACCCACAGAAGCATCTAACACCATAATCAACTCATTCTCCAAGTTTTTAAGCCAAAACAATAAAAAAGAAAGCTATACATGCCCACCACATAAGCTTGATACATTGCCTCTCATAATTACCAAAACTTGGAGTCCCAGGCTTGAGCTTGAATAACACTTTCTTTGAGCAATAAGAGATGCCCAAACAAAAATCTAAAGTTAGAGAACAATCTTCAAAACTGTCTACACTTGCATGTCACCTTTCTGAACTCCAGATGTCTTTAATTATAGACAACCATGAACCACAAGGAAATCTCATCTTTGGGCATCTTTAAAGTAAATGCTGGGGATCTCAATTTGAGGAGTCAACCAAGACACACACTTGAACTGATTTCAACAAGAAGTGAGTCAGACGACGAATTGCATTTTCATTGAAGTGTATACATATATATCAAAAGAAATCTATCAACGTAAGCTAACAAAGACACACCTTGTGTTGCTTGTACTTGTCTCTTATAGCAACCAAAGAACCTCCTCTTCTACTCAATTGCAATTCATGTATCACATAGACGCATTCCTTCAAATCAGATGGTTTGTAACCGGATTGTTGTTGCAAGCTCAATCTCTGAACAGATTACACACTATAAGTTACACGTTCCTATAAAGTATAAACATAAACAACTCAGTTTGTAAAAGACCAAATTCTTACCCAAGGGTTCATGTCTGGCTGGAGTGTAAAATTTGTAAGAAACATAACTGAAGATGCAATCATAGATGGCAAAAACCTCAGACAAGAATAGTCCAACAAACTTAGCTCTGCCAGGTAACAACCGAGGAACTCCAATTTCAAAGTATGTATCTGTAAACCACCAAGCAAGCATATATCAGTCATTAGGATTACAAAAGCTTCAACACAAACCCATTTCTCGAAATCGAACAAGAACAAAAACACTACACCGTACAAATCAGAGAAACCCAAGTGTCCAGCTTTCCTCCATAGAGTGAAGATACTCATATGTATCAGAAGTATAAGTCGTACACATCTGGGGATCATCCAAAATTGCGTCTTGTTCCTCCACATCGTTCACCAAGAACACCTTCTGCTGCCGCTGCTGTTGTTGCTCCTTCTTCACCCTGGTTTTGGGTTTCTGAACCTCAGAACAGAGAGATCGGCGGAGAGAGATGGTTGAGAATGAAGGGTGATTTGATTTAAGTGAGGTTTTGGGAAGAAAGTGAATGAAAAGGGCGGTGTTTTTAAGTTTCGAAACTTTTTTTTTCCCGTTTTTTTTTTTTTTATTTGAAACAAAGCTTGGGCACGTGCGAGGAGCCTCCCTTGCCCATTTCCTCGACATTTAGAGTCACCCTAAATATATTCCTTCATACATGATACGTGAATCGTATTAATACTCAGAGCCGCCCTGTATAGATTTGACAATTCAGTCTACGTGTCTCTTGCACACACGCTTGGGGGACCTTTGACTGGCTTTATGCAGTATTTGACTGGCTATTTCCCAATTTGCAAGTCACTGTTATCACGGTTGTGACTTCTCCCCTAACGGCAAAAGTTCGTTCCACTCTCTCTCTCTTTCTTTCTTGGGCTTTCTTTCTAACGCACTCAATGAAGAGAGGATCGACTCGACTCTTCTTCATTGAGACTCCAAAAACAGGTGGTCGAAGTCAAAGCCGATCCTTCTTCTTTCCTTTCTCTATCTCCCCATCTAGCTATCCATCTATCTGTCCATCTCTATCAGACAGGTTAGCTTTTGTTTGCTTGAGCTCTTCTTCTTCTGTGTGTAAATCCTCCAAGTGGTTCTCTTTGATTTCTTAGTGTAATTGTATTTTTTTTTGTTGGTTATTATGATCTACAAGAGTTGCATTGAAGAACCCAGAGTTTAGAGTTTGATAATTCTTTGAGATTGTTGGATTGTTTTGGTGAAAATAAAAATACTCCATTTTTGTTCTTCTTCCTTGTTTGGTTGGGGTTGTGTGTTCTTTGCCTTTTGGGAGAAATGGGTGTGTGGATTTTCTTCATTTTTGTTGTGGGGTTGTGTTTCCAAGTTCAAGTCTTGAATTGTCAAAACATAACTTGTAATTCAAATGATCTTCAAGCATTAGAGGGTTTTATTAAGGGTTTGGAATCAGTGGTTGATGGGTGGGGAGTGATTGCTAATGTTTCATCATCTTTATCTTCATCTTCTTCAAATTGTTGTAATTGGGTTGGGATTTCATGCGAGTCTTCAAGGATTACTGGGATAGAACTTGTGAAGAAAAAATTGAGGGGGAGTTTGTCTGAGTCATTAGCTGGTTTGGATCAGTTGAAGGTCTTGAATCTGTCTAGAAATTTTTTCAAGGGTCCTCTTCCTACAAAACTGCTCCAATTGCAGAAGTTAGAGGTTCTAGACTTGAGTTCGAATGAATTCAATGGGTCAATTCCAGGAGGATCTGATTTGCCTTCTATTCAGATTCTAGATTTGTCTGGGAATTCAATTGGGCATGCCATTGATTCGGGTATTTGTAAAAACTCCACCCGAATCCATGTTCTTAATCTGTCAATGAACTCTCTCATTGGAAGCTTTCCAATTGGTTTGGGCAGTTGTACTTCCCTGCAATATCTTGGGCTCAATTCAAATTTTCTCTCGGGGAATCTGCCCGAGGATTTGTTTGGATTGCTAAACTTGAAAAAATTGTATATTCAGGATAACTTGCTTTCCGGGCCCTTGACTGGTCGAATTGGGAACCTCTCTAACCTTGTTCATTTAGATATCTCCCTCAATGGATTCTCCGGATTGATCCCGGATGTTTTCGGTAGACTTACAAAGCTAGAACAACTATCGGCCCATTCAAATAAATTCAGTGGTTCTATACCCACTTCAGTGTCAAACTCTCCTACAATCCAATTGCTTACACTGAGGAACAATTCCCTGAGTGGTTCTATCAATGTCAATTGCACATCAATGGTCAGTTTAAGCTCCCTTGATCTCGGTTCAAATCAGTTCGTCGGCCCCCTTCCAGATAGTCTTTCCTCTTGTACGCAATTGAAGGCCGTAAATCTTGCTAGGAATTTCCTCAACAGCACTATTCCAAAAAGCTTCTCGAGCTTGCAATCCCTCTCTTACCTCTCACTCTCAAACACTAGCCTTCACAATATTTCAGGTGCCCTTTCTGTTCTACAACAATGCAAGAGCCTAAAAACTCTAATTCTGACCTTGAACTTCCATTTTGAAGAAATGCCGGCTAATGCAAATCTACAGTTTGAGAATCTTACAACTCTTGTTATTGCAAATTGTGGTCTTTCCGGTTTGATCCCACAGTGGTTGCGTGGTTGTTCCAAGTTGCAGGTGTTGGATTTGTCATGGAACCATCTGGATGGAGTAATTCCTGATTATTTTGGCCAGATGAAATTCCTTTTTTATTTGGACTTGTCAAATAACACCCTTACTGGGGAGATCCCAATTAGCTTGACCGAAATGGAGGGCCTCATCAACAGCAGTATCCCAATAGAAGAGCCCTCCCCCGACATTCCATTATTCATCAAGCGAAACCCTTTTGCAAGGGGTTTGCAGTATAATCAGATTTTCAGTTTGCCGCCATCTTTGGAGCTCAGCTACAACAGGCTCACAGGTCCTATTTGGCCACAGTTTGGGAATCTAACGAACATCCTTGTGTTGGATCTGAAAGCGAACCATCTCTCAGGATCAATTGCTGACGAATTATCAGGGATGAGAAACTTAGAATCTCTGGATTTATCCCATAATAATTTATCTGGAACATTACCTCCATCACTAACGAAACTCAGCTTTCTATCAAGGTTCAGTGTTGCATTTAATCAATTGGTTGGAAGGGTCCCTTCAGGTGGCCAGTTTCTGACATTTCCGCCTTCGAGCTTCGAGGGAAACAAAGGTCTCTGTGATGAGCACAACAATCCTTGTCACAAGGATCCTCCTGTGAAGCTATTTCCTGAAAAATCCAAGAAAGTAGGGAGACACAAAGGGGCTATTATTGGGATAGCCATTGGAACCGGATTTGGTACTATTCTTCTTCTCGCACTCCTGTTCTTGATTGTGACAAGGACAACCAGTCCGAGAAAAAATGATCCTGAAAAGAATGAAATTGATGCCAATGACAATGATATGGATGCCTCAGCTCATAGTTCAGTTGTTCTGTTCGAAAGCAAGGAGAGTGACAAAGAGCTCTATATTGAAGACCTATTGAAGTCAACCAACAATTTTGATCAAGCAAATATCATAGGGTGTGGAGGTTTTGGTCTTGTCTACAAAGCGACTTTGCCAGATGGGAGGAAAGTCGCGATTAAACGACTCTCCGGTGACTGTGGACAGATGGATAGAGAATTCCACGCTGAGGTTGAAACTCTCTCAAGAGCTCAGCATGAGAATCTTGTCCTCCTTCAAGGGTATTGCAGGTGCAAGAATGATAGGCTCCTAATTTACTCATACATGGAGAATGGGAGCTTGGACTACTGGCTACACGAGAAGCTTGATGGTGCTTACTTACTAAATTGGGAAACAAGACTGCATATAGCTCAAGGATCGGCAAGGGGGTTGGCTTACTTGCATCAGTCATGTGAACCCCACATTCTACACCGGGATGTCAAGTCAAGTAATATTCTCCTTGATGAGAACTTTGAAGCTCATTTGGCTGATTTTGGGCTTGCGAGGCTATTACTGCCTTACGACACTCATGTAAGCACGGACCTGGTTGGAACTTTAGGCTATATCCCTCCCGAGTATTGCCAAGCCTCAGTTGCCACATTGAAAGGAGATGTATATAGTTTTGGGGTTGTTTTATTGGAGCTTCTCACAGGGAAGAGACCTATGGATATGTGTAAACCAAAGGGTTGTCGGGACCTGATCTCATGGGTCCAGCAAATGAAGAAGGAGAAGAGGGAAGTCGAGGTGCTTGATCCTTTTATCTATGATAAGCAGAACGACAAACAAATGCTCTTGGTCCTTGAAATTGCTTGCCTTTGCTTGAACGAGTCCCCAAAACTGAGACCATCCACCCAACAAATAGTCTTTTGGCTTGACAACATTGAACTCTGCGGTCAATTAACCAAGTGTTGAGGCACAATGGCTTCTGTGATGGGTCTCTTATCCAACTTGAGGTCAGCTGTAAATACCTGTATGCATTCTCAGTTTTATCAGAATTTTTTAGGGATCTAACCAATGCAATAAATCTCACATGCTGAACTCAAGTTTTTACATTCAGGATAAGTTTTTCATTTCCTTTGAAGAGAAAATGAAGGTACATTTGACAATATCTGTAATATATAGTTTTTATAAACTTCCAGTGCTTTCATTTATTGAATCAATAGCACAGAAAGGAATTTGTCTCACTGATCATATTCTTGTTATAGTTGAGAATTTGCACAAATCAGATGCTTTTAGATTGACAGAAATAGGAAACCTTGATCCGAGGCCGAGGTCTCATCGGACCACACCGACTTCACCATCTCACCAATGAAAAATTAGACATACACTATTATATGTTAGAGCTCATAGTACAAAAAAGGCACGTAAAAGTCACAGTATTTCTTTTTAAGAATTGTACAACCCAGAAATACATCCTTAGTTAGCGTGGAACAAAAAATATGGTCTAGCTTCTGGAAATTGTTTAAGGTGCTTCGTGTGCACATTCCTGCAGCTTAGCGAGGAATGAAAGTGTGAACATTCAGTTTCTTTGAGTTCAAATGATAGAACATGCCTTGCTTGCAAAATTAGATGAAGTTGCCCATTGTACGTGCATATATTACGGGTCTTACGGGTTGACATACAACATTTTAAATTGATTGATAAAAGTTGACACACATCTCAAGTTTCGTCACATGCGATAATGACTCGTTACACATTTTCTCTAAGTTATCTATAATTAGCAAAACCTGAAGGTCTTCACTTTGATACTAACAACAGAAAAGTTTACATCCATTCTATGTAGGTCTGACAGTAGAGTTTAGATCTGTTTAATTGAGATAATACACATTGTCAGTCATTTGGTTTTTATTTGTTGATGTCTATATGTACACTCATAACATCATTCTTCCCAGAGATCAATGTGAATCTCATGACTCGATACATCATTCCAAGAGATGAATATTACTCTCATAATCATCCTTAAAGATTTTAGTTGAATGTTTAAACTTCTAAACCACTTCATCAGCATCTTTATTCGAGTCCTGTTCATCTCTTATGCATATGGAAAATGCAACAAGCATCTTGTTTAGAAGGCCATATTTTCTACTAATTCTGTAGACTGCATTTTAATGCTACTACTTCTAATTGAGGGGTGTGTGTGACAAAATCATTTAGAAATGTTACATTTTGTTGTGTTTATTAAATTGTAGTAGTTGCTTTGCATGTCCGTATTCCTTACGCAAAAGGTAGTACTTGTGTTTAAATGTATGAATGAGATCCTAACATCTGATTTCTACATATGGTTGTTAATTTGTTTAACACACAATTATATATGTCGACCACCCATCCCTCCTACTACAATCTATCTATAATATATAGGGCCTGCGGTTTTTGTCAGCAATGGTCTTTGTATGGTGTGATTTCTCACTGTATTCATTTGGAATTGGTCGTAGCATGATTAATGATGCAAGCGACTGTCATGAACAATTATCGACCCATCCAAATTACTGTTAACCTTGAAGTCCCTTTAAATATTTGAAAATTGATCGTTAAAGGTATGATTGATCTATGCGGTGATGAGATGATCACACAACTTGATATTTCTCTGACTAGTAAATTTGAGTCAATGTAAGCCAAACAGCAAGTTGTGAGTATTTGAATCAATGTAAGCCGAAGAAGTAGTGAGTCCTTGGTCCTCACCATTTATATTGACTAACTTAATGAAAATACATTTAAAAAATATTGTAAAGTTATATTGGTAACTACCATGAAAGTTTTGTTTACTATCCATTTAATAGCCAATGCAAATATAATCCAACTTACTTGTAAGCCCATGTTTAGTACAACGGTCTGTTTTAGAAGGATGTTCTGATGGTTGATTGTAAATGGGTTGAGGAATTTGTGGGTGGTAAGGATTAGATCTTAGGTTAGCAAGATCTAAACGAGGAAGATCCTCAGGAGGAGGTGTTCTCGGGATTTGGGTAGGAGCAGTTCTGAAAAAAGATTCAGATCTACATCCTGATTGGAAATCTAAAGGTTGTAACCTAGTTTTTCTTGATTCAGAGAATTGTAATTCAACAGTTCCATCTTTAAGAATCAAAACCTGACTAAGTAAACTAGGAGGAGGCATTCTAGGAGTCGATTGAACCTGCCAAGTTACTGGAAGAGTAACTTGATTCCAGTGAATTGTTTTAGGGACAATAACACTGGTTTTGTCCTTGTTAGCCTGAAATAAGATTGTATAACATTTTTCAGACTCCACCAAAGCTTTTGGACTCAATTGAGTCTTCGTGGCTTTGTAGGTGATTTTGTAAATGAGAGCAAGAGGTTCAGATCCTGGTAATATGTCGAAACCAGAGGTCTGAATATTGAGAGTCAGTGTTTCAAGGACATTTGGGTCCTTAAGAGACACTGAGAAATTGGGGTAACAGTCGAAATAGACTGGACCCATGGCCAAGGTAGATTCTGCAATTCCAAGCAGAGAATCATGGAACCTATTGTGTCTACAGTCGCGAAGAGCGATTAAGGCACAGGTGTCAAGGCCAGTTCTTGTAAGAGGTTTGATTCCTACCTGAATCAGACCGATATGGATATACTTGTAATCTTGATTTTTGAGAAATTCAAGGGTATTTTGTGAAATCAATTGTTTTGATTCTAAAGAACCATCAAGAGGCATTGTCTATTCGACAATGTCTATCAGATCTTAAGATTTTTGTGAAAAGATAGATTGAGAAACTTGGTAAATTTGTTTGTAAGGACCTTTTGGTATGGACCATTTTTGTAAATTCTATTCTACTTCTGGAATTCTACATTCCATCCTATTTTGTAAATTTGGATTGCTTTGTCTAGAGCTAGAAGCTCGGGTAAATTTTGAAATAAAAGACATTTTCATAAAATCTGAGAGGTTGAGGGTTGGAACACTGTACTCGGACCACCTCGACTGAACCACCGATATGGGACCACCTAACCCTGGCAATTGCGCAAACTGAACGATTTACAAAGGGCTCTATGGCTGACCAACATACCTAAAGGCTGACCAACGTCATCAACGGCTGACCAACAGTACCTAGGACTCACAACACTATTCCCCCCAGAGAAGATGAACATGGCTCTGATACCAATTTCTACCCAGGACTACTAACATAGAGACTAAGAAACACAAATTTAGAAAGAGGATAGGAAGAAGAAAACAGGAGAGAACAAAATATACAAAATCAGAAGCATACTTAAGAAACTATAAACAAATGTAAATAAAACAAGAATTTCAAAAGACATTTCTTTGAACTGTTCAAGAGAACGGTGCCGATACTAGGTTTTAATCTAGTATAACGAGATGTTCTAACAAGAATAGTTCTTAGAATGTTTTGAGAAGAAGAAGAAGAAATAAACAATGCATGCTTTATTAATGAAAACAGAAATACAGAGGAAAGACTTAGGAGATGGAAACTTGCAAGAATAAGAGTTAAGGATTACATGGGGAAAATCTCAGATTCCTAAAACTAAGGATACAAACAGGCTCTTATAGCCTTCATAAAGTTTACAATAATTTGAGAAGATAAGCTTCTCGTGACTAAGTGGAGAGTGGGTGAGATGTGGAAATCTTGTCTTTTGTAATCATGGAATAGCTAAATGGAGAAGCTTTGTCTTGAAGTAGTTGTAGTTGTTGGAATAGTTGAAGATGCTTCAACTTTTGACTTTGATTGTTGCTTTGTAATGATGTTGTTTGTTGGCCGAAAGTAATTTTGTCTTGTAGTAGAGGTGGCTGATGCTTTTGTAATAATTGTGGCAAAAGTCATGATGACTTAAAACACAATGATGCTTGTAGGGTCAGATTCATGCATGTGACGAAAAGATGCCAAAACAATCATCTTCATTGAGTGGAACTGTTGGAGCTTCGTCTTCAACACAGATTTTTGACATAGTTTCCAAAAGTTGAGTCTTTGTAGGCTTTCCTTGAAGCTGCTTCTTGAAAATCTGTCGAAGAAGTTTTGCTTCTGAAGGAACTTGTATTGGATTGACCGAAGGCTGGGCAGGAGACTGGTTTTTTCCTGAAAAGAATCTTGTAACTGCTTCTTTTGTAGCATGGGAGTGATCAAAAGATGACCACCATTTGACTTTGTAACGGCGGCAGAACCAGAGAGGTGGCGATTGGCTTGGGCCTGAAAGGGCTGTGACAGTGTAGTCCCAGCAAGAGAGTTTGAACTTTGTAAAAAACCAAAACGATAATACCTGTTGAGGTACTGGAATTGGTGGATTGTATTTTGATTTAAAAACTTGCCATCCTTCATTGACTGCAGGGGGCAAGATATCTTGTAAAGGTCCAAAATGATTCCACCAAGAATGTTGGAACCAAAGCGGGACAAAGATTTGATTGAATTTTTGGCAGAAGAGGAAGAACCATGACTGAACACAGTTCTGGGAGAAGATAAAAAAAGCTCTGGACCAGACTTTCTGATAGTTCAGATAATTGTATGAGGCTGGAAGGTAATTGACTGAAAACTTCTTATGGAAACGAGGATGTTGTTTCCAATCAGCTTCGGACAAAACCTTCAAAATTTGACATTTGGAATGAGAGATCTTTTCAGGATGAGAAGGCTCGATGATGAGTAATCACTACTGAGTCAGTGTCGACCAGTATGAACTCATAGAACTCTTGAGTTTTTATGATATCAGATTCCTCAAAAAGGGCATTTGAATTGAAAAGATTATTTGCTATGGAGTGAGTATTTTTTGTAAGCGAATAAAAACATGGTTCGATCATTGTGATCGGATCCAAACAAGGTTTTGTAAGATAGGGATTTGGAGAAGGAATTTGAGATTTTGGGAAGTTTGTCATTGCAGAGCTTGATTCTTCTGCATTGTAAGGGGTTGGTAGGGATTTGTAAGAGATAAGGCGTAAGAAATAGGGGTATTGAGCTGTGAAGCAGAAGTCTTCATAGCATATTGGGCTTTTGATTGAGGTTTAGGAGGAGGAGGAGGTCTGAAGGAAGAGGATGATTAAGAACTCATTTTTGTAAGAATTCTCTTGTTAGGAAATCTGCAAGAGAGTTATCTGCTCATTTTATATACTCAATATCAAAATCAAAAGCTGACAAAAGACCTTGCCATCTGGCGAAAATCTGTTTGGAAACAAGATTTAAAACATCTTTGGTTAAAATATCTTTGGCAGATTTGCATTTAACACGTAGTAAAAACTTTTGATTAAACAAATCATCTTGAAATTTCATGATGCACAAAACAATTGATAAAATTTCTTTTTTGACAGTTAAATAATTGATTTGGGCAGAATTCCAAATACCAGAATGGTATCGGACTAATTGTATTTGTGTAGATACAGGAAGACGTTGTTTAAGGATACCCCCATACCCTTGGTTAGATGCATCTGTTTTTACAATCTTGAAGGCTTCAGGACTTGAGATCCCTAGACAAGGAAGACTCTTGACTTGGGTTCTTATTTGACAAACAATTTGAGAATGGGCTTTAGTCCATGGGCTTGGGTTAGACTTAAGTCTTGCATACAAGGGCTTAAGTAAAACTCTAAGGTTTTTGTAAAAGTCTGCAACATAATTCAAAGATCCTAAAAATCGTTGCAATTGGTTTTTATTTTTGATTTCATCAGGGAATTTATCAGCAAACTCTATAGCTCTAGAGATTGGAGTGATCATCCCGTAATGAATTTTGTGACCTAAAAATCTGACATTTGTTTGGAAAATGTCAATTTTTGTAGGAGAAAGAACCAAACCATTTTCTTTGATAATTTTATAAAATTGATACAAGTGTTTCCAGTGGTCTTCTAAGGAAGAAGAGAAGATCAATATATCATCGATATACACAATTGAAAAATGAGTAAAAATATCATTCATGATATTTTGAAACTCACTGGGTGCATTCCTGAGGCCAAAAGGTATAACATTCCATTCATAAAGGCCGAAAGGAACATTGAATGTTGTCTTGTAACGATGATGGGGATGGATTTGGATTTGCCAAAATCCAGATTTGAGATCAAATTTAGAGAAGACACGTGCTGAGTGTAATATCTTAATGAGGTCTCTCCTATTAGGTATTGGGTACCTAATTCATTGTAAAACTTTGTTCAAGGGTTTGTAATTGATGACAAGACGAGGAGATCCTCGTTCGAGTTCATCAGCTTTTCTGACATAGAAGGTTGCACAACTCCAATGGGCTTTGGAATGACGAATCAAGTTCTTTGAAAGCAAATCCTTGATTTCAGATTTGCAAAATTCCATTAATTCGGAATTCATTTGTATGGGACGAGATTTTGTCGGAATCTTGGATTCGCTAAAAAAATGATCATATGGTAACCGAACCACATGGTGATTGCGATTCCAAAATGCATTTGGAAGATCAGAACATAGTTATGAAGTCAATTGCTCCTTAAAATGAACAATTCGAGATTGTGTCTGTGTGTCTTTGAGCTGATCATCGATCCGACGATAAGCAATTTCATTTTTGAGAAAATGTAAATGTTGTCTTTTTTGAGAAATAAAATTAATGAAACAATTGTCTAATTTAAAAGAATTAATTTCAACAATTTTGGTTTTGCACAAGAATTTGAAGATAATCTTATTACCAAGGATATTGGTAGAGATACCTTCATTTGTAACATAAAATGGATAAATTGTAGTTAAGAATGGTGTCCCCAAAATCATTTTTTGAGACATGTCTTTAACTAACAAGAAATCTTGTTGTATACAAATCTTTTCTTGGCAAATACGAGCACCAACAAGTTTGTACTGAACATCCAATTTAATATTAGTAGTAAATGGTTGTTGAGTTGTTTTCTCATAATATTGAGAAGGGATAACTTCTTCTGCAATACAGTTTAAATCAGCACCTGAATCCACAAGGGAAAAGGTATTGATCATGAAATCTTGATTGATAATCAAGGTTACGTTGATATACCATTTGTGATAGGTGACTGTATTTAATTCATTGAGAAAAGCAGGATCAGTTGTTGGTTGAACTTCTTGATTAGAAGTCGAAGGAATATCAGAAATAGAGATTGCATTTTAAACCTGTTGGTTCAACAACTGTTGTGTAAGCCAAGTTTGACCTTGCTTAAGTTGAGCAATTTCTTTTTTCATAATATTGACTTCTGATTGTAAATCAGGGAGAGAAATAGAGTGTTGAGAAGAAGCTCTGAATCGACTGATAATGTCTTTATGATTGTAAAAAGGGTTAAAAATCTCAGGGACAGGTTTCTGAGTGATGGTATTTTTTATATGAGTCAAATACTCAGTTTTGAGTTTGGGATCATCAATTCGATCAACAAAATCTAAAAGAATACTTTATTCTTTAGTTTTTGATAGCATATTGATAGTGTTTAAAGCATTGCATGTGCAAGCTTTAGCACAATGATCCTGACCAGAATTCTTTGGGTTGTTCTACAATATTTTGCATAATGACCCGGCTTACCACATTTGAAACAAATAGGTTTTTGAACAATTGGGCCTTTATGTTTTGAAAAGTGGGTAGGCTTGTGAGTGCCGTGGGTAATGGGTTTTTTGTAATAGTTGTTATATTGTTTTTGTTGTTTTGGGCCATAAGGCCTTTTGGACTTAAAGTGTCGGGCTGGATGAGATCGATACTTTTATTTGGAATTCTTAGGGGAATGATTTGCTAATGGCTCAAACCCATATTGTTGACAAAAAGATCCAAGTTCGTTAGAACCAAAAATGTTTTGTCTTTTGAGTTGGGCTTTGAGGCGAATATCATTGCAAAGTTGCAAAGCAACCTCATTGATCTTAGCAATCAAGTCTCCAAACGTTAGTCGTTCAAAAGGAATATCGCCATTGTATTCAGATTGCAGTTTATCTCTAACGATATCTGCGAAAACAGGAGGTAATCCTGAAAGAAACTTCCTTTTCCAGAAAGGATTGTTAGCTTCATTTTGATGCATAACTTTCTTTAGGAAAACATTTTTGTAAAATCTGAAATGGCTAAGAGATTTGCATCTAATGATCATAAGAAGATCACGAGATTTATCTTGAAATTTAGAGGGATCACCTATGAAATGCTTAAGAATAGCGAAAATCAATGTACTGACTACATCAGGAATGTTTTCATCATTTTCAGCTTTAATAGGTTGTCCATTGAAATCGATTTTGATTGATTGAAAAATGCTTTGTTGTTCAATAGGAGTAAGATAATTATCCCACCATCCTTTTAATTGTCCCACAAAGCCAACAATAATTACCCCTGCAATACTATGATTTGATTTGCCTTCACTGCGATGAGCAGCTGCCATCATGACCATTTCTTGCGTTAATTCGATAATATTTTCTTTAGTACATCCATCTATATTCCAAGTATAGATGTTTCATGTAGAAAAGGAACTGAATGTTTGAAAATGTTTCTCTTCATATTGCATATCTGGGTAAGTTGGTCTAGGATAATAATTCCTAGTTGTTGGCAAAGGATTGGTATGAGTTCTAGATGAACGCATTGGGTTAGCTTCAAATCTTTGAAGTTTATCCAATTCAGACATAACGTCTGGTTCATTGTCAGAAGAATCAGAACTAATATGGAAAAGTGTATTAATTTGTTTGGGAAATGAAGCCTTATCAATAACAGGTGCAGTTTGAAGTTTCAAAGCTGCAAGTCTTCGATTGATCTCATCCATGATTTGTGGAGGAGAAGAAAGGGCATTATTTTCAATTGTAGAAGGTTGAAAATAAGTGAATGGTTTTTCAAATTTTTTGTTTGGAAGAAAATTCTTTTCTGGAACAGGAATAGAAGTCAATTGTTAACCAATTTCATTAAGCAAAATATTAGTATAATTATTTGATCAATAACCTTCGAAATTCATGTGGATTTAGAAAGAGAAGTTGGATTTTTCAAAGGAGAGGTTGTAATAGTTTGTCCTTGAGTTTGTATATGGATTTCTTCTAAAAGAGGCAAAACTGATTCAACAATAGAATTGTTTTTCAAATGCCAAGGTTTAGAAGCATTATTGACAACATTCAATTGTGAAAGATAAATGAATTCATACCATTCTAAAAATGTCATATGATCTTTGATATCTTCGCAGAATTGATAAAATAATTTACCTAAACTAATCCTTTGATCTGGAGTAGTTTGAGAATAAAATGCTTTTCTTTTGTCGGAATTGTAATCCATAGAAAATTCATCTTTAACTTTTTGTTTGTTTAAAACAAATTCAGTGGTTAAAATATTTAATTGCATAATGACAAATTCAGTGGTTTAGTACAACGGTCTGTTTTATTGGTGGCTCAATAGTCAATATCCTAATTATAGTAACATTGGTTGGCATTGTCGAATCTTTGATCATGGAATTCAGGTCATTTGTACAAACCACATTGCTCAATGCTGGAATATATACCAAACCAACATCATCTAGACCGACTGTGACACTTGAAATAATCTTACATAAAACTTGAATGCACTGAGTTTCATGGACTTCCAACACGAATTTCTACTTTCTTGTAGTGGTAATTTTGTTATAGTTTCAGACTTGGTTTCTTAAGGACTGGGATGATTCTCTATATGATGGATTCTCCAGTCTTTGACCTCTCTACTTTTTATGAAAACGTAAGATGTAGAATTTTGAATGAAAAGTAGATGAGAGGAAGCTTTAATCCAGGTAGGCGTCTCAAAATAGAAATGTAGGACGGACAAAATGGTATGGTATGCAAGTAGCTCTTTGGCTTCTCAATGTAGAAACTAGCTTGTGCTGCAGACTGCTGAATCCGATTCAGGGAGGTCACATTTAAGGTGCTGTTCAAATAGTCTGCAACCACCTTAACTGTCTCCGGGGGTGTTGCTAGAGAGGTAATGGACATGTTAGGTTAAGACAACAATCCAAGATGGATAGCAAGTCATGTCAGTCCTTAACCAGACTTGAGCCAAAAAGACCTAAGACTTGCATTTTAGAACTAACTAAAATGGTCGAAAATATTTCTGATGGTAGCTGTAGATCTGGAAGTGGTCGACAATAAGAGCCAGCTCTTCTTTGTTTTCAAACTTTCAACCAAGGTAGAAGCTGATGTACAGACCTAGAGAACAAGGAAACTTGCAGGGTCCTGATTTCCACTCTTACATTTATCCATGGCATAATCTGCTGGAATTGGCACTGGCAGGATGTGAGATGTTGTCCTGTACGTGTGGTCTAAAGTTTATAGTTACATCTTCAGCAATACTATGGGAACTATGGGACAAATTAAAGTTTATAGACTCTAAACAAGAGTTGCATCTTCAGCAATACTGATTTTATAGTTACAAATTTGTGCACAGGATTAAGCTTGAATAATCGTTTGATCAAATGCTTTTACTTGGTGATCCAGTATCAGCAAAGGCTAAAGCTTGGAATTTTAGGCATGGGATTAAACCTTAGTAATCATAATCAAGTGACCGAGTTTTTCTACCGAAAGAATGTTTTCAGGGGGTCGGTGTTCCTCAACAACAATTCTATGCAGCCCCTCTTTGGGTTTTTTTTACACTTTTACTCCCTCTGTGGATGGTGTTTGTGGTTATGTTTTACAGAGAAGGGGTAAAAAATGTAAAAAATTCCAAAGAGACTCCAAAGGGGCTGCCTAGAAGTACTCTAGATCCCCCTAACGGGGTATATGCCCTATACAAAAGAGGTAAGACATGGTCTGAAATTTTTGGCAACCTTTCAAGGAATGTTTCCCATTTTGGAAAAAAATACCAATAGCAAACCACCTCATCTACCTCTCCTGTTTTCCTTACTTGAGCATCAATTCAGAATCATTTTATGAAAGAAGAGTTGGGCCAGGTGATTCTTGCTCAAAAGTGGAACATTGATTTACAGTTCTTGAAAACTTTGTTCGAGCGTATGTTAATTTCCAATATCTTACTCTGCAATCTCTATGAAAAACACTTCATATTGATTAAAAAGGATAAAATAAAATTAGAAGTTCAATACTTTGGATTAGACACATGGAATTATCAACATTTACTGAAATTTTCCCAAATTCAACAGAGTGGCATGTATCACTTGGATATACGAGAAAGGTTTGCAGTAACAGAAATATCATTAACAGTGAATCTAATGAAAAACACAGGAATAGATTGATCTTATAGTATAGGAGCTGAAGGGTAAATGAAAAACCATCAAGAGTTGTAGTCAATGTCATCTTCCATCTCATGCACAGCTTGTAGTGGACCACTCCCAGCTCTAAAGGTACCCTCAGAATAATTGACCAGGCCATTTCCAAATAGACATACCTGCGGTTCTATCCTGTTTAACAAGTTCCATTCTTCATCAGAAAGAGACCAAGTGAAAATGTCCAAGTTTTTGCTAATCCGATCAAGATTCACACTGCAAGGCAGAACACTGGTTCCTCTTTGTAGTCCCCATCGCAATATAACCTATAAGATACAAAAGCAAGAAATGTATAGAATTAGTTAAGGTTCTTCGGAGTTTGCTAGTAGTCATGATTCAACAATTAGCTTTTCTGGTTCAAATGCATGCAACAAAACAAGTTAATCAGCAATTTCAGTTCAACAATTAAAAGAGGTAAAAAGTGGATAGATAAATCAACACAGTAGGAATTGGCTGGAGTGAAACCCAATACAAAAACTCTATAGAGCCAGGCCCCTAGCGCCAGGGGAGGCTCTCTGGCACGTGTTGAGGAGAGAGGTTGGAGAAAAAAAAAAAAAAAAAAAACAGATCTGAAGATTTATTCGTCCCTTCTGTCACAACTATCTTCTTGCCTAGCCAAGTGAGGTTGCTAGTGCCGCACGGGAAGTACTTGAGAAAAGAAAAGCGTGACACTTCCTTGTTCAAAAAAATAAAAAGTTAGCTCAAACAAAAATATAATTTCCAGTTTGGTTCTTGTTCTTGAATGATTGATGCACACCACAGCACAAATTTAAATAGAAATTGCTAGTCTTCTAGAGATTTCGAAGTTCTGTTCTGTTCTCTGTTGGTAGAAAGCAGCGATGAAAGGTTCATTAAGCAGCTGGTTGAAAGCTTCTCCTCCTCCTCCTCCTCAGCAGCCTTCAACGACTGTGTTGGTATTTGTGGTGCTTGGATGCTTTCTTTTCTACCTCTACCACTACAAATCCTCTCCTGCAGATGATTCAGAAATCATGGCTTCTGAGAAACCAATATGTAAGCCTCTTTTTTCCTTTCCCTTATCATTCTTTATAAAGAGTTTATAATATGGCTGTTTTCTTCCACTTCTACATCCAATCATACCATATTTTTATCAGTGTTCTAAAAATCGCTAGGCGCTGGGCGGGCGGCGAGCAGGTGCCTAGGCGGTCTTAGGTTTTGTATTATAACTTTAATAATTTACAAAAGTTAAGCATAATACTTTATCAATTACATCCAATTTAATGCCAATATACATATGCAAAATTTAAAAACATGAAAAATTAACAATCGTGAACAAAATTTATTAAAACTCAAATGACTAAAGTTGGTCATGATGGGTACTTTATATAAATTTGAATTTGTGTACTCTTTTATTTTTCTTCAAATTGCATGAATAACCTCAGTTATGTTTGATAAAATCTACATTAGTAAAATTGGTACCGGCAGATCCTTTGAGAATTCCATTAAGTAATCATCATTTGCTACATTTAGACATATACTGAATAAAAAACAATTAAATAGTTTATTTCTAAAAAATAGGAAAGAAAAATAAAATAAGAACACAATCAGCTTTATTAAAAAATTAAAAAAATTTAAAAAAAATAAAAATCGCCCAGACGGCCTAGACCCCGCCTAGATCCCTCCCAGACCCGCCTAGATCCCGCCCAGACCCGCCCAGACTGCCCAAAACCGCCCAGACTGCCCAGAACCCCCCAGACTGCCCGCCCAGCCATTAATCTGGGCGGTTTTTCACCTTCTAGCGCCTAGGCCGATTTTTAGAACACTGATTTTTATGATTGATTATCAATTATATGCTCTGTTCAGTTCACAAATTCCTTCTTTTTTTGGGGAAGGAGAAAGGTAGACGAAGGGAGACAAAGAAATCTTTGGGGTTGAAGTAGTATTGATCTGTTTTTTTTTTTTTTTTTTTTTCTAGAGAAGGGGTAAAAGTGTAAAAATGACCAAGCCTGGCCAAAAAAATGGCTTTAAAGCCTGGCTGCCTAGAATTGGGGTTTTTCAGTTTGTCTAGGCAGCCAGGCTTGGTCATTTTTACACTTTTACCCCTTCTCTTTAAAATACAACCACAAACATTATCTATAGAAGGGGTAGAAGTGTAAAAAACCCAAAAAATGGCTATAAAGCCTGACTGTCTAGAATTGGGATTTTTTTTTTACTCTCCAACCTCTCTCCTCAACAAGTGCTAGAAAACCTCCCCTGACTCTCTAGACAGACTCAACCCAATAACATCTAAAATTTATCTCAAGACTAACTGCATCATGCACACTGTAGCGAAATGCCTTTTTTTATTATAGAAAAGAGGGGAATTCTTAGTTACTGAAAAGAATCTCATTGTAAGAACAAGCACTAAGCAATATCTTGTGAGAAGCTTTAGTGAAAACAAACTTAGAGCCTACACAGTTACAGGTTTTTGGCATGTCATCAACAGACTAATTAATTGAAAAGAAAGCAAATTAGCTGTTACTAATGACTAATTACAGAGGATAACTGTACGGAGGTCTTTGGACAAGATTAAACAAAATTATACACATGTAAAAAATAAACTTGTCAGTAAAGATTGTATTAAAAACCAAACAAATTACAAAGGCTAGTGATTGAGGAGAACAACTAACCAAAAGAGAGAACAAAAACAATTCACATAAAAAATGCTAGCCAGTTGAAAATACACATGAAACTGCTGACCAGTGATAATTCCCAAACGCTATCCCATGCAGTGTTATTCTCAAAATGTTGACCAGTGATAATTCCCAAACTGCTAACCAGTGAAAATACCAGTGTTCTAAAAAATGGCCTAGGCAGCCGCCTAGGCATTAGAGAAACACCCAGAATAATGGCTGGGTAGGGTGAAAAATCAGGTAGGCGTCTAGGCGGGTTTTTTTTTTTTTTTTGAATAAGACTGATTGTGTTCTTATTTTATTTTTCTTTCCCCTTTTTTGGAAAGAAACAATTTAATTATTTTTTATTCAGTATATGTTTAAATGTAGCAAATGATGATTACTTAATGGAATTCTCAGAGGATTTGCCGGTACCAATTTTAGTAATGTAGATTTTATCAAACATGACTAAGGTCATTCATGCAATTTGAAGAAAAATAAAAGAGTAGGTTTGGATATTTGTCCACAAATTCAACTTTGTATAAAGTACTTATCATGACCAACTTCAATCATTTGAGTTTTAATAAATTTTGTTCATGATTGTTAATTTTTCATGTTTTTAAATTTTGCATATGTATATTGGCATTAAATTGGATATAACTGATAAGGTATTATGCTTAACTTTTATAAATTATTAAAGTTATAATACAAAACCTAAAACTGCCTAGGCCACTGGGAGCTAGGCAACTGCTCGCCGCTCGCCCACCGCTTAGCGCTTTTTAAAACACTGAAAAATACACATGAAACTGTTGAAAATTGGTAAGGTTGTTAATATCATTCTTCTGGTTTTTGCTGATCAATGCTATTCTCTCCTTCCACAATACTCGTACAATATCAAACAAGACTGTTCTATAGCCAAACCCCCTTCGAAGAAAGACCTGACCTTCTCCATGATGAGCACCAATGAAACAAATTAGAAGCAAATGGCAGGTTAACATTTGCTTCTCGACAGATACCATGCCATAACTCTCTAGAAAAGGGCTACGAATAATGGATGTGCTTAAGAGTCCCTTGGTGACATTCACACAGATAATATGTATTAATCCCTTCTAGCTAGGTTGTCAAGATTGAGCACTAGGGGTGTGCATCCCATCCCGCGATCTCGATCCCGATCCCGTCCCAAATTTTTTGAGGTCATTTTGGGATTGATCAAACTCATCCTGATCCCTCCCGTCCTGATCTAGAGTGGGATGGGAGCAGGATAGAGATTTTCTATCCCGCCCATCCCGTCCAGTCTTGTCCCGAATTTATTTATTTAAAATTTATTATTATTAATTTTAATGAAACTACTCTTCTAAAGGAAATTTTAGGATATATTGAAATTAAATCAAAACATCTATTGTTTGAAATTTTATTTGCTTGATTTGGTACTCTTAGTTTAGGTAGAAACTTCAAGTTGGATATTTTAGGTCAAATAGAACCCATGATAATTTATACTTTTTCACATTTTTGATTGGTTATAGGACAATTATTCTTCTAGAAAATAAAAGCAAATGATGGTTTGAGTTAGTTTTGCACTATGAGTTATGTAATTGGGAACATTGCTCCTACCTGCATCTTGTATGAATGATATTTCAACTCTTATAGAAATATGCAACATGGATCTATGAATGAGCTCCTTCCATCTCCCATATTCATTTGACAAACTTAATTCCATTGTAAGGTAACCATCCACAAATTTTATGTGACATTTAATATTGTTATAATGAAAATTATATGTACATAAATTTGACATTATTGGTGTGTGAGCAATGTAAGATGAAATTTTTTTGTATCATTTTCATTGAAAGGTTATTTAATACATGCTCATCCCCGTCCTGTCCCGAACCCGTTTGGGATGGGATAAGGTCTATCTCTTCCCAATCCGGAACGAACGGGATGGGATACAGATGAGGTCCATCCCGTCCAGTGCCCACCCCTAGTGAGCACTTTACGATGACCTAAGACTATGTTCTAAAAATTGGCCTAGGCGGCTAGGAAACGCCTAGGAGGACTGGGCAGGCTTTTGAAATTTTTTTATTTCCAATCGAAAAAATAAAAAAATTAAGATGTTTTTTAATACATTTTGCATATTTATCCTGGCATTGGATTGTAAGCAATTTATATGTTGTTATGCTCAATGTTTATAAATTATAATCAAGGAATGTGATTTCTCGAAAAATATCGAAATTTAACGAAATACTTATTATTTTCGAGTTATCAAAATTTCTTTCGAAATCCGAAACATTCATTTCTTTTGTTAGGTCAATCTCAATTTCCCTACATTTAACCCACTTTACCTTAGTTTAGTATAAATTTTAATTATATAAGTTATTCTTATGCAATCTATTGTTTGTATGATAATATAAGTCTTGTGGTACTCTTTATGTAGTATATAAGAGTTTAAAATGCTAAAATTATATAGATAATTTTAAAATTACAATCGAAATTTTTACGTTTTTTCTATACACAACGAAATATTTCTTAAAATCAATTTACTAAAATTACCTTGAAATCACAATCCTTGATTATAAAATACAAAAAAATAACCGCCTAGTTCCTGGGCGCTAGTCCCCTACTCGCCACTCGCTGCCTGCCTACCGCCTAACGATTTTTAGAATCTTGTCTAAGACCCAGAAGAAAAAGTACTTTACAATGACCCAAGACCTAGAAGAAAAAGTTAACTCTAGGAGGCATGTACTCAACAGTATCTTGGTGACATCTACACAGATAACACCTGCTGCTGATAATTAAGCTCCTTCTGGCTAGGTTGTCGAGAATGAGCACCTTACCATGACCCAGAAGAAAAAGTTAACTCTAGGCGGCACCTATTTCCTTCATAAAATTTTGTGACCAAAAGGGGAAGGAAGAAGACAGTCCTCTGTTACAACCATCACCAGATTCTGAATCTTCAAATGGCATCATACACAGAAAATCAGTTAGACTTGTCATCCCAACTCCGCCTGTCTTCTTCCTCATTAAGGACTATCTGCTGAAGGAGCTCTAACAATCCAAGGAGAGCAGAAAGCTCCTTATCTTTGACTCCTTTTCTAAGTCTGAGGTCCCAACTTGGAGTATTATGTGCAGTTCCCAAAAATAACTAAAAAATCGTAACTAATTTTCAGAGCAGACTCTAAATTGGTTGAAGCACTGTCTTAATGGAGTTTCACTGAAGAAGATCTTGCTCCCATTCCTAGTTTATAGGATATGTGCATCTGAAATTGCATTTTATGATTCATTATGCCTCTTCACCAAGAGAAACTATAAGGAAAAGATACTTGGTTAGTGAAACACCGCTTCCTTACAGACTATTTTTACTGAATGATAATTCTCCAAAGAGCATTTTCTTTTGTACCAAATCTCCACAACCATTTAGAGAACAAAGCTTGATTGCGCAGATGAAGACTGATGATGCCTAGGCCCTCTTGATCCTTAAGTTTGCACCTATCTCCATTTTACCAAGTGGTAGTTCTTTCCCTTGTCATTTGTACCCCACAAGAAATCTCTACAAATTATTTCAATATCATGCTGAATAGAAATAGGCATGACAATACAAGACATGAGAGAGACAGGAATGCTAGAAAGGTGCATTTAATCAAGGTAACTCTGCCAACTTTGGATATAAACTTAGATTTCCAAAGTGGCAATCTGCCTTGATTCAATCATTAGTGGGCATGAAAACTTGGTGACCAAATTATGATGTTGTCAAGAAAAAAACGAGTTTAGGCTTAGATCTTGGCTACGGAATAAGAGGGGAAAACTTAAATAAAAATTACTAAACATCAGATAAACAAACACAATGAAACCCATTTGACAAGTTTGGGGATTGAGCAGGCACAACAATATTTACAAAAATAGAAAATATCAAAATAAGTTGAATATGTTAAGAGCACCTCCAATAGTAGGATAAGAATGTAAAAAAAAATAAAAATAAAAACCTTAAACCACTAATGAATTTAACATTTGTATTCATGACATCACTATACTTTAATTTTCAGCCCCAGCTGTAACAATGTCCTAGTTTAATTTTATTTTTAGTTTGTCTCATTCATTGTAAATTTGGAAACTAATGATGGAATTCATCGAGATTCCAAGGATTTCTACATATGGACAACAATGTCATGAGTTAAAATCAAGAAATATCGACATAATACTAAGATCATTATTAGGGGTGTCTCAGTGCGGATTTGGCATTACCTTTTATTGGAACTAGTGGAGGACGTGTCATTAATAGTTTTTTTAAATTGATATTTAATTTTAATTTTAAATTTCATCAATTTTTAATTATTAAATTCAGAGGGCAAAAAATGTACGAGCCAAAGAAATTCCTTGTGTATAGGTAGTGATATCATTAGGAAGTATTTTGTATGGTTTTGTTTTGTTAACAAAAATATAAATAATATTATTATTTCTAAGGCAAATCTAGAGATCTAGCAGAAGTACTTCTTCCCCACAGCCGACCCCCACCATCCAGCCATCCTCTTGCACAGCAAAATCAACCCCACCGACCTAATGAAGGTCCATCAGCTCCAATGCTCCACTCCATCTCATTTGCTACCATCACCACCGCAAACACCATGTCCTAATTTGTGCTACAACCATTACCAATGGCCACCACCAACCCATCAACATTGCCTTTTCTCTGTTCTCCCATTCTAAATCATCACCGCGCACCACCATCATATCAACTACCTCATCCGTTCCTTCTACCACCTCACATCTCTTTTAGTCGATCGCAACATCAATCTACCACCTCACACCACATCCCTTTGAGTTCGATTGCATCATCAAATTAGAAGGAAGTAGAAAAGAAGGATGAGAAGGAGATTATGTCTTGGGTTGCAAAGTCTAAAATGCTCTCTGAAAATAACAAAATACTAAAATGGCCACACAACAATGACACATATGCACGAACACTATTCATTGAGGCCTTCACTTCTTTACAATTGTAGAGGTAACCCCCCACACCCCAAAGCAAGTTTCCCTTTGAACCATGATCATTACAAATTTTGGAGACACCTAAATATTGAGAGATGTATACATGATCATTACAAATTTTGGAGACACCTAAATATTGAGAGATGTATTAGGGATGGCAACGGGGCGGATTTGGACAAATCCATTCCCGCCCCGCTGTTGATCACGGATCTCCGAATCCGCTCCATATATCCGTTTACACAAAATTTAAAAAACCATACCTGATCTGGACGGATTGACGGACATCCGCCTGAATATCGTTAAAAAAAAGTCTTCTCATAACCGCATCAATAACACCAGTAAAAAAAAAAAAAATCTTCTCAACATCAATAGCAGCAGTAACCCGGATTGAGGTTCTTTGTGTGCGACAACAATCAATGGAATGAAATACTTTCGAGAAAAGGAGATAACAACACCACTACCGCAAAAAAAAAAAAAAAAAGTATTCTAGCATAACAGCAGTAACCCTATTCTCAGATAATGGGAAATTTTGGAGAAAATGAGAAGCACCACCACCGCAAAATCTCCTTCTCTCCACGCCAAAACACCACCACCGCAAAATCTACAGATCTCTCCACCATAATGGACAAATTTGCACTCATCACCCTCCTCTCGCTCCTCCTCTGTCCCTTCACCACCGCAGAGATCAATAAGCTAAAGATGCCCTGTCGCCGTACAGATCTTGCCTGATCATGCTCGATCTTGCCTGATCTTGCTCGATCATGCCTATAACCTTAGTTTAAACGGCTAGAAAACAGACCAAAAATCAGTTTGCCTTTGTGTGGAACCAACAAACCTTGAAGCTACCGACCAAGAAACCACCCATGCCTTGTCAGAAGCAATGGATACTGAAGAGAGCAGAAATGAGAGAAGCTTTGGCCGAGAGAACCGAGCAAACCGAGATGAGAAAAGCTTTGGCCGAGAGAAGAGAAGCCAAAGACTTCTTTTTTTCTCTTCTTTTTTTTGTGACTGTGAGAAAAACTAAAGAGAAGTGACTCAAGTGAGAGAGAGAGGTGAGAGGCTGAATAAAATGTAATTTTTTTTTTGGTTTTTATAAGGTCAAGGGTACTTTTGTAATATCAATACCTAAACGGATATCCGTGGGGCGGATATGGCTAAATTCGTATCCACCCAGAATATTCGACGGATTTTGTTTGAATATCCGTATCCGCCCCGAAATCCGTTTAGCTATATCCAAATCCGCCCCATACGGATTGGGTGGGGCGGATATCCGTGAAAATCCGCCCCACTGCCATCCCTAAGATGTATACATGAATAGGTATTTGTGTATAAGCAACTATGATTAGAAGTTGGCATTTCCAGTTTACCGAACAATAGAACCACCTCAAAGATTTAGGTTTTCCCTCATTTGGTTCCCCATTGGCCACATTCCTAATTAATCGAAAGGAGCTCAAAACCTTTTTTATTCTCAAGTATTACAGTCTACAACTAGTTTTCCTTTTCATCTCATATGGGAATCAAATATTCTATGAGAAAAAACAAGGTGAGACAAACCTTGGGAACACTCCACCTTCAATAAAGCAATGAAATATACAAGCTACCCTAATCAACTCCAAGAGCCCGAATCTTTCTTTGCCATCAAACTCCATCTTTAACCACATTTTTGTCCACCATAGTGTCATCATTTGTTATAAGTTATTCGAATCCATGTTAACTTTGGTCTTCCCTCTTATATTCTTACATCCTGAGTCAACAGCCATTAAAACAGCCTGTCAAGTATGACACATTGGTTTTACAAATCTCATGCACCCTCGTTCAGTATGCACAACTACACAAATGACACCTCCAACAATTTGAGATTTTAGCATAATCGGTCATTTCACACAGTAAGGAAAACTTTTTGATATTCTGTGATGGAAGCTGTGATAACAAACTATGCACTAACTGAGCTTAGATATGTTGAAACTGCTACATGTTACCAGTGTTCTAAAAAGCGCTAGGCGCTGGGCGGGCGGCGAGCAGATGCCTAGCGCCCAGGGGCCTAGGCGGACCCCTAGGCGGTCTTAGGTTTTGTATTATAACTTTAATAATTTACAACAGTTAAGCATAATACCTTATCAATTACATCCAATTATATGCCAAGATACATATGCAAAATTTAAAAACATGAAAAATTAATAATCATGAACAAAATTTATTAAAACTCAAATGACTGAAGTTGGTCATGATGGGTACTTTATATAAAATTGAATTTGTAGACAAATATCCAAACCTACTCTTTTATTTTTCTTCAAATTACATGAATAACCTCAGTTATGTTTGATAAAATCTACATTAGTAAAATATGTACTGGCAGATCCTTTGAGAATTCCATTAAGTAATCATCCTTTGCTACATTTAGACATATACTAAATAAAAATAATCCCCAATTCTAGCTGGCCTGGGAAAGGGAGCGAGGTTGCTATCTGGGGGGCGAATGTACAATTTTGCCCCCTCTTTAACCACTTTTTTGGAAAAAGGTATTTAAAGAGGGGGGGCAAAAGTGTATATTCGCCCCCTCCCCCAAGCAGCAACTAGGCAGCGGGGCCCAGGCCAGCAAGAATTACTCAAAAATAATTAAATAGTTTATTTCTAAAAAAGAGGAAAATAAAATAAAATAAGAACACAATAAGCCTTACTAAAATAAAAAAAAATCGCCCATACCGCCTAGGCCGCCCAGACCCCACCTAGGCCGCCTAGGCAGCCTAGACCACGCCCAGACTCGCCTAGACCCGCCCAGACTGCCGCCCAGCCATTAATCTGGGCGATTTTCTACCTTCTAGGCGGCCGCCTAGGCCGATTTTTAGAACACTGCATGTTACTAACGTGTTATTCCATGCTAAAACCAGTAGCTTTAGTATGTTATTCCATAGGCTGATGATGGGTCATGTGTGTCCGATTTCCTCAAACCAAACACAGTTCATTTAGCAATTATGTCAAGGCAACCCGAGACCAATTGTCTACAAACAGATCTTGTCGCATTACGATGTTCCATGCGTACTTAAAATTGATAGTTCAATCCATCAGTTAAGGATGGTGACGGGTTCTGTTGCTTTGGGTGCATGTTGTGCTAGATTTTCTCAACCCAACCAAAATGCATGTGACAGCTATATTTGTCGGTAAAGTAAATTCATTGCTAGAAATAAAAATAATACAAGAGGGAGGCTGAGTAGCCTACAAAACAAGTAAAAAACAGGAAAATCTCCTAAAAGAGCATATATTAGAAGTAAAACACTATTTTCCAACAAACCATGAAATCATCAAACAACAGCCCCTAAACTCCAAGAACACCCTACACCAACTAAAATATAACTATTAATATCCACAAGCACCCTACCTATCTTGTGCACATTTCCTTTAAAGAGTCTTCCATTTTGCTCCAACCGAATTTCCCAAAGAATGGTGAAAGCTGAGGATCCATAGCTTTTTACCTTTGGAGGAAATGGAAACAATTCTCTAAGAAAAGAAGAGATCCCTAACTTTTAATGGCATGACCCATGGGCAGGGGTGTCAATTGACCAAATTGTATCCGAAATCTGATTCAATCCAATCCGATAGAATTGGATTTATACTTGAATTTTCTGGATTCGGATGTAAAAATTGAATCTAGATTGCTCATTGGATTGGATTGGATTCGGATTTTGTTAACTCCAAACTGATAAGAATCCGAGTTATATATTTTTATATATTTGAGCACCTAACTATAAACAAATCTTAAATATATCATATGTTTATTTGATTTTATATAAATTTTTAATAAACATCACAATTTTAAGTGATTTAGGATTGGATTCGAATTGAATTTGGATTGGAACACAACTTACTAGACTCGGATTTATACTATTAAATAAAAATTCAGATCAGATTCGGATTTCCTGTGTCCTTATCGGATTCGGTTTTGAATTTCAGACAATTCGGCCTGAATTCAATCCGTTTACACTCCGACCCATGCAAGTCCAAATTGACAAGGAAAAAGGACAATGAAGCAAAAGGTGATCCACAAATTCCTTGTCTGAGAGGCAACAAGGACATGCATTAACAATGATGCACTCTCTTTCTAAGGTTATCTTCGGTTAATTTTTTTTATTAAGGATCATAGTCCACACGAAGGATGACGCCCTAGTCAGAGCATGAGCTCCCAAAATAGGTTTAGGATCATAATAAAATGCAAGGGGTAACAAGATTTGGGGTCTGCTACTATAAAAACAATGAAGCAAACTTTCAAAATACGAGCTGATTAAGAATTTACCTAATTTATTGTCAAGATAGATACGAGAATTTTCATCTGAAAGGGTTTGAGGCAGGTCTCCAATCATATCCAAACCAAAAGCAAAGCAAGACTATCCCAATCATTGAAGTTCCTTCTCTACCCCACGTTCCACGAAAAGCCATTTATGGATTGGGTGATGACTTGTCCGATGAGGTGATTTTTATGATCAACAATAGAATAGATATCAGGGTATAAGATGCACAAAGGCTCAGTTCCACACCAAGGATCCTCCCAAATACTCATTCTATCTCCTTCTCCCACCCTAAAGAAGACCTTCTTCCTGACTTGTCAACCCCCTTCATGATACTTTTCCACAATCCACATCAATTGGGCTTCTCACCTTTCCACTCTCCCATCCTCCCACTTCACACCCATGCCTAGCAGTCACAACCTTCCTCCACAAACTATTCTCTTCCCCACTGAATCTCCACAACCACTTACCTAGGAGGGCTTCGTTCGTGATCAACAAGTTCTTAATACCCAAATCACCATCCCTCGTCTGAACACACCCTATGCCACTTTACCACGTGGTATTTATGGTTATCCTCTTCGTCACCCATAGAATTACTATAAATTTCATGTATCTCCTCAATTATAGAATTAGGGGCTTTTACCGGGGAAAAATAATACATAGGTAATTGGATAATGTACTTTTTATAAGAATGACTTGGAAAGGACATGGAAAACCTCTTTTGAATAATTGAATTTATCCATGACCGGATACCAAGTAGTTGTAGATCGACTAGATGCACCCATTGGGATCCCCAAATACCTAGACAAGAACTCATCAACCCTGCCCTCCAGTATACTAGCCAATCCGTTTATCATGAATCTCGCCTATTGCAAAAAGACTAGTTTTGCTAGGGTTAATTTTCATTCCGGAAACTGCCTGGAAGCAATACAATAATTGCATTTAGTAATTATATCATGGCAACTCGACCTGAGAGGCATTTGTCAAATTTCTAGGCACCACTTTGATAGGCACAATTATGTTCGACTTCAAGCTTGAACTTTTGGAGTAAAGTTACAATCTAACGAGATAAATTCCAGAACTCCTATTTAGCGATTGGAAGATGAATGAACCAAATAAGAATACCTGTTCAGGCGTCTTCTTATGCCGCTTTGCTATTTCTGCTACAACAGATAACTTCAACATAGGCCCATGTACTGATCTTGACCTTCTGAATGTTATGCGTGGAGTTCCAGGTTCATCTTCTGATCCACTGTCAGACAATCCCTGACTAGTTGCAGGTACTCCTAAGGGAGTATGAGCAGATACATGTATACCTTTCAGTTGGCAGAATTTGACAAGTTCCTCTTGCCTCCAGAAAGGGTGCAACTCCACCTAATATACGACCATCAAAAGTCAGTTTACCCCTTTAGCAATAGACATAGACAAAATTCATCTCTTTACAGATAAACTTGGGAATTTGATATTTTTTTAATGAAACAAAAACAATACCCATTATTTTTAGTAAGCCTCTGAGCATGACTGACATGTTTTCTAGTGCAATGAGAAGATTTTGGGGGCATACGGCTAACAACCCAACTCCGATCCCAGCTCTCAACTACTTACAACCGCTAACTTTTGCGCAGATCAAAATAGTGGTCCTGTAACTAGTACATGGGTTGAAAGAGTGACACCTAATAGTAGCTAGGTTGTGATGAGATGATTGGACCAATTCTAAAATACATCCCACATTTTAAAATAATTTTTAATGCTATCATGCCAAGGAAGGGAGGGGGCAAGACGAGGCTATGGTGTAACAAGATGATTTTATTCCGGCAGACCTCACTTTGGAAGTCCCTCGAGGACACTAATTGTATTGAATATCATGTGATACTTTTTATGATTGTCCTGTGTCACTGTGTGTCCATGGTAATGAATTTATTAATTTTAAAACCTATGGTAAAATCTGACACAGATGCAAATCACATAATTCAGTAAGATCGGACAATGAAGAGGACTAGTGGTACTACGCGAATGAAATTCTAGGTACACTAATATGACAATTCCACAATTTGACAAGGATGAATTGGTACATATTATTGTCATGGAATCATTAAGACAATCCATAAGTGAAACACCAACCGCATTACTCTTTTTCTTAGCATGCAACTTATTTTGACAAAAAGTTCTAAAAAATAGGCAATTATCCTTTGTTCAGGAAATCAGGTATATTGCGTATGCCGAGTCTCATGTGGAAACCCCAAGACCGTAGACAGTACAATTATGAGATGCAATATACTAAATTTCCTCAGTACCATTCTATTATTATATTCAGTACTTGGTTAAACGTCAAGACCTACAAAATTGCACAATTAGCATCAAAAGCTTAATACCTGGTTGACGGCTGGAGTGATCTTTGCAAATTGTAGTAGTTCCTCAATTTGTCGAACACTGAAATTGCTAACACCAATAGCTCTAACCAGACCAATATCGACTAGAGCCTCCATTGCTTTCCATGTTGGCTTTAATCGATTAGCAAACTGCCGATACTCACTACCTGACTTCCAAGGAGGATCTGTAGCATCACTAAAAGCTGAACTTTCAGGCCAATGCACTAAGTAGAGATCCAAGTATGAGACTCCAAGGTTCTTAAGAGACACTCTAACAGAATTCTCTATCTTCTTGAGAGAATTCATAGTGCAGTAGACTTTGGATGTCAAGAACACATCCTCCCTCTTCAGTCCACCTCTAAAGGCTTCTGATAGTGCTTCCCCGACCTCAATCTCATTACCATATAGATGGGCACAGTCGACGTGACGGTACCCGCCACTCAAGGCTGTTTTCACAGCTTCCACGCACAGTTCTCCGCCGCTCTGCCATGTTCCTAGCCCTATTGCTGGAATTTTGGCCCCAGTGTTCAATAGGAAGTAATTTCCTGCTGCCCCTCCTTTTTCTTTCATATTCCCTAACTTCATGAGTATTGTAACAAGGCAACCGACTCAAAATTCAATAAACTCGGTTCTGATTTGAGGAAGAAAATCCCAATCAAGGAGAACCCCAGCAACTGATTAAAAATGGAGAGATGCCCAATGCCCCAAATCACCAAAAGGGCTGTAAAACCCAAGCAAATCAAAATTTCGAAGAATTCACTGAAACAGAAGATACTCAATTCTCAATGAGAAATCCCAAATCAAGGAGCAACCCCAGCAAGGACTCCTGGCCGATTTCAGTAAAAATGGGCAAACCCCCCAACAACCCAAATCAGAACCCGGCAAGCCAAGCAAACAAATACGATCAAAAACGAAAAAAAAAAAAAAAAAAATCTAGCAGCCTCAAAAACTCCCCCAAAAAATGTTCTTCTTCTTCAGTAAACTAACAAGCTTCTTTGGTATTGACGAAGATTCAACCCAAATGATCCAAAAAAATGAAAACCTGACAGAAACCCAACAATAACCAAGTTGAGTTGAATCTACATGATGATGATTCTTCTTGTTGAAAGCAAAGGAGGCAACTTCCTTCCAAGAGAGGGGATTTTATTAGAGGAAACGTTCAACAATGAAATGAAAGAAGAGAAAGAAATACAGTCACAGAAGGAACACTTTTTTTTCTTTACTTCTTAGCTGTAACAAGTAGAGTACAAAGACTTGCATCTCGTCTCTATCTCTTGACGTGAAATGCAGATGGTGACAAAGAGGTGAGGAAGAAGAACAACAAAGGACCGATGGTTTGGTTTGGTTTTTGTCGGGGTGCACTAAATAAAAATATGAATAAATATTGTTAAAGGGGCCGGAAGAGTGGAGAAGGGTACTCTGATAGGAAATCTGGTTGGGGTGGCCAAGTTAATTTTCAAGTTGGGGTTCCCTTCACAATTTCAATTTCCACCTAATGAGAAGACAGGAGATCCACCAATCACCACCTACCTAACTCTTGTTATAACTTACAACGACATTCATTTTCTTTTTCATTTTTCATTTTTCATTTTTCATTTTGCATTTTTCATTTTTCATTTTTCATTTTTCATTTTTCATTTTGCATTGCATTTTGCATCGACCTATCTCAATCCGCACGCGGCCCTTTTCCATGGTGGGCTAGGTGGCCATGGATTATGTTCTTTCATGCCAGTTCGCTGCCTTGAATGCACGTGTCATCGACATTTTAGGGTTAATTGGTGTTAGAGGATTAGGGATAAGCTGAACTGAATTCCTTGTGGAACAAAAAGTTTGTACCTAATACATTGATGGTGCAAATGATTTCAATAATTGAACGACTAGGGTTTGTCTATACCATAGTGTAAGATATGAAATATTAACTTTTACAAGGTTAATGTTCAGCTACAGATGTGTGAGTTTAGATTCACTTGAACATTGGCAGTGGTTCCATTTATACGATAAATCATGACATGGTAGATAAAGGAGATCCAGATTAAAAGTTGGCATGAAACGATTGACACCTCTTGTCACACTACTTGGGAAACAAGTGTTAATCGAGATTACTGGTACGTTTGTCAATCAAAAGTACAAACACTTTATATCTTAGTAGAACTTATGCTACACAATGGGTAGTTATTTTTGTAGTTAGTTTTGATTAGATAACATGTGGACGAGAGATAAAAAGCTGAAAGCAAAAATAACTGACTTCAAATTCTTAAGGGTTTTAAAGTTTTGGAGTTCCCAAACTTACTAATTTTCGATGGTTATAAGCAAATAAATTGCTTTTGAATGAGTTCCTAAATGCCCCCTCAAAGTTAAAACCACTAAAATGCCCAACATATTATCAATCATGCTAAATACAATTTCCAGGTCTTACATGTTGTAATCATGTCAACCTCATACTTGGGTTGAGATGTCCACCTGAGTACATCTCCATCTCCATTAGTTAGTGCATGTGGTGTATGGTAAAATTATGAATAAACCCTAAAAGTCTTGTTATAAACTTGTTGAGTCCACATCAGTTTTGTGTCATATTACCTATCATGATTGACATTGTATAACAAAATTTTGACATTGACAATTCACTTCCATTTGCAATCTCTTTACTACAAAACTATTGGCTAAGGTTTAAGGATGCCAACCCTGTGACACCCATGAACCCATCGCTTCCAAAGATACATGAAGGCACATTCATAATTGTTGGCTTCTTAAAGTTCCAGTTCATATTGAATTTTGTTATTTAATTATTTGTAACCAAAAATTATGTTTACTTGGCGAAGTGCTAGACTATCGTTGTTTTTGGTCTATTTTGTGTGCTAGGACAACAAAAGTCTTGTTGTCAAAGGTAATGGGTGTGAGGGCATTGTTGATAATACAAAACGAATGGTGAAGGTAAGAGTCGGGAGAATAATGAATTAATTGGAAGTTGAAAGCAATATGGAAGATTGAAATCCATATTAGGTGTTGATGCAACACTGAAGATTAGAAAAGGAAAAAGCGAGAGTAGTAAAACAATGCAACCTGATGTGGACAATAAAGAAAAACATGTTGATGTTGAGAACAAAGACTAACATTAAAGCAGCCCAATCATGACTACCATGTTCATGTGAATAATGTCCCCTAAGGATTTAAATGGAATAAATGGAAATGGACAAAAAAACAGGTTTCTGAATATTAAAAAAAAAATTATTCAAAATAAATGTGGAAGAAATGAGGATGTTTAAAAGTTGCGAATTGATATAAATAATAAGAGTAAATGAATAATCCAAGAAATAGGATAAAAAAGATAACGATTGAGTAAATGAGCCCTCACTATTGAAGATGACATTTGGTTTTCTATAATGAAGTACCTTTCTAAATCTCCCCATGATTTTAAGAGAAAACAATATAAAACACTAGTGAAAGGATACACGGTACGATATTTCCATTCGCTAAATGGTTAAAAGTTTCTCTAAAAATTATTGGAAACTCTCTTCTCTTCTCCTCTCCTTGCAATGTATGAAATTATTATTGTTAATATTATAATTATAAATATGCACAACGTACATGGATATCCATTGACTTAATTATATTTGACGAGATTGCTAGTTTGTCTAAATCCCATGGGGTTAGGCCAACCCAAATGGAGACTGCATTATGCTAAACAAATATTAAGATAAGCAAAAGGAAACATCAATTTGGTGGCATTGTCAACAGGGTTGGCTCAAGATAACTTGAATTATAAGGCGACATTTTAAACATTTAGCCTTGTTCCTCGTTCATGGTTACTATTATTTCTTTATATTCTTAAGAATCAACAAATATAGTCATATAATGATGTAAAATTTGGCAGGAATATGTAAGACTAATCAAGTTACCTCTTTTAGATGACACACGCGATTACGTTTTGTTAGTGTTATTAGCTCATTTATCTTAGACTTTCATGGTTTTTATTCATTGGGATATACGGTGGTTTTATACGAATTGCCTAAAAGATGCCCTTGAAAGTCTAAGAGGTTGAAAAAACTCTAGTCATTCTTTCAAACTAGAGCTTCTTTGCGTAATTTCCAATGGAGCTTGTGAATAACAGAAAGAGTTTCATGATAGGACCTTTTCAAAACAAGTATTGAGTGGGTATGGTTTTAAAAATATTGACTATAATGATTAGTTGCTATTGTCAACTCTCTATGAACACAAGCAAATTAGGAGAAAGTTTTTTTATCAAATTAAATACCTGAATGGCTATATATATAGCCTTAAAAGAATAACAGAAAGAGAAATAAACTACAGCCCACGTTTTACATGCTTATTAACGTGGTAAGTAACTAGGAAACAAACAATTTGTCCTTAAAGAATAGGACTTATTCAAACCACTAAGCAACTAACAGAAACATATCCTAAAGACTCTATCAACATTAACAACTAACAGTTTCAACATCTTCCCTTAAACTGAATGCCAATTTCATTCAGTTTATACTTGGATCTGTGCAGACCCCCAACAGACTTCTCAATTTCATGTACATATCAAGCTTCAATGGCTTGGTCATTATGTCTGCAACTTGTTCTTGAGTTGACAATGGACCAGCTCTATAACTCCATTTTTAGTAAGCTCATGAATAAAATGAAAGCTGACATCTATATGCTTGCTTCAACCGCGTAATATAGGATTCTTCGAAAGTTTAATAGTTGAGTTGCTGTCACAAAAGACCGTTGTACCACCACTTTGAGAATGATTAAAACCCATCAAAATCCTCCTTACCCAAACTGCTTGACAAGCACATAAAGTTGTTGCAACGAAATCAACTTCAGTGGTAGATAAGGTGACTATTGGTTGTTTCTTTAATGACCAAGAAACGACTCCTAAACTCAACAAAAAGACATAGTCCGAAGTACTCCTTCTGTCATCTAAATTTCCAGCATAATCAATATTTGTATAAGCAACTAGCTTCTCATCTCCTCCCTTTCTATAAAGTATCCCAAATTTTGAAGTCCCTTTCAAATATCTCAACACTCTATTGGCTGCCTGAAGATGAAGCTCTATGGAGCGATCCATGTACCTACTCAGAAGAATCGCTACAATCATAATGTCAGGTCGAGTAGGAATCAAATACATTAGACTACCAACTACTTGCTTGTAGTGACTACGAACCACCCTAACTCCATTCTCATTTCTCACAAGTTTGCAACCTGGAACAATTGGATTATGGACAAAATTGCATTTATCCATATCAAACCTTTTCAGCACCTCTTGTGTATACCTCATTTGAAAAATAAAAATACTCTCTGGTCTTTGCATTACTTCTATACCAAGGAAATATCTCATTTTTCCGAGGTCTGTCATATCAAACTCATGCATCATAGAACTTTTTAATTCAACAAACATATGCTCATCATTGCCCGTAAAAATCAAGTCATCGACATAGAGACATACGATTAGACTTTTACCTTATTCCCCCGCTTTGATGAACTAGGTATGCTCATAAGGACACCTCTCGAAACCTTCCTTAGTAAAATATGACTATATCCGACTATACCAATCGTGGAGCTTGTCTTAGTCCATATAAAACCTTCTTTAACCTGTATACTTTCTGTTCATGATTTTTTCTCATAACCAAAAGGTTACTCGACGAAGACCTCTTCACTAAGTTCTCTATGGAGAAAAGTCGATTTCACATCTAGCTGAAAAATCGTCCATGGTTTTTGAGCTGCAAGAGAAACTACCAGCCGAACTGTATCCAAACGTGTTACAAGTGCAAAAACCTCAGTGTAGTCCACGCCATGTTTTTGGGTGCAACCCTTTGCAACCAAATGAGATTTGTACTTCTCCACCTCACCATTTTCATTGAGCTTCGTCTTATCACCCATTTCACACCAACCTTCTTTGCCCCAACAGGCAAATTCGTCAATTCCCAAGTATCATTTTTCTTAATACCTTCAATCTCCACATCCATTGTTGTTCTCCACTTTGCATCTTTTTAGTACCTCTTTGAATAGAATTGGATCATTAGCTGCAAACATGACTAAATATGCCATGTCTTTTTCCTCTAATAAATCATCTCCACTTACATATTCCTTCATCCAATTTGGTTGCCTTCTCGACCTTTGTTCTCGTGATTCAAGTGAAGGATTTTCACATGAGCTAGATGATTTGCCTTCATTCGATCCACTCGAGTCATTTGTTTCACTTTCCTCAATACTGCTATGCTCATCAGTTTTAGCTTCATTTTCTTTACCAGCCACTGCATCTGATTCTTTGACACTGTCGCCCCAATTCAAATCAGCCAGAATAACTTCCTCATGACTTTTGTCCCAATCCCAATTGTTGTCTTCTTCAAACACCACATCTTTGCTTACTATAATATTATGAGAAATGGGATCATACAACTGTTGAGGGGTGTATGCAGTTCTTAGTTGTTTTCGAATACAATTCTCACTACAAAAATCAGTGAATTCAAGTGATGTGAACTCACCCCCACAATTAGTACGAAGAACTTTTATACTCGAACCAATCTTTTTTTTCTACACTATTCTTATATTTCTTGAAGGTAATAAATGCTTATGACTTCTCAATCAAGAAATAAACCCAAAATTTACGGCTATAGTCATCAATGAAACTAATCATGTACCTTCTGTTGTTCCGGACATAGGGCTGATAGGTCGACATATATCAGCACCAGTTCAAGAATCTGAGAAGCACTCCATGTGCCTTCTTTAGGAAATGGATCTCTCAGTTGCTTCCCCACCAAGCAATCTTCACATACTTTCGACGAGGTTTCAAGACAAGGCAGTCCTCTCACCATTCTCTTTTGTTGAAGAATTTTCTGATCATTGAAGCCTAGATGACCGTATCTGCAATGCCAAAGTCGAGCTGAATCTTCCATGAAAGAATTGAAACAAGCTTCCTCTTTTAGCTGTGTTTGAGCAAACAGCTTGAACATTCAATTCGAGGACATTGTAATCTCCATAATTAGCCCTTTCTCAGGATGATACATTTTGCATGTTCCTCGTTGTATGAGGATTGCAAGTCCCTTCTTAGCTAGCTGACCAATGCTCATCAAGCTATTATTTAATCCTGGAACATAGAATACGCCAATAATAATCTGTACAAAACTATTCACTAGCATTCACACATTACCTTTACCCATCTTCTCTATGAAATTTCCATCAAAATCAGAAGAAGAAAAAAATCCATCTTGCCACACATGTGATTGTTGCATCCAGAGTCAAGAAACCACAGTTCTTCTTTGTTAGCATCCTTATCATGCACAATATGTGTCATCCACTTACGCCATCAACAACATTTCTTCACTACTTCCACACAGTTTGCTCTTTCTCTGTCTCCTTCTTTGGACATTCATAGTGAAAGTGTCCAAGCTTATGGAATTTATAGCATTCAACAATGGATTTTTCAAAGCTACGCCAACCTCTTCCTCTTCTTCGTCATCGAATTCCACCACGACCTTGTTCTCCTTCCCCTGAAAAGTCTCCAAAAGTAACCTTAAATGCTTGTTCTTCCACAACAATAGCTTTCATATGTTGCTCATGTACTAGAAGGCTACTTTGTAACTCATCAAAATAGTAAGAATATCCAAATCGTTTGCTTCCTCAATAAAACACACCACGTAATCATACTTGGGTGTCATGGATCTCAGAATCTTTTCGATGACTACTACATCATCCATTTTTTCCTTATTGGCTCTCAGCTTGTTGACCACAACAAGAGTATGAGCAAAGTACTCGTACACAGACTCTCCCACCTTCATGTTCAACATCTCAAACTCCTTTTGGAGAGCTTGTCATTGCACCCGCTACACTTGTGATGTTTCCTAATACGTCTATTTCAAGGAATCCCAAATACTTTTGGATGTATCCTTGTTCAAGATGATTTCTAGGATCGATCGATCAATGGCCTCGAAGAGATAATTCTTCACCTTGAAATCCTTCAACCTTGCATCATCAAACACCTTCTTCTGTGCTTCAGTGAGTTTAACTCCTTCTGGTGCTACAAGAATCCCATCTTCCACCACACTCCAATATACTTTCGATCGCATTAAATACTCCATGAGCATACATCAGTGATCATAATGACCGTGGATCTAAGGTTGCAAAAATCCATTCTCAGTCGCCATTTCTCGTCACCAAACGCCTTAGAAGACTGTTGCTTCTTAATTTTAACCAGACCCTTTGATGTGGCTATGATATCAAATGTCAACTCTCCTGTGAACACAAGCAAATTAGGAGAAAGTTCCCTGATCAAATTAAATAAGTGAAGGGTTGTATATATTAGGGGTGGGCACGGGACAGGATGGGACGAGATATACCCATCCCTATCCCATCCCGTTCATACGGGATCGGGACGGGACGGGATGGGAAAAACCCCATCCCAACCTCGTCCCATCCCAATCGGGTTCGGGACGGGACGGGACGGGATCAGCGTGCCAATCTTCTTCACTTGCAGGCCCCAGTTTTTATCAGTGATCTTAATATGGTTTCATCATTGAAAATTTTACTGGTTTTTAAAATGAACATTGTAATATCAGGTTGTGGAACCTACTTTGTTAGAGTAGTGTAAGTAGGATGTGCTTGAAAACATAATGAAGATCCTGCATGAATGTGATAGCTAGTCAGCTTTATGAGAAACCTTCTAAATGGTCATTCATTGTATTTCACATTTGAATGTGATAATCAGTTTCTTGAGGAACATAATGAAAGTGAAATATAAACTGTGTTCAAGAATACATAGTATAGTGCTTAACTAGGCGAAAAAAATTGGAATATAAGGTAAGAAAAAGAATTTGTTTATCCATATTTTTTAATAGATTGGATGGACTTGATCCGTTGCCTGACGGATAGGACTGGTGTTGTGGTGGGTTTGGGCGAAGATCTCATCTCGTTTTGCCAAGATGCGTTATTTACAATTTTTTTAAAACCGTGAGACCATGAAAAGCTAGCATGGTATTATAGGTTTTGTATCATCAACCCATGCCTGAACAGCGTTCCCATTGAGCTAGCTGAATATGCAAGAAGAAGATGATAAATATAACTCATGCTTAAATAAAAATATTAATAATTAATATTAATAAACTAGTTCGGGACGGGACGGGATTGGCGGGATTGAAAATCTTCATCCCATCCCATCCCATTCTAGATCGGGACGGGACGGGATCGGGATGAAATTATTCAATCCCATTAAGACTCGGAAAAATCGGGACGGGAACGGGATCGCGGGATGGGATGCCCACCCCTAGTATATATAGCCTTATAAGAATAACAGAAAGAGAAATAAACTGCAACCCACATTTTACATGCCTATTAACATGGTAATTGACTAGGAAATAAACAACTTGTCCCTAAAAAAAATAGGACTTATTCAAACCACTAAGCAACTAACAGAAACATATCCTAAAGACTCGATCAACACTAACAACTAATAGTTTCAACAGCTACAATCAACGGTAGGCAGCAGCAAATTAGTCAATCAAATGTGAATTGGTAAGTCGAGCAGTCCATAATACACATTGGGCGATTTAAGAGGTCCATGGAAGATGATCCACACACTTTCACATGGCATATGCAGTCATGTCTTTGGTAGGGTTCGAATATATCTAATATTGGCCACAAGTCTTACTAGAACTAGCACATGTGTTGTCTAAGTAGTTGTTCCTCACCCCATAATTTAAGGCTCTAATTTTGTGAACTATTTCATATAAAGGTTTCAATCACACAAGGATGTCAAACCACAAGCCAAATCCGTGGGGCGGGTATGATTTACTAGACATATAGGTTTCCCAACTTCAAATTGTATTACAAACTACGGCCACAAAACTTTTGGGGTTGGGCTAAGACTCACGCAACACATTATGGAAAACTCCCTATAAGAGAAACAAACACAGTTACGAAAGTCATAATTATAATCAATAAAACAAAAAAACCTCATTTTCCTCATCTATGAAAATTTTTTCTGATCCATAACACAACTTATAAAACTAAAACCATTTATTCCTAACAAAACTTGCTAATTGAAACCATATAAAAGACTAGCCAAACCTGTATCCAAGTTCGGATATAAATTTAGTTGTATACCAAGCAAACTAACGTGATAAATATATCAGCTGCAGAAACCTAAACTAATTATTCTTGAGTGATACAGTGTCATTAACTAAACCTAGCCAAGGTGGCAGAGTCATCCGGTTTGGTGTTGCATTGTATCCAACAATGGTGGTACCATTTGATATGCTCCAGCCACCTCTTTCATTGCAGCGCTGCCGGTACCAGTACCAGCTCCATCTACAACATTCCCAATTTCATTTGTCCAAACATTGATCTTGGTTGAAGACCTGCTATAGCTCCATCATTGATCTTGGCAATCTCTTGGAACACATCGTTATTGATCATCATGTAGTCTCTAAAGGGAGAATAGTTTCCAACAAAGGCATGTAACATCTTTTGCGCATAGGTGCCTTCTGCTTCTGCAAGCACCACTATTGCCACCGCCTCTTTATTTTTTGCATACAACTATCCTTCCGTTGCTTGTTGACGAGCGTACATGACATTCTTTGCATTCACTCTCTGAGCCACTGCTGTTTTTTTCTTCTTCTCATGGAGGACTAATTCTGCAACTTTCAACTATTTATAATATCAACTAATGGAGTTTTGTGGAAATATGTGTATAATTAGAAATCTTTTACAATGTTGCAACTAGGTAGCTAACCTATGTGTTAATTCTTTCAAGTTCATGGAATGTGATAAGAGCATATTTATACGACTTTATTGCCTTGTTTCTTCACATTTTCTTAGCTTTGTTATTTTTAGTAATAATTATATTTTTTTGTGTCTTTGTAGGTTACTAGGAGAAAAATTCCAAAAAAGAAGCTACAAGGATGCAAATTGTCCTGATTTAGAAAGAACTTTTGGCGCAAGGAAGTTGATGCACTATTTTACTAGCACACAACTTAATACCTTGCTTTGTAGTAGTAGTAAAGAATAAGTAGGGATCGTTCTAGACCGGGGATTAAAGGGTTCGCTGACTAACAATAAGGGTAACTAAAAGACAACTAACAAACCAAACAAGAAAATGTTGGGGGGTTGGATTCTTCTAATTTTAAACTAAGAAAATTATTGTCAGACTCCACACACCAAACATATGCTCATGAACTATACTCCAATAATCCCTTATAACTCGTGAAGGACAATGCTCAAGATTAACTATGATCGCACTGCATTAACCTTATTATTTTCCCAAATTCGTTGAACTAAACTAAGTGTCGCTTTCAAACTATTCTTTTCATGCTATCTAATCATGAATTGTAAGTTAGATAAACAATCCAAGATCATTAAGTTCTATGGAAAATATGAACATTGACTAGGCAATTACAACTATGATCAACATCTTGTTCTAAACCTAGGTTTTTTATTTAACCTTACCAACATTCCTTGGCATTTACTACTTCTGATTATAGCATTATAATAATTAGGTGAAACTTTCCTATACTCTAGCATCAAATCCTAGCATGCTTACTAAGTTGGCCACTTTTACAAACATACAAATAAAAGTTCTATATAAAGCAGTTAAGCAAAACACAATCACTAATCAGCAAGGAAAGATTGAATTCAATTAATTCACTAAACACATGTACGGGGCTTCGAATCCGCCCCAACTAGCAAAGGATTTAGCTAGACATATAAATCATGTTTGAATAGAAATACATAATTAACTGTCAAACTAAAAATAAGAGAAAGGGTAAGAATAAACGATGTCGTTTGCGCGCGATGGTGAATAGTGGATCGTTGGGTGCAAATAGCGTGAAATGGATGATATTCTTCTTTTGATCTGCTATTCGATTGCTTCTTATTTGTGTGGTGCTTTGAGAAGAGTGTGCGAGATAGATGAAGGCAATAGGGGTCTGGACGGTGACGGGGTTTTATGGTGTGGGTCTGCTATGTGTGAGAAATCGAGAGTAAAAGGAAGGAGATGTAAGGAAAGGGCAAGATGGCGAGTCAATTGGTAGAAAGAAGGTCAGACGACGATGAACTGCTAGGGACCGTCGACAGCGAGAGGTGGAAGATGGCTGATGGAAATTTGTGTGTTGGTTGTGCGTGAGAGAGGGAGTCGATGGTGTTGCTGCAATATGATTGAGGTGAAAAAGGAGACGGTTGGTTGACTATTTATGTATAAAAGGGGGAGGTGATGAAGGTGACAAATATGGAAGGGTGTGATGGAGTTTGTGTTCTTCTTGCAAGTGACAAAGATGGATGTTGATGGCTATGAAGGGTTGAATTGCGAACGGCTGTGAGATTGCGAGAGGGGTGGTCTCTCGAGAGCAGGTATTATTCCCTTTTATAGATGTTTCTCCTAGGTTTCCTTCTTTGCATATTTTCCTTTTGCAATAAGTCTTTCCAGTGTTCTAAAAATCGGTCTAGGCGGTCGCACCATAATAGTCTTTCCAGGTATTATTCCCTTTTATATATGTCGCACTCTTCTGATTATGTTAGGTATGGAAGATGAGGGTAATGAGACAAAAAAGGCTTAATAACAGGCTCAACGGAGGTTAACCTAAAGGAAATTGATTATGGACACAGGCTTATGTGGTAATGGTGGAAACTAGGTGCCTTTATTATGTCAAACATATTGTGTAATTCAATATAATGCTTTGAACGAAATTAATACAAGTTCTAGTATTTTAATTCTTAATTATGAAAGCAATCTAAGTAGCAACCAAAGCAAACAAAAATGAGATCATGCAACGAATTATTATTGATAAAAGAAATGAAAGATGAACTAATTCAAAACCCTCAAAATCAAGGAACAATAAGCTCAAAACTCACATATGGGTTATATTGAGTTGAATTCAATTAAGCATGCTATGAGTACCAATTACTCAGTTGATTATATGTGAATTTTCATATGAAAATCATAAATAAGCATTAACCAAAGAATAATGTCAAACCTCAAATCATGCTTATAAATCACCTTAAAGTCATGCAATTAATAATGTCGATGTTTTTTCACCTTAAACTCCTTACCGGTTGTGACACTCTTAATCTGTATAGCACCATGAGGAAAAAATTAGTAACAATAAAATGACCAACCAATTTTGACCGTAACTTACCAGATCTAAGACATGATTGGAAAAACAATACTTTCTTTCCAACAACAAAAGTATTTCCACGGATTATCTGATCATGAAAAACTTTGGTGTTCTCCTTGTAAATGTTTTTACTCTCACATGCCTCATTCTGAATCTCTTCGAGCTCATTCAGCTGCAATTTCTTACGCTTCTGTGTCATAGGGAACTCTATTGCTCTCATATCCAACGACAGTAGTGATGATGGTCTCAAGTTTATCCTCGTTCCTGACGTATAACAATTTATGGGCCAAATTGTCAATCACATTAATAGAGAAACAAAAATGATTATCAGTAGGATACCTCATGGCTTCAAAAACATTGAAGCCAATCTCAACACCATCAAACTCCAAGGTCAATTTCCCTGCATACACATCAATCTTTGTCCTTGCCGTTTTCATGAAAGGATGACCTAAAATAAAAGGCAGAGGTGTTGAAAATGCCGAATCGTCCATATTGAGAACATAGAAATCCGCCAGAAAGATTAAATGGTTAACCTGCACCAAAACATCTTCCAACAACCCTCGAGGATATGCATTAGAACGGTCAGCTAATTGAATAATAACACCATCATTTTTTAAGCTCAACGAGGTTCATAGAACAATAAAAAAAATACGATATAACATTAATGGAGGCACCTAAGTCTAATATTGCATGTTCAATTTTATTATTACTGATTACACAAAGGATAATGAAACTACCCGGATCCTTACATTTAGGAAAAATTTTCCTCTGAAGAACTGCATAAACATTCTCACTCACCCTTACAACTTCTCCATCTTGAAGTCGTCTTTTTGTGGTGCAAAGCTCTTTTAAAATTTCTGCATACTTAGGCACTTGCTTAATAGCATCAAAAAGTGGAATGTCAACCTCGACTTTTTGGAAGGTTTCCAAGATTTTCTTATCTTGTTCATCTTTCTTTGACTTGGCAAACCTGCCTGGGAAAAGCATAAAGGACAAAGAAGGGTCACTATCACCTTCTTATCTTGGGTTTTTTATGATTTAATAGTGGGTGAAAAAGTGCTCGAATTCGGCTTTGGTTGGCTGATGCTTTGGCTAGATCCTCATCCTCAATTTGCCTACCACTCCTAAGTGAAATGGATTTTGAAATTTCAAACTTTCCTTTCGGATTTTGATTAATGGTAAAACTAGGAAGTTTTCCTTGCTCACGAATTTGTTCCATAAACTCAGCTATTTGTTCCATCTGTAGTTTCAAATTTGCTATATCATTCGTTTGGTTCTACTAAGAAATAGTTAATGATTTCAGAATCTCATCATAATTAAGGGACGTACCTGAATTGTGCTGAGGTGGTTTTGGCGGCCTCTGAAAGAAACCAAGGGTGACCTAGTATAGGCTTGTTGTTTGTTCTGAATTTTTCCATCAAAAGTTGGGATGATTTTTCCAACCTTCATTCTTAGTGTTAGAAAAAGGGTTATTCATATGATGATTCTGCCCCTGAAAACCCACAACATTGACACTCTCCCAAACGCCATTCTCAATCACCTGAGGACATTGATCAAATGCTTGTCCTGACATAGTGCACAAGCCACAAACTTGTGCAACTCCTAGCACTTTTGGCTTCCCCAGAGCATGAGACACAAGTGAAGTAAGATTAGTAATTTGAGCTTCTAAATTAGAAGTGGTACTTATTTCATGGACTTGGCGTGAAGGCTCTCAAATTTCTTCATACTATTGGGTGTTCAAGGCTCAGTTTGCAATGAAAGTCTTCGCTATTGCTGGAGTTTTATCAACTAAAACTCCTTCTGCCGCTGCATCTAACATCTATTGTTCAAGAGGAAGTAATCCTTCATAAAAGTACTGAATCAAGAGGTCCCATTCATCTGGTGTTGCGGACATGATGCTATGAGAGTTTTGAAACGCTCATAATATGTTGGATATGATTCTTCTGGACTTTGCTGAATAGCACTTGATGATACATCAAACCGTTCTTTGATCAACACCGTACACGTGTCATGATAATCTCGTCAACAAGATAAAGCAGGCTCGATTGCATGCTCAATCCAGTGAGGCCCAAACAGCACTAAGCCCATCGTTGGCAAGATCCCGACAGTCGAGTCCAAGTTGCAATAATAAGCCAAAGCCCACACGTCATGCGGTCAGGCCCAATACTCGTAAGACCTTTAAGGCAAGTATCTGAGAGATCTACCCAAGACTCGTAAGCCAGCAACACATTGGATCTGACTAGGAAGCAAATACTAAAGTATAAGTCCGGCAATGAAACTTCCTTACATGGACAACACTTACAAAGGGAAACCTCTCCCGCAGATCTAGGAGCACGAGTCGTGTAGGGAAACTATCCCACAAGGACAACTCCCAACCAATAAATGATCTCCAACAAGATTTCTTTCCTAAACTACGCCACCAAAGGCCTAGCCGAACAAGGACTCCTACACTATAAAAGGGATATAAGGTCGATGAACTTGAGGTACGCTACATAATCCCAGTTTACATTTTTAAGCCTTATCTAACTTAAGCATTGGAGTGCCATCGACCGCCACACAGTGATCATTGGCTCACATTTGCTACCTGTGCAGTTCTAGGTAAGCAGCAATAAAGGAGAGCATGAATTGACTACATCAGTTTGGCACCATCCGTGGGGAACGACAGAGCTCCTCAGAAAAAACAACAGTACCACCTTTTCCAGAGAATCAACAAGATGGTGACAACATGATAAAACAACAATGGAGATGTTGTTGAGCCTTCGAACGCTCAAACCGGCAGAGAGTCGTCCGTTCCACCACCGCTATGGGAGGAACCTCATCCTCAGACCCCTGTGCCGATGGCGGTCGCAGTAGACCCAAGGGTGGACCTACTTTCAACATAGATGCAGCAAATCGCAGAAACACTGGAGGCTCTCAAACAACGAAATCCTCCACCTGCAAAGGGAGACCATGAGCAACGAAGGGCCTGGTCCCCAGAAAGTTCCAGAGAGCATATGTTCAAGAGAGCCGCGCTGCCCCAACAACTTCTCAATGGACTCGAGGCGGAGGCGCGACCAATAGAGACCCAGCGTCCAGAGTCGACAGGCAAGTCTCGCACAACCCCATCTGCAATGGGCCACAAACCTAGACGTGTTGTTTAGTCTCACGGTCCTTCCATTTATGGACGAATCGCTGCCAAAGAAATACACACCACCAAAGTTGGAGTTTTACGACGGGACAGGAGACCCATCCGATCACTTGCGCCACTTCCAGCACATTATGATGCTCAAGGAAGGTCTAATGCAATAATGTGTCGATCATTCCCTACAAGCTTGAAGATGTCAGCACTTACGTGGTTCCACAGCCTTCCTCCAAAATCCATCGATTCATTACGGATGTTAGCATTGGCAATCCTCACATGCTTCACGGGCAGGTAACAGCTTAGGAGGGGCCTGCATTATCTGCTGACTCTAAAGCTAAAACAGAACGAGACACTGAAGGAGTACGTCACTCGTTTTAATGATGCGTTGACCCTCATCGATGGCTGTAGTGATCACATCGCCATCACGACTTTCACTTCAGGTCTGAGAAAAGGAAAGCTCTATGACTTCCTTACCTTGGACCCCCCCCCCCCAACCAATATGACATACTTGCTCAGAGATGGCCAACGATACATCACTCTGGACGAAATGCTGGCCGCCAAGAGAGAGGAAGAGTCAAAGAAGAAACCCTCTTCTTCAAAAGACAGAAAAAAATGGAAAGAAGAAGGAGGACGATGACGGTAACAAAAGGAAACACACAGACAATAAGACCGACTCGGGTTGCACCAGGCAGGATAAGGCCTCGAATTACATAAGGTCCAGGTCTGTCACCACTCTCAATACCAGTTTTTCCAACATCCTAGATTCCATAAAAAATTGGGAAGAGTTGAAGTGGCCTCCTAAGCAGCGATGAGACCTCGCTCGGCATGACAACAATAAATATTGTGCCTTCCACAAGGAAGGCGGACACGATACTGAGGATTGTAGAAACCTCAAAGGAGAAGTCGAGTACTAGATCAAGAAAGGAAAACTCAAGGAGTTCCTAGGCTCGGACATGAGGTAAGGTCCAGCAAAGGAAAGAGCAGATGTTATCACGGAGATTGAAAAGGAACCTCCTGGCGGCATTTACGTCCTCCACGGGGTCGTTCCCGAAGGGGAGGAATCAAACAGACCCTGCAAGAGGACACTAATCGAGATGCATACACCATATTAGTATGAGAACCGACAAGTACAGCACGCACGAGTTCACAGTCTGATCCCATCACTGACGTTTACGGAGAGGGGTCTCCAAGGGGTACATTCTCCTCATAATGACGCCCTGGTCTTAGGCTAGCAAAGCAATATGGCATTACCAAAGCAGTGTTTTGTATGGACTCATAGAATATGTACATTTATCTCACCATGGACAAAGCCTCTCCATGGGAGGCACATCACATAACAAGAAGGATCAAATACTCTTTGAGAGAGTTTGCAAAAGTCAAATTGATACATGCATTCCGTGAAACTAACCAAGCAGCTGACAAACTTGCTAGCCTAATGCCTAGTACAGAATACGTGGAGATACTCCCGAGCTCCTTTGCTGAAGACTTGAAGAAAATTATATTTACTGATGCAAATGGTAAACAATATGCTCGATTGTAATCTATAAATCCTTTTTTAGTGGTCTGGGGAGCCCATTTACACCCCGCGCTTGCCTTTCAAAAAAAAATAATGACGCCCTGGTCATCTCAGTCTTTATCGCTAAGTGGGAGGTAAATAGAGCCTTGGTGGACATTGGAAACTCGCTAATTGTCATATTCCTCAGTGCATTCCGCAACATGCAGCTACAGGCGAAAGATTTAACGCCCGCCACCCACCCCATGGTTGAATTCAGCGGAGAGAAGTACCTCCCCATCGGGATATCAACCTAATGGTGGTGGCAGGAAAGCCACAATTACTGAAGTACCTTGTCCAAGAGTTCATTGTAATTGACGCCCCGTCCACCTACAATATTATTCAGGGAAGGTCGTGACTTCATCATATGGAAGTAGTGGTATCCACCCTGCACCAATGCATAAAATATACATCCAACCATGCCCAAGGAACTATCCGAAGAGATCAACCAGCAGCAAGACTGCGATTATACAACCCTGAAACAACTTAATTGTTGCCAGTTATAGCTCGGGCTCATGGAACCAACATGTTAGACATCAGGCCTAGACAAAAGATGAGAATCGCTCTATTTAGCAAAAGAGCTAAGTAACGATACTTCAACAAACATGCACCAACTCCAAGAGCTATTAATCAACAAGGAATTACCTGCCAGCACGAAGTCCACTATTCAGTAACTTCGTTGGCTTTTTAAAAACTTTGCTAGAGGGACCACACAATCCGAGCTAAGACCATTTGTGCCTCATTGAGGGCCGGATTAGCTGAGTCCTTGCTCGAAGTTAAATTATTTGTTGCTTTGATTTTGTTTCTTGTTTTTAGTTTTTCATTTCAGTTTAGAAGAGTCATTCGTACAAGACACATTCAAGAAATAAAACAGATTTTATTGATTGCAATGAAAGTTATTACAAAGCTTGCCAACTAGTACATCAGTTCATACACTACAAGTATCTAAGTCTAATGCAAGCATCTATCCGCTGAAACAAGGGTACAGACTCTGGTTTGCGAATCTGCCTCCAGAAGAGAAGGTGGTTAAGGTAAAACATCTGCGACAGAAGACGAAAAACACAATCAATCATTATTCTATCTAATTACCCTAGAAAGATGATTTGGATGCGGCAAGAAAAGTACATGACAAAGGCTGCGAGCACTCCCTCAATGTTTTGCTCCGCCAGTCTGCCTCATGAAGAGGAACAGAAGGAAGCGACAAAAAGCCGATGAAAACATCTTGGAACAATGGAATCATCGAGGTTTCACAATGCTGCCAAATGGAGACGCCTCTCATGTGGGTAACACTTGGGGTGATGTAGAGATACCACCCCAAGAACAAGGGTCACGATTTCCAATGCTCCCATCGACCATAAACTAGCAGCGAGGATCACCCCCCCCCCGACAACATTAAACGGATGAAAGAGTGCTTGAGCATCGGAGGATGGAAGACATACCTGACCCTCGAGGGGAAGTGTGTAACTCTTCTTCGCAATATAAGAAGATATTACAAGATCTAATGAGATCAATCGGATGCCCACCCAGTTCAGGCGACACCACATAATAGCAAGTCTTATCAGGACTCATCGACACAAATGTTAGAATATTCGAAGACTCCAGTGAGGGAGATCTTCCTTCAACCTTTGGAAAACCCAAAGCAAAATCTCTAGTAAGATGCATTTGATTAACATGCTCTACTATTCTCATTGCAGTGCTTGAACGCAGAATAGCCATCCTATATATAGGCCAAATGGTTCACAAAAAGGCGTCAACAAGCAGTTACTTCAGCATTAAGTGTCGTACGGGATATCGGGAAAATGACGGTTCCAATTGCAACAACATAAGTCCACATCTTTTGAATTAATGACCCTGCAAGCAACTCTATTAATTGGGGGGAGTAATTGATACTGAACCGTTTTGCAGAATGCGTTGTATCCCTGGCACGCTGGTCCACAAAGATATTTTCTAATCGGACCTCCCAACTAATGGCCCCAAGCTTATGCCCTGCCAGATCCGGCCCAGCACATGCAAAATTACAAATAGCAAAGGCCCTGAGTACCTACAGAATAAGGAACGTGCCTATAGAGCATTATCATTAAATCGAAGGAATCAACTCCACTATTATTCCGTTGTTGTTTAATTATTAGAGCCAGTCAATCTATTATTAGTCCAATCAACCGATCCGACACTAACCTAAATTAATAAGCAAATAAACCCTACTTGTTATACCGCAAGTTCACGATTACCTAACTAGTAGATAGTGGAAAATACGGGTCGATCCCACGAGGATTGACGAGACAACCGAATTCTAAAATTTATTTAAACTAATCTAAAGTGGAGGTTACAACAATTGGAAATTCATAAATTAAGAGAACTAAATTGAACAATTAAAAATTAAATTGAACAATTAAAAATTAAATTGATAAGATGATTAGGAAGTGGACCGAGACATCGAATCCACCACAGGTTCTTCGAGACTTGTGTAACCTAAAATACTGTTTTTAATAATCACTACGACTAATCTAAGGATTAATCCACATTCACAATTAATTTCAGCAAAGGCTTAAACCCCTAGCATTGCATGTCTTTCTACGACAAAGACAATCACATGTTTAACTTGATTAAGCAAAACATGTTTCGAATATAAGCAAAACATGTCTAACTACCGACTAGTCTAGATGTTATACCGGATATAATCGATGAAAACAAATTGTTATTATTAAGAAATCAATTGTATCTAGCAATGAAGCATATAGAAAACATTAATTCAAATGCGAAAAACTCTAGGAAATCCTGTGGTTTCAGCTTTGCCTCGGCGCGGGGTTTAAAAACCCACAGTGGTGGTAAATCTGGCGGTTACATGGTGGAACAGAGTAATGAACTGGGTGCGAATAACCAACTGTTTAAAAAACAATTGGTTTCTGCATTTTTCCTACATTTTCTTCCTTCAAGTTGCTTCATTCGTCCCTGCTTCGAATCCACTGTTGCAACAACGCAACTCTAGTATCTGCAAGAAAGAGAGAGGGTGAGGGAGAAACAGGATAGAGAAGTTAGAAGGATGAGATGAACCGTTGTGGTGGTGATGGAGTGTGATCCCTTGTTGCTGTGTCAGGGAAGGAAAAGGTATGTTGGTGATGACGAGGTGTTGGGTTGGCCGCGTGAGAGAGGGAAGCAGTGAGATGGCAGAGGAGACAAGACGGTTTAGAGACGGTGATGGTGGTGGTGTGTGTGAAAAATAGAGATGTGATCCGGTGGTGGTGGTGGCTGTTTGGCATGACGGAGAGGCAGGAGAGGATGGTGACGAGTGTGGGTTGTCGGTCCTTCTATAGAGCGAGAATCACCGATGAGTTCGTGAGATGAGGTGGTGACTGGACGAAATTGGCGAGGTGATGAGGACATGGATTGTTGCGGGAGAAAGCAGGGGGGTGATGGCGATGGTGGTTGCACTGTCGGTCCTTCTATCTAGCGAGAATCACCGGCAGGGTGGATGTGGTTAGGTTGCTGCAAAAATAGAGAAGTGGAAGTCTAAATAGGGTTTCCTTTCTCCTGGTTAGGTTGGGTTTGGGTTTTTAGGTCAGCTTTTGGGCTTGGGCTCCATTATTGACTTCACCGTCCTCACCACTTTGGGCTAGGTCTTCCTAACTTGTTGCGTTAAGGCTATTTCATCGTTTAAGCTCAATTTCCTACTAAAACATGAAAACAAAATAATTAGAATAAAATATAATATTCGAAACACTAACATATATAAATTAGAGGATATTTTATGTAATAATTACGTGAATATCAAATACCCTCAAACCTATATTTTGCTAATCCTCGAGCAAAACAAGAAAAATAAAATTCTAACTCACTTTCGCAGGAATCATCGGTTGCACTTACCTTAAACATGTAACAAGGCTTTAAACCCCTATATTACCTCTAGTAGATGAGTTACAGTCGGGTGAGGGTTTCCAGAAATGTTACCCACAAACATTACTGACTCAATCAATTTCAAAGACATGGTTACTTAGTCACTCTATTTATTATGCTCAGAGTAATAACTAATTGCCAAAAATTTCAGAAAACAACTAACAATGTCACAATAATATATCAAAAAGTTTAACAACGATTTAATAGTATCCAATGGTTAAATAAATTTCATCAATCATTTTCAACTCGAAATGTGTGCGTGCATGGCCTTATCAACATAATTCTTCATTTCACAATAAAGACACGACTAGGTCGCCTTTAAAAAGTACGCTTCGACTACAAATCTCGTTTGTTGCTCATAAATGAATCACTCAGAGATTGGTTATTTATCACTCAGTTTATATGTGAGGAAAATAATAAATTATGGAAACACAAACATCTCACATATAATAACATGAAAAATGAACTTTTCAAATAATGAATATGATCTCATGGACATGAATATCAATTACTTTGTGAATGTCGAATCAAATGTCATAGTTCTTGTCTATTAAATCTCCACATCTATGACCCAGACCTTTACTTATGATCAATTAGGTCTTCATTAGGTTGTAAAGGGATAAACAAAAATTCTCTGAGAATGAATACACTCTTTAATAAAGTCATGGGGACTAAAGAATAAACTTTGTTTCTCAATTCTTCATCATATTTTTTTTTCCGATGCATCAATCTTTTCTTTTTCTTCTTTTTTTCTATAAAATCAAGACATGATTTCCTTTTCTGCACAATGAAACATTTAAGTCTTGAGGATTCATGGAATATTTAGTTTCAACTCTTTTTATTTGCCCATTTCAAAAATATATTAACCATACACATTCTCAGAGAAATTGGGTAAGGATAAAAATAATATGGGGTATTACTCCATAACTGGAGTAGGTAATGGAGATGGGGCTAACAAAAAAAACGCTATTCAAATGGCTCAAAGGTTTGCAAACGGATATTTATTATTAAGTAGGCTAAAGAATGGTTCAAAGAAAAAAAATGCCTATATCACTTCCTAAGCTCTAGTCGGTATTATGACGTCTCAATTAAATAAACCAAGAAGTTCTAGTGTAATAATTCAATTTTAATGTCATTATCAAAACAATCAATAAAAGAAACAAGAATAATGAGATCATCAATGAGATAATGTGGACTCAAGAAAAGTCAGAGTTTATTTAATAACTCTCAAGAAAAATAGAATGTCTCGAAACTCACAAGGGTTAAGTCTTCACTATTATTCTAATGCTTTCTAGTAAATATCTTACTAATTAACTTCAAATTATGCTAACTTGGCTTATAATGCAAGAATAGTCGAGTTGAAAAATCTCATGAAATATATTTAACTTAAAGATAATATCAAACCTTATGTTTTCCAATTAATATATCAATGTGACAAGTGATAGCATGTATTTCTCAAATTTAAAAGCATACTTGAAAGCACATTCACTTCATCGGAAAGGAACTCAGATTTTGAATGCATTTTCAAATCGAAAAAATTTCACACAATCATAATCATCTATGTATTCAATGGAGATTGAGTAAAATACAATAGTCAATTGTGAAATACATTTCAGTTCAAACTTTTGAAAAATGCACAAAACTCATAAAACCTCACCCCCAAACATTGTCCTCGATGTATAAAAATAATGATCATGACAAATGCAGAAAAAGAAAAGATGAGGGTTAGAGTGATATTACCATGGTAAAGTTTTTACCAATTTCGATGAAATCATCCACCAATAAACGCTAAAAAACATAAGAAATGTGGACTTGTCATGAGAAATTGATAAAAACACATACATGACACAAAAGAATGTACAAACGAAAAAAAAATATATGTATCAATTGTAAGTCAAAATTGTTACAAAGCTAACGAGTATGAGTGGATTGCAACTAGAAAGAACTCGAAAATCAATCCAGGCTAACCATAATGAAACAATTGAAGCTGGGTTGCCTCCCAGGAGCGCTTGGTTTAACGTCATCAGTTTGATGCATATTCTTCCTCATAAATGATGTACCATGAAATGACAAGGAATAACATAATGAACACCCCCCAAACTTAGACACTTAGTCCACGTTGTTAACTAAATCATATAGCAACAACCTAAAAAGTTAAGGATTGATCCAACAAATATTAACAACCACACACCCCTAAAATGACGAAGATGCCATGCAAAATCATAAAAAAAATGAAAACGAACTTGCAGTCGTAAAGAAGTCATAGGGATCTGGAGCAGAATGTTGTCTCAAACAATGATATCCAACAAATGACTCTTGTCTACTCCCAAAAAGGGACATCCTAAGTCTAATGTCAAATCAGAAGATTGAATGTGTTGCACAATAGGATGGTGAAAACTAAAATCATCCCTTAAAAACAAGGGATCCATATAAATACAGTTAGTTGATGTGAAAGGGATGTAAAGAGGTATGTCTATAGATATATCGGGTGGTACATGCTCATCGTAACAAAATGATTTGCTCAAAGATGATGAGCTAGACAACTCAACAACACCCCCAAACCTGGAATCAACACAACTTTTGGGATGTAGTCTCTCCTTATATGTGTTTTCTATAACGACCTGACTATTTCTTGAATTATGAGATCATTCGTATCATGAAAATAGTCGAGGCAGAACTCCAAAGAATATGGGGAATCAGACTTCTTGCAAGAGTCACTAGGAAGGCATATGTCAAATGGATCATCATGAAAAGGTGGGGAAGGGAATGGGTTGGAAAGCACAATAGTCTCAACAGAAGGGGTTAGTTTTGACTCACCGAGTGGAAGGAGTTCCACTTTAGGCTTCCATGTGTAACCCGGATCCATAATTGGGGCTGAATCAAGCAAAGCATTCACTTTCCTAATGGAATCATCAATATCAAAGTCTCAACCGAAGTGAGTCAAACATGCCGCTAAGGGATCATCTAATGCAGACTGCAAGAAGGAATTCTCCACCGAACTCCCAATCATGTTAACTTCACAAACATCCTCGGACTCAGGAGGTTGTTGGCTTACATTAAAAACATTGAGTTCGACGGTCATGTTACCAAATGATAGTTTCATGATTCCATTCCTACAGTTAATAATAACATTAGATGTTGCAAAAAATGGGCGACCCAAAATAACTGGAATGTGACTGGAGAGATTGTGAACAGGTTGTGTATCAAGGGCTATGAAGTCCACGGGAAAATATAATTTTTAAACCCTAATGACCACATCCTATATAACACCGCGGGGAACTCTAATTGACCTATCTGCCAATTGCAGTGTTACTTTAGTTGGTTCTAGTCCGCCAAGGCCTAATTACTATAAACAGAATATGGCAACAAATTAACACTCGCCCCCAAATCCAACAATGCCTTATAAGTCATATGATCACCAATAACACAAGAAATAGTCGGACACCCAAGATCCCTATACTTAGGTGGGGTTCTCTGTTGAATAATTGAGCTCACTTGCTCGGCGAGGAAGGCTCTCTTTTGCACATGTAGCTTTCGCTTCTATGTGCAAAAATCCTTAAAAAACTTGGCATAGGTAGGACCTTGCTTAATAGCTTCGAGCAATGGAATATTAATGTGAACTTGTTTAAAATTTTCCATTACATCGTTAGCATTTGTTCCTTTCTTTGCCGGAGCTAACCGTGATGGAAATGGTGCCCTAGGAAAATAAGATGCCTGAGTGGGGTCAGAGTCTAGAGGAGCATCTTTAGAATGTGAGGCTTTGTCAACTTCTTTGTCAAATGGAGATGCAACCTTCTTTGACTTAGACGGAGATGCAACGACACTCGAATCGGGTACTTGTACCCGATTGTAACCTGTTTTCCACTCCTAAGGGTAGCAATAGATTGGACATCTTCATGGCATGACTCAAATGTACTACCAACTGCGAATTGACCCTTCGGGTTTGGAATAGGTTGACTAGGAGATCTTCCTAGCTCTCTCTTAGATAATGACTGAGCAATCTTACTCACAACTATCTCAAGTCTATTGATGGCTTGAGATTGGTGTTGATTTGTGGCTTTCATCTCTGATATATCCTTAGAATGTTGCACAAGTATACTCTCTGTGCGCTGCATAAAACAATTACCTGTTTCTTCTAGATTGAATGTATTGGATGGAGGACCTTGGTTAAAGTGAGGCCTAACAGGGCTAGGGGCTTGAGGAGCCTGGGAGACAACAACAGGTCATGGGACATGGGCCCAAGAGAGATTTTAATGATGGGTGAATCCTGGATTGTAATAGTTAGGTTGTGAATTATTACCAGGTCGCCGCATAGCACTAAAAGAGTTTACTTGCTCAGCATAGTATGCAGGATAATCATTTTGCAAGTCACAATTAGCTATTGAATGATTAGGACTCGAACATGCAACACCAACCTCAAATGAAGCATTTGCGGGAGGTGCAGGTTGAGTCAAATTTGAAAGTGCATCTATCTTTTGAGCCATAGTTATAAAAAATGTCTCTAACTTCGAGGCAGAAGGGGGTGAACATATGTATCTCTAACTTCATACATACCGCCTTACACCTATCAGACTTATTTCTCAAATAATCTCATTGCTGAGAATTTTCGGAAAGCGTTTCAAAGAACTCCCATATCTCATTGACGCTCATATTCATTAGTGACCCACCACTAATGGCATCAATCATACAACGCTTTTGAGGGGTTAAACTGTCTTGGAAGTATTGAACTAGCTGCCACTTCTCAAATTCGTGATGGAGACACCTGACAATGAGTTCATTGAACCTTTTCAAACATTCATAGAAATGTTCGTCCTCTTTTTGTTGAAAATTAGATAAATCTCATCGGAGGGCATTCGTTTTATGAATGGGGAAATACTTAAACAAGAACTTTCTTGACAACGCATCCCACGTTGTGATAGATCCTGTCACTAATGAATTTAACCACGACTTCGCCTTATCTGTAAAAATAAAGGGAAACAACCTAAGATGGACCGAGTCATCAGAAAAGTTATGATACTTCAGGGTAGCGCAAATGTCAAGAAATTCTTTGAAATGAAGATGATGGTCTTCTTTCTCAAAACCATAAAAAGAGAGCAACAAATGTATAATAGATGGTTTGATGCCGACTAGAAGTCAAGTTGCTATCGATCAGAAGCATTGTCCACCTGACAGCATGCCGACTTCTTAGAGTTTCCTCGTGAATCGCAATCTGAAAAGGAAAATTCACAATGCAATATATATATATATGTATGTATGTATGTATGTATGTATGTATGTATGTATGTATGTATGTATGTATGTATGTATGTATGTATGTATGTATGTATGTATGTGTTTATTTTTTTGTATTCCTTTGCTTTGTTATTTTTTCCTTTCTGTTTGTGTTTCGTGACGTTTACTTTTCACTTCATTCCCACTTGAGCTCCTATGTGTGTGACCGCTTGCAAAATAAATGCATAAATAATTAAAACTCAAGCAAATAAAACAAATAAGAAAGTGACTCCTAACATTGTTCCTAAACAAATAAAATTATACCTAATCTATAAACTAGTAAAAACAAACCCTAGATTTCGATTGTATCGTTACAATCCCAGGCAACAGCGCCAAAAACCTGATGCAAATTTTACTAACCTAAATTAATAAGCTAATAAACACTATTTGTTATACTGCAAGTGCGCGGTTGTCTAACTAGTAGATAGTGGCAAATACGGGTCGATCCCACGAGGATTAACTAGACAACCGAATTCTAAAATCTATTTAAACTAATATAAAGTGGGGGTTACAACAACTGGAAATTCCTAAATTAAGATAACTAAATTGAACAATTAAAAATTAAATTGATAAGATGATTAGGAAGTGGACCGAGACATCGAATACACTACAGGTTCTTCGAGACTTATATAACCTAAATTACAGTTTTCGATAATCACTACGACTAATCTAAGGATTAATCCACATTCACAATTGATTTCAGCAAAAGCTTAAACCCCTAGTATTGCATGTCTTTCTACGGCACACACAATCACATGTTTAACTTAATTAAGAAAAAAAAGGCTTCGACTATAAACAAAGAGGACTCTAACTATCGACTAGTCTAGATATTATACCAGATGTAATCGGTGAATGCAAATTGTTATTATTCAGAAATCAATTATATCTAACACTGAAGTATATAGAAAATAGTAATTCAAAGACAAACTCTAGGAAATCCTGTGGTTTCATCTTCGCCTCGGTGCAGGGTTTATAAACTGATAGTAGTGGTAAATCCGCCGATTACGTGGTGGAACAGAGCAATGGACTGGGTGTGAATAACCAACTATTTTAAAAAAACATTTTGTTCCCGTCTTTTTCATGCATTTTCTTTTTTCAAATTGCTTCGTTCATCCCTGCTTCTCTGCTTTGATTCCACTGCTGCAACAGAGGAACTCCGGTACCTATAAGAAAGAGAGAGGATGAGGGAGAAACGAGAGTGATAAGTGAGAAGGACGAGATGAACCGTCGTGGTGGTGATGGAGTGCGATCCTCTATTGCTATGTCAGGGAAGGAGAAGGTATGTTGGTGATGACGAGGTGTTGGGTTGGCTGGAAGAAAGAGAGGGAAGCAGTGGCAGAGGAGACGAGACGATTCAGAGACGGTGATGGTGGTGGTGTGCGTGAGAAACAAAGATGTGATCTGGTGGTGGTGGTGGTTGTTTGGCATGGCAGAGAGGTGGAAGAGGATGGTGACGAGTGTGGGTTGCCGGTCCTTTTATCGAACGAGATTCGCCAGTGAGTTCGTGAGATGAAGTGGTGACTGGACGAAATTGGCGAGGTGATGAGGACAGGGACTGTTGGGGGAGAAAGCAACGGCGGTGATGGTGGTTGTGTTGTCATTCCTTCTATCGAGCGAGAGTCGCCGGCAGAATGGATGTGGTTAGGTGGCTGGAAAAAAGAGAAAAGAGGAAGAGGAATGTGGAAGGGAGGGTAGAAGAGAAATGAAAGGGGAGAGAGGAAGTCTAAATAGGGTTTCCTTTCTCCTGGTTAGGTTGGGTTTGGGTTTTTAGGTTAGATTTTAGGCTTGGGCTCCATTATTGACTTCGACGTTCGCACCACTTTGGGCTAGGTCTTCCAAACTCGTCGCGTTAAGGCGATTTCATCGTTTAAGCTCAATTTCCTACAAAAACATGAAAACAAAATAATTTGAATAAAATATATATATAAATTAGAGGATATTTTATATAATAATTATGTGAATATCAGGATCAGACCGCCGGGCGAGCTAAGTAAGTCAAGACACCCAAGTCAGACTTACACACCCAGAATCTTACATGCGAGCTAAGTAACTCAGGATACTCAAGTCAGACTTGCATGCCTAAAATCTTTCCCAAAATATTTAATGCGAGCTAAGTAAGTCAGGACACCCAAGTCAAACTTACACGCCCAAAATCTTATTCTGACCAAAGCTTTTTCAGCTTCGACTGATTACAATAGCTTTCAGTCATCTCTAACACCTAGCCCCACAGGCGGATGACGATGGGTTAGAAAGTGGCAGCTTAGTCAGCGTTTATAGTACCTGACCACGATGGCTTGCCAGGGACCATTGTCCAACTATAGATAATGTTCGCCAAACCGAACCAAAGCTTAGTCGATTTCGACCTATGACGATAGCTTCTGGTATGCTCTAACGCCCAGTCTGTTAAATTTAACGGGTGTCAATGGTTTAGAAAGTGGCAGCTTAGTCAGCGATCCGATGCTTAATCGAGATCGATTGCTAGGGATCATTGCCCAAACATGGGCAATAGAGACTGAACACGACCGAAGCTTAGTCGATGACGACCGACGATAATGGTTTTTGATATGCTCGAAGCCTAGTCCACAAATAACGGATTCTGACGTCCTAGAAAGTGGGAGTCTAGTTAGCGCTCTCGACGCCTGATTAAGATAGCTTGCCAAGGGTCACTACTCCTACACAGACAATGATCGCCGAACCCCGACCAAAGCTTAGTTAGTGGTCGCTGATGACGATGGTTTTAATCTGCTCGAAGCCTAGTTCGTTGCATGAAGATTATGACGGCATAGAAAGCAGGAGCTTAGTTAGAGCATGTAGCCTGGTGAAGACGGCTTGCCAGGGATCATAGGCCAACTACAAACAATGATTGCCGAACCCCCGCCAAAGTCTAGTCAGAATGACTGACAATGATAACTTTTGGCTCGCACCAATTCCTAGTCCACCACGAACGAATCAAGATGGGTCGGAAAATGGGAGTCTAGTCAGTGCCCTCGACGCCTGATCAAGTTGGCTTGCCATGGACCACCATGATCGCTGAAACCTGACCCCGATTTAGTCAGTCATAACTGGTGATAACAACCCCCGGTCCAATTAAGCCTATTCTACGAGTAGCAAATAAAGAAGAGTCAAAAGTATGGTCAGAACCTGAAAACTTGACCCAGATGACTCGCAAGGACTACTGTCTAATCATCTACAACGGTGCACGAGCTAGGATCACAGTCTGACTAATTCGCTTATAACAACAACAACTGTTGGTCCAATAGACAGCCAAGCCGCCAGACAGAGGGTGTATTACAGTTCCCGATCTCTAAAAAGGAGTCTAACCAGAACTGCACAAGAAGCCAGAGCTCTCAACAACGGATCAACCATAAAGCTTCCTAGCCTAGTAGAGCTTATTGACTGACAATTAACATCGAAATAAGACAAAGCAGATAAAAGCTAGCAGAAAAAACAAAATAAGACAAACAAGTGCAAAGTACTATTCATTTGCAAACTGGAAAAAATACAAGATTCACCCCTCATCAGGAGGAGAGTCATACACAACAGAACTAGATTTAGCAGGGGAAGAAGTGGGAGACACATCTGTAAGTGCTGCCTTTCGATCCCCCTCATCAGGGCCTCCTTCTTCTTCAGACGAATCGGAGGTCCCTCCAAACTCTACATATGCAATCTCTTTATAATATGAGAGATCCTAGTCGGGATGCTCCTCATTCATCAGATGCAACAACTCCAGCCTTCCATTCAGGACTTTGATGAATTCAAACGTGCCTTGGGCCTCAAGAAGCTTCTCCTTGCGCCCTTTTGATTCAGCGGGCTTCCGCTCCAGCTGCTCCAGCTCGCTCGACAGTGTGTCAGTCTTGGACTGTCGGTACCTAGCTTATCATTGACGTTATTCAACACTTTTTGTCAGAAGGAACTGCTCTTTAGCGGTCCACACTCTCTTGGCATTGAACTCTACATCGACCTCCAACTGCTGACATCGGACAGTCCATTTGGACTCCTTCTTGATCCCATTAGCGTACATAACCTACAGTTCAGCCTGCACTCCAGCTGCAGTCTCAATAGAAAGTTGTTCAAATCATTCTCGAACCGATCCCTCGCGACCACTGCCCCAGCTAAGTTGGACTCAAGCACCTCCAAGCGAGCCTTCTAAGCCTCCGACCTAATGGACCTGGACTCCGCTCCAGTACTTGATAAAGCTTCAAGTTGCTTCCTCAACGACTCAATCTCGTGGAGAGCGTCAGAGTATGACTTCTACAAGATTGCAAAGACTTGCTCCATGGTATACATTTTCTCACGAACGGCCTCAACTTCAATTCCAGTTGCGGCCACTTGATTCAGATATGACATCTCCAACATGAGATGTTTTTGCCCTTTTATCTAAACGCCCTCCTAGCGTCTCTCCTACTGGCCCTGAAACGTAGTTTTCCAGCCAGTCATTCCACCTGCTGATATGTTTCCTTGCAGCGTAAGAGATGTAGACCTCCTGATGCTAAGCTTGGTTGCTCATCCTTAACACGTCCGGAGCAAATAGACTGATCTGAGCATCCTGATGAAGATCATTCAAAATCAGAATCACCCCAGCACCGCTCTTGGTCGTCTTCACTGCATCAGGGCCCTCATCAACAGACCCTTTGCCCCCAACAATCGACTCTTTTTTACGCACTGATCCAGAGTTAGTTGATGGAGAAGAGGGAAGCGAGTTATTCCTTTGACCCATCGTCAACTCAATATGAGGACGGGAACAAGATGGAGCACAATACGAGCGAAAGCAGCAAGACCCTTTGCCATGGCGTGGACAATCAAATGACTCTTCAACAGGTTCATGATCCAGAAAAAGACGAAGCTCAAAGTCCTTTATTGAAAAGGGATGACCATCCGAAGCTTCCATGCCTACCCGCAACAACATTTTATTCCGAACTCTGCTTGCTTGGTACTCAAGTTGGTCACATCCTCCACGCCAACCATTTGCAGATATTCCCTCTCCAAGTCAAGAAGGGAGACAGGGGCAACGGCATGAGCATCACGCTCCTCATAAACAACAGTCTCATTTTGCACTTGTCTGATAGCATCACGTCCTTCGGATGAGGCCAAGCGCCTACGGACGGACCTAGACAAAGCATGAGACCTCTTTAGATGCACAGGAGCAAGAAGTGTTTCATCTATTTCTGCCTTCCTTAAAGGTCTCAAAACCCTGATCTTGAGAAGTTTCCTCTTCCTCGCAGCAGACCCACCTTCAAGCTTTGGCTTCTTTACCCAGAAAAGTGTGGGAGTCATGTGCCAATGAGCCCACAGTCCACTACGCTCAATATTAGAAGACTTAATAACATCATCCACCTCTAGACGAAGCATGTTGCGGAACGCATCCAAAGTTGTTTTATCTTCAGCAAAAAGCGGTGAAGTTGAGAATCTCCCTGTAAAAACCACAATAGGACAACCTAATATGCAATTAACACAAGCAAAACCAAATAAGGAGTCAACTTACTCAGTGGTCTAAATTCACGCTCGAGACAACCAGCAAGCTCAAAGTAAGTCAAGTCTGCGGGAGTCATGAAACATAAATTTTGCCATGATTTAAAATCATCAGGCAGTCTGTCAAAATAGTCCGGTGATGTCAGCACACACATCGTCCTTAGCCCTAATCAAAATGGCAATCAAAGTCTTCTACCCGTTCGACACAAGTTGAGCAAGTGCAATGCCGAGATACGCCAAGAACTCTTAGATTTCATTGATAACAGGAAAGTGGACATCAGATTGAAGCATAACTCAGTGAAGACATATAAACCAATCAGGAAGTGGCATCAGATCAGCACCCAGAGTGCAGAATACCAGATCATCAGGGATCTCGTATGTCTTACGGAGGACTTCCAGATCAGATTTAGAGAACATCCTCTCTTCGAAGAACTTATGGGCCCTAGCGAACAGTTCATCAGGAAGTTGATTCCGGTCTACCATGAAAGAAAGTACAAGCTTTCGAATACAAAAGTTAAGGAAAGTCAAAAGCACAAAAAACAATACGACAAAGCAAAATCTCTGAGATCAAAAGAGTAAAGGGGCTATACTCCACAGGTAGGAGATCTATATAGAAAACTGAACTCCCACCTTTTCTTCTTTCAAGCTGGTGCACGCCCAATTAATGCAATTCGCCGCTCGAGGAAACAACTCAGACTCAATCTCATGACTGCACATTTGCTTCATGAAATGACTTAGTGGATTGATAAGATGACCCACTAACTCGAAGGGAGTAGCTGATGATACATCAAATTGTCCTTTTATCAGCACCGTACGCGTGTCATGATAATCTCGTCATAGAACAAAGCAGGCTTGATTGCATGTTCAATCCAGCAAGACCCAAACAACACTAAGCCCATCATTGGCATGATCTAGACAGTAGGGTTCGAGTTGCAATGGGCCATTAGGCCCACACATCACGCGGTCAGGTCTAATACTCATAAGTTCTCTAAGGAAAGTATCTGAGAGATCTACCCAAGACTGGCAGGCCAGTGACACATTTGATCCAACTAGGAAGCAAATACTAGAGTATAAGTGGGGCAAGGAAACTTCCTTGCATGGACAACATTCAGAAAGGAAAACCTCTCCTGCAAATCTAAGAGCACGAGTCGTGTTGGAAAACTATCCCACATGGACAACTCCCAATCAATAAAAGATCTCTAGCAAGATCCCATTCCTAAACTACGCCACTAAAGGCCTAGCCGAACAAGGACTTTTATACTATAAAAGGGAAATAAGGTCGATGAACTTGAGGTACGCTACAGAATCCCAATTTACAGTTTTAAGCCTCTCCTAAGCCTTATCTAACTTAAGCATCGGAGTGTCATTGGCCTTAGCTCACGTTTGCTACCTGTGTAGGTCTACGTAAGTAGCACAGAAGGAGAGCAGGAATTGACTACATCACCAATGATTTTCTTTTTCAATTAGATGATTCTCGAAGTTGGGAAGAATTTTTTCTAGAAACACCTCTTCATGTTATCCCAGGAGTATATTGTTCTAGAAGGTAGTTCATAGAGCCAATCTTTAGCCTTATCAGCCAGAGAAAAGGGAAAGACTCACAACTTTAGGATGTTTTCATCCATAGTGATTGGTGTCATACTGGAGCATACAACCTCAAATTCCTTAAGATGTTTGTTCGGATCCTTCGTAGAAAGGCCATGGTACTTTGGAATATGGTGAAGTAGGCTAGATTTAAGCTCGAACGCATGTCTTGCCTTGCACTGCTATTGGATATAGAATGCACAGAGGTACGACATTGTCTAAAATGGATGCCAAAGTTCTTTGATAAACATGTTGTCTATCATGTCGAGCTCTTCAGATTCAGATTCAGATTCAGATTCAGATTCAGATTCAGAGCTAGATGTTTGTGATTTTTCTATTTCTCTCTCTAGTCTTCTAAATGTTCTCTTAGGCTCCGAATGGTACTTTAATAAGTTCTCACCGAATCTCCTATTGCGCATGAACTAAAACCTGAGATTAAGACAAAAAGGAAAAAAATAATAAAAAATAATAAAATAATAAAATAAAACAAGAAAACTAATGAAGTAATTATCAATTTTACTAATCCTTGGCAATGGCGCAAAAAATTGATGCACTATTTAATTAGCACACAACTTAATACCTTATTTTGTAGTCGTAGTAAAAAATAAGTAGAGATCGTCCTAGACCTGGGAGTAGAGGGCTCGCTGACTAACACTAAGGATAACTAAAAGAAAACTAACAAACTAAATAAGGAAATGTTGAGGGATTGGATTCTTCTAATTTTAAACTAAGACAATTATTGTAAGACTAATAAAAACTTTGAGGGAAGTAGATGATGAGAAATTAGCTAAGGATTTTATATCCGCACACCAAACATATGCTCATGAACTAAACTCTAAAAATCCCTTACTAACTCATGAAGGACAATGCTCAAGACTAACTGTGATCGCACTGCTTTAACTTATTATTTTTCCAAATTCATTGAATTAAATTAAGCTTCGCTTTCAAACTATTTTTTTCATGTTATCTAATCAAGAAGCGCAAGTTAAATAAACAATCTAAGATCATTAAGTTCTATGGAAAATATGAACATTGACTAGGCAATTACAACTGTGATCAGCATCTTGTTCTAAACCTAGGTTTTTACTTAACCTTTCTAACGTTCCTTGGCATTTACTACTTGTGAGTATAGAATTACAACGATTAAGTAAAACTCTCATATACTCTAGCATGCCTACTAAGTTTGTCACCTTAACAAACATACAAAGAAAAGTTCTCTATAAAGAATTTAAGCAAAACACAATCACTAATTAGCACGTAAAGATTGAATTCAATGAATTTACAAAACACATGTTCGAGGCTTCGAATCCACTCCTAACTAAAAAGTGATTTAGCTAGACATATTAATCATGTTTGAATAGAATACATAATTAACTATCAAACTAAAAATAAGTGAAAAGGTAAGAATAAACGTTGTCGTCTGAGAGTGGTGGTAAATAGTTGACTACTGGGTGCAAATAGCATGAAATGGATGATAAGCAGTTTCTTCTTCTTATTTGCTACTCGATTTCTTCCTGTATGTGTGGTGCTTTGAGAAGAGCGTGCGAGAGAAATGAAGCAGGGCAAGAGGGGCCTGGACGGCGACAGAGTTCTTTGGTATGGGTTTGCTATGTGTGAGAAATCGAAAGCAGAGAGGAAGGAGATGTTAGGAAAGGGCGAGATGGTGAGTTGATCGGTGGAAAGAAGGTTGGACGGTGAAGAACTGCTAGGGACTGTCGACGGCGAGAGGTGGACGATGGCTGATGGAAATCAAGGAGGGTTGTGCGTTAGAGGGGGAGTCAATGGTGTTGTTGCAATATGATTGAGGTGAAAAGGGAGACAGTTGATTGACTGTTTGTGTGTGAAAAGGGGAGGCGATGAAGGAAACAGAGATGGAGTGGTGCGATGGAGTCTGTGTTCTTCTCGTGCAAGCGACGAAGATGGACGCTGATAGCTATGAACGGCTAAAATTGCGAGCGGCTGTGGATTGCAAGAGGGGTGGTCTTTCGAGAGCAGATATTGTTCCTTTTATATAATTTTTTTCCCTAAGTTTCCTTCATTGCCTAGCAACAAGTCTTCCAATTCAAACCAAATTGCACTTTTTAGCTTCTGTTTTGAAATCTTGCAATTGCAACCTAAATAAACAAAAAAAAACGTGAATTACTACAAAAATAACACACAATAACTAAGAAAGTAGGGAGAAAATACAACAATAAAGTTGCACATATATAAGTGTGCACGGATTGGGGGACAAAGAGAGAATATAAAACAAAAGCAAAGAGAGAAAAAACCCTTCCCGAGCCACACACACGAACAACCCTTTCTCTTCTCTCGCAATACAAAGCCTTCCCTTCTCACCACAACCACAGTCACCACACACATCAACCACAAGCAATCATTCCCATTCCTGCTCGCATACACACAACAGTCACCCCAACACGATTGCATGCTCATCCCTCTCTCAATTGACTCTCTATTCTCTTGCAACATAGCCCTACAACCACTTCCTCTAGTGCCCCTATCTCACTAACGTAGTATCTCCTTTCACGCCATGCACATTTCGATCGCACACTACAATCATTCCCTCTATCTCTTGCCAGACACACCACCATGTAGTAGATAAGGTGACAGCAGTGTTCTGTCTCTAATCCCATCTTTTCTATTTCTATAATATTTTATTATGTATTGTGATTCAAACATAATGAATATGTTTAGCTAATTTTGTTTTTAGCTAGGCGCGGATTCGAAGTCTCAAATATGTGTTTTATATATAGATTGGTTACATTCATTTTTTATTTACTATTTAATGGATGTGTTTTGCTTAATGGTTTAATGGATAACTTGTATTTGTATGTTTGTTAAGATGGCGAACTTAGTAAACATGTTAGGATTTGATGCTAGAATATAAGAGAATTGTACTTAATAGTTAAGATCTCATATTAATAAGTAGCAACTATCAATGGACGTTGGTATGTTAAGCCAAATCTAGGTTAAGAATAAGATGCGAACCATATTAGTATTTGCTTAGTCAATGTTGAAATTTTTCATAGAACTTCATGATTAGAATAATATAATAAAGAAAATGGTTTGAAAGTGACGCAAAGTTTAATTCAACGAATTTGGGAAAATGATAAGGTTAATTAGGGCAGTCACGATTAATCTTGAACATTGTCATTCACGAAATTGTAAAGCAATTGTTAAAAATTAATTCATGGGCATGTGTTTGATGTGTAAAGATAAAACCCTTAGATAATTTCTCATCATTGATTTCCCTATAAGGTTTTACTATTTTTGCTGTAATTTTCTTATTATAAAAGCAAAATCCAACCCCCCAACATTTCCTTGTTTGGACAATGTCTTGCCCCCATGCATTCAATATCCGACAACAGCTAAGGGAAAGACGAAGTCGTTCGAGCTAAAATCCAGCATGTTTCACGATATTTCGAAGTATCATGGCCTTTCAAGGAATTTGAGGTTGTTTGCTCTAGTATGACACCAACCACTGTGGATGGGAACATCCTAAAGCTGAAAGTCTTTTATCTGGCTAACAAAGCTAAGGACTGGCTTTATGAACTATCTTCTGGAACGATAAACTTCTAGGATAGCATGAATAAGGTGTTTCTGGAGAAATTATCCCAAATTTTAAGAATCATCTTGTTGAGGAAGAAAATCAATTGTGTTCAGTAGGGTCCAGGGGAATCATATCCAACATACTATGAGAGTTTCAAAACTCTCATAGAATCATGTCCACGCCACTAGGTGAAGAAGGAGCTCTTGATTCAGTACTTTTGTGAAGGACTGCTTCTTATTGAACGACAGATGTTGGATACAATAGCCATAGGAGCTTTAGTTGATAGACTGTAGCAGCCCCAAAGATTTTGATTGCAAACTGAGCCTTGAACGCTCAACAATATGAAGAAACTTGAGATCTTTCACGCCAAGTCCATGAAGGAAGTACTACATCTAATTTGGAAGCTCAAATTGCTAAACTTACTTTACTTGTGTCTCAAGTTCTGGAAAAGCCGAAAGTGCAAGGAGTTGCACAAGTTTGTGCATGTGCACGATGTCAAAACATCCATCTAATCAATGTCCTTAGCTGATTGAGAATGACAGTTGGGAGAGTGTTAATGTTGTGGGCTTTCAGGGGCAAAATCACCCTCGGAATAACCCATTTCTAACAATTATAATGAAGGTTGAAAAAATCATCCCAACTTTGGATGGAGGAATTCAGAACAACCTCAACAACAAGCCTTTACTCGGTCACCCACTGGTTTCTTCTAGAGCACCTCAGCATGGTTCAAGTACGTCCCCTGATTATGATGAGATTCTTAAGTCATTAACTATTTTCCATGTTTTTTTGGTTTAAGGTCAGCAAAACCAAGTAAAAGACATAGCAGATTTTAAGCTACAGATGGGACAAGTAGTTGAATTTATGGGACAAATTCGTGAGCAAGGCAAACTTCCTAGTTCTACCATTCCAAATCTGAAAAGAGGTTTGAAACTTTAAAAGCCATTATACTGAGGAATGGTAGGCAAATTGAGAGTGAGTCGATAGCCTCCAAACAGAGCCGAAACATGGAAGCAAAGCTAATAGCTTGGTTAGAGGAGGATGATCCAGCTACAACATCATCCAAACAAAGCCGACCAAGTCAAAATCCGAGCAATCATTCCCCCACAGTTGAGACTTGAGACACCTTCATCTTTTTTTCTTTTTTCGTGCAGGTTTGCCAAGTTAAAAAATATGATCATGAGAATGCATTCTTGGAAACCTTCCGGAAAGTCCAAGTTAACATTCTGTTTCTTGACGCTATTAAGCAAATGCCGAAGTATGCAAAATTTCTTAAGGAACTTTGCACCACAAGAAGACGAATTCAGGACGGAGAAGTGGCAAGGGTGAATGAGAACATTTTTTTAGTAAAGGAAACTACCGCCTAAGTGCAAGGATCCGGGTAGTTTCACTATCCATTGTGTGATTGGCAATACCAAGTATGAACATGCGATGCTAGACTTGGGTGCTTTCATTAATGTTATGTCATAGTTTGTCTCTCTTTATGAATCTCGGTGAGCTAAAAAATGATTGTGTCATTCTGTTTTTCCCGCGCATGTTTGCTAGGTCTAAGAAAGATGAACATGATAAGGCAATCTTGGAAACCTTGCCGGGAATTAACATTATGCTTCTTGATGCTATCAAGCAAGTGTCGAAGCATGCAAACTTTTTGTAGGAGCTTTTCACCACAATAAGATGAATTCAAGAAGGAGAAGTGGTAAGGGTGAATGATAACGTTTTTGCGTTACTTTAGAGGCAATTGTAGCATGTGATGCTAGACTTAGGTGCTTCCATTAATGTTATGTCATATTCTGTCTATCTCTCTATGAATCTTGGTGAGCTTAAAAATGATGGTATTATTATTCAATTAGCTGACCATTCTAATACATATCCTTAAGGTTCGTTGAAAGATGTTTTGTTGCAGGTTAACCATTTAATCTTTCCGGCAGATTTATATGTGCTTGAGATGGATGATACGACATTTTAAACATATTTGCCTATTCTTTTAGGTCGTCCCTTCATGAAAAACGGCAAGGACAAAGATTGATGTGTATGAAGGAGCATTGACGATGGAGTTTGACGGTAGTGTGATTTGTTTTAACGTCTTTTGAGCCATGAGGTATCTTGTTGATGATCATTCTTGTTTCTCTATTGACGTGATTGACACTTTAGCCCAGAGATTGTTAGACGTCATAAACAAGGATGACCTTGAGACCACCATCACTACTGCCGACATTCATAGGAAGTTGCAGCTGAATGAGCTCGAAAAGATTCAGAATGAAGCATATGAGAGTGCAAGGATTTATAAGGAGAAAACCAAAAGCTTTTCATGATCAGATAATCCGTGGAAAGACTTTTGTTGTTGGATAGAAATTCTTGCTTTTCCAATCATGTTTTAGACTTTTTCCAGGTAAATTACATTCTAGATGGGTTGGTTCTTTTCATTGTTACTAAAGTCTTTCCCCATGGTGCTATACAGGTTAAGAGTTTCAGAATAGTAAGGAGTTCAAGGTGAATGGGGCACCGACTAAAGCTCTATTACGAGTAATTTGTGGATCGGGACATGGAGGAAGTATAACTCCATGTTCCCACCTTTTCGAATGATTAATTGGAGATGTCGTCAGGCTACACGATGTTAAAACAAGCACTTATTAGAGGCAACCCAGGTGGACAAGATGATGACAATTGTGGAACTTAGATTACAACACAATCAGATTTGTTTTTTCAATCTCATTATTCCTTATAGTTAATTTTGCTTTTGTTTGTTTTCCAGCGTCCCATAATGCCAAACCACCTCTCCAACCTCGCAACAGCAACAGATTTATATTAAAAAAAAAAAAATTAAGGTATCGTCAAATTGGATGAGACCCTACTTTTTTCGATATCGCAAGCCACAGCTGGGATATTGAGAGCCATTCCCGCAAGTGCTTATCTTCGTCAATGACCACAAAGAAGAAAGGCGAAGAAAGAAGAAGAAGAAGATGAGATCGAAGGTGTAGCAGTGGAAGAAGAGATTGTATGCGGAGTGATTGGGTGAAACAGCGGCGGTGCGTCTCTGTTCCCAATTCAAAGGGGAAAGTTTCACAATTTTTATTGGTGGTGTCACTTAGTAGGTCCAAAAATCCTTTAAAATTTTGGAAGAGGTGGTGTTACAAAGCAGTTGTTTGGGTTGGCCAGGACTAACTAAAGAACCCGAAGAGTTGTTAGGTTTGACAAAGACAAATGTAAATCACTCTTTGCGTGTGAGCAAACTACTTTAGAGGATACAATCATAATGTAGGGGAGAAGAAATGATCAACAAAAACATTGGTCTTAACCAAACTTAGGAGATACCAAACAGTCAAAATCAAATAACAAGAGAAGAATATCAGGCAGGGATGGCAAGTAGAAAACAGCCAATTCCCATACAACTACCTATCATCTTCAACAAAGCCAGCAGACCAAAAAAAGGCCACCTTCCTCTACTCTTATCTCCTTTCAAGGTGAGTAAGGTCTTCTCTGTTTCGGCTTTCCTAATGCTTCCAACACAACTCAACAGGTATGATGACATGCATCCTGCTACTCTTCTATTTCTTGTTGTGCCTTTTGTTTCCTTCTTTATGGTAGTTGTCTCTAACACAAATCTTTGTTGCCGTCATTGGTGAAAGATTTTGAAAATAAAATTAAATTAAATTAAAAGAGATCACAACTCTTGAAGAACATAAAAAAAATATATAAAAGGAACTTGAATTTGTCAGAGAGGGGAGGTGGAGGGGATGGAGAGACGGATTGGATTCAACAGAAGTAACATCTTGTCCCTACTGTTACAACATAAACAACCTACTATTAGATCTCCAAATAAACCAACCAAAAGTGTGAAGCTCATTGCAGTAAATGTGATTAGACCACAACATATTTTTCACAATCCTCACCAGGAGTATGTTGTCAATCCTTCACAACTCTACAACAATCTTAGGACACACAAAACACCCTCTTTGAATCCCCCATGAAATAAGCTTTGCAGATCTCTTTACATAAGTCAGCAGTTGCTTAATTTACCTTTGCACAGTCAAGGGGGTAGATGAGCTTCAAACCGCAATTCATTCCTTGGTCTTGTCTGTCAATGTTTCATTCAGCGGATAGGGTGGTACTGTGTAATACCACGCTTGGGAGGTAATTTCCTCAAGATGAAAAGAACCAGACAAGAAGGCAGAATCTCCACTAACTGAAAGGTAACAAAGACAAACATCACAAACTCTATAGTCAAAGAACATGAAGAAAATTCATCAATAGCTAAATCTTCATAAAGCCTAGTAGCCTAATAAATTAAAAAGAAAGGCTAATTTTCCCCATCTGTGAATTTGGGTGAATCGCCATTTCAACCATTCTAACATTTTTCTGATTTAACCAAATAGGTATCCAGCATAAGAAAAACACATACCAGATAATACAGAAAGTTCAGAACTGGATGATCTAGAACATCGAGATCAGCTGCTTTATCAAATGCATTGAAGCACATCTGTGAAAAAAAATAAACACAGATAACTAGAGCGCAATGGTAACCTAAACAATTGCAATGGTGAAACTAAATCAGATTGGCAAGACACCAACTACCAAAGATGCTTTTATATGTGTTAAAAATATTGGCCAATTGTATGGTTCCAAAAGTGATTGTGAAAACAATACACAATTACAATATCAGACGGAAGTCATAAAAACAGCACAAGAACAAATGCATCTTCTACAACCACAACACTAACATATTTCATTCAAACAAGCATAATGTATATAATATTCTACCAAAAAATTAGATAACTTCCACCAAGTAGTTGCCCTGGACTTACCATAATGCATCTTACCAGGAAACACAAGAAACATATGGTTGTCACGTAGCCAACCTATACAAGACAAACCAAACAACTATTACAAAACTGGAAGAATGAAAGCTACAGCTAAAACTACCAAAACAAAAACAAAAAACCTCCTGTAATTTCTTGCGCCTCCCTTTCGATTCCACGGGAAAGCGTTGTAGCATTAGGAAGAGTCTGTCACCAACCAACAACCAAAAACAGGAGAAGAACATCAACTTGTTGCAGGAAAAGAAAGCTCTCTATGCCAACTTTAACATGCACATGCAGCACTGACTCACTAATCAGTTTCTATATAAACAGATTTTTTTTTTTTCAGCCAGTATGAAACCAAAGGCACTGAAACCAATTCGATCTGATGGATAGCAGACCAGCTATTGTTAGAAATATGGAATGGACGGACTGACTGGTGCAGTAAGACACAATAATTTCTTTGTTTCTTTTTTATTCTTATTTTGCACAATAGACTATTACACTATATTAATGACTGCAAATGAGAAAATCATAAGCCCGAGAAATAATTAATTAACATGGCAATAGAGTTGGTTTTCATATTTCTTTGTTTATCTTTTCTTTGCCTTGATGATCTGGTGTGTCTTTATGCTGGGTGCCTGACATAATGAAGCTCTGCTAGTAAACCTAAGCTAGCTAATGAAAGTGAAACTTTACCTTCCTCCATAGAGAAGAAAACCAAGTGCTGCAAACAACGATACACCTGCCAAATATACATGTCAGTAAAAATTCAAGATGTTTTCTTAGTTGAATATACTTCATGGTAAATTAAATACTAGAGCATCTTCTATCACTGGAGCATTTGTACGGACCTGCAAAAAATACTTTGGATATGATGAGAACAAGTGGGATGGGCTTCCACCATAACACCAACCACATAACTATCTGCAAGTATTTCAGAGAATATATGAAACCAATAAACAAGAATTCATGTGGAAAAAGATAATGTTATAAGAATAATAGCCAAATACTCAATAATTCAAAAATAAAACATATTAAATCAGGTGTAATGCTGACTATCAAAATGTTTCCACTGGTTACTAATAGTAACACTAGCACTGTTAGGTTGCTTCGCAACTCACATTCACAACTCTGACTAAAGCTTTTCCCATCAGCAAGCAACGCTGAAAAAAGCTAGAACAGCTGTGGCCACATTATTTGTTGGTTGAAGTTTATATGCGTGAATGTGATATGGTATCCCCTTTCCTTTACGGAACATCCATAGATAAGCCCTTTCTACGAACAGATACTTGAGGAAGTATGAAGAGTTATAGACTAGGAATAGTTCAGATTTTCTTACTTTAAATTGCAAGTGGTGACAAAATTGTTGCACCTCATTGTACAAACTAGATTTCCGTTAATCATACAAATAAGCAATTAAACATTACAGTTTACTTTATTGTTAAGATCTTATTATTGCCGCACAATCAGTAACTTGAATGAAAAATTTTCATCTATAAATCTGGAAAGAGTTTATGTATTGGTTTTTGTGACAATTTTACTGGATTAGGTTACCACTCAGGAAATCACTGGGAGAAGGGAATTTGGTAGCTATTTAGCAATCAGTCATACATATATGACCTATTATTACAGACTATGGTTATCACATTAATAATACAAACTCAACTAGAACCTAAGACTCAACTACGCCATTTCATACCAAGATTAAAATTGATACAATGTGTGCAAGCAACTTGGCATAACACGGAAGAGAAGCCTGATGATATTGATCATCAAATAGCCATTCTGCATGCACATGTAAACCCTAAACAATGTAGGGGTTTCTTCCATATTAACAATATAATTCAGAAATAGAAACACACTAATAAAACTATAAAAACGACAAGTACAATAAAAAGAATGCTAAAGAACGGCAAGCAAAATGAAAACAAGGACCCTGAAACCCTAATAATCACACACAACTATCCCTACCAAAGATCTGAAGATAGGTTAGAATGTTGGGAGCATCGATTTTAGAATGTGACTTCCACTAGGCACATCTTGTTCTACTATATTGGAAAATGGTGTATCCTACCGTTGGCACCACCACTTCTATTATATTGTTGTTGTTGGTACAAATAGAGTTAAGGTGTAAGAGTTCCATCCACTAATTCCACTCCAGTTGCTTATATTTCCACAAAAAACCACTTTCTGAATATTACTAGCAACCTCATTTGTGTCTTATTTTGAGATGTCAAAACAAATGGATATTAGTTTTTGCACCTTGTTTTCAAATAAACCGCTGCTCTCCTTATCATTCTCTGTAACAAAAAGGTCCTTAGGTCACCTGTTCCCTATATTTTGTTTGGGGGTATGGGCTGAATTAAGCTATCCAAGTATCAATCCTAAGTCGACCAGATTTGACTGTAAAGGTAGAAATATGACAATTCTATAGGAGCTATTATAATTGGGATTCATTTATGTTCTTAACTTGTGGATTCCTAATATCTTGTTGAGGCCCGGAGTATAATCTTACCACGTCTCCTGGTTGTAAACACGGACCCCTGTCTCTCTTTCTCTCTTGACCAAAGGAGGAAAATACACACACACCCCAAAAAAAGATGGAAAAGGAGACAGAGGAAGCTTGGTCCATAAAAATATAAGATAAAAAAGAGAGATGATCCACGAGACAATGTAAAAACCAATAGTTTATGGGTAAACATGTAAATATACTACAATGTGCTCTTACAAATCTAAAATTCGAAAAACACTCTCTTAGTCATTAGAAATGTGGCTCTAGTTTGGTTCTTCTCCATTGACTGAATCGAGAGAAAAATACAAAGAGAAACTGATGACCTTACTGCCTGCGAATGAAAGAAATTTGCGATTGAAATAAAAGTCATGGTGGCAGAAAACTAGGATGGCTACTAGTTACCAGTTACCACCATAAAACTGGAGGTTTCTAATCAGGAAAATTTTCTAAATAGTTTAAGATCTAACAAAATTGCGAAGAGGGGACCAAACTAAGTATCCTTTTCTTCTCAAATCCCTAACTACGATTGACTTTGCATAGTGCCTTGGAATATGATCCACCGATTCAAGACACTTCCCAATAAATGTTTTCAAACATGGTACATTTTCCAGTTCTAAAATATCTTCATATAACTGATACTTTATACTATATATTACCAACAAGCTTTTTGCCTAGTATGGATTGGCTACCTAAGCATCAAGGACCACATAATTTAAGCACAGGGATGACCATCTTAAAATCCAAAAGATACTTTTTGCAAGGAACCAAAATCTAGCTTTGAACAGGTGGGTTATGGTTGTCTATCAATATCACAGCATGCGTCAAGAAAGGTGGAGAATTCAACATGGAAGATCCAATGACAAATACTTGGAATCATTGGGACTTCTCGAAGATAGATCTGGTAAATGCCAATGCTTTTCGCTTTAATGAGGATATGGACTGAGTTACTTACTCATCAAGTACTCACTGGGTAAACTTGCTTTTTCAATAGACAGTTCAGATAGCTTGGTCTGAGTAACTTGGTTAAAGTAAGTAACTCAACCGAATCAGCCTCTCTTTGACTTGACGAGTTACTCGGCTGTATGTTTGTGTTTGGATTGTGTGGGTTATTTTATTTTATTTTTCTCTAGTTTTATAAATAAAACTAATGAACTCTATGGAAGCTAATAAAACCCCTCCAAAACCCTTTTTATTTCAGTACTACTATTTATGGAAAATTGGGGTCTCTCCCAAAGGAATATGGGAGGCTGGGAGCTAGTATGGGAACCGTGCGGCTACAATGGACACTTTGATTAGGAAGGGGATGGAGGTGGAATCCTATGTGCTCTCACAATGCAGAAACTAGGAACCACCTTTTGCATGGTGGCATTACTTTTGTGGGGTGTTACTATATTCGTCCTTGTGGTGATGCCTCGGTCCATAGGCAGTGCGCTCCTTGGAGGTGTCAAGTGCCGAGATGGTGTGGTTTGTCCTTTCATTGCTTACACCATTGTTAGGGTGATTTGTAAAGAAAGAAGTAGCCAAGATTATGGAAGCTCCGTATGGTATTTGTGTCCCTTCTCATTGTGTTACAAGGGAATCAATTTATGTTGGAATGAGGACAAGTCATGAGAGTCGAATAAGGCCTTCGTTGTGAGTGCGAAGAGGGACTTGCACCATTGTATTTGGTCTCTCTTGTACAATTTTCATTTATTTTCAATAAATATTGAATCTTAAAGAAAAAGTTAAACACTAATAGAACCTCAAATATTGTATTATGTACCCTAAAAAGGCTAAACCTCCAAACTCTTAAGGTGTTGCATATTAACATGTAGCTATTCTTTCACTTGTACAAAATGGGGATATTGATAGGTAATAATTCCAACATGCATATTTTTAATCCACTTTTACTTAGATTGGAGAGGAAAAATCATATTTAGTGGGCAAGGCAATGCACCAAGGCCCACCACTAAAACCTTGGCGAAGCAAGAAGCTGTCTTGGTGGAGCCTTTTTTAAAGAGTGGATATTTTTGTGGTAGTCCCTATCTTGAATAACGTATGACCCTATGGTGATCTACGGCTAGGCGATGCACTTTGATGAAAAAAATAGTGCATTTAGAGCCTTGACGGAGCTATTGTTGAGCCCAAACAAGATAGGTTGCATGAGTAATTAATCACGATAATCCCTAAAGAAATAGGAGCTGAGTGGGATCAATGGGCTTGGAAGTGGGAAGTGTAAACGATTTCTCAGTGAAGTCCTTGTAGAAACAACTTCAAATCTGCAACTCTCAATAGCGATTACCACTCATCGCACTCCTTGTTTTTGGCTTCTTTGACGAACCACTTGTTTTATCTTAAAAAAGAGTTTTGGAACGATGTGTGGTGTAGCGGAGTTTTTAAGCATGAAATATTACCTTCCACGCTTGACCTTCTAACGTGAAAGAATCAAAGAATTGAGGGAAGAATAATCTCCATTTAAAAGCTATATTTCACCTTGGGAATTCAAGGTTGCGACAAAAATAGTAATTCAGCAATAATGCCTTTGCCTTTTCCTATCATGGGGGATAGCTACGTTTAATTATCTGCAATAAAGGTCAACAAGAATATAGATATATATTGTTGCATTTATATCAGATAGTCGGCTCGTACATTCATATCAACCAATCAAATTTGAACTTATTAAATCCAAAATGTATGGCCACAAAATGGTGAATTGGAATTGCGGTGAAAATCAAATTACTACTCTCACATCAAGACCTAATTTAGAGGATGAGGAACATTCCTAAGCATTGAAGTAAGCATATTTGTTTTTGATAGCTTAACTCAAGGCAAAATCGTAAAATACAAATACAATTAGCAAGAGGAAGGCACTACGCAGTTAGTATCGCGGTATCACAGTCATATTTTTTTCTTTTTTCTTTTTGGTTTTCCTCCAGATAAAGCAGAGATTATCCCTTGATATCTAACCAAACCAAATGCTTCCTGAATACTTGACAATACAAATGAAATTAATCACGATGTGATTCCCTAACCATGTGTTTACATCCACATAGTCCACATAAATAGCTCTCCACATGAGTATTGTATGCTGAAGGAACCACTAGTAGGAACTTCATAGTTCAATAATCAATACGTAGCTCGCCAGGTTATAATTCAACAAGCCCTTACTAAAACAACATTCTGTAGTAAATCATTGGGAGTGGGGGTTATAGATTATATTCAAGCTTCACAAAAACAACACCCTGGAGTAATTAGTCGATGATAGCCCTATGGGAGTAATAAATTTCAGCTCAAACAAGGAAATATAATACTTGATCCTTGTCAGCAGGCTAGTCAACATCAGCCACTGTTTTAAAGGCAACATCGCTTTAGTGCATATGAGTTGAATGTTGGCTATAATGCGCACAATAATTGTTCTTATTCTTTAACACCTCAACAACTTTTATAATTAGTTTCTTGTTATCTATTTTTATTGATGATTGTTTCATTTTTTTTATTTGTTTATGATTTTTTAAATATTTTTCATCATTTTTATTTTTCCTAAAAAGTCGAGGCTTACGCCTTGTAACACTTCAATGCGCCGTTTTGCATTGAGAAAAGCCTAACCACCTCAGTACTGAAAAATGCTTTTTAAAACATTGACATCAGCCCTTCATTAAATACCGAAGAACCGTTGTCCTTGACAACGGAATAACTGTCTAATGTACTTCACATAATTTCATGATGTCGACATGAAAAGAGAGCTCCACATCAAATTTAATAGATTCTGATGGACATGATTTAGTGAAATGGCACCTAAACAAGTCGGAACTTTGAACTCATATCAGCTCTTTCAGCTGGCACCAAGATCGCAGCATTTCATAATGAACTAGAATGGGTGCCAAATGATGCAATATTCAATTTTTGCTAACAGTTTTTAGGTGGTAGGATTTCCAATGACACCTCAAAAAATCCCCAATATATACTCTCCTTTCAATAGCTCAAGGTGTAGCCAATAAATCTCAAACTAACTTAGAATGGCAAACATTTTAATTTCTTGACTTTATCTTCACACATAAAATATATAAACCTCTATGCATTAGAACCCAAAGACATCCCTATATGGCATTCTCCATATTTTGTGCACATCAACATTACATGAATTGAAGCCTAAGCATCCACTATCGTAAGGTGGGGGGGTCAAAATATAGTTAAAAATGAATTGCTGAGGGTAAATGAATCAAGTCTACAATCGTCCAAAGTTTGGCCACCCTTCAAAAGGATGTAAAACCTTGAAGTGTGCATAGCCTATTTGCCTTTTTACTTAAAATAATAATAATTTGGGGGGTAACCGAGTCACAATCATCCAAAGTTTGCTTAAAGGCAATGAATGTGATTTCTCAAAATATGTCAAAATTTCACGAAATATTTCCCATTTTGAAGTTATCGAAATCCGAAATTTTTCTGAGAAAAGAAATAAATATTTTAATCTCCATATATTTTAACATGCTATAATGTTATTTTAATATCAAAGGTTGATTATGTGAGTGATTCTTATGTAATATGTAGTCTATATGACACTACGATTCATGTCAGGCTTTTTATGTAGTATTTAAGAGTTTAAAATGTACAATTTATATTGTTAAATTCGAAATCACAACCGAAATTTTCACATTTTTTTCTACACATAACAAAATATTTATTAAAATTGGAGGACCCATATTAACTCAAAAAACAAAATCACAATCCTTGCTTAAAGGCTCCATAGCCCCTCTTTTTTTTACTTAAAACAATAATACTAACAAATAACAATGATAGTTATTTGTGTCTAACGATAAGCACAATATGTATTTGATATATGTCGTGTCTAAGCTACATCAATGCATATCAAACATATGTTGGGGCCAGATTTTAAAGCATTAATTTTTTAATTTATTTTCACCTTTCACTCCTCTTTAATCTTCATTTCCTCTCTTGTAGGAAACAAACATGAGAGATTTTCAAGCATGAATGAATTATCATGTGCAATAGGTTTATTGATATGTTATACAAGCCATATATCAATGGAAGGGGCATGGCCCTTCATACTTGAATAAAGTATCTTACGCTACACGATACTTGCATCTTAAATTTAAGTTTCCGATACACAAGCAAAAGTGAAACACATTTTGATAAATATGGTAATAACATATAAGAAAAACAAATGAAATCAAAACTACTTTCTTGAGTATGGAGAGTGGCAAATATCTTATTTCAACTAAAAGAAGCGACGAAATAGGAGAGCCTCATCACCTTTTTGAAGTGTAGCCAAGGCCATACACCTTTTCAAAGAGTGTGGACTAGGGATGGCAATGTGTCGTGCCATGTCATAATCGTGTCGTGTCAACTTATCAAACCCAAACCCAACCAGTTTAGTGATCATGTCAAAGATATCAAACCCGACACATTTTGAGTCATGTCGAGTCGGGTTGACCTGGCTTGACACATTTGATCACGGTTACTAACTTTTAGACTGTGCTAAAGCCATTTTTAACTTTGTACATACTCAAAAGTACAGGTTTTGCACGATTATATTTCTGTGATTGCCCATAAGAATGCCAAAGTCATATGCTTAACAACATAACATATATATGCTAATATGCTTATTGATTACGTAACAATTGCAAAATAACAAATGCGTTGATTCCGTGTCAAGACCTCAAACACAACCACAAACAATGTTAGTGAATCGTGAATCGTATTGTAAATCGTTACGTGTAAGATTTAGATTTAATCGTAAATCGTATCGTAAATCGTAAGATTTATAATAATACTATATATATTATATGTTATATATTATATACATAGATATAACTAAAAGTCAATCTAAAGTATCTTGAAAAGCAAAATCTAAATTTTCTAACAATTCTTAGAATTAATGATTTGGATTACATATTTCATTTCCGAAATAATGCCCAAAAGCAACATCATTAGGTATCATGGGCTCCATCCAAAGATAGGAACATCATCCTAGTAAACAACAGTAAAGTTCCCAATGACAAAATTATGTAAACAAAATCTATACATTTTTATAAATTTTCAATTTTTTTAGAACAAAATTACCACTTTTTAGTTGTGTATGGTATTATTTTAACCAAACAGTAAGAGAGAGAGAATATTAACCAAACAGTAAGATAGAGAAATGATGGTTTGACTAGCGCCAGACACGAGGACTGTGTTTTTTTTGGGAACCACTTTCTTTCTTTACAGCTCTTGGGGTCCCCCATCAATCCACCTAACTTTTTTGTTCCTGCCCCTTGATATTTAATTCAATTTACAAGGGTTGCCATTGAATGAATGACTCAATTTGCGTGCCCACACTAGAGTTTTTGGTTCAATCATAGATGAGTAGAGAAACTGCTTTGCTTTCTGGTGCGAAATTTGTTGATATAGGAGATCTGGTGAGCTGGTTCGACTCCATGTCCAATATGTTGATATGCTTCGACTCTCTTTCTCTGGTCTGACTCTTCTGATTCGTTGAGGCTTCCAACTCTCTTGTTTGACTCCCTCTCTTTCCATCTGGTTCGATTTGGATGATTGAATTTGGTTCCAAGAAGCAGACGCAATGAGAGTAATCACGGTGAAGAAAAACAAAAGTGAGTAGAAATTTTTTTTTCTATACATCACAGTCTTCTCACAGAGATTACTTTAATCACAAGTTTGGATAAGTTTTCATCGTCTTTCTATACCTCTTCCTCCTCTTCACATCTCTCTATACTTTTTCTTCCTCATCTTCTAACTTTAATTGCACGATTTACTCATAATCGCGATTTAGCGATTAAGTGTTGAATCGGCCACGATTCAGAGCGATTTGTGTGCAAAGCGATTTAGTTGGTGATTTAGATCGGTTGTAAACCGATTCGAGTCAAATCGACGATTTGACTTGCGATTTTCTGCGATTCATACAACACTGACCACAAATTTGATGGGTCGTGTCGTGTGAACACAATTATTAGTGTGAACACGGTTATTAGTCATATAATATTTTTCTAAAACCAAACCCGCCAAGCAATTGTATCGGTCACTAATGCCACCCTTATGTGCGACCTCACAAAATGACTCAACCCCGCCCTCTACTCCCTAAAAAAACAGTAGCAAGAAGGTAAATTTGCCACACCAATGTCTCTTTACCTTCCGAAAGTACAACTCTTCACCTTACGGTAAGAGTTGTACCACATGGTAAAAACCCGTCCTTTTCATTAACCTTGTGTTACCGTGCAATTGTATGAGCTAATAGTTTTTGCATGATATGTCATCGAAGTTAAAGTCTTAATCTTAAGTCTCAAATGAGATTAGATTTTGGAAAGAAATCGAAATAGCGAGATAATGGGGAAACAAATTAAATCTAAAGTTATAGAGAAGAATTCTTCCAACTTTAAATGCCTCTAGAATTTGGATAGGTCGAAAGACTATACTATATGTTCATACATTTAGAATTTGGATAGGTCGAAAGACTATGTTGTACGTTCATACATTTTCCTTTGCCCGGTAAACCTCACTCCCCATCTATATGGAATTCCTATTCCTCTTGCCAAAGCTGATCCAAAAACTTTACTACTTGCTTGTTTTTAAATTATGCACTTACAAAACGGATAAAGAAGTGTTTACTTCAGTTTTATCTTACTTTCCAATTATAGAAAGAACACATTATTCATTATTTAATCATTTACGATTAAGACAACCTAGAGAGAAAAGTGTATGGGACTATAACACAACAATGTCATATGGGCATGATGCGCAACAACCTTTTAGAATATATGTGAGTCATGTTTCCATTTCCAAGATAAAATTCGTATGACTGGCAATAGTCCCTTTGCTTGGACTTACATTGATTAAACGAAGATGAAAGCAATATAACTAAAACTACCTGAATTGCATAAATGATGGCATTGATTGTGTAGAAACTCGGTCTTAGCCCATCAGTAGACACAGCACGTGCCTGTCAAATATCACAAGGCAAAATAGTTAAATGCACGCAGAAAGGAACTGTGAATAATGCACCATCCAACTAAATGGATATTCAAATTTACAACCTGATAGTATATCTCAGCCCAAAACAGAACCAAAAGCGCATAGGTGGTGAAAAATGCAAGACTGGGCATATCGAGCAAGACATGTTGGAGAATCTGAAAAAAATATCAATCACAAATTATCAAGTGGCACATCAAAAGTATCCTGGTTTTTTTTTTTTTTATCAAAAATTCAGGAAACGAGAATCCAAACCTTGGGTTTAATCAGCTGCACATTCTGCCGGAACACAAAGACTAATGCTCGAACTGTGAAATTGCAAACAAGTGAGGAAATGAATGAGATGATAACATATAAATTTGTAAATAGAATCAAGGAAATCCTTGGGGAAAAACGAACCTGCATTGACAAGGAAATTGAGGAAGTGAAAGACCTTTTGGGTGGTCCAACCATACTCGGGAACTCTCAATTCTATACGAACAAGTTGAACCTATAGAATTGGATCAATCCATAAGAACATAACAACCAATTGGTTTATTTTTTTTAAAAACCCTAGCCTAAAATTAGAGATTTCGAATCCAATTCTACAAACCTCGCAAGCTAAGAATGAAGGATTAATGAAAACTTGATCAAATTCAATTCAATGAATACGAATTAGAATCAGTTACCAAGGCGACAAGTGCGACGAAACCATAGAGTCCGGCGAGGGTGTGATAAATACGAGTCTGCCACATAGGAGATTCGTTCATCTCCTGCCACCAATCAGAGGCGTTTTTTAGTCCGTATGCCATCACCGTCGACGATGATGCCATGGGAAATCTCGCCATCAGATTCCCGGCGACCAAGACACCACCAAAACCGGAGGAGATTCCTCTCTCTTTCTAACTAAATTTGTGTTCCCTTTCTCTAACTAAATTTGTGTTCTCTCTCTCTCAACCTTTAACGAGAAAACCTAATTACGGTAAATAGAGAATATGTGAAAGAGAAAGAAATGAAGGAACGAGAGACTCCACTTCCTTCCTTGAAACCAATAAATAAAATTAGAGAGAGGAGTGCCAATCTAATCTTGTAAGTTTGAAACCAACGCCAACGCCAACGCCAACGCCAACGCCAACAAAGGGAGGAAATCGGACAGCGATCCCAACAACAACACCCACGTCAGTTTTTCGCCTGGTGGCTTTACCGACACGTGGAGGTAGATATATTATCCGAACTATCTAATGTCAGTTCCTTTTAGGAACAACACCCACGTGGATTTCGTCCTAATTTTTAAAATACTCCACCTCCTTCCTTGAAAGCAAGAAATAAAATTAGAGAAATGAGTGTCAATCTAATCTTATACGTTTGAAATCAACACTAACACCGACAAAGGGAGGAAATCGAACAGTGATCCCAACAACAGCACCCAAGTCAATTTTTTGCTAGTGGCTTTACCGACATGTGGAGGTGGATATTTTATGTGTACCATATAATGTTAACTCCCCTTAGAAATAATACCCATGTGGATTTCGTCTAATTTTTTGAATGCCCACAATGCCATCCCCACTCTTTCATATTTACCAAAAAATAATAGTTAGGTGAACAGTGGTCAGGGGTATTTTTATAATTTTAAACCCTTCCAAATTCATATTACTTACAATAAAAATTTGTCCCTTAACCAAGGATAGTGATTTCGTTTTTCGAGTTAATTTCGGTCTCCTGATTCAAAGAAATATTTTGGTCTATAAAGATAAAACGTAAAAAAAATTTAATACATGAAATAAATGTAATAAATTTTGAGGGTATATTAAATATATGAAAAAATAATATACAAGTAAATAAATGTATTAAACACATTAAATGAAACTAAAATACCTATAATTAGAAAATCAATGGTAGTTTCAAAAAACAATATATAAGTAAAAAGAAGTGATAATTAGGAAATTAAGGGATGGTTTCAAAATTCAATAAATAATTAGAATAAATGATAATTAGAAGAAAAGAACTCGAAATTTACGAAAAAATCCCCGAAATTTTTCGAAAAAAATATAATTTTTAGTAGCTGGTTTTTGTATTTTTACGAAAAATGAAATTTACGGAAACCCCGAAATTTACGAAAAAAAAACTTCAAAATTTTTTGAAAAAACCCTTGAAAAAATGTAATTTTTTCTTTCACCCTTTTTCTTTACGTAATTTCAAAAAATGAAAATTTCGTGTAATTTCGCAAAATCACAATCCTTGATGATACCTAAGCCCCTAACATCACTTATTTGAAGTTATTAATTAGTTGTAAATTATACATAAGCCCTTAAATTATAAATAATTATTTTGTTTAGAATTTCAACAATAATTTTTACTTATTATTGAAATGTTGTAATAATAAAAAATTACCAAATATTCGCGCACATAGAACGCGTCGACACCTTAGTTATTTTAACAAGGAGGGTTGGTCATGAATGCCAACTCGACTCACAGCTTGGCATCGTTGGAGGCACGTGTTTTTGCAACTTAATTTATTATATTTTGCGGTGTCAAGCGGAGAGCAAGTACTTATTCGTGAGGCCATGGGGGAGGTGGAGAGGAGTTGGTTCATGGCCCATGTTCTATGGACTTATCCAAGACAAACTCCTGCAATATTGTTAGTGAAGCGTCCAAATTCGTCTTCCTAAAGATCTAACTTGCAAAATAGGGTTAGATTGCCAAAGACCACATTTTTTGTGATCAAAGGCACTCCGATGCTCAAGTCATTTAACCTGTGAAAAATACTCAATTTGGACAGAGTATAGTTCAGTTGATTTGCATACCTTTGGTCAAATGTTTCATTTACCTTATATAATATTTATCATTAATTATATGTGTGACTCAAGCATGTAGGACATGATTAGGGCAACAGTCTCTTCCTTCATTGAGGTACCTCTTTGGGGGAGTGATTCCCACCATGACTTGTTTCCTTTGTAATGTCCCTATTCTTAGATATCCCTTGGGCCTGGGTTCAGGCCTTTAATTGTGATCTGTTATTAGGGCCCCTCTTGGGGTTTAATGATTGGGTCTGCCTTTTCGAGCTCATTGAAACGAGTCTATTGTTCGTGTTGATATCGAAGTGTCTATTCCTCATGATAGATGATTTATGCCTCGTGTACGGGCGTGATTAGAGGTTTACTTGATGTATCGTCAGCAACTTCACCCTAGTTAGTGGGTATGCTTTTCGAATTCATTATTGTTTTTCTACACAACATTAAATGTCGTTAACAATTGTCGATATGATTTCTATTCCACTGCCCATTTGCTTGTTCGTTTGGCAATTTTTGCAATTTATTGCAGAAATCATATCTCGCACGTCTCCCCATTAGTTGTCTTTTCGTTGCCCAACCCTATAAAAGGGTGAAGGAGACCTATGTTTCCTTCTTTACGCTATCTCCTTTTTCAGAGATTATTTTTTCTCATTTTCTTCATTCTCTATCTTGCACAATCTTTTTTCATGGCTTCTACCAGATTTCTTAGTGGGGACGAATTTGTTGCTTGTGAGTCGGTCTTTGAACATAGACAGGCGATGCAAGGGACTTTGGACTATGTTCGTCAGACAATATCTCTTTCCTCTGATTTGGAGATTGTTTTACCTAGGATCAATGAAAGCATGCCCGTCCAAGGTTTGGTTACATTACATTCTATCATTAAATGTTCAGGTTTGGTATTTGACTTCTGGCTCCAGAGATCTTCAGGGCTTATTTGGACATTTTGGGCATTGCTCATGCTCATATGGGCCCCAACGGCTGGAGGGTGATGGTTGCAACCATGGTGAGAGCCCTTCTATCTAGCATTCCCTTGAACAAGAAGACTATGCACTCTGTGGTGAGGCTTTTGGTAAGCAATAGTCGTATTTGTTTTTTCCGTTCATTTGCTTGTATGAGGAAGCTTAAGGATGATTACAGGTATTGGGCGAAACCTTGGTTTTATGCGTCCATGGAGTCTAGATATTTCAAACTTCACAACCAACCCCTTTTACGAACGTTCCGAGAGCCTAGGAAGTGGGAATAAACAAAATCTGACTGCAGTGGAGCAGTGAGTCCGTGAGTGATTTCTTTCACTTTCTCATGTTGCTTTGGAGGATTTTCTCGCTCTGGATGTCGTCGAGCGTAGTGGTTTGTACACTATTAATGGAGCAAAGCGTGTTGCCTTTCTTGAGCATCGAAATTCTGAAGTTACTGTTGCTCGTGTTGGCACTGTCGACATCTCTGATGAGGCGAAAGAGCATATTGCTCCTGCTAGCATTGATGGGAAAGTGAACTCCATCGAGAAAATTATGGATCTCAATGCTTTTATTGTTGTTGTTGGTGCTAGTTCGACCACCAAGAAGAGGAAGGCCCCTAGGCCTGCCAGCTAGTCGAAGAAGCTTGTAATTAGTCATGTCCGCGATCCAAAGCGAAAGAGACTTGTTGGTTCTGCTCGGGCTACTTCTCGTCCGAGTTCAGCTGTAAAAGATGATGAAGATGAAACTTGTCTTGCTGCTCAAGAGGCTGAAGAGATAAATCGAGTTGTGAAGAGATGTAAAGTGGAATTTTCTCGTCCATTAAGTGAGTATGAGAAAACCCCCGTCTCTACTCATGGCGTGCCCAATCTTGCCAAGTTTTTGAATGACGAACCTCGTGTCATCATTGATAGTATGATGCAACTTTCCATGGAGATGTCTCATGATCCGAATAGTACGAAGACCATAGCTAACTTTGACTACAATCCTACTTTTGATGAGGTTAAATTTGATCGTGGCTAGAGTTCCAAATCTCCTCCTCCTTATCCAACTTGTGCTGCTGATGTAGCCGAGTTGCATGCTTCTTTTCATGCTCGTCCTATGCCTGCCACTGTTGTTCTGAAAAAAAAAATGATAAGAGTGGTACTTCCGTCATCACCACCGTTCCTTTGTCAATCCGATTACCAAAGGCAGGGCTTCAATTCTTCCGGATCCCACTGTCCTTAATTCACGGAACGGTTGTAAGGAGTCTATCCCTGGAGAGATCCGTATTAACTCGGAGAAGTTCAGTTGGTTCTCTAAGATAGATATTGAAGATAGTGCGCGTAATCTGATTGTCTTGTGGCATAAGCATTTGGTTGAGAGGGTTCTGATGCCAGTGCTTCGGCCTGTGATCACCTTGACCAAGGTCTTAGACAGATAATTGAGAGGATGAATCACCTCACTTATGTTGAGATGATGGGATCAGATTACAAAGTTGCGCGTGATCATGTGGCCATCGTAAAGAGCAAGATGGCGAGGCAGGCGTTGCTACTTTCTCACATTTTACACCAATCTGATAAGATGAAGGCAGGACATGCTGAGCAAGTTAAAGTAGTTGACGTAGCTCGAGCTTCGTTGAAGGAAACAGAGTCTGTCCGAGACAAGTTTGCTACTGAACTTGATACCTCAGAGAAGGAGATGAACATGCTGCGGGATCGTTTGGATGTTGTTGAGAGGGAGTTATCCAGTGAGAAGGTTGGTCGTGATGAGCAATGCGTACTGCTGATGATCATTTTGCTTGTCGTGAGACCGCTGAGGAACGAGTAGTGCAGCTGACCGCTGATGTAACGACCCGGTCCACATGACACAAGATTGTCTGCTCTAGGCCCAAAGTGGCCCGCACGGCTTTAAAACGCGTTGTATCATGTAGAGCCAAGCTCGTACATTTAAAGCACATCACCCTCCCACACCCAAAGCACATCACCCTCCCACACCCAGGCGATGTGGGACTATGATACCCCTTGAGTAGCTCATCCAACCCCTCTTGGGATCCACAGGCCTGTTGGGCCTATTGGGCTCCAACCCTCAGCCTCCCCCTCATGTCCGCCCACACAAGGATATCACAGTCCACCCCCCTTGGGAGCCCAACGTCCTCGTTGGCCACACAGGCCCAACGTCCACGTCGGCACACTTCCTGCTGGGTCAGGCTCTGATACTATTCTGTAACGACCCGGTCCACATGACACAATATTGTCCGCTCTGGGCCCAAATCGGCCCGCACGGCTTTAAAACGCATTGTATCATGTAGAGCCAAGCTCGTACATATAAAACACATCACCCTCCCGCACCTAGGCGATGTGGGACTATGATACCCCTTGAGTAGCTCGTCCAACCCCTCTTGGGATCCACAGGCATGTTGGGCCTATTGGGCTCCAACCCTTACCCTTCCCCTCAGGTCCGCCCACACAAGGGTATCACAGCTGAGCTCGCTATTGTTAAGGTAGAAACTTCTGTGAGGCTTTTTCGCTGTTGAAGGAGAACTTGTGTTGACCAGGAATAAGCTTTCGGCGGTTACGGATAGGTTGAGGGTTGTAGACGTAGTGGACTGGAAGAGGGTCGTTGATGGCAGGATTGACATCATCGACTTTATTGAATCGAAGGAGGGTCACGATATGTCAAAATATCGCGCCTTGGCTGACCAAGTCTTTGAGGATGATGACGATAAGGAATATGTTCCAGATCCGCCAAGTGATCTAGCTTACGAAAGTTAACCATTTTCTTCTCCCTCCGATCCTGCTGTTGTAGTCGAGACCTTGTCTCCTCTGACCGATCTTGTCGGTGGAGATAAAACACTGTCACCAACTGCTAAAGAGAAGGGTCGACCCCTTGTGAAAACAAAACTCCATCTCCTCCCCTTGATCATACTGCTGAAGTTGATGCTCAACCTCCTCCGACTGTACTCGCTTTGATTAGTTCGATTATCTCCTCTCCAACTATTGTATCTTCCTCCTCCGATGTAACCGAATAGAAAATCAATGAAAATATCTTTTTGTTTATACTTGTGTGTTTTTTACTTCTTTGTCTTTTTCATAGTGATCATTTTCTGATCTGCATGTCTCTGCTTATATAGTGTGTTTTTGGAAATTGTCATAGTCGTAGCCTAACTTTTTACGTCTAGGCTAACATTGTGATCTAATCCTAGACAATACATATAGTTTTACTTCGTCGTTCTTGTTTCTTATATATCTTCATCTAACTTTGTAGTTTAGATTGGCTAAATTCTTGTTTTTGAACTTGCTTCTTAGTTGTCTGTAACTTTTGATTGATTCTTATTTATACGTCCCGACTTGTTAGATGTACTTCGTGTCCGATATTGTGATCGGATTAGAGACTTTATGACTAAGTATGACTTAGACGTCCTGATTTCTTTAGGTACACTTCATGGTCCGACCTGTTGGTCAGTCCAAAAGATTTTTGAGTAAGTATGACTTATATATCCTAACTTTTTAGTACACTTCGTGGTCCGACATGTTATTCAAGCCAGCAAATTTTCGATTGAGTCTGACTTATACGTCCTGACTTCTTAGTACACTTCGTGGTCTGACATGTTTGTCGGGCTAGAAGTTTTACGAGTAAGTCTGACTTATACGTCCAGACTTTTAAATACCCTTCGTGGTCCGACATGTTAGTCGGCCAGAAGTTTTACGAGTAAGTCTGACTTATATGTCCAGACTTTTACGTACAATTCATGGTCCGACATATTAGTCGAGCCAGAAGATTTATGAGTAAGTTTGACTTTTATGTCCAGACTTTTAAGTACACGTTGTGGTCTGACATGTTAGTCAGGCCAGAAGATTTACGACTAAGTTTGACTTATACATCCAGACTTATTAAGTTCATTTCAAGGTTGATCGGACCAGAAGTTTTGTGGGTACATCTGACTTATTTCTCCTGACTTTTTTAAGCTTGTTTCATGGTCCGACATTTTTGTCGGGCTAGAAGATTTACGAGTAAATTCCTTGTCTGACTTTGACGTCCTAATTGGATTAGATTATTAGAACACGAGACGAAGGGTTCTTGGAATTTGGAAGTTTATTGATAATACTTCTTCAAATGTTCGACATTCCATGGTTTTTTTAGTTGTTCACCCTTCGAATCTTCTAACCAGTATGTTCCTGGTTTGTTGATTTTCACCACTTTGTATAGTCATTCCCAGTTTGGATTCAGTTTACCCGCGTCTGGTTCTTTTGTAGTGAGTTGGACCTTTCTGAGCACTCAGTCGCCGATGGTAAATGTTCGGGGCTTTACTTTTTTATTGTAGTAAGTTGTCATTCTTCATTGGTAGGCTGTTGTTTTGATCGAATGTTTTTTTCGTTTCTCATCGAGAAGATCCAGTCCGACTCGCAACACTTCATTGTTATCTTTTGTTCAGAACTCTTCGGTTCTGAATGTTGGCATTTCAATTTCTACTGGTACCATTGCCTCAGATCCATATGCCAGGGCAAACGTCGTTTCTCCGATCGGAGTTCTCTTCGTTGTTCTGTAGACCTTTTGATGTTTCGAGCTTCTTTATTATTGCTTCTAGGATTGTTCTGTCTGTCACCTCTGTTTGCCTGTTGGCTTGTGGGTGGGCAGGTGCTGAGAAGTGTTGTTTGATATTTAAGTTTTCACACAACTTTTTGACTTTCTTGCTTTCATATTTCTTTCCATTGTCAGTGACAAGTACTCTGGGGATTCCAAATCGGCATATAATGTCCTTCCAGAGAAAGTTTTCAATTTGAGCTTCTCCAATCTTTGCCAATGGTTCTATTTCTATTCATTTTGTGAAGTAATCCACTGCCACAATGAGGAATTTCTTTCTATCGAACAGTGAAAGTGGTCCTACAATGTCCATTCCTCATTGTGCAAATGGCCACGGACTACTCATCGGGATTAGGTTTTGGTCTGGCATATGAGTGTATGGAGTGAATCATTGACATTTGTCACAAGTCCGAACTACTTTATTTGAGTCTTTTTGCATGTTTGGGAACTTGTATCCCAATGTTAAGGCTTTGTGAGCTAATGTTTTTCCTCTTGGATGGTTCCTGCATATGCCGAAATGAATTTCTTGTAGAACATAGTCAGCGTCGCTGGGTGAAAAGACATTTTAGCAGTGGATCTATGATAGATCTTTTGTAGAGTTTGTCGTTAATCAGTGTGTACTATGCTGCTTTGTTTCTAGTTTACAGGCATCCATCTTATCCGCTGGTAGTGCTTCGCTTTGTATGTACGTTAGGATTGGAGTCATCCAATTGCTCTCCTGTCTGTTGTACATGTTTCTTGCGCTTGGTTTTCTAGTATTGAGCACTCTTGTACTGTGACGAGCGAATTATCAATTTCTTCAGCTCGTGATGCCTCTTTGGCCAAGCTGTCAGCTCTGTCATTTTCTGTTCTTATGCATCGTTGAACGATTACCGCTTTGAAGCTTTCAATCAGTTTGCTTGACCTTTGATGGTAGGTTTTCATATGTGCGTCTTTAACTTGGAATTCGTTGTTCAATTGGTTGACCACCAATTTGGAGTCAGTTAAAACGCTGACTTATTTTATTCTGAGGTGTTTGGTCAATTGTAATCCCACTATCACTGCTTCATACTCGGCTTCATTGTTTGAGGTTTTGAAACTGAATTTTATTGCATTTTCCAACGTCACTCCTTTCGAGTTGTACAAAATTATTTCAACTCCGCTCCCCTTTTCGTTGGATGCTCCGTCGCAGCGTAAGATCCATTCGTGAGTAGCTGATTTAGTGGTTTTTTTTCTCTTAGTTGCTGATTGATGCCAAAAATCGACGTTAATGTCGTTGCATGATTTTCAACATTAATCAAATAAATACTTTTTTTTTGTTTATTTTTTCTTCAACCTACAATACACTACAACAATGCATACTGAAAGTACGGGTTATCGACTACTTCACTTGGATCAGAAGACAATATTTGAATTTCAATTTAAAGAATAAAAAAGGAGCAAAATAATGGATGGTGAGATATTTCGAGATGATATGATTCCAAAACAAAATAATTAACTTGTAACAAAAATTAATATAGAGAAATCTCAAGGGTATGAGAATTACCCCATTCCAACATAATGATTGTAGAATGTAATTTCAATTTCTCCCAAAATACTCAAAGCACATGGTTTTTCAACCTACATGACTTGAGTTGTGGGATTAAAGAAGTAAAAGTCTTTTCATTTTCCTCAAACTTTAACTAAATCTCATTGTTCTATTTTTAAAACATCATTGAATTTCGATTATGTTTTTCATTGGAAAAATCCTAAAAGACATGCAAATAATTTATTCTTTTGAATCAAAATCATTATCCATTTAACAAATAAAGCCTTCTTTCGAAGTACTTCTTACAATTCATTGTCCTACTTTATTTTCTAAATGAAACACAATCTAACTATCATTATATTTTCATGAGGGTCGATCTCTTCCCCTTGAGAGGGGGGATTAGCTCTCCATGAATAGTGAAAATAAACTAAAAGTTAAAGGAAAAACAATTGAGAAAGAGAAACAAAAATAAAACTTAATTCTACTTCAATGGAAAAATTAAAATGTTGGAAAGTAGTACATGCACTTCTCTACCAAGAAAAAATCTAAAGCCAAGAATTACAACAAAAAAAACTCTCTGAAAAAAACTATTCTTCTTTATGAACTCCATGTATGAGGTTTTTATAAAAAAGTTTCAGTGAAATAAGGAAACATGGTCGAGTGAAACAAGGAAACATGGTTGAGTAAACTAAGGGAATATGTTGGAGTGGAATGAGGAAACATATCTTGTAGAGATTTTTTACAATAAAGTTGGACATGTGGATGTCCAAATCTTCATATTGATTTCCTCGAGATCCGTAGTTGTTGATGCTTTGTGGGCTTGACTTCATGAGTCTTGGGTTTGAAATTCTTTAGTCCTTATCAATGCATGTGAACTCCCAATGAGCCTTCTAGTTGTTGAATTTAGCTTTATTGTGTCACTTTGTGCATGATTTGAGATTAATGCTTGAACTCTTACAAAATATATAAAATAGACGTAATAAGACATTTTTATTGGATAATTGGACTTAACAATTGTGTATTTAGGGTGTGAAAATCGATGTTTTTGGTGCTTATCACACCATCCCAAACAACCTTTTTTCTAGTGCTCTAGCAAAGAAAAACGAAAAGAAAGATAAAAATACAAAACAAAATATTTTTAATAAAAGTCTTGAAGGTGGTTAGGGTCAAAACGGACAATATCATACCATATGGATTAGGTCGTTATAGTACTCCCTTATAGTGCTCTGTGTTTTCTTAATAAAATGGTGGGGTCCTTTCAACCCAAACTTGTTTTGTGGAAAAAAATGCAATGGGCACAGGGCTGATCACTCTAACCCTACCTTTTGCCAACTCTAACTCGTGATCCTTGTCCAACCTTTTCTTTTGCATATCAAACACCCAAATATCAAGGGCAAAAGTTTTTTCGATAATAAACCGACAAATGATGTTGTAGAAAATATGAAGAGTATATTTTATGTAAATAGGAAATAATACAAATTAAAAATCCCCTGCATTTTTTATTTTCATTTAATTATTTTTATTCTCACCACTTCCAACTTTAACTCCAAACTACCCAGTAATACTGTCATAAACCCCCGTTATCAACAAATCATAAATAGCCAAATATCATCATATCAAGTCAAGTATATGAGTATATACATGATAATTTTATTATAAATTATACAAGTCAAGTACATAAAACACCCACAATCCTTTTGATGAATCAAGTTTATTTTTTATTACTTCTAGGATTGTTCTTTTGGTGACCTCTGCTTGTATGTTCACTTGTGGGTGGGCGGGTATTGAGAAGTGTTGTTTGGTACTTCAGTTTTCACACAACTTTTTGACTATCTTGCATTCGAATTATTTTTCATTGTAAGTGACAATTACTCTGGGGGATTCCAAATCTGCATAATATACCCTCCAGAAAAAGTTTTCAATTTAAGCTTCTCTGATCTTTGCCAACAGCTCTACTTCTACCCATTTGGCGAAGTAATCCACCGCTACGAGGAGGAATTTCTTTCTAGGACACTGTAAGTGATCCCACGATGTCCATTCTCCATTGAGCAAATGGTCACAGACTACTCATGTGATTTGGTTTTGGCTTGGCACGTGAGTGTATGGAGCGAATCTTTGATATTTGTCACAAGTACGAACGACTTCATTTGTATCCTTTTGCATTGTTGGCCAGTAGTATCCCAATGTTAAGGCTTTGTGGGCTAGTGTCCTTTCTCCTGGATGGTTCCCGCATATGTCGAAGTGAATTTCTCATAGAACATAGTCGGCATCATCGGGTGAAATGCATCTTAGCAGCGGTTTTGTGGCAGACCTTATGTAGAGTATGTCATTAATCAGTGTGTATCGTGCTGCTCTGTTTCGTAGTTTACGGGCCTCCATTTTATCCGTTGGAAGTGTTCTGCTTTGTATGTACGTTAGGATTGGAGTCATCCAATAGTTCCTCAAATCTGTTGTACATTTTCTTGCACCTGGTTTTCCAGTATTGAGCTCTCCTATACTATGACAAACGGATTATCAGTTTCTTCAGCTCGTGATGCCTCTTTAGCCAAGCTGTCGGCTCTATCGTTTTCCACTCTTGCGCAACGTTGAACGATTACAGCTTTGAAGCTTTCGATCAATTCACTTGTCTTCTGGTGATAGGTTTTCATCCGAGCGTCTTTGACTTGGAATTCTCCATTCAAATGGTTGACCACCAGTTTGGAATCGGTGAAAATGTTGATTTCTCTTATTCCGAGGTGTTTTGCCAACTGTAATTCGGCTATCACTGCTTCATACTCGGCTTCGTTGTTTGAGGCTTTGAAACTGAATTTTATCGCATTTTTCAACGTTACGTCTTCCAAGTTGTACAAGATTATTCCTGTTCCACTTCCCTTCTCGTTGGATGCTCCGTCGCAGCGCATGATCCATTCGTGAACAGTTTATTTGGTGTGTTCTTCCTTTTGATTGTTGTTCGGTCGATATTTGTTGATGCTTGCGAATTCAACAATGAAGTCTGCTAATGCTTGAGCTTTTATTGCAGTCTTAGGAGCATAATTTATGTCGAATTGATCGAGCTCTACTACCCACTTCACCATTCTTCCTAATAGATCTGGTTTGTGCAATACCGACCAAAGTGATTGTTCGGTCATGACAGTGATGGAATGGGTTTGGAAGCATGGTCGTAGTTTTCTTGAAGATATGACCAAGGCGAGTACTAGCTTCTCCAAAGACGGGTAGTTAAATTTTGTGTCCGCAAATGTCTTGCTGACGTAGTAGACTGACTTTTGTGTGCACTTTTCCTCTCGTATCAGTACTAAGCTGACTGCATGTTCGAACATTGATAGGTACAAGTATAGTGTTTCTCCTGTGTTTGGCTTTGATAGCAGTTCAGTACTTCCCATGTACGCCTTCAGATTTTGGAAAACCTTTTCACATTCTTCACTCCATTTGAACGTTTTGTTTCCTTTCAAAAATTTGAAGAAGGGAAGACATTTATATGACGATCTGTAGCTGAATCTGTTCAAGGTTGTTATTCTACCATTGAGGCTTTGCACACCCTTAATGTTGGTAGGCGACTGCATGTTGAGGAGTGTTTGTATCTGTTTCGGACCAGCTTAGATTCCTCCATGATTGACCATGTACCCAATCCCTGATTCTACCCAAATATACATTTTTCTGGGTTCAACTTCATTTTATACTTTCGGAGCTGGGAGAAGGCTTGCTTGAGGTCTTTGATGTGGTCATTTTTGTGCAGGCTCTTCACTAGCATATCGTCAATGTACACCTCCATGGTCTTGCCTATCTGATATTTGAACATCCTATTAACAAAATATTCGTACGTGGATGCTGCATTCTTCAATCTGAATGGCATCACTCGGTAGCAGTACATACCTCTTTCTGTTATGAAATATGTCTTCTCCTGGTCGGGTGGGTGCATCTGTATCTGGTGTAGCCAGAGTATGCATCCATGAAGCTTAGGAGTTTGTGTCCAGCAGTGGCGTCCATTATTTGATCTATTTGTAGGAGTAGGAAACTATCATTCGGGCAGGCCTTATTTAGATCCGTATATTCAACACACACCCTTCATTTACCATTCTTTTTCTTAACCAAAACCATGTTGGCCAACCAGTCCAGAAAGTGGGATTCCTTAATCATCCCTGCATTCATTAACGATGCACCTCCTCGTTTATTGCTTGGTTGTGTTCTAAGACAACTGACCTTCTTTTCTACCAAACTAGCTTCTTGTCTGGGTTGACTTGCAACCTGTGAGTGATGACGGATGGATCAATGCCTATCATGTCTTTCATTGTCCAGGCGAAGACGTCCTAGTTGTTTTTCAACAGTTGGATTAACCGCTTAGTTATGGGTGAAGTTTTATGCCAATCCGGACTGTTTTTCTTCCCTCTTCACCTTCCAGATGAACTGGTGTCATTTCTTTTTCTGGTTGTCCAGTATTTGGTCGACATCTCAAACTAATTGGAGCTGCATTATCCTCTAGTAGGTCGTGATTCATTTGTGATTGACCGGGTTGTTGCAGCAACTCCTCTGGTCGTGACAGTGATTGCTATTTGTTTGGGGCCTTCATTGCTGCATAGTGGCATTCACTTGCAGCTGGTTGATCTCATTTAATGACCCCAACGTCATCATCAGTATGATACTTCAAACATTGATGAATGGTAGAGGACACTACACCCGTCTCGTGTAGCCAAGTCTTCCAAGAAGCATGTTGTATGCGAATGGTGCATCGACAACAAGGAAGTTCGTTAATAGGACTCGTTGTTTACCTGGCTCTTCTGCTTTGACTGGTAATCAAATCATTCTGAGTGGACGACACTATTCTCCACTAAAACCTACCATCGGTTGGTCATTAGGTGTAAGCATTTCTTCACTGAATTGCATCTTGCAAAATGTTATTAAGTACAGAAAGTTGGCCAAGCTACCCGTGTCGACTAGAACTCCCATTTGACTATCAATACTGAAGTCACCAGGACATCATTGTGGAAGAAATGAACTTCTTGTGCATCCTTTTCGGAAAAAGGTCAGAGTTCGTTGATGTGTTTTGGCGTGCTAAAAGGAAGGCTTCAAGTATCGAATCCTCGTCTGTAAATCCCGGATTGATCGCTTCTGCGATCAGTTAGACCGTTTCTTTTTTCCAACTACATCGTGTAAAACATGTATCATTTCACTAGACTGTTCATTCGACTCTACTGTAGCGTCCACTTTCTTTTTTCCTTTCCCTTTGGACTGTATGTCCTTCAATACAACGAATTCACTGAGTCGTCCTCTCTGAATCCAGTACTCGATTTTATCCTTCAAGTTGTAGCAGTCTTCTATGTCATATTCGTGGTCTTTGTGGAAAGAACAATACTTGTTTTTATTTCGTCCGGTCTGATCTCCCCTTAGCGTGAGCGGCCATTTAATGTCCTCCCACCTTGCCATGGACTTCAAGACATTTGCTCGACTTATTTTTAAAGTCGTAAACAGTTTGTAAGTCGTGTTGACTGCATTCGTTGACCGTTCATGTCCGACTCTTCCGGATTGTAGCTTTCCGGGTTCATGCTTGTTGAATTTGGATTTGCCATTGGTCCGATGTCTTTTCGACTGACCATTTTCTTCCCTTGGCCTATCATCTATTCGTCTCTCCTCCCTCATCTCCCGAGTTGTTGTGAAAGATCTTTTTTTAGACTCATTCTTCTTCTTAGTGGCCAACATCTCCTTGAGGGTGATGTATTTTTTAGCAGTTTTCAATAAGATCGTCATGTTCCTTTGAGGAACCAGGTTCAGAGAGTTGTCACACGACCCTCTTTTTAATCCGGAGATGAAAGTGGCTATGGCCATGTCATCACTACATCCGTTGATCATGGTTAACTCGTCAACAAAACGAGTAACATACTCCCTGATAGTTTCTTCGGGGTTTTTGCTTGATATGGAGTAAATAGTGTGGGCCCTTTCTGATCCGTTGACTGCCAATGAACCTTATGATGAAGGTCGTGGCTAATGCTTGGAAGGATTCTATCGACCTGGGTGGAAGAATGTTGAACCAACTCATCGTTGTGGACGTGAAGCTGGTCGGAAAGATTCACTACAAGAAAAATGTTGATTCATAGCGTTTCAAAAACGCTATGGTAGGATACCATAGCGTTTTAGTAAACGCTATGACAGCCGACGCTATAATAGACCCAGTGGCTATTATAGCGGTTTTAAAACGCTACAGTAAGTTTGGCTTTTATAGCGTTTCAGAAACGCTATGGTAGCCTCTACCATAGCGTTTTAAAACCGCTATGGTAAAGGCTACTATAGCGTTTCTAGCCTCTACCATAGCGGTTTTAAAACGCTATGGTAAGTATACATAGCAATTTTTTTTTTTTTTTTTTTTTTTTTTTTTTGCTATCAAATGACTTTTTATTACATCTTATAAGTTTTATTTCTAAAAAATAAAAATTTAAATGTGCCAAACTTAAACATTTCCATGAATAGAGGCAAATCAATAAATGAATTGAAAAATCAGTAGTATTATTGTTCCTACAAGTAACACATTAATTGTTTACATACTTGTATTCCAATCAACTCAAAAAGTACATGGGTATTGCAAGCAAGGCTTTACTATGCAATGTAACAACACTTATGTTCCAAACTTCCCAATGGGTTAATCTATCATTTATAGCTCTCTCCAAGAACTTTTGTTCAAAGATCAACATTCCACATGGCTCCCTCTCCTTCACCACACACATTATGAACATGTTTTATCCTCTCAACATATTTGCAAATCCCACTGCATGCCCAATCAAATGATGCCACACACATTTCCTGCCTTTGCATGCCCAATCTGGAATGTGGACAATGCCTTTGTATAGCGTTGCAAGGACACCAAAGAACAAAGCTGCAGCAAGCAAGCTTCAGTTTAGGCACTAGAGGTCAACAATCACAAAATCAGTTAAGTCAAACAAGAAGCTTAATCACCTTCAAGGGAATGTACGTTGGACGCTTTGGTTTCCCAACATTGATGCAAGGTAACTCAGCTGAATCGTTGACTAGTATTATAATGAATCGTTTTGACACACCAATAATAAATTCCTAACTCTCTCCTGAGAAAGATATGAGTTGCTATAATAATGTGCAACCGAGAAGATTAAAAAAGACCATTTTCTGCAAAAGTTCAAAATTCAAAGTTCTCCTAGATCTCACCATAAATACAACGAGAAGTAATAAACCTAAATTACCTGATAAGATGCAGTAATTATTATATTTGCCCCTGCTTCAAGGTAATCTAGGTGGACCTGTTGCATTGACACATAAGAAAGAATAAATAAAAAATACCAAATCCCATGCATAGAAAGAACATGTTTTAAGACAGGAGGCTGCATGGGAGAGTACTCCTTACATCAAGAGTCCTTACTCATTTGAGGGAAGAAATAGAGGGCAGAGCAGAGCACCTTGTCCAGCTCGCTGCGAAGACAGCAGAGCGCTTCATTTTCCAGCAAGAGCTCGACCAATCAGCAACTTGATCACAACGCCTCTTGCCAGCCTCGCTCAAAATATTTCCAGCAAGCAACCTATCCACCAACAGGATATTAAAAGCGCCAGAGCAGCAGCGAAAAAGATACAGCGAAACAAGAACAGAGATTAGAATACACACCCTCCAGCTTTATGACCAAAAATGCGAGGAAACAATGGGGTATGTCTCTGCGGTAGCAATCAACACTTGTATGTTTTGCATGAAACCTAGTAACACTTCACTATACACAACACATCTACTCTGATGATGATTGTTACCTTAGCTTCCCAAAAGTAGACATCAGTGTGGCAGAGTGAGGTAAATAGTATCTTGACACGAACCTCCATGGCTTGCGGAGGCGCCACCTCCACTTCTTCCATTACTAATGGCTTTCCTGCTTCCCATGCCACGGCAACTACAACAAACAAATATATATTAGATAACCATACGTCAGGGAGGATAATGTGCCAGACAGCACGAACCAGTCTTCATTGACCTGTTAATTGATGTTTAAGTAATGCTGAGGCAGGGATTAACCATCCATTAAACACATCATGGATATCACTAGGTTATATGCGAAGATTATGTAAGAAAAGAGTCACATTCTATTAAAAGACATAACCAATGCAATTATGCAGAGGAAAGACAGACCTGATGTGCTTCTGTTGCTCTTAAAATTTCTGGATAAGAAGCCGCATACCAAGCTTGGGGGTGGGGAAAAGGCATGCTTGGCTGATGGGAGGGGAAAAGGCATGCTTGGCTGATGTTGGTTGATGAAATGATAGGGAAATCTATGCTTTTCTGAAGTCATCGACCCACTTGCCAGTTGATTAACATTACCATTCAAAGTAGTAGATTCCAAGCTGTTACCCTTCACAGACAAGGAAAGAAAATTGCAACTCTGCAAAGAACCAAAACAATCAGCCCAATAATAACATGGGTATCAGCATGTCATAGATGTTGAAAGCTCACCTGCTTTAGTGAATTATATATCCCTGATATTGTAGAAGTCTGTTGTTGGTCTTGCTGAAGCCCCTTCTCAGTATGTCGAATGCATATCTAGTTGAATGCTTAACATTTGTAACATTAGTACTTCCCACAACAGTACTGCTGGCATAAGGTCTTCCAATTGGGTTCAACTGATCAGGAGGAACTGGCAACCCAAACACTTTCTCTATATTCTTGTTCGATTGGATGAAATGACTTATGTACACATGTGTTGGACATCCCTTTCTTGAAAACCTTTTATCAACTACAAATGAATGAATCTGCAAAAAATTTCACCGTCTTCAGGTTTGTCTTTCTCATACATCTCCACCTTTGGTAAGTAATGAAGATGAGCCTTTCGTGATGAGGCAACAAGCACACGTACCACACGTGTCAGAGGGCTTCCACGCGGTTGATTAGGACTATAAGGACAGGAGCCAATCCAGAAGAAAATGGTTGCAAGCACCATAATTATTGCAGCAGCCCAAGACTTCACATAAGGAAGTGCAATCACAGTCGCTAGTGTTCCAGTTATTAATGGTACAATGACTGAAAACTTCTTGTTAGTCCAAGTCGAAGGTAATGAGATGGAATGACCTGAAGCACCAATGACTATGAGAGCTATTGCCGTATAGAAAAGGCCCTTTTGAACATTCCCGATGCATGCTGGTTCGTAATTTTTACAAGTGCCAACTGCATCTGAAAGCACCGGAGGCACTGATAATGTGAGAAACCCCAATCCCTGCACAAGAAGTTTTAGAGTTTAAACGTGAACAAGAGCAAATTTGACTAATCTTGAATTATAAGTAGTATCTATTTTTATTTTTTTGCTCCCCATATCAACCTTATCAAATAGGTCCACGTTTGCAGTACTGAATTCTATTTAGTTGTGGAAGAAAACTTACAATAGCATAGGCTAGAGATGACAGCAGAGCTGTTCTGTATTGACCAAAAAATTCATCTTGAAGAAAGGCCATGGCAATCGGCAAAATGCCAGTCATCCCATCTTGCACATTCACAATGGCTGCAGCATTTGCCAGCTTCATTTTCCAAACGTCGGTCATATACGATGTCATGAGCCACACCACATACCTGGCTAGCAAGTTTGCAAAAAACAGAACTGCCACATAAAATCCTAGTTAGCTCAATTAAGTGAATGCCAACAATACGTTCCAACTATCATCAGGTAATGTTTTAACAGACGAATTAAGAAAAACATCACAGCTATAGCTACTAAACTAAAGTAGTACCATTTGCAGGGGTATCTGCTGCTTTTACAGTCCAATATTCACCCATTTCTATCTTCAATACTCTTCTGTCCTCCACTATGGTGTATATATGTTTATACTACAAAACTGAAACAAATACATATCTCTGTCAACATAAAATCAAGAAAAAAACTGAAGCATACATGAAACGTGAAACAAAAACACACACACAACTGGCAAGGACATGTGTTGAATGACTAAGTTATCCTTAATTTCATCCAGTTCAATTGTTTCAAGTGCTTCCTTTACAAATTCCTGGATAAGGCAGAATGCTGCCTGCCGCTCATGTCCAACCTAAGAGAAACAACTTCATGAATAGGTCTGGAAACACTAAAATTTTGTATTGCAAAAACTATATATCATACCATGCATTTGACTTTCCAGATAATTGGACCATCCACAGATGACAGGAGAGAGTTTTTGTCACCAGAACCTTTATTCTCGAACTCATCTTTAGCATAGACAACATACTTCGAACTAGACCTGTATTGTTCTTCCAGATATTTCTCAAGCACATCATCACTAAGTTCTTCTTCTTTGGGCATAAATGGAATGTTATGAGCTTTTCTAAGTCCTTCCTTAGCTTTGAGATTTGCTTAAACTTCATCTGTAAAATCTGCAAGAAACAAGAAAAAAGTTGCATTGCACTAATCCAATAAACAAAGAAGATGACAATTACATAACCAATGAACGCTGAAAAAAATTGCACAATGTATTCATTAAAACTTCATTAGTACATAGATGGGACATCAAGTCCATCCAAGTGTTCTTCCATCATGCAAACCATGAACTGTGTCCACTGCTCATAGCAGTATTGGACTTGAGTCATTTAACCAGCATCCAGAAGGGTTTTGTTTCAATGAGGTGTTTAAAGTTTTCTCTCTTTCTTTGGCTATTATAGCATAGACAAAATCATGGACGAAAAAAAACAAAGGTAGAGCAAAAAGTAGGTTGAGTTGAATCATGAAAATTGAAAAGTAAGAAAAGCACACAACATAAAAAAATTGGCAAACCATTGCTACATAATGCAGTATAAACAAGGAGAGATTATCTCTCCAAACAGCAATTAAACAACAATGAGTCTCCCTCGCTGTCCATATGCAAACTAACCCGTTTGATTAATGAGTCGATTTTATCATCTTGCTTATCGCATATTCTACCCACTTTCACAATCCAACATTTCCACAAAATCATCATACTGACTTTGTTATTTCTGAACCTTAATCGCCCACCTAATTCCCTGTTATACAATCCATGAACATAAAGCAACCCACTCCTAATTCTCTTCTATATGCACCTAGTCAACCTCGCACAATATTTCTCAAGAACCAACCAAATTGAAACCCAATTCACTACAACAAAAAAGCTCCTACACATAATGATCCACATTTTTCGCTTCTTAAACCATAAACAAAAATCATAACTTTACAAAATGTCAAAAAATTCCAATACAAACACCCCTGTAGGAAACCGAACTCAAACACCCATCACATAATCTAAAACCCTAGAAATAGAGACGGGAAAAATGAAGGAAACAAATGAAGAAAAACATTTGGACATTCCTAAGTGAAGGAATGGCTTGACGATCGAAACCAATAACATACCTTCACTTGATGCTTAGATATCACCGAATTGGTTTAGTGAAATAGTTCTAAAAACTAATGTTCAAAAATCTCTACTTCCTCAATACCCATAATTGTTTATTAATGTATACTCATAATTAATTAATTGAATACATGCAATAAATTCATCAACACCTTTCAAGCAAACAAGTAAACCACATACAGAACCAAAACTAAACAGTAACCGAACGCGAAAACATGCAACAAACACAATATTAGCACTCAAGAATCACTGAAGGTGAAAGAAACTATTATCGGAGATCGAACAAATGAGGCAATCCGCCTCGGAAGAGACGTCAACGAAACTGAGCTTCTCGAAAACATCCACCGTCTTCTTGTGCTCTGTATTGTCACTTCTTTGTATTAAAACAAAGAGCAGAACTGAAAACAAGAATACGGATATGATTGAGAAACAGATGAAATCCATTATTGAACATAAACAAATTGGAACTTTTTTTTTATACAAGGTGATTGAAGCGAACGGGAAAAATGATTGACCTTTTGGATGGAAAGCAAAATATTTGACCAAATTTCTTTCTTTAGCTTATAGGGTGAAGCCAATGCTTTGATAGACATTCCTTTTTCCTTACCATTAGATACACAGAGAGATAAAGTGATTAGAATTGCGAGCAATCGAGTGAGAAATCAAAGTATCTGAAGGAAGGTTACCTGAAAGATGATATTGTCGAATAAAACTTAGCGATAAAGAAGTAGATATCAATGAAGAAATGCTGACCATCCGGCTCGCCATTCTCACTCCAGATCGATTCCATTACAAGATTCTTCTCCTTCGAAACCAACAATATCGCATCAAGATATCCCTCTCCCCTGTGTTGTCTCTCTCTCCCTCGATCTCTATTTGTTGCTCGATCCTTCTCTTCCTCGCTCTCTCCTTGCCTCGATCTCGTTCTCTCCCTGAATCTGTCTCCCGATCTCTCTCTCTCATATATACCTGTTTATTTTTTGTTTGAAAGATCTCGGGCGAGAGAGAGAGAGGATATAGTAACTTTTTGGGAGCGGCAAAGAGCCCGCCTAAAATTTTGATAGTGTTTTTATAATTTTAAATTTATTAAAACTTGACTTTTAATAACATATTTGTAAAAAACGCTATTAGCAAACCTGACTTTTAATAATCCGGTGTAGTCATAGCACTTTGGACAAAAACGCTATGAACATATGCTATAAATGAGGACTTTTCTTGTAGTGATTCGACACAAAATGGACTACGAACTTTCTTTTAGTGCCATCATATGGTGGAAATGTCGTAGATGGTCTGTTGGATTAGTAGTGCCATCATAAGTTTCAAACTTTGGAGAAGTGAACTTTTTCGGTATAGGGGTTTTCATGAGCGCGTCGGAGAATGGCAGTCTAGCCAACTCGTAAAGCATGTTGGGATCTGTAATTCCGATCCTGAATGGAACTTGTGGAAGAATTCCATCACTCTGGGAGGCATCTCCTTGTGGTTCACTGTCTTCAAAGTTTGTTCGTCGAAGTTCGGTAGGAACTTCATGGTTGAACGTGGTTGGCAAAATTTTGTTGAAGTGGCATTTGGGCGTGCTCGACAGGTGCAGCGCACTCTTGGGTGAGCTTTTCAACTACTTTGACCAGATAATCCATCTGGACGAAGAGTTGGTCCACATGGGGATCTGTCATTGTATCGCCAAATATCTAAGATGGTTGGGCCACCACTTTATGTGGTGGTACTGCATTACCTAGCATGATTGATTCTCCTGACGTTGAATTTGGTATATGCTTGATTGGTAACTCAGTTTCACTAGCGGATGGGTTGCCTTGATTGTTGAGTTGAAAGTATGTAATATGTTCCATTTGCACTAAGTTTTTTTGTTACTGATTCGTTCTAAGGAAATTATCCGCAACAAACTCTCCTTTAGAAAAGGAAGTTGTCGTTCACCACGGATGACGCCAAATTGATGCGACCAAATCTGGTCTCATAGAGATATGATCTACAAAACAAGGTTAAATTGCCAAATACCACCTTTTTGGTGACCGAAGGCACTCTCATGCTTGAGTCAGTTAATCTGTAGAAGAGAACTAAATTTGGACAGAATCTAGTTCAGTTAAATTTGCATACCTTTTGTCAAATGTTTCCTTTACCTTATATAATGTTTGTCATTAATTCTCTGCTAAGGGGAGACATTATTTGCAATGGTCTCCTCCTTCATTGACGTACGTTCTTGGGGGAGTGATTCCCACCACGACTTGCCTCATTTGTAACGTCTCTCTTCTATGAGGAAGAGATACGTTGGGCCTGGATTCAGGCCTTTGATTATGATATATTATTAAGAGCTCTTTTAGGCTTTAATGAATGGGCCTGCCTTTTCGGGCTTCTTGGGTCGGGCCTGAACTGAAATGTTTGCTCCTCGTGATAGATGATATTTTCCATGTGTACAGTCATGATGCGAGTCTCATTTGATGTACCATCAATTTGTATTCAATCTCAATACGCATATGAGGTATTCAGATCTGTCTTTGCTGATCTCGAACCTGCAAAAATGAGCAGCGATTAAGCCAAGGACCACCGTTGTAGTGGCCGAAAGCACTCCAATGCGCAAGTCAGATATCGATGCAAAAAAGAGTGAAAATTATATGTAAATTGCAATGTGTATGCGTACATTTTTCCTTCTTTCATCATCTCTTATAGCGAGTATTCCCTCACCAACTGTCCCTGTAATCCAGGGCGTGATAGAGGGAGGAGATCTCGCATAAGATCTTACATGTGCATGACTTAGTCTCTTCGGCACTTGGCTCTATTTAGGGCCCAGTGCTTGATTGGGTTAAGAATTGATTTCTTGCGAGTGGATCTCGAGCCTGTGACAGCTCTAAGATTTGTGTTTCGAGCCTTATTGTCCTGGGCCAAGCCCTAAAACTCGTGCCTCTTAGACTGGTGTGTCTTGGGCATGGGCACTTGACTTACAGGCTGAATGATAGTTTTTTAATGGGACCCCGTTGAAGCATGTCTCGTGTTAGGATTGGCCTATGCTACCTGTATGGCTATGATCATATGACTGATTGATGTTTCATACCAATAAGTAACAACCAAGAACCATTTTGTATTTTGGCTCACAATTCTTCACATACTAAGGCTCCCACCCATCCGATACAACCCTGCACAGATGTTGATAACAAAACGTGTAAATAAAATACTTAATTATCTCATACATATCAGTTAGAGACCTATCAAAACTCATGAAGTTGGTCATAAATTTCTAGGGTAAAAACTTTGATAACCCTGCACAGATGTTGATAACAAAGGGTTTTTTTTTCTAGTTCATCCTTTTTTACAAGAATCTATATATGGCTAAAAAGAAAAAAAAAAAGTGCTATTTGCCGAAGGGAAACATACAGCAATGCCAATCAAAATCCCAACACCCGAGTAAAGGAACAAGCAAACATTCCATACAAAAACAAGAGCTAGAAAACTTGTCAACCGTGACTATTGCTCATAAATTGAATACCCTAACCCACCCACCCACTCACTCAACTCAACTGCTTCCAAGCCCCCGCTGCCCTGCCGCATACACAGTCAGTCCACTCCATCAAGGAATAAGTATTTAATTTTAGTACTGCTTTTAATTGAGTGGAACCCCTTTGACAGTCACATATTCATAAAGTTCTTTCCAAAGGAACCCTTTTGCACCCGTTATATTATCAACAACACCCTTGAATAACTTTGATTTAATTGTAAAGTATTGGGACCACCTCCATTCTCAACTTTGACTCAATTGTATGGTATTGGGACCACCTCCTTTCTCATCTCCCCACGTGAAAACAAGATTAATAAACCATTGCTGTCATTGGTTTGGTTTGGTTTCAAAGTTGTGGGTTGGTTGACTAGTCTTTTATTGAGATGTTCACCACTAATTACAAATCAAACAACATGGGGAATTCTAAATGTCGAGGGAACGAGCGAGGGAGGGGGTGAACCTGTTCATTTTCTTTGAGATGCGTGTAAATTCGTGTTTCAAGGCACTTTCACATATCTCGAGGGGGGTGAATGGCTTCACCCCCTCCCTCGCTGGTTCCCTCGACATTTAGACAAACCCCAAATAACATATATGGTGCATTTCCTACTCCAACCCATGTCTTACCTGTCACCATAACATAAAAAAAGTAGTGCGTATTCATCACCCATCAATTATTTTCGGGTGTGTTTGGTTGTATAGAATCTCTTGCCATAAGAATTTATGAGGGTATCCCTATATTTTATGCTAATTTGAAGTATATTTCACATCCATCATTTTATTTTGTGATCAATGATGGGAATGAAAGTTTCACGAACATGGAAATCACATGCCTTGGGGACTAAAGAGTGTGATTCTCATGTTCATGTGGCTTCTATTCCCACTATTGATCACAAATTCAACAAAAATTCTTAAGAGTCATGCCCCTAGTGTTAGATCCGCACTAGAGGAGACTCCCCTGCATGTTTTTAGGAGATCTCAAAATCTTCTCAAGAACTCCTCAAAGATCACCTCAAGAACTCAAGATCTCCTATCTCTCCTAAAAATATGCAAGGGAGCCTCCCTTTGCGCGGATCTGGCGCTAGGGGCCTGGCTCTCTGGATAAACTCCAAATTCAAATAGTAGATGTGGAGTGATACATCAATTTAGTGTAAAATGTAGAGATTCTCTCGTGAATTTTTGTGACATAGAATTTCATGCAACCAAACACACCTTTCGTGTACAATCTCTTATCTTGATCTCTCCCTTTCTTGCTTACACCTGTTTGGAACTTTGACATCTCTGCTCTAGTTGCAGATGAAAGTGTAATCTGAATCTCCATCAAGTTTTCTAAAGAGTTAGGCCCGCGCCAGGCCAAACCCAACACCATCCTAGATAAGCTGAATCTCCATAAGTTTGCCGCATTAAATCGTACGAGCTTGTCATTTCCAACACGCTGGTGTTTTTCATGTGGTCCAAACCATACTTGTTCCAAGCCTAGCCTCTTTTGGTTCTTCTCATTGCAATTTTGATAATGAAGTTATGCAAAAATAATTAGTCACTTGTGAACTAAGGGTGTGTTTGGTTGCATGGAATCATATGCCATAAAAATTTATGAGGGGACTCCTACATTTTAGGCTAATTTAAGGTATCACTCCACATCCACCATTTGATTTTGTAATCAATGGTGGGAATGAAATTCTGATGAATATGAAAATCACACTCGAATTTCAAGCAACCAAACATACCCTTAGTATTGCACATGTGATTGTGTAAACTTGCAAACATTATCTACAACTTTGGATGCTCACTGGGTGAGATATCCCATGTCTCCTTTTACAACAATTCTAAAACGCACCGATTTTTTACCTGGAATTTTGCCTGGATGGTGCCAAGCACGTGCACCATCCCACGTGCCAGTCACGTGCCTTTAAAGTGGGGAAAAAAAAAAAAAAAACAACCAAATTCCAGAACTTTTTGGTAGCCACTATTTCTTTTTTGATTCCAAAGCAGAAGAGAAGAAGGAAGGAAGAAGAAGAGAATACGAGAAGAACAAGATGACGAAGATGACTGGCCTGTTGCAATCTGATCGACGAAGATGACTGATCTGATGAAGGTTGATCTGATCTGATGAAAGCTTATCTGATCTTGACTGAGTGACTGATCTGATGAAATTGTTGAAGGCTAATGACTGACCTTTTAGTTTCCCATTGTTCCACTCTCCCTTTTCACAAAAAATTTTCTTCTCTGTCTGAATTGGTTTCTCTTTTTTTTTTTTTTTTTTTTTTGCCCACCTTTAATCCCTGTAGGTATTGCTTGTGAGGGATGATAAATTCCAGTGAAGGTACTGTGAACGATTCACATTATGATTCAAATTCCTTTACCCAAACTAAATTACAATTAGATCGAACAAAACCTTTTCAACCCCACAACTTTGCGTCGATTACGGAAACTCCTCTAATCACTCCACTGGAATACCTTTCTGTGAGTGCAATCTACAGATCTCGACCTCCTTCTTCTTGCCAACAATCACTCTGAGATTTGGGGTTGATAAAATGAGATTTGGGTTCTTTGTTTTTTTTTTTTTTTTTTTTTGCTCACCTTAATCGCACGTGCTTGGCATGCGTGGATGGTGCACGTGCCTAGCACCATCCAGGCGAAATACCAGGTAAAAAACCGGTGCGCCCTAGCATCTCTCCTCCTTTTAAGTGTAATTAAACAATAGTTAAGTTAGCAACGGTCAGAATCTAGTGTCATTAAATGGATTGTTGTTCAACTTTATTCATTATCATTTCTGTTGAACTCGAGACGCTCAACGACTCCTCTCAACTATTGAATCCATCAGAATCACTGTTGACGAATGAAGAAGAAGAGAGTTTGAGTGAGTGAAATTTGTATTGTATTTAGTTGCTTCGTCTGATGAACTATGGATTACGAAAGAATCGAAAAACCTAATCAGGTAACACTAGTACGGACTTGTTCGTCATTCTTTTTTCTTTGGCGACAAGTAAGAAATCTCAAAATATCTTTTGTTCGTCTCTCTGTCTCTGTCTCTGTCTCTGTCTCCATCTCTGCAACTGCGACTGTTCAACTGTTAGTACTTAGTCCTCTTCGATCCGTCAATATCTTATCTCTCTTTTACTTTTTGGAATCTCTCTTCGTCTTCGTCATCGTCTTCGTCTTCGCTTCGTCTTGCCGTTTTCATTTCAGGTCTCACATTGAGTGACAAGTGTTTGATTCACTTTGAATTTCGTGGATTTTGAGTTCAAAATTAGTTGGTTGTTGTATGCAGGGAGGAGGATTTTCACCCGCGAAGCTACGGAACATGCTTTTAGGGATAGAGAAGAAGAGAAAGGATGAAGAAGAAGAGGAGGAGGAGGTTGATTCATCCACATTCTCTTTGAGGTCTCAAGTTAGTGAGATCTACGATCCGGGTAAGCTTTTCTTGAATCATCTCTTCTAGCAAATTTAGATTTACAAGAAGACTATGGATTAGGAGTGTGTGTTGACTGATTTGAGAATATATGAACATTTCAAGGGGTTAGCACATCGGAGAATTGCAAAGATGTAGACATTGTGAGTGAGCTTCCGGATTACTCGACCTCGTCCACTGCAGTGAACACAAACACAAACAACAATATGGCTAGTGATCGTAGATTGAAAGATCATGTTTTAGCGAATTCAAGAATTAGATCTCAAGATGATGGTTCGGTAGATTATGACAGTGGTTATGATAGTGCTAGTGTGTCTTCGTCCGCATTCGAGTTCCACAAGGCGGAAAGGGCACCACGGAGAGTGTCAGTGCCCTTCACACCGTTCTCCAAACCGGCGCCATCGAAGTGGGATGATGCGCAGAAGTGGATTGCCAGTCCTGGCTCGGATAGGAACAAGTCTGGACAATCTCAATTGCAGGGTGCACAGGGGAGGAAAACTGGGTTGATTGGATATGGAAGGCAGTCATCTACTAAGGTTGTGGTTGAAGTTCCCGAACAAAAATCAGTTGCTTTTGAGGAACCGGATACTAAGAGGATCGATTCGAGCCAGCAAATTAAGTGGGAGGTTAGTGGGCAGAAGGCTGTTGGTTGGGTAACTGATCCTTATCCAGTAGCAGAGTCGTACACTAAGCTCGCTGCCGTGATCGAAAGCTCCATTGCAGATTCAGCAAGTAAGCTTATTATATTTGTTTCATCATTTCTGTCCAATCCCATTTATCATTTGTTTCCCCTGATGATGCCATGTTATCAGTGTTTTTGCATTATGTATCTTCCATAGAACAAAATCTCTCTACATAGTTGAAAACTAATTTTGTCCTTTAAAGTTGCTATTGAAAATAGTCCAAAAAAATTGTCATAATTTTTATGATGAAGTACTTGCCACTCACAACATACCAAATGTCAAGCTTATTCTAAAAATATCATTGTACATCTTGCTAAAATAATATAATAGAATGTTAACTAAAGAGTAACTAATGTGAAGGTTTCTAAATCATTAGCCTTCGAACTTTCTAAAGAAAGTGTATCATGGACACCTTATAATAACTTTCGTATTCAAGATTTTAAATTCGTACCAAGAATTTTGGAACCAATGTTGTTATAAAGATTCCAAATTTGGCAAAAGTCAAATTGAAAGCTTTCCAACATCTATTTGCTATGACATATTTTCTTCCAGTTGGTAAAACATTGCCAACTTGGTAATTCAAGAAACCATATGAATTTATCATTGAGGTGACGTCCATATTCCTACAATGATGCCATATATATTGAAGCGCCAAGACCAATGCTACAAACGAATGAACGATATAGTTGAGGATGCAAAAGAAGATTTCCGGATGCTTGTTATCAAATGTAATTTTGATGACAAGATTCCTATCACTATGCCCTATACTTTTTGAATTAGGCAATGTTTATGAGATATCAAAACTTTTAAATCCTAGAAGTATGACATAAGTGGTTATGATGGTATGGAGGATTGTCGTTTTGGAAATGAGTTACTTAAGCTAAATTCTCAAGGGGTCCGGGTGACCTAAACATCCTTTTTTCTGGCTACTGGGGAGTCGAATGTATTCTCAATTGTTTCAAGTATCTTCAAAGGAATTTGGGAATAGAAAGGGAGATAGAGATAATAATTTTTCTATGACTTCTTGTTTTAGTCTCTTAGTCGACTAGCATCTCTCTTGGTTAAATAGGTTTAGGATAAGGCTTGTATTGATGGGGCTTGTATTGTGTGTGGTCCGGGATTGGAAAGCGCTTCTCACCTCTTATCCCATTGCCGTTGGGCTAGTATTTGGTATCGTGTTGTGGCTATGATTAGGGTGTTTTTTGTTGTGCTTGGTTCCATTGAGTCTCATTTGAGGGATTGGAAATTGCTATGATATTTTTTCTTCCAAATTCACATTGACAATTTGGTAAGTCAAGAAACATATGTACTGAAGGCCTTGAAGGGCAAAGACTGATGCTACAGAGAAGATTCTGGATGCTTGTTACCTTATATAATTTTGAAGAACAATTCCTACCATCAGTCCCTAATACCTTGGAATTGGATTTGGTCATGTAGTGAGTATATGGCGTGAGAGTGTTGTAATACATAATTAAGTTGATATGTTCCTCTGCGTGATCAATGACTATAAGACATGAGAATATTTAATTCCTAGAAATTTGACAATTGATTATGGTGGTATAGTATGGATGGTTGTCTTTCTCGAATGAGCTATTTAAGGTAAGTTTGATCCTCAAGGGGCCTAAGCATTTTTTTGGTTGAGGGGTGGGGGCTAACCGGCAAAGTTGTGGATAATGATGAAAGTCCAAAAATTTTCCTGTATGGAAGGAGGATGAAACTTTTATGTCTCGTTTCTCTAACCTATCTCATCTGCTCTAAAAAGAATGTTTGGGTTATAGGAGGGGAAAATTATCGATGATGGGGACGCTTTAATCAATTTTTTGATGCAATTGCTTTGAGAAAGGAAATCCCGGCTAGTGTGTCTTGCTTTATTTTCCCATTAGTTTGGGATAAGGATCCCATTAAGAGAAATATAGCTTGGGAATAAAATTGAATATTTGGTGTGACTTGTATTCTAGGTAGTCTGGGTTTAAAAAAGCTTCTCTCATCTTTTCCCATTGCCATCGAGATAGTATTTGGTATTATTTAATGGCAATGATTGGGGTGGTTTTGGTTGTGCTCGGATCCATTGAGCTTCCTTTGTGAGGTTGGAGATTGCCATCCAAAGGAAAACTCTTATGGGAGCTAGCTTCTTTTGCACGTGTAGGGGTATATGGAACAGGGGGACTTCACTTGAGGGTTTTCAGCGGGAAGTTTATTCTACAGTGTGCTGATAGAACTCTGGGTCATTCTATGGCATTGGGTTTCTCGATGTTCATGTTGTAAGGGCTTTTTTGTTGTTGTATTTTTTGGGGGGTTGGAGGCGGTCGGAGGGAATTGTAAGTTGGGATGGTATTATTTAAAATTTTAAGAAAAGTTGGGATTCTATTGTTATTAGGACTTTGACGTTGTCTTATGATCTTCTTTATGATATAATCTCTCCAAAAGCTTAGCTATTGGTTGAGGTAGTGGTAAATAAATCTACCATCTGGATTTTGAGAACTTCTTCACAAGACATGTTCTAACATACATTTACAGACAAGATTAGTCATGTTTTGTTCCATGATCTTTTTTGTGTTCTTGCATGTTGTGTGCTTTATCCTATTTCCCATGGTTTTGGTGAAGTATATCTGATGTAACATAGGATAGTTTGTTAATTTAATTTAATTGTTGGGTGGGGCCTAAGTAAGCCCATTAGAATAAGTGGAGATTAGGTCTCCAATAGCATTTAGGGTTAGGTTGCTTGATTTGCAAGTTAGGCTTAGTATAAATAGGGCCCATAGGCCATGGCTTATAATCGGTTGAATGATGATTATTAATTGAGTTTAGGTATCACTATTTTCTTAGGTTTAGTTTTTTAGTTATAGATTTAGGTTAATTAGTGTAGTTGTGGAATTCATTAATATCACATTTGCTTTGTAGACTTGAGACTTGAGAGTTTCCAGTATGCAGTAAGATGGAAATCAAAATATGGAATTTTGGGAAGATATTGCTTGAAACTTGCAAAATTTTGCATTTGTTTTCTTGATGGTTAGAAATACTTGGGAGAATGATCTTATGTTGAACTTTACACTTCATTTGAATATGTTATGATATATATGATTTGGCTTCATAAAGCACACAAAGCTTGAATCTTTTTCTTACTTCGGAAGAAAGTGAAAATTTGGATATGGAGAAAACATCATCCAAATTTTCCTTTATGATGATTTATATCCGCAAACTTTGCAAGTAAGGTTCTGTTTGCAATATTGTGCAGTCACTCTTAGCCGGCATGATGCGTCTATATCTGTTCACAGTGCAACAACATACATTCCACCTCCTTCAACAGTTAGATCTGTTTCCATGAGAGATATGGGTACAGAAATGACTCCAATTGCCAGTCAGGAGCCGTCTAGGACTGGAACTCCGGTGAGAGCAACCACACCCATTCGGAGTCCCACTTCATCTAGGCCATCAACTCCTGGAAGAACTGCACCTGCTTCATCCCCTGTGGACGTAGCTGATTATCAGGGGGACCCTAGCAAAAAGGAGTTGTCAGAGAAAGAAATGCAAAAGAAAACTAGGAGAGAAATCATGGCTCTTGGGACGCAGCTCGGTAAGATGAATATTGCTGCCTGGGCAAGCAAGGAAGAGGAAGACAAAGATGCTTCTACGTCACTTAAGGCCCTTTCTGTGGATCCGACCCCTAAAAGTATAATCGAGACTCATGCAGCAGCTTGGGAGGAAGCAGAGAAATCAAAATACACGGTTAGGTAAGTTCAGTATAAATGAGTAAATCTTCTTACTAGTTCTACTAGATTTTTGCATGTCTCCCGGTTTCCCTCGCTCACGAGGATAATCGCCACCCCTATGCTTGACATTTTTGCTTATTATTTCTAATAGGATCTGATAGTATTTATGTTTCTAATTTTTAGGTATAAACGTGAAGAAATCAGAATAGAAGTTTGGGAAAATCATCAAAAAGAAAAAACTGAAGCTGAGATGAGGAGGATCGAGGTACAATTTAACACTCATCGTGAAGATTTGGTTTCTATTAATTTATTGCTCATATTTGCGTTATATTCTTTAGCTAATTCATAGACTCTGGTACTTGTTTACCCAATAATGTACTCATAGTTGTTTATTATGGTATGCAGGCAGGATAGAAACTTTATTTACTCATTGATCTCATATAAAAACTGAACACCTGATTTCAAAAATATTATTTCACCCATAATTACCACAAGTTAAGAAGCAAATCATAATTTTTCCACATATGTGCAAGGATATATATTCAGAATTTATTTAGTGATTTTTATATTTGAACTTTTATTTACATGTCACAATCAAAATATCCTACTGTAAATTAATTGAGAATTGATTGTGTGAATTACATTGAAGTGATTGAACCAAAGTTGGATTATGGAGAGCTACAACTGCATCATAACTGGAAATAAAACTCACACTAAGTAAATAAATCTAAATATAGAAATTTCTGATAAAATGCCCATTCCAACAATTTCTTAACTAATTTCTCTGTACCAATAACATTGTGCACTTATGTGCGCTATAACATCTACCAGCCACTTCATATGCTCCATCATCCCCACTTGAGCTCATGGAGATTGAAACCATCTTGAAATTGCTAATCAATAGTTGTTCCTTGATGTCCACTGTTGACATCATTTGCTAAGCCAGCTTGCATACTAATGAAGAACAGTACAATGTTTTATAGTTATCCACTATGTTGGTTGAATCTTTAAATCTCGTTGGGCTCCCCTCCAACTTATGTTGTCAAAATCACTTGCAAAATGTTGAATATTTCAGACCCAGTGATGATGTTGTGTGATTTAGACAAGAAAAGGCTTTTAAAGTAGGACTGACACTTGGAGCTTGGCCACAAGTGGTTTAGGCAAGATTAAAATCATCAGTTCTTATTCTAGAAAGTGATCTCAAATAAAATGTTGTGGGCTGTGCTACAGGTCCCATGAGTGATGTAGGTCAATTTCGTAATGATCATTTCCTTCCATAAACTTGGTATTTAGACTGGGTAAACAAATGTTTTGCTTCTTTTAGGATTTCATTGTTAAACTATATCAAGTATAGGGACTAGGGCTGCAACTTGAACTGGTGGTTAACTAATGCAATCCTTGCCCCAGGCAATGTCAGCTAGCTTAGTTAGCAACACTGCTGGTGGATGGTATCATAGATACAGTGTTGCAGCACTTATATATGGTCTACGGATCCATTAAAACATGTTCACCCTTAAATATCCTTAGTTTGCAAGACTTCTGGTGGATAAATATAGAAAAATGAATATATTTCATTTTACACAAAACAAAAAGTTATTTTTATTCAAACTAATGCTGCAACTTGAGCAGGTAGGCAACCAATGCTATCCTTGCCCAGGCAATGGCAGCTAGCTTAGTTTGCAAGACTTCTGGTGGATGATATCATAGATCCAGTGTTGCAGCATTTATATATGGTCTATGGATCCATTAAAACCTGCTCACCCTTAAATATCCTTAGTTTGCAGGACTTCTGGTGGATAAATATAGAAAAATGAATAGATTTCATTTAACAAAAAGAACAAAATACTATTTTTATTCAAACTAATGCAGAATTTCCTCACCAAAATCCAAATTCTTATTGGATACTAGTACTACTGACAAGGTAACTATATATATATATATTAAAAGTTCTTATTGATTGCCTAAAGGAACTCTTGGCCATAGTTGGGTATCCCACTGACCAAACCCAAGTATTGCCCAAAGTTAGGTTGCATCTTTACGTTCAAAACTTGACATTATATTTTGAGGAGCTAAGCCCAAGTTCTTGCCCATGTCAAGCCACACACATTGTGTTCTTAGTCCCAAGTTGCAACCACCCAGTGTCCCCAATGTTTCCTGTTAGGCAGCTGGCTGCTCTCCTGTAGCTTTATTCACCGTTAACAAAAATATAAATGAAAGGGAGGGTCACACTAATTATGTTCTTAGAGTGGGGTTAATCGTAAGACTTGGGCCACGGGCTTAAAACTCGTAGGAGCATTGTCCATATCTGTATAGATACACCCAAGTGAATAATTATGCCTCGGGTTTTATCCTTTTGCTACATAAGCACCCCTTCCATCCAATGAGCGAAGTTTGACGGGTGACTAGTCAAAAGCTTTGCATGTGAGCTGAGATAATGAGAAGAGGTGGCTATGTATACTGTACTAGAGAAATTGGAACCAAAGGAGTTTGTACAAGATCATGTGAGCAAATTGTGTTGGGAAAATTCACTTCACTACGTGTTAAGCATTTGAACAGAAGTAACACTGCACAACAAATAAAGTGACAAGAAGATAGAAATTTTTTACGTCCAGAGATTCTTGAGTAAAACCTGTGGGACACTAGTACAGTAAAATTTCCACTATCACGCGGCTACTATTTTCCCAAAAATTAAAACAAACCAGTCGATTTTAATTATCAGTAGAACAATACCCTGATGGATCAAAATGTTCTTTACCTACATAAATAGGTAGATTTCTACTCAAGTAACTCAACCTTGATGAGAGAAATCAACATCCTCAATGTTGTGGTTGATGAGCAACACACACATCCTTGGAAAGCTGGTATTCCAAAGTTTACATGGTCTGGAGTGGGAGATCTGTTTACGGAAGAAGTCTAGGGGGGTTTAGTAATAAGGAACCCAAAGAGGGAGAACATAAACAAAGCTCTATTGGAGAGATGGAGTTGGAGGTTTGACAAAGCCTAATAGTTTCTGCAGGAAAGAGATTGAAGCTTAATGGGACAATGGTGGCTTCTAAAGCGTATTCCAAACCCATGTGGTCCGGGCCTTTAGAGAAGGATATCTAATGTTGATGAAGAGTTTTGGAAGATGTTAGGGTAGGGAAAAATGCTCTCAAGAATAGATTTACCTCGGTAATGACAAGTATACTGAATTTATGTGGCTAGCGAACAGATTTACGTGCTTTACATTGAACGCACATTTGGACTTAGGCTGCTGAACATCATATAGAACTCACTTTTTCAAACTTTGAAATTGCAGAAACTTCATCTTTTCATGTTGGGTGATTGTGAAATTTTGAGATTTAACTTATTTGTTGATCTCCACTTTATACAATTTAACTAACCAATGACACAATGGGAATGGGAAGTAAAACTTGGACGCAAAGATTTTACGTGGAAACTCTCTCAAGAGGGAAATACTATGGGACATTGAGAGCATGTATTCTACTATGAAAAGTGTTGAGTACGAGTTACCAAGGCGTTGCCTACAACAACCTAGATCAATACAATCCGCGGCCTTCCACTATCCTTGTACTGCTTCAGCAAGAATCCTCAAGTCCTTTGATTGCAGCTTTGCCTCAAGTCATCTACGATCCGGAAGTCCACTGGATTGAAGGATTTTTGGAATCCATCGAAGCAATGTGATGTAGAAATCATGCAATGGAATGTTAATCAAACACCCAATGAAAATGGAAATTGGAGAAGTTTTGAAAGATTTATTCTTCGTCAAAGGTTTCTGTCTCAATAGAAACTACTTTCTCGGAAAACTATTTCTCAAAGACCAATTGCAAAACTGTAGAAAGATAAACTCTTTCATTTGATGCATTTATGATTCGGATACAAACTTAAATTTTAGAACACATTCAGTGAGTTAATAGAATTAGTTAATTAATTTACTAATTTCAATTCAAGTAAACACTGACAAATTATATGTATTAGTTTTATATTTTTATCAGATTAATAATCTTGTCAAGATGGGCTGACACAACACCAACATTTATAAAGGGGGTCAGATTTTAGGCACAGTGACACGCAACGCGATTAGAGGCAACACAATGTGACCCGTTGACAGCCCTACCTTTAAGTAGCTTTTTCACAATTATTCTTAAAAACTCAAAAGCTCCTCACTCATATTACATGCTACAATTTTGCCCAACTTCACAAATGTTTGTGTGAAAAAATCATCCATGCATTCTAATTATCTAAATCAAGACAATGGAACTCTGGACATGTGATATCAACTTGATTCCATATGATTCCTTGCGGATACAACCATTTGGTGAATAATGTAACATCTTGTTCCGTCCAATTCATATTTGCCTTTGCTCTCTCTTTTTTCTGGAAATGTCAACATGAGAATTAATCATGTCATAAGTTAAATGGTCAAACTATAATATGTATATATGCTTTGTTATCAGGTTGAAGTAGAAAGGATGAGGGGACAAGCTCATGAAAAGCTGATGAACAAGTTAGCAGCAGCAAGGCACAAGGCTGAAGAGAAGAGGGCAGCAGCGGAAGCCAAGAGAAACCGTCAAGCAGCAAAAACTGAACAGCAAGCAGATTACATTCGGAGAACTGGGCGCATCCCTAGGTCATTTTTCTGTTGTAATTGCTGCTGTTCCTGAAACCTGAAAGTGTTCACTGCTCACAAGCCATGGGCAACTTCACCAAGTCATTTTGTTGCACATCTCACGTCCTTGTATTTACATCATATTGAGATGAGCTCTTAGCAAATCAGTTCCTCTATCTTGAGCAGCTCACTACATGAGTTACCAGAATGAGGAATTCTTGCATTTTGCATATTTCTGGGAAATAGAGCTGTGTTTAGAAAGTTTAACTTTACATGTTAAGACTTTATGTTCACACGTAAAATGTGTAGTTTGATGTGTAATCAATCGTTCAATAGGAAATCAATGAGTTTTGTTCGTGTTTGAGCAGATATAATTAATTCTGGATATTTATTGTCTACAAGGAGCTTTTCAGTTTTTCAGTTCACACGTACAAGGAGTTATGCAATATATTAGGATATAAGTTTTTCAGTTTACATTGTTGCACCCTAATTGGTACGTTGTATTAGACGTTGTCATTTGAAATGATTTTGAATTGGCTTACGGTCTAGACTTGCTCCTGTACAAATGAAGAACCTAAACTCAAAGCTTGGCACTGTACAAGTGAAAGACCTAAACTCAAAGCTGGTATAAATGATAACATCTTAGATTATTTGGTTTTGTGGATGCTACCTCCATGGTATTCCGGCTCAATACGTATTTGACCAGAAGACACAGTAGTTAGTTATGTCTAAGCTTTTTGTTTGTCAAAATCCGTAACAAAAACAACACATGTTACATGTGATGTAATTGATATGTGTCATGATTAGAAGAATTGGAATTGCAATTTGAATTTGTGGCGCAAAACAGAGGGAACAAAAGAAAGCAAAATTCAAATTTTAGAGGGAAGGGTATAACAGTAAATTGACAAGTGTTAGTTGGGGAATCACATGGGGTAGACGTGTAATATTTGTATTGGTTGTTTTTGAATTTCTGTTATGGCTTAAGCCTTTAAATAGAGGAAAGGGGATCATTAGCTCAGTATGTAAAAACCTATTGGGTTCTGAGGCTCCTGTTCGAAAGAACTTGAGATATTTGTATATTCGATTTCCCCATTTTCAATACATTCTTCATTTCTTCCATCTGCTAGATCTAGGGTTGTGACATTTGGTATCAGAGTTGTTCCGATCCAATCAACCACCATGGAAACTAGGACAAGAGACATCGAAAATTTCATAAAGGAAACTAAGAAGATTCAATCCAAGACATCGAATCAAATCGAGGCACTAAAGGTTAACTTGCAGCGCATTGAGCAGACTGTTGAACATCAGGAGAAGAGACTTGATGCAAAGTTAGATCAATTGCTCCACATGATGCAGAATCAGAGGAACCATCACTCAGGCATTGAATCGAGCAATTCACAGGATTCTGGATCGGTTTAAAATTAGGTCAGACCTCCTCACACTTCATCAGCAGACAATGGAGGTACCTATTTTCGTTTTCCTAAGATCGATTTTCCCCACTTTGATGGATTGAATCCTAGATCTTGGATCAAAAAATGTGAAAGGTACTTCGAACTACATAAGGTGACTGATGAGAATAAGGTTGCTATTGCTTCGATTCACCTAGATGGAAGGGTTGATACCTGATTTCTTGACTATCAAGTAGGTAAGATGAATGTCCAATGGGCTGAACTTATAAAAGACATTTGTATGCGTTTTGAAAATCCAATGGATGATAACTATATAGCCTCGTTCAATAAGTTTGCCCAAAACCAATCAATGGATGAATACTTTGAAAATTTTGAAGAGCTCAAGGCCACCATGCTATTTCATAATCCCTCATTAATTGAAACCTACTTTGATTTGAGTTTCCTGAGTGGGTTAAAACAAGAAATTAAGCTGGCTGTACAGATGTTCAAGCCAATTACATTGCCCAGGCATTTGTCTTAGCTAAACTTCAGGAAGCTTGTAATACCTCCTCATCCATTCCACCTGCACACAACATCCATCATAAACCAATATCCACTACTCATTATTCACCTTGGCCTAAAATTCATAATACTTCTTCAACACCACAACCAACTCAGCCCTCCATTGCTTCCAACAACCCCGCCTCCTCTTCTTATACATCTACATCGTCTACTGCCAGATCAACTCATAACTTCCCTCCTATCAAGCGCTTGACTGCGGCACAGATGAAATTAAGAAGGGAACGGGGGTTGTGTTATAACTGTGACGAGCAGTATAAGCTCAGACACCTTTGCAAGCAGCAACATCTCTATTTGTTGATCATAGATGAATAATCAAATGCTGAAGAATGTTTGGAGACAGAGGACCTGAGTCAAGAGATACAAACTGATATGGAACTCTCTTAATGCACTACAAGGCAGTGTATCAACCAACACTATCCTACTTAAGGGATGGGTGAAGAAGAGGCAAATTTCTATACTCATTGATACGGGCAACACTCATTCTTTTATGGATCCAAAGGTGATTAAGAAATTCAATGGCCTACAGTTCTAACCCCTCAAATGCTTGTAAGGGTGGCAAATGGAGAGCAACTTCATAGCAATGCACTTTGTCAATGCCTCAAATGGACCATGCAAGGACTTCATTTCGAAGGGAAGATAAGGCTCCTTCCTCTTGGGGGATATGGTATGGTTTTAGGGGGGGATTGGTTGAAGCCTTTTGGAGATATAATTATCAACCTTCAAAAGCTACAATTGACCCTTACTATACAAGGACGACCCATTACACTTCAAGGAATCACTCAAGAAGCATCCTTGCACCTTATGGATGCCCAAGGTATGTCTAAATTCCTTAAGAAGTTTGCACCCTCTTGTTTTGGCCAAATATTTTCCATGAAAACCATAGACTCACCTACCACCATTCCATATAGTATTAAAGAGATGCTCCATACATTTGATGACATTTTTCAAGTCCCTACTTCCTTACCACCTCATAGACCTTTAGACCACAAAATTCATCTAAAACCAAATTCCATTTCACCATCTCAAAACCCATATAAGATCCCTTACATGCAAAAAACTGAGATGGAACATCTCATCAATGAAATGTTAGTAGCCGATCTTATTCAACACTCTAGTAGTCTTTTTGCTGCCCCCATACTCCTTGTTAAGAAAAAAGATAACTCATGGAGATTTTGTGTTGACTATAGGAGGCTCAATGACCTTACTAATAAGGATAAATTTTCTATGCCATTAATTAATGAACTACTAGATGAACTCCATGGGACCACTATTTTTTCAAAACTAGACCTAAGATCGGGTTATCATCAAATAAGAGTTCACCCCCCGGATATACACAAAATGGCTTTCAAAACCCATCATGGCCATTTTGAGTTTAGAGTTATGCCTTTTGGTTTAACCAATGCCCCAGCTACATTTCAAGCCTTGATGAACCAACTATTCCAACCATTCTTGAGAAAATTCATTTTAGTCTTCTTTGATGATATATTAGTCTATAGTAAGAATAAGGAAGATCATATTTCTCACCTCCACACTACTTGTTCCTTATTGAGAAAACATCAACTTTTTGCTAAGTTTTCTAAGTGTTCTTTTTGTCAATATAGACTTGAATACTTAGGCCATATTATTAGCTCCCATGGTGTAGAAGTCGACCCTCAAAAGATAGATGTTGTGCAATCTTGGCCTACCCCCACCACTCTCAAACAATTAAGGGATTTTCTAGGGCTCACAAGCTACTATAGGAAGTTCATAAAAAATTATGGACAATTGGCTCAACCTCTCATCATCTTACTAAAAAAAAAACTCATTTCTTTGGTCACCCAATGCTACTCACGCCTTCATAGCCCTCAAGGAAGCCGTGTGCCATGCCCCGGTTCTTGCCTTGCCTAATTTCCATATCCCATTTTTTCTTGAGACGGATGCTTGCTCAAAAGGTGTGGGAGTTGTCCTTTCCCAAGGAGGAAGGCCAATAGCCTATTTTAGTAGGGCTTTAGGACCCAAAAATCTCCATTTATCTACGTATGAGAATGAACTTTTGGCCATTGTAATGGTCGTTCAAAAATGGAGGTCATATCTGTTGGGATCCAAGTTATTTATTCATACAGGCCATCAAAGTATCCGACACTTCTTATCTCAGAAAGTCACCACAATGATGCAACAAAAATGGCTCTCTAAGCTTTTGAAGTTTGATTATGAGATAACATACAAGCGGGGCATAGACAATCGAGCTGCGGATGCACTGTCCAAGCGTGATAGTGAAGAATTTCAATGTTTGGTTATTTCTACTTTCACTCCGTTATGGTTACAGGAGGTTGCTAACAGCTATGAAACAAACTCCTATGCACAGACATTGATTCAGCAACTATTTGTAGCTTCAACTTCTGTCCCCAATTTCACTTATTCAAACGGGTTGTTACACTACAAGCAGAGGCTGTATATTGGGTCTACAGGAGCCCTACGTAATCAACTTTTTGTTGCCTTACATTGCTCACCTATTGGAGGACACTCAGGTATATCAGCCACATACAAAAGGTTGCACCAACATTTTTATCGAAAAGGAATGAAGACATCCTTAATTCAGTTTATCACAGGGTGTGATGTGTGCCAAAGGAACAAGCATGATCAGACTGCTTATAGAGGACTTTTGCAGCCCTTGCCTGTCCCTGATCATGCCTGGCAGCATATAACAATGGACTTCATCGAAGGACTCCCTCATTCAAACCACAAATATGTTATTTTGGTTGTGGTGGACAGGCTCACCAAGTTCAGCCATTTTATGGCCCTATCACACCCCTACACTTCCGCCATGGTAGCCAAACTCTCCCTTCAGAATGTCTACAAATTGCACGGCCTGCCTACTTCCATTATGTTCGACAGAGATCGCATTTTTATTAGTGTTTTTTGGCAGGATCTGTTTTCGGCTCTAGGTACCAAGCTGTCCTTAAGCACGACTTATCATCCACAGTCGGATGGACAGACGGAGAGGACCAATTCATGTTTGGAAACTTACTTAAGGTGCATGTGTAGTGAGGTTCCAAATCAATGGTCTAAATGGTTATACCTCGTGGAACATTGGTTTAATACCACATTCCACTCAAGTCTCCAAACGACACCATTTCAAGCCTTATATGGCTATGCTCCTTCACTATTGGCCTTACCACCAATAGCCTCTCTTTCCATCCCTGAGGTTAATCAATATCTACAGACCAGGGACTGTTTTGAATTTTTGTTACAGCTTAAGCCTTTAAATATAGGAAGGGGGATCATTAGCTCAGTATGTAAAAACCTATTGGGTTCTGAGGCTCCTGTTCGAAATAACTTGAGATATTTGTATCTTCGATTTCCCCATTTTCAATACATTCTCCATTTCTTCCATCTGCTAGATCTAGGGTTGTGACAATATGTTCAATTTACACCATTTTTCTTTTTTTGGTTGCAAGGGAAGGAATGAAGTGGTCATTTGATGCTACTTGGCCACTTTCATCACGTGTTATCCATTTCTATTTAGGAGCTAAATTGATCCCTACTTGTATTTTGTGTATGTATATATAGATGAAAATGGGTTGTTGGGTTAGCTATCATCAAATTCGAAGTCCAATCGACATTGAGCTTGAAACTATAACCAATAATATTCTACAGTTCGGATTGTGCAAATAAGGTACCACATGTGCCAATTTCTATCCCATGATTGATTTTACAGTGATGATGGAAACTAATCATCAATCAAAGTTCAAAAACTTGTGGTCAAGTTGACACAAACTTTTGCCTCACTTCATTATTTTCAGATGAACTTGGTTGTCTGACAATAAGTTGATCCCAAATCCCATTATCCCAATGGGCTGTGAGGGTGGACTTAGTATTCAGCACTGCTAGAACACAAACCAATATTGATCCTAATTTAACCATTCGGGGGCCTAACCGTCTTAGGGTGTGATGAAGTCTAATTGAACATGTCCAACTACTACAACCAATTTATAGGTCATATAGGGTGTTTCAAAACGTGTAGCTAAAAACCACCTCTCCAGCAACATTGTATAAGTTTGTATATTTGACTAAAATGGCAAAATGTATAACCAAATGTACAAAGTTATACATCTCGTTATACATTCTGATTTATTGGTGGATGTGTGTGGCCTCTCATATTTGACTTTGGTCCTTACCAACAACAAGGATCTAGATATGGCTTGGGTGTGACATAGTATAGAAGATATTGTTGCAAGTAAAAACAAAGGGTTTCCTTGAGGCAATGTCAGCAATGGGTTAGATTGAGCAAATAATGCACTTTTATGTTCTATCAATGTTATGTTGTACATGCAAATGACATATGCCTTTGCTTCCTCTGATTTGCCAATGGATTGGGCAAGCAAGGCCAAGAGCAATCAAACCCCACACATAAACTTCTCTTGTGAAGAAAAATAAAAGGCTTGCTCACTTTCAAACTCTACCTCGGCCGTCCCTATTCCTACTTGTTCACTCTCATTATTGTTCTCTCTCTCTCTCTCTTTTTCTGAGTCCAATTTCACTACTCTGTCGATAAGTCTCATCCACCAACGAGAGTTAGATAAAATGGAAAAAAGGTAAATGAAAAAGGAAATGGATGAAAGTAGTGTTTCCACTGTTTCGTATAGGAACCTCATTTTGTTGGGATTTAGGCTCCGCTTGGTACATGGTAAAAAATGTATAATGCAAAAGTTTACGGCAGTTACATAAATTGAGTGCTTGGTTGACTTTACGAAAAATAATTATTGGAATTTGAATTCAAGACCTATGCATGCATCTCTTAGTTATAAAATAATGTAAAACTTTGTGGGACAAAATCTCTCACATTACTTTTCAAAACTCTCATCATCTCCTCGAGTACTCCCAATTCCTTCATAAACACCCCAACCACCACCACCTTCACAACTACCATCGTCACCACTATCATGACCACCATACCATAACCATCAAAACCACCGCCACCGTCACTATCATAGCATAATCACCACAACCAACACCACCTCACTATTACTACCATAACCGTCACAACCACCACCCCTATCGCCACCACCACCACAACCATAACACTCCACCACCACCGCCATCACCATAACAAAACTATGTCGACCACCACCACCACAACCACCATTGCCACTACCACTACCACCACCGCCGCCATCGCCACCACCATAATAAAACCATTACCACCACCAACTTCACTAGTACTACCACAACCACTATTACCACCACAAACACCATAGCATAATCACCACAACTACCACCACCTTTACTACTACCACCGCCACAACCACCATAGCCACTGCAGCCATCACCACCACCACCACAACCACCATGACTGCCGCCACAAACACCATCGTTTTAACAACCATCACCATTATTGTCCGTATTCGCGATCACTATTACCACAATCACAATCATTGCCACCATGACCATGCCACAACTACAACTACTACCATCATCAACATCACCCACAATCATTTATCAGATTTGCATTGACTTTCTTTAGTTACTACTAAGTGTCTGTACAGTAATGCATTACAAAATAATGCAATGCAAATTAATGCATCTGCATCAATTTGCTAAATGCATTATTGTACAGTATACCAATCGGAGCCTTAATTCACATTGTTCTTGTTCACGATTCATTAGTTTGAGTTCACTTTTTTAGAAAGCAACTGACTATTTACCTTTGGCATTTGTTGTTTCGAACCTGGATTTTATTTGTCGTGAAACCCTAAATTTCAAGAGAAAGGAAGTAGTATGTTGGAGAGGCACCTAGACCAAAATGAATGTTGGTTTTCTCAAAATTTGTTTCAAATGATTGGGAAGCTATCCAAGTAAAATTCTCAAGTGTAGCTTCTCTTTACTAATCTCACGGAGTTTTCACATCAAATATGATTCCTGATTGTTGATATCACATGTCACGGACTCACGGGTTATGTTCATTTTTTTTTGTGCTATGTAGCACACACCATGGACTACTTGTCATGACATTATTTTGTAAATTTTTTTATCATTCAAATTCATGTAGTTTTGAATGTGCAAGTCACATTAGCTCCCACATCCCCACTATGTGTGGGGTTGCATATAAACCGGTACTCAAGCTTCACAATCTAAACACAATCCCACATCAGCAGTATACCTAAGGGTGGGCAAGAATCATGGTCCAGACCCGGACCGGTATGGTCTCGTCCCGTTTCAAATCGGGACCAACCGGCTCATGACATTTTCATCCCGATCTCGGTTGGAATTGGGACGATAATGGTTCCACAAAATTCAGTCCAGGACTGTTCCGATCCATCCCGTTACTGTAGCCCACTTATAAATCCAAGCCCAATTATAATGTCAAACCCAACATTTATAAAATCAAAAACCACCAGTACCCTCTAGAACTCTCCATTTTCAAACAGATTCAAAGTGGAGAGAGGACCATGTTCATCTTCTTTCTTGCAACCCTTGTGTCGGCCAAACAATTGTTCACCTGAATACAGAGACACTCGGTGAGATCTAAGTTGGCCAAGCGAGGGTTCGCGTTTTCTTGACGAAGAACCTTTGCTTCTATCGCGGTGTCGTCGAGATGTAAGCGGCAGAGTCGGTAGCGGTCGACGAGTTCTTGATACTCTAAGGTGAAACGAGCGAAGTAGAGGCGTTTCTTGATGGCGATTGCCTTGCTTTCTTGGTTGCAAAACGATGGAGACGAAGTGAAGAAGGAGGAAGAGGAGGCAAAGTCCAGTCTGGAGCCGCCGCTTCGTGGTTGTTGCAATTGCGGTGAGGAGACGAGTAGTAAATGGGTTGAGTGTGAATCGGTGTTTTGTGACCTCCTCCACTTCCGTAGGCGAACGACATGCTCTCTCCCAATGGTCAGTTGGCTTTAATGGAATGTAAAGCTTTTAATGATCGGTTGGCTTTACATTTGGAGATGAGATTGATTTTTTCTATTTGCGTTTTCGCATCTAAATGGTTTGTCCCAATGGCCAGTTGCTTTTCATTTTCTGTTGATTGCGGTGTTTTAAATTGAGGCTTAATGATCTGATTCTTTGTTTAATTTGTTCAAATCGAGATGAAACAATGTTGAGATTTGACAGATTTTTGTGGATCCATTCATTTTTCCTTCATTTCAACATGGATCTTAATATATGTGTTTAGGAGAGAGAGAAATGAAGGAGAAGTGTTGCTTTCTTGTGGATTGGATCAATCAAGGTTTGATTTGGGGATTTTGTGAAGTTAGTGAAAATGAAAATCTAATTGCATGTCTTGAATCTTTTGTGTTGTAACAGGTTTGAAAGAAGAGTTCAGGCACTATAGTTCACAATTGATTTATGAAGGGGAAAGGGCTTGGGCTCGAGCTTGATTTGGTTTTTTTTTTTTTTTGTGAACCGGGATGGCATGGTCCCGTACCGGACCGTCTCGATTCAAACCGGTCTGGGATCAATCGGGTTTGCTCACAAAAATTGGCTAGCCCGGACCGTTTCAGTCTTGTTTCATTGAACCGGGACAAGCCCAATCCCAAACCAACCCGGACCGTGCCTACCCCTAAGTGTACCTAAGCAAAGCAAGCTTGAAATTTAGATTACCTAAAGTTAAGATATTTAGAGCTTAGCACTGCCAACTCCCAAATGTGACTATGGATACACATCTGGAAAGTGAGCATGCTTTTTTATTTATTTATTTAAATATGGTGATCCCCATCTTGCAATATTGCATCAAAACACATCCTTTTCAATTTCCATCTTTCCCTGCACAACTTTTGCACCTTGAAACCATCACCAAACTTGCTACCAAGATTTTGTGGTTGTAGTGGGCATCTCCCCTAAAGATGAACCCTAGAGGGAACAACCTGTATCCAAGTTTCCATTCTATAAAAAGACCATGAAACCTTTAAGATTCTTGTTCTTTGGTACGCACCAATTTAGCGAAAAAACTCATTTATCCCTTGTGACCTATCTGTAATTTGTCCACAAGTCCTCTTCATGTTATACAACTATTGAAATCAATTATGGACACCTTTTGAAGAAGATGGTCTTATCTTTGCAAGGGTGTTTCAAATGTCCATTAAGGGAGTTAGGTTGTATGGCAACTTCAACAACATCATCCCCACTTTTGTGTAAATTTGAGAATGATTAATGGAGGGGCCTCCCTCCCACCCTCCTCCTTTTGTGCCCTTAATTGAGATTTGTTTGGGGTTTGATATATATTAATTATATTGGATGTTAATTAGGAGACATTCTTTAGAGCAAATGTTGCATGTATGATTGAATTGTGAAAGAGCTTTGTTTGTGTGCCTATATATATATATATATATATATATATATGAACCTGTCTAAGTGTTGAGGAAAACAGCGAGGGACCTCACAGGTAAGGGGGGGGAGAGACCGTTCATTCCCTCGGGATGCGTGTTTAACTTTTTAATGCACATATTTCGAAGAGATGGACGCCCCCTCTACCCCTCGCTGTTTTCCTCGCCATTTCCCTCGACGGTTAAAATTTTTGTATATATATACATACATACATGTGTGTCTCTTTCTTTTGACATGGACATGATAGTCTTTTGCTTTTCATGCTAGGGAATGAATGAGTGGATTGATGTGCAATCTTATTGTCACCTCAGCCTCATTTCTTGCTTTGCTTTTCTAGTAACACATGCACGCTGCTCAACTCAACAAGCAAACTTTCGGATCTTAACAAGAAGAAGCTGATCCATGTCGGTCATTTTGTTGATCATCTGGTCCTCCTTTCTCTTTCTTTGACCATTTCTCTATCTGGTCCAAGTCGTCTTCTAGTAATAATGTTTGTTATAACAATTAAGTAATAAGAAAAAATAATTATTGATTTTCTAAACAAAATAATCTATCTTACAATTTAGATATGTGTTTTACTATTTACTGTTGACTGGAATAAAGTCAAATCATAAGCATTGAAGATAAAAAATGGTTATGATTGAAAGTCGAGAAATGTATTGAATTTGAGGGTTGACATTCATTTTGTATGATGGCATATTGGTAAATATAAAACATGTAAAAGGGAAAAATAATGAAAAAATTTTGAAAATTTTTTGTGGAATGTACATGTAGCAAAGAGAGAAAATATTGTGTTTTCCTTTTAGTAAACTGGAAATTATCATAACTATCTACATCATTGTCAGATTTTGGAAAACTTAGTATCGTTGAAATGCAATTTTGAAGATCTTTTCAACAAAATCAATAATCAATACAAGCGCTAAAATTTTAAAAATATATATTTTATAATTAGAAAACATATAATATATTTCACGTCTTTAATATTTTTCAAAGCAATGAGACAGGCCGATCATACCAAAAAAAAAATTAGTCGGACATCTTAATGCACATTTAAAAAAAAAACCCTAAACTTCATGTTTTTGCGAATTCAGAGATTGAGGAAGAATTCATTCTCGGCGTTTAAATCCCCCCCCCCCCCCCCCCCAAGTATTCAAATTAAAATGAGTTTAACCCTAAAAATTTATAATATATATTTTTAGCTTAGAATAGGTTTACACTTCAATACTGATTGAGAGCGAAAATGAGGATAGTGACAGAGGTGTTCAATACAAAATATTTGGCAAAAATAAAATTATGTGAAATGCCAACGACACGGGGCATACTCTAGTTATATACAGTTTTAAGGGTCTATGTATAGTTTATAAATAAATAAGAGGCTTCAAATAATTTACGTTAAGGCACGTGCATAAGTAAACAATGTTTTAGATGAGCAGGTTTTGACTGTAAAACTATAAAATGTAGAGGACAAAATAAGAAATCCAAAAGTTAATGTAAGGGCATGTTTATAATTTATAGATAATTGGATGGCTTCAAACAAATTATATTAGGGGCTTAGTATAATTAATGAATGCTTAAGTGAGAAAATTTTGATTGTAAATTAATAGTTTTATTTTTGGAGGATAAAATGGTAAAAATATGTAATTGTATTTTTCATTTAAATGACACAAACACCCTTTGTGACTTTTACCCAGCTATTGATTTTTTTAATTACCATAAAGTTGTGAGGGGCAAAGTTGGAAAGAAAATTTATAATTGAAGATATACACTTTTTTTTTATCCCTTAACCCCTCGCACCCCTTTTTTTTATCCCTTAATCCCTCCCACCAAATACCTCCCACCTCTTTTTTATCCCTTAACCCTTCCCACCTCAGATGCCCTAGTGATACCATCCGCTACTACTCAATCATTGAGCCATCACACCTTTGACGAAGACATACACATTCACTATTCAATTGGGGAACTTGAGTTACATTGTTCAAATGTTGTATCCTTATTTATTGGTCTTATAATCCAGGCGGGTTCATAATTAGGTGGTGTTTTTTTAAGTATTCAGAAGCTCATTTCGAATTGGAGTTGGAAGTTCAAAGTGAGTTTCTGAATGAATTATTTGTTTCATTTCTAAATGAGCTGCTGATTAGAAGCTGTAAAATTAAAGGTATTTGATTTTAGGTGTTGAACAAAAAGTGTTTGATAATTTTGCCCCACTGAGGTGAATAAAAATATGTCATAAACATTGAACTTAAAATTATACCCAATAATTATCAAAATCCTAAAGAATGTTGTAATACATTTCATTACAGGAATATTGAAATATGACCAAGTATATTTAAACAACATTATCAAACCAAATTTCTTACTAATATTTCTTTTGCAATATGATCTCGTAAGTTAACCATATCGAGCTGCTTACGTGATCCAAATACTTGAGATAGTTGTGGTTGTTCACATCAGTTTGTCTGGTTTCGTGCGTCAAATGTTCATTAGCCCAATGATTAAATAAATCATCCTTTAATTTAATTCGACGAAGGAAGTTGTGTATTGTTGTACATGCAATAACGATATTCTTTTGAATGGGAAAGCTATATGAAGGCATCATATTCAAAATGAAAAATCTTGCCTTCAATACGCCAAAAGTTTTGTCTATGACATTCCTTAGACGAGCATGTGCAAGGTTAAATTTTTCTTCTTTGCTTCTAGCACGCCCTCTTTGTTGAATCCAATCTTGATTCAATATCAAACATCGCAATAGAGACATGAAACCTCTAGTGTGTGAATATGCCACATCACATAAATAGTATTTATCTTCAATGATTATAAAGCAAAATGAGTAAATAAAACATTTCAAATTTATAGTCAAGTATATAAATAACAATTTACCTAGGGGAGGTAAAAGGAATTTGAATTGTGGTCTATGCAATGCATTTGCAAGTATTCCAGAGTAAAAAAAAAAAAAAACTTAAATAAGCTTCATGTCAAAATCACAAATGGCCAACACATAATGGTAGCAAAAACTACCACCCCTTCCTCTAAATGGAATTTGCTTGCCGGTTGGAATAAATGCAGTGATAAGTGTTCTATCTAAAGCTCCAATAGTACCCTTGAATGGCCCTCTCGAAGATGTCTATGTGATTGTGAAATAATTCTTGTTGTTGGTTCATTGAAGTTTGGGGAGACTATCATTTCAATGGAAAAATGCATCATTGCCGACAATACCAGCTTATAAAATTATTGCTGATTGTTTGGCAAGAATGTTGGAATCTATTTTTGATCACTCGACTCCTCTCATTATGACTTATGGTCATACAAAACATTGTCATTTTTTTGTTCTACATCTACATGTTTGCTATTTGTGACCCACAATTTTTCTCGATAATGTTGACTTAAGGCAATGAATGAACTTTTATTCGTCCTCATCAATTCCTAGATTTGGGTTGAAGATCCTTCTGAATTTCTATATTTATTTGTTTCCATTAAGGGACACAATTTCGCAGCAGCAGCATTGCGTGTCGTTCCCGGCTGGCCTATTATTGTCTTTCGCGGAATCACCAGCGAGGAAGTATTCAACTTTTGTCATTCAGCCCACTTTTTTCTTAAAATGTAGTGTCACCCAAAGTAATACGAATCTCAAAATTTTCTATTTGATTCTTTTCGTATTGTACAATAACAATTGTATCCCCTACTTAAATAACAATACCACCATCAAATAATTAGTCTTTTTTATTCATGGTATGTTACATCAGTGTTCTAAAAATCGCTAGGCGGTAGGCGGGCAGCGAGCAAGGGACTAGCGCCCAGAGGACTAGGTGGAGCCTAGACGGGCCATAGGCGATTATTTATTTACTATAACTTATAATTTATAAAAGTTAAGCATGATAGCAATAAATTACTTTCAATTCAAAGCCAAGATACATATGCAAAATATATTATAAAAAAAAGTCTTAATTTTTTATTTTTTGTTCGAATTGGAAATAAAGAAAATAAAGAAATTTCAAAAACCCTTGCGATTTTTAGAACACTGTGTTACATATAACTTACGAGCATACTGGCATATAAGTCAAACATGAGAAAATAAATTTTTTTTTGTCAAACAAGAAGATTTTTATTGAAAGGGTGAAGGAAATAACATTAAAAAAATGACACATTCTTAAAGCAAGGAAAGCCACAACAACAAGAAAGAGCCCAAACAACAACTCCCTAAACAAGAAAACAGGCTTGACCAAACTCCACAAAAAAACCCTTGTAATAGAGCTTCGATCACTTAAGCCCCTCGAAGATCTACCTATATCTATCTTGCATAACACACTACAAACAATGGAAGGGACCCAACGCCATAATCAAACAGCATGACGAGTAAGATTGGCACAAGACCATCAAAAAATAGTCCAAAATGGATCTGTGCAACACTACACTCACCAGGAATTTTGCGAGAAAGAAACTCCGCAAAATTTTGGAGAATCAAGAAGCAAAAGATCAATGGACTCAACGATCACTTTGCAAAACACATAGACGGGTCCCGAGAAAATAATTTTCTTCCTTAACGCAAAGTTTGCACCATAGCCAAGGCCCGATCTGCCTCTTGGCTGAGATCCACCCATACAACATTATTGATTGCTCTTAATGCTGAATGGACTTCCTTCTCATCACTGCTATGATTGGCCCTTGAACAATCGCCTGAAACATTGTGTTTTAAGCTCTAATTGAGCTGGACGACGACCTGAAACATTGTGTTCAGTGTCATGATTGGCCCTTGAACAATCGCCTGAAATAATCTCAACGGGCTGATTTGACACAACTTTGGTTGAATATTATTCTGTTAAAAGAGCTCTCAAGGTGCTTAGCGCGAGGATCAAAACCTGGCGAGAAATGAAGACTGTGTTGAATCGGGTCAGATAGCATACTCTGCTCCAATTCAACATGGGCACTATGACCCAGTTGGTCCACCCGCCCAGATTTTTTTAAAGGGCCCGATTTCACTTGTTTTTGTTTTAACATGAGAGAGAACTTGGATGGGAAGATTGAGAAGTTGTCCCAAAGAAGATATCAGTCTCTTTGTGCCTTTTTGGCTTGTTTACGGGCCATGTTCTCCTGTTTTGCAAACTTGTTAAGGAGATGGTCCAAGTTGAATAGGTTCTTCCCCACTGTCTCTAGAAACGAGATATGATTTGCAGGAACTCTTTGATCCTGGACTTTGTCCTCAGTTCTACTCTTCTGCCCTTCCAACTGAACTCCATCTCCCAAGTCAACTCCCATTGAGTCAAAGCAATGTTCCGACTTAGAAACCCGGATCGGAGAGTTCACCCGAAGGCCTTTCCTCTTATCTAAAGGACTCGATCAAGATGACTCAGCCGTCGAGATTTTACCACTTGGAACAACACCTCGCCGCAAAGTAGAGGTCGCACTAGCTCTGCGGCCTGTCGAAGAGGTGGGTTGGAATAGACATGAGATCTGAATTTCCATACCAATTGCTCATGACAGCAAACCCTCTATTGGGTATTAACAAACACCAGCATTGTGGATTGCCTATCCGACAACGCCACCGACAACCAACAGTCTTGGAGTCAGTCGTCTTCCTAGCCAATGTGACCCCATTATCTTCACTAGATGTTCCACCTGATGAAGAGGCACCCAAGAACTCAGGAGAGGAAATCATGCGGAGAATCAAGCCTGATATTAGCTGATTTCTCCGGCTCCTTCCTGACAATTGAGGAATTGATATATCTCAAATGGTTGTTTGAAACAACCTCAAAGTATGACCTAGATTTGGGTGGAGTATTCACTTTGTGTTGTTGAGTGAGCGAAGTCCCGACTTTGGACACTTGAGGCTTGGTCATTAGTTGTTTATGATGGTGGGAGTTGCCTTTTTCACCAGTGTGGTCATTGTTAACCAGCCCTTGCCATCAAGATCAGTTGGAACCCTCAAAGTCTTGGTCCCAGAATGCCAGCCAACCATGATTGAGAGGAAAACACCACCTATGTTTGACTCCTTCATCACCATCATCCACCTATTCCTTTCCTTCCAGCTGGCTATGAAACTCTATTTGCCTACTACCACAACTTTCTCAAGTTGTAACCCTAACCAATACTCCATGTTAGATTCCAAGAAAACCTTAACCCAAACTCTCGCACTGGATTTAAACATGAAGCAACCACCTCTGGTCTCCCGAATCACAAACTCTTTCTCTTCGATCTTTACCACTAACTGACTTTCATCATCAACTTCCATTTTCAGATCTATCCACTGTTAAGTTAACAACCGAGCAGAAACAAAATAGGCACAAATGAGTTGGTTTAGAGGATTCATGTTTTTGCCCCTCAACGGATCTGCAAATGTCCCACGATGGATTAGCCTCGACGGGTGGATTAGCCTTGACAGACCTGCCCCTTGACGCCTCTCAAACTTCACATTTTGGACGGATCTATGCCACTGAACGCAGTCGATGGATCTGTGTCACTAAACACAGTCAACAGATCTTTCAAATGTTGTTATCTTCACACAAGTTATTCAAATCACTCTGAGCATGATTTCAAAATTAAACAAACTAAAATAAACTACATTCAACCATAGTTTTCAAAATTAACTAAGTTAAAACAAACTGACACTCAATCACAGTTTTCAAAATTAAACAAGCTGATACAATCCAATAATATAAAACAATTTCTTTTAAATTAATCAAAACTATAACAACCAATCTGTCATTCAAACAATGTTTGAAAAAACTAACGAAATAAGCAACTTCTTCAATCTCAATTTTCCTAAATTCCCGCAATAGTCCCAAGAAAAGTCATCTTGTCATCAATCTTCGTCATCATCACAAAAGCCACCTTATAGCTTTCAAACTCGCAGAATGCCTTCAACGCCTTATGGTATACATTATGCATCAACTCATACGATTCCCTCATTTCATTCATTAGAATGACACATTCATTAAGAGTTGGGACCATTTTTTTCAAATTTTTTCTTGTTGGCACATTTTTTCTCAAATAATAGCTTAGTTATCAACTCCACAAGTTGGCTCCCAATTTTTTCGTCTCTTCTATGGCCCGACCCACTCTTTTATGACTATGTTTGTGTTGTATCACTTTCCCCAACTTTTCTAAAGGGGTAGTGGTTACACTTCGATCTAACTTTTCAACCATCAAAGAATTCATCCTCTTGTACTTGGAAGTCATGGATATCTTCTTCTTGAGGCACTTGGCTACTTGAGGGATCCATGCATTGTTTCCATTAACAAGAATTCTTTCAATTAAGGGCCTCCTTAGGTCAAGGTCATTAGAAGACTTTTTTTTCCTTGCATCTGGGTATGTCTGTTTAAAATAAAGTAATAAATAAAAAAATTATCTTAGCTTTCAAACAAAAATATTTACTTAAAGTAAATCTTAAATTGGTTTAAGGATCTTACCTACAAAAAGTTTCCCATTGTTTATAGGTGGCATTGAGAAGGTGTGAGTTTCTTCATTGTAGCCATGACATGTTTTCGTTATAAGTACTCTCCATTCTTGTATTTTTTTTACAATAATCCCAATGATTTTTAATGTTTTATGTGATTAGTTCACCTTCTACTTTTCATTTATCTTACTCCTAATCACTAGCCATAACTTTGGTTTCAAGGATGAACCCACATATAACCTTATTTGGCCGCTTTTTGGAGACATTACTCCAAAAATTCCCTCCTTAGTTCGTCATCGTTACTAAAACTTATTTGATAGTTGGTAGCCATATTTATTAAAATATATAATCATAATAAATAAATTAATATAAATTAAAATAAGAAGGGAGTATTATGCAAAGAAACTGCAAGATGTTGGATCCAATATAAAAACTGATTTATGAACAAATATGTAAATCTACAATTAGAGGTGTCTTTCATGATGTAACAAACACTACTTTCAACAAAACAATATAATATTTAATCCTACTTCTTCCCATGTTATGCTTGGAAGACAATGCTTAATTTTCCAAGTAACAAAGTAGTTTACTTGGAGAACAAAAAAAATGTTTTAATTATCCACAATTCTCTTTGATGAATATTTTGGCAAAAATTCATGTTGTTTTCATAGCTCTCTAGTGTCATGGTTATACATTTCATTAATAAAATTAAGTTAACAACAACCTAGTGTATTTGGTTGACATGATCCAGACTTTACTTTGCATTGCATTATATGTTCGGTGAATTCTTTTAAGTATATTTAAGATTTCTTTCTCTGAGCCATGACTATATGGGTACTTGGGCATAATGGAATGCAAAAGATAGTAATTCCACAAACACAGATATCGGGGCCTCGCAAGTCCATTGATTTGTGCAACTAGTATACTTCTTATTTGTTTAATTATTTGTTAACAAATAATTACTTAAATATGGTTTTTTTTCTTGTTGTTCCCATGGCAAAATCAAGAATTATGCATACATTACCAAGGATTAGTAACTCGGGCACCACTATGCCATTGGTCACCGCATGATGAATCACCACTCGATGAGCCCACCTATGCATGGAGTAAGGCCACCACCACGCGGTGTTGAGCCATCACATGTTCGACCACGAAGGGAATGCGAAGACAAGCTTCGATGAGTCAACCATTACCCCCATCAGAATGACTACGAGGGTGGAACCACTACAAGAAACAGGGTCATTAATAGCATTTCAAAAACACTATGGTAGGCTACCATAGCGTTTTAGCAAACGCTATGTCTGCCGGAGCTATAATAGATACGAGGTCTATTATAGCGTTTTAAAAACGCTATTGTAAGTTGACTACTATAGCGTTTCAGAAATGCTATAGTAACATTATTTATAGCGTTTCTAAAACGCTATAGTAAGTTGACTATTATAGCGTTTTAAAAATGCTATTGTAAGTTGACTAATTTTTTTATTTTTTGCTATCAAATGACTTTTATAACATCTTATAAGTTTTATTTCTAGAAATAAAAATCTAAATGAGCCAAACTTAAACATTTCAATGAAAGGAGGCAAAGTAATGTAATTAATAAGATAATGTATTACATCGAGTCACAAAATCTATCAAATAATAAAAATCAGCTCCCTGTATTACATCGAGTCACAAACACCGACCCAAAAGCCTGTACAAACTCTGAGGACAGCAAAATGAGCCCTTTTCTTATGAATGAACACCCATTTTATATGTTGTTCCTACACTCTAGTCTTCTTCATCCACATCAGTAACAAACTTGCCAATTCCAGGATTCAATGTTGCAAACAAGAAAAAGATGACATTGAACAACACAAGGGGCTCAAGTTCATTGATTGGCACTCCAGTCTCAATGTTCAATTGTGCTAGTGCTCCATTTCCAGTGATGATTTCACCTATCAAAAAGAAAGCAAACCCGAGTTGCGCCAATCTTCCTACAAAGAGCTTGTCTGATTTTGTGAATCCGAATAGAGGACCTTTCATAGAAGAAAAGTGTGCATCATTTTCACATAAAAAAATAAAAATAACTAATTAAAAATAATAACCTAATGGGTTTGTAATTTACCTACTTTTGGAAGACCAAGAGCTGATCTGAACCCTTTGCTTGGAGGGATGGCTGCCTTCTCAAGACCAGTGGCTGGATCGTCGACGAATTTACCTTTGTCACCTAGAGCACCAATGGCTCCAAGGAGGGTAAAGAGGATGAAGAAGAGAATAAGAGGCTCTGCTTCGTAAATTGGGATCCCTGTCTCTATGTTCAACTGAGCTAGAATTCCCTTTCCAGTAATTCCCTCACCCAATATAGATGTCTGCCAGGATTTGAATTCAGTAGTAAGTCCAAGTATCCATGTTTATAATCACTTTTTGTTTAAATTATCAGTAATTAAATAAATACAACTTTATTCAAATTTTGTTAATAGACTTTACAAGTGCTTATTAGTTGATACAAATAAACTCGACCCCACTTGTAAGTCACGTTACGTGATTTGATACTAGTGGTACAAACAAACACTCGCGGAGTCCATATATATCACTCAACCTTATCAAGACTTCATGTTGAACTGTATGGTTGAGTGAACTTGGCAGTCAAGATCTTACTAATTTAACCTTAATCGGAATGAATAGACTACGAATGCTAAAAACCCGTTGTTCTTGAAAATAATATCATGTTAAGTTTCACATATTATTCTAAAGATATACTTTAGGATCTGTTGAAAAAATAAATCCACATAGGAGGAAACTATCATCTTCCCCTGCAACTTGGAAAACTGTAATCCTCATGGAGAAAAATATTTCAGATATATGCCCAATAATCACCTAATAGAGAACAAGCATTCTATAAGCACATGTTGTCAAGGCTATTCATGTTGTTCAGTACTATAGATATTGCATTGTTTGGTCTAATATAATATATATATGCATCACAAATAAAACCACTCACAGCAAATCCAATCATAGCAACACGACCAACGAACAACTCGTTTTGCTTGAAACTCATTAATTTTATAATAGCTGTGTTGCAATATGATTCTAAAACTTCTCTGGACAACAAAGAAGATGAATGTACACATGACATGTTACCTTAGGCAATTCAGCTGATTTAGAATTGCATTATGAGCGTTTTGGCTCTGGAATAAGGCAATGATCAGAGATTTAGCATAGGACAGATGTACTTAAAGAACTAATAACAAAGCAAGCTTCAAACTTGAAGTGTGTCATTGCACTCACCCGTAGCAACTGAGGAACATGCCAAATGTTTGGAACATCATGTATATTGAGAACATTGCTGAGCTAAGATAAACATAAAAGATGCAACATAAATTATTATTATGAAAAGAGATAATGCAAAAGCCATGAAAAACATCAAAATCAGCTACTTACAGGAACATGACAAAACTGTGAAAGTTTCTCCTTTGTATTATCTAATAAAGGCTGGAAAAATGAGAATAAATCAACAAATAGATCAGGTCTCACACCTTATGAATCAAAACGGAGCATCTTAGATGCATCCATCCCATTCAGATTTGTACGCGCTTAATGGAGCAGATCCTTCCTTTTTTCTAAACTTAGATTTTACAAAGGCAAAGCGTTTACCATCAGTTCAGATTCTTGTTTGGGAAAGAGCAGAATATACCTGAGAAGTGCAACATGCTAACAAATGAGGAGTCAGTCCCAACGCCCTCAGTTCTCGGACACTATGTTGCGTCGGCTTAGTTTTCTACATTATAAACAAGCAAAAAGCTTGATACTCAATTAACCAACACAAACTCCAATTCTCTTAAAAGAAATTAAATCTTCTTATAAAAAACAAATAAATGTAATAAAGACTGAAAATCACCAGAAACAAGTTTGAACTAAGATTATCTCAAGAAGACTTACTTGTTCGCCGACTACACCAATAACTGGTACAAGGCTCACATGAATAAGACAGAAGTTGACTAGACCTGAAAATGGATTTTTAAACCAACAAGTGAATACATAACGTGCAGATTGTATTCTCTACTCTTTTTTATCTCCCTTGTGACAATAAGCAATTATTTAATTGTTGGACTTTGTTCAAGAAAACTTCTCTCTAGTAAATGCACATGCATGATTTGGGGGGAGGAGGGAATTTATAATAATTGAAAAGGTAAATGTAATATCACCAACTGAAAATGACAACTATCGCAGACCCTCAATGAATGGCATTGATTCAATGTCACCTAGCACAAACAAAATCTTCACCTATGAGGGACAAAAGAAACTGACGGAAAACATTTCTCTTTTGCAACAGTGGAAGAGGCTCTTTAGTTCTATAGACTTACCTACAATCCCACCCAGCTCTATTACACAAACATGATGAGATTCTCTGTCAAGAGATGAGAACTGAAGAGGTTGCCACTTGTGTGGTGAGCAGAGGTTCACCGAAGAAGATGAAGAGTAATTGGTAAGAAATGAATTCAATGAAGCTGGCTTCTCAAAATAACTTAAAAAAGTGCAGCCATTCCAGGCAGACTAAGCCATGTACATTATCATACTAGAATACGATGCAGCGGTAAACCCCAGCCGAAATCTGTGAGAGAACAAAGAAAAGTTCAATGCTAATATTCTTCAAACCTCTTTACATCAAACATAAAGTGACAAAGTATTTAAATGCATGGAAACATGGCAACATTCGAAGGTAAACAAAGGAGACAACATTTTCTATTTTCTAACCACTCGAAAAACTGCATACGTAATTGTTTATGGCTGGGTTCAACTACAAATTGTTGAATCTACATAAATTATATTTCCAAGATTTAATCAAGACTTAAATTCATAATATATTTGGACCCTCATGCATTAGTTACAATCTAAAAGATTAGACTATAAGCATTTTCATGAATTTGTATGCCGATAATTAAACATGTTGAATGAGAAAAAAGATTCAAAGAAGGCATAGTGTACAAATGCAACAAAGCTGAAGAAAACTAAACACATAAGCCCAAGCAATAGTGCCTAACCAACCTGTGGAAAAACAAACCAACTGAAACAAACCATCAGATTCTTTTTCATCTTTTGCTTGCGCGCTAGAAGCCCTAAGCATCAGGTTCTTGGAAATACGATTGGATGCATCATCAGCGTCCCTTAAAGCATCGACCTCACCGTTCTACAGTAGTTTGAGGTAAAAGGACATGAACCCAAATAATTGCAGAATGAAGCTGAATGCCAGAAAAACACAAATGATAGTCAAAACAGAAAGTCCCAACAACGTCAAAGAGAAGTTGGCATAGAATGAACAATGAAAGCAAATTAATCAGATACAATGAAAGCAAATTAATACAATCAGTTATCTCGATGGTAAAATGACATATTATTTGTTGACAGTAAGTGATAGTGAATGATACTTAGCTGAAATAATTAATCACTTTCATTTGAGTGACAGTGCCTGTTTTACAGATGCCATGGTGTCTATAGTGAAAATTCGAAGAAGTAAAGCTCACCTTTACAAATGCTGTGTAGTGGCCACCAGTTAGGCCACCCCAATGGTTGATTATGGCATAGAGTTTATATACAACATGGGATTGTGCATAATTCTTGCTTTTTGTATATTTGCTTAAATCGAGATCCTGAATAGGGAAGTCCACAAAGGATGTAATTTTCCTTGGGTAACCATATTCGTCAGAGGATAAGTGTTTCAATTGAACAACAAGATTCTCGGGTAACCTCCACAAGTCTAGTTTCTTGGTGGCTGGTCTATGACCCTTGCAGGTAGAACAGTACCTGTACAAATAAGATAAAACTATAAAACTAAAGGGGGAAAAAAAGTGTATGAAACCTGCAATTTATAAGGGAAAGTAAAATTACTACATGCCATCATTTCCTAAAAGCTCCTCCTTACAAAGAAATTTTTTCTTCCATAGCATCATCCGACACGTGAACTCGAGGAAGATGCTTGAGGGCACTAACATCATAAGAATTTGATTCTCTTTCAGACCACTCCACAGTAGCTGAAATTTGACACCACGTGTGAAAATAATGCTCATGAGCGTCGACGTAGGGCAACTCTTCATAATCCATGGACTGGTCTTCTGGCAAAGTTTTGTCAGTGTTTGTTCAGGGTTTGCCAATATATCTTTCTGAGACCCATACATCCTCCTCGTTATCTGATTTACTTTTTAAAAATGGTTTGAGCGTCATGTGTGCTGCAGTTATGATTTCAGTATCGTCTTTGGGATAGGCTATACAAGTAACAATAGGTGCCACCTGATCGTCGTTCGATCGTTGAAAATTCCAAGTCATCGAATTCTCTAACAGGTATATCTGAAAGCACACAAAAGTTTACTGAGTATAACCAGTAGTCATTCATTTTCCTAACAAATCTGTAGAAACTACTAATTATCAGTTTTTATTTACCCATATGCAATAGTGTGTATGTACTTGACTGTAGTAAGCAAAAGCTAAAGACAAATATAATTGCTAAAGTTAAATGATGTAAGAATTTAATGAGTATGCATGAACATGCACAAAGATGAGTAATAAATTGAATCACAAGTCCAAACAGAATAGAAGAAGTTACCTTCTCGTCCGATGAGTTATCTCAAGCCTAATGAAACCCTTTTGTTCTTTAGGAAGTTTATAAGCTACAAGACAATCATGATCTTTTATATAAGACAAAGGTACATCAGGGTCCAAGTATCGTGTCTCCTTACAATAGCTAAGAACCTATCAAGTGGCAGCTTGGAAGTATCAGTTAAGCGTTCATAAGTCGGACTGAGAAAGAAGATCACTAGGAACAGTTTTAGTGTAAGTTTTACCTCTGCTAGTAATAAACTCTTATTTAATCGTAAGCAGCACTCATTACTGAAAGTAGAAAATTCATGGTTCAGTAATAAAACAAAAAGAATTAAACGAAATATATAAATAGATAATGGTATACATAAAGATACCACATATTCAAAATTCATGGTTCAGTAATATCCCTAGCTGTGTATACATTGCTATAAGTACCTTGCCCAATCTAAACAACAAAACATAGTTCAGTACCACATATTCATTAAAGGATTACAATAAAGGTACTCAATTTCAAAATACATCAACCGAAAAAAAGACTGAGAGGTTTGCGCTAGCCAGAACTCCTGGCTGCGGTCTGCATCTACAAGTACAACAATATGAGTCATATCCTTGTAATAATAGCATCTCAGCCAACCATGTCTTTAAGGATCAAGTATGACAATATAACTTGGGAAAATGGTATCAAGTTCAAAGGGTTCTAACATTATGGAAACGAAAAATGCTGAACAGAAGCCAGTTTTCTAAAAATGTCCTGTTGTTCACTCCATTCCATATTAGCACTCAAGTAAGCAGCTGGGATGTTTGCCTAAATTGCAAAATCAAATGAAAACCTTAACAGCGAATGACAAAATTAGACAAAACAACTTAAGCATCCAAAGAAATAATTATATCAGGCATTACTAGCAACAAGTGCATGATTTGGTCTTGAATGAGTGAAACAAAAGGAGACACAACTAGAGTTATTCCATTACAAATTAGGGCCGGTAGCTGCAAATAATAGATATGAGTTACACAAAGACTCGCATGATCTTAGGAAAGTGCAAAGAATTCTCAAAGTGACAAACAAATGAAAAGATACATACCAACTTATAACTGTGTGAGATCTCAGATTCTGAGTTACCTCAAAATTTCACTCCTAGAAAAAGGGGGGAAATTTTGACGGACTCGCTTCTTCTCCGCCCCTGATTTCGTCGTCTCTCTGAATGAGATGGATTGAAGAGGAAATTATGTTCTTATTGGCCTTATTTGATCATTCAAAAAGAAAAGAAACCAAAACCTTCACTACTCCATTCTCCCCAACTTTCTCCTCCACCCCATGTTAGATGAATCGGATTGAGAGAGAGGCGAAAGTGATCGACAGAGCGGCGAGAGTGGCGAGAGCGAGAGCAGGGAGGGAGGCGAATGGCAGAGCGAGGGAGGGAGGAGAATCGCGGGGCTGTGTTTCTCTCTTCTTCTTTGTAGGTTTTAAGTTGGAGAGAAGGATCTGAAATATTTGGTGGTCTCGCGTTTTTAATCTCCCACTTAAATCTTTATAGCGTTTTGAGATTATAATGATACTAAAAGTTGGCTTTTATAGCATTTGTGTAAAAAACGCTATTCTCAAATGCTATAAAAGATCATTTTTGTTGTAGTGAACGTATGGTAATGATGAGGATGAGGAGGTCAGGCCTTTGACACAAGATTCATTTGTAACTAGATATTCACCTTTTTTTTGTTTTATTCTATGTAGACTCGTGAATTTACATTTAATAGTAATTTAAATTTTGAATCAAAACTTAAATTACTATTAAGTTAGTTTAATATCCGTTAGAAAATATTTTGAAGTTAGGAATATAGTCATTAGAAAATATTTTGAACTTTGGAATATAACCGTTAGAGAATATACTAAATAAATATTCATAAAATCTATAGTTCTAGTTCTCATTGCATCTTTCAATTCAATAATCATATCATCAAAATCCATCAGAGTGGCTAATTTAAACCAAAATGAAAACCGAGTGTTATGTCAAGCTATTGTGGAAATTTCTGATGGTCATCTTGCCAATCAAGGCAAATTTTGCGCAAATGTACAAACATGATATCAAATGAATGTAGAGGGTGTCGGTGATCCACATAAGCCAATCTACTCACTCAAATGTCGGTGGCAAGGACATAAAATCCGTAAGCTAATCTACTTCACAACTTACAAGGTATTAACTAACAAACGAGTTGACTGCCATATGTCATCTTGGTAGGGTGTAACGGTCGGAGCATTAATGGGAGTGGGGATCGGAGCAACAACAGGCGTGCCAATCGAAGCAACAAACATTTTCATTCACATAATTTCAATACGCATCGTTTGCCTCTGCGACAGTCGAGAAACCTCTGAATATCGCATTTATGTATTTGTAAAGTTGTTCATTGCATACAACCATGGAAGATATACTCATGACACGCAACCCGTGTAAGATACACGCTCGGTTTTCACCCTCTAAACACAACATAGGATTTTTTTATCATTTTTTTTTGTGATCAAATGTTTGGTTTTAGATAAAATGAAAGAATGATAATAGAGTGTGTGTATATATAGGCAAATATCAAATATCTCCATTGGAAGTGTTTTTTTTTTTTTAATTGGGGAGAGGGGGAATAATAATTGGGAAAGTGCTAGATCTGGGATAGTGCGACGCTATCTGAGATAGCTGTTAGCAGGGTGGCAAATTTGACACTCCACTAACATAAACATGCACATTTGATACAAAAATTATACTTACTAGGGATAGTTAGCATATAAATTTACACACCCACCCTCATTTTTGTGCTTACTGTGGATTTTTTTACATAATTTCCAGCAGCCAGCCATTGTATTCTTCGTGTGCGTTCCATATAAAAGAATAGCACGTGGGTTGTTGATTCCTACAAACACCATGATCTACCCTAAAGGAGGAAAAAAATCTAATTGTCGAGGGAATGGGCGAGGAAAACAGCGAGGGAGGGAAGGGGGGGGGATCGTCCATCCCTTAGGGATGTGTGCCATCATTTTCCTTGCGCGCATCCCGAGGGGGATGAATGGTCCCCCCCCCCCTCCGTCTCTCCCTCCCTCGCTGTTTTCCTCGCCCATTCCCTCGACAATTAGACGGGTTGCTAAAGGAGACTATGGTACCTTAATGTTCATAGGTGAATCTTGGGGCTTCAAAGATGATGAATGTCTCAATCTCTACAAAGGTGGAAAACTAGAGGTCTACCTATTCTTCTATCATGCTCTCAACTAGACTAAAGTTATCTATATTTTTTTTTCCACAAAAAAAAAAAAAAAAAAAAAAAACCTTCCTCTACATTAGAGCAAATTTGTACCTTACATCGTGAAATGAAAAATAATAGAAAATTTTTGGGGCCCTCTAGATTCGCGGCCACCGCCCCAGAGCAGTATATATTCGTGGGCTCTGCCTCAGACATGTAAGTTGTTTCCAGCAGCGTCACCCCCAGGATTAAACAACCCGCAGATTTTATTCTTTCTAGTTTGCTTGTAACGGAAATTTGACCAATAGAACTTGACAATTCTGAATTTTATTATTATTTTGTACATCAGTTACTTGCACCAAAAAATGATGTAATTGGTGGTCTACCACCCATTTATCAGACATACATTAGTTATATCCAAAAGCTTTATAGTACTCCTAGCTATTTGTTGGAAGAAAAATTCTAATTGTCAAGAAACCAGCGAGGGAGGGAGGACCCTCCATCCTCCTCGCGATGCATGCCTTCCATCCCTTGCACGCATCGCAAGGGGGAGGGATCCCTCGCTGGTTTCCTCGCCAGTTAGCCTTACTCTTGTTGGAATAAATAAAAGTGAGGATGATGAGATTCTAAAGTTGGCCAGTGCTTCCTCATATTCCCCATATTAGAAGATGCAGAACGGAACATTAGTATAGAATCAAGGATACATTTAATTAATTTAGTCGGATGGTTTGACTGCATAGTCTCTCTTTCTCTATTATATTTTTAAAAAAAAAAAAAGTTCAATCAATTAACACACAATCTCAGGTGATGAATAATAATAATACGACACAAGTTCTCCAACTAATCATGTTATTTTATATTATATCTATGGTTTAGTGGTAACATCACAAGCATCAAGACATAACCTTTCTTTTCCAATTTCTTGCTGGAAGATCTTGAATGGGTCTTTGGTATCTCACAATAGATATGCTAAGATCTTGTATGGGACCTTCCTAATAGAAAAATAAGGCAAATTAAGCTTTTAGCTCGCTTGCTAGAGGGAGACCCTCCTTCTCTTCTTCTTTTCCTAGATTATCTTCCATTTGTCTTATTGCTCCCATATTAATACTTTTTCATGTGTCTCCATACCTTTGTCACATTATATTTTTGCCATTTAGAATCACCGATTTTTGTGATAGGTAATGTTCTATGGCCCTCAAACTTCTATGTTTATCTATTTTAAGGGCGTGGCGTGGGTCATTGTTGTCCGAACAAAATAATTTTTTTTAAACCATCTAAGTCTTTTATGCACAATTTTTTTCTCAGGATGTAAGCCAACTATGTTGAAATTATATTTGTGCAAGTTATTGACTTGAAAATTCTACGTCAACACATTTGATATATATTATACTATTTGTACGGGAAACTTAGCGTCGTGCTGGATGGGGCATATCGCAATTGAACACATAAACAACTCATTAATCGCTATTCAATTATGCATTTCTAACAAGAGAATCATCAGATACAATCATAACAATCCTCATATGAGATTTTCCTAGTGGTTGAGCTTTATCCTTCTCTTAAGAAATGTTTGTTCATAGGAAAATATAACCTTGAATATCACAATAAATATGTTGGCTAGCAGACATCCATCATTCTTTAGTCAACTCATTTTCTTCCTATTGCCTTAAATAGAAATCCAAATCGAATAAATCACCTAATCAAGTAACTGTAAAAACAGGGCCTATTGACATTAAGCTCATTGTTAGATTAATTAATCAAAAATTCTCCAAAAATGTGTTTAAAGAAGGGGGGTAAAAATGTATTTTCAACCCCCCCATCCCCCCTCTAAGCAATTAACCAGACCAATTTCCCAGACTAGCTAGAATTACTCTTAATTAATATTAGAGGTTGGCAAGTAGGTAACATTCTTTCTCACTCACCTTAGAAATATTTATATACAAATTAATATCAGTGTTCTAAAAATCGCTAGGCGCTGGGCGGGCGGCGAGCAGGTGCCTAGCGCCCAGGGGCCTAGGCGGGTGCCTAGGCGGGCGCCTAGGCGGCACCTAGGCGGTCTTAGGTTTTGTATTATTACTTTAATAATTTACAAAAAGTTAAGCATAATACATTATCAATTACATCCAATTTAATGCCAGTATACATATGCAAAATTTAAAAACATGATAAATTACCAATAGTGAACAAAATTTATTAAAACTCAAATGACTGAAGTTGGTCATGATGGGTACTTTATATAAATTTGAATATGTACTCTTTTATTTTTCTTCAAATTGCATAAATAACCTCAGTTATATTTGATAAAATCTACAATAGTAAAATTGGTACCGACAGATCATTCGAGAATTCTATTAAGTAATCATCATTTGCTACATTTAGACATATACTGAATAAAAAATAATTAAATAGTTTATTAATAAAAAGTAGGAAATAAAATAAAATAAGAACACAATCAGCCATATTAAAAAAATTTTAAACATGAAAAAAATAAATAAAAAAAAATTAAAATCGCCTAGACCGCCTAGTGTCCGCCTAGGCCGCCTAGAGTCCGCCTAGACCCCGCCTAGGCCGCCCAGGGCCCAGACCCGCCTAGACCCGCCCAGCCCGCCCAGCCGCCCAGACAGCCCGCCCAGCCATTAATCTGGGCGGTTTTCCACCTTCTAGCGCCTAGGCGCCGCCTAGGCGGCCGCCTAGACCGATTTTTAGAACACTGATTAATATAGATAATGTAAAGGTAGGGTGAGGAGTCTATTTATCTCTGACTATGGTGAGCATAATAAACCTTTCTCTATCAACCACATGACGTGCATGAATGCAATTTCCTCTAAAGGAAAGGAAATTGATGCCACCTTGCCCACACTAGCTAGCACCTCACCTCACCTCACCTCACCTCACCTGATTATGCATGGCCCCCACTATAAAGGATGGGTCCTATAAGTGGACTACTTAAGTCATGACTAGCTTAGCTTTATGGGTGTGGTGTGCAATGGAGGAGGAGATCTTCAACCAACAAATACACAGTTTCCAAAAACAAATAATTAGGGTTTATTGGTCTACTAGCTGTGTTATGGACCCGGGGGGCTCCTACGCACAATGACAACCGTCGGATTTCAATGAACGGTTTAGATCTGTAGACTTTAAATCACAAATTTTTTATTGCCGAATTTGAGTTTAAACCTCTTTTCTATTTTTTATTGAGCCCCCCAGGTCCTACTTCTTCCTCTACTTTTGTTCCAGCAAAAAGCTCTCCTTCCTCACCCAATCCTCCCCTTCTTCCTCATTCTTCTTCTTCATCTCTCCCTGCGATACAGAGACGCAGACAGGGAGACGAGGGAGAGGGAGGGGCGGTCGTCAGTGATTCACCACCATGACCATCTTTTATCTCCTTTCAATCAAAGTAACAGTAAGTTAGAGATGCAAGAGCTGAAATCCATACCTTGATGAAGTTTTGAATCTTTGGATCCATTTTCTCTGCTTCTCTTGGACCCTGGTTTTCAACTATGAATGGTTCATTGGTTGGTTATTTGTAAGAAAGGGGACTTAAATAAAGATTGGATTCCTTGAACTGACTCGATACCATCATATATCAATATTTTACGAATGGCACATTGTGTTACTATCTTGGTTGCGTTTGTTTATTAATATCGGTTTTTTTTTCTGCTAAATGAAACTGGTTGTCAGATGTGATCATCCTGGGGGTGAATGCTCAGAATTCTTCTTCTTCGTCATCTTTTTTTATTGGAAGCATCATTTAAATGCCTCTGTTTAATATATAGCCATGGTGTGTAGCCTTGTATTAAATGAGATACTGAACTTTGAATTTGAAATAAGGTAAAATATGGTGGGATAGATAAATCAACATATCAATAAATAAAACAGAATCACACGTTTCGATCAACGGTTATTATTACTCGGAGCTTAGTCGAGATTCCTGAAATAGACTCCACATTCAACGTGTATGGACAGATATTATATTGAAAATTGATAACTTATGCAAACGATATACAGATATACATAGTAGAGAAGTGAATGTTAGTATTGCAAAATTTACTCTCCAAGCGTTTTGCAGGTATTTTTTCTCTTGAAACAAGGGTTTATTGTCTTTGACTTGAATGCTAGTAATGCACTAGTACTAGGGAGCTGCTCATAAGAAAACTGACGACCGCCCCTCCCTCTCCCTAGTCTCCCTGTCTGCGTCTCTGTATCGCAAGGAGAGATGAAGAAGAAGAATGAGGAAGAAGGGGAGGATTGGGTGAGGAAGAAGGAGAGATTTTTGCTGGAACAGAAGTAGAGGAAGAAATGGGACCCGGGGGGCTCAATAAAAAATAGAAAAGAGGTTTACAGTCAAATTCAGCAATAAAAAAATTGTGATTTACAGTATACAGATCTGGACCGTCCATTGGAATCCGACGGTTGTCATTTGTGCGCAGGAGTTCCTTCTGCCCTTTGTGCGCAGGAGCCCCCCCGGGTCCCTGTGTTATGGGGTGATTTGATTTGACTCCCTTTAAAGAAATATTGGGAAATTTTTAAATGGCGAGGAAAGGGGCGAGGGGGTGGGTGTGACCGCTCATCCCTCTCGAGATGTGTGTCTGCATTTTTGAGATGTGCATCTTCACGAATCTGAAGGGCAATGTTTTAAAAAACGTTTTTAAGCCTCGAGGCGGTTAAGCTTTTTTCTAGGCGAAGTGTAGCCTCGAGGCGTAGCGAGGCGTTTTTTTGTAAAAAAATAATGAAAAATATATATAAAAAATTCAAACAAATAAAGAAAAACAAAATCAATTATCAAGTGAAATAGCAATATAGCATTATACTGATAGAAATTAAATCACACCATTATCACCTTATGTATTTCAGTATTTTAGTATTTATGTGCTTACATGTATTGTTTGTTGAGTTGAAACTATCAGACTAACCTTATTATTGTAATTCTATAAATGCAGAAATCAAAGAAAATTTTGAAGACTCGTAAGGATTGTAGTGAAGAACAAGAAGTGGAGGATTAAGACTTCACCTGATTTTGCTGATTGTAGACTTGTAGTATTCATAGACTCATAGTACACTCAGTTGTTTCAGGAAATTTAACATATGTTACTGAAATAGAGAAATAGAGAAATTTAGCGTATGCACATCTTAAATGATGAATCGTGAATTAAATAGAGAAATCAATTATTCAAGATTGCGTACCGTCGGCGTCTACACAAGTAAAGCATATAAAGTGCGTGTCCACGCGACCACACTCACATTGATGTTTGGAACCTGCTAAAACAAAATAATATGTTTGTCAGTAAATGTGCATACAAAATACAATAGAACAATTAGCTACAAAATATAGATTGCCACCCCACCTGTTCAATCTCCTAATATAACTAAATATACCAGTTAGCTACAAAAATGAGCATACAAAAATGAGAAATATAACTAATACACTCCAGTAGACAGTAAATAAATGACCAAGTCACCTAATTAAATAAACAAACAACATAAGTTAACAAAGTAAATGATTGTATGTCATCTTACTATCTTAGACACACCATGCAACTCTCTAGTTTGCTTTTGCTTACAAAATCAAAGTTCCAAAACCTAAGTTAACAAAGTAAATTAACAAGTTAATGATTAACAAACTCCTAGTCGTCCTCGCCCTCATCAATATCATCGCCATCATCACTAATACCATCCACCACATCATCTCCCTCATCTGTCTCAATCTCATGTTCCATCCAATCTTCTTCTTCCTCTTCATCAATCAAGTGCATCGGAGATTTACCTAAGCCATTTAGAGTGTGAGTGTGGAACATCAATCTTTAGCATATTGAAATGAAATTAAAGCAATAACTATTTATATTTAATAATCATTTACATTTTCCACTAGTTGAACCTCCATGTGTTTTCGCTTGTTTTCTTCCAATGTCAATAGATACGCCTTGGCCTCGAGCTTGAGTGGGGGTAGACTTCTCGTTTGAGTTCTTCCTTTTTCTACTTTCATCATTCTCACCTTCTTCGTTCCCATCAAGCACAATAGCATTAACATCAATTTCATCCAGATTTTGATGCCATAGAGCTTCAGGACAAGGGTTTGAAACCTTTGGCGCTAGCTCTTGGGGTGGGTTCCCTACACCATTTTCATCATCTGCGGTTTGAGTAGGGGGTTCAGCTTCAGTATCAGGCTCCACTAGCCATTCATTGTCACTATCTACTGCATCCGAATCTATTGGAAATGGTGCATCTTCAGCTTCGCTTGGTCCCCTCAACATCAACTTTTTAGCTCTCAACCTTTTGTTGTACATGACATATACCAATGCATTAAGCTTTGTTGCTGCTAATCTGTTTTTTTCTTTGTATGCACCTAAAAAAATGTAACAACCGATAAATTGAAATGCCAATAGCAATTTATTAACACAATAAACAATTAAAGTAATTATTACTTACATAGTTAAAGGTTGACCAGTTCCGCTCGCATGCTGATGATGAACAAGTAAGGCTCAACACTTTAATAGCAAAACATGTCAAGTCAGGTGTATTATCTCCATAACTTCTCCACCAACTATCTGTAAGTATAAAGGTTCAAAATAAACATATTTATTGAGCAAGAAAAATAATCTTCAAAATAAATATAAGTATATAACATAAACACAACTACAAATAAGAATACTAGGATTACGCTTGTGCCTTGTCAAGTCTGCTTCATTTCTACCAAACATATCCATTTGAATATGCAATTCTGCCTTACTTGCTTGATTTGGAAGCATCCTATCTACGCAATTGAAAAGACTTTGCTTAAGTTCAAAATTGGTTGGGCTCTTTCGATCAACATCCATTTGTGGGTTGAGATAATAAGCTGCAGCATGAAGGTCCCTATGCAGTTGGAAATCCCACCTCTTATCTATGATATCCCATATTTCCTTGTACTTGGCCAACTCATTATTAAAGCTAGATGCAATCTCCTGTTTTGCTTTTTCCATTGCATCATACAAGAAACCCATAGCAGGAGTGCTCTCTGAATCCACTATCCTCAACACATGGAGTAAAGGCTCTGTAGCCTTCAAGGACTAGGATACACCAGGCCAAAAAATGTTATCCCTCAATATTATTTTTCTTATGGCTTTACCTTTAGCTTGCTTAGCATACTGACTCTTTGACCACTTGCTTGATGCAAACATTACCTCCAACTTTTGTCTATTCTTTTTAATGCTTTCAAGAGTCAAACATCACATGCCAAACCTACATTTAAAGGTCAACTCGTAAATGAATATAAAAGTATTGTTAAAATAAAACCTTAAAGTAATGTAAAATACATTAAAAGTATTTATGGATTACCTGGTAGATGCAGGGCGAACCAAATCTCTTCCTGTGAAACTCCTCATCAAAGCAAGTACCCAACCATGATTGTATATGTAATTGCTAACTTTCTTAGCTTTGCGATAAGCATTGGCAAGTGTAGGCAGGCTAAACAAGTCCCCAAGCATCAAATCTATGCAATGTGCTGCACATGGTGTCCAATACAAATGCTTCCGCTTCTCCATTAACTTCTTTCCAGTAGCTTTGTAGTTAGCTGCATTATCAGTGACGATTTGTACTACATTCTCCTCTCCCACCTTCTCAATAACACTATCAAGAAGCTCAAATAATGCATTTGCATCCTTTACAATATCTGAGGCATCCACACTCTTAAGGAACACAATTCCTTCAGGATTATTCACTAGAAAATTGATGAGTTGGTGACCCCTCATGTCTTTCCAACCATCAGAAATGATTGTAACTCCTGAGTGAGGCCATGTTTTTTTTACCTCGTCAACTATCACATTAGTTGACTTCACTTCCTTCTTTAGAATCCAAGTACTTAACTCATGGGCTGATGGTGGTTTCACACAATGTCCATTGTTGTGAGCTGCATATTTCGAAACCGATAAAAGCATGCTGGTAAAATAATGACTACTCGCAACATTGAAAGGAATGCCATTCTCAATAAAGAAACGCCCAATGTCTAAACAAACTTGGATCCTATACTCTTTTGCATTTACTGGTTGTGGTCTCATTTCTTGTGTAGTTCTGCTTCTACCTAGATCCATGTCATTATTAGTACCACTACCCACCAAAAAACTATCCATTGGCCCCCTCACAATGCCATCAGAACACACATTGGCATTGGATCCACATCCACCACCACTAGGACCAGTGACACTCACACTTGGAATAGAAGCTCCGCCTACATCTTCATTCACATTTCCTTGATAGTATGAACCTCTATTAATTTGAAACTCTGTGTCTTGTCTTTTCATTAGCTTCTGTCTTTGACCAACCTCTAAAAAAGCCTTCGCTTCATGGAAGACTTCATCCGGTACTTTAGAACAAGGTTTTGTGTCCTTGCGCGTCTTTGCAAGGTGATTTTTCAATCTAAAAATTCCCCCCTTGACCACTTGCTCACAAAACTTGCATTTCACGTAATTGATCCCGTCTTTAGGACCTTTTACACTTTGGCCATATTGCCAAAATAGGTCTCTTCCATCACTAGTAGTCGTATTCGTAGTCCTGCGCGGTGCCATCTAATCTACAAATACAAAATTGAATTATAAATACAAAACATGCAAAACTGTAATTCATCCGTTCTTCAAGCAAAACATGGAATTTTTAAAGAATTAACTGATTAACATACAAAACATACAAATTAGAAAGAAAGAAAATACAGAGCATTTCATTTCATTCAAACATACAGAGCATTTCATTTCAAACATACAAAACATACAAACATGAAATACTGATTAACATTCAAAGAAGAATAAGCATACAAACATATAGAGTAATGGAGCATTTCATTTCATTTCATTCAATTCATACAGAGCATACAAACATACAGTCTACAGAGCATTTCAAAGTATACCGTATAGGCGTATACTCCAAAGTGCTGAAGAAGAAGAACTCGAGAAGAAGAAGAACTGAACAACTAGAAGAAGTATACCGTATACTCCAGTCCAAAGTGCAAATCGCAGATGAGAAACGGCTTCAATCGACCGTGGTTCCTGGTTCGATCGGTCGATCGGTGGTTCCTGGTTCGATCTACTCTTCTTCCTCTCTTCTTCTTCAGCTCTTCCGTTGTTCCCCTCTTCTCTGTCTGCAAATGAAAAGAGGAAATCGATTAGGTTAGGTTTTTGCAAATGAAAGTATAATGTCAGTCGTTGGATCTGTTTAAAGATCTGAAGCAGATAAGATGATCCCGAATTATAAAAGTGTGCGCCTCATTACGATTCAAGGCGTACGCCTTGAAGCGTACGAGTCGGAACATAAAGGTGATCACCTTAAACTAGCAACTCAACTCGTACGCGTAGAGGCGATTTCTGTGAGCCCCGCCTCGACTCACGCCTCAAGGCGTACGCCTCAATCGCCTTTTAAAACATTGCTCAAGGGAGATGAGTGGTAATACCCCACCCCCTCGCCCATATGTATCTGACAAGTTTCGAATCCTAAACTTATGATTTCATCTACGACGCTATGCCAACTAGTTGGTAACCCGCTGACTACTCAATATTTCGAGCCCTTCTAGACATCAAGGAAACGAGCGAGGGGGTGGGGTTTTACCACTCATCTCCCTCGAGATTCGTGAAGCTGTGCATCTCGAAGGTGCAAGCGCGCATCTCGAGGGGGATGAGCGGTCACACCCACCCCCTCGCCCCTTTCCTCACCATTTAGAATTTTCCTTTTAAGTGTGGGCTTACACTATTCTGACATTGAGGCTTTTGTAACTTGACCGACAGATGTTGTGATGGATGGTACCACACGTCAGAACAGAAGTTTGAGCTAAAAAACTCACTCGTCTACATATTGGTTAAGTGGGTATAATATGGTTGTATGATAATCAAATGATACATAAGTACATCTCCCCATAATTTTTTAAAACATGTACTCAAGTTTCTTTCTCTCTCCCTCTGTTGTAAGTGCTAATTAACCAAAATAGCTACCCATTTCGTACCACAAGCATTTTCACACAAGAATTGTAGAAAGTCCTAAATTTTTTTAGTTGCTACCCTAGCTTAACCATTTTTTTTTCTTTTTAAATCCCTTAACCCTTCCCACCCCAAATGCCGCCGGTTGGGTTCGACCCTGTGACCTAGTAATACCATCCGCCACTGCTCAACCACTGAGCCATCACACCTTTGGCCCCTAGCTTAACCATTATTCACTGCTTTCTTAATGACATGCAAGTAAAATGATTGATTCCTCAAATATTCATTGTGATAATGAACCAATCTAGTTTTAACATAGAAAACAGTGTTCCTCGATGTGCACTCGTATATATGGTGGATTAATTGAGTAATGCTTCATTGATGCCTAATTTAGGTCAAAGTAGTGAATTTGGATGATTTTCGTCTGTATGCAAGTGATATTTGTGTATCAAACAATGTCGTGATGTGGCTGATCAGGTGAGAGTATTGGTTGATTCATCTTAATAATCGATGAATAGTTACTAACCTCTTTTGTTGGATTTGAACAAGCAACGTGTATTGATGATTTTTGTCATTGCTTTATCTTGACAAGTCACGACCAATGGATTTGAGCTGAGGAGATTAATTGGAGCCTTGGAGGTTAACATATTTCACCCTTTTATTGTTGCTCGTGGATGGGAGTGATCTTGTCGCATGCATGATTCATTGTGTTGGCCACATGGATGGCATATTTTGGTGAGCTTGCTCAAGTCTTCGTCATGCGGATGGAGATGATTTGATAAATGGTTTTGCTCAGATGAACAGTTTTGAACAAATTTTGGCGAAATGGATGCAGCTTGGAGCAATGTTAGCTGATTCGTGGAAGGATGAACGTCACTAGCTACAGTTTCAGTGACTTCATTTGTATGGTACAATGTTCATGAAGTACTACAACAATTAGGACGAGTTAAATTTGATGATACATCAAAATAAATCGACATCGCAGTCATATACGTGGCAGAAAATATCCATCACGAAGATCTACCGTCCCATCTAGTAGGCCAGCTCGTAAAACCCAAGAAGGCAAAATCGATCATAAAAGCCCAAACATGGCACGTTAAAGGAAAACGTAATTAAAGCCCAAATCTAGGCCCGCACGAGTTATCTCATAAGGAAGAGGAACGTTACATAAGAAAAGAGTCGTAGAGAGAGTTACGCCTCCACGGACGCATCTTCATAAAAGAAGAGACCGTTACGAGAAGTGTCTCCTTATGTTGCGCCTCACATGCTTAAGTCACGCAGAGAATTAACCGCGACCATTATAAAAGATAAATGGAACATTCGACAAAGGTATGCAACTTTAACTAAATTTTGTCCAGATTTACTTCCTTCTTCAAACAGGGTTGCTGACTAAAGCATCGGAGTGCCTTCGGCCACCAAAAATGTGGTTTTTAGCAGTCTAACATCTGTTTTACATGTCAAACTCACAAGAGGACAAAATTTGGACGCATCAGTTTGGCGTCGTCTGTGGGAAAACGACAAGTCTCCTTTCTAAAAAGAATATCCACATTGAAAAAACTCACAGAGATCTGATTAACGATCAAAAAGCTATCAGAGCCAATAGAATGCTCTACAGACCCTCAATATGGCGATGGTCGGTACGACATGTCTCATGATATCAACCCAACGACAACCGTCAAACCAACCGTGCCGAAAAGAAGAGAGCCTCAACATATAATGATTCAAATGTCTCTGACATCTTGGGGAATCCCCTTGGACCCTCGTGTCGAGATGCTCATGACTCAGATGAACCACATGATCAAAATGGTGGACAAACTCGCCCAAACCTGGAGGACAACAAGCCTCGAGAAGAAAGCACAAAACTTAACAGATATCAAAAACAGTCCTGAATTCAACCAACGAAAGCCTGGAAGGCTACAACCAAAAAAACCCAAACGTGAACGACCAGCAGAGAAATCGTTCACAACCTTAATAACAAGTTAAGGCGATGTCCTTAAAGTTATAGCAGAATGGGAAGGCGTCAAGTGGCCACTAAAAATGAGAAGAGATCCAGAAAGACGAAAAAAAAAATATTGTTCCTTCCACGACGATTACGGACACGATACCAAAGACTATCGCAGCTTGAGGGACGAGATTGAACGCCGTGTCAGAAGGACGACTTGGAGAATTCGTTATGCTGAGAGAGTCCGAAAATGAAATAATCAAATCAGGAAAGCAATCAAATGAGCTAATATACATCTTGCATGGTGCAGCTAGAGAAATTGAGCAATCCAACCAATCCCGGAAGCGAATAGTTAGAAACTTACGAGCAAAGATTAGATACCAAGGGCCGTCAACACAACGCTCAAGAACGATGCAAATGACTTTGACCTTCTCCAACGAAGACGCGGTCGGAGTTAACTTCCCACACAATGATGCCTTAGTGATTTTGATTCTGATAGCCAAGTAGGAAATCAAGAGAATGTTGGTCGACACGGGTAGTTCAACCAACCTTCTATACCTAACAGTGTTCCAAAAGATGCTCTAATGAGATGCTCTCACCTAGCAATCAACAAATGGTGGGCTTCAGCGGGGAACAATGTCGCCCACTGGGGATGATTCAACTACCAATCAAAGCACGAGAACAAGAAAAACAATGTGTGTTATTAACAGACTTCTTTGTCGTCGATGCTCCTTCTGCGTACAACATGCTACTCGGGAGGCCCTGGATACACAAAATGGTTACGGTCTCCTCAACTATGCTCCAATGCTTGAAGTACCATACCGACAATGGTGTCGAGAGAGGCAAAGGAAATCAACCAGCAGCCCGTGAGTGTCACGAATAGCAATTACTGCAACGATCGGATGAGCTTTCACAGCAACCTGGTCAGACGAGTCCTGACTTCCCAGATGATGATATGATTCCAACCAGCCCACGTAATCGACCGAACATCGGACAGCCGGAATAAGAAATGGTCGTAGTCTACCTAGACAACGAAGCAAAGAAAGCAATCCGAATCGGCTCAAAGATTTACCTAGAGCTCGCCGATGAACTAATGCAACTGTTGAAAGACAATCAAGATGTTTTTGCATGGTCGATGAAGGACATGGTGGGAATAGACCCATCCATCATTTCTCACAAATTACAACTGAGCCTAGACAAGAAGCCGGTTCGGCAAAAAAAAAAGGTCGGTGGCTCCAGAACGTAATCAGGCAATAAACGAGGAAGTGCACCGCCTACTTAATGCAAGGATGACGAGAGAAACTCACTACCCGGACTGGTTGGCCAACACGGTACTAGTAAGGAAAACAACGACAAATGGAGGGGTATGCGTGGACTACACTGATCTGAATAAGGTCTGCCCAAAAGACAGTTTCCCACTTCCACGAATAGACCAGATAGTGGATGCAACCGTCAGACACGAACTGCTGAGCTTTATGGATGCATACTCTGGGTATTATCAGATACAAATGTACCCTCCCGACCAAGAAAAAAATCTTTTATAACAGAAAGGGATACATACTGTTATCGGGTAATGCCCTTCGGATTGGAGAATGCGGGAGCAACTATACCAACGGTTGGTGAACATAATATTCAAATATCAAATCGGTAAAACGATGGAGGTTTACATCGACGATATGCTTGTTAAAAACTCACGCCGAACAAACCACATCAAATATCTCGAGCAGGCTTTCTCCCAATTATGAAAGTATAAAATGAAACTGAATCCGGAAAAGTGCACACTTAGAGTAGAATCAAGAAAACTCCTCAGGTACATGGTCAATCAAAGAAGAATCGAGGCCTACCCAAAGCAGATACAGACGTTTTTCAACATACAATAGCCAACAAACATAAAAGGCGTAAAGAGTCTTAATGGAAGAATAGCGGCATTGAACATATTCATATCCAAATCCTCAGACAAATGTCTACATTTCTTCAAAATTTTGAAGGGAAATAAGACATTCGAATGGAATGCGAAGTGCGAGAAAACTTTTCAAAGCCTAAAAGCATATATGGATAGCACGGAGCTGCTAACGAAATCAAACACGGGGGAAGCACTGTATTTATATTTATCTGTGTCCGACCACGCGGTAAACTCACCACTAGTACGAGAGGAAAAAGGCGCGCAAAAACTAGTATACTACATCAGCAAAACACTTGCGGATGTGAAGATCAACTATCCGGCTCTAGAGAAATTGGCACTTGCCTTGATCGTGTCTTCAAGAAAATTACGACCATACTTCCAAGCGCATCCAATCAAAGTCATGATCGAGCAGCCACTTCGGTCGGTGTTGCACAAATTAGAACTATCAGGAAGGATGGTAAAATGGGGAATAGAACTTGGGCAGTTCGATATTAGTTATGTCCTCAGAACCGCTGTCAAAGCCCAGACATTGGCGGATTTCATCGCGGAATTTACAAGGAGCAACGATCAACAAACGGAAAGCAAGAACGAAGGACAAAACAAACCAACCACCGACTGATGGATCCTCCGCTGTGACGGTGCATCCAACGAGGCAGGAAACATAGCTGGATTAGTCCTGTATAACTCAGAAGGCGTCGCGTTGGAGAAATCAATAAAATTCAACTTTAAAGCCTCAAACAACAAAACCGAGTACGAAGCTGTGATAGCTGGGCTACAGTTAGCAAAACACTTAGGAATAAAAGACATCAGTGTTTTTACTGATTCCAAATTGGTGGTCAATCAATTGAATGGTGAATTCCAAGTCAAAGACGCCCAAATGAAGGCATACCACCAAAAACTACTGAACTGATAGAAGACTTCCAAACTGCAATCATTCAACAATGCGCAAGGATGGAAAACAAAAGAGTCGACGAACTGGCAAAGGAAACATCAACAACTAAAGGAAATGATAATCCACTCGTCATGACGCAAGGAAGCTCCATACTTGAAAACCAGGTGGAAGAAGCATGCGCCACAAATCAAGTCCAATTTAGGCGTATATATCAAACTGAGAACTCCCAACAGATAAGATGGAAACACAATACACAATGATTAGCAACAGACTCTACATAAGGTCTGCCACGAGTCTATTGCTAAGGTGCCTTTCACCAGAAGATGTTGAATATGTCCTACAAGAAATCCACCATGGTACATGCAAAAATCACCCAGGGGGGAACGCTGCCCATAAAACACTCACGCTAGGATACTACTGGCCAACGATGAAAGTAGTTGCTCAAAAACTCGTTCGTGCATGTGATAAGTGCCAAAGATTTGCCCCATACACTCACATGCCGAAACAAAACCTGATCTTGATGAGTAGCCCCTAGCCATTTGCGCAGTGGGGACGGACATCGTAGGACCACTCCCCGTGTCCGACAAAAAGAAGTTTCTCCTCATAACAGTAGACTACTTCACTAAGTGGGTAGAAGTAGAACCCCTAACAAAGATAGGAGAAATCCAAGTCGAGAAGTTTCCTTGGAAAGACATAATATGAAGATTCGGGATCCCAGGGTAATTGTCACGGACAACGGGAAACAATTCGAAGGCAAAAAGATCAAGGGGATATGTGAAAACCTGAACATCCAACAGCACTTCTCAGCACCCACCCATCGACAAGCAAATGGGCAAGCTGAGGTCACCAACAGGACAATCATGGAAGCAATCAAAAGAAGGCTCGAGGGAGCGAAAGGATTGTGGACATCCAAGTTGATTGGTGTCCTTTGGGCTACAAAACAACAAAAGGAACTCTGAAAGGGGAAACCCCTTTTCTCCTTCGCATACGGATCCGAAGCAATGATGCCCGTGGAGATCGGTATGCCAACGTTCAGGACCGAAGAATTTCGTACTGAAGATAAAGTTGAGGCACTGAGAGTCAGGCTAGACCTCCTCGAGGAAAAATGAGAAGCGGCTTCTATCAAAACAACGGCCTACCAACATCGTATGGTCGAATATTACAATAAGATGGTAAGAATCCGCACTTTTTGACATTGGTGATTGGGTACTTCTGAAAGTCCAGCTCAACACAAAGGTACCAAGCGCAAGCAAGCTAAACCCATTGAGAATGACCATACAAAGTAATACAGATCAACAGACCAAGAACATACTGGTTGAAAAACAAAGAGGGTGAAAAGCAACCACAGCCATGGAATGTAGAACACTTAAAAAGATATTATCAATAAACTTTTTCGCTCAATCCTCCATCTCGAGTTCAAAATGACAAAAATTCAGTCAGGACAAAAAAGTCAGATTGAAAATCTCACTCGCGAAAATACTCAGCACGACTAGAGTATCGAGCAACAAATAAATATATGTACCGGACGAACAAGTCAGACATAAACATGAAACTTCTGGCCTAATCAACCACGAAGTAATAAAGTACCAGGACATACGAGCCAAACTTTTTCTCATCAATTATAATGTACACCATCGTAATCCAGATATTGATTCGAATTTCGTAAAAAAAAAGCTTCTACTAGTATGTCGAACATTGAAGTCATTCACAAAAATCCGATGAACGAGTCAGAATTCTGCCAGGAATGTCAAAAGTAAAAAGCTGATAAGCTAGACATACTGGACACAACAAATTCAAAATATAGAGTTTCCATTGATCTTCTAAAAAAGAGATTACAAATGAATCAAAAAAGACAATTAAGGAGGAACATTGGTGTTAGCGGCAACATCACTAAGTGGTGCAAGCTCAGACAAATGTTGAAAAGGCTCTTCGACAACTGGATCACTCAGCGAATTCGGAACGATTTCCTCCACATCGTCTAATTCTATCTCGGCGAAACAACGATATTCAGATAAATCTAAGCCTTGCGTCTCTAGGAAATCCAAGAAGTCGTGATGACCATCGACCATTCTCTTCCAATCCGTCGCCTCTGCAGCCTTTAGCCTTTCAGTAACAGATGATAGCTCGGTGCGGGATGACACCAATTCATTATCAAATACTATAATTCTAGCGGAAACCGCGGACTTGGCCGCAATGAACTCAAAATTCAGCTGAGCAATTCACGTCACAGAAGCCTTGAGATTGGCAAAACATTCTTCTGCAGAACGAGTAGCCTCATCACGCGCAACCTTTCAGTCAGACAACTCTTTCTCAGCAACATCCAGACAAAAACGCAGCCTATCTAGCTCAACTTCAGACGTTTCGAGATCAGAAGTGAACTTGTCTCGAATGGCCTCGATCTCCCTCAACGGAGTTTGTGCAGTATATGCAGCCCTTGCATGCTCCATGCACTGTGTTTTCAATGAATCAAGTTGGCAAAGAACGTGAGAAAGAACCAAGCCATGTCCTGCCAGCTTCCGCTCGATGAGCACCACCTGATCACGAGCAACCTTACAATCTGACCCCATCACGGCCGATAAGTAAGATGATTCATTCCTTCCATAAGGTGCTAGAGGCCCTCATCGATATGGCGACTTGGCGGACGTACGGACATAAGAACCCTATTAGCCAACCACCAATGAGGTTGCGAGCGTTGTCTTGCACATCAATCTCAGAAGGCCAGCAGAACTTCTTGGGCGCAACTGAGATAGGATGAGAAGCGAAGGAAGTAGTATGTGATTTCGAGGTCCCAGCATTAGTAAGAGAAATAAGGAGTTTGAAGGCTCGAGTAACAACTCGATCTTCCAGTATCGAATCATACTCAAAGTCATCCAAGGTCTTAGTACTCTTCGGATTCTCAGACTGTTCAAGACCAAGCTGAAGCATTTTATTTTCAATGACGTGAGACTCATCAATCATCAAGTCAGCATAAATGGGCAAACCGTACCAGGCGACAAGACTCGTCTCACAATCATTCAAAGCACGAGAAACTTCTTTCTTGCTCCTTTCAAGAACTCGATTTATCTTATCATCTTCTTCGGCAGAAGAGTCATCCTTCGAACCACGACCCCATTTTCAGGGAAAAGTAGGAGGGGAAGAAACCCTAACAGCATCACGAACCGATGGGGCGACCTTTTTCTTTTTCGAGACGCGGCCAGGACTAATTACCAACATCTTAGAAGGGCTGGGAGGCCTGGGAACTTTCCTCTTTCTAACAATCGAATTGACACTCCCAGAACCTCTGAGCAACAGAAGCAAATCGGCCTACAGGTTTGTTAATAGAACCCTCTCTGCAGCTGACATCCACATCACCAGCACGTGCAACAGTCACCTCCAAAGCACGACCTATATAAGGCTCCGCGCGACCCACCTCACCCGACGAATACAAACCACTACGGATAATGACATCCGTAGTAAGGAAGTCTTCCAACGAGACTCGGGGAAGCTTGTCAAACCGGCTACAGAACTCTTGTTCCTCCAACGATAGTGACAACTCGACCCTCTTAGGCTCTCGAAATGACAGTAGAATCTGATTTCGGCGCAACTTAATATAGTTGGAGGCAAGGGACGCATAAAACCAGGGCCTCGGCCAACCCTCGTACTCCTCTCGTATACCCTTTAAACAAGATGGAGAGCAAAGACAACAGGTACGGTTAGCATTTTCACTAAACCCCACCAAGGAATGCAAAACCCTAACATTCATAGGGATACCGGATGTGATAGCCCTTGCTAAGGTCGCAATCATCACCTTCTAACCGTTAGGAACCAGTTGGGCGCGGACGATGCATACAAAATTTAGTTACTCCCAGACGATCTCAGAAGCTGAAAATCTAAAACCAGAATGGAACATACCATAGTGCAGAGCGATACATCCATGCTTTGGACGACAGAGAATGTCACCTTCTTCGGGGAGAATGATTTCTAGATCGGCCAGCAACAAATAATCGTGACGAATGTTATCCAAAATCGCATGTGTCGCCCGCTTAGGCAAAAAAAGCTTCACAAGCATAAAAAATATTGCCACTCAAAACCCTGAAGCTAGACATGATTGCAAAGCAAATGCGAGGGATAAAGGAGTCAGCAACTGGAAATCGAAAAGGTGTAAAAGAGAAAAACCCCGAACTCAACTACTCATTTTAAAAGGACGAGCAACGAAAGGTCCGCTCTTGATAGAATGTGCAAAATATGACAGTCACACGAAATCCTAGAAATCAGGCTGAAATGAGAAGGCAGACGGAATATCAGAGAGAGAGAGCAACAACAACAGATAGTAAAAGCACTAAATGCGTCGTAATGTTGAAATCGAAAAGCCAACCACCACGCAGTTAATGGATACATAAGCATAACTACTAACTAAGGGGGAAGTAGCTGATGATACATCAAAATAGACCGACATTGCAGCCATACACGTGGCAGAAAACATCCATCATGTGGCAAAATCAATCATAAAAGTCCAAACAGGGCTCGTTACAGGAAGACGTAATTAAAGCCCAAATCCAGGCCCGCATGAGTTCTCTCATAAAGAAGAGGAACATTGCGTAAGAAAGGAGTCGTGGAGAAAGTTACGCCTCTATGGACGCATCTTCATAAATGATGAGACCATTACGAGAAGCATCTCCTTCCGTTAAGCCTCACATGCTTAAGTCACGCAGAGAATTAATTGCGACCATTATAAAAGGCAAAGGGAATATTCGACAAAAGTATGCAACTTTAACCGAGTTTTGTCCAGATTTACTTCTTTCTTCAAACAGGATTGTTGACTTAAGCATCGGAGTGCCTTCGGCCACCAAAAAGGTGGTCTTTGGCAGTCTAACATTTGTTTTGCAAGTCAAACTCACAGGATGACGAGATTTGGACTCAAAAAAAGTCATTGCAATATGAAGGTCATTATAATACTAATACTGATTAGTTTTACCATGAAGCTTATTGTGATGATTGGCGTCATTTTTTTCTATGTACCAAACAAGGATCGTGTTTTCATTTTTGAGTTAATTTCGATCTCTTGATTTTAAGAAATTTTTCGAGAAAATTTTTGGAATGTAAAAAAAAAACATACAAAATTTCAAGGATACATGAAATGTATATAATGAATTTTGAGGGTATATGGAATATGTGAAAAAATAACATAAAAGTAATAAATCTATTGAACACATTAAATGATGCCTAAATAGAAAGAATTGAAATAAACATGAAATCTATATATAATTATAAAATCAGAGGGTGGTTTCAAAAGTCAGTATACAAGTAGAAAAAATAATAATTTAAAAATCAGGGGGTGGTTTCAAAAATTAAAAAATAATTAGAAGAAATCATAATTAGAGAAAACCTCGGAATTTACAAAAACAAAAAAAATCCTAAATTATTCGAAAAAAAAGCCTTAAAAAATTTATTTTTTGGTAGTTGGTTTTTGTATTTTTACAAAATTTACGAAAAACCACCGAAATTTACAAACAAATCTTGAATTTTTTCAGAAAAAACCCTCAAAATAATGTAAAATTATATTTTGCCATTTTCTTTTCGGAATTCAATAAAACGAAATTATCGGTGAAATTTCGTGAGATTTCGCGAAATCTCATTCCTTGATTCCAAGTTAAGCTGAGCAAACCTTACACATTGTGTGCAACAAGTGGATTGGGTAATCCTATGGAGAATGTGTCATAGATCACTTTAGACGAAAACAAATACAAATGTGTGTTTAGGCAGTTGCAAACCAAGCTCAACCTTTTAGACGAAAACAAATACAAATGTGTCTTTGGGCTTAACTAAGGGAATAAAAAAGGTTTGTTGATAAGCATGTTGAATATCAGTTTCAACTTGAATTTATGGTAGAGATATAATTTGTTTGATAAAAAAATCATCTCTTTTGATGTTGTTTTCCATTATTTTTTGGAAACACCTAGGGTGTGTTCTTGTTTATTTACTTTCCGTTGTGTGTAGACTCTTACTTCATAAAGTTGCGAGCATTTTTTTTAGGCTCTAATTTTTTCTATATTAATATGAGGTAGAAAAATTCTAGGTTGCCTTATTTGGGTGCCTCTTTTGTGCCTTGTTTGGGATTTTTTATACTTCTACCCCTTTTGTGGATGGTGTTTGTGGTTGTATTTTAAAGAGAATGGGTAAAAAGTGTAAAAAATCTAAAACAAGATACAAAAGAGGCTCCCAAACAAGGCAGCCTAAAATTACTCAGCCTATGAGGTATAACACATTAGTCAACAACTTAGCAGTGTCAATTTATCAAGCATAGGTAGCAGTAGTAATGAGAATGGTGTTTAGAGAGATGGTATGCCATTTTTTGCATTGTGATATATGATTGTTTGACTTTGTTGTCGAAGGAATCTTTTCCTTTGCATTAAATTTAGCTTTTGAGAGGAATCCGGTGGAAAAGGATTTGGTGATTCTCATCTTCTGAACTTGATAAAACATATTTCATGTCCTCGCCATTTCTATTATACTGAGTCTCAATTTGTAAAAAGTGGTATGGAGGGTCTTAGAGTCCAACTCTAGAGACGAGGGACGATTTTCATCGTTTTACTCAAGTTGGAGGTTCTTTTCTCATGTTTATTGGCTTCAAATTGTCATTTTTTACTTAGCCTACGACTTCAAGTTGCTATCAAGAATTCGTGAAGCCAGTGAAGAGATGCATATTTATCCTTCAAGTCATCGTTTTCTCTAAAAAATAGTGGTTCTTTTTTACTGTGGTTCTGGTTTTCCTACATTGACACTATTGTGATTGTGTTGTTTGTGTATTAGCTTATTGTTTGTTGATTGTGTTGGTGTTGTTTTGTTGAGTTTGCAAATAGTTGCATCACCCATATATTGAATGCTTTTTTTTAGATAGTATTTCTTATTTCTCAAATAAAATAAATTTTTTGCAATAGTTTTGGGAGCTTATCCCACAAATCATCCCCAAAGCTTTTTAGAATATAAGATTGGATTTTTCGTATCTAATTTTCTTTTACTACTCCCCACAATCAATGTAATCAATGCACAAGCCTTCTAACTTGGTATACTAAGTAAAAATATGAAACCTTTAATTATGGTTAACACAACCATCATCACAACCACTAACACTGTCATCAAATTTACAGCCATGTCATTGCCACCATCATCAGCGTTGCTACTACTACCACAACAACAGTAGTATAACCACCCCCAACTTTCGCAACCACGTCCAACTCCGCTACCATCACCGCTATCCAAACTAACATAGTACAACACTATCACCTTCATCCACTACCTTCGTGCCACAATTGTCACCACCATAGCATAAGCACCACCACTACCTCCACAACTGTCGTTATCACCACCATCTTCATGGCCACCGACACAACCACCTTCAAATCACTGCCGACACTACCACTACCATCGTGTCACAACCACCATAACCGTCAAAATCATGGCGCACAACCATCTCCATTTTCACTACCACCCACAACCATTGCCACCAACACTACACCACATCTAGATAAATCAAACAATTGTTGGACCTTGCATTTATTTTCTTTAAATAATGGTATAACTGTAACAAGCCTTACCTCCAGTATTTTAATGGTTTTCATGCAGCAATAATAATAATAATAATAATAATAATAATAATAATAATAATAATAATAATAATAATAATAATAATAATAATAATAATAATAATTGATGCAGTCTTTTTCCGCTCCCTACTTTAACCTAGTTCCACTGACCTGCACAAGTAACGCACGTGAGCCACAGACCACCGTGGGATGGCTGATGTTACTCCGATGCTAAAGTCAGAAAGGGCTCTGAGGAAGGTGTAATGATGTAACAAGTTTGTACCGTACCTTAGATTACCAACCTCGTGTCTTATTTATAGTACAAGGAGTACTGGTTTTATCAGACCATCGTAGGCGTAGTTTAGGAAAGAGATCTTCGTGGAAATCACTCCGTAATTAGGAGTCGTGTTGTAGAAGGGAAGTTCCTTGTTAGCTTTGTGCTCCTAAATACGCGGGGGATAGTTTCAAATCCAAGAGCAATTCGTAGAAGGGAGTTTCCCAGTGTGAAAGATACTTCAGTGTTTGCTTCCTAGTTGGAAGTAGAGAGCAGCTGTAGTTGCCCGTCCGAAGATGATCCTCGAGATACTTGCCTGAAGAGAGCTTACGGGTATTGAGGATAGCTGTGAGATGTGTTGGCCTAGGATGCTTTGAAAGTTTGGGTCCGCCTGGCAGACTGCAGTTGGGCGGGCTTAGAACCGCTTGGGCCGGATCAGTGTTGGACTAACGCTTGAGGTTGTAATTCTTCGAGATCATCATGACATGTGTACGGCTCCGGGATGTGACCATTTTTATGTATCATCATTGATTACGCCCAAACAGTACACGCGGTCAATTGCAGTAATTATTGGGGTGTCGATCCCACGAGGAAAAACGATCTACAAAACAAGGTCAAGGAAGAAAAACTACGCCAAACTGAATGTAAGAAATTTTAGCAATTTTAAAATATTAAATTAAATTTAGTTTAATAAAAATCAAGTTTGGAGAAGTCACAAGGTTCCAAGAATCCCTCTTAGATTTCACGCGCCAACTAGTATTGATTCGCTATGATGACTCAATTACGTGTTTCACATCCCAAACAATATAATCGGAAAAATAGTCTTTAATGCATTAATATATCCTAATGTAAATGGATTTTAGATTTCACTTTTTCTAGAAAGCACAAAGGTTGGTCATATGTGATATCCTAAACTTACGATATATCCGGAGACAATAACGTAATAAAAGACGATCACATATAACTAACCTACCGGAATCAATTGATCCTTAAAAATTCCACATATAAGAAAAGCGTGACTAAATTATATGGAGAAGAAAACGACAACCACCGAAATAATAATCTACGAAGAAATTTATGAAATTTTTGTCACTAAAATAACATAAATTCGTATATTAAATAAAAGTGAGAATCATAAACAACATTATTCATCGTGAAAGCATAAAACGAATCAAATACTAATTAAGTGCGTTACATCTAGGAGTTCGTCTCTTCACCTTGCGTGGAGTTTAGTGACACATGGTGAAGGTGAGGACAGCAACAGCGGCGTGGAGCTTCATCGGCATGATGGCGCATGGTTGATTAGCGATGCGCGCCCTGCTGAACGACCTCTTCGCTGCTGCTGCGTCCACTGCTACGCTGCTGTGTCGTCACTGCTGCTGCGTTCTGGACAGCCCTGCTGCGTCGTCGTTGCCGCTGCGTGTCCACTGCTGCTGCGCTAGCTCCTGTTTTGTCCCCTGTTGTTGCTGCCTTCTTTTGTGTTAAAAAGAGAGAACAAGCCGTTCTTCTTGTAGTTCAAAGAAACCAAAACTCCTCTTCCAATTGGTTGTTGTCATGCGTTTCCTTCCTCCACCAATTTCAATTGGAAGCCCCCATTTCAATTGTAAACAAACTCCTCATATATTCTAATGATAGATGCAGACATATCATTTACATATTTGAGACGTGAAGCATTTACTATCTTCCACCAATTTCCATTGGAAACAAACTCCTTATTGGTCCTCCAATTGGCAACCCAATACAAATTGAAAACAAAAGGAAACAAAAGGGGTCCATATATACTTGGAAACCAAATACAATTGGAAACCACCCCTTTTGTTTAGACTCTCTTCTAATAACAGGAAAAATGGATTTGCCTATGTTCATTCATATCACCTCTTTGTTCCACCAAAATGCAAAGCTAAATTCCTTTATTTTAATTCTTTGGTTCTCTTAATCTTTGGCTTGAGTGTCTCTCGCTCCACTTCGTCAATTTGTCTATGAATCACCATTATTCGCCACGCTAACGCATTTTTGTCATTTAAACTCCAAATCCTACAAAAATACAAAAATAGAATAATTAAACAAAAATACACTATTCGAAACACTAACAAACATAAGTTAGGAGGTATATTATGTGAATATCAATCATCTACTCCCCTGAGTTAGTAGGTCGTCACATCGGTTCGCTAAGTCATCTCTTGAAGGGATGCGCCAATCATGATGATTGAGTTTGAATCATTGCTTGAGCCACGCGCTGCATTGGTTCAGCGGAAAAAAGGTAGGAAGTCAACCTCTATTTAGGTCATCCGCTGTGTAGAGTCTGATTCTTCTACTTTCCTTGCTTTCGAAGCTACCACTTTTATTAAAAAAGATTGTTCATCTTCTTCATGGCTCAAGAAAACCTTCTTGATGACGCTGTCTTGGCCGAGGGCCTGGAGTTTTTTGAAGACATGTTGTTGTCTGAACCTGGTCTCGCCGAAATTCGTACGAAATTTGGGGTCCCTGAGGACCTGCCGTTGTATCTCCTAACGAGCGACCAAACGCCAATGTCAACTCCGACTGGTTTTATCTGTTTGCACCGCGGGATGCTTCAAACTAGAGTGCGTTTTCCGATTCTGGATGTGATCTGGGTGTTCTTGGACTTCTTAGGGATTCCTTCAGCCCAGTTGGGGCCCAATGGATATAGGATCGTCTTCATGATTATGCTCAGTGCTAGGGAGGTCAGCGTTAGTATGACTCCACAGGTGATTCAGTTGCTGACTTCTCCTCGGCTAAAGAGTAATGATGTTTGTAAGATGAAGTCATCAAATTGCTTCATTAAGCTGCCTGATGAATTCAAGTTCTAGCAGAAGTACTATTTTTTTGCCCCTAGGATTCGAAGTTCTTTCAATGCAAGGGTCGTCCGCTCGAGCGACAGTTTTTGCGGCTTTGTAAGTTCATCTCTTTTCTTGTGACTTTGATGTGCTTGATAGTGGGCTGATTAACCATCGCTTGCATTTTTCTACAAGAAGGTTTCCCACTACCCCTCTTACCTTAGAGGAGCAAAACACCATGGAAACGTTATGCGTCCTGCTGAAAAGAAAGGTGATCGATGTCATAAGGGTTTCCAACTTCATCCGTAGTGGGCTATGGGACAACTGGCTCGTCACCCCAACTCTGTAGCGAGAGTCACTCATTAAGTTGGAGGATGGGGCCCTTTTCAGCAAGAGGAAGGCTACTGGGGCCAAAGCTCCTATTTTGTCTGATGCAGATGAGTCGTCTAAGACTTTTGCCTCCTTCGTGAGGAAGAGGTCTCGCGTTAGAACTAGATCGTCTTCAACACGACTCGTTCGAGTAAAGGGAAGTGTGAGTCTGCTAGGCCTGTTGAGGCGGAGATTTATGTTTTCGGCTTGGAGAAGGATTACCTGCGATTGGCAGGAGTCGTAGACAGGTCAAACTTTAGTGACGCGCAGGTCGAGGCTCTGAATGACCGTCTGGTGCGGGTTGCGATGGTAGCTCTCCCTGGTGTTGATTTGCGTGGGGCCGCTCCAGCAGAAAGCTCTTGTGAGGATTTGCCTGAGGTGGTAGAATCCGATCGCCCCATAGTTGTTTTGCCTGATAGTGGTCGCGGTACCAGCTGTGTCTCTTGCAGTCCGCATTGCTCACCGTCTCGCTCAAGGTGTTAGAGGGTCATTTGGATACTTCACTGCCTTTTCTCCCTCCGGATCTCGTTGAGTCGTCTCGCACAAAAGGGGTTGTTGCTGTTGACAAGGAAAAGGCCACGGATGAGAGCCTAAGGACGCACGGATAAGCCTGTTTGCACTGGATTTGGTGAAGCTGAGTTCACAGGTCTAACACCAAGAGGTGGACGTAGAGTATGTTTCGAGGAAGCATATAAGGAGGCGTCACAGCTGGCTGATGGATCACGCTCCAAAACTCGAGGAGGATTCGTTGGAAGGGTGTATGGATAAGGGCTTGAAGTACCTTATGATGGGTATATCTCATTTGAGTCATGCGACCGTTGCTGGGATGGAAGTTGAGGGGGGCTCGTGAGAGAGTACACACCTTGGAGCGTGTCTTCTGGCATATGCAAACGTCGTATTCTGACGCGCTTCATGAAATTGACCGACTTAAGAAACACGCCGAAGAGAAGTGGTTGGATCAGTCAACCGTGGCCGCTGAGGCTCAGAGAGCTCGTCTGGAGAACCTTGAGTGTAATCTGATAGAGGCGGTGTCCGAAAGGGACAGACTTAGGCAGAAGTTGAGTCTTATCCATCGAGAAGTCGAGGTTGCGCAGGAAGCTGTGGCTAAGGCGAGTTCTAAACTGTTGCCTTTCGCTGAATAGAGTGCTTCAAAGGAAGCCGACTGGGCTGCTGAAAAGCAACAGTTGGAATCCGATGTGGAGTTTTATGCTCGAGAAGCGAGGAAGGTCAGGGACCAACTTGAATTGGGGTGGCATGAACTTAGTTTCATAAAGAGCAATCTGGCAACAGAGTTTTCTCAGGTCGACGCGCGGACTTGCAAGTTGGAGCTATTGGAGCGTGAACTTGTTGATACAAAGGTGTTTATCTAATAACAAGGCAAATGTGAGTTTCGCTGGGTTGTACATGGACGGTTGGAGCTATTGGCATTGATGAATGAGGAGCATCCGGAGTGGGATCTCAGCCAATATAAGAAGATGTCGTATGTGGACCTGTTTGTTACCTCAACGTCATCGAGCGAGGAAGACAGTTTGGGCCCTTATGTCTGGGCTGCGGCATGTGTGGTCGCAACTTATGTTCCTTCTTCCACTAGGCTTAACTCTTCCATTTTTGTACCCTCTCCTGATAAGGAGTGAACTTTGTGTGCTTGTACTCTTTTTGACATTGACCATTAACGAAAACAATTTTATCTGTTCCGTACTTGTTGTCTCTATTGCATGTTTTTTGTTTCGCCTTGTCGTCTTCCTTTGGCATAGGCAGGTTGAATCAATAGGACGTTGACTGGTCTATCTGCGGTAGAGAGCTTGACCTCTTTGTGCTATGAATGACTCGGGGTCATTGCGGTGTAGTCATGTCCGGTACTGGGCATGTTACGAACTATTTAGCTGGGGTTGAGTCATCCGAGTTGTGCCCTGTCCCCAAGGTAGCTGCTTGAGGGTTACCTTGCTTGTCTGATCGGTCGGCTGTAGCTGCTGTTGTGAGCGAGTTGTGATGGCCGAGCATGCGTGTCAGAACGTTCATGCTGAGTCAGGCATCGTAAGCTCGGGTTGGCATCCTAAGTAGCTTTTATCTAGGCACTGGTCGTACGATCTTTGTATCGGCGCAAGTGGTCTTTGCTTAACAATAAAATGTCAATTTGTTTGAGCGTGAAGACGCTAACTCAACTAGATTCATGTCCGTTGTTTTGAAGGCAAGCGGAGGTCGTGTGGTGGGTTGCTTGAGGTCCCCACCTTTTGAATTGTTTATGTCCGAGCCATGTGGACTACAGATTCGGGGAGTAAAGGTTTGGCAACCGGCTGAAGAGCAATGGTCTCGTGGCAAGCTGTCGGAATCAGTTCAGGACTGACTAGGCTCCCACCTTCCAAATCATTTATGTCCGAGCAGAGCGGACTACGGATTCGAAGAGTAAAGGTTTGGCGAACAAGCTGAAAAGCAATGGTCCCGTGGCAAGCCGGAGGAATCAGTTCAGGACTGACTAGGTTCCCACCTTTCGAACCATCTACACCCTTTCGGTGCGGTGGGGGCTACAAATTTGAGAGGAGTTTGGCGACCAAGCTGAAAAGCAGTGGTCCCGTGACAAGCCATCGAAATCAGTTCAGGACTGATTAGGCTCTCACTATCCAAATTATCTACACCTTAGTTGTAACAACCCGATCCGCACAGTAAGATATTGTCCGCTTTGGGCCCAACCGGCCCGCACGGCTTTAAAAGGCCTCTTTCAGAGTATGCACAGCGGACACTGGGCCCCTCTCTGGCCCTACTCATCCAGATATTGTCCTCTTTGGCCTATTGGGCAGCATTCCGCACCTCCCTCACCTCAAGGATTTGTTGCTTCCACCCACCTACTGGGGCTCCACAGGCCTCTTACTATGGGGATCCAACCTCGCACATATATAGCACATAACCATCCCGCACCCAGGCGATGTGGGACTATGATCCCCCTTGGTAGCTAGCCCAACCCCTCTTGGGATCCACGGGCCTGTTGGGCCTATTGGGCTCCAACCCTCACCCTCACCTCAGGTCCGCCCACTTAGGGTCTCACATTAGTGCACCAAGCTACAACTTTTGGGAGTTTTTCGGCGGCCACACTGAAAAGTAGTGGTCTCGTGGAAAACCTTCAGAATCGGGTCATGGCTGACTAGGCTCCCACCTTCTAGACTATCTACACCCTTGCAGCGCGAACTACAAGTCCAGGTTTGGTGATTTGGCGGTCACATGAAAAACAGTGGTCTCGGGGTGACCCATCGAAATCAGTTCGTAACTGACTAGGCTCCCACCTTTTAGACTATCTACACCCTCGCAGTGGGAGCTACAAGTCCAGGTTTTGTGATTTGGCAGCCATGCTGAAAAGCAATGGTCCCATGGCGAGCCATCGAAATCAGTTCGAGGCTGACTAGGCTCTCACCTTCTAGACTATCTACACCCTCGCAGTGGGGGCTACAAGTCCAGGTTTTGATCAGAAGCTTTCGTTGCTAGCTGTCATCAGCTAGGCTTACCTGATTAGGTTCGATGATCATTGACCGTGAAGGGGCAATGATCCCTGGCGAGTCGTTGTCACCAGGCGTGATAGCGCTGATTAGATTCCCACTTCCTAATAGGGCTGAACAAAAAATCGATCAAATCGATCAAACCGACCAAACCGATCAAAACCGAACCGATTGGTTCGGTTCGGATCGGTTTCGGTTTTAAAAAATGCAAAACCGAAGTGGTCGGTTCGGTTTTCGGTTTCTATGTGATTTTAACCGACCAAACCGAACCGAACTGAATATTTAAACATATTATATTATTTATATATAAAATATAAAATATATTTTATATATAAATAATATAATATGTTTAAATATTCGGTTCGGTTCGGTTTTATTTCGGTTTTGGTTCGATTTTAGTCGGTTCGGTTCGGTTACGGTTTGCATAAATTAGAATCGGTTCGGTTTCGGATCAGTTTTGTTAATGGTCGGTTCGGTTTCGGTTTGAAAATTTTAAAACCGACCTAAGTCGGTTCGGTTCACGGTTTAGATGAAAAACCGAACCGTCGGTTCGGTTTTCAGCCCTACTTCCTAAACCGTCGATGCCTGCGCTAAGCGGACTAGGTATCGGGATCAACTAGAAGCCATCATCATCAGTCTTGGCTGATTAAGCTTGCCTGATTTGAATAGAGGTTCCACCTGCTAGGGGGCGTGTGAACCTAATCCATCAGCATGTTGCATGGAGTGGATAAAATGACCTTAAATCAGTGGTGATATATAGGTACAATCCGTATGGTAGGGTTGACTAGGATCACTAGTGCTCGTGCCCAGCATGTGACAGAGTGTTATTTGAATAATAGGCTGAGCCCATGGGCCCACAGAAGAGGGCTAGGGTTTCCTGCACAGTGTGTTGTGTGTACGGTGTAAATTGCTCGGTGACACGTGTACGGCGTAGGCTGCGTGACTGTTGAGTATCGGTTACCCCCCTCAATTGATGGGATTGCGTGCAACGCCATTAATTGATTGACGTGGTATGTGTAGTTTCCTTGGGAACCGTCGTCTTCCGGTTTCTCGTACGGTATTTAATGTTTGGCAGTTAATGCTTGAATGCCTACTTGGTGAACCATCATGTCTATATAATGGTGTTTTCCAATCGTTGTAGGCACTGTCTTTCACAAAGTTTATCTTCTGTAATGTCCTTGCTTGAAGAAGATGCTTTGGTTTTTCAAAGACTGAGAAAAATGGTTTGGATTTTATAAAGTCTAAAGTTGAATCTCCATCTCTGGAGTCTCTGAATGTTTTGACATTTGCACTGGTCAGACACGGAGAGAGTTGCTATTATGTTCAGTCACCTGTTATGGGTGAGCATGTAGTTGATCCGTTGAGGTCTCGTAATTTATTCTCATATTGAGGAAAAGTAGTACTGATTTCCTACCAAGGGAGATGCCTTGGTGTTACATCCTACCAATTTTGCCTTCGTGTGCTCGAATCCAGCTGCTAACCAATGGCTGATCGAAGTGTTAGTCGACGTGCGACGTCTCCGAGTGTGGTATTTCTCAATCACACCTGCCATGGCATATGGGAAAAGTGGTCTCTCTTTATAGCATTGTGAGGCCGTTATTGCGTCACTGCTTATGGCTATCCTCATCGGCCTACTTCTAACCTATTTGAGATAGTTAGAAGGGGGCTTGGATGTCTCTTAAGGAAATTAGCAGCCCGTTGTGAGGTCTACAATGATGTAGTATGAGACTTTTTTGGAGTGATTTGACGGAGCAATCTGACTGCTCAGTCTTTCAATCTCTTGTGCCACTTCATCTTTATCTTGGGAAGGTATCGAGCATATCTCATTCTCTTACCTTTGCTGTCACTTGCAGATTGCTCACATCGTAGGGTTTGCAAGTCTTCGGCGGACGTTGTCCGTAACAGAATTGTCTAAAGTGGGTCTTTTACTTCAATTCGGACGCTTATAGTGCTCAGTCTTTGTATCCGCCTCAGGGCGTTCGTAATACATAGCCTTTTGTAACTGTCTCAGGGCGTTCGTAGTATATAGTCTTTTGTATCCGCCTCAAGATGCTTGTTGTTACATCTTTTCGATAATTATTAGAGTTTGTTTTTCGTAATTCTTCTTTTATTTCTTAAATGATTGAAAATCACATAAGTCTTTTAAGAATAAAACTCAATATTGACTATGAAAAGGGAAACAAACAACTTAAAACAAACTAACTGTTGACGGAGAGACATTAATCCTGGCCGTGAAGTGGATTCGGGTTGCTCTCGCGGATCATTCGGCGGACTGTCGAGGCATTACATAGGTTACTAAAGAGTAAACCTTGCAGAGGGGCGAATCTCCGCGCAGACGGAATGTTGAAGGGATGTGCTCCTGTTTGCCTGGCCTTTTTCAACTCGCTGGGTGGAAGAGCTTGTTGTTCCTGTACCGCTTGAAAGTGATGTCTCTACCATCTTTTGGCCTTGCACTGGGTCAGGCTGCTCTGCCTGATGTAGCTGAATCTGGGAACACTCTATCTGTTTCAGTGTTGCGTAGTGGCAGCCTCGTCCCGTAGGTTGGTGTGAGACCCTTGTGTGGGCGGACCTGAGGGGGAGGGTGAGGGTGAGGGTTGGAGCCCAATAGGCCCAACAGGCCCATGGATCCCAAGAGGGGTTGGGCTAGCTACCAAGGGAGATCATAGTCCCACATCGCCTGGGTGCGGGATGGTTATGTGCTATATATGTGCGAGGTTGGATCCCCATAGTAAGAGGCCTTTTAAAGCCGTGCGGGCCGGTTGGGCCCAAAGCGACAATATCTTACTGTGCGGATCGGGTCGTTACAGAATGGTATCAGAGCTTGACCCAGCCGAAAGTGTGCCACGTGGAGGTAGGCCCTCGGGCAACGTGGACGTTGTGCCTGTGTGGCCAACGAGGACGTTGGGCCTTAAGGGGGGTGGACTGTGAGACCCTTGTGTGGGCGGACCTGAGGGGGAGGGTGAGGGTGAGGGTTGGAGCCCAATAGGCCCAACAGGCCCGTGGATCCCAAGAGGGGTTGGGCTAGCTACCAAGGGAGATCATAGTCCCACATCGCCTGGGTGCGGGATGGTTATGTGCTATATATGTGCGAGGTTGGATCCCCATAGTAAGAGGCCTTTTAAAGCCGTGCGGGCCGGTTGGGCCCAAAGCGGACAATATCTTACTGTGCGGATCGGGTCGTTACAATTGGTCTCCACGTATTGTTTCTTCGGAGTGGTTAGCAGTATACTTAACACATTGGTGAAAGGTGGAGACCGCTACTTCTATCTGGTGGAGCTAAGGTCTTCCTAGGATGAGATTGTAGGATGACGGTGCATTTACCACCATGAAGTCAAAAAATAGGACTTTCCTGAGTTGCGACTCTTCTACTATCGTAGCCAACCTTATCTTTCCGATAGGGAAACACTTATCCTCGCTGAATCCGATCAGCAGGTGTTCTGAAGACGTCAGGTTTGCCTCCTTAAGGTCCATGCTGCGGAATGCGTTGTAGAATAGAACGTTAAGTGAACTTCCTGTGTCAACCAAAGCTTTCTTTACTTCCCACATTGCTATGAGACCGAGATGACTAAGGCATCGTTGTGTGGCGCTCAGACTCCTTTGAGGTCCTTGTCCTTAAAGGTCAAGGTGGGAATGGGGCTCTGAACCCTTAAGTGGTAGATGTGTCTGTCCTCATCCGCGGATTGTGTTTGCATATCCAGCAGTATCCGCTTGCGAAACCTGTATGACTGGTCTTCATTTGGTTCGACTCCATGAAGAATGTAGATTATATCTGGAGTCGTCTTCTTTATTTTTTTTAACTGACTCCCCCTATCCTTTATTTGCTCCGTTGGTTTCTTAGACTTCAGGAACTCTTTCAGTTTGACTTTGCGGATCCATTACTCAACTTCATACCTCAGACTCTTGCAGTCGTTGGTGTTGTGGCTGCCTTCCTTGTGGTACGTGCAGTATTTACCGTTGTCGCGCTTGGAGGGGTTGCATGTTTTTGTTGGCCACTTCAGTTCCTCCCAGCTTTTCATGGAGTTAAGTACGTCTGACAGGCCAGCGCTTAGGGATGTCACTGCTCTGGATCCAACGTAGTAGGATGATTTCTCCAGCCTGGGCCGACCAGGGTCCTGCCTGTTGTTGTTGCGCTTCCTTTTGCCCAGTTCTTCGTCCTCGCATCTCTTTCCCTCATTCTTGTCCCTAAGAGAGGACGGCTTTTTGTCGCCTTCGGTTTCCCTTTTAGCGGTCTTTGACTCCTCCAGGGTGATGTGTCTCTGGACACTCTTGAGGATCTCCGCCATGTCTAGAGGGGGTTCCAAGGTGAGGTCCTCAAAAAGCTTTCCCTCTCTGAGGCCCGCAATGAAAGTTGTCATGGTCGTATCGTCGTTGCACCCGTCGATGAGGGTCAGCTCGTTGTTAAAGCGCGTGACATACTCTCGAAGCGTCTCGCCATACCTCTGTCTTAGAGAAAATATGTAGTGCGGGCCTTTTCTAAAACACTGGCATCCGACGAAACGTGTCAAAAATTCCTTCGCTAGTGTTTTGAAGGAGTCGATTGACTTCAGTGAAAGGTTATGGAACCATGTCAGCGTAGAGCTTTTTAGATTGGTGGGAAAGGTTCTGCACATGACGGACTCGGATCCTTTTTTGAAGGCCATTATGTACTGGTAATGGCGCATATGATCAAAAGGATCGGTGGTCCCGTCGTAGGAGTCGAGCTTCAGGGGGTGAACTTCCTCGAAAAAGCCTCGTTCATTATCCAATCCACAAATGGTGAGACAGAGAGGCAATATAGTACGTCTGGATCATGTGCCACTCTGTGGAGGGGGTTCCTAAGGGTGAGCTTCTCTGTCATGGCGGTGAGCACAGCGTTAGCTGCACATTCTCCCTTAGTCCAATGAGAACTAACTGGGGTCTGGCTCTCCTACGCTTGTTCCCTATCATCTTCTGGAGGCGGGGATCCGTGCTACTCCTAGTCTCCGTTAGCAGGTGGTGAATTTTGTTGCGTAAGAGTCTCCACTGCCTTGGCGATCTGTTGTAATTGAGATGCCAGCACATTGATTCTAAGGTCAATCGTTACTGTCGTTGGCGTGAAAGCGTGAGTTGGTTGCTCGTGCACAACAGGAACTGTTAAATGAGGCGGTATAGGGATAGCCTAAGCGTTGGACGTGTCCTCTAGTTCTCCATTGTTGCGTGACCTGGTGGTCACCATCTCTCTGGGTTTTGATAGGAGACGACGATTAGTGTACAGTTATGAACTATGTCGTCCCCACGGACGGCGCCAATCTGATGCAATTTTTTGTCGCTCCCTGCTTTGACCTAGTTCCGCTGACCTGCACAAGTAACGCACATGAGCCACAGACCACCGTGGGGTGGCTGATGACACTCCGATGCTAAAGTCAGACGGGGCTCTAAGGAATGTGTAATGCTAAAATAAGAAATTTGTAGCGTACCTTAGCTTACCAATTTCATGTCTTATTTATAGTGCAAGGAGTCCTGGTTCTACCAAGTCATCGTAGACGTAGTTTAGGAAGGAGATATTCGCGGGGATCCCTCCCTAATTAGGAGTCGTGTTGTAGGAGGAAAGTTCCTTATTAGCTCTGTGCTCCTAGATACGCGGGGGATAGTTCTCAATCCAAGAGCAAAATGTATAGGGGAGTTTCCTTGTGTGGAAGATACTCTGGTGTTTGTTTCCTAGTTGGAAGCAGATAGCAGTTGTAAACTCCCATCCGAAGCTGATCCACGAGATACTTGCCTGAAGAGGGCTTACGGGTATTGAGATAGTTGTGAGACGTATGGGCCTAGCATGTTGTGAGAGTTCAGGTCCGTCTGACGGATCACAGTTGAGCGGGCTTAGAACCGCTTGGGCCGGATCAGTGTTGGGCCGACGCTTAAAGCCATAATTCCTCGATATCATCATGACACGTGTACGGCTTCGAGTGTGACCATTTTTATGTATCATCAATAATATATATGCCTTAAGAACATCTCCAACTGACATCACCAAGTCTGAAGGAGTTTTCTTTCCCTCGTCAATTTTAGGAGCCATTATGTGCTCGGTACTACATATTTCGTAGGAACCACCACTCTTTTCTGCTAAAGATTGATATGCTAACGAGCATACCACTACTTAAACTTCTATAAGTTCAAATGTTTTACTTTTAAGATTAAGGGGGTGTTTCTTTGCATCTCTTATAAGTGGTTTACTACTTACAAGTGGTTAGCATCTCTAAGGAATTCTCTAAATTAGCCAAAAAGCTAAATTGGAGGTCTCATGTGGAAAAATCCACGCTCTAATGGAACGTCTAAAAATTTTCCTATTTTAACTTGACTTCTACATTTCCCCTACATTTTGGGGCATCCATACTATCCCCTAAATTATAAAGAATATTAAAATAGTTCAACTCTTTTAATTTTCCAAATTAAAAACAAAAACAAAAACCAAAAACCAAAATAAAAGTAAACTCTCAATATTAAAATATAGAAAAGTGGAAATATATTTAAATAATTATGAAAAAATTAAAATATGAAATATGGTTGAAGTGGTGAAGAAATACGTGATCCCTAAATTTAGCTTTTGGCTAAAATGGGGTATCAAATTTAAGAAGTTATAAGTTTTTGGGAGTTTTTATTTTTATTTTATTTTTTTGCTCAAAACAACCACCGATTTTTTTTTTACTACAAGGTGTATGAACATTAGACTGAAATTTCGTGATTTTTTTTTTTTTTTTTTGCAAAATTTCTATTAAGCACCACAATTGACTAGCTCTATGCAAACGAATGAAAAAGTGTTCTAACATGGTATCTCAGGTGAAGCTTCTAAACATTGTCTAACCCTTTAATAACCATTCAAAAAGTGTCTAACTAGATTGATTTCTACTTTATGATTGGCTATTCTGGAAAAAAGTTCACATGGCGCTTGTGGCCTAATGGATAGGGTGTCACATAAAGAACAAGAAGAAGGACCAACCAACATCTTTTGAATTTTGTAGGGAAAATGCGAGAGGGTTAGTATTCTCAAACTTTTGAAAGATTAATAAAGAGGTGATGTTCTAAATAAAAATTCTTGTGATAGTAAAATCCATTTTTATGCTAGTCAAATATGTGTCTCCTCGGAGCACCCCATATTTTATTAAAATTGCCAAATCTAATAAAGCACCCCCAATTTAATGTCTTAAAAGACACTTTATTTTCGAATCAAATCTCAAATTGCACCTCAAATATTTCATATAGTACTCTCTCGACTCCTTTATAAAAGACAAAAAGTTATCTTCTTCATCAACTAGTGTATATCCTGTCATTGACACAACCACACTTTCCTTTGTAGCGTTTACCCGTGTCTACGATATGTAACCAGGCTTATTGAAAAGTACATAACAGAAGTAATAATACACTTCCAACATAAATATATTTGATGAATGACCTCTATAGTTGCAATTATTGGAAACAACATGTGTAAATTGTTGAATTTTGTGGTGTTTCAATAATATAATAAAGTAGCTAATGCTAAAATAGAAAATAAAAATTGAATGTACATATTTACTACTCATGCTAGCTTTTGATTTTAATTGAGCAATCATGTAATTATCAGTATGTGTGTATGTTTGATCAGTAATTAGCAGCTGATAGTATATGTACAGGCTAGGCTCGGCTCTGACTAGGTGCGAGCAGCAACCGCACATTCCCCAAGATTGGCCCCAAAATTTATTTAATGTTTATATATTTTTACTAAAGATAAATGTTAATTGGTACAATTAACTTGGATTCACGTTTACCGGCATTATCTATTGCTCCAATGCTTAGGAATTAATTTCTTTTTTCCAACCTCACAGAAGGTCTTGAGTTCAAGTCTTACCAGATTTTTTTTTTAGAGTATGTATTTTTGTTTTTTTAAGTATATTTGAGAGTACATATTATGGGGGTTTTTAAGTATATTAAAGAGACGTGTATTAATTTTTCATATGCCAAAAAGTTGGGTATGTATAGGGTTAAAACCTAAAGATATTATTTACCTTTTTTTAATGTAAAAGGACCCTTTATGTTTAGTCTTCCCACATGACCATAACATTTCATAGACAACATTGTTTATGTACATATTTCCTTGCAATGGGTAAATTTAGACTTCAATTTTCCATCAATAATCATCAAAGCTCATTTATGATACTCTCAGGGTCAGTTACATGTATTTTGGTTCTCTAAACAATGTGGTCTTTCTACGTATTCTCGCTTAATCTAAGCTCAAAAATGTCTTCTTTCACCGACTTCATCCAAGTTTTCAATGGTCGTCCCCTCCGTCTACACCCTCCACTAACTTGCCAATCTAGACATTTTCTAATTGGAATCGTGTCTGGTCTCCTCCGCACGTGACTAAACCATGTTAATCGCATTTATTTAATTTTGTCCTTTATGGACGCTACACCTAAGTATCTCCTAATTTTGTCATTCATAATTTTATCATTATGGGTTTTACCACACATCTATCTTAACATACACACCTAATTTTGTCATTCAACTACCGCATCCTACACATATGTTGTCCCATAATAGCCCAATATTCAGAACCATACAAAAAAAAAAAAAAAAATTTGTATAAACAAATATAATCATTCACCAATATTCTAGAAGAAGGCAAAGTTAGCTATATGGTCCTATTATAAACAACTTGTGAAACTAGCTCGTAATCAGGTTGATAGTCTGTGGTACATATTCAATATTTTTAAATGACTTTTAATAAAGTTTGGTTAGTATTTTTAATTAGTAAATGGCGTAATGTAAATTAGTTATCAACGAGGGTTAATTACAATTTGAGATGCAAACGATTTTTTTTTCTTTTAGATTGGCTCCCAAAGTTTGTATTATCTACATGGGGTCCAACTTTGACCAAGAATGCTAGGTCAGACACTTTACCCCTTTGTGAATATTTAGAGTTTTGTAAAGACATAAATGCACTTATAAAATAGCACATGTAAATACTTATCGGCCTGAATATTCTATGGATCACGTTGTGAGGACGCGGTCATTTGATTAACACGATTTACAAGTAATTAATAAAGTTGTGTGACATTCGAGAATAAGGACATTTTGGCCCAAACACATAAAGATTGGGTCCAGGTGTTTGACTCGCCAGATTTGTTGAAAGTTGCATCCGATATGTTAATAGTGAACTTGGTTCCCCAATCTAATATAACCCTATATTTATGGGTCCCAAACTATAAATTATAGGGGATTTTTCCTTCGTTGAGATTTGGGCTCCTTGTGTCACTGCTCAATAAGAGAATGCAATGGCTTCAAATGCTTACATTGAGGGAGCTAATAGAAAATTCAAGTAAAAAATAAGAATAATAAGCACCTGGTAGTTATGCCACATGTCAGATATTATTGGAGAAAAATGCAAAGAGCAAAAATACCATTGAGAAAACTTATTTGTATAAATAATTTAACCAGCCATAAATATGAGTTATAAAATCCCATGTGAGAAACATGACTTGCAAAATAATTATCAATTAAAGCTTGTATTCAAGCACTTTTTTTAATTGTCAATTAGGGTAAGGTATTAGTTCATAGTTTATACATATGAACACTATCAAGATGTAAAACAAGAGAGTAAGAACAAAGTCAAATAAATAAATAGAAACTAGGACTCAAATGAAAATGGAATAATAAATAGGATTAAAGACCAAACTTTCCCAACGATGATAATAATAATAATAATAATAATAATAATAATAATAATAATAATAAGTAAAGTAGCATGGTACCGAGTAAGATTCATTTATCCTAAATTTTGTTGTATATGCAGCTGTTGGGTAATTTTGTTATTTGAGTGTCAAAATGATAATTAAGTTGTATTTGATCAAAGAAAAGTAACTCTATGAAAAGCTACAAAATATTACAGGGGTTAGAGAAAAATAAATAAAATAAATTTGAACCTTGATGATGACTATGTTTTTCACCGTAAATATATTCTTTAAAATTTTTTTTACAAGGACTTGATAAAAGAAGAGTTGCCTACCCCTATGCGATTGAAAGATGCTAGATGTGTGACCATTTTCCTTTACCTCTCTGCTTCATATATACTTTAAAAGAGCCTATGTTGTTGTCCTAGCTTAGGGACCAGTTTGGCATACTAACTACTTTTTCCTTGTATGTTATGTACTTTAGGCTAGCTCTGCCTAATTTTATTGTGAGATTTTATTCTACCTTTTCCAATCTAAACTCAGTTTTTTTTTTTTGGAAAGTGAGTTGGGTTTTTAAGGATCCCACGATCTATCAACAAGGTGCGATTTACAGGTCAACAATCATAAGAAAGAAACCATGCCACAGGTGGGTTCGGGACAAACCCACACAACCCTAACCACTAGACCATAACACTATTGGCGATCTAAACTCAGTTGTTCAAGCCACACCAACTTGTAATCTTGTATCTTAGGGTGATTGACCAATATCAAAACCATCAACAATGGTACTTGTGACTAACCCATCTTATGGTCATTTTGTTATTCTCACCTCTCTCGAATCTCGAATTATCCAACATTTTCTAGGTCGGATATCATGATTTCTTATGGTAAAGTTGGTTAGTACACGCTCTTTCACTTGTTTAACATAATTCAAGTTAGGTAAACAAATGTGGTAAACAAGATCGAGTAAACAATGATGGGAAGGAGACATAAACATGAGAATGTAGTAAAAAAAAAGTTTGGTAAGCTCATCTTAGAAAGGTTAATTTATCTATCAAATGTGAAACATACAACTGCAGCAGTGTATGAAGATTTTGGGGGAACATGTGAACCACAATACAAGTAGCCATGCCAATGGTAACCTGGTTTAATGGTTAAGGCTGTGGTGGTTTGAACCACACGTCTTAGGTTCTATACCCACCGGCGGCACGCTTGCCTTTCAAAAAAAAAAAAAAACAATACAAGTAACCATTCTTCCATTCATGGGATTGGTAGTGGACCACGCAAGCTTGTTAGAGTCCACCAATTGTAGCTCAGTTGGTCAGACATCCACTCTCCTTGTGAGAGGTCGCGGGTTCAATACTCACCAGTTAGGATTTTATGAGTTTTCACCCGATTATTAGGAGCACATTTGCTCTGTTGTTGATAAGCCTTCGGGTATTGAATGCAGCAGCTTAGATGGACTAGACCGGAGCGAAAGCGAGTCTTGATGCAAGGTGGAGGCGATGGACTAGAGCGAAAGCAAGTCTCTATGCGAGATAGAGACGACGAGGATATTAAGTGGTAACAATATTGTAGCCTTCGAGCCTGATTTGGTTAATCCTATAGGGTCAGTCATGTAGCTTTCGAACATTGATTAATAAATAAATAAATATGATCAATGACCCAATTAAAAAAAAAAAAAAAAAAAAAAAAAAAAAAGGCAAGCTTGTTAAAGAAGATGACGCATTACATACCCCAAAAGTGTTTTCAGAGGATACCTCAAATTGAATGAATGATTGCTGCCCCTTCACTTTGTTGACCTTTTTATTAAAGTGCGGTGATTCTAAATGGCGAGGAAACGGGCGAAGGAAGGGGGGTGTGACCCTCCATCCCTCTCGAGATGCGAGCCCGTGTGAATCTCGAAGGGGATGGGGGGTCAAGTCCCTCAGGGCCTTATGGTGGAAGCTCCAGGGGTCCCCAATAAAAATAATAAGTTATATATTGAGGTGAACCTTTTACCTAAAATTGGGGATTTTTTTGATTTTTATTTTACTACTATATATATAAATTATAATTTTTTAGGTTTTTCAAGTGAAGGTTTGCCTTTTAGGCTAATTATTGTGCACATTTTTTAAGAAGCGATTTGATTAAATATGTGTAGCATGGGCTATTTTATTTGATCAACTACTATAGCATGGGCTTATGTCATTAGAAAAGCCAACATCACAAAGTTATTGGAGTTGTGGGCCAACGGTTTATTATATATGATGTGGTACTTTGTGGTTAGGACTTGGGAGTTAGGAAGAGAATATAAGAATAAAGCTTTTGTTCCGTGGGGTATCTTCTTCTTTTGACCATTTTGGAAATCAAATTCAGAGCGTTAATATGGATCAAATGCTAAATATTTTCCTTTTTAATTGGGTGTTGTATACTTTTTTTAATCTAAAGATTTTTACATAAGATCGATTGAGATCCAAAGTTTAGCATTTACTTTCATTTACAAAATCAGAACTAGAGAATTAACAACATTGTCATACAAGAAATTAGAAATGATTTGTCAATTAAAGAAAATGATAGATAGATTGTTTACTTGATTAACCATTAAGTCACATGATCAATGGATGATAGTTTGTCCGCTTGAGATGATACAATAATTTTATTATTGTAGTAAACTTTATAAATTGTTAAAGAAACTCACCGAAATATCTTCATATTTGGTAAACTCAACAAATCGACAACCATACTTTGGCTGGAAGACACAGTCACCTTCCAAGGCATGTTTAGAAGAGAAAAAAAAATCAAAACAAGAAAATAGATATTTGGGAAAGAAAGGTACCTTGCGTCGGCCAACGCTTGACTCAAAACAAAATATGACCATTTAGGAAAAGTGACTAATTAAATACCATGTTTTGGAGAAAACTTCCATGTTCCCATGCACCATTGAAGAGTTTCCCGAAACAATAAGATGTACCAAAACTTTCAAGAAAAGGCAATTGTAGGGACCAATTAAGACATAATAATTAAGCAAATATGTGTTGTAAATGATAAGTGGGAAACAACCAAAGGACAACAACTCATGTGTGGTTTAAATACCATGCTTTAGAGAAAACTTCGATGCTCCCATCACACCGTTGAAGAATTTCTCAAAACAATAAGATGTACCAAAACTTTCAAGAAAAGACTCTCGTAGGGACCAATTCAGAGATAATAATTAAGCAAATATGTGTCATAAATGATAAGTAGGGAAAAAACCAAAGGACAATAGCTGCGTGTTGTAGAAAGGTATCTCAATCCATAATTTTCTTAATACTAAGATTTTTAAATATATTTCGAAATAACTAATTGGTCGCTCCACATCGACATTTTGTTCACTTAAAATTTAGATAAGCTGATATATTTTGTGGCGATTTCTCCATCCAGAAGACTATTATACTATTTTATACTTTTACGAAATTGCTAACTCCATCAAATATGGTTGTTTAATAGAAAAATTGCTAACTTGTGTAGAAGAGTCCAAACTTGTCGACTGTGATAAATCAGGCTCACGTGGTCTTGCAATCTTGTACATTGGATCACTTTGATAATTTAACTATGGTTAAATTGATCTACTATAGAAATACCAGTTTAGGAAACTAATCTAAAAATACTTTTTAAATCTTTCTCCAAATTTTCTTTCCCTATCATTTACCCAAGTTTTCCTAAAAAATACAGGGCCAAGGTTCTTGCATTCTTGGACATTAGATTGTTTTGATCATCTAACTAGAGTTAAGACTAATTATTCTATTAATCTCGTCTTTTAAGGAAACTAACCTAAAAAGAATTCCTAATATTCTCTCAAAATTTTCTTTCCCTATTTTCTTTACACAAAAGGGTCTCTTTGGTTGCACGGAAAGCATAGGAAACTAAAATCATTTCCATGAATTTGATTATGATGTCTCCCCCTCGGACTTGAATTCCCATGAGTAGTGAAAAAACAGTCTTATGAATAATCGATTTTCTATCAGTAAATAGATAGCCAAACAGCGAAAATCTTCATAATATGGGAAACATTTTTCATTTTCTAAGGAAAATGGCTAACCAAACAGACCCTTTATTTCTCACTTATCATCTTCTTTACATAAACTTAACTCTAGAAAACACGCCAAAGGTGTGATGGCTCGGTGGTTGAGCAGTGGCGGATGGTATCACTAGGTCACAGGGTCGAACCCAACCGGCGGCATGTGGGGGGGGAGGAGTTAAGGGATTAAAAAAAAAACTCTAGAAAACACAAACAACACACAACATCTTCTTTACATAAACTCAAGAAAACACACATAAAACATATTCTACATCAAGATAAAAAAAACAAAAAAAAAACAAAAACAAACTCTACATAAAATATAGGCAATAAAGATGTAACTTGTTTTTCCTAATTATTGGTTAGTTTGTCAAACGCGAAGGCCTAGGTATGAGCATACATGTATTTTTTTTTAAAATTTATTCTCTGTATTTTTTGGTTTTTCGTGCAATTCAGAAGAATTTTTTGTCTATATGAAGTGAAGATAAGAGATGGAAAGAAAAAGATAATGGACAAAAAATAGGGACAAAAATTTTTGAGAGAATATTAGGGATTCTTTTTTATCAAGTCTAAGGAAATATGTTTGGTAGGCATTTTTGGATCACTTTTGGTTTTTTTTTTTACACTTTTTACCCATTCTCTTTAAAATACAATCACAAACATCATTCATAGAAGAGGTAGAAATGTCAAAAACCCCAAAGTGACACAAAAGTGGCCACCAAACATGGCTCCCTAGAATTGTTGTTCTTTTTAGGTTAGTTTTCCTAAAATATAGGATTTATATAACAACAATACTAGGAAACCAAGTTTGTGCAACCAGGGTGACGTGTGTGATCTTGAAACAGTGATGTAATCCCCAAAGTGTTTATGTGTATCTCGGAGTTGTAAAAAAGACTTCTTCTGATAATGTCACATCATCCTGGTTGCAGAACCCGGTTCCCCAGCTCCACTATTTATCAACAATTCAAGCCAATCAGGTTTGTTAACCACTTTTGGGCCAAGTCTTGACTTTTTTACAATTTTACCCCTTCTATAGATGGTTTTTTGGTTGTGTTTTTAATAAAATGAGTAAAAAGTGTAAAAATGCCAAGCCTTGGCTCAAAAGTGGCCAGCAAACCTGGCTGGCTAGACTTACTCACTCTTTATATAATAATTAGCTTTACCTCTAATTAAATTATCCAAACAATCTAATGGCCAAAATTGCTAGAAGTGTGATTCGGATTTAACTCAGGCTTAAGCATTACAAGTGACTTATTCACACGAGACTACAACTCTAGACCCTAGTAAAAAATGGCAACCAACAAACCCAAAATCAAATCTGAACAAAATAAAGGTGAAAATATTGAAAATTCAAAACACGAGCTATTGATATATATCTATATATTTTGAGTGGTATATATAAATATAGGTGCAAATATTGAAAATTTAGAACAGTGTTGTTGCCATGATTATATACTTTTTGTGTAGCGATGTAACTGTGCCTTTGGCATGCCATCCATCCTAGTAGTTGGTTGGTGCATTCGGCATTGCTCGACACTGATCAAATGAAGGATAGGGAGTTTTAGTGGAGTAGTACGGAGAGACCCATTAGTTGTAAAAGGGGAGAAAATGATAGACTCTTACTTGCCTTACACAAAATAGATGTTTTATTTTTTAGAAATTTGTATTGTTCGCATCGAAATTTAGACAAAAGCAAGAAAGAGAGATAATGGAATACTGGCCAATACTCAAAAGGTAAATGCCATGGATTATGAATAGCAAAAACGCCATATTTAATCATCACAATTTTGTCATGATGAACATAAAGTAAACGCATATGGTATACGAACCATAGTCATGTACCCAAACAACACAATATCCATCTAGTAAATTGAAAATTCATCAAATTTGAGAGGGGATAAAATGTTATAATAATTATGGGACATTAGTTTAAAAAAAATTACACGCTGATTTTCATAGTATGAATTAATATGGTATAAGTTTCCTAAAAATCATATATTTTTATTTCAAGTTGGAACCAAACTTGATGAAAAAAAAATTCTACTTTGGAGAGTGCATTTTCGAAATACCAAATTTTGTAGACTTAAGGTTATAGTACGATATAGATAATTATGGACTTCAAATAAATTATGTTAGGAGCTTAAATATAATTTAAAATCATTAAGTACGTTATACATGCACATAATGCAATTTGTGAATTTAAAAATAGAAAATATATATATTATGAAAACTTATAAAATAAAGTAAACAAAAAAATTGTTTAAAATAAAGTTTGTAATTGGGTGTGCGAGACATCGTTATCATTTGCGGGATTTGTAATATGGGCGAGGGCATTTTTTGCAGTGCAAAAAATGGACACATTGAAGAACGCAACACTGCTCATGTGCCAATGGTAGCCTGGTTGGATGGTTAAGGCTGTGGGGTTTATCCCCCACGTATTGGGTTCTCTACCCACCAGTGGCACACTCGCCTTTCAAAAAAAAAACATTGCTCATACTACAAAGAACTTAATTTCCGTTATAAATTAACAGTTATCTCCAACAAAAAATTCAACTATTTAAAATATATAATACCTAATATCAGTGTAATTCATGGGTTGTGAACCTTCTACATCCCAATGGGGGTGTTTGTGACCATTTGACGATTGAAATTTTATCTTTAACTTTTCTAAATGCTCGGTAGAAATAATATTCTTTATGCAAAGTTAATAGACGTTAAATACAAAGAGAAAAAAAATTTCAAGTTTAAAAAAACTTGTCGATACAAAAATGCATGTTTCACTATTATTATCATCATCATTATTATTATTATTATTATTATTATTATTATTATTATTATTATTATTATTATTAGTATTATTATTATTATTATTATTATTATTATTATATTTAAGTTGGGAATATTCAAGTTTGAAAATTTTAAACTATTCACTAAATATATAAGTTGCACATTTTACAATTCTCATAAACTTGATTTGTTGTGTCTTTCATTTGTTCACCAAAAGTTTGAATTTTAGAAAGTAATTGACCTTATAGCATCTAGAATAGTTGGAGATGTAGAATTGAGCAAAGACAATAAATAATTTATTTTTCGAAATAGAAAATTTTACTGCCACAATAGTTGAGCTTCCTTGAGCTAGCTAGTAGCATCTAACTGTGCGGTTAGCATTTCCTTTAGTCATCTTCTTCGTGACAAAATCGACTGCTACAATTGTAACATTAATTTTTTTTAATCATTTGCTCGTATGTTAGGGATGTTGGTTGCCAAAACAAATATGCAGGATAAGGCAAAAATGATCATTACATTATACAAGCCATAAAAAAGCATCCCTTACTAGGGGAAACCAAGGGTCCTACGATTTTCCCTTCATTTTCCCATATTAAATAAAGATGGATCAACTTAATTTGCCAGTGAATTGGTGACTTTTTACCTATAAATCTTGGAATATCTCCACTTTTGTGAGGAAGGCCTTTTCACTGGACAGATATAATTGTAAAATTTCAGTATGTTTTATTTTACTATTTCATTACTGATTTGGCGTGCGTCAAATTCTTTGCTAATAGATATTTGTAGTTTTTAGAAGAATTCGATGCAAACATTAAAGTATAAATCTCACAATTAATCAATTTATTTTGAAATCTCCCTTATCATAGGTGTAACACGCAAATATTTTGATCCGTCTCTATTGTAGACTATGACAAGAAACTCTATCAAAAGGAATGGGCATGCATTTTCCTCCATACTTTGTCCCAACGGATAGTTATTGATGATACATCAAAATAGACCGATCGTCACGGCCATACACGTGATAGAGAATGTCCATCGTGAGGATACGACGTCTCATCTACTGGGCCAGATTGTAAAACTCAAGAAGAATAAAGCCAACCACTGAGGCCCAAACAGGCCCACTATAAGAATATATAATCAAAGCCTGAATTCATGCCAGAACGAATCAAAGCTCAAATTCAAGCCCAACACGAGTTCTCTCATGCACCAAAAAGAGTCGCGGGGGGAGTTACGCGTCCACGGATGCATCTTCATCAAGGAGAAAACTATTACGAGAAACATCTACTTTCTTTACGCCTCACATGCTTAAGTCACGCAGAGAATTAACCCCGGCCATTATAAAAGGTAAATGGAACTGAGTTTGGTCAATATTTACTTCATTCTTCAAATAGAGTTGTTGACTTAAGCATCGGAGTGCCTTCGGTAACCAAAAAGTGGTTTTTGGCAGTCTAACATCTGTTTTGCAGGTCAAACTCATAGGAGAACGATTTTGGACGCATCAGTTTGGCGTCGTCCGTGTGGAATGACAAGTATCCTTTCTAAAAATAAGATCCACAATGACAAAGTTCACCAAAATTTGATAGACGATCAACATGTTGTCAGAACAAATGACACATCCTACAAATCCCCAACACGGTGACAATACAAATTCTTCCATTGGCAGCGATGTATCACAAGCATCTCATGAACAAGAAGCAACCCAAATCATCGAGACAATGACACCCGAGAATCAAGACCCACAACATGCAATAGCCCAGATAACCCAGACATCCGGTGACGCTGCCACAGATCCTTGGGTAGATCTGCTTATGGTCCAAATGAACTATATGACAAAGATGCTAGAGAAAATCACCTAGGAGTGCAACCAGCCAGCTAATCATGTACAGGCACCGTTCCAACAAAACTCCACCAACCGAACTCAAGAGAGTGACAAAGTCCCACCAGAACCCCAACAAGGAAACTTCGAGAATAATGAACCCCTTCAAAGCAAGACTCCATAGTGTGACAAAGCACTCGCTGAGATTCTATTCAGAATCTGAGTCACTGATCCCAATGTATTGTATGAATTAGCCAAGCCGTCATTCTCCGACGCCCTCATGAGGACTCCCATGCGGAAAAAGTTCACTCCGCCAAAGTTTGAAGTATATGATGGTACCACCGAGCCAACGGATTACCTGAGACACTTCCACTACATGATGGCACTGAAAGATATCATAGAGTCGATCCTGTGCAGAACATTTCCGACTAGCCTTACCATCACGACAATGAATTGGCCTCAACAGCCTACCATCAAGGTAAATAGACTCCTTCCAAGCGTTAGCTATCACGAGATTCATCGAAAGTCAACAGATGAGGAAATGACCACACTACCTCCTGCATGTCAAACAAAAGCCTGAATAGACAATACGAGAATATGTCACTCGTTTCACCAATGAATTGACAATGATGGATGGATGCAGTGACAACACAGCCGCCGAGTTGAAAAGAAGTCCTTTCTTTGACACTCTCAACTTAGAACCTCCAAAAAGCATGACGGTCTTGCTTAAAATAGTCAAAAAACGCATTTCTCTGGAATAAATGAAAGCTGCTAGGAGGAAAAATGAATTGGAAAAGGGGAAATCATTCAAGGAAACGGGAAAGGAAGGAAAAAAAAAAGGTGAGATGATGGACCATAGGAAGATAACCAACGTAATGAAATGACGAAAGGACCGAGTCCAACCAGCGGGAATCCAAGAAGTCACAATCGGCGCGACCCAGTCACGAGGGGATAACCAACGTAATGAAAAAAATACAAAGCATACACGACCCTAAAGACAAGCCAGACCAACATCCTGAAGTACATGGCGAATTGGGATAATGTCAACTGGCCACCTAGGATGAGAAGAAAACCAAAAGGAAAAGACAAAAACAAGTATTGTTCCTTCCACAAGGATCACATGCATGATACCAAGGACCCCTACAAGCTGAAAGAAGAAATCGAGCACTGGATTCAAAGAGGACGATTCAATGAATTCGTTAGAATGCCAGACAAGCAGCTCAAAGGGAAAGAAAATGCAGATACCACCGCCACATAATCGAAAAAACAATCTAGGAAACCGATATGCGTTCTACACTACATCTACCCCAGCAAAGAAACACCTTCCACTCGAGCAAACCTATATCAAAGTGGGAAAATTAACGCCCTGAAGACACTTGCACCGATCGACTCGAGGACTCTACCAACGGATGCAAACTCAATCCGAAGTAGCAATGAAAGAACTAACGGCAAGGGACTCCATCAAGCCTCAACAAGTGACGCCAAACAATGAGCAATAACGGATCAAACAAAGGAGGTCAAGAATTAAACGAAAAAAAACAACAAAGGCGTGAACCCCCAACATGATGATAGACACCAACCAAGCAATGGTCAAGAGGAAAAAACAAATCGCTCCCCAATGTAGCGTAACTGCTCCAGAAAAACGACCATTAGGAATGGTCGGAACGTCCAAAAGGAAAAATCAATAAATTTTCAAATTCGGAATCATCATCCCACGAAGGATAAAATCTTCGAAATGAAGCCATGCAAAACAATCAGCATATAAAGCCAAAAGGAATCAGGATGCAAGTCGAAAATATATAATAAACTTTTGGTATGATCAACCAACGAAGTAAATGTTGGACGAACGAGTCAACTAAGTCAAAGCGACTTTGAGTAGACTAGAACGTCAAACCAACGAAGTAAAGGTTGGACGAACGAGTCAACTAAGTAAAAGCGACTTCGAGTAGACTATAACGTCAAACCAATGAAGTAAAGGCTAGACGAACGAGTCAACTAAGTAAAAGCAACTTCGGGTCGACTAAAACGTCTAACCAACAAAGTAAATGTTGGACGAACGAGTCAACTAAGTAAAAGCAATTTCGAGTCGACTAGAACACCGAACCAACGAAGTAAAAGTTGGACGAATGAGCCAGCTAAGTCCAAGCAACTTCGGGTTGACTAGAGCGTGGAACCAACGAAGTAAAAGTTGGAGGAATGAGTCGACCAAATAAAAGTAACTTCGGGTCAAACCAAGGAAGCGATACTTGAATGAAACAACTTTGGGTCAACCGGATCGTCGAGCCAATGAAGCAAGAGTTGAGCGAATAAACCAACTCAAAAAGAGCAAATCTCATTTTGATCAGAATATCAAACCAGCGAAGCAAAATATGAAGGAACAAGTTAACTCAACTCAAAATAGCCTCAGATTAACTTATGCACCGGATCGACAAAGTAGAAGACAAGCAAACAAAATAGCTTTCTCACAAAAGCTTCGAAACAACCAACACGAGGTTAAAACGAATGTATCGGAGCGTAGGAAAATTCAAATCAACAAAAGTCAGGTAGGACAAAAATATAGCTGTAAAAATCAAAGCTGGAGTACAAATCATTTCGACAATAATGATCGACCTATAAAAGGTACAGACAACACAAATGAAGTCAACAAGATGAACCACAACTATGAAGAAAAGTAAAGGAAAAAATTCATGTTATTTAATAAAAAAACTATTCTATTACATTCAAGGAAGAAAGTAAATGAGCATAAGGTCAAGCAGAGGGATCCATAACATCGTCAACAACACCATCTGACAGACAAGTGGCAGCCGAATCACTGGCAAAAGCTATCTCTTCAAGAGGATAAGGCATTGACTCTTCAGCCGTTAGATCACTCGGAGGGTCTTCAACATCGTCTTCATCATTGAAGGTCTGATAGACCAAGTGACGGTATCGAAACAAGTTAACACCAAGACCCACAATATAATCTAGAAGTTCAGTCCATCTATCAACAATTCGCTGCCAATCTGCCACCTCCATAACGTGAAGCTTGCCCTTAACAAAAGCAAGTTCATTCCTAGCCGCTATAAGTCAGCCTGCAGCAGTAGTAAGCATCGCGGAGGTATCAACCTTGACCTCATCGAGTGAAGCCGTTAATTGCTCCACCCTTATCGCGGAGGTATCAGCAAGTTCATTCCATAGAGTGCTCTGTCACGGCACGAACAACCTCATCATGGAGTGCCTTTTCGGCTGGCAACTCTTTTTTCCTCATCATGTAAACATGCATAAACATCGTCTAATTCGACTCTTAAAGATTCGAGCTTGGTCACATACCGATCCCATGAACCCTCCGCTTCGACCAACGAGGCTTGAGCAACCCCGGCCGCTTTGATATGTTCTGAGCATCGCGCTTTTAACGCGTCAGATTGATAAAGAACATGGGAAAACACCAATAAAAGCACAACGAGCTTCATCTCCAGAGAAACCACAAGATTACGACTAGCTTGATAACCCAAACCCATCACCCTTGCGTAGGCAAAATGACTTATCCCGTCCATTATAAGCCTAAGGCCATCGTCAAGATGAAGGCTCGGATCCAGCACATGCATCGAATGCCTATCCACTGACTGTCTGTGCCATTCGTTAAACAACTTACACGCACCATCCTGCACGTCAAGCCGGGAAAACCAACAAAACTTCTCGTTTAATTTAACCTGAATCTCGTAAAGGGTAGGTTTCGTCCAACTGATTCGCGAATAAAGAACACAGGGATCCGGAAGCACGGAGGAACCACCACCCGTAGTCAGGAAGGAATAAGGAACGACAAGAGAACCATCCTCACCCTTTCGTTGCGCAGTAACCATAGCAGAAACACTACGCAACGAGTGAGAGTAGGGGTGGGCATCCCATCCCGCGATCCTGATCCCGTCTCGATCCCATCCCGATTTTTCCGGGTCTTAATGGGAATGAATAATTTCATCCCGATCCCATCCCGTCCCGATCTAGAATGGGATGGAATGGGATGAAGATTTTCAATCCCGCCAATCCCGTCCCGTCCCGAGCTAATTTTTTAATATTGATTATTAATATTTTATTTATTTATTTATTTTTATTCATATAAACTTACAAATGACTGATAAAAACTCATGGTGTTTGCAGTGGTAACAGAAATGTTACTTCAAGAAATAAATATTCATTAAGCAAGAGAAAGATAGCAGACTGTTGCTTGGATTCCCAATACAAGTGGCTCCAATTATTTAACTTCCAAATATTTATAATACCCAGGTGAAGATGAAAAATAACAATTAACTGAGTAATACATATTCAGAAGGGAACATTCAGGGGCGGAGCCAAGAATTTGAGATGCCCCGGGCTGTAAAAATAATTGTTTTTAATTACGATATATGTATTGATGGTAAACCATTATGAATATGTTAGATCATCACCAATAAGTCTATATTTCTTCCCTAACAAAAGATGAAATGTCATTATCAAGGAACCATGAATTTTATTTTCCACAGTAATGAAATTGTAAAATCAATTGGGAGGCCATCACAGCGACACAATACTTTTAGTGGGTCCCATTTATAGTGTCATTTTCTAAAAGTCAGCCCACTCGACTACATAGTTAGAGGATTTAGTGGCTACCCTTATATTTGCATGTCACATCTATATCTAATTATAAGAAAGTTATTTTTCTCGTTCTTATATGATGATAATCTTCGCAACAGTCACAGGCAACACGCTGATCCCGTCCCGTCCCAAACCCATTTGGAATGGGACGAGGTCGGGATGAGATTTTTCCCATCCCGTCCCGATCTTGTATGAGCGGGATGGGTATATCTCGTCTCATCCCGTGCCCACCCCTAAGTGAGAGTCCCAACGCGAATAGAGGAGCCTAAGCGGGTTGAATAATGTGGGACCTCCGCCCCATCATCAACATGAGGAGAGAGAGAATGAAAAGACTGTGTATCGGGAACTCGATCATGACTACTAAGCTCCTTAGACTGGACAACAACCAGTTAGAACATCTTATCATCGATGGCCCTAGGATCCTCATTAGAACACTTGACAACGACTGAACCACCATAAGTAGAAATGAGCCTCTTTTCGTCATCGTCCAGCGGGCGAATTGTCTATTTTTCGCTCCTATCCAATGCCAACTTCATCTATTGAGCCTCTTGCAGAGATCAGCGACCTTCCCTCGCAGGCTCCCTGTCAACATAACTCGAGTAAATATAAGCATGACGAGTATAATCAATGAGCCGCTTCTTCTTTGGAACACGATCAGAACTCAGGAACAATCGCTTCGAAGGACTAACATGCCTTGAAACTTTTCTCTTTTTGGAAGTTGGACCAGTAGCGCCAACACTAACAGGAGCATCGAGATCTGTAACATCCGAGCTCACTTTCTCATCAACAATAGCGTTACCACCATCAACAAGGGCAGCGTGGGCAATAATCTCCACAGGTTGAGAATCTGCTAACTGAGAACGAAGTAAACAAATACTCTTGATTGCCAACAGACCGACCACTGAGTGCAAGATTCTAGCAGTCAAAGGAATACAATAAAGGATGACCCTTGCATATGTGGAAACCATAACCCTCCAACCGTTCGGGCCTATCTGAGCAGGAGGAATACCAAGAAGATCTAAATAAGACCAGAATAACTTTGGAGATGGAAATCGAAAATCAGAGTGAAACATATGCGGGTAAAGTATAATATACTCCTTCCTCGAACGACAAGGACTGTCGTTCTCACGAGGTAGAATGATCTCAAGGTCGGAACACAAAGAGTAGTCGGAATGGATGCTATCCAAAGTCGCATGAGAAGACTTCTTGGGGGAAAAATGAGCTTCGTAGGTACCAAACTGTCCTCCAGTAAGTCACCGGCATACATCACGAATAGGCAAGAAAATATGGAGGAAGGCGATAAAAAGAAGAAACAACTCTAATATCAAAGATGGTGTAAAGAAAAAATACAAAACCGTCACGATTAGGGGTGGGCATCCCATCCCGCGATCCCGATCCCGTCCCGATTTTTCCGGGTCTTAATGGGATTGAATAATTCCATCCCGATCCCGTTCCGTCCCGATTTAGAATGGGATGGGATGGGATGAATATTTTCAATCCCGCCAATCTCGTCCCGTCCCGAGCTAATTTTTTAATATTTATTATTTATTTATTTTAGGATTGCAATATTTGGATGCCCATACAAATTCAGTGATGTATAATTGTAAATTAGTAATCACTTCTCTCATTCCTTTAGGTTTAGGGTTACTTAGTGTTGGAGGATTACTTAGTGTTTGACTTCTCTGATTCCAAACTCAGTGTTGACATGATATAAGTTTTGAAAAATGACATTACAGTAAAAATAAAATTATTGATGTTAGATCTTGTAGTTTATCTTTGTTAAGCTCAAAATGAACTAGAAAGATTGGAAATTACTTTTAAAATGAGTAGTGTTTTTTTATTAATTTTGTCATCTCTGATTACAAGTACATGCATTTATGACTCCTAAGCCAACTCTTACAGGCAGTAATTAGTAGTTACAATGAAACTCGTGACAAGTTAGTTTGAAAGTTGGAAACTTAGATGTCTAAATTGAACTGCGTGGTATATTGGTATTTTAGCGAGTTGGACAATTGAACTGAACTGAACAAAACAGTGATGATATGCCAATAGCAGATTTATGATGTATGTTGAACTGTAGTCATCCATAAAATTGAACTGAAAGCGAATCATCTGATGGTACAGAGAACCGAATTGGTCATCCTCTCTAACCTCTTCTCCATTACGATGTTTCCGCTGCTAATTTTATGTCGTGGTTGTATTCAGTTAGTATATTGCTTAGTGTGTAAATCTTTAGTTTTTTAGTAATGTTATGTCTTCATGGTGATACTACTCTGATTCTGCTCAGATTATGATACTACGTCTGATTCTGCTCAGATTATGTATGCTCTGATTAAGCAGAGCATGTTGATCCCGTCCCGTGCCCACCCCTAGTCACGATCTCTTTTATACAACCGAGCAATGAAGAGATTGCTCGTGGGGTGACGTGTGGGATATAATGCGAGCGAAATTCCAAAAATATGCGTGAAAACGAACAAATAAAGAAGTGATCGAGACAGTCGACCGATCGAAAGTTGCTAACAACATTAAGTTCAATTCAAATACACAATTGGGAAACTAACCGCCACGAAGTTAGTGGATACATAAAGGTACCTACTAACTAAGGGGGGAGTAGCTGATGATACATCATAATAGATTGATCATCACGACCATACACGTGACAGAGAACGTCCATCGCGAAAATACAACGCCCTATCTACTGGATCGGCTCGTAAAATTCAAAAAAAATAAAGCCAACCATAGAGACCCAAACAAGGCCCATTATAAGAAGATATAATCAAAACCCGAATCCAGGCTCGAATGAATCAAATCCCAAATCCAGGCCTGACACGAGTTCCCTCATAAAGAATAGAGAATGCTGCACAAAAAATAGTCGTGGAGGAAGTTACGCCTTCACGGACGCATCTCCATCAATGAGGAGAATGTTATGAGAAACATCTCATTTAGTTGCGCCTCACATGCTTAAGTCAAATAGAGAATTAATCGCGACCATTATAAAAGGTAAAGGGAAAATTCGACACAGTTATGCAACTTTAACTGAGTTTTGTCTAGATTTACTTCATTCTTCAAACAGAGTTGCTGACTTAAACATCGAAGTAACTTCGGCCACCAAAAAGATGGTCCTTGATAGTCTAACATCTATTTTGCAGGTCAAATTCACAGGAGGACGATTTTTGGACGCATCACTTATATCCTCCAATATTCATTTACAACTATGTATTTTCTATAAATGGGGATTAATGTCATTTTTACCGTTTGATGTCAAAATTGTTGAAATTACTTGGGTTGCTTGTCGCTAATAAGTTTCAGAACCTCAACCTCTTCCCCTGGTATCACTTTAAACTATATACAAATAAATAATGATATCAAACAGTTTTCAATTACATATTTTGAGGATGCGAATCAAGTAATGTCTAATTTAATCTATTGAAATGTGAAAACTTTATATAGCACTTGAAGGTACATTCTCAGAATAGAAAGAACTGAAGGCGTGTTTGGTTTCAAAGATAGTTTATGGAAAGTTTGCTTGCCATGAAAAATTATAAAATATAAAACAATAGAATAAATAAGAGAGAAAGTGTGTAAAAAGATAAGAAATAAGAGCATCTCCAATGAATCCCCATAAGAGCATCCCTGAAACCATAATAAATATTATAAAAAAAAAAAAGCATCCCCGAAATCATAATAAATATTATAAAAGTCGTTTTTCTTCATTCTTTTTCCTCCAATCAAAAAAATTTTAATATATATTTTTAAAAATTAGGAAAAATATATATTTAAATAATGATGAAAAAATTATAATGAAGGATGTGGTTGGAGTGATGAAGAAATAGATAACTCCTACATTTAGCTTTTAATTAAAATGGGAGATGATTGACATTGAAGATGCTCTAACAAAATCAAATTCTTCATCCTCTTTGTTACTTCCTTCGTGTCATTTCTCACTCATTTGGTGGATTCTTTTAGAGAAGTTTTTCTTTGAACCACGAGTTTTCTATTTCGCAGGTAATTTGGTTGGAAGAATAAACACTTGAAAAGTGGGAAAAATGGTCATAACGATTTTAAGCACATCTATCTTGGGTTTCACATTCAATATATTATGGGGCATGAGTTAAATTAATTCCACAGAAAATTGAATATCCATTCCAATCTGGGAATTTTCATTTATTATTGAAGAATTGGATAGAAGTTAGGGATGACAGTGGAGCGAATTTTCACGGATATCTGCCCCACTGGCCCCGTTTGGGGCGGATTTGGTTAAGGGTTTATAGAGGTTGGGGGTATCAGTTTATTATTCGGGGCGGAAACGGATTTTCAATCTGTATCTGTTTATTATTCGGGGCGGATACAGATTTGGCCGTATCCGCCCCACGGATATCCGTTTAATCAGTTAAATTACAAAAATACCCTTCAACTATATAAATGGATTAAACTCTCATCTCACATTCATAATTTCATTCTCACAATCTCACCTCTCACAGCCAAGGTTCCGCCTCCTCTCACAGTCACAACTAAGGTTTCTCCTCTCACAGCCAAGGGTTTCGAAGGGTCGAAGCTTCTCACAGCCAAGAGTTCCGCCTCCTCACAGCCAAGGGTTTCGAAGGGTCGAAGGCTCTCACAGCCAAGGTTCGAAGTCTCAGATTCTCACAATCGCCTCGAAGAGTCAAAGTCGAAGCCTCCCACCTCCACATCCGCCTTCCTCTCCCCATAAGAGATTGAGATCAGAAATCTAAGATTCTTTAGATCGAATTTTGTTTGTAATTTTTTGTATGTTTTTTTGTAATTTTTTGTTATAATTTTTGTATGTATGAATGAAGTATCTTTTACTGTAGTAAGATGGATAATTTTTGTATGTATGTATGAACTGAGAGATATTTACTAGGGGTGGGCATCCCATCCCGCGATACCGATCCCGTCCCGTCCCGATTTTTTTCAGTCTTAATGGGATTGAATAATTTCATCCCGATCCCGTCCGATCTAGAATGGGATGGGATGGGATGGGATGAAGATTTTCAATTCCGCCAATCCCGAGCTAATTTTTTAATATTTATTATTAATATTTTTATTTTTATTGATATAAACTTACAGATGACTGACAGAAGCTCATGGTGTTTGCAGTGATAACAGAAATGTTACTTCAAGAAATAAATATTCATTAAGCAAGAGAAAGATAACAGACTGTTGCTTGGATTTCCAATAAAAGTAGCTTCAATTATTTAACTTCCAAATATTGATAATACCCAGGTGAATATGAAAAATAACAATTAACTGAGTAATACATATTCAGAAGGGAACATTCAGGGGCGGAGCCACAAATTTGAGATGCCCCGGGCTGTAAAAATAATTTTTTTTAATTACGATATATGTATTGATGGTAAATCATTATGAATATGTTAGAGCATCACCAATAGGTCTATATTTCTTCCCTAACAAAAGATGAAATGCCATTTTGTCAAGGAACCATGAATTTTGTTTCCCACAGTAATGAAATTGTAAAATCAGTTGGGAGACCATCACAGAGACACAATACTCTTAGTGGGTCCCATTTATCATGTCATTTTCTAAAAGTCAGCCCACTCGACTTCATTGTTAGGGGATTTAGTGGTTACCCTTATATTTGCATGCCACATCTATATCTAATTATAAGAAAGTTATTTTTCACGCTCTTATATGATGATAATCTTCGCAGTAGTCACAGACAACATGCTGATCCCGTCCCGTCCCGAACTCGTTTGGGATGAGGTTTTTTCCATCCCGTCCAATCCCAATCCCGTATGAACAAGATGAGATAGGGATGGGTATATTTCGTCCCATCCCGTCCCGTGCCCATCCCTAATATTTACAACTGATGTTAAAGAAGAATTTTTTTAACGGATATTTGGGCGGGGTGTAGATGATTTTTAAATAAATTTATAAATGAATTGGTGGGGCGAATTTGGGGATCCGTTATTCTTGATGGGGCAAAAATAGATTTATTCAAATTCATCCCGTTGCCATCCCTAATAGTAGTGAGTTAAAGAGATCTACTCAATTTAATAAAGCGTTTGAATACGTACGTACGTACGTACGTTTTAGATGGTAAGGAGAATTCTTAAGTGCACCGGTAATTTGCATCTCTAGTGGGAGAGGGAAGTGTAGTCACTCTAATCTACTGTGGAAATTACGCAAAGTTTAGAGGGAGTCGGGATGGAAACAGAGCAGAGTTGGAGGGACTGGGCTAGTTTAGGTATTTAAAAATCGGCTCATCGAATCCGTACTCTGACAAAGACCACTAATGGTGCAGTGCACATGCTTCACGTCTTGTCAGTCAGATTCACGGACGGCTCAGATTCCTTAGGTACGGAATATACTGACGGCCAGGATTAGCTCTCTCGAATTTCTCTTTCGTATCGGGTCGGACTCATAAGATCTAACAAAGAGAGAGAAGAGACTCTCTTGTTTGGTCTTTTTATATATATATATTTTTATTTTTTTACTAGAGACAGAGTGGTGGTGAGGTGAGGTGAGGTGAGGTGAGGTGAGTTGAGGTTGATGAGAGAGAAGGTGAAGGAAGCGCTTCATCTCTCAACTTCTCTTTCTCAACTTCTGGACGAAGAGATAGCGATAGACAGAATAGAAAAAAGCTTTTTCTCGTCTCATCTCATCTCACCTCTGTCTTTTGATTTCTTTTCATCTTCTCTCTTCTTGTTTTCTTTTCTGTTCTGATTCGGTGGTTTTCCCCTTTGAGGTATTACTATTATTATTATTATTTGCTGCAGTGGGGAAAAGAAAAGAAAAGAAAAAGAAAAGAGGTTTCCCATGGCGATCGAGCGGTTCTCCGACTCTGAGCTTGGCTGATTCTCCTTACCGCTTCAAGTCTCCACGATCTCTAGTTTAGTTTAGCAGTGAGGAATTTGTGATTTGAGGCGTTGAACATCTTGTGTGTTGTACCAACGGTAAGTTTCAAGGTTTGTGTGCGTTTCAGTCTTTTTAGAGCTGAAAGTTGCTGGAATGAATGGAAATTGGAGCGTTTGATTTTGGAAAATCTTTGCTCGGATTTTGTCAAATGTGGATGTCAGACTGTTGGAGCTCATGACTGGTTTAATTTGCGGTATTTATTTATTTATTTATTTATTTTATTATTTTTTTGTACAGAAGAAAAATAGGAAAGAGCATGTGGAGCTGGAATTGTGTGGGAACTGTTTTAGGTGGAAAACCAGAGAGAAATGGGACGGTGGTGGTGGTGGAGGCTAGAGACCTATACTAAACTTTCGCTTTTGAAATTAGGGTTTTGAATACCATACCATACCATACCATGAAGCTTTCTACTACATCTTCGGGATTGAGCCAGCATGCTCCGGAAGGTACATATCTTCTTCTTCTGCAGCTCAAAAATTTATATTTTGGGAAGAGCTGTGGTAGCCTAGCCGTTCATGATGGCTTTTCAAGGGGCTAGACCGTTTGGATGCGCCTCGGGATTTGATTCGGGCCGGTCCAAACCTGATCAAGCTAGATAATGTGTGTTAACCATGGGGTTTTTGTTGTATAGGTGAAAAGAGGTGCTTGAATTCGGAGCTTTGGCATGCTTGTGCTGGTCCTCTTGTATCCCTACCCACTCTAGGTAGCCGTGTTGTTTATTTCCCGCAGGGCCACAGCGAGCAGGTATTGTATTGTATCGTGAGGGACAGATTGTTTTTTCTTGTTTCCTCAGATCAATTCACCAATTTTAGTTAACCCTACTTCGCAATCAGGTGGCCGCATCAACTAACAAAGAAGTGGATGGCCATATCCCCAGTTATCCCAATTTGCCTCCACAGTTAATCTGTCAACTCCATAATGTTACAATGCATGTAAGGTTTAACAGGCTTGTTCCATCAATTCGATTTTATTTCCAACTTTACAGTGACCTCAATTTTATGTTTGCTGGGTTCGGGATTTCAGGCTGATGTGGAAACAGATGAAGTGTATGCTCAAATGACTTTGCAACCACTGACGCCGGTAATTTGCATCTGTTTTTCTATTCTAAGGATTGAATTATTTATTGTTTCTAATTCAAGTGCTAAGGGACACAACTTGTGGATTGTGCAGCAAGAGCAGGACAGTTACCTGCCCGCAGAGCTGGGTATTCCAAGCAAGCAGCCAACCAACTATTTCTGCAAGACCTTAACTGCTAGTGATACTAGCACTCATGGAGGGTTCTCCGTTCCTCGTCGTTCTGCGGAAAAAGTGTTTCCTCCATTGGTAAATACTAGTGGCGGATGTTCAATTGTTTCCGATGTCCAGTTTTGTAACGATTGCTCTTTTCTGCCATCAGGATTTCTCTCAGCAGCCACCAGCTCAGGAGCTTATTGCCAGGGATCTTCATGACGTTGAATGGAAATTTAGGCATATCTTTCGAGGTTGGTTAATGCACTAGTTGTGGTTTAATGCCTTGGTTTCATTTCGGTTAAGATGTAAATTTGTCAGCATAACAATCAGAAATCTATCTAATGACGCACCTAAAAAATACTATAAACTCACGTTTACATTTTATCTAAGTGAAAATGCTATAGGATGAAATATTCAATGCGTGGTACACTGAGAACAATTGAAGATCTAACCTCCAGGTCTCATCCCTGAAGTAATGCATATCCATATTGGAACTGTTAGGAATTTTGACAGTTAGCAATGCCCATCATTTTAATGTGATCCGTCTTGCATACACTTAAACTACTACCGTTCCCAACTCTTTATCAACCAATCATTCCTCCTAAACTAGTTGTTTTCTAACTAGGATAGATATTTTTGGTCATTGAGTACGGGGAGGCGGTGAAAATTGCCAAGGATATATTGGGCAAAGAATTTAAATCAAGGATACATTCTTGGTACTGGTGAAAAAGGGATGGACTTGAGGCAGGTAGAAGAGGTAACTGAGGCAAAGTCAGTAAAATGCTGAAGAATTCTGAAAGGCAGAGAAGGTAAAGTAGCTATGTTCTATTCAGTGAAATACACAAATAACGTAAAAGAATTACCATATTTGTAAAAGAATTACCATAGTGAAGCGTTCAGCATAGTGATGGTCCCCTCTAATTCGAGTATGGGTAGTTCAAAGGAACAATATTTTTCATGTCCAGAGGGAATTGGATTTGGGGCGTTTGTTGCATGCCAAATACTCTAGTCGCAGGTATTTGGCATTTATGGAAGGAAAGAAATAGAAGGGTTTTTTTTTTTCAAGGGAAGACCAGGTCTCCGGTCTCCCATGCAGTTGGTGACTTCCATTGAATCCATTGTATGGTTTTTGGGGCATTCATTGGGGGTTTCTCGAATAGGTTGATTGCCAGGAGTGTATGTTTAGTTGTGCTTAATATCTTGAGTGTTTTATATAGTTTGTATTGCCCTGCTTGTTGTCACGAGTTTCTCACTCACATGACCTCCCTTTGGCTAAGGCAAATTATCATCATTGTGCAGATGTAAATTTAAAAAAATTTAACTGACCAAAAAAAACTATTTAAATAGACAAGAAGATTCATGACTTATTACATGAAAAAAAGTATTGAGAGAAGGACTGTGAAATACCAAGTTTCAAAAGGATGAAAGAGATAGGAAAAGAAACATTTCTTTAGAACAATTTCTGGTGAGAATGGAAACTATCTCAAACCTTGTGATTTGTTGGCTCTGTTTGATGATCATTTCTAAGAAGATTGTAACGAAAAAATAGATCACGCTTCATGTGTAGGAAATCATTGAAGTTGAGAGCCCTGCCTTGATTTGCAACTAAATATAGAGACCCAAAGGGGTTTAACAGGCTAGTTTTTAGTTTCACAGGATTAGGAAGGCTTGTTAAATATAAAAAGGAAAGAAGTAATATCGTTTTTTTCTTTGACAGCTCCTGAACTTACTCAAGCATCAATAAGCCTCATGCCTATAAGTTTCATGGTGTACATCTCGATCATTTATTGGTGCAATGTTTGTTCAAGTGCATTCTTTTAACCTTATTAGAAATTATTTTAAATACACTATTATTTACTTTAAAAAAACCTTATAACGATGTTATTTATTTTTAATGCTTGGTCATAACTTTAGAAAAGTTTCATTATTTTATACTGAAAATTTCTTTTACAATTGTTGGCGCATTATCAAATCCATAAATGATTTACAGATATAAATTACTGTTTCTTTCCCCATTGATCATGCAGGACAGCCCAAACGGCATCTTCTCACCACTGGATGGAGTGTCTTTGTCAGTGCCAAGAGACTTGTTGCTGGAGATTCTGTTCTGTTCATCTGGTACATATAGTTCTTTGTACCTGCTGCTTGTGGTTTTTACAAGAAACTACACCCATGCTTTATCCAAATAATGTTCTTTCTGTTCTAAATTTGATATTTTAGGAACGAAAAAAATCAACTGCTACTTGGGATTCGCCGTGCCAGTCGACCACAAACTGTGATGCCTTCATCTGTTTTGTCAAGCGATAGCATGCATATAGGACTTCTTGCTGCTGCAGCACATGCTGCTGCTACTAATAGCCGTTTCACAATTTTTTATAATCCTAGGTAACCAACCAGTATCCAAATTTCATCATATTAAGCTATGCGTTATGAACTCTACTAATACATTTTTTGGATTGCAGAGCCAGTCCATCTGAATTTGTCATACCTCTTTCAAAGTACGTGAAAGCAGTATTTCACACTCGTGTATCTGTTGGGATGCGTTTCCGCATGCTCTTTGAGACTGAAGAGTCAAGTGTCCGTAGGTATTTTAGTAGTAACCACATATTCAAATTGCATGTTGCGTTGGTCTCTTTATATGTGAACTGATTGGATACTTTTGGACTTTGCATACACTGGTTAATGTTTGCGGTTCTGTTTTTTTTATTATTATTTTTTTTTACTTCATTTTAAAGGATATCTTAAATAGCCTGTGAAATTCAGGTACATGGGTACAATAACAGGCATAAGTGATCTGGATCCTGTTCGTTGGCCTAATTCTCATTGGCGATCTGTCAAGGTAAAAAGCTCACATATGCTTGCATTTCTTTAAAGATCAAAATCCAAATTTCTAATTCTAATGTCTATGATAGGCTCGTACACACTGGTAGTGACACCCACGTTGTTATTACTCTAATTCTGGAAATAATTCTGACAACTGAACAGAAAAAAAGTGTTCTTTTTTAAGCCTCGTACTGTTAGATTCTAGAGGTTAAAATTCATTCATAACCATAACTAGTACAATGAGATTCACAGAAAATAGAAAGACTAAGAAAAACAAGAACCAAAGATTGAAGGCATGGATACCCATGGCCTCGTGAACCTTAACATCACCTCTTGGTTCCCTCTGGGTCATTCCAGGTGAGCATCCTGCCCCCTCTTACTCAGAATCCAAGATCTCCATTTTAACTGATGCCCTGACCTCAAGATCCTTCGCTCCTTGATGCTCCCGAGGCTTGCCTATAGTTAAAATCTTAGTATGGATTCCTATAGAACCCACTTCCGGCAATAACCATGGAACTTAAGCATACTATGTTTATGAAATCAATATGTTTTTAATTTGGTGTAGCTACATCTTTAGTCTTTACTTGTGCTACTCTAATGATTCTTGATTTTTCAACAAAAAGCATCAGTAGAGATCATGCTATCAGACAAGAAGCATGCAGAACATGTAGCTGTGATCTCGCACTTGACTGAGATCTAAGTGTGTACATATTATTACTTTTTGCTATAAGATTTCCATGATTAGGCATCAAGTTTATTAATTTGTTCTTCAGTAAGTAGGTATCTATACAATCGTGAATTATAGTAAGTTCCAAGTTTCACATGTAGGTTGGTTGGGACGAATCAACTGCCGGTGAGAGACAACCAAGAGTATCTCTTTGGGAAATTGAGCCCTTAACGACTTTTCCGATGTACCCGTCATTGTTTCCCCTCAGGTTGAAACGGCCTTGGCATCCTGGAGTGTCTTCTTTGCATGGTATTATCTCTCTTTCTGTTACCTGTCATGGTAGTATTTTTTTAAAGCTTGGATTCTAGAAGTTAGTGATGATGAACTGTCTATGTATCGGTATAGATGACTCCATAATAGTTGGTTCTAGCATTTGGACGAACATGATTATAGGGTTGTACATTCTAAAGCGTCGCCTGTATCAATTTTTGCTTCTTAGTTAGTAATTGTGAAGTACAGTTTTAACTTGTTGAACTATGCAATAGCAAACTGAACAGCTGGATGAGATAAGGTGGATGGATGGTATACCATTTTTTATATACTGGTTCAGGATGGCTCAGTATGTCATTTAGTTGCTTGAATAACGACGACATCTTTTTAAAAAGACTGAGTGAATCCCAATTGTAGTTCTATATGTATACATATTTAAACTAAGCATTATGATCTAACATCCGTTCACTGTTTTCAAGTTGAATACATGCAAGAAAATCTAAATGCCAGTAGAGTTTTCAAAGAGTTAACACCACCAATCACAATTGATAATAGACCAAACCGCCATTTGATCTGTGTCGTACACGTGTCATGATGATCTCGTCAACAAAGCATAGCGGGTCTGATTGCCTGCTTAATCTAACAATGCCCAGACAACACTAAGCCCATCTTGGCAAGGTTTAGGAGGTTGGACTCAAATTATAACGCCCTTTTAAGCTCATATGTTACATGGTCAAGCTCAATACTCGTAATACCTAATAAGGCAAGTATCTGGGGGGAGATCGACCTAAGATGGGCAAACCAGCAATACATTCATTTCGACTAGAATACCGGAGTGTAAGTCGTGCATGAAAACTCCCCTGCATGGACAACACTCCATAAGGGAATAATCTCCTAGGGCTGAACAAAAAACCGATCAAACCGATTAAACTGACCAAATCGAACCGAGGTTCGGTTTAAATTCAGTTTGGATCGATTTCGGTTTTAAAAAATTCAAAATCAAAGTGGTCGGTTTGGTTTTTGATTTTTATGTGATTTTAACTGACCAAACTGAATCGATCGAATATATTATAAATAATATAATATGTTTAAAATATTCGGTTTGGTTCGGTTTTATTTTGGTTTTGGTTCGATTTTAGTCGGTTCGATTACAGTTTGCATAAATTAGAATCGGTTCGGTTTCAGATCGGTTATGTTAATGGTCGGTTCATTTTTGGTTTGATAATTTTAAAATCGTCCTAAGTCGGTTCACGGACGGTTCGGTTTTCAACCCTATAATCTCCAGCAGATCTAAAAACATAAGTTTATTAGGAAAACTCGTACATGAACGATTTATAACAAAGAAATGAGCTCCAACAAGATCTTTTCCTAAACTATGCCATCAAAGGCCTAGCCGAACAAGGACTCACATTATAAATTAGACACGGGGTTGATGAACAAAGGTACGCTACATAACCAAATTTATAGATTTACGCATTTTTCAAGCCTTGTCTAACTTTAGCATCGGAGTGCGGTCGGCGACCACAACATTGGTCTTTGGCTCACGTGTGTTCTCTGTGCAGGTCAAGGTCAAGGAGAATAAGATTCGACTACATTAGTTTGGTGCCGTCTGTGGGGAACGATAAAGTTTCGTTGAAAATAGTGATATCACCCTTACACTTCTAAAAGATGGTGAACACGATATCTCGCAATAATGGGGACATCGTTGAGCCCTTGAATACTTGAACCGACAGAGCACTGCCAGTTTCGGCGGGATCGACACCGCGGGGGGAACAAATTCGGACCCCTGTGCCTGTAGCACCCACGTCGAACCTTAGGGTGGATCTACTGTCAACCCAGGTGCAGCAAATCGCACAGTGGTGGAGATACTCAGCGAAATCCTCCACTCGCAGGAGACCGAGAGCTCGAATAGCCCCATCCCCCGAAGACACTAGAGAACACGATCACGAGTCACCTTGCCCCTTTCAGCTCTCAGTGGACTAAGGGCGGAGGAGCAGCCAACGGAGACCCATGTCTAGAGCCAACAAACCCGCCTCGCAGAACCTCTTCCGGCTTGGGGCCACCAATCTTGACTTGCTATTCAACCTCACTGCCACTTCGAGCATGTAATGACGCTCAAAGAAGGATCTGAAGCAGTAATGTGCCAGCCATTCCCCATTAGCATGAAAAAGTCAACACTGACCTGGTTCCATAACCTCCCTCTAAAGTTCATTGACTGTTTCAGATAGGGGTGGGCAAACGGGTCGAGGATCCGCGGGTTCAAATCGAACCGGACCGTTTTGCTCTAAATGGTCCGTATTTTAATTGTGTTTTTAGATACGATTTGGATCGGTCCGGGTTCGTTATAAAACGGTCCGGTCCTGGTTCCTATTTTTAAAAAAGAAACGGTCCGGGTTGGACCCGTTTCAAATCACATTTAATAAAAACCTAAATATGGAACTATGGAAGTAAAGAGTAACTAAAGACTCTTTTTCACCCGCAGCCGCAGAGGAGAAGAGAAAGTGAGTAGAGCACCCGCAGTCAAACCGAGCAAGCACCCGCAGCTGCAGCCCGCAGGCCGCCTCTTCCGTACCGCAGGCCGCCTCCTCCGCACATGCATCCTTCTCTTGCATCCTCCGCACCTGCATCTTTTTTTTGTAAAACAGTTTGTGAACTTCGATTCCTTGCGTAAGTTTGGTGAGACAGTAGATAAATGCTTGGCTGAATATGGCTGTGACCGGCCAATAATGGGGGATGTTCTATGGAACTTATAATATGCTCTCCAACTTCAAGAGACTTCAACACAATCTGTGGTAGATGAAAACAACGTAAATTACATCCCTGATCTACCAGATTGTATTCCTGGGATGGGATGAATGATCTTGATCATGATGGTGATGACAATGTCAGTGAACAAGGGTTTGATGCACTCACAAATGGGGTTTTCTCACAGCTGATGAACCCGAAAGAAAGATAGTCATTGTAGGGGTTAAGTCTGAAACCATGTTTTGTTCGAGGGATGTAACATTTGTTTATTTACAATTTGTATACCACCAGTCTGTTATGGCAGATTACTTGTATTTAATGAAAGTATCTGGTAGAACATCACAAGAACAAGTCAGATCTTAATCTTATCAGAAACACTTGATTTGGAAAGATTTAGAAAGGAAATTTAAGAAGGAAATCAGTGTAAAACATAATCAACTTAGATTTGGAACTGTAGGAACCAGACCGTTCCAAACGGTTCGAGTTAGGTTCGGTTTCAATGTTCAAAATGAGGGGATTCGAACCGGACCGGATCCGTTAATTTTAAACGGTTCGAGTTAGGTTTCTCTAAATTTGGAACCGATCCAGACCGTGCCCACCCCTAGTTTCGGACGCTGGCAAAAACGTTTCTCACCCGCTTTGTAACCAGCCGACAAACAAGAAGGGCCTGCATTACCTGCTCACCCTCAAACAGAAGTCGAAGGAGACACTGAGGGAGTACGTCACACGCTTCAATGAGTTAACTCCCATTGACGGCCGCAACGACACCTCGGTCACAGGCTTCACCTCGGGTATGAGGAGAGGCAAGTTCTACGATTTTCTCACTCCAGAGCCTTCGACTGACATGGTGGCGTTGCTTAAAAGCGTCCAGAAATATCTCTCTTGATGAGATGTTGGCCCCAAGGAGGCGGAGGCTGAAAAGAAACCCCCTGGTCCCAGAGACGAGGAGAGAAAGAAACAAGACGACTGAAAGAGGAAGTACAACGACAACAAGCCCGACTCCGGCCGTGCAAGGCAAGATAAGGCCTCCGACTTCGCCCGGTCTAAATTCGTCACTCCCCTCAATTCAAGTCTGTCTGACGTCCTCAACTCCATTGAGAATGGGGGAGAATTGCAGTGCAATGACAGTTGAGGCTGAAAAGAAACCCTCTGGTCTTAAAGACAAGAAGGGAAATAAACAATACGACAACAAGCCTGACGCTTGCCGCGCAAGGCAAAATAAGGCCTCCAACTTCATTGGGTCTAAATCCGTCATTCCCTTCAACTCCAGTCTGTCCGACGTCTTCAACTCCATTAAGAATTGGGGAGAATTGAAGTGGCCTGCCAAACAACGAGGAGATCCATCCCGGCGGACACAAGAAAAGTCTCAGAAGTGAGATTGAGTATTGGATCAAGAAGGATAAGCTCAAGGAATTCCTGGGCTTGTAAAAAAACAAAACCGGGCAAAGAAGAGGGAAGATGCCGTCAAAGAGATAGAAAAAGTTCTTGGCATCATATATGTCCATGGAGTCGGCTCGGAAGGTGAGCAGTCCAACAGGTCCCGAAAAAGAACTCAAGATGCGAACGCAGCCCACCTGCGAGGACCGACAAGTGCAATGCGCACGCATTCAGAGCTCGATCCCACCATTCAAATTCACGAACAAGGACCACCAAGGCGTCAATTCACCTCATAAAGACGCCCCGGTCATCTCGGTCCTCTTAGCAAAGTGAAAAGTGAAAAGGGCATTGGTGGACACGTTTTTAAACGTTCTGTTTCTCAACGCATTCCATAGTATGCAACTCAAGGAGGAAAACCTGGCACCCGTCAGTCACCCAATGATCGGATTTAGTGGAGAAAAGTACTTCCATGTCGGGAAGATTAGATTCACAGTAGTGGCGGGAGATCTACAACTACAGAAAGTCCTATTTCAGGAGTTTATGATGGTCAATACCCCTCAACCTACATCATCCTAGGGAGGCCCTAGATCCATCAGATGGAGGCAGTAGTTTTCACTCTTCACCAATGCATCAAGTACACTGTCAATCAGGCGAAATGAACAATTCGTGGAGACCAACCTTCAACGAGAGACTGCCAATACGCAACACTGAAGCAGCGGGATTGTTAGCAATTACAGCTCGAGCCCGCAGGACAGACAAATCAAATACAGGGCCAAAATGCGAGTGAAAAATCACCCTGCATGGACAGACAAAGATCCAACAACCAAGACTCAATAATGCGGTGAGCCATAATCCAACACTAGAGACACCATCCGTCTGTCACACCAGTTCAGTACAAAGCTAAGTAACAATACTTCAACAAATCGACGCCTACTCCAAAAGCTAGCAACCAGTGAGGAATACCTCGCCTGCACGAAGTTCACTTTTCAGTAACTTCGCTAGCATTGGCGAGACACTTAGCCAAGGGAGCTACACAGTCTGAGCCAAAACCATGCGCATCTCATTCAGGGCAGATTAGCTTAGAAGATTTGTTCGCACAAGTCTATTTGAAGCCTATATGATACAAATTCATTTAAGGAATAAAACGCAAATTATAGAAAATATACTTTATTGATCTAAAAAAGTTGTTACAAGACTGACTAGTACAAAAGTTTATACACTACAAGTATGTAAGTCCGACGCGAGTATGGATCCACTGAAATGCACGTAAAAAATTCGCTTCGTCATTCTGCCTTCAGAAGAAGATTAGGAAGTGAAGTAAAAGTACCCAAAGTAGGCTACAGGCTGCAGATACGCGGTTGATTATTTTCTTCGTAAATCTGCTTGGCAAGGATGATTTGAAAGTGGCAGCGAAGATACACGAAACAAACCACATACACCTTGCTTCGCCAATTTGCCTTGCGAACAAGATTCAAAACTGAAAGCATAAAAGGTAGATGAATGTCTCTCAAACGAGGGATGCCAGGGGTGATGCAGAGTTAGTACCCTAAGACTGCAGAACACGTCTGATTAGAGATCCGCTTCGCCAATCCGCCTTTTAGCTGCGGCATCACGAGTGAAGGCCAATAGATACAGTAGGAACAACCACTCCAAAACGAGCTGTGGGTATCATCTCCCAGAGACAGTGGTGAAAGGCAACTTGGGAGCAACAGAAGATGGAAAACAGACTTGACCCCCGAGCGGTAGTGGTCTGTACTTCCTCTACGCAATGTGAGAAAAAATTACAAGGTCTCATGGAACTAATTGGTGCTCACCCGAATCAGGTGGCACCACATAATAGGTTTTGTCAAAACTCATCGCTGCAAATGTTATAACATTCGAAAACTCAAACAACGAAGATCTTTTAGCCTTTGGAGAACTCTAACATATTTTATGGAAAGACGCATTCGAAGGACATGCTCTACAACATTCATGGCAATGCTTGAAATGGTTGAAAACTAGCCTATAATAGGTGCGATGGTTCACGAAACGAAGTCACCCAACAGTTATGTCAACATTAAATGCCGTATGGGAAAGGAGGCGACGGTTCCAATGGCAACTGCACGAGATATTCATGAATTAATGGCACGACACGCAACTCCATTAACTGGGCGGAGTAATCGATACTAAATCGTCTCTCAATCTATGATGTACATGTGGCAAAATGATCTCTCCAACGGGGCACAGCCAACCAGTGGGCCCAGGCGAGAGCCCTGCCAGATTTGGCCCAAAATACGGAGAATGACCCAGCGCATGCAGATATACAAACGGTGAAGGCCTTAAGCTCCCATGGAGCATAACACGCCTACAATGATATTGTCAACAAATCCACGATATTCGCTTTATTAAAATTTCGCTGCTGTTCATTAAATTTGGATGAAATTCAATTCGGTCAATGTATGGCGATCCGACTCCAGAATCAGATTTATTGATCCGACCCCTCGTCGGACTATTAGCGAATTAAGTCGGGACACCCAAGTCAGACTTACGCGCCTAAGGCCAAGCGGAGGCCTAACCTGATCAAAACTTAGTCAGTTTCGATTGATGACGATAGCTTTTGGTCCACTGTAAGACCATAGTTCGCCAAATGTGGATGAAGATGGCTTAGAAAGTAGGAGTCTAGGTAGCGCTCTCAGCGCGTGACCACGATGGCTTGTCAGGGATCATTGTCCAACTACAAACAATGATCGCTGAACCCTACCAAAGTTTAGTCAATTTCGACCGATGATGCTAGCTTCTGATCTGCTCTAAGACCGTAGTTTGTCGAACGCGGATGAAGATGGTTTAGAAAGTGAGAGCTTAGTCAGTGCTCTTAATGCTAGACCACGATGACTTGCTAGATATCATTGTCCAATTACAGACAATGGTCGCCGAACTCTACCAAAGTTTAGTTAGTGACGATTGATGACGATAACTTCTGGTCCGCTCTAATACCTAGTTCTCCAAGTGCGGATGACGATGGCTTAGAAAGTGGGAGTCTAGTCGGTGCTCTCGTCGCCTGGTCACGATGACTTGTCAAAATCATTGTCTAACTACAACAATGATCGCTGAATCTTACCAAAGTTTAGTTAGTTCCGACTGATGATGAAAACTTCTGGTCTATTCTAAGACGTAGTTCGCCGAGTACGGGTGAAGATGACTTAGAAAGTGGGGGTCTAGTCAGCGCTCTCAACGCCTGACCACGATGGCTTGCCAGGGATCATTGTTCAACTACAGACATTGATCGCCGAATCCTACCAAAGTTTTGTCAGTTACGATTGATGACGATAACTTCAAATCCGACCTGAACCCCATTCCGCCAGAAGCGGACAAAGACAGTCCAGTCAAAGCTCATGAAAGCTCAACTTGGACAACTCATATAGAACACTGCCCAACCACTTACTAGGATGCACGCTCTTGACCATAATTTGGCCAGTTCGCTTGCACTAGCAACGACAACTGTTGGTCTAACCTACACCCTGGTCCACCTAGGGCAGATAACTATGGCAGACTACAAAGGTAGATTACGGCCTTATCCGAATGATCTATTGCCTGTCAAGATTGTCCCCTCTCATGAAGTTTAGTACTAAACTTACAAGACTTGGCCGATACAACTTCTTGATCTATAGAGTACAGACTGGGATTAGTTGAACTCATCAGTAGATCAACCCCATGGTTCCATGACCCAGCAAAATCTCTTGTCTAAAAGGCTAACACCACGACAAGACGAAAAAATAAAAAAGCCAGCAGGAAAAGTAAAAAATACACAAGTGCAAAGTACCACTCTAACTTTTCATCTTTTATTAATAATCTGAAAAATACAGAATTTACTCCTCGCTAGGAGTTCGGACACAACGGGACTGGACTTGGCAGGAAAAGAAGCAGGAAATACGTTCGCACGCGCTGCCGCTCGGGCACCCTGATCCGGGTCACCTATTCTTCTGATTGATCGGAGGCTTCTCCAAACTCCGCATAGGACACATCGCTGGAGTTGGAAAGGTCCCAATCTACTTCTCTTTCATCAGTTGCAATAACTCCAGTCTTCCTAGCACAACTCTACTGAACTCAAACGTGCCCTGGGCCTTGAGGAGCTTTTCCTCACGTACTCTTGACTCGGCAAGTTATTTCTCTAGCTACTCTAGTTTGCTCGACAGCGCATCAGTTTTGGACTGCTCGATACTCAGATTGTCCTTGACCGCACTAAGTTCATTTTGTGTCAGGAGTTGCTCTTCTGCTGTCTTCACACTCTTGGCATTAAAATCAACATCACTCTTTAACTGCTGGCATCGGACAGTTCACATGAACTCATTCTTGGCCTTCTCCGCATTCAGAGCCTGCATCTCAGTCTGCGCCTTGACTGTAGTCTCCCGAGAAAATTGTAAGTCACGACGGACAAGGTTCAGTCCTTTTTCAGACCTATCCCTCGCAGACACTGCATTTGCCAAATCGAACTCGAGCGCTTCTAAGCGAACCTTTTGAGCCTCTGATCTTGTTTGCCAGGCTTTCGAATCTGCATGGGCATGCCTCTGTTCAGCAAACTACCTCTTCATTGATTCAATTTCGCGAAGAACATCAGAGTACAACTTTTGCAAATTCGCAAAGACTCGATCTATGGTATACACTCTCACGAGCAACTTCAACTTCTGTCCTAGCAACAACTTGGTTCAGATATATCCCTAGCACGAGATGTTTTTGCCCCTTGTCTATTCGCTCTCCCAGCGTATCGCCTTCTGGCTTCGGAGCACAATTCGCCAGCCAATCATTCCATCTACTAATATGCTTCCTGGAGGCATATGAAATATCAACCTCCTGGTGCCAGACTTGGTTGCTCATCTTCACCACATTTGAGGCGAATAGACTTATCCGCGCATTCGGATGAAGGTCGGGGCCAAAATCACTCCAGCACCGCCCTTCGCCGTTTTCATTGCATCAGGGCCTTCCACCACTTTCCCCCTCACGAGCTGACTCGGAAACAATTGACAGGGAAGAGGGAAGTGAATTATCTCTCGGACCTGTCATCACCTCAACGTGAGGTCGAGATCGGGACAGAGGACAGTACATGCGATGTGGAGGGGATCTTTCGCCACAAGGACGACAATCAGGCGACTCTTCACCAGGTTGAGAAGAATCGTGATCCAATGAGAGGTTATACACAAAATCCTCCAATGAAAAAGAACGAGTCTGACCTACATCGGACAAAACTGCAATACCCACCTGCAGTAACAGGTTGTTCAAAACCTTCACTTGCTCAGTGCTCAGCTTCGTTGCATCTTCAAACCCACCATTTGCAGATAAGCCTTCTCCAAATCGGGAAGGGGGGGCCTTTGCCTGAGCGCCATGCCCCTTGGACACAACAACTTCCACCCCAGCAGACGAATTAAGATATTGTCCCACAACTTTGTATCCCCCCATGAAGGGGCCAAACGTTCACGAGCAGGCTTAGTTGCAGTACGAAGCTTCTTCGAATGCACGAAAGGAGAAAATGCCTCATTAAACTCCGCCCTCTTTGACGGCTTAGAATCTTATCATTCGGGTGCTTTCGCTTCTTTGAAGAGGGTTCGTTCAGACTTCGATTTTAGAACTCTAAAAGAGTGGGAGTCTCATGCAAGTAAGCCCACAGTCCGTTGCGCTTGATATTAGAGGGCTGAACGACATCCTCCACCCGCATCCGAGACATGTCACAAAATTTATCCTTGACTGCTTTGTCCTCGGATGAAATGGGCATAATTGGGAATTTTCCTACATAAAGCACGGATAACAATTCAATTTGCAATCAACACTAGCGAGATTGAGAACGAAATTAAACTTACTCAGTTGCCTGAACTTCCCCTTGATCGGACAACCATCAAACTCAAAATACATCGAGTCCGCAGAAGCCATAAAGCAATACTTATGCCAAAACTTGAAATCGTTAGGCATCTTGCCAAAACAAGCCGATGACGTCAACACGCACACATCATGCTCATTTATCCAAGGAGAGGTGAACAATTAGATCACCCTCGGAGACACTCGGACACCAGCGTCCTTCGCCCTAATTAAAACGGCGATCACCGTTCTATACCCGTTTGTTACCAGCTGAGCGGACGGAATGCCAATAAGCTCCAAATTTCCTTGATGACAGAAAATAGGCGACCGATTTAGGCATACCTGTGCGAACAGATAAATCCTTTCGGATGAGACAATAGCGTCTAACCAGCGCCCAATGTGAAGAGCGCCAGATCATCAGGAATTCCATACTTTTTGCGAAGTCCCTCCGGTTTGACTCGGAGATCCTCTTGAAATACTTACGGGCTTTAGCGAACAGTTCATCCGAAAGCTGATTCTGGTTTGCGATGGAAAAATGTACAAACTTTCGATTACGAAAGTTGAACAAAGTCAAAAGCGCGAAAAGCGAAATGATAAAGCAGTATCTGAGATTGAAAGAGTAAAAGAACTAAACTCTGTAGAGAAGGGGATTTATATAGAAAACAAAATTCTTGCTTTTTTTTTCTTGAGCAGATGCACGCCCAATTAATGACGTGCGCCGCTTGAGGAGATGATTCACACTCGAACATCATGACCGCTTAGGTCCTTCATGACATGACTTAGTGGACTGACAAGCTGTTCCACTAACTTGGGGGAGTAACTGATGATACACCAAATCGCTCTTTGATCCGTGCTGTATACGTGTCATGATGATCTCATCAACAAAGCATAGCGGGCCTGATTACCCGCCCAATCTGACAAAGCTCAGACAACACTAAGCTCATCTTGGTAGGGTCCAGGTGGTTGGACCCAAATTGCAGCGCCCTACTAAGCCCATGCGTCACATGGTCAAGCTCAATACCTGTAAGACATGATAAGGCAAATATCTGGAGGATTGACCTAAGACGGGTAGACCAATAATACATTGATTCCAACTAGAAAATAAATATCGAAGTACAAGTCATGCATGAAAACTCCCCTGCATGGATAATACTCCATAAGGGAATAATCTCCCGCAGATCTAGGAGAACAAGTCGTGTAGGGAAACTTTCTTACATGGATGACTCCTAACAAGGAAATGATTTTCAACAAGATATCTTTCCCTAAATTTGTTACCAGAGGCCTAGCTGAACAAATACTCGCATTATAAATAGGACACAGGGTTGATGAACAAAGGTATGCTACAAAACCTAATTTACAGCTTTACGCCTTTCTTAACCCTTGTCTGACTTTAGCATCGGAGTGTATAGGCCGCCACAACGGTGGTCTTTGGCTCACGTGTGTTTCTTGTGCAGGTCAAGGTCAAGGAGAACATGGTTCGACTACATATGTGGAGCTAAGATTTGGTTTCTTGTGGAGATAGTATCCATACCATGGCGACCACTCAGGAGATTAGAGGGTTAAATCATTTTCTTGATTTGAGAGTTTTTAGTATTATAAATGTGGCCTCATTTTTTTAGGATGCTCTCCCTAGGCTAGAACGAGTATCACTGTTGAGGAGCGTTGTGAGTGAACAATTTTATGTTCATGGCTGATGGCCGTAGTGGAGGTGGGTAGAACCTTCATCCTCGAAGAACGCTGAATGAATGAGAAGAGGTTGAGGCCGGAAGTTTGATGGAGACCCTTGAATTGATGATATTGGGTGATGATGAGGAATTGTTGAAGGTGCCCGTGGTCTAAAAGTCAATCTTTTTCGGTTTATTCATTTTACATGCACTTGGTGGATGGTGGATCACCATCGGAGGCTAAATCAATTTCCTCATTTTTTGGCATGGAGAAAAGACATGCCTCCTAAAGTCTCATTTTTTGTTTGGGAGCTTGTCTGGAATCATTTAGTCATGAGGGATGTCTTGATTAGGGGCATGGATGTGGAGGTGGAATGCCTCATTTGTGTGGAAGAAAGACTCGAGACCGCTTACTCCTCGATTGCAAGGTGGATTCGTTGATGTCGAGACTATCGCTGGTATATCATACAAATGGAAGGGGCAAATTCAGCCATAATTTCAAAACGTAGCCAGCAACATGTTTTGCAATCCCCAATTCAGCCATAATTTCAAAACGTAGCTTCTTAGCCACATCACAATGGAGGAGCAAGTGCTCCACTGTTTCGTTCACCTTGTTACACATGACACACAGAGGCTGGATTTGTTGAACTCCCCTTCAGCTAAAGGGTTGTCAGAAGTCAAATTTCTACCCTCCAAATAAAATATTTAATTTAAGGGCAAGCTTTGCAGCCACCTTTGCTTGTAATTTCTAGCAATTAAAGAGTTAGTGTTAATGTCTTATGTGAATGTGATGGCGTTGCTAATATAGATAAATATTCCTTTACTGCCAAACCAACGATTTCTCTTTCCAAACAAGTCTGTCACGCCCTTCCGCGATGGTCTGATCGTCCCAACACACCTACCAACTGCATCATAACGTATACTGTATATATATATTTTTTTTCTTTCCGAAATTAGGAAACGAGATAATAATATCAGTAATTAACAATTCTTCCCGGTCATTAATATTCCGTTTGAGCTACAAATTCGAAGTAGCAGAGGTGGAATTGCTCACACAAAAAGCACCCAGAGTCCCCTTTTGCTAGACTGTGGGCACAAATCAAACACTTCTGGAAATTTTATCCTCAAAAGGGTTATCTGTACACCAAGTGTCCTCCAGAATAGCATTCCTGTCCATCACCACAACTAATGGATGCCCTAGAATAAAGGTTTTCGGCAACCATAGTTATGCTGCACTCCTATTCTCCATATTGTTCCCTCTCAATTTTTTTTTTCTCTGTTCACTTTGGCTTCTGATCTAGAGCTTCAATCTCTAACATAATCACATTTTTTTTGTTCTGTCACCTCTTTTTCCAGATATTTTTCTTTCGCTATCCATAATACTTAATTCCTATCCTATCCAGTCCCCACAATTAAATGGTAGTTGTTTCCCCCATTGTGGTGTGTGCAAATTAATTATGTGTCCAACTGTGCAAGGGTGTAGTGAGAGTTTGTTAGATTGTATCATGTTGGAAGCAGAAACGCCTTTAGGTGTGTAAGAAAATTAATTGGTATGCATAGCAAGTCTTCCAACAAAAATTCAATAATGTTCTCGCTCAAAGAAAATGTATTATTTTATATTTTTTCCAAGGAAATCCATCATAGCTGGACTTGTTTCATTCTTAATCTTACCTTTGCTCAGCAAAACCATGTACTTGGCTGTAGAACTGCTTCACCTTGAATTGCAACCTTGTGCCAGCTCCATTATCCATCCTATGAACAAGTATGCGTCTAGTTAAGAGCAACATCATCAGCATGGCAGGCGAACTCCTTGAAGCACATAAATCTTATGTCTTTGTTTGTGATTTTTGCTTTAGCGTAAAAAGAAGAAAAATGAAGAGACTAAGAAAGTTGAGGAGTTTATGTCAGTCTTCTTGAACTTTGTATTGATAGTAAATGGGAAAGTATTGATGCATGTAGCCCAATACTAAAATGTTCCAAGACAACTCATTACAGGATGCAGCCCACTTAGGCAACCACATGCCCATATAAAGTTGCAAACAAATGTCTCATTCATTATTCTCATATTTGTTGAAAATACCTCCATGCATTTTGTATCCCTTTTCTTTTTAGATAACAAAGATGATCTGACTAACGGTCTTATGTGGCTGAGAGGAGATACTGGAGACCGAAGCCTTCAGCCCCTTAATTTTCAGGGACTTGGAGTGAGCCCCTGGCTGCATCAGAGAATTGATCCATCGCTGCTAAGAAATGAACATGATCAGCAGTGCCAAGCCATTGCAGCAGCTGCTTTACGGGATATAAGAAGTGGGGATCCTCTGAAGCAGCAATTTCTGCAATTCCAGCAGCCATTTCAATGTTTTCCACAGTCATGTGGACCCAATCCACTCTTTCAGCAGCCCCAAATGATTCAACAAACACTTCCGCAGCAAATCATGCACGAACAGTCACAAAACTTGGCAGAGAACCATTCTCGGCATCTTCTGCAGCAGCAGTTACAGCAGCAGTTGCAGCAGCCACTTGTACCCCAGCAGAAGCAGCAAGCTCCAGAACAGCAGACTTATCAAGATGCATTTCAGATTTCAAGCAATCAGTTCCAGCAGCAGCAGTTATCATTATCTGCTCCATTGTGCCAAAAACCAGACTTGACTGATTCAAGTATAACCTTCTCAGCATCCCTGAATTCTTGTAGTATACAAAATATGCTGGGTTCACACTGTCCTGAAGGGAATGGAAACCTCTTAAACTTCTCAAGAACGAGTCAGCCTTTGTTGAGTGACCAACAGCAGCAGCAGCAGCAGCAGCAATGGGTACCGAAATTTGGTTATTCTCAAGGAAATACGTTTGGAAGCTCGGTATCATTGGCACCTTTCCCAGGGAAAGAAGGTGGCGTGGAGGCAGAAAATTGTAGTGGAGAGGCCCAAACCCATACACTTTTTGGTGTTAACATTGATTCCTCTCCACTTCTACTTCCTAGTGTCGTTCCGGGTTTAGCTACCTCTTCAATTGATGCTGAGGTCTCCACAACACCTTTTGGAGCATCTGGTTTTCAGAGTTCTCTGTATGGTTGTATGGATGACTCATCTGACTTGCTCCATGGTGCAGAGCAAGTTGACCCTCCAACTCGAACATTTGTTAAGGTGAGTGTTGTGAGTAGTGCCCCTAATTTGTGGTTGTTTATGTTTGTTGAGTATTATAAACTTTTGCAGGTTTACAAATCAGGATCAGTTGGGAGGTCACTGGACATCGGCCGGTTCAGTAGCTATAATGAGCTGCGAGAGGAACTGGGGCGAATGTTCGGAATTGAGGGGCAGTTGGATGACCCTCTGAGATCAGGCTGGCAGCTTGTATTCGTCGACAGGGAGAACGATGTGCTTCTCCTTGGAGACGACCCATGGGAGTAAGTTCTGCACCCACTTCAATTCATTCCAAGGATTTCCTTGAAACGCTTAATGTAATTTTTGTCTTTTTTAATGAAATGTTTTTTAAACGGTCTTTCTGGGATAGAGGTAATTCTATTTTGGAAATGATATTCTATTTGGTACTGATTTTTTAGTCATTCGCGCAGGGCTTTTGTTAATAATGTCTGGTATATCAAAATACTTTCTCCCGAGGATGTGCATAAATTAGGGAAGAATGGAGCAGACTCCTTAAGTCTAAATGGAGGTCAAAGGATGAGCAGTAGTTGTGATTCTCGAAACTATTTGTCTGGAATACCCTCGGTTAGCTCACTTGATTATTGACAATGATATCAATGGTATGTTCTGAGTTTCCCTTTTGGAGAGGTTATATACCTTGCATGTGATCACTTTTAGAGATATAATATCTGTTTGACTCTTTAATATTTTGCATACGTTTTTGTGAAAGCAAGGGTGAATATCTTTTTTATTTATTATAGAAAAATGTGAATCTCTTAATTTTCAGAGCAGGAAAACTTCAAAAAAGTGAAATCTCTGCTTTCACTCTTCCTGAAATATTGGCACTACAATGTAGGCTTTTATTTTTATTCATTTATTATTATTATTTTTAAATTAATTAATTAATTTTTTTAATTATAAATCTATCATTTCCTTATCATCGGTCTCCAACTGGCTACATTTATATCAAGTCGTATGTTCCAACTTTGATGAAGTGCTTTTGGAATAATGCTATATACGTACTTGTCTTTGTTCCTGACTTATGCCTGTACCATGGATTGGACAATGAGAACTTCAGTGTCTTGGCTTGTGGGGAAATGACTCTTTCAGCCTCTTCAGTACGAGAACTTCGTCGTCACTTAAGTATTTATCTATCATCTTAGCTACAAAATTATTTAAGGACTGGGGGTGATTGCTTGGTCAAGTGGGTTTAGCCTCTTATCAAGAGGTAAAATGTGGTTACCCTCTTAACAGTGACTAATTGGATATTTAAAACTGTTTTTTAAGAGATTAGTTATGTCTTCTAACTAGAGGATAAGTGGCTCATTTACTTACAATGGCTAGTTTATTTAAGGGTTCCTCTTTGGGAAGAAGAAATTTAGTTAAAGAAAGGTAGTTTGTGAACACTTGGTTAAGAGGTAAATGAGTCTCTAATTAGAGTACGAGATTAAATGAAGGTCATCTCGTATCAAATGTCAAAACAAACACCAAATTTGAGGGGATAATCTCTTAATAGGAGGTACATGTCTGAATGAAAAATGGTCCACTAAATTTTGTTTTTATTTTGACATGTGAAATAAAGTGGTTGTCTTCTCTTAGCCTATGATTCTAGGTGGACTCCTCTACCTCGTAACAACCTCTTAATCAAGTGCTATTATTAGATTCTCTTATATGACCAAATTATATTGAGAGACTGCCAATTTGAGTTGCATTCTTTCTTTTATGCTCTAGTTAGAAGCTCTAACAAGAGCTTTAAACAAAAGCATCTAAACCTATGATGAGAGCCTCTTGCTGAAAATTACTGAGTTCACCTATTAATAATAGGTTAAACTTATCACACTCCTATAAATTGATTTTCTATTTGTAGAAGTGTACAGAAAAACTCATACACGTACCCAAAGTTAGGTTCTCACTTTATGCGGCTCCTTTTTGTATTTTTATAAAGTGAAATCGAACAGCATGAACTTAATGACAGATTGAATTTGAATTTTTTTTTCTTCTTGCAACTTTGTGTAATTTCATTGATTCAAATAGGAAACATTCATAGGATTTTTCACACTTATCTGCTGGCCATTATGTATGTCTTGTAAACTATTTTAATGCATGTTTATGGATGGCAGTGAAAGACAATATCAGGTTTTCTTAATGTTTCACATCTTGCACTTGCAGGTTGTAGCGACCAATGATCCAGAATCACCAAGAGAAAAAGTTAGCTTTTGCGTCCTCCCAATGCTTATTTTCCATGTTTTCTGACTATGAACTATGAGAGTAGGAGTAAAGTACACACTGTAATGTACATGCATACACGTAAAACTGATACCTGTTAAACACTACTTGTGAATTTCCACTGCTTCCTGTGTTCTAAATATTTCATAATACCGCTACTTTGTTTAGTACCATCCATGTGTTAGCCATTTCCCTTGTAGAAGTCTGAAATCTTCAATTTAGACAATACTGATTTGAGTGGTGATAAGGAAGATAAGTAGCCTACATCAGTCCAGAAGTATAAGAATTATAGTGAAGAGTTGGTTTAGTTCAAATAAATATCAATTTCTTGCTCCTGGTTGCGACTCTCGACTCTAGTAGCGATGTAGTAACTGGGTTTAAATAGCTTGTTTGAGTACCTGTCCATCGAGCCAGTGCCTGATAAACCATGTGTAGAGCACTAGAGGTTAGTGGTTCAGACTGGGGATAGGTTTAGGTCCAGTCAAGACACCCTGGTATTACCACCTCAGTTGTGTTTCTTGAGCTAGAAAGTTGTTCTATATGTCCTAGTTACCTACTCCTGATATCTAGAAAGCCAGTCACTGAGATATGAGGAATGTTAATTATTGTAGAATTATTTACTGTTGATAGAAAGCAAGTCACTGAGATGAGGAATGTTAATTATTGTAGAATTATTTACTGTTGATTACTGTAGAATTATTTAGCATTCAGTGTGACTATCTAGGATGAAACTGTTAAAGCTGGAGAGATTGCATTTTTATGATAGAACTTGAAATTGCAGAGAGATACTGATATCTTCAAAAATGAAAAATAAGCTGTGGCGTAGGGATGGCAACGGGGCAGATTTGGACAAATCCATCCCCGCCTCGCTGGAGATCACGGATATTCAAATCTGCCCCGAATATTCGTTTACCATATTTTGTAAAAGTCATCCCCGAATTGGACGGATTGGTGGATATCCGCCTCGCCCCAAATACTCGAAAAAAAAACCCAGATTCTCAACTATCATTTTCATTCTCAAATATCAACAAATCACAACTATCGAACGACAGATTCTCAACTATCGAAAAAAAAAAAAAAGATTCTCAACTATCGAACAACAACAAATCACACCACCATTCACCAAATCGAGCCATCACAGATCAAATTACCAAATTGAGCCATCGCAGACGCAGATCGAGCCAGCCAGATCGATTGAGCCACAGATCGAGCCATCCACCACCATCAGATCGCATCAGACCGCCATCCATCAGATCGAGCCACCACCATCCATCAATCGAGCCATCAGATCGCATCAGACCACCATCCACCGGATTGAGCCACCACCATCCATCAGATCGAGCCACCACCATCCACCCTTCGACCACCCTGCATGCGACCACCCTGCAATCACACTTCGACCACCCTGCTCGTGACCACCCTTCGACTACCCTGCGACAACCCTTGAGGCAGCCTTCGACCTCGCTGGCTCGTTGTGAGAGTGAGTGAGACGTGAGACCCCTTTGTGACTTGTGTGAAATGAGATGAATGAGGGTATGTGAATGAGGGTTTATTCTCTATTTATAGGTCAAGGGTATTGTAGTAATTTAACTAGTTAAACGAATATCCGTGGGGCGGATATGGTTAAATCCGTATCCGCCCCAAATATTAAACGGATACAATTTGGATATCCGTATCCGCCCAAACCTCCATATACCCTTAACCAAATCTGCCTCAAACGGGGTGAGTGGGGCAGATATCTGTGAAAATTCGCCCCACTGCCATCCTTACTGTGGCGTGGCACTTCAGCTACAACCATGCAGTTCAGATTGTTTTTTTTTTTTTCAAAAAATTGTAGAGCCTGGTCCGGAAGCACTTATTTGTGCTTGGGAGGGTGTGATGGATCAAGTCTACCCTTGTCCAACTTTTCCAAAGTCCAAACCCATGGAGAGAAGGGTAGAGTGGTTCGATCATGTGCAGACCACCCTCTCAGACACAAATCATTGCTCTTGGATTAGGCTCCGTAGAAGCGTTTTTTTTTTTTTTTTTAGAAAAATGATTTAATTTCTACTACTATAACTCCTTTTCCCCATGGGAACAATGAATTTAGCGTCTTCAACTCCAAATTTTGAATTTTCCAAAATGCTCTCTTCTATTCTTACCAATTACAAATGAAATCATGTTAGGGGTATTTGTGTCATTTAATTAAAAAACACTCGTCACATTTGTCTTCAACATAATTTTTGGGTATTGACAATGCCCTTTCAACTTTATAATATTTGTAAAAAAAATCAAAGGGTGGTAAAAGTGAAGGGGTATTTGTGCCTTTAAGCAAAAAATAATATTACAAAATTTTATACATTTGCCCTTCCAAATTCAAATGTATCATCAAATTCAATCCCTCTCAAGTCTTAATATTTATAAATTGTACTTAAATCCCTAAAATAATATATTTGACGACTTTCAATTATTTATAAATTATAAATAAGCCCTTACATCTATCTTTTATTTTTCCATTTTGACTTTCACATTAATTAATTATTTAAAATCCTCTAGTTATTTTTAAATTCTATATAGGCCTTTAAAATAAAAAAAATACTGGATATCCGCGCACGTAGAGTGCGTCCACCCTTAGCAAAGATGTAATACATATTGATGGGATATCAAACAGTAACCAAATCACAACCATACACGTGACACATGTAATTCCTAATATGGAAAGACCTCAGCACAGTCTCAAGCATAGTCCAGCCAAAGCTTAGCAAAGTCACTGTTCATCCCGTAAGCCCGTAAGTCAGATGCCCAAGCCAAAATTATGCCAGCCTAATGCAATGCGAATCTTGGAGCTTGACTCAAGACAATAAGGTTCGAACACAAATCTTTGAGTTGTCACAAGCCCATGATCTATCTTACACAACTCTTGGCCCAATAGTCCGAAATAAAGCCAAGTATTGAAGGGAACTCAGTCATGGACGAGTAAAATATTTAGCGAGCTCTCCTCCCTCATGCCTCGACGACAAAGTCAAGTAGTGAAACACTCGTTATATAAAGTGAACAAATGGGATGAGAAAGGTACACACTTACAATCCAATTTACAATCTACATCCATCCTTGCTCAGTCACCTGACTTTAGATCGACGTACCTTCGACCATCACAACGGTGGTCTTTGGCTCACTACTGTTAATTTCACAGATCTGAATCGATAGAGACAGATTTGGATGCATCAGTTTGGCCCCGTCGGCGGAAACAAACAAGTTTTTCTTAAAACAAAGACATAAGCTCTACGAGTAAAGTCTTGAGACATGGTCACCAACACCAGATCCCGAGCTAATAACAACAATGGCGAGCCAGAAAATGCTCCGACTAGGGAAACCCTGCCGCAGACCTGGTCAATCCAATTGAGGAAGCAAAACAGTCGCAAGGCCCAGCCACCGAGGCAGCCACGATTGACCCTCGCATAGATAAGATTCTGCTCCATATGAACCTTCTTAAGCGGGTGGTGGAAAGGCTTACCTAGGATCGACAACCACCATCAGAGAATGGCAAAAACCCGGGGAGGTCCCTGACCCAAGAAGACGCCGGAGAGCATGTCCATGAGAGCGACCACTTCCCTAGCGCCGACTAAAGAGCTGGCCAGTAAGGGAACCCGAGGAACGAAAAAGGCAGTGGGAGCCACGACTCAAAGGTAGATATGACCATGGTCGAGAACCCACTTCGGTTGGGAGCGACCAATCGAAATGTTGTATGATCTTACTGTCCCTCTTATTAACTGAGCAGATCACGAGCACGCCGTTGACAAATAAGTTCGTTCCCCCAAAACTCGAGTTTTACGATGAAACATTCGATCCATCAATCCACTTATGCCACTACCACCATGTGATGGCATTGTAAAAGAATTCAAAAGGCATTCTGTTATGGATTTTCCCTACCACTCTGAAGAAGTCTGCACTGACTTGGTTCCATAACATTCAGCTGGAGCCCGTTGATTCATCTTAGGTCTTAGCAAAGGCGTTCATCACCTGATGCGTAAGGAGCTGATGAATCAGGAAGGGGCTACACTATGTGCTCAGCCTCAAACATAAGCACGATGAGACCCTCAGGGAGTATGTTTCTCGTTTCAACGACGAGTTGACTATGATTAAACGTAGCAACAGCAGGTTTCTTACTGCCTTCACTTCTGACCTTCGAAGAGGTTAGTTTTAAAACTTCCTCACCCTGGATCCCCCAATGAACATGGTAGATCTGTTGAGAAGTGCTCAAAAGTGCATCACCCTGGAGGAGATGTTAGCAACCAGAAAAGGGAAGAAAGTGAGGCCAAGCGTTCATCCAGAACTAGGGATAGGGATGAAGATAATGAAGGGGATAACCCGAGAAGAAATTGGAGCAATAGCCAGATTGGGTTCGGCCTGACAAAGCCTGATAAGACCAACAATCCCAAATACCGTTACTACACTCCACTTAACTCCAATTTGTCCGACATCTATCCTCCATGAAAAACTGAGAGGATATCAAGTAGCCACTGAAGCTTAGGGGAGATCCTTCGAAGCGTAATAAAATTAAGCATTGTTCTTATCACAAAGAGATAGGTCATGAAACCCAAGACCTCAAGAGCCTTAGGAACAAAATACAATATTGGGTCTAAAAAGGAAGACTAAAGGAGTTGCTTTGGGGACAGGCAGCCCCGAGGGGGGAAAGAGGAATCCGTACAAAAAATTGAATAGAGGACTCTCGATATCATATGCATCGTTCATGGGGCAATTGAAGAAGGGGAACACTCAAATTGTTCACTAAAAAGATCGGTCCAAGGACTGCGGGTCAAATCCCATTGCGGGAAATCATCTCGTTCAACACTTATGAGGAGAAATAAGAGTCCCGAACCTGACCTTCACATAGCGGGATATAAGGGGGAGCAAGAATTTCCAAGAACATTTGGAACATTTCGTTTATGAGCAAAAGAGTCGTTTTCAAGTTTTTCAAGTAGTGTTCGATCGATTACGTATTAATATTATTAATTTATTAATTGATATTAATCAATATATTAATAATATTAATATTAATCAATATTCGATTGATTGGTCTAGGGTTTTCGACAAACAAGATCCTTCTAAGCCACTTCGTTTATTTTGGTCCATCTTTTTGCGTCTCTTTTTGCCCAAGTTCATTCTCTTTTTGTCTAAGTCACTTTCTTTTTTCTTTGTGAGTTTCGGGAATATCCCCATTGTTTCCCATACAACGATGCCTTAGTTATCCCGATAAGGATAACAAAATGGAAAGTAAGAAGGTCGCTGGTGGACACGGGGAGCGCTACCAATGCCTTGTTTCTGGATGCGTTACGCAAGATGTAATTAGCGGAAGATGAGCGAACACCTGCCAACCAAGCAATATTTTGCTTCAATGGATAAAACTCTACCCAGTTGGACGATTAAGTTGCTGGTAGTCACGGGGCGCTAGACCTACAAAGAATCCTGATGGCATAATTCTCAGTCGTAGACGCCCCTCCGAGCACAATAGGATCTTGAGCCGACCTTGATTGCACCACATGGAGGCGGTAGTCTCCACACAACACCAATGTCTCAAATATCCTGCGAATGGTGAAGTAGGAACAATCAGATGAGACCAAATAGCTGCTCTAAAATATCATTATGCCGCAGCTAGGCAACCATGAGACGACTCGCAACAGTCCGAACAAAGGGATCCAGACAAGGAGGACCCAAGCACGGATGCAGAAAACATGTCTCCGCCTTCGAACGTCGAACCTCGCTCTAGCCCACGAGGGAGGACAAACGCTGGGTAATCGGAAGAAGCCGTCACCTTATACCTAGACAATCGAAATAACACCAAAGCTGTCCAGATAGGCTCCAACCTTAACAGGACGCAGAGAGACCAACTAATCACGCTCTTAAAAGATAATCAAGATGTATTCGCCTGGACAATGAGGGACATGGTGGGAATTGACCCCTTCATAATTAATCACTAGCTAGCAGTAGTCTATCCAGACTTAAAGCCCGTCAAGCAAAAAAAAGGCCAGTGGCGCTCGAATGCAACTAGGCTATTAACCAGGAAATGAAAAGGCTATTGAACGCCGACACGAAAAGGGAGTCACTCCACCCAGATTGGTTCTCATACACGATCTTAGTAAAAAAGAAAAAAGGGAAGTGGAGAGTCTGTGTCGAATACACGGACCTCAGAACCTCAACAAGGCTTTCCAAAAGACAGTTTTTCACTATCCCGAATAAACTAGATAGTCGACTCAACGTCTAAGCACAACCTCATCAGATTGATGGACGCATACTTTGGTTACAATTAGATCAACATGCACCCATCGGATCAGGAGAAAACTTCATTCATAACGAAAAGGGGCATATACTACTACCAGGTGATGCCATCGAACTGAAAATGCGGGGTCCACATACCAACGACTGGTAAACTGGATGTTCAAAAGACAAATTAGAAAGACAATGGAGGTCTACATTGACGACATATTGGTAAAAAAACCTCCATATTTCTGATCACCTTGCGGCCCTCCAAGAAGTATTCTCCCAACTTCGTAATTACCGAATGAAGCTAAACCCACAAAAATATATATTTGGGCTACAATCAAGAAAATTCGTGGGCTACAAAGTCAACCAAAAAGGGATAAAGGCTAATCCAAAGCATATTCACGTTCTTCTCAACATGATGTCACCCACGAAAGTCAAAGGAGTTCAGAGCCTGACTGGGAGGGTGGTAGCCTTGAACAGGTTCATCTCTAAGTCCTTGGACAGATGCCGCCCTTTTTTCGAAATCCTAAAAGGGAACAAGGAATTCTAATGGGGCGAACAATGCGAATATGCCTTCCAAGATCTGAAGGTGTACATGGGAAGCACCAAACTGCTCTCAAAACCCATCCCAGTTGAGACGCTCTACCTATAACTCTCAGTATCAGAGCATGTCGTCAGCCCAATCTTGGTCCGAGAAGAGAAAGGGAGATAAAAGCCTGCTAATACATCTACAAATGTTTGATGGGGTAGAGGCTAACTACCCCAACCTAGAGATATTGGCCTTGGCACTGGTAACCTTCTCTAGAAACTGAGCCCCTACTTCCAAGTTCACTCAATAACAATCCTTACTTAGTACCCACTCCTGTCAGTATTGCATAAGCTAGAGCTTTCAGAAAGAATGGTCAAATGGTCAGTAGAGCTGTGACAATTTGACATCCATTATGTTTTTAGAACGACCATTATGGCGCAAAGTTGGTAGATTTCATCACCGAGTTCACACGAATAAGAGAACTGGAGTCAAAAGCCAAAAGGGAAATGAGGACCCCAAACCACCCTCGCAAGGATGGATCCTGCAATGTGACTGATCATCCAATTAGAAGGGTAGTGGAGCTAGGATTGTTATTCATACCTCAAAAGAGATTACCCTCAAGAAGACTATCAAATTACACTTACGCCCTTCAAACAATGAGGTAGAGTACGAGGTCTTCTTACCGGGATAAAATTGGCCAAAGGGGTTGGAGTAAAATAGATCATAATGTTCAATGACTCTCAACTGGTGGTCAACCAGGTGAACGATGAATTCAACATGAAAGACCCTTGGATGATGGATTATTGCGAGAAAGCAATTAACACCAAGAATGGGATCAAGAGAATTCTACTCCGCCGCTGTTCCAGAACAAACAATAAATAAGCCGACACTCTGGCCAAGACAGCCTCGTCCACAATGGACGACTCCGACGAACTCATAGAGTACTAGGGGAAGACGACCCTAGAAGAGGAGGGAGTCCACGAGGTCTTTTCCACAAACGAGACCAGTTGGATGAGACCAGCTAGAGGCTTGTAAACTGAAGAACATGGCGATATGGTAACACTCCTTACTGACAGTCCATAAAGAAGGTCAGTGGAGGCTCAGGTGCATGACCCCCCACAAGGCGGACTGTGTTTTCAAAGAAATCCATGAAGGAATCTGCGGTAACCACCCCGGAGGAAGGACATGGCCCACAAGGCCCTCATGTTTGGGTACTACTGGCTTAAGATGCAGCAAGACGCCAAAGACCTGGTCTATACAAGTGTAAGAGGCACACCCCGTACATGCATATGCCTGCACAAAATCTGGTCCCAATGATCAGTCTGTGGCCCTTTGCACAATGAGGGATGGACATGTAGCCCCATTCCTCATATTTGAGAAAAAAAATTCTCCTTGTGGCCATCGACTACTTTACCAAATGGGTAGAAGTAGAATTGCTTTCTCAGATTGGATAAAATCAAATTGAGAACTTCCTATGGAAATCCATTATCTGTAGCTTTAGAATTCCAAGAACATTGTTTAGCCGATAACGACACTCATCGAGGGTAAAAAGGTTAGAAGGCTTTACGCCAATCTGAGCATTAGTCACCACTATCCAGGGCCAGGGCATCCCCGGGCCAATGGACAAGTGGAAGTCACTAATAGAACAATCTTGGAAGCAATCAAGAGGAAACTCGAAGCAACAAAAGGTGTCACGACCCGATCCACAGAGTACTGTATTGTTCACTTTGGGCTCAAGGCTCGAACGACTTTAAAATGCGTAGTACTTTGTAGATCCAAATTCGTACATATATAGCACCTCACCCTCCCGCATCTAGGCGATGTGGGATTATGATCTCCCCTTTGTAGCTTGCCAACCCTCTTCGGATCCATGGTCTATTGGGCTTCTCCGGCACTCTTCCCCTCAGGTCCGCCCACACAAGGGTATCACAAAAGGGCTCTGAGCTTTCGGGCATCCTTTGGGTGTATTATACCACAAAAGGACCCCGACTTGAGAAACACCATTTGCCCTAACCTATGGGCTCAAGGCAATGGTTCCGATAGAATTAAAAATGCCTACATTCAGAACGGATGAGTTCAGGTTGGAGGACAATGATGAAGCTCCTAGAGTTGAACTAGATCTTCTCGAAGAGCAAAAAGATGAAGCTTCCATCCGAATGGCGGCTTATCAACAAAAGATGACCCAATATTACAATAAGAAGGTTAAGCCTCGAGAATTCAAAGTCAGCGATTGGGTACTCAGAAAAACCTAGCCGAACACAAAAGACCCAGGAGAAGGCAAGCAAAGTCCGAAATGGGAAGGTCCCTATTAGGTGATAACAATCAATAGGACCGGAACCTATTTGTTGGGAACTTGAGTGGAGAGCGTCTGAAAAGACCGTGAAATATAGAACACTCAAAAAAGTATTATCAATAAAGGTACTCTCTTTAAATTTAATTTCACAAGACTCCATGCACGGGAATAGGCCTTGTCTGACCAAAGGACCACAAAGGCACACAGCGGACCAAGTCTAGTCTCGCAAAGGCACATAGGGGACCGAGTCCAGTCTCATGACGACTCAGTGCGCTCGGATAACATGGTTCGATCAAGGGGATCGCGATGGCGCACAATGGTTGAGTCTAGTCCTGTTCAAGATGTCGACAACTCGCAGCGCATAAGTGACCTAGTCCGCCTAAGGAATCACATTGATACATAGCGGAACAAGTCCAGTCTCACGACGCCTCATCACACTCCGATAACTTGGTCTTATCAAGGGGACCGCGATGGAACACAACGACTGAGTCTAGTCCTATTCAGGATGTCGACCACTCGCCGCACATAAGTGACCTAATTCGCCTAAGGAACCACAAGCTACATAGGTGGATCGAGTCCAGTCTCACGATGGCTCACCACGTTGGATAACCTGGTCCGATCAGGTGGACCTTGATGGTGCACAACGACTGAGTCTAGTCCTGTTCAGGATGTCGACAACTTGTCGAGTATAAATGACCTAGTCTGCCTAAGGAATCATAGCGTTATATAATAGACCGAGTCCAACCTCGCGGCAACACTACCACTGTGTACTCCAGTTCGTGTGGGCTAGGATGCACCCCGGCTACCAAGGTTCTATTCAGGATTAAGTCGGGTTGTCTCACGAAATATTATCCATCCGAACTAAGGCTATTTTTCTTATACTTAAGCCCTGTTAAGGGTCAAGACATGCTGTCTTATGGAATCTAGTCTGTTCAGACCGAGATGATTTCACTTATAGTTTAGCCCTGTTTAGGGTCAAGACGCGCTACCTTATGGAATCTAGTCCGTTCAGACCAAGATGATTTCCCTTATACTTAAGTCCCGTTCAGGGTTAAGGCGCATTATTTTATGAACTCAAGTTTGTTTGCGTCGAGACGGTTACTCTAACACTTAGATCCCGTCCAAGACTAAGTTAAACTGTCTCAACAAACTCAGCTCATACTCGGGAAGCGGCCAGCTTATGTCAAGAAGTGTGGTCCGCTCAGATGGAAATACTTCTCAATAGCTTAACTCGTATTTTTGATTAAGTTGTCTCATTGCAAGATCTAAACTGGTTGGAACAAGGCAACACGCAAGCATATAAAGTTAGCCTAATTCCTACTTATGGATGAGCTATTTTAGAATACAAAAAGTTAGCCTAATTCCTACTTATGGATGTGCTATTTTAGAATACAAAACCCTATTCATCAAGAAAAAAATTGTAAAAGAAGAAACATGATGTACAGGGGCGAAAAAGTAAATTTTATTGATTAATAAAAAAGTTGTTACAAAACTGAATAGACTGATCAAATCAGAGGATTACACACTACAAACATATGAGCTTGGAGGAAAAGAATGTGTGAATGAAGATTTACTTGTACACATACTGAGGAACTGTTCTGCCGGTCTGTCTTTTGGAAGAAATGCCAGAGGTGTAGCTAAAAAAATGCAGAATCAACCACTTGGTAGTAGAGAGAGCTATCAGAATTATCTCCCAAAGGAGGTGGAGGAAGCTGCAGGCACATCTCGTGCTGGATGACCAACTCAGGACCAAGGAGGTACCCTCGTCTTCTTCTCCACAACGTAAAAGAAAATCTGGAAATCCTCGAAGGGCAACTAGAAGCTCAATCAAATCAATGAACTCCCTCAAAGTGCAAATCCTAGTGGGACTCATTGCTACAAAAGTGAAAATATTCAGAAACATCACCAACATATGCTTTTCCCCAACCCTAAGAAAAGTCAGGGTAGGAGAACATTCAGTGAACTCGATCTTGGAGATAGGAAAAGAAACTCTGCAAATCCAAAATATGATCTAGACAAAGCAATCTTATATAGGCGCAACGTTTGTGGGAGACGATCAACCAATAGTCGCATAAACACTGCACAGAAAACGAAAGGGCGTTGAACTCAGTTACCCACACGTTTTGCAAGTCCCCATTCATAAAGTTAATGGGCCTACACACAACCCTAGACATCCAACAGTCACCCAATCACAGCCATACACGTGGCACATGGCAACCCTAATACAAAAAGGCCTCAACACGGTCTAAAGTAGGTCCAACCCAGACTCAGCAAATTCATTATTCAGCCCATAAGTCAGGTACCCAAGCCAAGATTACGCCAGCTCAATGTGTCACGAATATTTGATTTTGGCCCAGGACAATAAGGCCTGAAATTAGATCTCTGGGCTGTCTGATGTAGGAGGATCCGAGTCAGATGATGCTGAGTTGTCAGATAGCACGTTGTTGGCACTGAGATACCTTGAGTTGGCAGATCAGTGCAAAGATGGCAGGTAGTCGTGATCTTTTCCTAATTGGGGCAGTTTTGGGCACGTTTCGGTATTTTGGCCATAATTTTGGCTACGGGTATTAGAATCGCACATATGACCCCAATTCGGAAAGCTCTTTTCGGTGCGCACGTCGTGGCCACCAAGCTATGCCCCGTGCGCATATTTTCTGAGGTCAAAATCCACTATTTTCCCTTCCGAATCCACAATTTTAGTAATTCTTTTTCCTTTTATGGTAATATTTCATTTATCGTTTAGGAAGTGATTCTGAACCCGATTTGGGCCAGATTTTTGGCAGATTATTTCTTTTATTACCTTTTTTTATTTTGGCATGATTATTGGGATTTTTCTATTTTTGGTAAAATTCTGATAATGGCGAATTTTAGCTATAAAGCCCGGCTTGTGGGCTGACTTACGAGATACTTTTGATTTGCATAATTTTGAATTGAACATCAAAGGTGTTTCTCTGTGTTTTTGGGCGATTCTCTTGTGTTTTCCCTGTGATTTATCTGTTGAAACAAGCTTGCAGAATAATCGCTATTCTGTCTGGTGTCACTGTCGCAAGCTCAAGATCTATCTTACAGTTCTTGGCCCAATCACGGATTGAGTCCCAAATAGAGTTAAGTATTGAAGGGAACTCAGTCATGGACAAGTAATATTTTTACTGAGATCTCCTCGTTCCACCATCCCTCGACGATAAAGTCAATGAAGGAGTGAAATACTCATTATATGAGGTGAACAAATGGGACAAGAAAAGTACGCACTTACAACCCAATTTACAGTCTACATCCATCCTTACTCAGTCACCTGACTTTAGCATCAGAGTGCCTTCGGCCACCACAACAGTGGTCCTTGGCTCACTGTTGTTCATTTTGCAGGTCAGGAATCGACAGGGACAGATTCAGACGCATCACATATACTGAACAAGATATCCTCTTGGTGTGCTCCTCGTAGAAACCCACCCTACTTTTCTAGGGAACATTTTTTTTTAGCAAACATAACATTTTTAAACATTATGGGTGTTACACCTATACAAACACAATCATTTTTCTCATCAAACAGTGTCAATACTCAACCATGATCTACCCATTCTCGATGCGATTTTCAGTAGCTATGATCATGGGAGAGTTCCTTGTACAAAACCTAGGCCAAGGCAAAAATCACAAATCGCCGACAAAACTCCTTGAATCCTTGAAGCTTGCAGTGTTAAATGCTTAGTAATACAGGAAGATGTAGAAGAACACATCGTACAACAAGATGTAGAAGACCATATCATGGTTGATGAGTTACTAGAGGAAACATTAAGAACTTGAAAATGCACAATCATTGGCAAACTCATGGCACTTGGAATCGATGAAGGCATCAAAACACAATTACTATCACAATGAAAAGCTATATCAACTGGATTATATCGTTTCATTTTGAAGGGGATGATGATCTAGAAAAAAACAGTGATGAAGAAAAGGCCACATTATTGTATGTCACTTCAAATAGGGAACCAAACACACCCCATTCCTGTCAATGAACCCGACCTCATCCACTTCTGGCTATTCTGTGGGCTTTCATTGAAAAATAAGATGGCTAGAGAAGTAGGAGTGATTCATGAAGTTGGCAAATATACATATGGTGATAACTTGGCAGCCTGTCATCTTTTTATGAATGCTTCTGCCTTTTGACACCATCACTTTTGCTGAAGGACATCACCTTTTTTTTTATGTGCTGAAGGACACCACCAAGAAAAAGTCTTTCTTCTCCTGTTCTATATCAGGAACTACAACCACTACTACCACCCCTCCCCGCCTTGTTTCTCTAATCCCCTCTTCTTTTCCTGTCTTCCTCATATTCTCCTATCTTTTTATTATCTTTTCCTTTTTTTCAGGAACAACAACACGAAGGGACGAAATAGAAGCAACCGCCCTGCCCCCGCTGCCAGTCGCACAACCTCTTCCCGACATTTGTTTCATTTTTTAAATTTTATAGACATTCGACGACGTGCAATGAATGTCGCGATAACCGACATGCATTACACATCGTCAAATGTCTTTTTAAATTTTTTTTTCTCAATCTCAGTGGATCCTGCAAATGGGAGACTTAGGATTAGCTGCGATGAAAAAAAATAGAGACATTCGACAATGTGCAATGAATGTCGTGAGATCTGATTAATGACATGCCTTGCACGTCGTCGAATGTCTTTGTTTATTTTTCTCAATCGCAGTGGATCCTGTGAGTGGGTGACTTTGTCTTGCAGAGACCACTGCGTTTGGGCAAAAAACCTGATGTTCAACTATTTGTTCAAACACAACGATCCCTGCAAGCCTAACTTTCCCATTGCAATATCCGCTGCGACTAAGGAAAAAAGATATTCGGCGACATGCAATGCCTATTATTAATTGGATCTCACAACATTCAAACACGTCGTCGAATGTCTTTATAAAATAAAAAAACCAAACAAAGGACGAGGAGCAGCTGGCGGAGTGGTTATTACTGCTTCATCCTTCCTTGTTGTTGTTCCTGAGAAAATAAGAGAGAAGAGGAAGAAAAATGAAGAGAGGATTAGAAGAGAAAGAGAAGAGGTATGGCCAGCCGTCTGGTCGGCGGGGCGAGGCGGCGTAGCACGTCCGATTGTTCCATGGTGGTGTTGTTCCTGAGAGAGAAGAGAAGGTGAAAGGAGAAAGAGAAATTGGAGAAAATGGGTTTATATTGGTGGTGTCTTTCAACCGATGGTGGCGTGCTTCACAAAGTAGGAGTGGTGGTTTCGTTAAGCAAAAGTTGTGGTGTCAAGAAACATGAGCCTTTTTTTGAACCACCACATCTTCATAGTGTCTCACCACACCCAAATCGTAGCTCTCACCCATCCCAACCACGTCTTAATGAAAAAAGATGTAGGCAGAAGCATACTCCAAGAGGCTGTGTGTAAGAGCAATTGTGAAGGATTCACTAGCATACTCATAGCTTGCTTCTAAATGAAGTAAGAAGGGTCAAGAGGGAGAAAGATGAAATGGAGCCACACCGTAATGGGAAATTAACTTACTATCCCATTTGGAAGGAAAACCTTATCAAATAAGTGACCATTATCCCGGTTGTTAGGGGTAGCAAGTTGATGTAACTCAACTGTTCGATCTGTATATCTAGTAGAACATGTTGTCGGAGTTTGTTTGGAAGGGGTCCTAATTAGAAGGCTTGGCATGACTATGCCAAGTCAACTCAGGAGTGTATGATGTATGCACGCACTACAACATATATAGGTTATGATGACATGCTTTGTACGCCGTCTCATACTTATGATGACGTCCATAGGCACGTCAAGGAATCAAGGATCGTTATAGGTGTGACACATTCTACGACGTGCATTTTGAGTCATCGAATCATGTCCTTGTAGGTTTACAACGACTTAAGTTGCACATCGTAAATGTCTTTAATGACGTCCTTAGCAAGTGGTTAAAAATGTGTAGCAATGATGTGCCTTGAATGTCGTTGTGCAAGACGTAATTGATGCATAACGATGTGCTGGTCGTGACTTAACTAATCATTGAAGACGTGCTTTACACATTGTAGTATAGTTTGTTTTAAAAAAAATCCTATCCTATTCTGTACCCCATTAGTACACCCCCAATCTTGCCCCAACAATCATACACAATATATACCTTTCTCCACCTCGCTCTTGCTCTCCAACACCCATACACACTATTTGAACTAGTACACACTAGCATCTGCATCTGCACCTGCACCAACCACAATTTTTGTAGCTCCATACAAACGATATACCTATGCTTTTAGACTATAAAAAACCAATAAATAGTCAAGGCTAAGAAACTTCTAAAAAATAACTAAACAAAAAGTCAATATTGTCAAGGAGTTTCACCATTATAATTAGATAAAAAGTCAATATTGTACACTTACAAACTTCACACTTGATAAAATCATTGACCACGTTTCTTCAAATTATCATTGTTACTACGCCAAAAACAATATTCAAGGAAAAAAAAATCAAAACTAGCAGCAAAACATAGAACGCTTTCTCTTTGATTAAGATAGTTGCAGAGATAAAGCGAGGTACCTTGCACAAGCCAACCCAAGTTCTTGCAAAGGGTATACAATTTTAAAAATAAATAAAAATAGAAAAAAAATCATATATATACATTAGAATAAAAAATTCTTAAGTTTAGTATACTCCTAGATAATTTTCCTCCTAGGCAATAGACACGTGGACTCCCATTGATTTCGAATAATTGAATTGTCAACAAAATTTGGTCTCTCCTCTCACTGCATCAAACTTGTCCAGTAAAGAGCAGACACTCCAAAATCTTCAACATTATTCCTTTCAATTGTAAAAATGAGCATAGAAATAACTTCCAAATATGACATTTCTTGATATATACCAAATATCATTTGTAAAGAAAATGATAAGGAATGACTTTATCACGTGTTAGCTGGAATCTAAGATGTCTACATGCATCGTATGTACAAAAGTCCAAGTAACAAAATAGAAAAAAAGTTAAGCCCTTGGAACCCACCAAATAAACTCCAACTCTTCAAACCAAGGTGGTAGCATGGGAAATATCCATCATGAGTAGATATTTGAGAAAAATGTTTATGAGTACTAAACAAGTATTAAAAAATTTAGACACATAAAAAAAAGCATTGGAAAATGACACTTCATTATTCACACCTAAAATCTGACCGATAAACAACTGGAAGGTTCAAGAAAAATGAGATTGATAATCATTATTTTCTCAAAAAAAGATTAAAAAAAATAGAGCAACATACTCCCCCCAACCCAACTTCAATGAAAGGGACAACGGACACAGAGGTGCATGAAACTTATCTCTCCTTTCTCATTGGAGGCATCCGTCAATCAACAAGAAATTGTTATTAGTAATTGTCGTCCATGTACCCGCAACGACAATTACAGGTTCAAAATAAATATTCCAAAACATACCTGGTAAGCCAATTCTCTTGTATGGCACAAAATAAGTGCACCAACTTTTCAAACAACATGCTCAATTTGTTGCAAAGTTGATAAAATGAATACAGCGGTTTCCCCATTCCCGATTTTGCTTGGCGGATAATGTCCATCAGACAAGTGAAAAAAATGTCTTGGATCTTTTTTATTACAAATGTTTTCAAAACCAGTTTCTGTTCCATGATAAAGAGGTTACTTTGGAAATAGATTATTATCTGAAAAAATAAACAAAGCAAACATCAGAAACCTATGTGTTGCAGTGTAAAAATGCTAGGGCACAAAGAACAAAAAAGAAAGGACTAACCATTACAATATCTAGCAGGAAATATACTGGCAAACAAATGTTAATGTTATAAATCATCAAATGGTAATTAAGATATTTATAAAACATATCTTTGTGTTAGGATTACTTGAAACTTCCACTACACGTGAATGAATTTATTGACATCCCATCTATACACGCAATGTTGTTCTGCATGTAAAAAATAATGTTCCTAATTTTCTAGCCAAGTTATTTAACTAAAACACCTAACGGTACATCCCATACAATAGTCAATGAAATAAGCAAAACATGATACACTACACCTAAATTATTAATTTATTCAACCCTCTCCAAAATCCAATATTTTCCCTTGGTCGCAATGTTTACACAACTCATAAATCCATACCTTGATTGCCTGATTGACAATCAGGGACTTGAATGACTAAAACCCAACCCCAAACCATGTACTTGAATTGAAAAGAACAAATCTTCTGTCATTGTCTGAGATCATTAGTGGGCAAACATATTTCATTAAAATGAACTAAAGAAAAAGGCGAGTACTAAGATAACTACTGAAATTCAAGGAGAAACGATACTGAGGCCATTCTTGAGATTTAGAAAGGACCAATTAATAAGTTATATAATTGAATTGGCTTGCTAAATCATGTACCATTTTTATTTTCTTTCTTGAAAGTGGTAAAGAAATAAAAGACTTGTTTTTCTTTGTCATACTCATGCCAACTTTGCATAGCTAATCCGTTATCCTTATCTTGGCATCAAATGTTTTAATTGATTGACCACAATTTTCAAGGCTTAAGATAGATATGGCATGAACTATGAAGAACCAAGGATGAGATACAACAAGTACAACCACAAACCTTAATTGCATAGGCAAAAAAATATCCTCTAAAACCATGGAATGATTCCATATTTAAAATAAAAACCCTAACTGACAATAATTCTAGGTATCCCTCCCATTCTTACAAATTGACAAGAGAACTGAGGGTAGTGATTTACTTAGTCCCTATACCAAATTTACAACAACCTAACAAACAAACCATACAAGGCATCTAGCAAAGCTTCCAATATTGTACGTCTAATAAAAAGAATAAGCAATTAAAATCTTTTTAAATGGATACAAACATGTCAAAATACTAATATCTCATGTTTCTTTCAATTTCCATAGGAAACCCAAACCCTAAGTAAAACAACAAATCAACAAGAAAACCAGAAATTGAAGTTACTTACTTGCAGAGACAATAAAACAAAACAAGATATCTTGAATTTGCATGCCTTGTGATTTTCTAGAAATAAAAATCACTTGCACTATCAACCATAGCACATATAGTGTTACAATATTGGATACTCTTTGTAGTTATAGGGATAACACAAGCACTGTAAGGCTTCCAAAGTAACAAATTTTGAATAAGTTTGACATGTAGGAATGGAATAAAGGTTTTTAATTGGTATTCAAATCCTTACGCAAATAAAAATATTGAAACACATTCCATAACCATCACTATCTCCTTATTCCAAAGGTTTATGAAAACAACTTGATAATTTTAACAAGTTACCTGTATAAAAACAAAGGGCGTGTTGTCTATCAATAGCTTTCGGTACTTCATCAAGTTCTACTTACTACTTCATCAAATGAAACTCAAAATACACAAACAAGTACAATAGAACAAAACAAAAATCTCTCTAGTTCTCAATTTCAAGGGAAAACCACATGATCAATAAAAAGACAACATGAGGCACAAAATAATTTCAAACCACAAAAACCATACCTCAAACCTCAAAGTCCGTGCAAAAGGTGAAAACTTTTGATGAATCGAATATCAATTCTGAGGAGTTAAGAATTCAAATGTGTGTGAAACGAATGATCTACTCAAAAGTAGTAGGAGCCCTGGTTTTTTCCCCTTCCAAGAGAAGAGATGAGGAGAATAAATAATTAAAGATCTATGAAGGAACCATTTTTATCAGCAATGAGCCATTTACAAATTCAATCCATTTTGTACCATCAACCATTTTCTACACTAAAACCAAAAAAATAGAGATCTAAATTGATTTTTAGTAATAAATCAAATGGAAACAATTAGATTAGTGTGGAGAAATTGGGGCTTTCATAAATAAGATAAGTATATATGATATTAGTGAAGAAAAAGAAAAGAAAGCACATATGTTGCTCCAATGTATAGAAACACTTCAACTTCAATTGCATTTCTCTCCACCAGCAAAGTTGCAAGTTTTTCCAAGTCGAAGATGGTACATTCAAATTCTCTAGATCAAAAGGAGAAGAAGAGAGAGGATGAGAAGCTAGGAAGGGGATGATGAAGACATGTGAGTCCTCTGATGTGTCGTGCAGTTCTTCACTCTTGAGTCATGTTGCCCCAAAGGTGGGGGGTGGAGTGGGGAGCGTGGATAAGAAGATGTTAGTTTTGGGTACTTAATTTTTTGGGTTTTTTTTATGCCAAACGGCTACCTAATGACAACTTAGCCTTAAAGTTGTTTGCTTGGTACATGTCGTTATTTCTAAAACTATGTCAACCACGATTTCGTTGATGACGTGCAACATATGGATGACCTTAAAAAGACTAATAAGGACGTTTACTAAATGCAAGTCGCATCCGACACGTCTTAGAAACCTATATGTGTTGTAGTGACGCAGGATGCTCGTGCATGCCTTGTGATTTGCTAGGTTGTCATGTCAAGATAACTCAAGCTATTGGGTTTTGGCCATGCAGATCACAAGAAACATCCAACCTTTGAAGTGATTCTTGATGGTCTTCGACTTCAATGCTTTATTTAGGAACTGCCCAAATGCTTACCATCTACCTTAGGGGGAAAACCTTGTCAGCTTACCTCCCATGCATGGCTCAACATTGCATGATTAGTCTGTGGGCAGTCTACTCATGATATAGGATGACCTTTCCGGGGCACAACCCCGGGCCGCTCATGACTTGTTTGAAGAGGCATGTCGTGGGTCCTTCGACCATCGGAAATGCTTAGAGGGTGCTCTCATAGTGAAACTAACAATAGGTTGTTGGATATGAGTAAGGTAAAGTTTATGGTATCACTTAGACATATGTTATCCAACTTGCGTATGCCAAGGCCTTGCTCATGCCTGACGTGTTAAGCTATCTGGTATCCTTATTGGGTCGAGTGTGCCTAGTTTGGTTCTTGGCAAGCCATGGCCAAATTCATTGGATCGGTATCCTCCCGTTCGAGTATCATGAGGATTGGATTGAGGCCTTGGGGAACCTCAGTCTCCTGGCTCATCCATGTTCACATGTTGGATTTATATCGAGTATGCAGATTACCTGACCCCTTTAGGCTTGTGCTAGGGTTGGTGCACGTTAGCATGCTATACTGGCCCTTTAATTTTTGTATCATACATATGCTCAATACTAGGTCCGTGACAGTTGTATCAGAGCAATTTTTTTCTTGATTTAGAATGGAAGGAACATGGTAATGTTTCATCGGTGTCATGCTTGTCAGGCCGATGTCAGAGTGGTAAATTTGTATGAGTAATGGTTGGTTTGTGTTGGTACTTGATGCATAATCGCTATTAGGAGAATGCTTCCACTGGGCTCAAGAAAACAACACATTATATGAATTGTTTGGATCCTTACTTCGTCTTACGCTGTGAGTCATCACGCTTAGGCGCTTAATGCATTCCACCTTTGTTATCGACGCAGGGCGCCCGTTGGCTAGTTACATGGCACGTCTTGGTGAGTTTTATCAATACTTTGTTCATTGATTGGTTGGTGACTGAAAGTTGCTCGGCTTGACTCGACTCGATGATTTGGACTGTATGACAAGGTGCTTGGGATACCGTATACATTGTCTAGCTACTTGGCTTTTAGTACAATAGATTCATGCTTTGAGCATCCCTTGTATCATTTTAGTCATTGTAGTATCGAGTGGCTTCACTGGTATAAGACTTTGTAGACATGAAGTATTGCATCGATTGAGATCGAGTGGATTGACGCAAGTCGTTGCGATAATAGTGACTGCATTGTTATGAAACTTTGTTGGCATAATGTGCTGTGATGCTTTCCATCTTACATATAAAGTACTCTATTGACATAAGGAATTCATGTGCTTATTGTGCCTTTGAGCACATCAATATTTGCGAGGACAAATGCTCCTTTGGGCGGTCGAAGAGAAGACCAAGCTTACCCATTCTTTTCGACGGTGACTCGTTATGCCATGGGGCAATGTAAGTAGCCTTGGGGTGGTAGGACTGAGACCTCAAGATCTATTTGGCTTGCGAGCCACAGACTGCGAGACTGCACCATGCTAGTAGTGGATGCAAGTAATGTGATTTCTCGAAAAATGTCAAAATTTCACCGAATATTTCTTTTTTTTTTAGTTAATGAAATTTCTTTCGAAACCAAAATATTTATTTTTTTCATTAGATCAATCTCAATGTCGGTACATTTTAACACATTATAATTTTAGTTTAGTATTAAAATTTCATTATATAAGTGATTCTTATGCAACATGTAGTTTGTATGATATTACGAGTCTCATGGTACTCTTTATGTAATATGTAAGAGTTTAAAATGCTTAACTTATATTGATAACTTCAAAATTACAATCAAAATTTTTACATTTTTTCTATACACAACGAAATATTTCTTAAAATCAACTTACCGAAATTACCTCGAAAAATGAATCACAATCCTGGAGTGGATGTATAACCTCCCTTTCTATTTGGGAAACATGCAGAGGTTTTTGTATTCGTCCTTGCCCATACGCTGGCTTGTTCATGCCCTGGTAAACAGAAGATTGTGGATCCTTCTCATCCGTTAATGTAAAACACTAAGCCATGATTGACCCTTCGTATTGTTTTGGATGTTTATAAAAAAAAGTGGATGTTTTACCTGGTTCATCTTGATCGCCCATGAATACTGGTTGCATTGATTTTACTGACGACAAGTCCATGCCATAGAATTCGAGCGAATTGTTGTTTTACTTCTAACGTTCTTAAAAAATACGTTGGGCGTCATACTAAGATCCGTTCGAGATACCCCTACTAAGATGTTGAGTGGGACATCCACGAAATGCAATTGGCATGTTGTTACCTCGCAAGGGTTGTATGCCGATAGCAATTTTCCATGTTTAAATGAAAATACAAGGTGCTAGTACGGGATAACACTCTAAACGCTAAACTAATAAGGTATTCAATGGCAATTAGAGGGAGTGGACGCCACAATGTTCCTTTTGCGCAGTGGAAGGTGGAAATCTATAATGAATGGTGTTCATTTGCGTTGCTTTGGTGACTTTTGATGGTAGGCGAGTTTTTTGAGCTCGCGAGGTGGTTGAAAGTTTTCATATCTTGTATTTGAAGATTATGCTAAGGTCCAAGGGGGACCGTCCTATGGGACTTTGATCATATGTTGAGAAGAGGTTTTGACAATTGATGCCAAGTTGATGGCTGATGATGTAGATGTGCTGAATTGACATATTGTGTCTAGAAGATTGAAAGCAATCGAACAAATTGAGTGGGTGAGCTGAGCTGAAGATTGGAAGTTGTAATCAAAATTGAATGGGTGAGTAGAAAGTGAAGATCATGGCAAGTGCAGTGTCGAGTTATTTAAGCAAGAAACAGAAGATGGTAGCAAGGAAGTGTCGATTGATTGTTCATGCAAGCATTGAAAATGACGTTTCCTAGCTAACCTTATCGTTAGAGCGTGCATCTTATCTTCAATTGGAGAGTGGTAGATGGAGGTCATCGACCTTGCTCTTTCACGAGGCAATTCATGATTTCATCAACTCCCTTGACTAGTTGAAATTTATTTTCAAGCATACAATGTGTTCGAGCTGAGTTAAGTGCGGCAGTAGTTGACAGATTAAGCATGGTTGTGTGGTTTTGAGCAATCAGTTTGATCAATGAGAGTTTAGAGAGTATCATCTTTAGGCAGCCAGAGATTCAGTTTATGATGTAAGCGGCGTATGAGATTGGTTTTATCGTTATGAGGATGTTAGTGAGTTGAGTATGTGAGAGTGTTAGGCGGTAGCAAGTTGATGCAATGATAAACACCCAAACATTGATTTATTACACCCCATTTAGCTATTTATTAGTATCTAGTTGTGCTTAAAATTAATTAAATGCCTTTATTTATCTCGAATTTGATTATTGTCATAATTTTTGCAGAAAATTGAGAAATGCGCAAAATTCGAGACAATTCCACTATAAATTTGTATGACGAGGGACAATTGGAGAAATTACGATATTAATGAAAAGTACAAAATTTGAGGCATTTGGGCTTGTTTATAGCACATGTGGATCAAATGTTTCATTTCAAGACCATATTATGGAAGTTAAGGTTTGATTTCAATTAGTGGTGATTTATAATGGAGACATATGGCAAGTTTCGAGATAAGAACGTCAAGTGTGGAATGCAATTATCAAGGCAAATAAAGCAACACCTTAAAGCATATTCAAAAGCAAATAAAACATCAAATTAGATTATATTCCATTGTCTTGAGTTTTGTCTCACAATGCACATATGTGCAAATTATCAACATCCAATTAGGATTCTCTTGATGTATCTATCCATAATTATGACTACCTTTATTTTATATAATGTGATTTGGAGTATAATCAAGGGATTTGTGGGATTTTCCCCATTTCTAATGTTGGAGGTGAACATTATAACTAAGTCAACAAAATCTTGGAGAATGGCATCTCGTACATCTCTCATCTCTCATCTCTTAGCATAACTTAGATTGTTGTTGTTTTTCATTAATTTGTTGAAGCTTTAATTAAAGCCAAAGTTATTACGTGTAAGTTTTAATTTTGAATGCATTAAAAGTTTGTTCTTTTTAATTCTACTGTCTTTATTTTATACATTAGTTTAGTTTTCAATTTAATTTAGTTTACTTCCTCCTCTCCCTTCCTAGTTCTACAAATTACTCTTCAAAAAATTCATTACAATGACAATGATAGACTAAACATCTCATCTCAAGGAGAGGAGATGAAACCTATTTGAGTGATATAAAGATTTTTTAACAAAACAAAAATAAAAATAAGACTTGTATAATTTCTATCAAATCCTAGATATAATCAATCAATCAATCAATCAATCAATCAAAGTAGTCAAATTGAAAGATAGATAAACATAGGATTATGAGAAATGAAGATAATGACTTGGAAAAAAGAATTATATTTGTTTTTCACACTTTTTCAATTTTTCGTAAATTATAACCATTCATCGAAAGAGGGGTGAATAATGATGGTCAAAGAGTTTCTTTTATCATCGAAAGGGGTAAGTGAAATTCTATCATAGAGGATAAGTTTTTTTAGCATTGGTCTTGAATTAAAAATTATAGGAATTTATGCAAGTGTTCAAAAAATATTAAAATATGGCTCCGCTTGGTACACCGTAAAATGATGCATCTGCATTACTTTACGGACGCTTGGTACTAATTAAAGAAAATCAATGTAAATCAAACAAATGATTGTGGATGGTGTTGATAATGGTAGTAGTTGTAATTGTGGCATGGTCATGGTGGTTGTGATTGTGGCGATGGTGATTGCGAATGTGGACAATGATGGTGATGGTGGCGGCAATGGCGGTGGTTGTTAAAATGGTGGTGGCGGCGGCAATGGCGGTGGCTGTTAAAATGGTTTTGGTTGTGCCGCCGGTTGTGGTGGCGGCGGCGGTGATGGTTGCGGTGTTTATGGTGATTGTGGCGGTGGTAGTGTTAGTGGTGGAGGTGGCGGCGGCGGCGGTGATTATACTATGGTAGTGGTAGTGGTGTAGGTGACTGTGGTGGTGATTATGCTATGGTAGTGATAGTAGCGGTAGAGGTGGCAGTGGTAGTGGTGGTGGTGGTTGTGATGGTTATGGTATGGTGGTCGTGGTTGTAGCGACGATGGTGGTTGTGAAAGTGATGATTTTTTTAGTGTTTATGAAGGAGTTGAAAGTACTCGAGGAGATGATGAGAGTTTTGCAAAATAATGCGGGAGATTTTGTTCCGCAAAGTTTTACAAAATTTTATAACTAGGAGATGCAAAGGTCTTGAATTCAAATTCCAAAAACTGTTTTCCGTAAAGCCAACAAAACACCAAATTTATGTAACCGCTGTAAAATTTTGCATTATGCATTATTTTACCATATACCAAGCGAAGCCTATGTTAAAAATTAATCTTTACAAAGCGAAGAGGTGGATTCTCCAATTCTTAAGACCTTTATTTCATTTAGTTATATTTATTGAGTAATTATTTATTAATATCCCTTTCTCGCTATCTTAGTTTTACCATTTTCCTTCTTTCCACAATTATTTATTTTATTTGGTATTCTAAAGTGTTTTTGAAAATTTGAGCTTGATATTCTTTTAACTTGGTGAATAGGACAATAACCCTTTGAACCACTTTGCTTGTATTTTCTTTAGAATCTTGTAGATAAATTGATTAGAAATGAACAAAATTAAACTTAAAAAAAGAGTGTTGATTTGCTTGGAGTTTTAGGTGACAATAATTTCGAGCTAAATCATGTAACTCAACTGCTCTATGGGTACGTCAAGCAGAACATGTTTTGGAGCTTGTCAGGAATGTGGTCCTAACTATGAGACTTGGCACATGACCAAGGAATGTGATTTCCTGAAAAATACTGAAATTTCATGAAATATTTCTTTATTCCAAGTTAGTGAAATTGCTTTCGAAATCCGAAATATTTATTTCTACCATTAGGCCAGTCTAATTTTCGTACATTTTAACCAGTTATAACCTTAGTTTAGTATTTAAAATTTTGTTATATAAGTGATTCTTATGTAATATGTAGTTTGTATGACATTACGAGTCTTGTGGGTCTCTTTATGTAATATGTAAGAGTTTAAAATGCTTAATTTATATTGATAGCTTCAAAATTACAACCGAAATTTTTATGTTTTTCTATACACAACGAAATATTTCTTAAAATCAACTTACCAAAATTACCTCGACAAACGAAATCACAATCCTTGGGCACGACTATGCCAAATTGACCAATGAGCGTATGATGGATGCACGTAGGATGCTCATGCATGCCTTGGGCTTTGCTAAGTTGTCATGTCAAGAAAACTCAAGCTATTGGGTTTTGGCCATGCAAATCACGATAAACATCCAACCTTTGAAGTGATTCTTGATGGTCTTGAACTTCAATGTTCCTTTTAGGAAACTGCCTAAATGCTTAGCATCAACCTTAGGGGGAAAGTCTTGCCAGCTTGCCTCCTATGCATGGATCAACCTTGCATGACTAGTTTGTGGGCAATTTGCTCACTGTCTATGATAGCCTTCCGGGGTGCAACCCAGGGCCACTCATGACTTGTTTGAAGAAGCATGTATCAAGTTTTTTGATGCATTGGGAATGCTCAGAGGGTGCTCTCATAGTGAAAAATGAGAGTAGGCTTTTGGATATGAGTAAGGTCAAGTTTATGGTATCGTTAGGAGGGATGTTATCTGACTTGCGAATGCCAAGGCCTTGCTCATGTATAATGTATTTGGCTATTTCGTATCCTTATTGGGTCGAGTGTGCCTAGTTTGGTTATTGGTAGGTCATGGCTAAATTCCTTGGACCGGTATCCTCCCGTTCGAATATCATGTGGATATGATTGAGGCCTAGGGGAAGCCTCAGTTTCATGGCTCATCCGTGTTCGTATGTTGACCTCTCTTCATAGAGATGGAAGACAAGGTGACCTTAGAATCTGATGTATTCATGAGTGAACAAAGCTTTAATATCGAGGGTTGTTAAAGGCATACCCCACTTGAATTATGCCAGATCCCTAAAACGTGCTTTGTAAAATAAAATCCATTTGAGAAATATTCCTTTTGTTTGGATTAAGGCAACCTCATTAACCCAACTTGAATTATTTATTTTTATATTTACCTTTATACAACCCTTCTTCCCCAACTTTTTTTTTCTCCCCATCTCATTTTCTCCATTAATTTTCAATCATTTTCTCTATTTTCTTCAACTTCTTCAACTCTAATTTTTTCTCAACTATCTTAATTTCCTCCATTCAACCCTCACCTTTCTTTCTCACTCTCAATGGTTTCTTCTTCTTTTTTATCTCCCCACTATTTTCATTTCCTCCATTAAACCCTCCATATTATCTCAAAATCTCCAATCTCTTCTCATATTCTCCTCACTTCATTAATTTTCTTCATTAATACCCCACTCCCTATCTCCCTTACCGATCTTTTCTTCTCCTCATTCTCACCAAATTGATTCCTTACAAGGAGACCTTTGTTTGAATTTATTTCTCTTTCCAATTTACCCAAACCAAGAACAATTTTTTTTTAAAGTAGTTGTTGGTTCACATGGATAGCTCAATTCATAAGAAATAAAGTTCCACAATTAGGCCAACTGGATTGCCTTCAAAATCACATTTTGAGCCAACCATGTGGCTGCAATAAATTTTCTAGATAGCAAGTTTTTGGGACCGTGAGAATCCAAGTTTCACAGATAGGCCAAACGTAAAATCTTCAGATTCACAATTAGGCTAACCACGAGATGTTGGAAACCACGGTTTGAGTCAACAATGTGGCTGCAAGAAGTTTTTTTAGAAAGCAAAATTTATGAAAAGTTGAATCCTAGTTTGACAACCGGATCAACCGTGTAACGTTGAAAAATCACGATTTGAGCAAACTGTATGATCTGGCAATAACCTTTGATTTGGATTTCGTTCATAGTAGTCACTAAATGCTCCTAAGGAACTCGGGAAGACATTGCACCCACCTCAATCTGTCCAATAAGCTCCTTCACCACCAAAACATTGATTTGGAGGAAAAGAGAAAACAATGGTTTAATGGAGGAAGTGGAGTAGGGAGAAGATGAGATTTGAGAAAGAAGATGGAGAGAGCTTTGAGAAAGTATGGAGAAGGTTTAATGGGGGAATTAAGTAGGGACAAGATGAGAGTTGGGGAAGAAGAGAAATTTGAGATAGAGTTGGAGATGAAGAGAAAGCTATAGGAAGCTTTATTGGAAAAAAAAAATGGAGTATGGAAGAAGATGGGGGTTAGAAGTGGAATTTTTTATTTATTTTAGTCAACTAAATTTGACTAATTTAAGTTGGGGTCTGCCATTTGTATTGGGTACCACTTTTGGGGTCTACCCTAATCCAAATTAGGTCTGCCTTTAATAGTCCCCTTAATATCCTAATTCCTGTGGAGGTTGGTGAAAAATCTCAACACTTTTTGGAGCCAACTCTTCAATACCATCTATAACCAAAATAAACTCACCCCTTAAAAATCCTAGTGTTAATTCTCTTGATGAAAATCCGCAGAAAAAGTTCTGAAAGTTTTACAGGAGTAAATTCAGACTATAAGTGATGGTGATAAGTGTGATTACAAAAACAGTACCCATTTAAGTTGCAAGTCCTCGAGTCCTCTAGACTACTAGTGGATGATATACACGATCTTATGAGAGTAGGTGATGATAACATAAGATTGAATGTGGATAACATGTTTTTTTTAATTATTTTTTGGCTATTCGTTGTCAAATACTTCTTATGAAACCTTTCATATTACAACAAAGACGTATTCTCTTTTTACATCAAGAGGAGAAAAAACAAGAGATTCATACTTTTATCTTTTCATATTTCCGAGGCAACAACTCAGTCCTCCTCAAATTCTCATATTGATAATGGTTCCAAACTTAAGTGGAATCAATATAATCAACCAAGGGGTGTAATGTTAATGATTGATGCAAATGAATTTGACCATATTGAGTACTGCAAACATCCTGGACACTTTGACAGTAACAACAGGGTTTTCCAAACAAGCAAGATGATTCAACCACTTGTCAAACTAACTCTGCAAAGTCTAATAGCACACCTCCGCCAATGATCACTCAAGAGCAACATAATAAGCTTTTAGCCATTGTAAAACTATTTCTATTGCTATTCTAGCATGTATAGTTGTTTTCGAGGTAAAAATCACCTTCAACTTCTTTAGATACAGGTTAAGAAATCCAATAACGAAAATTGATTGACTGGTAAGTTCTGGATGCATTGAAACAAACCCATTCCAATGCTCAAGTTAGTGAGAGCTGAAAGTGCGCAAGTACTAAAATGCATGTTTTGTGTACTTCACAGTGTGCCAAACAGTCCCTTTTATACTTATTTCTTTTGTAATTGTCAATTAATTGTATAAAAGAGTAATAAATGCTTTTTCTTTAATTAAAGAGAGTGATGGGCGGAAATCAATCCCACCTTCCTAAAATCATGACATTGGTGACGACTAGTCAATAGTAGCCAACAATCGTCGCAGGTTGGTAATTTGGTTGTAAGTCAATGATCAATTGATAGTCTCTTGACCATGGAGTGTACTTATGGCCCTATGTGTTAGTAGTGAGACTTGATCTTGCTTGTTACACATCTTGATATACTATTTTAGGGTTATTTTCTATTTGGCCCTCATTAGTATAGCTATTCCTATTTGGCCCTCATTAGTTTTTATATCTTAGTCTAACACCCATGATTGTGGGCTCTTGACTAACTAACTCTATCCAATTTTTTAAAAAATACCAACTTACCCTGCATGTGTTTTGCATATGTTTTACTAAAAATCACATAAATCATGTTGTTTGATGATCATGTTTGATCCAACGGCTAGGAAAATAGCTTTTGGATCTATTATTTTATTTTAATATTTTTAACAAAAAAGATGGGTGCCAATTAAAAATTATATACAAACTAATGGGGGCCAATGAAAAATTATATATAAACCATAGCGATTTTAGTAAAAACATGTGCAAAACACATATAGGGTAAGTTGGTCTTTTTGAAAAAATTGGATGGAGGTTTTTAGTCAAGTAATTTAACACACAGTCATGGGTGTTAGGCCAGGATACAAAAACTAGTGGGGTCAAATAGGGGTAGCCATAAAGTCATAAACTAATATGGGCCAAATAGAAAATAACCCACTATTTTACATGATTTGAGGCATGTGTAAGATAGGTTTCACATACTCTTTTAACTCTAATGACACATCAAAATGGACCGGTTATCACGACCGTACACATGACATAAAGCTCCATCACGAGAATACAACGCCTGATCCATTGGGCTAGCTCATAAAGCTAAAAAAGATTGAGGACAATTATAGTTGCCCAGAATAATTAAGCCCACCTCTAAGGAAGCGTAAGCGGGATCCGAATCAAGGCCTAGACGAGTCAAATCCCAAATCCAAGTCCATCACACGTTCTCTTATTAAGAAGAAGAACGTTGCACCAAGAAAAAGCGGTGGAGGGACCTACACCTCCACGAACGCATTTCCATTAAGGAGACGATTGTTACAAAAACATCTCATTCCGTTGTGTTTCACATGCTTAAGTCACGCAGAGAGTTAACTACGACCATTATAAAAGGTAAAGAGAACTTTCGACAAAGGTAAGTAACTTTTAACAGAGTTTTGTCCAGATTTACTGCCTCTTCCAATAGAGTTACTGAGTTAAGCATCAGAATGCCTTCAGCCATAAAAAATGTGGTCATTGGCAGTCTAACAGTGGTTTTGCAGGTCAAACTCACACAACCTGACCGAAGACGAGTTTCTTTTTTCCTAAAAATAAGATTCAGTGACAAAGCTCACACAACCTCACAGAAGATCAATGGAGTACTCAAAAAATCTTCGATCTGACAATGATAGATACGACATGCTACCCAATACTGATCCAAAGACAACCATCGAGACAATTATACCTACCGGCAGAGAACTCCAGCAGGTAACAGTTCAGACGTCTATGACGTTATGGGTAATCCCCTCAGATCCCCGAGTGGAGACGCTTATGGCTCAGATGAACAACGTGATCGAAATGATAGATAAGATCATCCAAAACTTACAAAGCAACAACTTTCAAGAAGAGATCGTCCATCTTAAGAAACGTCAGGCTAACAAAAATTCCAAATGTAATTAGGGAACGCCCAAATATGGAAGAACATTCTCGGCTTTGACAACAAGTCGAAGCGAGATCCTCGAGGTGATGGCGAGAAGAGAAGATGTCAAATGGCCGCCAAAGATGAGAGGACTATCCGGATAAGCGGAACAAGGACAGACACTGTCTCTTCCACAATGACTACGACCACGATACTAAAGATTGTCACGGCCTAAGAGACAAGATCGAACGCCATACCAGACAGGGACGACTCAAAGAGTTCGCCAAACTCAAGAATGAAGCAGTCGTTTTAAAGAAGAAAGCGAAGGAAACAATCTACATCTTGCATGACACAGACGGAGAAAATGAGAAATCCAATCGATCCAGAAAGCGCATAGTCAAAGACTTACGCACAAATACCAGATTCCAAGAACCATCCGTACAACATGGAAAGTCAATGCAAAAGACTCTAACATTCTAAAACGAGGATGCTGATGGAGTTAATTTCCCACATAACGATGCTTTATTGATTTCTGTCATGATAGCAAAATGAGAAATCAAAAAAGTATTGATCGATACCGGCAACTTAGCAAACCTATTATACCTAACAGCTTTCAGAAGGATGCAGTTCACCACTGAGATGCTCTCACCAAGCGATCGGTCTACAATAGAATTTAGTGGGGAACAATGTAACCCACTGGGAATGATCTGGTTACCAGTTGAAGTGGGAAAACCAGGGAAGCAGCGAGTGCTAATGACTAATTTTGTCATTGTAGACGCTCCCGCTACATACAACATGCTACTCGGAAACCATGGATACAAAAAATGGGTGCAGTATCCTCCACGATGCACCAATGCGAGAAATACCACACCGATAACGACGTTGGAAGAATAAAAGAAGACTGACCAGCAGCCTGGGAGTGTCATTTTGCTGCTATAAAAACTCCTCACAAAATAGCAATTACCGCAACGACTAAAATAGTCGTCGCAACGATCCGATGAAACAAATTCGGATTATCCAAACGACAACATGGGTCCAACAAGTCTGCGAGATCGACCCAACATCGGGCAACCGGAAGAAAAAACGGTCGAGGTCTATTTAGACAATGAAGCTAAAATGACAGTCTGAATCGACACAAAATCCAACCTGAACTCGCCATGAAGTTGATCCAACTGCTAAAAGATAACAAAGATGTTTTCACATGGACAATGAAAAATTTGGTGGGAATAGATCCATCCATCATTTTCCACAGATTACAAGTGAATCCAGACAAATTACAAAGAATACCGGTGGCCCCAAAGCGCAATTAGGCAATAAACGAAAAAGTACACCGATTGCTCAGGGAAGGAATTATAAGGGAAACTCACTATCCGGATTAGCTGGCAAACACGGTGCTAGTAAATAAGAACAAAAAATGGAGTGTGTGCGTGAATTACACCGACTTAAATCAAACTTGTCCCAAAGACAGCTTCCCACTCTCGCGAATAGACCAAATACTGGACGCAACTACCGGGCACGAGATGTTGAGCTTCATGGATGCGTACTCCGGGTATAACCAAATACAAATGTACCTCCCCGACTAAGAAAAACATATTTCATAACAGAAAAGGGGGACATACTGTTATCGAGTAATGTCGTTCGGGTTGAAGAACGCAGGAGCAACGTATCAACGACTAGTAAACAAAATGTTTAGAGATCGAACCGGCAAAACAATGGAGGTTTACATCGACGATATGCTCGTCAAAAGCTCGCACAGAACAAACCATGCTGCGGACCTCGAACAAGCTTTCGCACGACTTCAGAAGTATAAGATGAAGTTAAACCCAGAGAAATGCACCTTTGGAGTCGAATAAAGGAAGTTCTTCGGTTGTATGGTCAACCAGCGAGGAATTGGAGCCGACCAATGCAGATACAATCGCTTCTCAACATGTTGTCGCTGACAAACATCAAAGGTTTCCAAAGTCTTAACGGGAGGATAACAGCTCTAAACAAATTAATTTTCAGGTCATCAGACAAGTGTCTACCTTTTTTCAAGATCTTGAAGCGGAACAAGACATTCGAATGGAATGACGAATACGAAAGAGTTTTTCAAAACCTTAAGACATTAATGGGAAGTACGAAGCTGCTAACAAAGCCAAACACAGAAGAAACATTGTATCTATACCTGTTTGTGTCTAATCTTGCAGTGAGTTCAACACTAATACAAAAGAAAAAAGGGTACGGAAATCAATGTAATACATCAGCAAAACACTTGGGAATAACAGACATTAACGTCTTTACAGATTTCAGGCTGGTGGTCAATAAACTAAGCGGCGAGTTCCAAGTGAAAGACGCTCGAATGAAAGCCTACCATCAGAAAACCACAAAACTAATAGAAGGCTTTTGAAACGCCACCATCAGACAATGTGCACGAGCAGAAAACAAAAGGGCAGACGAGCTAGCTGAAGAAGCCTCAACGACAAAGGATAATGGCAATCCACTCGTCATGACGCAAGGTAGCTCCATACTGGAAAATCAGCTAGAAGAAGCATGCGCCGTAAACCAAGGTGTTAATTGGATGACTCCAATCCCGGTGTACATTTTAAATGGAAAACTCCCAACAGACAAGATGGAAGCCATGAAATTACAGAGTCGGGCAACCAGATATACAATGATAAATGACAAATTGTATAGGAGGTCTGCCACGAACCCGTTGTTGAGGTGCCTTACACTAGGATATGCCAAATACGTCTTAGAGAAAATACACCATGACACATGCAGAAATCACTCGGGGGGGAAGAACATTGGCCCATAAAGCTCTAACATTAGGGCATTACTGGCCAACGATGCAAGCGGACGCTTAGAAACTAGTTCGTATGCGGCAAGTGTCAAAGATTTGCCCCAGACACTCACATGCCGACACAAAATCTGACTCCAATGAGTAGCCCATGGCCGTTCGCACAATAGGGAATGGACATTGTAGAACCATTCCCAACATCTGACAAAATGAAATTTCTTCTCGTAGCAATAGATTACTTCACCAAATGGGTTGAAGTAGAACCCCTTACAAAAATGGGGCAAGTGCAAGTTGAGAAATTTATCTGTAAAGACATTGTTTATAGATTCAGAATCCCAAGAGTAGTTGTTACGAACAATGGGAAGCAGTTTGAATGAAAAAGGGTCAGGGAGTTATGCAAGAGCATGAATATCCAACAACACTTCTTTGCACCAGCTCATCTGCAAGCAAACGGACAAAATGAAGTCACTAACAAAACAATTTTGGAGGCAATCAAAAGAAGACTCGAGGTAGCGAAAGGACTATGGGCTTTCGAATTACCTGGTGTAGTTTGGGCATACAAGACAACAAAACGAACTCCAACAGGAGAAACACCTTTCGCATTTGCTTACGGGTCAGAAGCGATGATACCCGTGGAGGTCGGGATGCCAACATTCCGAACCAAAGAATTCTGCGCCGAGGACAATGATGAAGCATTAAGAGTCGAACTAGATCTCTTCGAAGAAAAATGAGAAGCAACCTCGATTAAAACAACATACCAACAACGCATGGTAGTGTATTATAACAAGAAGGTACGGATCCGAAACTTCAACGTCAGAGACTGGGTGTTACGAAAGGTTCAACTAAACACAAAAGAGCCCGGCGCTGGCAAGCTCAACCCAAACTGGGAAGGACCCTATCAAGTGACAAAATTCACAGACTAGGAACATACTAGTTGGAAGACAAATAGGGCGAAACGATACCTCGACCATGGAATGTAGAGCATTTGAAAAGATATTATCAATAAAGTCTTTCGCTCTCAATTTTGAAACAAACAAATACGATCATGACAAAAAGTCAGATCGAAAACAGACTCGAGAAGAACACTCAGCATGGCTAGAGTATCGAGCAAACAAATATGCTGGACGAACGAGTCAGACATAAAAACTTCTGGACTGATCAACCACGAAGTAATAAAGTATCAGGACATAAGAGCCGGACTTTTACGTCGACTGTAATGTACAACATCGTAATCCGAATGAGAAACAAGATTTCGTAAACCAAAACTTCTGTACGACTAGAATGTCGAGTATCAAAGCCACCAAAATTCGTACAACAGAAGTCGGAGATCTCCCATAAATGTCATAAATAAAAGCTAAACAAGCTAGACATATAGGACACAAAAATGCGAAATAACAAGTTTCCATTTATCTTCTAAAAAGGAAGATTACAAAAAGGAATAAGAAAATGACAACTAGGAGGAATCACTATCATGAACAACATCTTCACGAAGCATAGGGTCAGCAGGCTCCTCGACGTCCGGATCACCCACCGAATCTGGAACAACTTCCTCGACATCATCAAACTTCTGCCCAGCAAGGATGTGGTAGGAAGACATGTTCAAACCCTACGTTTCTAAAAAATCTAGAAGATCATGGCGACCCTCGACCACTTTCTTAAAATTCGCGACCTCTGCTGCCTTCAATTTCTCCCTAACAGTAGACAACTCGGTTTGAGTAGACATCAGCAAGTTTGGCAGCGACAACTGACTTGGTCTCCACAAACTCGAAATTCAGCTCAATAATGTAGGCCATAGCAACCTTTAGCTTGTTAGAAAACACTCATTGGCGGAGCGAACAACTTCGTCATGTTCGGCTTTTTGGTTAGACAACTCTTTCTCATCAACAACCAAACGGGAACGCAACTGACCCAATTCCACCTCGGATGTCTCGAGGTCGGAAACAAATGAATCACGTGTAGCCTCGAGTTCCCTCAGCAACTTCGGCACAGAATTCACAACCCTTTCATGATCCGCGCACTACGCCTTCAACAAATGCATTCGATGAAGAACATGAGAGAGAACCAAAATGTGTCCCGAAAGCTTCAGCTCGACATGAGCAGCCTGATCACGAGACGCCTTACTGTCTGCCCCCATAACGGTCGCATAAGTAATACGCGCCATCCCCTCCATAAGATGCTGGAGGAATGTGACAACGTGGTTGATGCACGGGCATAAGAGCTTTATTAGCCAACCGCTCGTGACAACCGCCAATAAGGTTGCGAGCACTATCTTGAACATCAGCCTCAGAAGGCTAGAAGGTCTCACCAAGAATAGGAGGAGCAGGGCGAGAATCGAAAGGAGTAGGGAGAGAATCGGAAGGAGAAGGGTGAGAAGCAGAAGGAGCAGTACGAGCTCCTGAAGCACCAGCAACGACAGAAGAAACGACAAGCTTGTGATCTCGAGGACAAGAACAACTTGATCCTCTACTGACGGATCATAATCAAAATCATCCAAAGTCTTAGTACCCTTCGGATTAGTCAACAACCAAACACCCATTCGAAGCATTTATTTTCGATGATGCGTGTATCATCGATCGACAGGCCGGCATGCCATATGAAGCAACAAGTTTTTTCTCATGATTATCCAGAGGGCAGGAAACCCATTTCTTACTTACCTCGAGGACTCGATTTACCTCTTCATCTTCACGAGCAGAAGAATTATCACCAGAACCACGATCCCCTTCTGAAGAGAGGCAAGATGAGAAGGGGTCCTGGTGAAGTCAAGAATAGCAGAAGCAAGCTTTTTCCTATTCGAGACACGACCAGAACTAACGGTCGATATCTTGGAGGGGCTAGGGGGCCTAGGAACTTTCCTTTTCTTAACAATAGGAACAATGTTCCTAGGATCTCGAGCAGAAGCAGAAGCAGAAGCAAGAACTCTTACGTTGCCAACGCGCGCAACGATAACCTCAGAAGTAATGCCTACCCTACCCGGTGAAAACGACCACCATGAACGACGACGTCCGAAGAAAGAAAATCTTCTACCGATACTCGGGGAAGATCACAAAATCGATGACGAAAATCCTGCTATTCCAAAGATAATGACAACTCAACCTTTTTAGGCTCCCCGAACAATCGCAGAATCTGATCCTCGCGAAACCTAAAATGGTTAGAAGAAAAAGAGGCGTAAAACTAGGACCTCGACCAACCCACGTACTCCTTTCGCAGGTCCTCGAAACAGGGAAGAGAATGCAAGCGAAAAGTGTAACTAGGGTCCACACTAAACCCTACCAGGGAATGCAAAATCCTAACGTTCATAGGGATGCGAGCAACATCAGCCCTCGCCAAGGTCGAAGTCAAAACCTTCCAACCATTAGGAACAAGTTGAGCTGGAACAAATCCAACCAAATCCAAATACTGATATTTGATAGAAGGAGCCGAAAGTCTGAAACCAACATGGAACATACCTGGATACAAAACAATGTATTAAGATCGAGGATGACAAGGACTGTAATCATCCCCGGGGAAAAAAATCTCCAAATCCTCAGGCAACGAGTAGTCATGACAGATGTTTTCTAGGGTCACTAGTGTCGCCCTCTTGCGCATAAAGAAAGCTTCGCAAATGGCAAGAAAGTCACCGCCCAAAACTCTGGAGTTAGACATAACTAAGGGACGAATTCAAAAAATCAAAAGTTTAACAACCAAAAATGAGAAGATGCAGAAGGAAGAAGAGCATACACAAAGCCCCTCCTTTTTATAGGAATGGGCAATGAACAGATCGCTATTGGAGAACGTGCAAAGTGTGACAACTGCACGAAATCTCAGAAATCGCGCCAAAACGAACAGGCGGATGGAACAGTGGAGAGAAAGCACCAGTGACAGATAGCAAAGGCACTAACCAAGTTGTACTGTTGTGATAAAAAAAGTGAAACTGCCACACAGTTAGTGGATACTTGAACATACCCACTAACTGAGGGGGGAGTAGCTGATGAAACATCAAAATGGACCGGTTATCATGACCGTACACGTGGCATAGAGCCCCATCACGAGAATACAAAGACTGATCCATTGGGCCAGCTCATAAAGCCCAAAAAGATTGAGGACAATTATAGCGGCCTTGAATAAGCCCACTTCTAAGGAAGTGTAAGCAGGATCCGAATCCAGACCGAGACGAATTAAAGCCCAAATCCAAGCCCATCACACGTTCTCTCATTAAGAAGAAGGACGTTGCACCAAGAAAGAGCCATGGAGGGACCTACGCCTTCACAAATGCATCTCCATTAAGAAGGAGACTATTACAGAAGCATCTCCTTCCGTTGCGCCTCACATGCTTAAGTCACATAGAGAGTTAACTACAACCATTATAAAAGGTAAAGGGAACTCTCGACAAAGGTATGCAACTTTTAACTGAATTTTTTCCTGATTTACTTCCTTCTTCCAACAGAGTTACTGACTTAAGCATCGAAGTGCCTTCGCCCACCAAAAAGGTGGTCCTTGGCAGTCTAACCGTGGTTTTGCAGGTCAAACTCACAGGAGGATGATTTTTGGACTCATGAAACTCCATCTTCAATATGGGTGATTGACTCAGGTGTAACAAACCACATGTGTTCTTCTTTGTCATTATTTTTCTCATATGAATCATGTGTTTCTAGATCATTTGTTCGTTTAACTGATATATAGTTCTACTGTTTCAGTTACCCATGTCATGGCTCAATCATTGTTTCTCCCACTCTAGAGCATGATAATGTTTTCTTCATTTCCTCAAATTTAGATATTTATTGTCTGTCAACCAAGTCACCAAATAATTATCTTCCTTTATTTCATTTTCTCATAGTGGTTGTGTTTTTCAGCACATATCAATGAAGAAAATGATTTGCATAAGCATGCATTATAAGGGTTTTTATTATTTCAATATGAATCAACTTTCGTTGTCCAATAATTATCACACTGATTTATGGAATAGATGTTTAGAACACTTTTCATTTAGTCATTTGAAGTTTTAATCCAATGATTTGTCTTTTGTCTTTAGTGATGATAATTTTTGCGATGTTTGCCTTCATGAAAACAAATTCAATCAGCTATGCATTTCCAATCATTGTGATATCTAGGGCAGCTTTACTCAACTTTCTTTGTTGGGACGCTTGCTATTTTCTTATTGTATTTGATATTTCACTCGCTATACTTCAATATATCATTGTCATGATTCACACCCACTTTCATTCTAAAATCTAATCAACTTCTCTTAGCAATGGCGATGAATTTTCCCTTCAAATTTAACCTATTTTTCACGTTGTAAAGGTACACAATTTTTATACCCTGAGATGCAACAAGTTTTCCCTTTCTCGGGGAGTTAGCCTTTTAGCCACCAAAGGCATTAGTTTTTAGTGCCATAGTAAATGGGGTTGTTGAACGATACACTTTTTGGGTGAATGCATTCTAATAATTGTTTCACACCTTATTAATAAAATGCCCACTCTTTTCTTGAAAGGCAAGTATCTTCACGAAATTTTGTTTAGTTCAAATCCATTCAAATTTGCGTGTATTTGTTTTTTGCAAAATAGTCACACCAAACACAATTTTGATCAACGAGCTTAGCTGATAATTTTCCTCCAATTGCTATATTTGCTTCACCACCTCAAGTTCCCCAAATTGCTTGTCGACCAATACGTGAAACGACTGTTCATCTTACCTCACTGATTATCAATGTTTTCTGAGCTCTCATAATGTTTTGCCCAATTCATTTTTTTTGAGGTGTCAGGTACACCCTATTGTTTACATAAATACATTTCATACTCTAATGTTTCTCTCACACATAAAGCCGTTTTGTCTTCTATTTAATTTACAAAATGAACCTAAATCTTTCTCTAAGCCATTAAATCATCGGAATGGCGAGAAGCTATGTCCAAATAATCAAAGCTCTGGAAACTAACCACAAGTCGACACTCATTACTCTACTCGATAAAAAACACATTGGATATAAATGGATATATAAAATCAAATACAACTTGTTGGTGTAATGATTACCAAAGTTTAAGGCATTAATTATCAGGATCCTTTTGCTCTCGTCATTGTGCATATTGTTCTCTCAAGCATCTATTAAAAATTTGCCTATTTACTAACAAGTCAATAATGTCTTTGTGCATGGTGATCTTGATGATGAAGTATACATGGCATTGCCTACCAAATTTGCTCAAAAGAGGGAGCATTGTGTTTGTCGATTGAAGAAGTCCCTATATGAGCTAAAACAAACATCTTAATAATGGTTTGCCAAGTTATCTTTTACATTGATTCAAACTATATTTTCTCAATCACGTTCTGATCATCAGCAATGCTCCGAAAGAAGGAAACATCCATTTCTCTGTTATAAGGAAATGAAACTCTCATCCACTGGGTTGTTTTATATATCTATTTTAGTTAAGAATTTCGTGTACAAATACAAACGATCCTTAACTAGATATGCATATGATCATATATGTATTACAAAAAAAGGAGGTTTTTTAATGCGAAATCTAAAAAGATATCTTTCTGTGGCACTCGTGCTAAGTACTATATGGTTTGGGTCTTTAGTAGATTTATTGATAGAGATCAACCATTTATTTCCGGATGCATTGACATTCCCAATTTTTCTCATTCTAGTTATTGACATAGGAAGGGCTAAAGAAGATTACGCCATGCTAATGTGCCTTGGATAATCCACATCTTTGTGTCAAGTGCCGATGACCACATCGAATTATACATGTGGCTAAAAGCCCTCACTGCCCAGGCACAACGACGCAATTATCAGGGGCACACTCTATTACTGAGCTAATAACCAGTTGTGTAGGCCTCCCACTAAGGGCTCACTATGTAAAAAATGAGATAGTCCCCATCCCTTTATCTCCTTTTTGCAACCTATGTCCCTCCCGTGTGGCAGCATGAGGGTGCAAAACAAAAAAAATGATCCTATCAACTTGTTTCGATCTAGGATAATAAGCTCATGAGTTTGGTCTTACTTCACCATCGAGAAACGAAAAAAGACTTTTATCTCCGAGCTTAGCTAAGATGTTGCTTGCTTATTTTTGGGTGTGAAACAATGTTAAACCAAAATACTTGACAAACATTAGCTCTCCCTGAAAAGGAGGTGATCCAGCCGCACCTTCCATTATGACTACCTTGTTATGACTTCACTCCAGTCACTAACCCTGCCTTCGACATCCCCCTTATTGCAGTTAAGGTAATGATTTTGGGCATGGCTAACTTCCTTAGTGTAATAGGCGATGAGTACAAGGACAAGGGGTCTTCGTCTATCCATATATGTTCTAGTGTATGTTAATGATAATGGTCGCATGAAATACTTGTCGTACAAAGCTTTCACAAAGGATCTCGAGTGGCTCAAATATTTTCTTGGCATTGAGTAGCTTGTTCACCTAAAGGTATTTTATTTCCCAGCACAGAAATTCAAGACATCCTTTAATATATTGATGTAATTGGTGGTCGCATTTTTGAGCTCCATATGGAACAAAATCTTCATATGTTTCCTACGAATGACACTTTTGTTATTCGATCCCACATCCTATAGGCGATCAATTGGATGCCTTATCTATGTCTCAATTACATGACAAACTTGGCTTATTAAGTACATAATGTCAGCCAATTTATGCAATCTCCTGGCACCAATCACTTGGATGCTGCATATCGTGCCTTGCGCTATCTCACAAGTTTTCAACTGGCAAATGAGTTTTACTTTCGACATCTAGTTTACTTCAAGTTAGTGGCTTTTGTGATTCAAATTGGGCAAATTGTCCAACCACTAAATGCTCCACCACGGGTTCAATCCCATATCTTGGAAGAGTAAGAAGCAAAACACAATATCTCGTTCTTTTACTGAAGCTAGTACCAGTCCCGTACTTGTTTGGTATATCTGTTTTCTGGGTACTAGAACAAGCAACAAGTAAATATTGAAGGGCGCGCATGAGCTTAGCATAATGGTAAATAAACAACGCGACTTGATAAATGTCGAACCCAACAAGAATCAAACCGGAACCTTGCCATCTATATGGATTTGTTGGATCACCTATGTTACCTAGTCCAAATATTGGGACCAGGGGGGCTCATACGCACCCTGCACATGACCTCATCATGTGCAACATTCATGACCGTCGGATCCAGTTAGATTCAATCTGACGTCTCTCTCTTTCCCTCCACTCACACTCACTTATTACAATTTAAAACCCCCCTTTTTCTCTCTCTAAACTAAACCACTCAATTATCTCTCTCTCTCTCTCTCTCACAAATTAAAACCACTCACTCTCACTCTCTCACTTATTAATTAAACCACTCAATTATCTCTCTCACACACACATATTAATAATTAAACCACTCAATTAATTTTATCTAAATTTACTAACATATTTTTCACCACGCATTTCGAAGAAAATGAGATAAAATCCAACTGTTCAACACGTATCTCGAGATTCATTGACACGCGCTGAATAATACACTCATCTCGAAAAAATCTAACAATTCAGCACGCACCTCACGGTTAGATGATCCAA